>OW285236.1:120755241-123155241 GCA_935421215.2 Melolontha melolontha | reverse complement strand
TACAATTATGTACAAAGAAGAAATTAATTTCTACATCCATTATTTATCGTCCAACATTTGCAATTACCTCTTCAATTGGAAATCTGGTATATTTCGTTTTTAAATAAGAGAATAAAAAGAAATCCAGAAGTGTCAAATCAGGCGTTCTACATGACTATAAACCTATCGGTTTATTTTATCAAACGGTCTTGGAAAAATTCATGTAAATAATTCATATTTGTTTGTTTAGCGGGTGATGTGGCAGAATGCTGTTGGAAATAACCAATTTTATGTTAACGAAATGACTGAAATAATGGTCTCGTATCTTTGTAAATTAATTTTTTCTTGAGACAATTTTGGCCGATTAATTCATTGTCCAGACATTGCCACCCAAACAACTATTTGAATTGGATGCAATGGTATTTCGATTAAATAGTGTTAATAATCTGTTAACCAAGTTCTATAATTCTGCTAATTGTGACAAAAGGTAAAAACCATGCTTTATCGGAATGAAAAGTAATATTTTGTTGGTCAATTATTATTAAGCAGATGATCATTATACCACTGACAAGAATCAGACGAGTAAATTTGATGGACAATTGATAATTTATGTGGAGTGTAAATATTTTGTTTGGGATATTATGAAAGGATTATACATAGAATAGATATATACATAGAAAAGTTCTAGAATGGATGTCGAGAGGCTTAAAAGTAAATATTAATTGTTAAGAGGAGCTCACCTATTAGTTGGAATAGATGGCGTACAGAAACATGAGCGGTTCGTGCAAAAATATGATTGACATTTTCCAAAATACCAGGTGTAACAACAGTTTGACGACCAGAAGATTTACCTTTAGTTACATTATCAGTGTTTAAAAACCGTTCGATTATTCTAACACTGTAAGGAAAGGAACGATATTCAATTTGTTTTTATTCTGGATACGTTCGAAGAAATTGGTAATAAGTCAACTGCTGGGAATATATCCAGTTACCATTTTATTTCGAAACCGCTTCCCAAATAGGCCATTACAGTAAAGGCCATTTTGAAAGTAAAAACAACAAATTGTTTTATTTATTTGAATGTTTGACTGAAATTGAAAATCGGACATGTCAACATAGAGTTACAGAATTGTTGCCAGCTTAAAAAACAAATTTTCAATCATTTATAATCACCCATTACAATGCGACAAACTTGCATATAACGAACTCGGATAATTTATTGGCTGACGCCTCGGGCATCAAATTTAGCCTCGCCTGTTATATCAATCACATCGGCCTAAACTATAGGTAACGCAAATTATTCACGTCCAACTTCTCTGGTCTATAAGCTAACCTCATACAAAAAAATATTTCAGAATTACTCTATATGAGTTTAGTTTACAGACCAGAAGGTAGATGCCTATACCGTTTCGATTAATTTAATCGTTTTTCATAATTTTCTTTTATAACTTTTATCAAATTCGTCATACTGGCATATTTAATATATATATATATATATATATATATATATATATATATATATATATATATAATACAATTAAAGGAAGAAATTCAACTGGTTTCTTATTAGTTTTAAATAAAATTTTATTTAGAGGGCTTTCGTTAATTGCAATATTCAAGCAATTTTTTAAAAGACCATATCTACGAGTATTTTGATATTTTGTAGTAAAGTAAAAACCTATCTCTTATTAGTCTTATGTATTACTATTACAAGTAAATGTCAAAAATTGATGAGGATTAACTTGCAATTACAATTTAACGAAATTGTCAGTAGAAGCAGTTTAAATAATTGGTTTTTATCATTTTGCTTTTGCTTTAGTATCACGTTAAAAAAACTTATTGGTTTTGCTTTATGAAATAACTCGAAACTATTCGCTTTTAATTTCAAATACAACTAAATATTATAGGTTAGAAAAATATTCCATGACGCTGTCTTACCGTCTCTTTGACTTCTTCTGGAGAGATCTTGTGCCAAATCCATGTCCAAACTTCCATCAGAATCAGTATCTCTTGCGCTTTGTTGAACGGGATGATGATATTGAGTGGATGTATCCCAAGGGTTATTAATTTTTCTTCGGGGTCCGTCATCTCCTATTAAAGCTTCAATGGAAAACGGTTTTGGAATAGGTTTAATCAAATTTTCAGTCGATGCAACTGGTCGAATTAAAGCTTCGCTCGTCGGAATATCCATTTTATTTACGGTAAATTACTGAAAATTCGAATTCGTATGCGAATATAGGTCCATAATTATATACAGTTTATATCAACACCTATCACTAATAATTATAATGCACTCAGTACAATACATATATAAATAGTCTCAATTTATCAATTTTAAGAACATATCCTTGCGGTTTTTAATTGGTAATGGGTGTCTATTGAAAGAAATTCACTATCCGATAATTATATATATATGTGGCAACCGCACTAACAAAAAGACAATCTTATACTGATGGTAATGCACCTCGGTAACATTTTCTTGTGAATGAAGCATAGGCGGAGCGCGAAATAGGTGTACGCCTCTACATATCTGTTGGCTCAGATTCCACCAATCATAGGAGACCAATCATTGTTAGAGCTTGCTCCTAAAATTAATTACAGCTGAATAAATGGGGATTGTTTTATGTTGGTAGACTCAATGGTTTCGAAAATCCCTCTCACCAATCTATTTTTTGAGAACGTGAAAATTAACGTGCATAAAGTTGGTAAAAATTTTCTATTTTGTAAATTATAGATACAGTAGTGGACATTTTTCTAAATAATTTTATATAATCTTATTAATATCAAGTTAATTATAGGTACGTGTTAGGTATTAGTAAAGCCATACTTATCAATTAAGTTATATCTAAAAACAATTCTTAAAATAAAAAAAAATTATAGAACTGTTAATAACTAACAAGTGTTCATTTGAAAAGTCAATCTAGTAGCATGTGAATTACTGAGAACATTTTGAAGTATGTCGTAAATTGAAATTTACTACTTAACCTACGAAGTCGTATATTTTGACAGTTTCATACATACAAATAAATAACAAATAATAGGTATTTATTGAAAACAATAACAAATGTTGAAAATGTTGTCCTTGAAGATCAATGCACTTTAAAATCCTCCGTTCAAAATTTCTGATGATATTCTGCAACATTACTAGATTGTTATTAATTTCCATGCATTTCTGTTCGATTCTCTGTAATATATCATTCAAATTCAATATAGGTGTTCGAAATATGCTATTTTTTAGATTTTTTAGATAAGGCCACAAAAAGAAGTCGCAAGGTGTTAAATCGCATGAACGTGCAGGCCAGGCAATTTCAGTATTTCGACTAATTATACGCTCATCAAAAAATTCTCTTAAATAATCCAAAGATTCTGCAGTACAGTGACAAGGTGCTCCGTCTTGTTGAAAATATGCATTTTGAAGTTCATCATCATGCAACTGATTGACAAATGGTTGTAAAATTTCCGTACGGTACCTTTGAGCAGTTAACGTTCTCTGAAAAAATATTGGTCCAATGATTCGCCTTTGGCTTATCGCTGCCCAAACACCAATTTTATCTGGATGTAGCGATTCTTCATTCATCCACATGTAGATTTTAACTACTCCAAATTCCTGTATTTTGTGAATTTAGGTATCCCGTTTTATAAAACCATGCTTCATCAGTAAAGATGACTCTTTGCGAAAGGTCTCCATTATTGTTCATATTTACAAACCAATTACAAAACTGTAGTCTACGTGGGTAATCAATTTATAATAATTCTTGTACTGCTGTGACACGGTATGGATAAAGTTGCATATCTTTTTTTAATAACTTGTGAGTTGTACCAACAGAAAGGTTTATTTGTTGACTCAAATGTCGAACAGATGTTTGTGGTTCATTTTCCATTATTTCTTCAACACTATTGACAACTTGAGGTGTACGTTTCTTAACTGCTCCGCTGCCTGATTTTCTTAAGAGACTACCAGTTTCAGAAAAAAGTTTTAAAGTTCTATCCAAAGTATTCTTATATGGAAACTCAACTTGAAATTCTACCATGCAATCTTGAACTGAATAAACCCATAAACCATCAATTTTATTACCACTCCGAAAATAAGCCTGGACTAAAAGAATTTTATGTTCTAAAGTGAAAGTCATTTTAAAACCGAGAAGCAATTTATTTAAACTAGAATCGACGCATGATTATTTTATGCACTAACTGATATTTGTGATTGACATTATCAAATGTCATTTGGGTTTACGTTTACGGAACAACAAACACATACTAATATATTTGCGTCTCATTCTATCAAAATTTCAAAGTAACCTAGATTGACTTTTCAAATGAACACTTGTTACTTGTATTGTGATATAGTATAATTTTTTAAGCAATGCATGCACGTCACAAATGACGTTGATATGACGTTTACATACAACGTAATAGATCAATTTCCCTAATATTATATTTAATTTATATATAAAGCGTCATAAGTGTCACTGTACGATAATGAATACTAAAACACTTGTATTGTAGTATGTACATTTTGCTGGAGATAGGTACAATTACTTTAATACGACATTCAACGCTGAATAATTGTGAGGTGCTTTACACCAAGAGAGTCTACCTGATGACCAAATATACAGTGCTGCACAATTTATTAGCGCGAAATGTCAATAACATTCTAACTCATTTGTTATTCTGCTGCGTCTTCTACATATTAGATATTTCGAACTCTTTTACTATTTGTCTTACCATTTGCTGTTTTTCTTAGCAATTTTCAGAACTAGTGAACCCTGAAAATGCTGCAGGCCTTTTGTAAGCATTGCAAGTTACAAGTACCTAAGTAGTGGCGGCGCTTAAATATTTTACGGAGGAAAGAGCTAGAGTTCATCCATTATTACCCGTTGATGCTGTATTAGAGGTTCGTTTATGTTCATTATATGTATTAGGGATTTCATATTTTTTGTTGCAGCAAATAACAGATGCACTAGACACCAGTCTTCGCTTAGTTTCTAATGTCAAACAAGGATTCGATACAACTGGTGCAATACGAGACCCCAAAGAAACTAATTAGAAGTCGTTCAATAATTAACATTGCTGAAGCAAACGAAGTGGCAGTTCGAAAGACACTTTATTAAATGTACCAAATTATGCAACAAGTAACTCCTTTTTCAGTATACAATACTGTAGCAGACAATGGAATCTTCAGTGTAAATGTCGTTTCATTAAGAGTTATTTTGAGAAAGATAGGATTTCGCTGGAGGAGAGACAATCCCGAAGTGGGCCTCATGGAATTGCCCAAGTTTGTCTTAAAAAGATTTACATTCTTGGAAGAATATGTTAAGAACACAATATTTTGAATTCGTTTTTTTGGTGAGATATGGGCGTTCAAAAATTGAAATGTAGGTATGTGATTCGTAGCAAAATAATACGAAGGACAATGTCACAAAAATTAAAAGTGAAGGAGGTCGTAATACTAATACACGCAGGAAACAGGCATGGTTTCATTTCTGAGTCATTAATTTTTTCATCGAAGACTAAAAATCCTGATTACCAAGGAGAATTGAATCAAGTAAATTTCTTGAAATGGTTCAAAGGTCAGTTACTAATGTAGTTTGGAAGAACCACCAATTATAATAACGAACATGGCAGCTTCCATTCGACGCCGGCAAGTAAAATACTAAATTCTTCCTGGACAAAAGCAGTAATACAATAGTAGTTAAAAGATAATAATATAACGTTTGAAGGAAATTCCTTTAAAAAACATTTGCTTCAGCTAGTGGCAATGAATAAACCACGGAAGATATATGTGACAGATATAAAACTTGCAGCAGATTATGATCATAAGGCTTATAACGCTAAGAAATAAGTAATTAAACTTCTAGTTTCAAAAAATTCTATTTATTATAAATATCACTACAATATTGTTTCGCCATACAATGGCTTCATCAGGTGGATGAATACTGATTGAAGCCATTGTATGGCGAAACAATATTGTAGTGATATTTATAATAAATAGAATTTTTTGAAACTAGAAGTTTAATTACTTATTTCTTAGCGTTATAATGCAGTTTCAACAAGTATCTCCTTCGTCAACAATAGACACATTCAGCGAGATGGTTCGGGTATTGCGAAATGTATTGCAATGTGGAAACAAGCGTTGGAGACAATAACTGCGAAGTATGATACAATAAAATAAATCATATTGAAAAAGTATTTCAAAAGTGGTGGGAAAAAGTTGGATTTGAGATTGAGAGGGAATTCTAGAAACGGTCATCAACCTTGATGATCCTTCGAGTGATAGTGGAATGATTCTCGCAATGAATGGTGAATTAAAATTTCATGGTACATGACTATCTGATTTTCTGTTTCTATAATGTTAAATTGTCCATTATTTATTCATAATATTATTATACATTTACTTTGTCAGTATTATATCATAGCAATAATGTAAAATATTTATATTTTGATATTTTATTAGTAAAAATGGAAGCTATATATGTATTAATTTATATTTACTTTGAAAATACTTATAAGTAAATACTTATTTATTTATTCAAAAACAAAACATAGTCTTATCAATGAAAACTACAATATATAGTACCTATTATATGCTTGTAATTTATTCAATATAATTTGAAGTTTTACATAAATCAAATATTTTAATGATTTTATTTATTGTAATTGAATATTTACAATATTTTTTGTATGTTAACCTTAACTTGAGAATATGTGTTTAATGTGACGCCATCTTCAAGGAGTGATGTGCATGCATTGCTTAAAAAATTCTAGTATGTAAAGGTTTCCATTTTTATTATATTGGGCTATATATATATACTGTTTTTCGTAGTTAAATATTGTATTAATAATAACCTTTTATTGTCCAACAGATTAATATCCTACAAAGAAAAATACATAGCTTATACTATAACAACAAAAAGTTCCAGAAAAAATATGTATCCAATGGATATGGTTGGGGATATCTAGAACCAATGAACCACATACTTCATGTAAGTTATGTGCCTTCAAAAACTTTCCTCATTAGAGATGGCCATGCTTTTTTTTAATGGTTAGTGACAGTGCACATAATCTGTCACAATTGTATAATTTTTATCGTTTGGTTATGTCATGTAAATGTGTCTTATAATTAGTAATTTAGTTTGAAAAAAAATGTTTATTACAATAGTTAAAAGAAAATAATACTAAAGCAGATGTTGGAAATTTTACGTCAGCACAAGAATTCTCAATAGCATTACGAAGCTCTTAGATTGTATGAGGTCTGGTCTTGCAAATCCTTTAAACTCTTTAAATATGGAAAAATAAAATAGTCTAAAATGGTTAAATCTGGAGACCTTGGAGGAAAATTAATAATTCTTGTATCGAAAAATTCTTCCAAAAATCTATTATTTCTCGAGATTTGTGCATTATCTTGCTGGAAATATCTTTCCGTAAGTTCATCATCATGAAGTTCATTCATAAACGGCTATAATAATTCATTTCGATATCTTTCGGCAGTTATGGTTTGAATAAAAAATATAGGCCCTATAATTCGCCTTCTTGAAACTGCTAGCCAGATGTTTTTTTTTTGTGTGGATGTACCGTAGTTTCCACAAATTCATGAGGGTTTTCTGCAGACCAAATTCTCATATTTTGCTTGTCTAAATATCCCGTTAGATGGAACCAAGCCTCATCCGAAAAGAAGCATTTGTCAAGAATATCATTATTATTTTTGTTATTCAAAAGCCATAGACAATACTGTGTTCTCGCAACAAAATCTACCTGTGCCCATGACCAATGAACTTGTGATAGTAGTGCGATTGATTTTAGGGTGAATTGTCCATTCGACGTCAAATATCTTCTATGCAATTTGTTGTTCCTTTTCTAGGTCCTCCACAGCTAGGTTTACGACTTTATTACCCCTGTTTTACGAAATTTAATGACACACGCTTGATTATGTTTTTGCCGTTGCGAGCAAGTAACTGGCAGATTAGGATACCGTTGTCGAAAATCCTGTGAGCACTGATTAGTGGAATAAACCTAATCTCCATTTTCCATTTTTTTGGCTAGTTCTATAGTAACTTTGAATAATAAATATTTTTCTACAATTGCTCAAAAAATAGGTGTTTACGCATTAATTTATTAATTTCAATGCGTAAAACACGCAATTTTTTCACCGTTAAAACAAATTTTTCGCGCCCTAGTGAAAAAAGGAATTTACATTAGTAACTACGGAAACACGTGCAACGGTAGTTTAAAAAAAATAATGCTGCCGTTTTTTATTAATTCAATATTTTTTAATAATAAACTTGCTGTTTAAAACTAGTTTAAAGTTTAATGTATTTTTTGTCTCGACCTAACGGTTTGGACAAAAAAAACCTAACATTCTCAAGCTCAAAAAAACCTTTACTTTGCGTACTTAATATAAAAATAACTATGTGTTGTAACACTAACATTATAATAAAATAATTTAAAAAATATTAAGCGTTTCTAATTGGTATTTATGTATGACAACTGTCAGAATTTGAAGTTTTCCAAAGATTCGCATGCGCACCTTTGATTACGTAATTACTTTGATTACTTAATTATTTAAAAAGCAGCCTACCATAATGAGGAATGTTTTTGACGGCACATTATAAAATATAATTAAAAAAGAAATCAACTAATAGTTCTGTAGATACTAAATTAATAAGCAAAGTAGGTATAGCTACAAAATATAATATGAAAAAAAGAAAACACCGGGTGGGCAATATGAAGTGTCCGCAATTGGCAATAGAATATTTAGATTGGCATTAATGTAATATTACCTATACCTATTGTTTATCCTTCTTGATATTTGTCATTTCTATGGTAATGATATTATGATGTCATAATAATCTCAATTAACAATTCAATAAACACAAGGCATTTTAAGAGGAATAATGGGAATTACTAAGAGAGACAGAGTAAGAAATACCAAAATAAGGAAAGAACTAAAAGTACGGACGCTGAAGGAAGATATACAACGAAATCAATTAAGATGGTTTGGACACTTGACAAGAATGGGAGAGGAGAGAACAACAAGAAAAGTATGGCAAGCAAGAAGATATCAGAGAAGACCAAGAGGTAGACCTAGGAATTCGTGGAACAGCCAAGTGGAAGACATATTGAGAGCCAAGGGAATGTCAGGGAGAGAGGCGAAAAGAATGGCAATCGGCAAGAAAGAATGGGCAAGGATGATATACGGAACGAAATTAGAATAAAATAATAATGATAGATTCTGATAGGCTGCACTTACTGATCTCATGTACTGTAACTTTAAGGAATTGTTTGATTTTTGTATTTAACCTTAACACCTAACGGTAAATAAGGTATTGATGATATATATATATGTTCATTTAAAATTGGTTGACACAAAGGTTTAAAAAACGAAGGTATTACACATCTAAAGTATTTTCATTATAAAACATACTCAAAACGCTCTCCATCAATTTCAAGACAGGGGTTTGTACGTCTTCTCATATTATTAAAAACGTTGCTCAGCATCTCTGTCAAAATATTATTTACTGCTTCACTAATCGCAGCTTCCAATTCATCTAAATTATGCAATCGGTCTGTCTTGGAATACAGTACCTATCCTTTAAATATATACAACGTGTCCACTTAAGTATGAGACAAATGGGAAATATTTTTATTTTTGATTTCACAGAAAACTTTATAGAAAATAAAAGTTCGTGCATCCTAAGAAACTTGATATTTTGTATTCAGGGTTGCGTTGTATTACTTGGTTAGAGGAAAAATTAAAAAACATTGAAGTTGCCGTAAGAGTACACACTTGTTTTTAAAGATATCAAAAATATTCATTTAAAAATGTTGTTTCAAATTTCAAAATATGCTCAAATACGAATTGTTGTTTAAAATTTCGAAAAAATAAAAATTAAATTATCGAGCAATAATAATAGCAAATACGCAATAGTTTTTAACATCCATCTATGTGACAGTAGTTCTATGGTTGTCATTTGTATTGTCACTTTAGTAATAAATTTTATGTGATTGTCAGATCCGCTGTCACTTTAATAATTAAGTAATTTTAAGACAATTCATTAAGTTATTACCTACCAACTATGGCTGAACGGTTAACTATGCAAGAGCGAGCTGAATTAATTCTTATTTGCGGAGATAACTACAAAACATGTAGAGACGCAGCTGATATTTTTAATGCAAGACATCCCAACAAATTTATTAGTTTCCAAAGCGTCTCAAGAATTTTAAATCAGTTTAAAGCAACTGGTAGTTTAGAAATGCGTTACAAAAAAAGTAGGGAAAAGCAAGTGAGACATTTCGAAAATTCTTTACGTGTTATGCAAAGTGTAATTGAAAATCCCAAAATTTCTGTCAGAAAAATTGCAAGCAATTTGGATATTAAAAAATCATCAGTAAGCATCATTTTGAATAGCTTTTTTTTTGTTTGTATTTCTGAATTTGTTGTTTTTGTTAATTTCATATTTATTTTGTAATATAAAAATGTATTTTCATAAAGTTATATGCAAATGATTTTTGTTTCATTCTATTGCATTTCAGCGATAAAAAATTGATATCGAATGTAAATGATTTCACGTGCAATTACATAATAGTTATTTATGTACCTATATAGGTTCGTAAGTACAGCTTTATGGTCGAGAATACGCTTGCAAACCGAGACCCGTAGGGTCGAGGTTTGCATATATTCGAGACCATAAAACTGTACTGTACGAACCGTGGTGCATATGAAATTTTTCGTCATACCTACGTTTTTTTTAATAGACGAATTTTGATGATTTTGCACTTTACTTTTAATATATGTATACACATTATAACATCAAGTCAGGAATGTTTGTCGTATCTATGATAACCATATTTGTGTCAATATAAATTTATATTTTTGATAAATGTCAAAGTACATGCAATATATTCTCAAAAGTTTTTGCTTTTATATAAACTTTATAAATATGGATCAAATAGAGATGGAGGCTATTATAGCTTGTACTGAAATTTTGCTACAGAAGTCTTGATACAATTTCCTAAATTGAAAGGATTTTTGAAGCATAAAAATGATGGTTTTATACGGTCTAAAACCATCGGTAACATTATTAGCAGATTCAGGAATTGATGTTCTTGGTCTGAAAAGATACGGCGCATGGAAATCTTCCACCGTGGCAGAAAGATCTAATTGTTCATTTACATTTAATACTTCAAAGTGATAATTTTTGTACTAGATTCTACTTTTACTAGTTATTTGTTAAAATTATGTTTCAAATAAATTTGTTATAAATGTTCTAAATATTGCTATTATTTACCTAGGGTCGTATGAAATATTACAGCCCGCTACCATAGCAACTGTCAATACGGTATGTAAAAGTGTCACTTACGTTTCAAAAAAAGGTGTCATAAGAACTGTTTACTTACGCGGTAGGTATGACGAAAAATTTATTATTAAAGTAACAATACAAATGACAACCATAGAACTACTGTCACATAGATGGATGTTAAAAACTATTGCGTATTTGCTATTATTATTGCTCGATAATTTAATTTTTATTTTTTTGAAATTTTAAATAACAATTCGTATTTGAGCATATTTTGAAATTTGAAACAACATTTTTAAATGAATATTTTTGATATCTTTAAAAATAAGTGTAGCGTACTCTTACGGCAACTTCAATGTTTTTTAATTTTTCCTCTAACCAAGTAATACAACGCAACCCTGAATACAAAATATCAAGTTTCTTAGGATGCACGAACTTTTCTTTTCTATAAAGTTTTCTGTGAAATCAAAAATAAAAATATTTCGCATTTGTCTCATACTTAAGTGGACACGTTGTATACAAGAAAAAAGCTAAAAGTGTTAAATCTGGTAACTTCGCTGGCCACAAACTAGTAGGTACTTATAAGTCTGTCTTTATGAAAGTGTTCCAAATAATTAACTCTAGTTTGTGCGGTACGTGGTGGAGCACCATCTTGTTGAAGAAAAAACATTTATTATTTCAACATCATGCAAGTAATTAACAAACGGCTCTAAAACTATTTCTCTACTGTAATCAGCATTTATCGTATTAGTAATGAAAACAGGTGCTATAATCCGTATTCTGTTATCTACTTGTAATCCAAACGCCAATTTTTATCAGACGAAGTTATGTTTCAAAAAAATCATGAGGTTTGTCTGTTGACCAAGTACGGTAGTTCTGTGAGTTGATATAACTCGACCAGGGAAATCATGCTTCGGCAGAGAAAAAGATTAAATCCAAATTTGTATCATTAAGTTAAACCAATGATAATAATTTTGCCGTTAACGTCTTGTTCAAGCAAGTGATCTAAAACAGATACTTTGTACGGATGTATGAGCAATCGCTTTTTTGATTGAGTCCGAACACTTCTATAAGAAACCTAAAAAAGTTTAAAAAAATATAGCAAAACCATATTTTGATTTCCTATATAGCGTACCTGTTTGAGTGAATAATTTTCAAAGAAATTTGTTTGGACTAATCTCTATTCTATTTCGAATATCTTCCATAATATCATCTGTCAACACAGTTGGCAGTTTTCCAGTTTTCGTTTCAAGATATTATCAGTTTCCAAAGACCTTTGAATCAGCTTATTGCGATGATGTTCAAACATAGCGAGGGCTACGATTTTCTCTAGATATTCTGTCGAAAAATGTTGAAGGCACAACCGCAGAGAATAAATTCGATTTTGTTCATTTTGACATGAAATCAATTTACGATAACACAAGCTGACAGATAATAAAACTAATTTTATTGCAAATGTTTTGTAACTTGGGACACAATTTATAATTTAAAAAAAGCATTATGGGAAATTGCATTAAAATTTAAAGTTGTCTAGTCCAGGAAGATAAAAACGGTCCCTTGTAGTTACTTGGAAAGCATTCTTTAATGTTCGCTGCTTTTTTGTGGGTATGTAAAATTTTTAAAAATCGCTAATGCTAATTAAAATGCGCCCATATCGATTTCAAATGTTGACGTTAGCGAAGGACGACTAACCATACGACGTGGCCACCCGAATGAACAACTTGGTACGCTAGATATCTACAACATACGATTTATGTAGGCAGTTTCTTAAGCATCGCGTTTGAATGGGCGTGTCTTTTATTAAGTTTTAGTGTAGAATTATGCACATGAAATTAATTGGTTATTAATTTATAATATTTATAGACAATATAAATACTGTGCTAACGCAAAATTTCTCGTTTTTATGAATTATTTCGTTTGAAAATAGAATTAAAATAGTCCACTGTGTAAGCTGTTTTTGTGTAGATTATATTATGAGCATGGAGATTGCATATTCGGAAGTTTCGGAACCAAATTCGTGTGGAAATGTGTTAATTGTGAATATGTTGTATCCAAGGGATTTTCACGTTTTAATTTCGAAAAAAAACAAATTATTGCCAAAGGTAGGCCAACTCGAACTTTGACTAATTTAGCTAAACAAACTAAATTATATGCAAGATATTTTCAAAAATAAAATTACAAAAAGCGCGAATGGTTGACTGGTTGTGACAATAAGTCTCTTTTGTTTTGCTGGCCATGTATTTTATTTTCTAGCGAAAAAAATTAGTGGAATAAGAATGTAATCTAAATAATTTACGCAAATTAATAAAAAGACATGGTCAACCCCACTTATATGCGATATATAATTAAAGAAGAAACTTTTGGGAACATCAGAATTGAACACGTAATAGACAATGAGTTAAGAATTGTTTTGTAAATTGGCACACAATTACCAAGGCATACGTGATTTAAAAATAAACATTACGGGAAATTGTAATGAAATTTAAAGTTGCCTAATTCAGGAAGATAAAAACGGTCCATTGCAGTTCCTTGCAAAGCATTCTTCAGTGTTCGCTGCTTTTTTGGTGGGTATGTAAAAATTGTTTAAATCGCTTTTACTTCTCTAACTGACCTTTAAATTCGTCATTATATCTGTTTGGTACAATTCATTTATTAATATTAACCTTATTAGATTATTCCCGTACAATGAAACAAGGACCGATACATTAAAAAAAATATTAACTTATTGTGTTTGTCACAACTAATTTATTCTACACAATAAATACTGTCTAATGTGATTAATGTCAATTTAGGTGAATTAAATTAAAATATATCGTACCTTACGAACTGTTCAAATGTCGCATTCGTATTTTGTTAATTTTCCACGCATAGTTTTCATAGGTTACATGATTTTTCTGTAACGGAATTGTTGCAGTCGTTCATCTACACTTACACAGATATATCAGTTTCATTTAGATACTGTGGCAATACTAACTATTTGTTGTATTTGTTATGGACACGAAAAAGCTTTTCTGTAGGATACAGTCATGGAAGAATGCAATTTATCAGTTTTAAACATAGTTCATTTATGCCACTTTTATCAAAGTCTAATACTACTTATTCTTGGTTGAGATATTTCTCAACATTATTATTTAAGATTATTATTATATACGAGGGTGGATCAATAAATACCCGTGTTAGGAAAGAAGACGCAAGTTTCTCACAAATTTTTTTTTAATTTTTCAACGTAATCACCTTTTAGTACAATACACTTTTCCCAACGTTTCTGCCATTTCTTTAACCCCTCCAAAAAATACGATTTGTCAAACTCTGCAAAATACGCTTCTGTCTCGATGATAACCTCCTCGTTTGAGCTGAATCTTTTTCCCCCGAGCCACGTTTTCATGTTGGGGAACAGAAAGAAGTCGCAGCGAGCCAAGTCAGGTGAGTACGGTGGCTGCGGCAGCAATTCGTAGTGCAGTTCATGCAACTTTGCCGCGACAATTCTGGATGAATGCGCTGGTGCATTATCGTGGTGAAACAGCACTTTTTTCTTAGCCAAATGGGGCCGTGTCTTCTTCAATTTTATATCGAATCGGTCCAATAATTCACTGTAGTACTGCCCCGTGACTGTTCTTCCTTTCTGCAAAAAGTCCATGAGGATTATTCCGTTGGAATCCCAAAAAATCGTGGCCATGACCTTTCCGGCCGATGGGACCGTCTTTGCCTTCTTCGGAGCAGATTCACCCCGAGTAATCCATTGTTTTGACTGTCGCTTGGACTCTGGCGTATAATAATGGATCCAGGTTTCATCAACGGTGACGACTCGACGCAAAAACTCCTGCGAATTTCTCTTAAAGAGGTCCAAACACTGCTTCGACATTGACAACCGTATCCGCTTGTTGTCCACCGTAAACAATCGCGGCACCCATCGGGCCGACACCTTTCTCACCGATAACTTATCATGTAAAATATTAATTGCCGTTCCGTACGACACGCCTACGGCCTCTGCTACTTCGCGCACTTTCGTTCGGCGATCAGCGAGAATCATGTCGTGGACCTTTTCAACGATTTCCTCGGTAACCACGTCTGCCGGGCGGCCTGGGCGCTCCTCATCAAAAACAGATATACGACCACGTTTAAATTCGTTGAACCAATATCTTACGGTTGTCATAGATGGTGAAGGGTCCCCATAGACAGCATCCAACTTCGCTTTTATTTCTTCGCATGTTTTTCCATCCAAAAATAAAAAGCGAATTACGGATCGATATTGCTCTTTTTCCATTTTATCGAGAAACACGAAACACGTGTGATACAACTGGCTGCCAAATAAAAACTAACCTATGAATCAGTCTGAAATTTATTATGGTGTTGTCTGACAGATGGTAGTACACGACGGTAATGCCAACTTCCCTCAGCAGCGCCACTTGCCTTCAAACACAGGTACTTACTGATCTTTCCTCGTATTATATAAAATGTAAATACTCTGTCGTTTACATTTTATATAATCTATTTTATGAATTATAGATATCTTAAATAGAAATCATTATAATAAACTACTGTTACTCATTTGTATATTTTATTATTTATAGAATAATTACTTTCATTAAAGTGTTAATTATTAAATATTTGAAACGTTGACCCATTCAAATTCAATGAAAAGATACGTTTCACAAACCAAAAAAAAAAAAACATCAGAAATATGTTAATAATTGTATTTATCTTTTAATATAATAAATACGAAGCAATAAAAGCCACCTGCATTAGGTTCAATAAATTGTCTGCTAGAAAATTAATATACATGCCAACGCTGTCTAGAGAATTTGTTAGAAACGTACAATTATTTCAAACATTTCACTTTACAATCGGTTTAATTCAAAGGAGTAATACGTTTTCTAACATATTTTTTATATTATTTTAGTAGAATACAAATGAACAATGATGAGTAATTACACATACAATACACAATATATTTTCGGAAGTTCCAGACAAAATGTAGAAATTTTTTGATTCTAGATTTAATATTTAATAATATATTAAAAATTAAGTTTTTTAGGTATGTATGTTTATATATTAGTCATAAAGTATTTCAACAATATTTACAAATGAAGTTTGTTGATCAATTTGGTCACAAAAGAATGTAGTAGAGGAGAAGGTGCAAATATGGAAAACCATTTTATTAAATTCTTATAGATTTCTAATAGTTAAGGATAATTAAAATCAAATCATGCAAAGCATTAACTGAAACAACTAAGAACAAAAGTGGTTGCTTCAATTTACGACAGTCTCACATGTTTTTTAACAAAAAATAATTTTCCCCAGAAACTGTAAAATCACTACTTAAAAAAATATGGTGTAAATATGGAATACATGGACAACTTCAAAAACTAAGTATTATTTGTTTAAGCAACGATTAAAAACTACATCATATTTATACATTATTTGCAACAGTCACAAACATATTCATCTTTTTCGGCATCTGCGCAGTCGTTATGTGCCCACATGGAACACATCAAGCACTGTATCCATAGTTCACGCCTTCGACTAGCTGAAAATTTATATCCACAAAATATGCAGTTTGCATCAGTGTCGTCTGGTTTTAAATGGCATGGTATAATTTCCAAATCGCTGTCCGAATCATCCAGTTTTACATCAACGTTTGAAACGTCGGATTCATCAGATGATAACTCCCTCTTTGAATGCGGCCGTTTAAGTTTTGACTTTCCACGTTTTTGAGAGTTTCTAACGTCAGTACCAATGAGTTTGATTTTATCGAGAGGAAATCTTCTTTTTGTGATTAACGTTTTTGCATTGTTCTCGCCTTTTTTGTTTAATGATTCGTTAAACTCTCCTTTGTAAGGAGATGAAGTAATAAATGAAGGATTAAGAAATACTGAAAAAACAAGTCAATCAACGGGAGGAAACGTACAGACGGCGTTTCGTTCTGATTGGAACTTTTCAATGCACGGTATTCCTCGAAGACGGACATTGCTTTTTCATTTCTATACTTTCTGTATATATAGTTAACATTTGGAATTTACTGCAAGTGAGAATTAATGAATATTAAATCACATTCTTACGCTTCTTAAGCAATGTCCGTCTTCGAGGAATACCGTGCATTGAAAAGTTCCAATCAGAACGAAACGCCGTCTGTACGTTTCCTCCCGTTGATTGACTTGTTTTTTCAGTATTTCTTAATTCTTAATTAACCTAATTACAAGGAAGTTCGTTGTCGCGAAAGGGTGTGTTCTGCATACTGGTACAAACTTAGTTTGTCGGATTGTAGTTACGAACGCATCATATAAGTCGACATTTACATGTAAGAATGTGATTTAATATTCATTAATTCTCACTTGCAGTAAATTCCAAATGTTAACTATATATACAGAAAGTATAGAAATGAAAAAGCAATGTCCGTCTTCGAGGAATACCGTGCATTGAAAAGTTCCAATCAGAACGAAACGCCGTCTGTACGTTTCCTCCCGTTGATTGACTTGTTTTTTCAGTATTTCTTAATTCTTAATTAACCTAATTACCAGGAAGTTCGTTGTCGCAAAAGGGTGTGTTCTGCATACTGGTACAAACTTAGTTTGTCGGATTGTAGTTACGAACGCATCATATAAGTCGACATTTACATGTAAGAATGTGATTTAATATTCATTAATTCTCACTTGCAGTAAATTGCAAATGTTAACTATATATACAGAAAGTATAGAAAAGAAAAAGCAATGTCCGTCTTCGAGGAATACCGTGCATTGAAAAGTTCCAATCAGAACGAAACGCCGTCTGTACGTTTCCTCCCGTTGATTGACTTGTTTTTTCAGTATTTCTTAATTCTTAATTAACCTAATTACCAAGAAGTTCGTTGTCGCGAAAGGGTGTGTTCTGCATACTGGTACAAACTTAGTTTGTCGGATTGTAGTTACGAACGCATCATATAAGTCGACATTTACATGTAAGAATGTGATTTAATATTCATTAATTCTCACTTGCAGTAAATTCCTAATAAATGAAGCTCCAACCGCCTTCCGCCCTTTATTAGAATTCTTGCGCTTTAAATTAGGTATTGGAGAAATGTCGACAGGTAAAACATATGCGACCTGATTGGAACTATTTTTTTGATTCTGCCTTTGAACGACACCTGCTGAAGGTGTTGTTGAACATGAAGCTTGATTTGAGTCAATGATGTCATTATGTGTATATGTAGTATCTACATGTGTAGTGTCTGATGATTTAGAACATGATGGTTGGCACTGGATAACCAATTCTTCTGTAGCAGCACTATAGGAAATTTGCGAAAATTCGGCTGCGCTACTATCGGTTGTAACTCCTCTTTTGACTGCTTCTTGTTTTGCTGCTAAAAAGTCAGTTTCAGTGAAAATATTTCTATTATAAGGAAAAATACCAGTAGTTCGAAAACCGTTCGCAGCAACTTCGCCTGTTTGAACCTTTAGATATGCTCTGCCAAATAACTCCGTGATATCGAAACGACTAAGAGCACGGTTGTTTTGACGGATCCACATTCTAATTTCTTCGCTATAATAGATTTTTAATGGACCCATGAATGGCTTGTCCAGAGGTTGGAGCTTGTGGGATGAATGAGAAAGCAATGACAAAATGACTACATGATTTTTTCTAGCCAGGTCTATAACTTCTATATTGCGTGTGTGGCTATAGTGACCATCAAGGATTAATAAAATAGGATTTTGTTTTGTTGGTTTTGCGTGTTCAATAAAGTGGTTAAACCATTGCGTAAAAATATGGGTCTGTACCCACCCAGATGGATGTGCAACTGCTGCTCCAGGAGGAGCGCCCTTCATTAGCTGAATGTTCATATTTTTTCTTGGAAATATTATTAAAGGCAGCACAAAATGTCCGGCAGCCCTCATACAGCAAATAATTGTTATCAAAGCTCCTCTTTCGCCGAAGTTAATGAAGCAATCTGACGTTTACCTCGTATACCGATCACTAGTGAAACCTTGCTTTGAACAATTGTTAGACCCGTTTCTTCCACATTGTAAATATTTGAAGGAGAGTAAGAAACGTTCTCCAGTTCCTTTTCAAGTAGATCAAAGAAACCCATAACTCTCTCTACGCAAAAGCCAGCGGCTCTTGCAAATGATGTACCAGTTGGCTTTCTTATTGATAAATTTGGATGCCGTTTCAAAAATAGATCAATCCATGCTCTTCCTGCTAAACATGATGGAGGGAAGGGATGTTTAATGTTATTGCTAGAAGCTAACTGGTAAACAAGACGCCTTAAATCACGCATTGTAAGCCCGTAAAATTTTGATTCCATTTTCAATATATATATTCTATCAATTGCTCTTCCAGTTTTGGTCCTAGTATACATTTCCTTCCTAATTTAGTTTCTGCTGCTTTTTCAGGAGGTAAGTTGGTGTTCTGACTCAGACGAAAGAGTGTTGTACGGGGAACGTTATAAGATTTTGCCGCCTTAAAATATCGCATTTTCTTTTCTCTGATTACTTTAATTACAGACCTCATGTTTTCTTCACAATATTGCTTCCTCTTATTTCCTCGGATACGACGTTCACACTTTCGTGGCATTCTAAAACAAAAGAAAAAAAATCTTATTGCAAAGAGGTCCAAATATGGAATACTAGTGTTCCATGTTTACAACAATTCATGTGCTACATATTTTAGCTTAGATCTTGTTGCATATGATAAATATTCAAATAACAACGATGTTTCTCGAAAGTCCATTTCATAGTTTTAGAAATACTGTTAGAGGTTTAAATAAAAACACACAACAGAAAATATTAAATATCAATATTTACTTACCTGCTAGAGTTTTCGAAAAGCACAATTCACAACATTTAGGCGTTAATCTAGTATAACTCATTACATTACAGTTGCTTGCAGCGTTCTGTAATCTTAATGCTCGATTTTTTGAGTTAGTTTACATACGTTTTGTTAGATGTCTGTATTTACTTTAGGAAAAAAGACAGTATTCCATAATAACGGGTGTTCAGAAACAATCGAAGTCAGTGGGCTCTTAACAAAAAGTCGTATATCTTTACTTAAGTATCTGATTTGTAATAATTATTAAATGTCAACTGTTGTCTGTCAAAAATTGTCAGAATCTAATATCGAAGATACTAATTTGATAACCTATAAAATTGTATTAAGTAAATGTATCAATCTATCTCAGACATGACTTCATATTTTCAAGGACTACTTTGACTTCGAATGTTTCTGAACACCCGTTACATACATATTCCATATTTACACCTTCTCCTCTAATAATATATACCTATATATATATATATATATACAGACAATATTTTTCAATTAAAAATTTCGTATGATTTGTTTCGTAATTTGTAGACAGCAATGTTTACATCCCCACTTACTTTGCAATTACATACATAGTAATTTGATATTTGTATAAAAAGCCGAGAAACTCCAATAATTTATTAATTGTTATATATATATATATATATATATATATATATATATATAAAACGTGCTTTCAAAAACTTTCCTCATTATAGTAATTAAGTAATCAAAGATTGGTGCACATGCGAAACTTTAGAAAACTTCAAATTCTGACAGTTGTCATACATGAATTCAAATTATAAACGCTTATATTTTTTGAATTATTTTATTATAATGTTAAAGTTACAACATAAAATATTTATTATTCAAAAGATATACTATCGAATTGGCCAAAAATTAGAAAATGGAGAATGGGTTTATCCCACTAATCAGGGCTTACAGAATTTCTGGCAACAGTAACTGCAAAAACATATTCAAGCTTATGGTATTAAATTTAGTGAAACAGGGGCAATAATTCCTAAACCTGGTGGTGCAGTACCTAGAGAACGGACAGCAAATTGCATAGAGGATATTCGACGGGAGTGAACAATTCACTCAAAAAATCAGTCGCAAAACTATAACATCAAGTTCATTTGTTAGTGGAACATGTTATACTATTTTAAAAGAGAACTTAAGGTTATTTCCCTATAAAATTCAAGCAGTTTCGGAACTTAAACAGGTGGATTTTGTTACGAGAACACAGTATTGTTTATTATTGTTCTTGAATAACATAAATAATAATCATATTCTCGACACATATATATCTTTTCGAATGAGGCTTGGTTCCATCTTTCAGGACAGTTAAACAAACAAAATATGAGAATTTGGTCTGCAGAAAACCCTCATGAATTTATGGAAACTACGCTATATCCACAAAAAATAAGCATCTGGCTAGCAGTTTCAAGAAAACAAATTATTGGGCCTATATTTTTTAATGAAACCATAACTGCCGAAAGATATCGAAATGAATTATTAGAGCCGTTTATTAATGAACTTCATTATGATAAACTTACGGAAAGATATTTCCAGCAAGATAATGCACAAGCGCACAAATCTCGAGAAACAATAGCTTTTTTGCAAGAATTTTTCCGGTAGAAAAATTATTAATTTTCCTCCAAGATCTCCAGATTTGACAATTTTAGACTATTTTATTGTTCCATATTTAAAGAATGCCATTTTTAAGACCAGACATCGCACAATCTACTATACTATTATGAATTCTTGTGCTGACATATCTCAAGAAATTCTAATAAATGGCTTTGAAACTATGACGCGTAGAGTTCAACTTCGTCTTCAAAATAAAGGTCAACATTTCCAACATCTGATTTAGTATTATTTTCTTTTTATTTTGGCTATTGTAATGAATATTTTTTCAAAAACTAAATTACTAATTATTACACATTTACATGACATAACCAAACTATCAAAATTATAAGTTTGTGACAAATTACGTGCACTGTCACAACCATTAAAAAAAGCATGGCCGTCTCTAATGAGGAAAGTTTTTGAAGGCACGTTATATACCGCCTAATTCTGAGCAAACGCAACGATGCGAATGTATGAATATTTCTCCCGCTTCGAATACAAATCCCCTGAACGCGTTTAGCCAATCACAAAACAGTCTGTCGCGCAACGATTTGACAATTAATGTCACAAATTAGTGTCACCACTGTCACCCTATACGGAATCTCTTAAGCGTTTGAATAGTGATAATGCCGCGTTATACACTAGAAGAGAAAGCCGAAATGATGAAATGGTACCACGCTGATAATTCTTATCAAAGAATATGTGACATATTTGCCGGAGTTCCTAATGATACGTTCATTTTAGTATGCGCTGCAATAGAACTAAATTCAAATTTGACACATAGCGATATTTCCAACGATTTAGGCATACGCTGCTCTTCCGTTAACCGCATACTAAAATTAAATGGTTTTCGTAATTATAAATATTCCAAACATCATCAATTATTTTACGGTGATGAGTTTAAACGGATGAATTTCCGTTATTATATAATTAATTTCTCATTATGAATAATTTATTTTATTATCTGTAAGAGTAAATTTTTCTTTACATTACTAGAATTTAATTTAGTTTTTATTTATGTCTGAAGTTTATTTAGTTTACTATGAATAGTTTTTGTTACCTTTATTATTAAAATTTAATTTATTAAATCTCTTGATGCCTTATTTGCAATTTTCTTAACCGCTTATTAATAATTTTATTACGCTTTGTGTGACCATCGTCAGTATAACGTATTGCAATTTATTTATTATAAAATCATTACAATAACACAGGACTAAACAATTTATAGTCCTTTAATAGTAATTTGGTAAACAGATAATTTTTCTTACGCGGCTCCATAATATGTAAGTATGTATGACATATGACATCGATGTTGACACGCCTACAGCATTCAGGGGAATTCTATTAGGAGCGGGAGAAATATTCATACATTCGCATCGTTGCGTTTGCTCAGAATTAGGCGGTATATATATACCGTATGAACGCCCGGGAGTGATTGATCTACCACAATGTAGTAAAACGAAGACGAATAGCGAGTTTATGTGGTTAGGGTTGAGAGAGTATATTCAGTCTGTTCTACTGTCTAACTGTACGGGCGTTCCCTTTCTTTATCCAACACATTCTACATACGATCTAAGTACGAATCAAATAATCTCTCTCTAACACATTGAATATCCCTATCAGTCGCTCAAAGTGTTCAAGCAAGGCGGAATATATTTAATCGGAAAACAAGCTTGCGCACTATGTAGGTTATTTTGTATAATCATCGAAAGCTATCGACTGGTGATCCAGTTGTTCCTTGTCATCCGTAGGTAGAGTACGTATAGTTGCTGTAGGTATAATAATAATCGTCGGGAATTTCCGCATTTTTTAAAATTAAAAATGGATTACTATTCGCCGGAAGAGAAATTGTTCATGGTCAAGCAGTTTTACGGTGGCAATTCTGCAGATATGACGAGAGATTTATTTGCTGTACAGTATCCTGAAAGACCGATACCCGGTGCTAGTACAATTCGTAATACTGTCAGGCGGTTTGAAACAACGTTTACTTTAAATAATAGTAAAAATAAAAATGTTCACGAGCCAAATGTCAGCGACTTAGAAATGCAAATTTGTGCTTTAGTAGAATTGCATCCTACTATGTCCTCTCGACAAATAGCTCGCGAATTTGATATCGGTGCAACAACAGTTCAAAAAATTTTGAGAAAAAATAGATACCGGGCTTACAAAATAAGAACAACACAAGAACTTTTTCCCGACGATTATTACCGGCGCATGGAATTTTGCGAAATAATGATGAATAAATGTCATAATGATGATTATGATGAATTATTTTTTAATAATGTTTTATTTATAGACGAAAAATCGTTTTACGTGCATGGGCATCATAATCGCGCAATTTGTCGGTATTGGTCGCGTACAAACCTTCATTTAAATATCCCAACACGGACACAATATCCACGGAAGGTTAACGTATGGGCCGGTATTGTTCGAAACTAAGTAATTGGGCCATTCTTTATTAATGGGAATTTAAATGGAAATAGCTATCTAGATTTATTACAAAATAGTGTTATCCCTGCTGTGCGAGAACAATTTAATATAAACGACATTTGGTTCCAGCAAGATGGCTGCCCTGCACATAATACGCGTCTTGTTAGTAATTTTTTAAATACCGTTTTCGAAGATAGATGGATAGGAAATTCAGGTCCTATTAAGTGGCCAGCGCGATCTCCTGATTTAGCACCAAATGATTTCTTTCTCTGGCCCTTTTTAAATAACACCATATACGGTTACGGGGATCAACGTCCATCAGATGTAGAGCAGTTACGAGCGCAAATTATTGAAGTTAGTAGTAGAGTCACTCCGGAAATGCTAACAAATGTCCGTCGTAATTTTTATAACCGATTGGGTTACTGCTCGGCTCAAGAGGGTGGTTTATTTGAGCATTTACTAAATAATTAGTTTTTCTTTTTAGAATGTTCTTTTATTTAATAATTAATATTTGTTACCAATAAAGGTATTTTAGTTAAATTTAGTATTTTATAGATAGTTTATTTAAGGAAACCATTTATTTATACTGGTAAACAATTTATTTATATTCTTGCAAGAATCGTTATTGTTTTGAAATTTTATGCTATTACAGAATACTTTTTATTTTAATTTTTTCATAAGAGTTACGGTTTTGTTTCATAATTTTATATTATTTATGTGTTTTCATTTGAATAAGAATTTTTTAAGTTCAAGCCACGAAGCTATGATGAAACTTATCATTGAATATTTAGCGATGAAAATATCTGATGCTTCGCCGGTAAGAATTATTATTATGCAGTAAACAAAAACTCTGCACTTTACGGCGAATTGTATTTTATGATACTTTCAACTATATTATATCATTTTATTTAAATTTAAATGTTAAATTTAAAGTATTATGGCCGAAGAGACATAAACAAAAGTATCCGTTATTGTAGGGACGTTGACAGCCGGCATATGACTAATAGTGCGAAAAGCAACGGTGTAGTCGGATAAAATATCCAAATTCGTACATTAACCATAAATAATATACTACAAATAATTTTGTAGTTTGTTAAACAATTAGTTATTAATTTGGAATATTTATTTTGATACATCATTTATTAATAAACAGCCATAACGCTTTCTTAGTTCACCACAATTAAATACGCCCTGTAGGAGTTTAACGTATGTAGCCCCTGCCACTTGCAGTTGGGCAGTCATTACTTATATATCCATCGATCGCTCGACGTTGTGCACACGGTATATATATATATATATATATATATATATATATATATATATATATATATATATATATATATGGTAAACCTAATCAGTAGGCGATTAAAGGTCTGTATATTACTTCGAAATATATGTATTTAAAAAACTCTACATGTTTCGGCAGTACGCCTTTATCAAAATAAAAGTACTGCACGGAATTGTAAAGAAGTTGCCGGGAAAGGTTGGCGGCCCTACGCAACGGCTGGTTATCCGACCTCTCTAAATTCACGCAACCGGTCACTAAACACACGCACGAGCGCACCGACATACAAAACCCTACACTTACGCTCTCACACAAAACCACACACCCATAGAGAGACGCAAGCTGCCAGCAGCAACCAACACACAAGTTCATACCCAGAAAGAGACACAAATTGCTAGCAGCGAACAACACATATGTTCACACCTTGCTATCTATTTTTTGGAATACTAAGGCATGATTTATTATTATTACTAGAATGTATCTTTGAATAATTTAAACCATAGCAACTTAATTACTTTACATTTATATCCTGTCATTTATATTTTGCATTCTCTTGATAAAGGCGTACTGCCGAAACATGTAGAGTTTTTTAAATACATATATTTTGAAGTAATATACAGACCTTTAATCGCCTACTGATTAGGTTTACCATATCATACCAAGGTCACGAAGTTATTATATATATATATATATATATATATATATATATATATATATATATATATATATATATATATATATATAATACAAGAACTACGTGACGACGTTCTTCATCAAATTTTAAGTTAAGAAAAGGTCTTAATACTAAAACGGCGTATCATGCTGCTTCCTATGTTTTCAGAAAGAAATTGAAAGAAACATTTGGCAACATTTGTGAATCTAACGTTTTAAATCGTGCACATGAAGCAAAAGAAAGAAAATTGACTCTTGAAATTACATCCTAATTATTGTGAAAATATTTCAAAGATTAAAATTTTGTGATAGTATTGACTTATGTTTGTACATCTCTTTGACAAAAATAAATGTCATTATTACCTGCATAATGGTTTGAATTGAAATCGATCAGTTTGTAGACATAGCTGCGATCTATGTCGTATCGCTTGGACTATTCGCTCAAATCTTTCTGGCGTGGTTTCTAAGACTGCACCATCAAATCGGGCTCTTCGTCAGCGTTTCGAGGAACTGTACTTTTCCTTTAATGAAACCCCAAACAAGAAAATCTAATGGATTGAGATAGAGGGATTTCGCAGGCCATAATATGGGACTGCCACGACCATTCCATCTGTTTGGGAAATGTTTATCCAATCATTCTTTTACAATACTAGCAAAGTGCACAGGGGCCCCATCATGCATGAAAACCATATTACGTCGTATGTTTAGCGGTATCTCATCATTAACTTGCTCGGAAACATTTAAATATTAACAGAGATTACAGAATAAATGAGCAAGTCGAATGAAGTAGGTAGGTACTATCGAGAGCAAAAGAAAGTGGTACAGTAGTGAAGTTATATGTAAAGTCAATTTTTAAACATTTTAGTATTGTGACGTTGCTAAGGTACTTAAAATCGTAGTAATGTGCAAAAGTCATCTTTGACTCTTACACCTATCTGTATATCAACGTATATATTATTTGACATTTATAGTTATTTTAATATTTAAATTTGACGCCTACATTTAATATATATCTACATTCACGCAGCCTAATTTAACCCGATTAAAATATGACTGTACCACTTTTTTTTTGCTCACGATAGTACATAAGTGTCAAAATTTGACAGTAGTAATGCATTTGAATGGAACAACATTAGGCTATCTACTTGTAGCTACTTATTGTTTTACAACGTTGTCAGATGTGTTTTACGTCAAAATAAGTTAATAATATTAATATCAAATATTAAAAACAAACTTTAAAATCAAAAAGAAAACTTTAACGAAAAAATAATAATAATTTTCTTTTACCTGTCAATCGAGCTGGACCATCACTTTGACTATAACAGTACCAAAACTATAGAAGAAAAACTAACACAAAAAAGCGAGAAATCAAAGAAATGATACACATTAAACAAGACATTAACTGCATCAATAACAGAAGCGATATCAACAAGTTAAGCTATATATACTACAACATAATCAAGTAATGATTGACATCTTACCAAAGCATAAACAGACACACACACACATGCGCGCGCGCACATTAACCTAAAAATATGTATTTCCTTATATCTTCAAGAGAACATACACATTTATTTCAAACAACATTATAACGAGAATGTAATAATTTTGCCAGTAGCGTCTACAATAATTTATGTATAATTTAACAATGCTCCGTTGTGATTCGTATACACATATATCGTGGAAGCTTCGATTGCGACAAGTATGACACACATCAAGAAACAGGTACTCAAATAACAATATAATATCTAGCATATCTGAAACTTTAAAATTATCATTGTATAAAAAAGTAATTCTGTTTTAGTAGAATTGTTCCCATTGAAAAAGGAAAAAGATTTCCGAAACATGTTTGGTAAAGATAAATAAACACACCTGTAATTTTGAAACATCAATTGTTTTATTAGACATATAAAACGCCAAAAAAGTATTATATATATATATATATATATATATATATGTATATATGACCAACAGGATTACATTGCGTTTATAAAGCAATTGAAATTACATTATATGATTGAAAAGGTACAATAACGAAGTAAAACATCATAGTTTATAACAGAAAACAAAATGTTAACAATATCTAAAGAAATAAATGAAAGCTTAAGAAACCAAATTATTTGAAAATGGTTTACAACGGCTGGGTTCAATTCATATACCGCGCATGCGTGAATATCGTAATGAGATGTCATTGTAATATTAGGAGATACATTACATGCTCGAAAAATACATTAATATAGCTTTATTATAAATTTATAAATAATGTGATGTGCGTCATGCGGCCTTACGTCAGCCGGCGAAGTAAGCGATGACGCCACACGATGTGCGCGTTATGAGGCTTCCCGGTGTTACGTTTAAAATTAAGTATTTTATCAAACTACCCTCGTATACATTGTCTAGGTCACTTTTTATCAATGGAAGTCGTGGTATACGCTTAGCGCTGTGAGCGTGTGTATTGGGATTTTTCGTGTGTGAGAACAAGGCGATAACGTCTTTGTGTGACACTTCCGTTTGAGTTATCAAAAAGTCTGTGTGTAAAAGATTTAAGGCCGCTTTATACTCTATATAGTTTTGGAATCTTCTGCTGCTTTTGGCAAAAACTTTTTGTTGAATTCAATTCACACAATCTTCGATATAAATTCGCAAACATCTAAGACTGTAAGAGACGCCATTTTTTCGTTACACTTTATTCATGTTGAATCTGCTAATACACGAGCTGCATTGTACATTTAAGGTATTAAGCTTCCGTTAACCTGATCAGAAGCAACCGAATCAGAATTTGTCTTCAGAACATTTTCGGGCTATGATTTTTAAATCGTCACTAACGCCTAAAAAATATGAAAATCGGCTAAGAAATGCATTTGGCGAAGAACTTCCATCTAAAGCAACAAATTATAATTGGTACAACGAAATCGAAAGAGATCGTTTTTTTCTTAGTGATGAATTTTGTGAAAGAACTGCTGTTACCGATGAGAATATTTCATCTGTCCGAGTAATGCTTGAGGAAGATCGATGGATATAATATGAATTTATTCTGGCGACACTGGGTATTGGTATGAGTCAAATCCTAAATATTTTAAATCCACAGTTAGACGCGAGAAAACTTTGTCGTCCATGAATTCAACATCAACTGACTTCCGATCAAAAACGCATTAAATGGCGCAGAAAAACTTTGGAAGAATTCCAAGGCGGCACTTCAAATCCCGTTTGGAATATGATTACTGGTAATGAATCTTGGATTTATTGTTATAATCATGAAAAGAAAAGTTAATAGGTTTACTGTAAATTTATTAAAAAGGTCGTAAAAAACGTCCAAAAGAAAAAATAATTTTGCACCATGACAACGCGCCGTCACATAAAGTAAAACTAACAACTGGATGCACTAAGTGTCAGTACCATGGAGCTTCCATTATACAGTCTTGACCTAGCACCTTGTGATTTCTTTTTGATTCCAAAAATTAAAGCTAAAATGCATGGAATCACTTTTACGACATCAGATGAAGCAGTGAATATTATGAAAACCTGGATTCTGAACTGTCTCAGGAAGAGTGGCGTCATTGTTTTAAGGACTGGTTTCATCGTATGCTAAAATGCATTGATTTTAAAGGGGAATATTTTGAAAAACATTAAAATTATTTAATTTTTTAAAAACTAATTCTTGTTTGATTTTCTAAAAATTTTCAGTGTCGCCCTCGTATACACATAGATGCGTATTATCGATAAAAATAAATGTCCACCGTTAAGTAAACGGACGTTATTCTTGTTACTTTAATTTTAACGAATGTACAAGTACGTGTAATTATCAGACACGGAATAGGGTATACACGAATGTGGTAACTAATAATTTAGGGTTGCACATAAATCGATTTGCTTAGAGGGAAATTCAAAAATAATATGTTATTATCCCATAAACACTCCGGAAACAGTGCAACCGTTTCTTTCCTTACTAGCAAGTAAATTGTAAATAAGTTATATGACATAATAGGGAAGGGACATCATTTAACTAGAAATAATAACTAGTAATATGAAGGCACCTTATTCACGTTGTTGTTTGCATATAAATTATGTAATTTTAATGGCCGATGCAAAAAAGCCTTTAAAATTAATTACAGTAAAAATTGCCTTAAGCAACACACAAAACATTTTAAAATTAATTGAAAGGAAACTTAAATTGCGAAATTTATTGAACAGCATGTGGACAACAATTACAATATTTTATTCACTTCAACAGTATGTACTGTAACTGATGGGTTTCTTACAAGAATAGCCTTAATCCAATTTTAATTTTTTCGGAAAATTAAGAAAAACATCCTTTCATTGATGCCTCGTTGAAAAGTGCTATTTTATTGGGATAATCGTTTCCGTTTATGTTACTTTGGTGATAACTACAGCCTTTGTAATTTCCCCTTCTTATATAAAAATGGTTAGGCCTTAAAATGGTGGACTAGGGTTGTTTTTGTTATATAGTAAGTTATAGAAAACGATATAAGGAACAAAAAAAAAATTATTCTAAAAGAAACACAATCCAAAAATAAACAAGAATTACATTATTTATTGATAACTTACAATAAAAACCCTAACTTAGTCGTCCCCACCACAGTTGCTTTCATCACTATCAATATCTATCAATACAACACGCGAATCTGAAACTTCTTCTGTATGAAGATGATTTTCGCTTTATAAGTTTAAATAATGCTGATGATGCTCCGGAACTTGGCGACATTGTGCTAAGCTGTAGAGAAAGTTTAGTTTTTGGGGATTTATTTTTATTTCTCCATCATATAAAGGAGAAAGTGATAGTCCGGAGGGTAATTTGCTTCTGTTTCGCACAGTAATAGTTTCTCATGACCAGAATAGGAATGTTTCACTTTAACTTAATCAATTAATTCGCAAGTGTCGCTGACACTTTTAATCTTCATAGGTGGTTTTGACTGGGGTAAGAAATATGGTTGAAAGGCTTCCAAAAAGTTGTTGCATCTTCACTAACTCGAATAATTTGGGCTTTCTTCGTGCGGTCGCAACTTCTGCCATATTTCTCCTCTTTTTGGATTCGATCAAGCTGAAATCTTGATCATTTGCTAACCTCAAGTGTCCTCTTATAGGAAAATAATATGTAATACTTTTAAATGTCCACGTAAATGTCCACTAAATAATTCCAAATCATCTTTTGGAACATCCATCTTTTTTATATAATGTCGTAACAAAGGCGTGACATTGTTCTGTCCTTTCTTCGCAATTGCTTTATCATATACAAACATGGTAGCATCAACTGATGCCAAATCAGGCACCTCAAACAAGTAATACCATAACTGGCTTGGATAAAATACTTCGTTTGTCCTAAAATGTTTGAACTGCCTTCTGATCTCGTAAAATTTCTCAGATTTAGCTTGATGATGTGAATTTAGAGCTGAACTAAGCCAATCACAAATTGTGCACGTATCTGTCCGTGGTAATCCGATACGAATATTAATCTTTTTTGAAGACTTTCTTGTACAATTTATACGGAATTTTAATCAGAAACCTTTTCAAGAACAGCTGATGTATAACGCTCACGGATAGACTTTCTGGTAGATATAAACGACGAAGATTATCTGTGCGCAAGTAACGTGACTGACGTGCTTTAAATGATTGAATGTGACAGATTACTAAATCTAGTAATGAATCTGGAGGTTTGGTAAACCTATTTGAGTGCTTGCCTCCCCTATCACAAGGTGCTGATCCTCTAGTTAGTAAATGGTTCTGAATTGTTCTCAGTCTGGATCGCGTAATACCAAACATGCTTAAGAAAACCTTTGCACACACTGTACGTTCTGCTTCATTTACTCTTACTTTATATTATGGTCATTGCTCTATGGTCATTTTAGTAGAAACCCCTATATTTCACATTGCTTTATCTCCGGATTGTTACTGTTTTTGTGCGTGTGTTAGTCTTTAAGCATACCGAATCATCAGCTGTTCGGGTCTCCTCGGAGTTACACGAGACTGTGTAAACCTTAAAACTGACATTTTGGGACTAAGGCGATTTTTGTAAAAAAACCTTCAATTCATTTGTTATTATCCTTTTTAAGATATAGTTACATAAAACACTTTGAATTAGGAAACAAACTTGTTTTTAATATTTTTACACAACAAAAAATCCAAATAATAAACTGTAGTACTCGTAGTACTAAATAAAACATGAAATGACTTTATTTTCAAATACTTATATAAGGCTTTTCTAAAGTAAGTTTCCAGTTCAAAATGATTTTATCTTCTGTAAACTGGTGGACAAAAAACCTGTCCGACTCATTTTGACGTTTGACAAGATTTTAACAAAATTAACACGTTTTGAATCAGTTTTTAAGTTTTGAATGCTATCTGGATTCTGGATCTATTTAAATATTTGATTTATAACCTATAACAATTCATATGCTATTTTTGAGAGATCGATAACCCATTTACAGTACAAAAAAATTAGTGGGCAGTTTTTTTGTTCGCCAGTTTACATATTAACTGTTTATACTTATTCGTATAGTTATCACAACATAATTTGAAACATACTTGAGTGGGTAAAACCTCACTAAATTTGTATAATACAAAAGTATTTTTAATAATATACAAAATATTATTAAAAATTGGGTGTGAAGAACACAATACAAGTTCATTTATGTATTTTTGAATGTATCTTCTCCAAAGACGTAGATACGTATTTCACATTTCTACATGTTCGTCGGTACGCCCCTGTTGGAGAAGAGACACATTCTAAACAAACATAACTACGTTACTATCTAGCCGAAATTATTCAGACAGAGCGTGAAGGAATATTCAGCACTGTCTACATAATAACAGCCGAAGTAGACGTGTTTTTTATAGTCGGTAACCACCGTATCTATAAAAAACTGTATTCTCGTGTCTTCACTACTTGTCGGCGTGAGCCGAATGTGTATATAACAACATAATTTGAAACATACTTGAGTGGGTAAAACCTCACTAAATTTGTATAATGCAAAAGTATTTTTAATAATACAAAAAATATTATTAAAAATGGGGTGTGAAGAACACAATACAAGTTCATTTATGTATTTTTGAGAAGATACATTCAAAAATACATAAATGAACATGTATTGTGTTCTTCACACCCCATTTTTAGTAATATTTTTTATATTATTAAAAATACTTTCGTATAGTTATCGTTATGCTTTAGAGGTTTTTTCGATATTTATTTTGTTTATATGGTAACTGTCAATTTTATTATATATATCATTATATATTATATAATATATTATATATTATATTATATTATTATTATTATATCATACACAAACGATTTGCTTTACGAATTCGTATTGGCCTCATTCAGTGTTATTGTGAATGCAGTAGACAATATCCAAATGCGTTGGAGAAGATTTCGTATGTTACATAATTTGAGAATAGACCCTGTTCTATAAAATCATTTCGTAATCTTGTGAGCAAATTTCAGGCAACTGCTTGATTTGCCGATAAAAAGTGATCGTTAGATCGAAGTTAATTAATAACTAGTTGAATGCAGCTGTAGTTTTACAAGAAGTGAGGGAAATTATTGAAAATTCAATGTTTGTAGTGTAACTCTCTAGGGACAGGTCCTGTTGGGAATCACGGAGCTATGAACAGCACGGGAACCGCCTCCATGGAGGCCATCGTACGTCTCCATCCATTGGAGCTATTTTTGAAAGCGGAGGCCATGGCTGCGATCCTGAGGCTGAAGGCCAATGGCGTATGGTGCCCAGATAAAGTTCAAACAGATATCACAGGAACTATACTATAGATCGTTCCAACGTCCGTATTCAGTATACGTCTTATGGGAATTTGTTTGATGGTTACCAAATCATCTAATCAGCTGTACATTACCATTTCCGGTTAATTATTTGACATTTCACGCGATCAAATCATAACCTTTATTTACGTTTTTTGACGTTGAAGGTGCAAAATTATTGAGATTCATATGACATTTTACTTATTATTTTATTAAAGTAACTAAATTTTAACAGAGTGCATAGCGAATTCGCTGCACGTAAAATTATAGGAAATAATACTACAAGGAAAATAGCTGTATTTCAATATTTATTAACAATACTACACACATTTCTAAACAAATATACATATTGCTATGGATTTTTAATTAAAAATAATTTAATTTAAAAATGTACATTTATTTGGGAAGAGACTATATAATGAAAATGTTTTTAAATTTTGCGAAGAGAAAAACTTGTTATTCGGTGTCGTCATGTGAAAGCCGAGGTCAATTCAAACTGGGAGACGAAATTTATAGTTTGAACTAGAAGGTTGCATTGTGAAATATATTTAAATATATTTTAATTAGTTCGGGTTGATTGATTGAAAGTGATTTTGTTATATAAGTATTAAAGTCCCGATATTTTATAGAGATAATTCTCGTTGTATTATTGATGTTTAAATTGATTATGCACCTTCTTTGTTCGTAAGAGTCTCCACATATTTTTTCTTGTAAGTAGAATTAAAATTATATGACGTCGTCATAGTATATAAAATTATTATAAGTATATTTCTATTATATTAAAACAAGTAATTAAGAGATTTATTTAAGAATATAGATAATACAGTTAAATATTATAATTCTATATTAATATTATAATTGAAAAGTTTGTTCGAGAGGATTTAAGGGTTTTTGTGCGTGTCGATAGCACACGTGTAAGTTTTTGTTCGTGTTTCAGTATCTGAGTATACAGTGTGGTTCTTTGGGAAGAATTTAATATTAAACTTGATTATTTTAGATAAGTTTGTTCGGATTCATTTGGAGGAAGTTTTCCATTCATTTAGTTGTCAATTTTCAATGAATGTTTTTACTTCAAGTATTTTTGTATGATACAGGATCTTTATACTTTGTAAAGAGATATTTTTTTTATTTTTTTATTTTTGTATTAAATATTTATTTTAAATTTTTATCTTGCGTTTGTTTCATTTGACTCACACCATTATTGCTAATTAATTAATAAAATAAGTAAATAAATTTTTGTGAACATTTCACTGGCGCTCAACTTAATTTGTAGCCACGTATTTCCTAAGTGGAACCCGAGAAGTTAGAAGTCTCATATTTGAAAATTCACCGGCTGAGAAACCTAGTTGGGAAAACTAGTTGTGGAAAGTGGTGTAACAAATCTTCAACCCACTATTCATAGCAATATGAACGATATCTATGCAACGTACAGTGAATATTTACTTCGATGTTGGGGTGTTATGCAATTTATTAAATTAAAAACGATGATGATCCTTTAACAAATAATAGTTTCCACTTTTGTGACAAAAAGAACTGGAATCATACAAATACGTATATAATACAATAATATTTAAAAAAGGAATAGCAATTACACACAGATATCTATGTCTCATGTTAATTTTTTAGTCAGTCGAGGAATCACTTTGATCTTCAGATGATGACGAATGTGTTACGTGAATAATTAATTCTTCGATGTCGTCTTGCAAATTATCCACTATCCACATTTCCTTTTCAAAATTTTTTACATGTTTGATGTAGTTTTGCCAATTATTAGCTGTTACAGTGCTATACGCTCTTCGAATTAATTGCTCCATATCTTTTACCTTAAATGTGGTATTATTAATTCTTATGTAGTTTTTAAGTTGTGCCCATACCATTTCAATGGAATTTAACTCGCAATGGTAAGGTGGTAATCGAAGAACTTCATGATCTTTTTCGTTTGCAAATTCGTCAATCCTACTTTTATCATATTGCGGTTTAATTTATGTCACGCAATACAGTCCCAGTCCAATTAAGTCCCTTTTTAGCATATCGTTACTGATTTGTATTTGTTTTTCACTGAGCCAATCAATGATATCGTTTTTCGTCCATGCTGTTGGAATTTTTTCCAATTTTCTGCAGTGATAGGAAGCATTATCAAGAACAATGACTGACTTCTGTGGTATATTTGAAAGTAATTTATTTATAAACCAATCCTCATATGTTTCTGAATCCATCTCATGATGAACGTCGGCAGTGTTTTTCTTGCAAAGAAATGTATATTCAGCACCAGGAACAAACCCATTATCACCACCAGCATGAACTAATGCAAAACGAGGTCCAAGCCCGGTTGGTGATTTCAAACCAGTGCTTAGTCCTTGAATAAAAGCTTGTCGACTATTTTGAATAGTAGTATCTGTCCAAGTTTTATTTACCGCATGCCCTGTATTCACCCATGACTCGTCAGTGTATATAATAGTTCGACCTGAAATAATATAGAGTTACAGCCATGTCAAATAGCAAGAAGTAAATTGTACCTTCTTCTCTAAATCTTTTGATCTCTCGTAAGTATTTGTGCCTCCACCTAATAATCTCATCTCGTTCAATGAGTATACTTTTTCGTCCTACTTTTTTAAATTCGAAACCCATATCGTGTAACAATCTATGTAAAGTTGTTCGACTGAAGTTAGGAAGTTCATCATCAGCATTGACAGCAACAAGAATTGTATTTAATGTAGGTGGCATATTCTGTATAAAAAAGCCATGCACTTTTACGCCGAATAGCTGCTTGCGTGTTCTCACCATATGTATGTAGTCGATCATTTAGTTGTATGCCTTTCCTTTTTCTAGGTTTTTTTGGACTTGATAATAAACCAGTTTGTTGCTCCTGTTTTACATGATATATTGCACGGTCTGAGATACCCAAAGCTTTTCTTGCTTCTTGAACGGCAGCACTCCCATTCATTGATTTATTGAAATAATTGAAAACATTTTCAATCATACACTTCTCCTTACGGCTAAATTTGTCTCCTTTGCGCCGTTTTCTTCCTACAGGTTCCATTAATGCAGTGTAAGCTGTAATTACATTTATATTGTGTTATAACGTTTATAAAAATCAATAAAAATACCCATATTACCCTGTGCACGCTTGAAAAAATAGAAGTGTTCTGAAAAGAAAAATTTGTACAACTATATAAACAAATTAACAATTTAACGAAATATTTTAAAAGCAGGACGATGACGGTTGACAGTTGATATTAATAGACAGATAGATACTGTTGTCGATGCCGACAGCATATGTCAATAAGTTGCAACATAGCAACCGAAAAATAGCGTTAATGGCAGCAACTAAGGATAGTAAGAGATAAAAGTTGCTATTATATCCCATACTGAATACGGAGGTTGGAACGATCTATAGAAGAGCCGATATTTCATATGCCGGCGGACAATATGGCACCTGAGACTATGATACAGCTAAGCTGTATATTTCTATACCAAACAGGGAACAAGCAAAAAATCGCTCGGACGGATAGGATGCCAGCACCTGGTACACAGATGGATTGCAATCCCAATTGGGGCACAAGCAGGTATATATGAGATGTACCCTAAAAGGAAGATATCATTAAATCTGGGGAAACATACGACGATTTTATAGGCTGAACTGTTTGCAGTCGCAGGAAATTCGGGAGCCGACTGCGGAACTAAAAAATCAACATAATGACTGATAGTTAGGCAGCAGCTATTGTAGCCATTATGAATCCATCTACCAGGTTTAAACTGGTGGCACATTGTAAACAGGTTCTCAATAGACTGGCACAAGATAATACTTAATACTATGTCACTGATATTATCCCTCATGTCAGGACATGAGTGAATTAAATGCAATGGGGTAGCCGACCAACTGACCAAGGAAGGTACTAAAAGAAACTTCATAGGACCAGAGTCTGTATGTGGAATCGCTAAGGATTTCGCTAGAAGTGAATTCTGGTTATGGCTAAAAGGGATATCAAAAGAAATGGAGGCTAACGAAAGGTCAACTCCATATTCAAACACTGCTAATAAGGGAGTTGGACGCTAGGCTTTCAGCAAACCTAATTCGGAGTAACAAAAAATAAATTAAAATTATAATCGGCTTAATAACCGGAGATTATCCTTTAAGGAAGCATTTGTACAGCATGGGCTTGGTTAGAGAGATGCGAAAAACAGGAGGAAACTCACAAGAGATAGTCGAACTCAGAGTTTTATTGGAGGTGGTACAAAGAGCACTGTGCTCAAGTGCTTGGATGTGCTGGTGTCAAACCCAAGCTAGAAGAAGGAGAGAAGAAGATAGTGACATCTACATTTTTCAAGGACTATGAATAACATTAAAATTCCCTAGGCTTCCACAGCTGTTGTCATTTGTAGTACAATCTTCTTGCTGGTTTTAGCGTGCTGTCGTAATTTTACTTGACGTTTGGCTGTTATACTGCCGGGATCTGGAATGAGACTGAGCATAACATTCTCGAAATGTAAATTTCTTGATGTAATGTAAATTGAAGACATTCCAGAAGTGTATTTATGAAAGTAATATAAAATAATTTAATTGAAGAAGATGAACATTGAAAGAAATTTCTGCGAAACATTCTATTGCGAAACATTCTATTTCAATAACTGAATTAACTTGATAATTGCCTTAATTGGTGTATGTGATTCAAATTTTCCTAATTATTTCGACTGTATATAATATAAATAAATTACGTTGACTTCTGACATTTATTGTTAAATTTAATAACATTTGTGTGACTAATTGAACAAATCTTGATGTTATCTATTAAATTTATTATGAAGGAAATTTTAATTATTTTCTAGGCAGTTTATATTAATAGTTGTTCGAAATTATTCAATATGAACCAAACATATACATTTCATATTCAATTAACAAGATTGTTTTCGTCTAATTCTGGCAAATAACTAGTTAATAAAATCAACTCGAACTGAAGGAGAGACAAATTATAATTAGTGCTTAGACGATGAGTGTTCACCACAGAACATGGCACGGTCTTACGCCCTTCGTTATAAATATCGGTCTAGTCGTTGACGGGTGATTAAATTTCCCATCTCTAGAAAGCGACTAACACATTCACTCCCGAATATCCGAAGAGACACCAAGCGTGAAACAGACTCGAAAAAAAGGACCGTGAAATATATAATGAGGATTTCTACAACATTTGCGACTGACAAGATCGCGAGCTCATCATTTAGAAGTAGTATTATTGTCTGCTTTCCCTAACTGTGTTTGCCAAAATTATTTAACGAAATGGCATTTCTTTTTGCTTGTGTCATTCTCGTAAATAGTCCTGAACATTTTAAAGTCCATATAATTTTAAGAAACTTAGTTATTAGTAATGTGCTTATTTTTAAGGTATACTTCAGTAATTAACATTACATATTAGTAATTGGTATTTTGTAAACATTTATAATTTTGTTGATGGATGTTGACGTCCGTTCTTGGTGAAACATTGCATGTAGATATACTTAATACGAATTATCAAAAAAACACTTGATAAGTTTCACTGTTTTACTTTATTATTCTTACAATATTGTTTTAATAATTTCTACCATTCTTACAGAAAGATTTTTCTGAACTAACTAAATGTAGGGGCACAGCTTACTATGTAATGCATAAGTGTATACACTGATGGGCAAATGTGTGTAATCATGTAAATATCTGTTAAATTAATAAAAGATATTGTAACAAATTTTAGGCTTGACAATTAGGGATGAAGAGCCATCATTTGAAGTATTTTTTAAAATATTGTTATGCGCTGATTTTGCTCTACTGTCATTTTTAGTTCATTAGTAGGCCTACGTATATTAATTTGTTTCGTTGTCAATTACTTTTGGATTTCTAGGTATGTATCGTGGGAATTTCCATATGATAATTATTTCCCCGCGTCAAAAAGTCATCTAATGCTTATTTTAATCTCTTAAACATCTATTTGAACTGTATTTGTATAGGTATAGCATATCCCAAATAAGATGGCCAGCGGTGGGAGTAAGTCCGCGCAGCATTAAAAATAGTGGGAAATTTTAAGTAAGTGGGTAAGTGGGCATGCGCGTTTTTAAAAACGGCTACGGCGTATACCCACCGCTTGCCATCATATTTGGCGCTTACTATATTTAGATTCTGCTATCTGTAATATTTAAAATGTCATCAACTAGAGCACCGTTTTCTACATTTAGTTAGTTCAATGCGCACTAAACCTAGATATTTATTTATTACGATGATATAAATAACACCAAGGATTTTGTTATTATATTATTCTTCCTTTGGTTAGATTTGAATTACGTATTTTCCTTAACATAAAACATCAGGTTGTGTAAGGAATATTTTCTTTGACTAGTTATTTACCTTGTTACGCTCGAAAATTTCCCAGAAACCATTCGGGAATTTTTAATGAATTTATTTCATTATTTGCTTACATAAAGACAATTTAGGCTTTTCATTATTCTACATTTTCGTTTATTACAATTTTATTTATTTTTGCTATTAATTATCGATCAACTTAGGCTTCTTCAAACTTTAATTATCTTCTCATTATTTTGTACGTTCAAATACTTTGGATGTTTGTATATCCATTTTATTTCCGGAGAATTTTCCTATACTTCGGCGCAGTCCGATCTTTAGGATATTTTATGCTTAGTCACGCTATGTTTTAACTTTTACTTTTATTTCTATTTTTTGTTTCTCTTTAATCAATTCTTATATTGTGTTAATTTTTATTAGAATTTTGTGAATCTAATATGGGTGCTTAATTTGTCTAATTAATCTTTTAATTAACGTAAATCTTGCGTACACCTTTTCTTTCGCTTGTAGCGCCATCTTCACGACTTTTGGTTTATCTTCCAATTACAGTTCTCTTGACGTTTGGTAAGATATATATTTTGTCTTTTAACCTTAATTGCGGTGTTTTAATTACCAAATTCTCGCTTGTTAGCTTCGTTGATCACTCTTAAACCTTGTTAGGGTTTTTGGTAAATTAATTCCTTTCCTTCCAAAATTACCGATCAACGTTCTTGTGTGTAACGTATAACGGACGTTGTTCGTTTCTTACGAACTTCTATCGACCGGCACTTCGTTTGTGATCCTCGTGAGTGCTAGATATGTATTATTTTTGTGTAGAACGTAGTCGTTGCGGTAAGAGATACCATTTTCTTTAGAATTTGTTCTTATGTGTTTCTTTTATCCTCCTTAGGATATAATTTTTGGTGCTACCGCCCAAATAATTAAGTAATTAAACCGATTATACTTCGGAATCTCTTCGAGGACCACACCACGTGGAAGGCTGATTTTGCTTACGCAATTTTCCACGCAGTGGAGCATCTTTAAACATCGTTCTTATTTTGGAGGAGAACCGTGCAAAGAAACCACTATCCACTTTCGAGGTAATTGGAAACGGCAAGGGTATTATTTTCTGGAATTTTTTAATCAAATTTTCACGGCGTCTCAAAATGGCGTCTTTTAAACATCATGGCGGCGTGAGTGGCAGTTAATGGTTTACCCAATTATAATTTTGAAATTGGTTAGTCCGAGCAATCTCGTGGAAGGCTTTCCCATATAGGACGATTGTGGGGGCGATTCTGAGAACACAGTAGAAGTAGGTTTAGATAATCTAATTTTTATATAACTCAAACTTTTGCAAATATTATTAACTTGACTAAATATTATCTCGTTTACACCTAAGAAAGGCTTTAGAGAAGCCGTTTTCTCAGTTTGGAGCAGACGTTGTTTAGAATTCACATCATTTAAAATAGTATCGTAGAATCCTGATAGTTGTTATCGGGTTAGTTTCTCTTGGGTTTAATTTTTGCTAGATCTTGATCTAGGTTGTTATCTGTAACTTTTACTTTACCTGCTTTACAACATCTGTTTGCTATTCTGAGACATTATTTAGATTTTGATCAAAAACCTTTGATAGCTAGCAAGACTATTTTACATTTAATTTTAATAGTTAGAGGCTAGAACACCTGGTTTCTAGCATTCGTTTATTATTTTATAATCAAGCTGGTCGTCAGCTTCACTGACAGTCAGTTGTAGAAATTGTAGATCTATTTTACGTGGCAAAGATCCTTCAGACGTGCCTACGTTTTGTTATTTTAAATATCTTGGGGGAACGTCACTCATTAATATTTCATATTTTAAACTGCAACTTTCATATTTTAAACTAAAAAATATTTTAAAGAACCGAAAATTACGTATACTTAATTTGTGTTCTGCTAATCTCAAGTTGGGATTGTGACTCAGATATTTCAATTTAATCATGGTTTTACTACCTGAATATACAGGGTGTCGATCCGTTGAGTGAATTTCATTGTTAAGAGTTCACTGTATTACGCCTGGTGCGTTACTTTTTTAATTTTGTTTTGGAAAAGAAATAATCTGTGAGACTTGTAACTATTTTCATTTTCATTTAAATTACTAGCTTAATTACCGCTTCGGCGCTTATAATTTGAATTGATATTATCTTATATTTAAATTTTTGCTAACTTTGTTCACTTTTGATAGCTTTTTGATTTTTGTGTATTACGTCAACTGATTTCTATTCATATATATTTTGAACCTACTTCGTGTTAATAAACGTTGTTATTGTTGACATCTTGCGTTTGTTTGATTCCTTTCCTACAAGTGTTGTGTAAAGCAAAGACCCGTTTGTATCAGTAGCAAGTAATAGGGGGCTGTCTCTCTTGTTTTTATTGAAGCTACCGGAGTCCCACCAGCTTCCGTATTCGCGGATTCTCTGCGGGTTGAATGCGGTGGCGTCATAACCACCAACCAGCGACCTAGGGACTCGCGCCACTCTCCGGATTCTTTTGAGCTAGCCGGCAGAGTACTATCCTCGGGACGACCATCACCAGGTAAGTTCAGGCCAGAGGGGGAGAACTTGCAGAACATCTCGCAACCTCCTTATTACTTGCTTTATTTTATTTTGGTCGCGTGTTGTGTAGCAACCTCGCATTGGATTGTCTGAAATTTTATCTTAATGAAACTGTTGTTTGATATTGTTTATATATACCTCAATTTCATTTCAAACATCGTAGAGGCTTTCCAGTTCATTTATAATAATACTTGTTTAGTATCATCAGTTAGATAAGGTTAGAGCCATTCATTTTGTTTACTCCGCTTGACATTTACACTGTAAAATACTTGTCTTTCTGCGGGTTCTAAATAAAACTAACGGTAACTTTAGACACACTATATTCATAATAAAAACGAATAACAATATAAAAACTAGTTACTAACAATAAGCACATATATGTATTTATATTTATGTAAGTTCATTCGGCGATAGTTTGGTATTGAATTAATTAAATCCCTTCCTCTACGGCTTATATATCGACCGCGGCACTCTCTCGTGTTTTTTTTAGTCTCGGTCATACGGTTTGTAGATCTTTCGTGAAGGCGCCAGAGGAATGATACATGACGTATTGTTGGGTGAGTCATCACATTGTCCCCTTCTTAAAAATGAAGTTTCGTCCCGAAACATGTCATGCTTTGGTTTCCTTAAACGATGGCGAAATCGACAGACAGGGCCTTTGTTACATTGTGACGTCATATCGAAATAGCAGTCCACGGTCTTATCTTGCCTGGATGGACAGAAATATTCAAGCCGGCTGTTCGTTTGTTATTTCGAGACTCTTACCAATTGCTGGTCCCTGCTGCCTTAATTTTTCAATTCTGCCAAATCTCTCTTTAAATTCTCTGGCAATTCCTTTGGCGATTCACAGATGTCGGGCTACGCAATGAGCAAACGCGTAGTCTGGCGGCACCGTCAACAAATCTTGCTGTTTCTCGATGGTCACCCCAAATCGAGCTTTCCTCGAACCAGAATACTCCTCCATAAAATCTTCGAATGTTACTTCCTTGTGGTGGCTATCTAATTGGCGCAAGTCAGCGGCTTCGTCATTATTGTCTCCAGAGTATGGAGCTAATGATTAAAATGTACTACTCTTGGCTTAGTATGAGGTGTTCGCCATATGCGGTATATTACATCGTTAATCCACTTCAGCACCTCGTATGGCCCCTCCCAATTTTTTTGAAGTTTTGGAGATAGGCCCCGTCGGCGTTGTGGATTATATAACCAAACCCGACCGCCTTCATGGTAACCAGCCTTCTCGGCGTTGATGTCGTAGCTCTCCTTCATTCTGTCACTAGCATCTTGGATATTATGTCTGACTTGTTCATGGATATTAACTAGTCGTCATCTGAGCGTGCTGACATAATATTCTCCAGCAAGATCTTCACCGGGCTTACTCCCAAATTTTAAATCACAGGGCAGTCGGAGTTCCCTCCCCAATAGCACGTTTGCTGGAGATTGGCCAGTTGTCTCTTGAATAGAGGCCCGATACGCCATTAGGAATAATGGTAAATGTTCGTCCCAATCTCTCTGGTGTTCGGAGACAACTTTGTATAAGTGTCTTATCATGGTCTTGTTCATTAGATCTACCATCCCATCTGATTGTGGATGCAAGGGAGTGGTTCTCGTCTTTTGTATGCCCAAAAATCCACACAACTTTTCGAACAAACTGGACTCGAAATTTCGCCCTTGATCGGAATGAAGTTCTAGGGTTACACCAAAGCGGCTGACGAACTTCTTCACAATCACGTCTGTTACAGTTCCAGCCTCTTGATTTGGTAGAGCATATTCTTGAACCCATTTGGTAAAATAGTCCATAACCACTATTATGTATATATTTCCTTTGTCGCTTTCTGGAAAAGGGCCGGCGTCATCTATGGCGATTCTTTCAAATGGGCTTCCCACATTGTATTGGCGCGTGGGTGCACGTCGGCGCCTCTGGGCGCAATTAGCACACTTTCGGCATCACTCTTTCACATCTCGTGAGCAATTCACCCAGTAAAATCTCTGGCGCACCTTCTCCAGTGTTTTATGGACGCCAATGGAGAAGCTCCATTATGAGCAAGAGGCCTAAAATTCCTTATATGGAATTTAATGTTACTGCTTTGGGAATAAAAAACTAAGATCTTTTTTTGCTGCTGTTTTATATTTGTTTTAATTTTTAATTCATTATTACATGTGGCTCGTGAATCTTATTCAGATTTTGCATTATTTTGTTTTTGCTGTTATAATTCAATCGTATATTTCACATGTTTATTGCTATTATGTTCAACATATATGCTTGTTGATATATTGTCTGTTGTTAATAAATTACATCTTCTCCTTGTTCTTGCTATCTTATTTGGCGTTTTATTGTTGTGTTAAAAATTGTCCACGTCCTGCGATTTATTTAGCTTACTTTCGGCAGCGTCTGTGTTCGTTGTACCGATTTGAGATTATAAACACGGTGGCGCCTATTATTAAAAAGAACCTCTCCCTATCTCCCTAGCTCGCCTAATAACTGAGTTAGCATCTCACCGAAGATCTCCAGGGCAATCGTGTTGTTAGGTAAGTTGGTAAGTTAGATAGGTTTTACGTTTCATAGGAAAGAATGGTGCGTTTTACAATATACAGAGTATTTTTTTGCATTTAGGGATTCTTCTTGATAGCACGATTTCAAATAACTATAACACTTGTGTTCTAAAGTATTTTTTATTTATTAATTGGTAAGGAAAAGAAAATAAACTGATCAAACAAAGTTAAACTTAAGATTTTCAAAATGGGCGTCACCTACATCCGAACAGTAACCCAATATGTAGATTCCCTTGTAACCCTCGCTATGATGTCTCTGGGGTGAAATGCTTCATTAATTTTTTCAGCCAAATCTAGCAAGTATCTAGGTGTGGTAAGATAGACTTTCCGTTTCCGTCGACTTTCCTCACAAGAAGTAATTTAGTGGATTGAGATCGAAAGAACGTGAGGGCTATTCAACTTCGCTTTCTTTCAATCCATAAAGTTCGAACTAATCGATCTCAAGCGATAACTGAATAGTTGGGGGGCGTCGCTCAATCCTACTGACACCAGATGTTTTGTGGAAGTTGGCCATGTTCCTCCAAAGCAGTATTATCTGATTATTTCAAAGTTTTAAATATCTTTCTTCTATAAAAGAAGGCCCTATTATTCTGTTTTTACAAATACCAGCTCAAAGTTAAGCTTTCTAGGGTGTTGTGTGTACGCCTCGTGTATCCAATGAGGATTACTCTATGCCCATTGCCAACGATTATGTCTACGAATACTACCATTCAAATAAAAGGTTTCCTCATCCAAAAATACTATATTATTTACAAAATTATTATCACGATTACAAATGTTCATTATTGATTCACAAAGCTTTTGTCTTCTGTCAAAATCATCATCAAAGAATTCTTGTACGAGGCGGAATTTTATAAGGATGGTATTTTTATTTTTTTAAGAATTCTTCCTACTGAACGACGACTAATATCATACCTTCGCGTCAGCTCGTTTGTAGTTAATTGGGGTTTTTGCTCTACAGATATGGCAATATCTTACATTTTAATATAATTTGTAGCATTTGTACGATTAAGTCTTTCCAAATTGCGAACACCGCTATTTATGTTGTACCTTGCTGCCGCGTTTTGGCGTAATGAAGATGTTCAGAAAATGTCGGGAACGGCAGTCGTAACGCACAATTTAAAAGGGAGTCTCTATTTATTGTATATGCCCTTAGTCAGTGGAGACGGTCGTGGATTGACTAAACAGATGGTAGGTAGCGCCACTTAATTTTACGTACGGAGACTAGGGACAGAAAACTAAGAAAAGTGTTGCGCGTCCGTAGGCGCATGCGCTAACACTCTGCTAAATTGAAACAAAACGTCGGCCCAAACTAAAGCAAGGGTACCTAAATACAAAATAAGGAATCGAAAATAGTTAATTCGAATATTGACAAAAAAACAAGTATTAACAAAGTGACTTTCAAGCAGCAAACGAATTAAAATGACAATTGAAAATGAACACTTGACATTAATATATATCGTACGTAAAATAAAAATATTATATTAAATTCGTTTCGTATCAACGAAATGCTCCAAAAATATAATAAATTTACTTAAACTGCAAAATTTTATTAGGATTAAAAATTAGTTCTACCTCAGATCTGTAGCGTAACCTTACAATGGAATTACCCACAGTATATTACCTAAGCAGTAAAATGGTATCAAGAAAAGTAATGAATTTATTTAAATCTTCGATTTACGATCTACGATTTATTTAAATCTTCTAGCACGCCTATGGTTTGCGTGGTGACAAATCAATGAAATATATTTCAAGAATGTAACACAAAGTTGTCCTTAAAATTACTTAATTGTGTGAAATCAACTCACTTAATAACCATTTATTTAAATACAAAATAATTTTAAAAATAAATTCTATAACAATATATGTACGACAATTAATTTTATATTTTTATAATAATCAAATAAATTCTTTTAATAAATACGTGAATTACGCGATAATTTACCAAAGTCCCAAATATACATATTGTGATAATCTATGTGATCCTAGATCAGAATAAATTAAATCCTTTCAATAATATAATACTCTAAGATGTAATAAAAGAAAAACACCATATTAAACAAATAAATTCAATTTAGTACACATAAAAAAACTAAATAATACAAATAAAATATAACAATTTGAATTTCTCCCCACTATAATATACTTGATTGCGAGAGCCCTCAACTTCTAAACAAACAACTAATAGATTATGAATAATAAGCTAATTCAGTTTGTTATTAAAGTAAAATACTCGAACAAAGGTAAGTAAATTTCATAAGTGTATGTAATAAACAATTTGTTAATTTAAATTATGCCCTTTAGATGAAAAGAAAGAATTTAGAAAGGTATACAATACAAATGATGTGATTTAACCTCAAAATGGTACTAGTTCTCTATATTAATAATTTCGGATTCTCAGGGTAATAAAAGGTAGGTCTTGACTTTATTATCAATCAATAAGATTCTCTTCAATAGAATTCTATCTCGGTAATACTATATATAAATATTCCTATAAGTGTTAAAAATACAGTGAAAGCTGATCGATTTATGGTTAATAACAATAACAATTCATAGCAAAATCTCTATTTATAGGGTAAATTCTACCTTGTATATGTGCATATATATATATTCGTAACAGTAGATATCTCAGCTTAGCAATATGGTCCTTCGGGAAAGTGTTCGCACAGGTTATAGGGTTTAATCTTCCGATTCAATGACTGGAAATGGTTCAATCAGCACGACTAATTGGATAGTTTATAAATAATGGAATTAAATAAAAAGGATTAGAAGGGTTGCTATAATAGGATAAGGCACGATACTTGATTGTGGTGGATATTCAACGTTGTATAAGCACTTAGAAATTCAAGGTAGTTTGACACTCCAATGTAGTATATATTTTTAAAAGGAAATATTCTTTATTTTTCAGCTTCAGAATGCGTTTTAGAACATATAAATCGCCTTAAAATTCTTCAAAAACGCATTATCAAAATTAATTCAATGTGGCTACGTTTATTTATTTATTAATTCTCGTTTTCGTTAACAACCAACTTCTGTTGTTTTTCAACGCCTTAACTACTTCGGAAAATATATTCGCTCGAAAGAAGAAGGCGTGTACAATTAGTAGTACCAGATTGAACCTTTAATTTAAATGAATAAGGAATAATACGAAGGTTTTTATAATATCTTATAATAATTTATAAACTTGTCAATTAATTAAGTGACATTTAAAAAAATTGCATATTGCCAATTGGCATAAAATAGATTACCCTATTTAGGTTATTCTAAAATAGATGGCGCGATCAACATATTTTTAGTAATATGAATTTTAAATATAATTTTAGGTAGTTTGACACTCCAATGTAGTATATATTTTTAAAAGGAAATATTCTTTATTTTTCAGCTTCAGAATGCGTTTTAGAACATATAAATCGCCTTAAAATTCTTCAAAAACGCATTATCAAAATTAATTCAATGTGGCTACGTTTATTTATTTATTAATTCTCGTTTTCGTTAACAACCAACTTCTGTTGTTTTTCAACGCCTTAACTACTTCGGAAAATATATCCGCTCGAAAGAAGAAGGCGTGTACAATTAGTAGTACCAGATTGAACCTTTAATTTAAATGAATAAGGAATAATACGAAGGTTTTTATAATATCTTATAATAATTTATAAACTTGTCAATTAATTAAGTGACATTTAAAAAAATTGCATATTGCCAATTGGCATAAAATAGATTACCCTATTTAGGTTATTCTAAAATAGATGGCGCGATCAACATATTTTTAGTAATATGAATTTTAAATATAATTTTAAATTAGAAATATTAACAAAAAATTGTTTATATACACATAATAATAAGCAGAAGACTGAACCAGCTTAATATATTCGAATATAATGCCATTTTAATAGGCATCAATAATGGAAATCGCTATAAGAGCAAGCGAAAAAAAGGAAGAGAAACATTCGAGAAAGATTTAAATTTCACAAAAAAATAAGTCTTGGTAGAAGTACATTGATCGGCTACATGTGTGTGATGGAGATGGATAGACCCACAGCTGGCACATATTCTTGTGACCAGATGTCAGGTCGACACGATGTTGGCTTAATTTTCTGTCTCCCTTGTTTGCTTGGTTGACTGTCTTCCACGTTGCGAAATATATGTATCCCGTATGTCGGGCAAAGAAAGCCTACGCCTAAGTATGTCTAATTGCTTCTCAGTAAGATGCCCAAATTCACTAATGGTAGTAGGCTTTCTAGTAGTTACCACACACAGTCATTTGAAACTGCTTGATAGCGAAAATTACCATAAAAATTAATGTATAACGTGGCCTTTCATCTCACTTTACGAAGTGCACCAAGAAACAAACCTACGTTCTCGCACGTTTAACAGAGAAACTCGTAAAATTGCACCCCCCGAAGCGGGGTCAAATACAATGCACACAATCCATTCTAGATGGCGCAGCCGGGGTCACAAAGAAAGTAACGAATATAATGAACTAAATTTGATATATATCTTTATCTACAGGGCGATAAAAACTTAACATGAAACATAAATGTAACAACCTTCTGACATAGTATAGTATTGAAGAGGTTACATACTTCCTGATGAGTTCTTGTCATATTACCAAAATCGATCATCAATTATTTAATGACACTTTTAAATGCCACAAACTACTAGATTTTGTGATAAAATTTAAAGACTGTAATATTCACGTTAACTTTTCGTTCAACAAAGAAACATTTTTTTAAATTTAAACAATCATACCTAAGTGTCAAGCAATAGCTAAATATTCGAAAAATTCTTGTTTTCGTTTACATGTAAATCTCAAGCTAAATACTTTAGGTCCCAATTGTTATTGTTTGTTGAAATTGTATTATCAAGGAGAATCCCAAATGTAAAAAAATACAATTCAATTTAAAAAAGTATAATTTTAGTACGTTACAGTTTTTTTAACACTCCGTATATTTAAGAAATACTTCAATTCTTTTCTAATTTCCATGTCTAAAATTTTATTACAATATCTTTTTTAATTTGACAGATATTTACATGGTTTCATATATTTAGCCATCGCTGTATATGTGTTTGTGTCTGGGTGTAGTGGTTATTTTGACCATTTTATGATTATGTCTAATATTGGGGTATTCTTTCTGCTTGTTTGTCAGATTTTCGTTCTTAAAAATGGCTTTTCATTTCTAATATTTTTAATTAAACATTTTTACGGAAAATTTCATAAGCAGATGGAATAATTTGCTAACACGATTAATTCGATAACTTTTGACTATCTATCGGAAAGTTTGCAAGTCGCTCCTAAAATTTGCTATTTTTCATTAGAAGAAAATTGCTCCAAATACGTTCTACTCGCCTCTGAATGATCAACATGTTTTCCACTAATTGAATTTTGCAAAGAGTTGGATATATGGTAATCCAAGGATACAGTGAATATGACGAGTGAGGTAATACGTACCAACCAAATTGAATCAACTTTCGCTGTGTCTGCAAAGGAGCTCGAGGCACCGAATTGTCGCGATGCCTTTTTTATTATTAAATTTTGATCATTTTTTATCAATTTCCATTATTTAGTCGATCGAGTTACCCCAGTATTTATCTGAATTAATGGTTTGGTTAGATTCCAGAAGCGCATTGTACATAATTCCTTTCAAGTTTCACCAAACGCCAAACGCAATCTTCTTCGAGTGTAGATCAGCCTTCGGAGATGTTAATGGTGGGAAAATAGTTCTATATAAAATTGTTTCGTGACATGTATTTTTATCATTATGAAAGGTGTTTTTATGTCGATTTTGTTTGACTTTTGGGGATAAAATACCACCACAGTAGTGCTTCCAGTTGGTCCGTTCAATATCAGCGTGAATGCATCACTCTTAGTAACGAATTTCCCCTCAATGTCTGTTGTCACTAATGTTAATATTCTCCGTGAAACAACTGAACGAGATGGACATGCCGTGTACCGTGTGACTGAAGCGTCCTTGAGCAAAGCAATACACACAATTTTGTTTAAACATCGGAATGCATGGCTTTGCAGCCGTTGCATTCCATGCAATTTGACAGGAGTTCAAAGACGAGGTAGCGTTAAATGGTAAAAAAGAAATACTAATGAAAATTCAACCTAGACTGGATTGGAAACTTGGATTTATTCGTTCGATCCTGAAGGTAAACAACAATCTAAAAAACAAACGTGGGAATAATATTATACGATTGCGGTTTGACGCAAGAGTGATTTTTCAAAGGCTATGGCGATTACTTTGTTGACTTCTCTCATATTTCTGATAAATCACCGTCAAAATTTCAAACAAATCTAACAGATAGGTTGTGTTTTATACTCATTTAAGAAAAATATTTTCATTGTTGTGTAAATATGGGGAAAAATAATTCCGAGTGTTAATTAATAGTTATTTAAGTAATAAGGGAGATAAGTATTGATTTACCAGTCGAGGACTAGTTTGATAGAGTTCTGGACTGGTAAATGTTACCTCTGAAATTGTTTAAAACATTTTCCCACTTCCCAGAAAATAAAATCCTCAAAAAATAAATGCAATTATGATAAACGGTAACGGTGAACAACCTATTAGATACATCTGAAACGTAACCACGGAATTAAGTGTTGCTGATAAAGTGGGTAATAATCACATTGACTGATCAAGAAATGTAAATAAATATCTCAATTTTGTTAATAGTGTTACAAATTGTACAAACTGTAATATTATCATTAATATAAATTAGTAGAGCACGTGTTCTGATGCACTATTTTTCCCTAGAGGACGTAAGTAAATCACTTACGCCTCACTGTCATTAACAACCACAGTCATTTTGGTAAATCCAACTTACGTCCATAGAAGCAATGTATTAATGGTATGCTTACCATAAGGGGAGCGGAAAAACATTATTTTTGACGTGGCAAAAAAATAAAAAACCGAGGAAAAGTTACGTAAATATTATCGTGAATGTGCTCCACCTCATGGACTGATTTCTAAGTGGTTCTCTGCTTTTAAAAGTGGACATATGAGCACGGATGGTACGAAATGTTCCGGATCGGAATTTACTGTAACTACTCCAAAAATTCAATTGAAGTATGTGAGATAGCTAATTAAGTAAACATTTCATCCGAACGGGTATGCAATTCCGTTGAATGTTACAAAAGATAAACCGTGGATACAATATTATACTTTGGAAACGAAAATACAGTCGAAGCAAAATTTCTCCGGGGAAACGTGCCCCCAAGAAAGCAAAAAACCGTTTTTTCGACCGATACGATTATGGCCCCAGTTTTTTTTTTTTGATTCCAAACGTGTTACCTTTATTGATTACTTAAGAAAGGGAAAACGATAACTGGCCAATATATGCAGATTTACTGACATGTTCTAATGTAGAACTGAAGAAAAAATGACCGCATTTGTTGAAGAAAAGAGTGGTGTTCCATCAAATGCGTCTTCTCATTCGTCTGCCGTTGCTGCAACACAATTTGTCGAATTGCGTTACACATTACTACCTCATCCGCCAAATTTACCAGAGCTGACTCCCAATGATTTCTTTATATTTTCAAATTTAAAATTTGTCTCGGTGGAAAAATATTTCGGAAAAATGAAGAAGTGGTGTGGTATCCGAGGCAAATGCATATTTTGCAGAGTCGCTGAAAGATTGTGGAAGGTTTGAAAAAATTGAAAACTCGCTGGACTAAGTGTGGAGACTTACAAGAGGATTGTGTCGAAAAATAATAGTTATTTATATACCAAGGGTATTCAGTAGATGTTTATGCCCTGAGGACGACTATCTTACAAACCCAAGGGCCCGTGGCTCGAGTGTTAGTAAATCGCACAAGGGCATACACATCCATTAATACCCGCGGTGCATACCAGCTTTTATGTCACAATAGTTCGTTATTGCATCCACAATATAAATATTAAAAAAAATCCGAAAATTCAATTTGATTTTAACATTATCATTTTATTATAGTAGACACCACCGTTACTAGGGCAATGCTGTCAAATTTAAAAAGTCAAAATGCAGGAAAGTATAGATTACATTTAAATTAGTTATGATTTAAATATTGTTACATAGAATATGTTGACCATAAGGTCGATGGCTTCAAATTTTCCTGTAATTTCGCAAAATATGCAAGCAGCGCAATTTCCGAATATAAATTTACGCTATTATCAGCTTTCTATTCAAAGAATTTTACATAGACTTCTTCATACCTCTTTCTCGATTGTTCTGGTAATAATCCAGTATAGGTCTTTTTCTCTGCTTGATTTACTATTTCTGATGGAGTATTGAGAATATCTAAATCACTTTCGGAATCAGAAATTATGATAAAGCTGCGAACAGCACAAACTGTCGTGATTTAAAAATGACTCGATATAATTTTCCGGATGAGGCAAATTGAGATAAGTTGCTATCTCTTTTGGCACATTCTTTATTTTGTTCACACCAACCACTTGGTTAAGACAATTCTCCCTGACAGACTTCACAAAAAAATTTCGACTTGTAGTAACTGCCGGATGTAAAGCACAGTATTTGCAGTATATATTCATTTGGTCTGGACTTGAAATCACAAAACATCTCGGAGTATAGGTTTTGGAATCGGGAATTCTTATAATAATAATTGAATCTTTGTCTCATATATCATTGCTTTTGCGTTCTCGAATGAATATTTTGCCTCGCTAAAGCTCGGCATAATAACTTCCATTCTTGAACGCAAAAGTACCATTTCGCGTTCTAGATACAAAAATAACTATTTTAACCTAAAATAAGTACTTTATTGAAAAGTTACTCTCCTATCAAACAGCCCTCGTATTGAGGATTAGCAAACAAATTCGTTTTCTAACCTTACTTCATCTACCATTTACAAAAATAGCAATTTTGTATTGATTGGTTGCACAAGTATAGTTACTAAAATAGTGACTGCAATATGTAATTATTAAATAAAATAGATTTATAATTTTGTTTAATATTGCATACGTTTATGTTAGATTTTCTAAAACAGCCGAACATAACACGTTTTAATAGAGTGTTTAAAATATAATTAAAAACAAAATAAACAGCAGTCAAACTACCCGAAATAGCTTAGTCTAGTTAACTATGGGTGTCTTTTGACAATGTTGTTTAAGCTTCCGTACTAAATGAAGATCGGTCTGCATGTGTTAACAATCCGATGGTAAATGTTTCGTTTTAAATGACCAGTTGCAAACCGAGCATGACATCCATTAAGATCAAAGCTTAAAAAGCGAGAAGAAAAAAGACGCGAAAAGACATTAACATAGAAATCGTTACCCAACCTTATGGGACAATGTGGGAGTCAGAGGCGTCCACGTATCCCCACATATCTATATTTACAAGAGAACCAAACGGCCGTGCGACAAATTAGAATGTCAAATGAGTCGTCTCGTTAAATTATTATGATCTCGGCATAGCGCTAAATTCATATTTACCACATTATTTGTCGAATATAAATTATGTTTAATAAATACCTGGAATAGTTTAGACATTCATCTGTTTCATAAATTATTTACATTGATTGTATGCATTTTCAAGTTTATTTCTTTTTTGTAACAAACAAAACAGATTCTTATTTTTTTGTACATGTTTTTAACGTCTACAATGCATGATAATATCTCAAACATTTGTTGTTAGTGAATAATATATGTGAATTTGTTTCATGGTAATTTACGGATAATAAAGACTTATTGTATATAAAATAACTTTAAAGTCTTTGTACCAACCTCAGTTTATTATCTGAATATATAACTAAAGACCGGACTAAAAGGCACAAAACAGAGAAAGACTATCAAAAAGGCATAAAATTTTGACAAAAAATGCATTAAAAACGCATCTTTTTTTAATAAGATATAAAACTGCAAAAAGGCGTAAAAATTAGAAAAACACAAAAATTAGTATACCTAACTAATAACATTTTATTTTCACCAAATATACCGATTGGTTCAGCCCGCTACGGGCCATACGCAACAATATACGTATGGAACGTAATGCGATGTGGCAACGTGTGTACGATGCCACTCCGCGTGCGCATACATAAGTCCGATTATCGAGAGCAATAGATTGCCCGTCATTCGTATTTAGCTGTACAAACGTAAAGGTAGCTATCATGTCAGTGTATACAACCGCAGAGAAGGTACAAATAGTTTCGTGGTATCTTGCCGGCAATTCCTTTCGAACAACCGCTGATTTATTTGCTGTAGAGTACGTAAATCGACCTATACCTTCGCATTCGACGATTGAAAGGATCGTAAATGCGTTTAGGAAATATGGCTGTGTCGTCGGAAATAGCCGCAAATGCCAACAAATTGACGAACAGCCTCATATCCCTCTAATACCTGCCGATCGGGAGGAGAGAGACGTGAGGGTTTGTTCGTTAGTTGAAATGGGCGACCTTAAGTGTACCCGGCAGATAGCAGACGAAATCGGTGTTAGTAGAAGTACAGTAAAGCGCATTCTAAAACGCAACAATTCTTAAAATTTAAATTTATTTTGCAGAATTATTGATTTTTTTTACTTTTATCTTTTAGAAAACGTTATTGTTTTTTTATTACTTAAAATTACTTTTCCGTAGCAGCTAAGAATACAATAATAATAATAACTTGGAGATATAACGACCTTATTATGTCTGAAACAAAAACAAATGGGAAAATTACGTATACAGAACGAATATGCAAACGACTATATCCTTGCGCGGTTTAAGTCTTACTAAATTCATAACTGCAATGTATGGCAATTTAAGCTACTGCGCGTGGAGGGGATTCGCTGTTGCCACTTATTGCTGGTTATGGCCCGTTCAGAGCTGGTCCTATCATACATTTTTAACCAAATTTATATAAAGAAAACTACTAATCTCGAAAATAACTGCTTATTAAGCCTTGTACATACTGCAGCCGCAACATGTAGTGCAACGTGTATAGCAATAAATAATACAACATGCGTGGATGTGCGTTGCATGTTACAGCTCGCGTTGCAGATATTACGCGCATCTGATCCGTCGGTTGTCGGTTTTTCGTGAGAACACAAAGTAATTCTCGGTTGCAGTTTGGACGAGCATATGAATAATAATTGGTCAGTGTGTACGTATTGCGCGCACGTGCAACATCGAATTTGTATAAATTTGTCTAGATATACGTTATTAAAAATGTCAATATCACCAGAAAACTAATTAGCAGAATCATGGAATGAAGAAAAATCCCTATCGCTCATTTAATTATATATAAGCAGAAGAAACTTTTATGAAATCCCTAAAATATAAATTATAAAAAAAGTAACTTAAAAGTGGATGCGTGGAATGATATCGGCCAAAATAGATTGGTTCTCCACCATCTTCGTGGATTCCTGTCAATCATGTATTAACATATAAGCTCCACGCTATGGCTAGATGATGATAATAATAATAATAATTATAACTAAAGGAACACTCCATGTTGCTACAGTGTTCGCGAACTACTAGTGGAAACAACTAGAAACGCATTGAAAGTAGGTTGCGCCCTCTCAACATTGGGCTGTGTATTTCAAGCCGTCCACGTTGCGTTACATGTTGCATTACAGGTTGCATTACACGTTACGGCTGCAGTGTGTACAAGGCTTAAGCCGAAAAACTTCTCTCTACGTCGACACTTGTAATTGGTGCATATTTGAATTTTATAATTAATGCGGGATCCATAATAAAATCATTAACAATTTCCATTTAAAATTTATGCAACTTTTTGAAATGTGTCGAATCCTTCATTTTTACGCAGAACGTGTTCAATTTATTTATAATTATTTGACCAATATGTCCTGGTACAATATGCATGCTGTTTTGAAAATTTTTAATCATCTGTACTGCAGTAACTAAAGGCAAATCCTGCTTCTCAAGTGATTTTATAGAGTCACCTACATAACTGTAATTGGTTTTTCTTCTTCTTCTTCTTCTTCTTCTTTCGATAGGCGTATCGCCTGTTTAGTTCCGGTTTCTTTGTAGCGGCAGTTCTTGTGAATTTGATTGCCAGCTGTCTTGCCAGCGTTTTGGTGGTCGTCCTATGGGTCTTCTTCCGTGAGGTATGTTGTTTCGTACTATTCTGGGCATTCTGTCGGGAGTCATTCGGCTGACATGGTGGTTCCATTCTCTTCTTCTTTTCCGTATCCATCTGACTACGTCATCCGTTTGGCACTTCTCCCTTATATCTGTATTTCTTTGCCTATCATGTAATGTGTATCCTGTTATCGTTCTTAGGGTCTTCATTTCGGTTGTTCTTAGTATCCTCTTTGTTATCGTCGTTTCCGCTCTCGTCTCTGCACCATATGTCATCACCGGTCGTACGCATGTTTTGTATATCCTTGATTTGCATTCCGTACTTAGGTGTTTGTTCCTCCAGATTGGATACCTAAGATGTCCCGATATTGCTGCTGCTTTGTTTACTTGTTTCCTCACCTCATCACCCAAAAACCCTGCGCTTGTAATTTTGAAGGTATTCGATTGACATGGTTTGGTCGACGGTCTTATTCTCTATTACCAATTTGCAGCGTACAGGTTCTTTTGCTATGGTCATGCATTTGGTCTTGTCTATGGAAATTTCCATGTTGTGTTTTCCTGCCTGTTTGTTGAAAGCATGTAACATTCTTTGTAGGTCGTCCTCTGAATCCGCAATAAGTACTGCGTCATCAGCATAGCATAGTATATTTATGTTGTGTATGCCCATCCGATATCCTAATCCGGTGTTCTTTACAGCTTTCACCAGCTCATCCATGATTGCATTGAATAATAAAGGACTGAGACTATCGCCCTGACGGATGCCTGTTGTGGTTCGTAGGTGTTGCGTTAGGGTGAGGTTTGTGCGTATTTGCGTTCTTGTGTTCGTGTTTAGGTCCTTAATGAGTTCTACGTATTCTTTCTTCGTATTATTGTTTTGCAGGATCGTGATGACGTCTTTTAGTTGTACTCTGTCGAAGCAAAGATAGGCAGGGGTGTTGTACTCTAATGATTTTTCTTTCAGTTGTCTGAATATGAATAGAGCGTCAGTGGTGGATCGACTTCTTCGAAATCCTTGTTGTTCTTCGCTTATTGGAATTGTTGGGGTTATTTTGTCCGCAATGATCTTAGTTAGGAGTTTTAGCGAGGTGCTCAACAATGTTATTCCACGGTAGTTTGCTGGATCGGTTTTGTCTCCTTTTTTGAAGATGGGTATTGTTACGCTGTTCTTCCATTCTTCAGGTATTCTTCTATGTTGTAGTATGATATTAAACAGTTTTGTGTATTCTTTTATGGTGGCAGTTCCTCCATTTTTTATTAGCTCATTTGGTATTTTGTCTTGGTTTGGAGTTTTCCTGTTCTTAAGTTTCCTCGTTGTCTCTCTTACTTGCTCTTCGGTGATTTGCGTGCACTCTTCTGGTGGGTCGTTTTGTATGTCTTCTTCTTGTGTTTCTACAGGGTTCTCTATGTCTGCGTATAGATTTCTGAAATATTTCTCCCAAGTTTCTTCGGTAATTGTTCTGAGTTGTATTGTTTCATTCGTTTCCCGTTTCATGCCTCTTAGCAGTTTCCAAATTCGTTATTGTGCTCCATACATATCTGCTTCCATTTCGTTACTGAATTCCTGCCAGTATTCTTCCTTGATCTCTCTAACCCTATTATTGACCTTGTTCCTAGTTTCAATATACTTATTTCGGTTTTCTTGAGTTCGAGATTCCCTGTATTGCAAATAATTTTTCATCTTTTCCCTTGTGATATCCTTGACTTCCGTTGTAAACTAAGGTTTATTGTTCGGTCTACTGTTCTGCGATACCGTGCGTGTGCCTAGGGTTTCTTCGGTGGCTTTATAGATGTTTTGTTTCAGTTTATCCCATGCTGTTTGAGGAGTGTCGGGTTTTTATTGGTTTTTATATTTTGTAATTCTTTTAGTACGGCCCGACAACCTTGTACTGCATGACTAGCTGTAGCTGGAAATTCATTTATTAATTTTTTGAAACTGTCTAAGGTATTCCACACCTTCTTAGAACTGGTTGTGGAGGTAATGGGTATTTGATAATCTGTCTCTAAATATTTCTAGCCTTAAAGGAGCTTTAGCAAATATTTGTTTGCCACGTGTTACTAATTTATTTACTAACGGCAACTGCAATTTTATAATTTCGACTACTCGATTAAGTCCGTGCCCTAATCAAGTGCAATGAATTAAATTCGGATAAAAAATCTTCATATTATATGCAGCTTTTACCATATGTGCCGCGCCTGACAGCATGACTAAAATTTTATCACTCGGTACTCCGGCAAGAAAAATGTGTTAATTCGTCGTGAATAAATTGTTATTGTGTTATTATTTGATTTACTTATTTCTTTCGTATTTACTAGAAAACTTTTTGACGAATTTTCGCCATTTAATACTCCACATACATCTGTTGTTTCGTCTACAAGTAACCATTACAATTATTTCTAATAGTATTATTTCATTTTCTGAATATCTTCTTTGTACATTGAACCAATATATTTTTTACAGAGATGGCTTTCATCAGGAATGTGCATTGCGCAATATGTTTCTAAAACGTTTTGACAAATTTGCTTTTCAATTTATGAATAGGTATATTTGCTTCTATCAAAGCTTTGCAAAGATTAAAACTAAATTTTGATTTTTCAGTATAGCCGGAAGTTGCTGCCACAGATTGCATAGCTGTACATATAGTTTGTTGTTTCTTGGTTTGACTTTTAGTTAGTTTTAGTTTTTCCTGGTGCAATGACGTTTTGATATGTTAAATTATTTATTATTTCCTGTCACATTTAATCTGGGAAAAGAAATTTAGTAACATTAATATAATGGGTGATTCATTTAGAGATACTTTATCCAAAAGCAAAGAACAAATGAAAAAGGCCAATTTATTTAAGAAACTTGATTATCATACAAAAGAACACTAATTAAAAAAGGTATACTAACTCTGTTCCAAGTTAGTTGTTAAATTTGTATATTTAGTTTGTAATTATTAACGGGTCTTATTAATATGTATGTTTGTTGCAGTTATGCAGTCAATTATTGATAAATCATTTTATCAAAATAAAGCAAGTAGTTTTTAAAAGTGGCGTTTAAAGATAAGTCAACAGCAGTGTCTTTTTAAAATTGTTCTTGGATATTTTACCAGACAATACAAATATGAGTAAAAACTTAAGAGAAAAAGAAAAACCCGAAATGACAGATAATGTGTAAAATTATGTGTTACAGTTATTACTAGAACATACTGCTGCATGAAAATTTAACATGCATTGTATTATAATTTATCAGTTGTGGAAGAAAGCAAACAGAGGTAAAAAAGATAATAATCAAGCCCGGAATGCGAGTTAGCACAAAATTGGAGAGTGAATAGATTGTGCGTTATTGAAAAGTTTTTGAAAAACTAAAATAAATCCCACTAAATCAAGTAAGTGCTATTAATTTATCTTAAGAATGGTCGTTTTCTTCTTCCCAGACTAGGTAGCTTCAAATTTTAATGCAATTTTCAATTATAATTTTTTAAAATCACATATACTTTTGGTAACTGTGTGCCAATTTACAAAACATTTGTAACATTATTAATTTTTATTATCTGTGAGTTTGTGTTGTCGTACATTTAATTTCAAAATTAACAAATTTGAATATAAAGCCGTTATAAAGTTCTTTCCTTCTGCAAAAAAAATATTGGCAACTGTTTTTTTGGGACTACCAACGAATTTTGTTGATTGATTATCTGACTAAGGGTAGAACGGTAAATGGAGAACTTTATGCAAGTTTGATGCATCGTTTCAGAGATTCTATTAAAGTGAAAAGACCCGAAAAACTCGAAAACAAAAGTATGCAAATAAAAAAAATCACATTTGAGGAGGTCCAAAAATTCAAATATCTGGGTATTATGATATCAAGCGATGGAAATAGAGATGCTGAAATAAAAGAAAAAATTATGGCAACAAACAGAGCCTTTTATGCCAATAAGAAATTGTTAGAGAACACAAATCTTTCTAAAAAGAATAAATTAAAGATATATAACACGATAATAAGACCAGTACTAATGTATTCGGCAGAAACGATGACAATGACCAAGAAGGACGAAGAAAATCTAAGAATACTCGAAAGGAAAATATTAAGAACAATAATGGGACCAATAAAGATAACGGACAATGAATTTAGAATAAGAACAAATGCTGAGCTGCAACAAGAATTCATAGGAGAAGATATTGTAAAAAAATAAAACAGCAAAGAATAAAATGGTTGGGGCACGTATGGAGGGCGGAAGAAGAATCCGTAATCAAATTACCATTGAACTGGAAGCCGGGAGGAAAAAAGAGAAGAGGTAGACCGAGATCAAAATGGCTGGAGGAGGTAGTGGAGGAGGTAGTGGAAGATTTACGAGGAGCAGGCGTTAACAACTGGCAGGAAAAGACAAAGAACAGAAAACTCTCGAAGGAAATATTCCAGAAGATATGAAAAGTTAGGATGGGGACCGATCCACCCCGAAAATGAGGATTTAGAAAGCGTCCCGAAGCTGCTATGCCCCGTTATGGGGTGTTTTGGCCATTATATTATATATATATATATATATATATATATATATATATATATATATATATCGAAGTATTGCTAAAGGGCTTTAAGTAAATACAAAGCCAAATTTTAAAATATAGTGATGCAGATAAGGTAATTTTTAATAAAAAAAATTATAAATATCTGTTTAAATGTGGTTATAAATATTACATACAGATGGAGTGGTTTCAAATATTTTATCTGTTACATGCGTATAATTCAAATGATAAATAATCGTTTAATAACGAAGTATACTTAACCTCAACAGCTGTATATGTGAATAACTTCTTATTGTATATTTTCTGGTGGGCTTAAATTTGTGTTCAATGTCCGGCTTATAAGAACAATGAGACTCTTTTTGTTGTGCATGGAAAAATACACTCAAAATGTAGGTTCGGTGCCTCAATAAGAATACGTACAAAATGAAATGGTGAACAACACAATGAATAAAGGTATTTTTTCATGCAAATTCTACTAAATGAAACGAGTGAGTAAAGGAATAATGTAAATGCTTTAATGGAAGAGTTAATTAACAGGTAAGTGATAGATATAATAAAATTAGGATAAATCAAAATGGATCATGTCACGTGATAATATTAACATAAAATAAATTCTAGGTTAAGCACATAGAATAAACGAAAGTGAATTTAATTAAACTAACATACATAAATGCTTCTATTAAAATTTAACAATTGTAAACAGGGAAACTGTATTCTTCTAACTTTAAATTAAATAATTCTAATACTAAATGTACCCATAAGGTATATCTATTCTAAAAAATCTTTGATAGCGGTTTTACTTTATGAAATGAATTAATTCAACACTTTCAAAATTTGTAGGAGATTGAAATAATACTTATGTTTGAAATAGACGGGGATGGGTTAGTCTGGAGTCTTCTTGTGTATCCGAAATGGCAGGATTCAGGTTTAGGCGGGTACTCGGACGGCGTCACCGATTAGCTTCTATCTAGCCGTATGCTATTCCCGGTGAAATGGAATTTTCGTTTTATGCGGCACTGGTTGAAGTCTGGATACGCAAAATGCGTCAAAAAGGAGCTGGATAAACAGGTGATGTTTTTCTAGGTTCGTAGTATAGTTTTTCTAATTTATTTAATGATTTTTCTTTTTATTTCCAGAGAGGCACTTAAATACGTCGATGTGTTTTTTGGAGTTTTTCTACCTAGTGACGCTAACTCTCGTTTGTTCCGAATGCTAGCTTCTTATTCGTCTAATTTGTATGTATTAATATAATCTCGCTAATTAATTTTAATGAAAATGATAATTTAATTACTCAAATTATATATATGCTTAACAAAAGTTACATATTTTATTTTAGTAAATAAATAATTGTCATGTAAATGTTAATAATTTTATATTATGCTAATTTATGGTTGGGATATTTCCCGCTGTATTTATTTCAAATAAGTACAGTTTTCCCTAAAATAATTCGTGTCATTTATGATTGATCAATTAAGTTGAAATATCTTCGGAAATACAAGATATTGAAATAAAATGACTAAGGCAAATGAAAAGAAAAAATAAATAAATATGAGAATTAATTTTGAACAATTAAAAACGCGAAACCAACTTTATTGATATGACAGATGAAGAATTCAGTTCCAATAATTTCTTATTTTCTAATATTTACATACAAACGTTAACGATCTGTATCTTACAAACTAAGGCATTCTTATGTGTAGGCTTGACCTACCACAATATATATATATATGTATATATAACGAGCCATCGAAAAAATTCATAATTGGAGTAGACTGTGAAATTTACTTTAACCACTTCCACATAATGACATTTATTATTTGACATTGAAACTATAAGTTTGTGTCAAATTTTTCAAACTCTTATTAAGAAAATTGTTTGTGTTTAGATGTAAATGGACAACATTTTCAACAACTTCTGTAACTATATGTAAATTTTGATTATGATTTTGATATTAAATAAATTATTTGTTTTCTTTCTTGTTATAGTATCATTTCAACGCCATAACCTTTTTTTACAATGAAACCAAATGAAACTGTCAAGCATCAAGTAATGTGTCATTATGTGGAAGTGGTTAAAGTACCAACCCAATTTCACAGTCTACTCCAATTATGAATTTTTTCGATGGCTCGTTATATATATAATTAATTTGTACGTTAAATATAGTTATTTTATTAATTTAAATTTTACACCTCACATAATTTCTGGATTTAGAAATCTATATAAGAATATTTAGAAAATGTCATTTACCTTAAACTTCTATAAATTAAAAAATTCCCAAAAATTTAAAAGATAACCGAATTATTTTGAAAGATTTTCTTCTATTTACAATAATTCACATAAATGAATTGTGTGTTGGTAATTGTAAAATTCGAACGCGTGTCTTCATGGTACTTACCGATATCATAAAATTAGGAACGGTGACGGTGAATAATAAATGTGGAAAAAGCGCGCACCGTCTACCATTAATTTCCCTTAAGCAAACTTCTAATTATTTCATTAATAGCCGGCTCGTTAACAAGGAAAATAGTAAATTACCCTAAACGTATCTTGCTTGTATTTGATCATTAATTATTGATGCATGATGAACTTACCGTCCTGCGTGCACATACACAGCTACTTTATTGTTTCCTTTCAAATAAAGTTTGAGGGGTCGTTAAGCATTAATAAGTAGTTGATCAATTTTATTCTCGTTTTAAAGTTTGTTACATTGAAGAAACCATTTATTATTTATTGATGAACGACTTTTCTACATAATAAAGGAAATCATTATATTTTATCTAAAAACCTGATCATAGTAAAAAAATTATTGAAAGAGGACATGTTATTCATAATTATAATTTATTTTAAAAGTATGTTCGTGGTCATAGAGAATTTGCTTGAAAATTTTATTGTTCTCGAGTTAAATTTGTCTTTAACTCTCATCTGCAGAAAATTTGAATAATAAAATCTTTTAAATAGGTGGATTGCCAAATACATATTGGTGTATATCTTTCCCTCATTTGAGATATTTATAATTTAATTTCAATAATTAATAATTGGGGCAACATATACTGATACGCTCGAACGGGTTGTAAGGCCGTATACGCATTAATTATTTTTTCGTGAGTGACAGTTTGTAATAAAACGCGACACTCCAATATAACACCTTTATTTACAAAATTTACACTGTTTGAGATCTAAGAATTTGCTGACTTAATGATAAAGCGCGACTGTGGTCTTGTTGATAGAAATGAGACTGTTGTCTCTTAATGTTAAAACAATACTGTTATCTTGAACTATTCTTGTGGGACTATTGTCTAGACGCTGTTATGTTCAGTCTATTTAAAAACTGTACCCAAAATTACTCCTAACTTCAGGAACAAGTAACGAAATAGCAGATTTTTTAAATTGTATATTAGCTCTAACTAAAATACCCAGTTTATGATGGTTGCATTCTTCACGACAATATTTTATTTTATTTTGTGAACGAGCGTTAGATACAACATTTGACAGTTGCAAACTGTGTACATGACACGTTCACTAATAAAAAAAAGGTAAAGTGAAAAATATCTAAATAGACCAGCAATAAAATAAATACCGAATTGAATGAAGGTTGATAAATATGAACGATGCCGCATCTTAAACTCAGAGTAAACGTTTGCACTTTAATATTGTGATGTGAGTCATCCACAATACGTCAGGCGACGGTCTAGCCATGACATCATGCGCCGAACGTACCAGCCACAGATCAGTAATAATATAGATGTGTAACTTAATAGTAAAATAGATCCCTATGTATAGCTTATGGACTGGGATCCATGCGGGGAAAGAGGATAATTGTGTATGCAACCAACATAGCTGTAGCTAAATTACTATTGGGGCTATTCAAATTTTATGTATGAAGGAAAAGTAATATTTCATTCGATTAACTTCTGTATTGCAACCAATATATGTAATTTAGAACCCATTACATAAACTTCTTAGACATATTCAATGCAGAATTTAATCGAACGAAATATTCTTTTTCTCCATACTCTATTTAATTCTTTTCCATCTTCTTGAATATCTTCAAAATATATCATAAAATGTAAATTCTAATGAACATTACAAACAAACGTAATTCGTATAAAAATGTATTTAAGACCTCTACCAACTCTTATGCCAGATGTATTTGAAGAAATAGAATAGTATTTTCAAAAATGGTATAGTTTGACGCTTCAGAATATGATACTATCCAGTTAATATTAATTTAAAAAATCTACAAATAATAATATAAAAAAATTGTAAAACTAAACACTATTATCCATAGCCCTAAATGCTACTTACACAAACAAACAATAAATCCAACGAAAGTTTATAACATATAACACAGGCACGAGATCACAAAATTTAAATACGGCGAATACTAATCGACCAAGATAACCAACATTAAATTTTTCGTTAACATATGAAATTCCTATCCCAGAACAACTTTTAAATGCAACAGCCTTGCGATGTTTAAGTTGCATAACTAATTTCCCTCCCCTCACTTTGTATGGATACCTTACCCCGCAAAATTATACACGGACTGCCTATCAAGCTAGGCATATATATATATATATATATATATATATATACAGACTGTCCCGTAAAAAACGCCAACATTCATAATTCCGTTATTTATTGTCCGGTTTTATTTAAACAAAAAGTAAATTTAATAGCATCAAAAACACTATAAGATAGCAGTGTTTTATTTGTTTTCAATTGTTTTCATTAATGTCAAACGATAGTCAAGTTTTTTATTTTAAATGGCAACATATATATTTTTGGCTATATTCGGATTGGATTTTTTTTTCTGAATTCAACGATGTATAACATGTTTATTTTTGATAAACGTTTATTGCAAAAAAAACAAACTATAAATTTCATCTTTGTCTTCCATTATTTATAAATATTCGAATGTGTCATGAAACATTGGAAATGTAAGTATTATAAATATTATTATAAGAAACAAAACACTTTACAATAAATGTTGAAATTGCCCGCCACCTTGTTTAACACATATCGCACATCTCCTAATAATAAAAAACAAAAAAAAATCTTTATAAATTTCATCTTTCATTACAATAGACTTGGCCCAGTCCACTAGCATTATGTCAATGTGCCTTAAGTGTCAGTTTGACTTTATTAAGTTTTCTGTATTATCCTGTTTGAACGTTTTGCCGCAACAAAAAGCGTATTTTCGTTAAAAATGAATAACAATGAATTAACGGACATGTTACAAGTGTTCTTTGAATGTAATAAAAATCGCCTTCAAACAGTTAGTCGCTACAGTGCTCGTTTTCCGGACAGAGAAGTTCCAGGTTCGAAAATATTTCAGAGAATTGAAAAGAATTTAAGAAATTATGGATCATTTACCAAACCAAAAACACAAAAACGGAAATTCTCCGAAGATAAGGAATTAGATGTTCTTCTTGCAGTACAGCAAAATTCACGAACTTCGATTCGCGAAATTGCACATAATATTGGGGTATCAAAAACTACAGTTCATGGTATTTTAAGAAAACACAAACTTAAACCGTACATAGCTCGAAAAGTTCATGCATTAGAACAAAATGATCCTGGCCGAAGAACCCAGTTTTGTCGTTTTTATTTAAATGCATTAGAACAAGACCCGAATTTTACAGAAGGATAATTTGGTCCGATGAATGCACTTTTAGCAACAACGGTATTTTTAAAAGAAACATACATCGACAGTGGAGTGCAGACAATCCGAGATTTGTAATTGAAAATAATTTTCAAAGACGTTTCAACGTAAATGTTTGGTGTGGCATTTTATGGTTGCTTAAATCAAGAAAAATACTACACTTTATTACACGAAAATCTCCAAAACTTTTTAGATGAATTACCTTTGGCAAATTTAAATAGAATATTTTTTCAACAAGATGGGGCTCCCGCGCACAACGCCAGAGTAAATACTGATTTGTTGAACACCCAATTTGGAAATAGGTGGATAGGAACATCCGGTCCTATCGAGTGGCCTGCGCGTTCACCGGATCTTACGCCCCTCGATTTTTGGTTGTGGGCTTATCTACAAGATCGAGTTTATTTAACAACTCCAGAAAATGTTGACATTTTAAGACAAAGAATTATTAACACTTGTCAAGAAGTACCTGCCGCTTGTCTTTTAAATGCGACCTTTAGAGTAATTAGGAGATGTGCGATATGTGTTGAACAAGGTGGCGGGCAATTTCAACATTTATTGTAAAGTGTTTTGTTTCTTATAATAATATTTATAATACTTACATTTCCAATGTTTCATGACACATTCGAATATTTATAAATAATGGAAGACAAAGATGAAATTTATAAAGTTTTTTTTTTTGCAATAAACGTTTATCAAAAATAAACATGTTATACATCGTTGAATTCAGAAAAAAAAATCCAATCCGAATATAGCCAAAAATATATATGTTGCCATTTAAAATAAAAAACTTTACTGTCGTTTGAGATTAATGAAAACAATTGAAAACAAATAAAACACTGCTATCTTATAGTGTTTTTGATGCTATTAAATTTACTTTTTGTTTAAATAAAACCGGACAATAAATAACGGAATTATGAATGTTGGCGTTTTTTACGGGACAGTCTGTATATATATATATATATATATATATATATATATATATATATATATATATATATATATATAAGTGTTTAGATAATTTCTTAGCCGTTCATTAAATATAACATTTGATAAATTATTGGAGTTTTTCGGCTTTTTATATGTAATATTTACAAATATTAAATTAGAATGTATGTAATTGCAGAGTAAGTGGGGATGTAAACATTGCTGTCTACAAATTACAAAGCAAATCATACGAAATTTTTTATTTGAAAAATATGGTCTACGTTGGGACTCGAACCCAAGTCTACAGCTATCCGGGCTGTCGCCTTTACCACTAGGCCACAATAGACCCAGGTTCAAGCCATATAGAAATGTATTATAAAGTAACAGTGTTAATGAATTCTAATTTTATATTTGTAAATATTTCATATAAAAAGCCGAAAAACTCCAATAATTTAGTAAACTTAATTAGTCGGCAATTAAAGGTCTGGTTTACTACTTCAAAGTATATATATTTAAAACAACCCGACATGTTTCGGCAATGATGCCTTTGTCAAGGAAATAAAAAATATAAATGACAGAATATAAATGTCAGATAATTGAGTTGCTATGGTTTAAATTATTCAAAGATACATTCCAATAATAATAATAAATCATGCCTTAGTATTCCAAAACATAGAGAGCAAGGTGTGAACATATGTGTTGTTCGCTGCTAGCAGCTTGTGTCTCTTTCTGGGTATGAATTTGTGTGTTAGTTGCTGCTGGCAGCTTGCGTCTGTCTCTGGGTGTGTGGTTTTGTATTTGTGTGAGCGCGTAAGTGTAGGGTTTTGTATGTTGGTGCGCTCGTGCGTGTGTTTAGTGACCGGTCGCGTAAATTTAGAGAGATCGGATAACCAGCCGTTGCGTAGGGCCGCCAACCCTTATGAATCTTATGAAACGAGTTTTTTATACTATTTTTTTCTATTTCGCATTTTTAACATTAATTAATTCAAATTATTTAATTCGGAGATTCAGAAAGTTCAGTTTTATTTTTATATAAAAGATGCAGTTGGTCACATTGATACTTGAATTTTCAAATTAAAATCTTGCTATCCACGAAGTACATATATTATATTACATATTATTTATTAATTTTCGTTAATATTACTTGATATTTTATTTAAAAATATAGACATAAGTGACATAGAAACTAATATATCTTGTTGTTAATCGTATACAATATACGTTGTTTGTGTAGTCTACGTACTATCGAATTTAAAAAAAGTGGTACAGTGGTGAAGTTATATGTAAAATCAATTTTTATACATTTTAGTATTGTGACATTGCTAACGTACTTAAAATCGTAGTAACGAGCAAAAGTTATTTTTGACACTTATATGTTATATGTTATTTGAATATTTAAATTTGACGTATACATTTAATATATTCCTACATTCATGCAGCCTAATTTAAACCCATTAAAATATGACTGTACCACTTTTTTTTAATTCGATAGTACTGTCGTGAGCAAAAAAATCGAGACAGTGTCAAATTCGTTATGTCCATTTTCTTTATTTTTTATCGTTGTAATTTTGGCGATATTTGTTAATTTTCAAGCTGTACGTCAAATTATATATCATAGTTGCTAATTCAAAATTAAAAATGCCGCATGTTTCCAAAACTGATAAAGTGAGACTTGTTACACGTTTGGAAAATGGAAAATTATTAAGAACTGTAGCGGTTCAATTTAATATCGATAAAAGTTCAGTCGCAAGAATATACAAAAAATGGAGGAAGAGAATAACTTACGTCGGAGAATAGGTTCCGGTCGTAACAAAATTTCGAATCCGCAGGAAGACGAAACATTAGTTACTGAGATTAAGCGCAACCTTTTTAAAACATTAAAAGAAGCTATAACAACAACACAATTTCCTGGTTGTTTCTGGACTGGACAGAGCAGATTGAGAGAAACCGGCATATATTCATATACAGCAGCCAATAAAAATTATCTATTAGACAGACATGTGAAGCATTAAGATTTAAAGTCATTGACGGAACGCGGTTCACTACACATTACTCGGGTATTATATAATTATTATAGAAGTTAAACACATTACAATTCTCATAAGCCGCCATTTGGAAAATATAGAGAAACGCTCCCGTACAATGTGTTGACTTTGTGTGTATGTATGTGGATGCCCCGTTCTGTTGGTGAAGAAAACAAAACAGATTGTTTATCAACAGCGACAAGTAATAACCAATTTCTTAAAAATATGATAACAAATGATAGAAATTAAGGGATAATTTATGTTTAACGCGAAAGTGCTGATTGGCAAGGATACATCTCCACAACTTTCTCTCGAAACTGAGCTTCAAGAAAGTAACGTATTTTTATGTATGCTGTATGATTTATTTTTTCGAATTTACGAATCGCGTTAAAGCGCTTAATACAGATTTCTATGTCCATCAATGCATCATGTTTATGAGAATTTGATAAAAAAATGCTCTACATTTTTCAACGTGAGTAATGTAGGAAAAGGGCTTGGCTGGCTTATTCTATCCTATGTATCAGAATAATTGAAACATACATGAGTAGGTAAACCCCACCAGTTTTGTATAATACAAAGGTATTTTTAATAATATAAAATATTATTATTGGTGTTCTTCACACCAGATTTTTAATAATATTTTATATTATTAAAAATACCTTTGTATTCTATCCTATGTACCTGACCTTACACCAGTCAACTATCATTTTTGAAATGCTGCAAAGCACAAATTTTCTAATGACAACCAAATTCAAGAGTTTTCAAAAACTTTTTACATCTGAATTCTATGCGAAAGGTATTAACAAGCTATCAATAGCAAGCAAGCAATAACAATAAGAAATTGCAAGTAATGATGAATACAGCATAGATCTAATTGCAAACAGCAGCCCGATTATTTGCTTTATTGATAAATAATAATTATTTATTGTATAAGTGTTTTAGATAACATTTTATCCACGCAAGAATGTTTAAAAGCGAGAACGCGAGTGTGAGCGTTTAATTTTCTTAAGTGGATAAAATGCATCGAAAACACGCATGCAACACAACGTTTTATCCACAATCGCCACATTAATAGAATGGAATCATTCAAAATTTAATTCAAAAATATTCGCATTCATCATCAAAGTCTGATGAACGCTCGGGTTCATTCTCCAACTACATAACTCCAAAATGAAATTTGGAAATCAATTACGCATTTTCCGGTCAGTTATGACTTCTTCACCGTAAATCCTGAATAGCTTTTTAGATGTTTCCTTTGTTTAAGTTTTCAGAATATTACTTGTCGAATATGCACTTTCGATCCGGTTTCAGAACGGGAAGGAACTACTGTGACCTTGGCGTTAGCAACGCACATTGAAACAGGTTTTCAGAAGAGCCTGAAAACATCAGCTGCTTTTGTCGATCTCTTCAGTACCTATGACACAGTTTGGAAAAAATGGAATGATTTTAAATTACATACAAAAAAGCATCCCATCTGCTAAATTAAGCAAACTTGTCTAGAATAAGTAATCGCCTAATCGCAGTCAGTCTAAACAATCGAACCTGGAACGACAAAACCTTGAAAAATGGCCTTCCTCAAGGCTCCGTTCTAGTTCTTCTAATGTTCAACATTTACACCAATAATCTCCTACCCCCAAAATCACGAAAATTTTTATATGTATATGACCTGGCTTTATTCACTCAAACTGAAAATTGTGGATAGAGAATTATAACTTGCTGAAGATCTGCAAGCCTTTAACGAATGTTATAAGAAATGGCGCTTACAACCAAACCCTTCAAAATCCGAATCATATGCCCTTCATTTGTGTAACCAAGAAGCCAACAGAGAGCTTAAATGTTGAGTTTGGTGGCAGCTGGATCAATCACAACTCCCACCCTAAAAATCCAGGCGTAACGTTAGACCAGTCTCTGACGTTCAAGCAGCAGCTCTATAAAACCAATCAAAAGGTGAAGACCCGCAATAACGTATTATATAAACTTGCCAGCAATTCATGGGAACGAATGGTGACACTTTGCGAACGGCCGCCATTGCACTGGCTTACTCTTCTGCTGAATACTTTCTGCTGTTTAGTATCGAAGTTCTCACACCAAGCTGGTAGATATTCAACGTAATGATACAATGAGGATCGTCACCGGTGATAGGTCCACACCTGGTCTCTGGCTACCGATTCTTTCTAACATTGCCCCACCGGTTATCAGACGTTACGCTGCAGTACAGAACGAATGGTGTAAGATTACCAACAACATTAATTTTCCTATACATGGTGATTTGGAGAGCGTACGCAGGACCCGATTGAAATCTAAGAGATCGATTTGGTTGGATACGGAAGTTCAGCACCCGATAGATGTGAGTGATTACTGGATAGCCCTCCTCGAACAAAACCCTGAATTGAGGAATAGAGATCTAATTTCGAATCCTTCAGAACCTCTACCGGGTGTAACCCTCCCACGTAGCACAGACTGGTATTTGACCGATCTAGCCGACTGAAAATCATTTTTATAGAAAAAACAGATTATTTGGAAAACTATTTTTATATTAAATTCGCAAAGCATAGATTTTTGGAATTTGAGAACGTTGAGTTTATACATTCGAAAATTCAAAAAATGCTTTGCACACGTAAGATAAACAACGTCTTTTTCCAATTGTAGTAATTTAAAACTGTAGATTAATATAAATTAAAAAAATGTCACCTACAGAATTACGGCGGCTACGGCAATTGCGCTGAGTTGTCTTAGTTACGAGTGTAAATAAAACGGGTCAAGAAATTTGTGCAAGTGATGCAAGCGAAAACCTAGAGGTGGATGAAATTGTAAATCAAGCAATTTCTAACATTTTGCCCGTTAAATCGAGACCCCAATATGAAAAAAATTTTCACAATGGAAGAAAGCTTTTTAACAATGAAAAAAACTTTCTTATGGTTAAAAAATCACACATTTTGCATACTGAGATTCATGAAAAAACATCACTCTTTTTGACAATTGGAGAAAAAAAATATTTTCAAAATTCGTAAGAATTTTGTGTTGTATTCTGAAGGTAAATATTGAATAATGGATTCTGAAATTGCAGGTAATAACCTTTATTTTCATAGATAAACTATAAATCGTTATTTGTTAATTACATGTTTTATTTGCTTTTAAAAACATGTCCTTCCTTTTATATTTTTTACTTAAATGCATTTAAATTCAATTTTGTCATACCATACGGTAGGATACGGTATCATTTTTTACTGCAATGAAAAGTAGACCGTATGTGCTTTCTAAAAAATATAAATTTACGAACCACCTCAGATCAACTTCTCATTCAAAGGCTTCTAAAGTTCTATAGTACAAGAAAGTGTTAAATTATATATTTAACACTTTTTCTTGTTTCACAGCCATCTAGGCATTATTAGGACTCTGAAAGAAATATTTGAGATGATGAAGTCCCCGAAATAATTTAGATATTAACGAGAAGTTAGAGTTTGCCGAAAATTATTTGATGGAATGCAATCCTATTGAAGTCTCAGATGAACGAAATAAAGCAAAAATTTGCAAATGTAAAAGAAACATATAAATTGCTTTTTTTTTTCATTCATTTAAGCATAATTTAATAAAACATAATAGATTTATCAATTTTGATCAATAGAAAATTTTGGCCAGCTAAATCGACCAAATACCAGTCTGCGCGTAGGCAATGTTCTCAATTAAATAGATTCCGCACAGGCCACGGAAGGTGCAGTGCAATGTTGCATTAATGGAAACTAGCAGATAATAACCTCTACGACTGCGGAAATATGAAACAAACTATGGCCTACATAGTAAACGACTGCCCCAGAAGAAGTTTCCCTAGTAGCATTTTTTTAAACATCGCCTCCTATATGAAATAAATAACTTTCGATCCCTCTATTTCAAGGATGAGAAATGTAGTATTTAATTCCGTTATGTATGTTAGCATTGTTGTAATGAAACTAGAGGACTGTACAAGGGCTTATCTACTTATATATTTCTTAAGTCAGTAAAATTTGTACAGAAACGGAAATTATTTATGATTCAACATAATATATAGAGGTGGCATATTGATGCCAGATACACAGCCGCAGATATTGCGGGCGTTACCGGGTTTGAATTGCAAATTAGTATGAAGTCGTGTCGTGTATAAAAATGCCACGATCGGTGAGCTCGCTTAACCATCCAATGTGAAATACAGTGCGTAAATTTATTGCATCTAAAATACGATGAATCTGGAATAAAATGCACAGTGCGCAATAGGTTTTAATGTGACGTAGGAGAAGAGATTGGGAAATACACGTAAACAGCATAACCCATGGCAACAAAAAAAAAGGTGCGCCAGAAAAACATTTTATTTTGATTTATGTTTAGCTATTAATGCATGTAATATACCGTTTGCTGTTCTAGACCGCTATGCATTTATCTCATTTTGGAATAAATACGCCAAGTCGGGCAATGTTACTAAATTTTCTACTTCTGCTCGCAAGATATTGAAAAAGGAATTAAATCGGAATTGAAATTAAAAATAAACTGTGGTGGTGCGTGGATGAAACGACGGAACGAAAAAAACAATCAGGGGTTAATGTTATGGTACGTACAATGAAACCTCATCAACTCTCACCTGCTACTTGCTTCCAGACGAGTTGAAAAGTGTACTGCCAATGAGATTTTGAAGGTGGTGTTGAAGTCATTTGATAAAGTTGAAATTTCACCAAAGCTAATCTTAATGTTTGTGAGTGACGGTGCCACAAGAAAGAGCTTAATGCCAACCTTTTACATGTAACGTGCAAAATCCACGCTTTGAATCTTGTGGCACAAACGATTCGTGAATGTTATCCACGAGTAAATTATTTAAGAAGATTTACAAACTGTACACAGTAATTACTTCGGACTAGCCAAGGGAATAGAAAAATTACAAAATATTTCGATGTCGTTTGTGGATTCTGTTCGAATTGTGAATGCTGTTCACGCACGGCTATGCGCTGTAGTAGACGAAAGAAATAAGTGTGTGAAAGAAAAATTGAAAGTGTTTTAGATTTTCACATATTAAAACTAATTTGTGAAGGTGCGTCTAAAGGAACCATTAAGTTCTTTCCAAGATTATTTATATAACATCATTAGATGTGGAACAGTTGTTTTCGGCATTAAAACACGTTTATTCCGCACGTCTAACTAACTTAAGTGAAACAACTGTGGAGACATATCTGATGATTGGAATATTTGATGATTCATAATGGAGGTTTTATATTTTTTTCTTATTATTTAAATTAAATGCAAAATACAGTACGCCGCTGACATGTGTGTCAAATTTGCCATCTCTACTAGTATATTCTATATTTGCTTTATTTTCTCACGTTATAATAGAGAATTGAAAAAAGTACATAATCTAAATAAACGATACGTCATAATTCAAATGAAAACTAGTATATACTAAATAAAAATGAAAACTTTTTCATTTTCTTTTTTATACCTGAATTATCTTTTCTGTTTATCATTACTTAAATATATTCATGCATAAAATTCCGGAAAATTTATTTTATATTAGTTTCAAAATAGACTTACATATTTGTCATTAAATGAAAATAAGAATTACTTATTTAGTTGACATATTTATGTTATAATAAATATATGAAAAGCTTGACACAATAATTTACTTAAAGTTTATTTTAAAGCCGAACAGTGTGGCACAGTAAAATATAGATATGACGAGTTTCGCTTACTTTTATTATTGAAATGAGCTTTTTTGATATTGTTAGGCGGGGTGACTTTGTACAAGCGGCAAAAGACTTGCGGTTAAGCGATTTTCTGTGTACTAATCAGCATTATATTGTCCCAGCAATTAACCGCACTCACCCTCTACGCTTTTGACTCCCAATTGGTACTCCCGTCACCCTATCTCCACTTCGGAAATTTCTAAATAAAGCGGACCACATTGCAAATTAACTGTTTAGCGAGTTCCGCACGCAAAAGTGGAAACGTTATTGACCAAATGGTCTCTGAAAATATTTCAAACAATGGTTACAGTTCTATACAAAATTTTGTAAATCTACTGGGTTTTATTCTGTTATAGTGTTTTCAGGATTTAATAAGTATCTCATATATAAAACGAAATCTAAATATGAAAATACTTATAGTCACTTATACATACGTATTATATTAGTGATAAACATATTTAAAAATGAAATCATGTAAAGTCATGCTAATAAACAATAAACATTTGTGCTACGACTAGATTATTAACATGTACTGATCCCTTTACTCCGCCCCTGTCCCATTTAACGTGCTCGGTATGACTAACGCTAGAAACTTAGAAGTCAGAACCTGTTAAAGCGTGCCTACAGTAGACGTCCGAGTCGAGAGAGTCACATATCAGTATCAAAATGGATCTTGTCGAACAACGAGCGGTGGGGCGAGGAACCTGCAGTATCATATGATATAGTTAAAAGGTGGTATCCTGGGTTTAAATGTGGTAAACAGACGTGTATAAACGAACATGCAGGTGGAGCGCCCACACCCGTCACTACCCAAGAAACTGTTAAAAAAGTCCATGATCTCGTGCTGCTATCTACGTGTGACTATTAGACGAATAGTTGAAGATACTGGTCTTCCATACCATGTGGTATATAATACAATTACAGATGAATTGAACAAGAAAAAATTGTCTGCAAATGGTACCACGAATGTTAGCAGATGCACAGAAACAAACTCGAAAAGATATTTGCAGTCGTCTTTTAACGCGGTATAGACACCATCATTATGATGTAGAGACCAAAATAGAGTAAGGAGCGGAAATATTGAGGTTAACCACCGCCCAAAAAATTCGAAATGCAACCTTCAGCAGGGAAGGTTATGCTATCCGTATTTTAAGATACTGAAAGCGTAATTTTAGTAGACTTCCTGCGGAAGGAGACCACAATTGCAGATGTTTATTATGCCAATTTAATTCCCAAGTTACGTGACTTGATAAAAGAAAAACGACGGGATAAGTTGCGCAAAGATGTTCCTCTTGCACATCAGGATAACGCACCTAGTCACAGGTTCGCCATTGCAATAGCTGTAATAGCTCAACCAAGCTTCGAATTATTTGAGCAGCCGCCATATTCGGCCTCCAGGGATTACCGACTTTTTCCAAAACTTAAAGAGCACTTGCGTGGTAAATGATTTCCGTCAGATAATGGTGTGATATGTGCGGTAAATCAGTGATTTGCAAATAATGGCATATACTTATATATGGAAGTAGTTTTCTTTACTGTATTGTACCGCGTAATGATGTTCTTATTACAAGGTTTTCTTTCTTTCAAGGTTTTCAATACATCAGTAATTGCGTCAATGTATACACGCGCACCCTTATGTGTTTTGTTGTTATTGCTGTTGTTGTCAATACTGATATTCATCTATCTACTTATTTTACTTTCATTATGCTTTTCTTTGTTGTAACCATATCTCTGTAGAGCAGTCTTCACGTGTTCGACTACTTCTGATCAATATACTCTTCTTGAAAGTGTGTTTTCTGTTTCGGATAATGATGAGATATTGTATATACATAGATATCGATCTGCGCGTGTTTACTTGCGATATACACAATGGGCCAGTTTGTTGCTGTCGATATGGCAACGAACTATTTCTTCCATAAGATGTTCACATTCCGAGGAATATAAAACAACAAGATTGTTTTTTAGAAACCCTCAAAGAAAACCGACTCTATAATCAGTAGACTGCGGAAACGGCGCTATCCCGTATCGGGTGTGATTCATCGGTGCCGACAATGTACAATCGATCAACTTAACATGTATATATGAATATTATAGCGCGATGGTATTGATAAAAGTTGTCTGTTTATACGTCTTCTAATGCAAGAAAGACGGTGTTGTGATATATATTTCACAAATAATAATAAAGACGAAAATAAATAAAGCACTGAATTTAAATTAACTTTAATTGAAATTAATTCCAAATATAACGAGCCATCGAAAAAATTCATAATTGGAGTAGACTGTGAAATTGGGTTGGTACTTTAGCCACTTCCACATAATGACATTTATTGTTTGACATTGAAACTATAAGTTTGTGTCAAATTTTTCAAAACTCTTATTAAGAAAATTAAATTTATTTAAAAAATGGTATTCAACATAGAACAAAAAGCAAAAATTATCGAATGTTACTTCCGTACAGGTGTGAAAGTAAATGGCGAGTGGCAGTATTCAATTACGGAATGCATGACTGATTTTAGTGAAGAAAATCCTGAATTAGTGTTTGACTACAATGATTTTTACAATGTTTTGACAAATTGTGTAAAGTTATTCAGAGAGACTGATAGCGTCGGTCGAAAAACTGGACGTGGACGGCCATCTAAACGTACAGCTGATAATATTGAAGCCCTTCAACATATTATTTATGAAAATCCAAAACATCCATTTCAGTAGTGACCCAACAAAACAAATTTATCTTATGGTACGTGCCAATTCATTCTTAAAAAAGTCTTACATTGTCATCCATACAAGCTGCAATGTTTTCATGAACTTTATCCAGTGGATTATTTAAGACGAGCCGAATTTTGTCAATGGTTTCAAAATAATCTACACAATCAGGATATCCTTAACACAGTTTTTTTCACGGATAAGGTCTGGTTTTATCTTTTTGGATATGTTAATTCACAGAATATGAGGTGTTGGTCCTCCGAAAATCCTCATTTTTTTGTTGAAAAAACATTACATCCCCAAAAAGTTGGTGTTTGGGTTGGAATATGTCGAAGAAGATTGGTGTGTTCCATTTTTTTTGAAGGTACACTTACTGCTGCACGATATCGCAATGAGTTACTCGGCTCATTCATAAATCAACTGGATGATGAGGAATTACAAAATGGGTATTTCCAACAAGATGGTGCAACAGCACATACGACCAGAGAAACACTTCAATATCTCAGAGAATTTTTTGATAACAGAATAATAAGCAGGAACACTGAAATCCCATATCCAACTAGGTCTTGCGATTTAAACATACCAACAACAGACAGCGCTGAATTTACTTCTACGCTCGGTCTGGATAATTTCTCTGATGTGGCGATGTGGTTCTTTTTTGTGAATGTGCCTGAAGATATCCTTTCTCCAGCAGGGGCGTACCGATGAGCCTGTAGAAAGGCGAAATGCGTATCTACGTCTCTGGGGAGGGATATGTTCGGACACGTTCACAAAAATATTAATAGTGAACCTGTATTTGTGTTCTTCACATCAGATTTTTAATAATATTTTATATTATTAAAAATACCTTTGTATTATACAAAACTGGTGGGGTTTACCTACTCATGTATGTTTCAATTATTCTGATTTATACTTATTTTATACTACAGTATAGCAAACGCCAATTAAGTTGGCGCGAGGAGGGGAAAGTTCGCGCAGGATTAGAAGTAGTGGGGAGATTTGTATTTGGTTTTACATCAAATGTCAGATAATTCTAACCTCTGAGCGTGTATCACTTTATGATCCCCTAGCAAAGACATTATGTTCCGTCAAACGCCAATGACAAATGTATTCTGACAATTACTTGAGTAGTGGGGGTGGACGTTTTTAAAAACGGCTTCTGCGCACCCCCTCCTCGCGCCAACTTAATTGGCGCTTGCTATATATCTGTAACTATTAAAGAGAAATAGTAATTATTATCTTTTATTGAAATGAACACAAGTTTGGTACAAAAATTAGAAAATAAATACAAATTAAAACTTATTAGTTACTTGAACTAATAATTTGTTACAAATTATGTTCAAAATGTCCACCACCACTATTAATTACTATTACTTGTTTTCATGCCTCCAAAAACAATTCTTAATTGCTCTGGAGTTATACTTTGTACAGCATTGATAATAGCCATTTCTTAACTCTTCTACATCATGCATTCGGTTAACATAAATTTAATTTTTTTAATACCTAACCAAGCATAAAAGCATCGAAGCGAGTATGGTTAAGTGACCGCACAGACCATCCTTCTGACCCATTGACTATATTCTCATAAATTTGTTGAAGATATTCACGAGTTTGTTACGCTGTATGAGCAGTGATATTACCATTCTGAAAATAACCTTCCTGTATTTTAGTCTGTTGCAATTCACCCATGAACGATTCTAATGTTTGACTCGTTATTGTTTCTTCAAAAAAGATTGGTCCTATTATTCTTTGCCTTGACATTGCTGGCCATACTCTAATTTGAATTGAATGTAAGGAATACGTGTGGATTTTCAGGAGACCATATTCAGTAATTTTGCGAATTTACATATCCTGATACTGATACCATGCTTCATTTGAGAAAAGTGAGATCTTCTAAAATATTATCATCTCATATTATTAAACCATTGATAGCAATCTAATCTTTTCTCATAATCAATAGACAATAGTTTTAAGGAATATTACATATTTACTAAAGTTATAAAAATTATATTATAACAATATTAAAAGCATACAATGAGTTCGTTGCTATAGTAATTTAGAAGGTTAAAGCAAGTAATAATACTGTCGTGAGCAAAAAAAAAACGGGACAGTGTCAAAATCGTTGTGTCAATTTCCTTTATTTTTTAGCGTTGTAATTTTAACATTTGGTTAACTTTCAAACTCTACGTCAAATTATATATCATCATAATTCAAAATTGTAAATGCCGCATCTTTCGAAAACTGATAAAGCTAGACTTGTTACTAGTTTGAAAAATGGGAAATCGTTAAGAAGTATATCGGTTCAATTTAATATTGGTAAAAGTTCAGCCGCAAGAATATACAAAAAAAATGGAGGGAAGCGGATAATTTAAATCGGAAAATAATTTCCGCACGTAACAAAATTTCGAATACGCACGAAGACGAAACATTAGTTACTGAGATTAGGCACAACCCTTTCAAAACATTAAAGAAAGCTATATGAACAACACAATTTCCTGTCTCATCTTGTAACACAATGGTTACAAGAGAATGAAATTTAAACTTGAGATATCCAGCCCTACAGTCCTTATCTAAATCCCATTGAAAATGTATGGGGATTAATGAGATAGAGCTTCTACCCAGGAAGAATTTTGAGAGATTGTTCATAATGCTTGGCATCAAATGTCTACAAATTTTGTACAAAATATTGTCGCTTCAGTGTCTACAAGATTAGATGCAGTTAATAATAATGGTGGAATGACGAAATACTAATTATTTTAATGTAATAATTATTTTAATTTAATAAATAATCTTTCTCTATCGTTTTTAGTAATTTTTATTTACATTTATTTTAAAAATGTTTAATACATGTCAATAAGACACACATTTTTGACAATTCCTGACTTACTATTATGAGTAAAGATAGCCACTTAAGTAGTCACAATTCGATGTTAGTGGTGGCAAAATAAATTTAATACATTATTTTAATGGTACATTACCATTTTAAAATAATTTTGGAACTGATATACATATATACATGAAAAACACGGATGAATTAACACCTTCCACATAAAAACTATTAATGAAATACAACTTTTAAGAACGTCGGCATGAATGAAATACATTTCCGTTTTGGCAGAAAACGTTGTCCAGTCAGCCACTGTCAAAATTAACATCAGACCGACTGCATAATTCACCCACCGTATTTATGGTGGGAATATTAATCGGTTGTGTCTCATAATAATCGAATTCATTGAAGTAATTATATATGTATTCGATTCCCAGAAACACCGCGTCGTCTTCTTCATAAACGGCATTGTGTTTGTATCCGCCTTATACGTGCTTTTATACCATACCGTTTCAAAATATCAATAACCTTGAATATTAAACGACAATTTAAAGTAATTTTGTCTGGCAAAACGTCCTTATCCGTTATTAAAACGCAAGGAAGATGGTTGTTGCGTGGAAAAATTTATACGCAAACAGTTCTGATATCGTCCTATAATAGTACTCGCCGATAGTTAATTTGTGTAGTAAAAAATAAGTCATGATTGTGCATATTAATAACTTTCTTATCTGTTGTATGAGGTGGATGACTTATAATTTACCTATTAAATAAAAAATTGCTACCGAATAATTACTTGTGCGTAAGGGTAGAATTTAATTGTAAATTTTTAAAACAAGCATAATATATCAATAAAATGTATTATTAATAATACTATTAGTTAAGTGCAGTTTTCAAGTTCATTAACTTCACGAATAATAAGGTTATTTTTCCATTTTTCTCTTTTAGACAGTTCACGAAAAATTTTATCCATCTCAATTAAAGGAAGAGATACATTAGATAAACCAAAAGATTTTAAAAATAGTAGCGTAAGATCACAATTAAATGTTTTGTATGCAGCATAGGGCGAGCTTAATTAAATCAAAGTCAGAATTTAGTTGTCTAGCAGTAGCAGCATTCAGTGACGGCTCTTGATGACGTACGATGTGCGCTGCTGCACGGATGAGACTACTTCGAACTATTTCGGAAGATTTCGGTACGGTTACTTGCTTCTCTGTATATATGAAAGCTTAAACGAAGCAGTCTCATCCGTGCAACAGCGCACATCGTACGTCATCAAGAGCCGCCACTGGCAGCATTACTCTTCGACGAAAACTGGACAATATCCAAGACCAATTAAGACATAATATGCAGAATGCCAGCGACAGAATGAAGGAGCACTACGACATCAACGCCGAGAGGGGTGGATACCATGAAGGCGATCGCGTTTGGCTATACAATCCACAACGTCGACGGCGCCTGTCTCCAAAACTTCAAAAGTATTGGGAGGGGCCATACGAGGTGTTGAAGCGGATTAACGATGTAATATACCGCATAAGACGAACACCTCATAGTAAACCAACACATTTCAATCTATTAGCCCCATACTCTGAAGATAACGACGAAACCGCTGACTTGCGCCAACTGGATAGCTATATCGATGAAGCAACCTTCAAAGACTTCGTGGAGGAATATTCTGATTTTAGAAAAACTCAATTTGGGATGATCATCGAGAAACAACAAGATTTATGCTTTGTGCTTTCAGGCTACGCGCTAGCTCATTGCATAGACCAAGACCCGTGAATGTCTAAATGAATTGCCAAGGAATTTAAAGCGAGATTTGTCAGAATCGGAGAATTAAGGCAGCAGGAACCGGCAATTGGGAAAAGTCTCCAAGTAATAAAGAAAGAGCAGTTGATCTTTTATTTGGTCACGCAAGAACTGTCAAGTCTGAAGCCAACCTATCGTGTCTTATGGGAGGCTTTGATCCATTTGCGTAAACAAATGTTACAACAACGCATGCTGAAATTAGCAGTACCAAAATTGGGTTGTAGTTTGGACCGTCAGAACTGGAGAATTGTAAGAAGCATGCTAGAGGTGTTATTCCAACATACTGGTATGGAAACTTTAGTCTGCATTTGTCGGCCTGAATATTCCCTTCCGTCTAGATATGATAAGACTGTGGACTTCTACTTCCATATGACGTCTTAATGCAACAATCGCCCTACCTGTAGATTTCGTCATCACTTAAGGGAACCAAAGCATGGCATATTTATTATTAATTAAGGAGGGGGAAATGTAATGTTAGTCACGCGACGACGTCCTCGCCGTGCACGTCAGCACGACCTAGAACAATTTAGAAGACGAAAGCTTCTAGATCGGGTGATGAACTATAAAAGAGAATAAGAGAACAATGACTCGTTATTCAGACAAACAGCAACCTGCGACAGTATTGTTATATAAATAAATACTGATATATAAATATTGTGAAATACTATTATTAGATCTTAAGTGTTTTTTTATTATTAATATAGTGTTTTTAATTACCATTAGTTTTACTTAAAAAGAACCCGAAGCACAAGTTGATCACAATATGATTAAAGTAATTTAGACAGTTTTCGTGATTTATGCTTTCCACACCATTTTCAATGCCCATGTAAAGTTCTTTTAAGTTGTTAGGTTCTTGTCGTCTTATTAAAGTCTTTCACTGATGAAATAAGTTTTCAGATTTCTTCCATGTTCAGTAAGATGAAATGGAACATTGTCCATGATTATAAAGACATGTTCGATATTATCGCTCCAAACCTTCTGAAGAAAATTTGTTAAAAATTCGAAAAATTGATCTGCATTGTATGCTGACTCCTTTTTATCAAATTTGTTATATTTTGGTGTTGCGGATTGGTGCACAGATTGATATATTTTTGCTACGAATTTGCCTCGTTTGTTTACGCGATTTATGCCAACAACAGCTCCTCCCCTAATCATTCTTGAATATATTTGGATTCCACATTCATCCAGAAAAAACGTTTTTCTGGATGAATTTTAGAGCATAACGGTATATCCTTTCTATCTATTTCCGCAACATCATTTTTCTGACATTACATGAGTATTTTTCATGGTATAGTGAAATTCGCGTAAACATCTGAAAGTATTTGAAATTAGGGAGTATTTCAATTCTGAATACTGGATTATAGAATACTTGCCTGTCTATGGTCGAACAGCTAACATTTTTCCAAATGCCTCCAAACATTTGGTGCCTAAAATTTTTGGTTAATACGATGCAGTTTTCATCCACCCAGTCGCATATTTGTTATTTTTCTTCAATAGTTAATTTTTTAAGACGATGTCATTTGGGGTTTTTGTTAATTCTATATTCATTTTGGTATACATTCACAATTTATCGAACCGTATCGTATTGTACATCAGATGTTGTGCTTAAGTTTTCCATAGTTTCATCTATGTTATATGCTTCTATTATTAAACGTCTTTCGTTACTGATTTTATTGCAAACCATATTTTTTAGATTGCTAATGTCACAAAATTGAAACGAATGCTTGTGACTAACTAAACCGACAGCGACCGTCCTTTCGTTTGTTCATAGTAGACTTTATGTTGAATAATAAATAGAACTTTGTTTTGGAGATTAGAAATGTAACGTTGACAACTGAACTTTCTTTTGACGAAATAGGAATTACGAATACAGCATAAAATCAATTGGTTTCGACTGTAAATTATAGAAGTAAATAAATTAATATATTTCGATACCCGTATATGTATATACATACCCTTCACACAAATACACAATGTAATTCTATTGATTGTTTGCAGTTAATTTAGTATTTTCTTTTGTTAACGATTACTTATTTCTCTTTCCGGAATATTTATTATTGTTTACATTGATACTAATTATTGATTTAGCTATGGATATTGTTCGCTTTAAGAAAATCATTTTATTATTAAATTAGGACATGTATTAATCAGTGATGATCAATATTAATCAATTTTTGCTGGCATGCCACAACGAATGTGCAGCTATGATCACATAAATTTCAGAGTAAGTTGACGTTCGTCAATTTAAATATTTAAAATACTCAAAATGGCAAGAAAACGTACTCAGCATGAAAAGTTTAGAACAATAACAAAATTAGAAAAAGGTTATACTATTAGACGAGTCGCTGAAGGATTGCACATATACAATGTATTAAGTATAAAAAAAATGTGGAAAAATGAAGGATATTTAAACCGCAAACGAGGAACTGGTCAGCAACAGGATAACGTTTTAATGCAGTATTTGCAAAGCCATCCGTTCGAAACTGCAAGAAACGCTATTACTCGAGCGAATTTTTCTGGTTCTCATAGAACGATGAGTTAGAGGATAAAAGAAAGTGAATTAAGATACCGCGTTGCAGCGAATGAGATTTATTTATCGAAAGAACAAAAGCAGACTAGCCTACTATTTGCTTTAGAACATATTAATTATTAAATGCGAATTTTTCCGACGAAAAAAGATTTGAGTCAACAAATAGCGGAACCGTACTGTCACGGCATTTGAAATCCGGACGATTATACAGGGTCCGGCAACGAAGCGGGGACGGAAGATTACACACGTATTTGAAAGTTAGTCAAATATTTAGTCATCGGATATCCTTCCGTACCATCAAGCGCACGTTTCAAACATATTTTGTTTTATACAGGGTGTTCCAGATGGAAATGCCAAACTAAAGTTGCATTTTTTTAAATGGAACACCTGTATATTAATAAATAAAATGATCCACGCTTGAAAGCTGGTTACATCGATATAATGTTGTGTGGGTCTAAAGTTGATAGTTTCTGTGTAAATAATTATTTTACTTGATAAATTGATACATTTCAGTTGGCTATTCTGCATAAGGAAAATCAAAAGATCCGAAACCAATAGAATAGAATATTTTCTACTAGTATGTACTTTCGTTGCTACGTGAAATAAATTCTGCAACTGCTCGCGTTATACAGGGTGTTCACAATTTCGCAAAATCGAAGAAATCTCGTAATTTTTAAATGGAACACCCTGTATATTTTTAGCTCATTGAAAAGCCCTTTTACTACGCTTTTTATTGATACCTCATTTGATGCACCTAGGATGGATCATTTGCTAATTATTTCTTTTTAGAGTTGAATTAATGAAAAATGCTTGTATTTTTAGTAGCTAATTTGCGCTTTTAAACCTTCTGTAAGATCGGATATTCAACAAATTATCCATAAATGGTCTATAACAAGAAGAAACCCCATTAAGTACGAGAAACAGTTGATTTTCAATCAGCGGTGAAAGCAAACATTAAATGAATATAAAGTAATATAGCATTTTCAATAGATTCACTGCTGATCAAGTTATCTGGTGTCAGTTTTAAGCTTGTATACTTAATAACCAAGTTGTCAAAAATTTCGTTCCATCTTACACAGTATTTCGTTCAATCTTTAAAAGAAATTGCTATAATGACTAATTTTAGTATTCAAGAAATGGTGAATATGATATTTATTCTTGGGGAGTGTACAAGAAATTGTCTCCTAGCAAGTAGAGTATATGCAGAGAGATTTCCAAACCTTGAAAGAAAGCCAAGACCGGAGGCATTTGAAAGGTTACTAGAGAGATTTACAGAAACTGGTAGTGAAACCTACAAGAAGAGAGAAATAAATAAGCCGATAATCAATGAAAAAAGGGAATTGGCTCGTATTATCAATATAGGAAAATCCACATATAAGTATAGACGGTATTTCATAGGTAACAGCTATTGAAGATAGGAGCGTGCAAAGAATTTTTAGAAGTCATAAGTATCATCCGTACAATATGGAATTAAATCAGGAATTGCATGGTGACGATTTCATTAAAAGAACAGACTTTTGTGGTTCGTTGTTAAATAAAATGCGAGAAATGCCAAATATTTTAACAAAGATTTTGTTTAGCGATGAGGCTACTTTCAAAAGTAATGGGGCGGTAAATAAACATAACATGCATTATTATGCAACAGAAAACCCGCATTGGATACGTCATGTAGACAATCAGACAATCTCTTAACGTCTGGGGAGGTATACTTGGTCCATATATCATTGGGCCGTACTTTTTCATTGGAACCGTTACAGGCGATACGTATTTGGCATTTTTGCAGAACGAACTGCCTAATTTACTTGAGCATGTGGGTGCTGACACCCGACAAATTTTCTGGTTGCAACACGATGGTGCACATGCTCATTACAGCCTTAACGTTAGGGAGTTTCTAGAACGATGGAAGGAAGACAAATGGATAGGACGAGGTGGTCCAACCGCTTGGCCTCCACGAAGTCCAGATCTTACTGTCTTGGACTTCTACTTTTGGGGATATGTCAAGGCTCTAGTTTATGTGTAAGTTCCTACAACAAGGGAAAATATGATAGAACGCATAAGAGAGGCATTTAGAAATGTTCGCCAAGAAACATTACAGCATGTTCAACAGAATTTCACCAGGCGGCTTCATTTATGTATTGAGAGACATGGAAGGACATTAAAGTTTTCTTTGCTTTATTTGCATTTACTATTTACATTTACTTTATTTTTATATACTGTGCTACTACTTTTGTTAATTAAATTTGATGTTGTGGTTAATAATTAGTATTTATTTAAAATAGTGCAAACTTTTAATACTACTCGTACTTGATTCTTTCCTACATGATTTCGATTTATGTTAAGTTAATTAGGTATGTATTGCTTCATATTAGGTATTCGTAAAATAGTTGGTTTTACAAAATTCTTTAAAATACAAATTAATTAGTGTAAATTTTTTATTAAACAGACACCAGATAACTTGATCAGCAGTGAATCTATTGAAAATGCTATATTACTTTATATTAATTTAATGTTTGCTTTCACCGCTGAGCGAAAATCAACTGTTTCTCGTACTTAATGGGGTATCTTCTTATTATAGACCATTTATGGATAATTTGTTGAATATCCGATCTTACAGAAGGTTTAAAAGCGCAAATTAGCTACTAAAAATACAAGCATTTTTCATTAATTCAATTCTAAAAAGAAATAATTAGCAAATGATCCATCCTAGGTGCATCAAATGAGGTATCAATAGAAAGCGTAGTAAAAGGGCTTTTCAATGAGCCAAAAATATACAGGGTGTTCCATTTAAAAATTACGAGATTTCTTCGATTTTGCGAAATTGTGAACACCCTGTATAACGCGAGCAGTTGCAGAATTTATTTCACGTATCAACGAAAGTGCATACTAGTAGAAAATATTCTATTCTATTGGTTTCGGATCTTTTGATTTTCCTTATGCAGAATAGCCTACTGAAATGTATCAATTTATCAAATAAAATAATTATTTACACAGAAACTATCAACTTTAGACCCATACAACATTATAGCGATGTAACCAGCTTTCAAGCGCGGATCATTTTATCAAGTAATATACAGGGCGTTCCATTTCAAAAAATGCAACTTTAGTCTGGCATTTCCATCTGGAACAGCCTGTATAAAACAAAATATTTTTAAAACGTGCGCTTGATGGTACGGAAGGATATCCGATGACTAAATATTTGACTAACTTTCAAATACGCGTGTAATCTTCCGTCCCCGCTTCGTTGCCGGACCCTGTATATTTATTTTCACTATAATTAAGCATTGTAATTCGGTTTTTCTATAATTGAGTTGTTGTGTAAGTGACAGCATAGTGACATTAATCTCTAACCTTTCACGCAAAATTATGTAACTAAGTGAATAAACGAAAAAGACGAATTTATTATCAAAGAACTTCAAATATGTGGTTTTAATATTTAATATTTTATTGCAACACCATTTCTGTCTAGCAACTCTAGTAAACGTCTATGAATCGATGTTATAACATTATGTATAAATTCTGGCGACAGATCATTATCCCCACACGTTCTCAATGAGGTTCAGATCTGGACTTCAAGAACACCGCAGCAAACACTTTATATTATTTTCTCTAAACCGCTGAGAAACGACTCTTGCCGTGTGGACTGGACAATTGTGGTGTTGAAAGATGAAATCTCTTTCAGAATATATTTATTAGAATTTTTCATCTGAGAAAATTACATTACAACATTACATTACAACATTTTCCCAAAAATTATAATTATGCGGCAAAACTTCCAACGCAAAACCAGTCCTTATTTCTTTATTCTGACGCCCGATTTCTCAAGTCTGAAATTTATCTCAACCGTTTTCTTGCTGTGCGAACAAATCCGGGGAAATGTGATGCGGTCACTGCATTTACTATTGCTTCGAACGAATCGTTTCTTATAAAATTAATAAGATTTTCATTCTGTTTGGCACACGTACAGCATCGGAGCCTCGTTTTCTATTAATAACTCCTCGACGCTGCCATTTAATTTTAATATTTGAAATGGTACTCTTCCACACGCCAAATCTATCTGCTAATCTTCTAACTAACCATCCTACTTTTAGTAATGTAATTACTTACGTTTTAGTTTGAATATTGGAATGCGACATATTAGCTTTATATTTTGACAAACCTGAATATGACACTGACAGATCTGTAAATAGCAAATTGAGGTATAGCAAACGCCAATTAAGTTGGCGCGAGGTGGGGTACGTTCGCGCAGGATTAGAAGTAGTGGAGAGATTTGAATTTGGTTTTACATCAAATGTCAGATAATTCTAACCCCTTCGAAAAAAAAAACAATTAAACAGATTAAAAAAACATAAAACACAAAATTTGATATAAATAATGAGATTGTAATGTATAAACAAGTTTTTAAGAATATTTTTATAAGCATCGTAACAAAATCTGTATGCCTCGTAAGTCGGGAAAGTACAAAATACAATTCTGAAGTCGCGCGTAGCTTACGATTTCCTATAAACCCTAAGGATGTATCGTAATGAATCGCACAATGAATCCTTTTGAATTATCTGAAATACACTTCCAGCAGTTATTTCGTTTAGACAAAAGGTCTGCTACCAATTTAATTAAAACTTTGGGAGCAGTTATTTACTTGCGTGGCCATATTCTACTGCATCTGAAGGTAATTATGTATTTATAATTTTAGAAATTTGTTGCATATATCTGTTTTGAATTGTAGGTTTTCACAACATTACATTTTACAGCCACAGAATCCTTTCAAAATCCAGTAGGTTGTAATTCTTGGATAGCACTAAGCGAAACATCAGTATGTCGAATATTAAATGAAATTTGTTCTGTGATAGCTGAACATTTGTTTCGTAATTATGTGCAGTTTCCAACAACAGCAGTTTTTGAAAAATAAAATAAAAGAGGGCAAAAAATTAGTTGACCATATAATGTTTTATGCAATATGTCTCTATTTTAGTTTCTATGAAGAATGGGGTGCCCGAGGAGTTGTGGGTGTAATTGACGCAACTTACGTTGAGATACTTGCTCCCCCAGTAAATGATATGTATGTATATATTAACAGAAAAAGAAGATATTCTATAATGTAATGCTTGGAAGTAAACATTATGTGTATAAACATATATTGATATAGTGAAGGGTAAAATATCACATTAACGGCTAATTCTAAATATATTTCATCTTCAGATTGCAAATTCCAATTGTAAGATAATTGGATTCATTAAAAACTACTTGTCGCGTTTGAGCGTGTATCACTTTATGATCCCCTAGCAAAGACATTATGTTCCGTCAAACGTCAATGACAAATGTATTCTGACAATTACTTGAGTAGTGGGGGTGGACGGGTTTAAAATCGGCTTCTGCGCACCCCTCCTCGCGCAGGATTAGAAATACTGGGGAGATTTGTATTTGGTTTTACATCAAGTTGCAAGATATCATAGGTGTCAATGTCAGATAATTCTAACCTCTTCGAAAAAAAACATAATTAAACAGATTAATAAAACACAAAATTTGATATAAATAATGAGATTGTAATGTATAAACAGGTTTTTAAGAATAGTTTTATAAGCATCGTAACAATTGTAAACATTAAAAACTACTTCTTGCGTTTGAGCGTGTATCACTTTATGATCCCCCTAGCAATTATGTTCCGTCAAACGTCAACGACAAATGGATTCTGACATTTACTTGAGTAGTGGGGGTGGACTCGCGCCAACTTAATTGACACTTGCTATATCTACTCTTAAAAAGCCATATTCAAATCAAAGTGTCCGATTTTTAAATTCCGCAATAGTACACGCTTATAGACCTCGAAATACGAGATTTAAGAATAACAATGATAAATAGGGAAGATTTTCGGTTAATGTGTGGGCATGGATAAATTATTGTCCGAGATGTGTTGGAAAATTGATAGATTTACACCAATAAATTATACTGAGTGACTATAAATGATTGAAGCAAATATTTAATTTGGCGGTTCTGAGAAATTGACTTGCCTGATCTTTCGCTTTAGATTTATGTTTTTTGATTAGGATATTTGCATAAATATGCAACACGATATAATATAAAAGCCACCACCATCCCAAATAAAACTTGATTATTTCACAATTTGACAGTTTTTGGTTGTATTAGATTTATGTGACCAAAACTGGACACATAAGAGACATTATTTTTTAGTTTGATGTAAAAGATACTTTGATTGACTTGAATTTAACAATATGTTACTATATGTTGAAACAATTTGTCTCGTTAACTTACTTCGGTAAAATAAGCGAGCAAATTGGAAATATAATTTCAAAAAATAATAGTAATATTAGTATAGCTTACAAACCATATGTAAAAACAAGTAATTTCATTTTTAACGCAAAAACTAAAACAGATATTAATAATAGATCAGGAGTGTACAAACTATACTGTAACGATTGTAACAGTGTATATATAGGTCAGACTGGTCGAAGTTTTATTATACGGGAAAAAGAACACAGGAGGTCATATAAACTTAAAAAGACAGATTCAACATTTGCTAACCATCTTATTGCAGAAGGACATACATTTGGTCACAGTAAAATATTACATTTGTCCGAGAAAGGTCATAAATTAAATATTTTAGAGGCCCTAGAGATTTTTAAAAGTCAGAAAAACACAATAGATATCGTATTAAATGAACAGTTGGACCTTATATATACACCTCTTTTCCAATGTTGTATATAATAGTTAAGTATATAGTAGTAAATTTAAATAACATCATAAACCACCCCCCCCCATATATATTTTTGTGTCATTTATAATTTATAAGTTCTTTGTATGCCTGTAACTTTTGCAGTTTGATAATGACATTGTATGTCGAAACCGCGGTCACAATTATATGTGAATAAAGTGGTATATATAACAAAGTTATTGTTTTATTTTATTTAATTTTCAAAATGAATTACCACAAAGTTACGGCTACCAGTATTAATCAATATGTTACTATTTATTTAAAACACTTAAAATGGCCAGAATACTTGCTTGGCTTGATAAATTAGGAATTATAACAAAATTTAAAAACGATTTTACTATTAAAGGTATTACTAAAGAAATGCACGCAAATAAATCTACCGTGTTAAATGTATAGAAAAAACAAAAAAATGAAGAAAATTTTTAACCGTAAATAAGCAACCAGTCCAGGAATTTGGCGCAAGGGTTCGTTGGTAACATTGTTAATGCGTTCCAGAGGAAATTCTCTGCGAATTTTGGAAAGATGGTCCCTAAATGAGGGATTAACCGTTAACCTATGAAAAAACAAAGTTGGCAGCTTTTACCAACATGAGAAAGAAATGGTCTGGACAACATGGGAATTTTTAGGGAAGAACTATCACCGAAATGAAGTATCTAAGCATGTGAAACTGAATTGGGGCAAACACCTAGTCAAAGTAATGGACAGGGCGACACAGCTCTTTTGGCGATGTAAAAGCTCTGTTGGGAATCACAGGAGCCACGAACAGCATGGGAACTGCCTTCATGGAAGCCATTGTGGGCCTTTCTTCACTGAAACTACTTGTGAAAGCGGAGGCCATGACTGCGATCCTGAGGCTGAAGGCTAATGGTATATGGTGCCCCAATAATGTACTTGTGAGTCATACAGATACCACGGGAACTGTATTGGAGGAGCCAGTATTACAAATGCCAGTAGATAGTGTGGCACCTGAGATTATGTTAACCTGAATATATCTATACCTACTAGGGAACAGGCTAAGAGTAACTCGAGCGATTGGAGCGCCGGTACCTGTTTCACGGATGGATCGCAATCCCACCATGGTACAGGAGTAGGAATCTACGAAATGTGTTCTATAAGAAAGAGATCATTGAGTCTGGAGAAATACAAGCCAGTTTTTCAGACTCAATTGTTTGTACTCGCAACCTTCGTCAAGCATATTCGGGAAACTGGTTGTACAAAAAGAAGGATTACTATAACAACGGACAGTCAAATAACTATTAAGGCCAATTATTGGTTAAACATACCAAGCAAGGTCTCTACACAACACTGGCACAAGACAATACTGTGTCACTGATATGGGTGCTAGGACGTAAGGATATTAAAGGCAGTGAGATAGTAGATGAACTTCATACGACCAGAACCTGTATGTGGAACTCGGATTCCGCTAGAACTAATAATAATAATAATAATGCGCCTTTAATGTCCAACAATATTGAATATCTAACAAATAAAATAAAAATTGTGCAGCGTAAGAAAATTAAAAACAATATACTCAATTAACCTTAAAAATATATCTAATAAAGTTTGTCTGCATTTTTACATATAATTGTTAAAAGATATCAGTCCTAGGCGGCGATAGATAAAAAGTACACGAAAATTTCGCATAGCGTACACTTTTTATATTCAAAAGTAATGTCATGTGCTGCCGTGAAAGTAATCCAGCCTGACTAGCTCCAATAAGTGGAAAAACTTCATCTGTTTCGTAAGATAGGTACCTTAAAGTCTTCTGGAAATCCGCAGCATGCAGTTGGAAGCATAAATGGAATACCATACAATGTCGTGTACTCAAGGTTGCTCGTAACAACGAAATATAGGGACTTCAAAACACTGGGATCTCTAAGGTATTTTTGAACACGTATAAGAAAGTCAATGAATTCGCCCGCCGAAACAGCAACTTAATGTGTGGTCTAACCGTAAATCATAAGTCAAAAGTAATTTCCAAATGTTTGATTGCTGAGCGTCTAGGCAACGTCTATAATTTAACAAAAGCCAGTTTAAAGCTTTTTTTAAGCGACATTTAATTTACTTCGCACCAATTTTTAATCAAGTCTAGATTCCTCTGCAAACCTTGAGCGTCAACCATGGTATAATCAAAATTTAATAATAGGTCGCTGATGAAAAGGCTAAGTAATAATGGATCTAGATTAGAATCTTGTGGAACATCCGAAATTGTAACAAACTCATTAGAATAGTATCTATTCTAATGGGCGCAAGAAAAATTATTCTTCAAATAATTACCAAAACCAAAAGAATTAAGTTTAGATAAAAGAGCTTGATGGCATATCACATCAAAGACATACGAGAAATGTGTATACCTATGTAGGAGGGCGATTCGTAAAATAAGTTCCGTTTGGGTATTAAAGAAAACACTAATACACGAAGAATATTTTATTGTATATAACTTAAAGCCACTAGTCGCCATTAGGATTGAGATATTTGTCATAGCGTTGAACTAGCTTTTTAATGCCCTCTTCAAAGAACTCTGCCGCATGTGCCTTAACCCATGTTGTAACACTGTCCTGCAGCTCTTCATCGCTCATAAAATCTTCAAGAAGGACGTTTTTCTTGTCCCAAAAGACTTTTCTCGTTAAAAAGGTATGCCGGCCCTTAAAAGTTTCCTCGTAGGCGACCCTAGAGCGATCCTACTGCATTGACTGTCTTTTCGTCTCGACGTTGATATAGGCGACTCAAGTCTTATCACTTGTTACGATATGCCTGAGGAAATCTTCACCTTCCACAACGTAGCGTATCAGAAAAATTAGTACCGATCCGATTCTCTTTGTTTTATAGTCTTTGTTAAGAAGTTTTGGCACTCATCGTGAACAAAATTTGTGGTAACTTAAATGTTCAGTAACAACCTCGTACAAAACTATACATGAAATTTGAGGGAAAAAAGCACTCAGTTCTGTGATTGCGAATCGCAGATTTTCACGAATTTTTTCTTCGACATTACCTACAAGTTCGTTTGTTATAGCTGGTTTTCAACTCTGTTCTTCATCATGGACATTAGTTCATCCTTCTCGAAAAATACGCCATATTTTTTAACCATGTCACTCCTGACATTTTCACCATAAACAGAACAAAGTTCACAATAAATATCGACAGCTTTCATATTCTTTGCATATAGAAATCGGATAACAGCACGCAATTTACAGTCGGCGGAATTTTCAATTGTAGCAGTCATTTTAAACGACCAAAATAGCACGAAAGAATGCCCGAGCGATTTGCTCACTAGCACTGTCAAACACTGAACCAGAGTACACCGCAACGCTTCGATCACGCCGATATCCCCACTTCTCTGCTCACTAAGCGGCAACGGAAGTTACTTTACGAATCGTCCTCGTAAAAGACATCTACTTAAAAAATAATTATTTACAAAGTAAATGTATTGTAAAATGTTTTCCTTTTGTTTTCATGGTAATATTAAACAATCCTCTGAGGCACTAACATTTTGTAACGTCTACACTCTTTCCTTTATTTTTATATCGAAACGATGAAAGAAACTGCAACTAATGCATTTGGCATATTCAAATAAGTTTCTACTAGGCTACTTTTACTCATAATTAATTGTAAGAATTTAATAATTTAAAAAATAAATTAAATTATAGAAAGTTTTTCATATGATTTCAAGGAAAAAACTTTGATCTATTGAATTATGCATCAGTAACTAAAAGTCTTAATTCGAAAGTGTGTAAAATCTCCACAAAATCGAAACGAACATTTGCAGTGTAAGCAACTTTCCGAGAAGACGTGTTTAGGAAACCGAATGAACACATTAGATATACTGTATACGTTAGTGTCTAACCATCACACTGAAAGAAAGTTAGAGATGATAACAAGTTTATTAGTAATATTATCGTGAATTATTGTAAAAACTAATGAAATCTAAGATAATTCTTATAAGTAATTAATTTATACAAATTCTTGCTTTTATTTGTACTAAAATTATAAAAACTATAAAAATTGTAATTTAACTTATCTTAAAAATATTTCACATATTATGGAAATAAATCTCTTGAAAAGAAAATGTTTACGATAGTTTACGTTTTAAAATTTTAGTACCTACTTGGTCTGTTATTTCAGTGCAGTTTGTATTCGAAGTCTACATATTATACATTAGGGGCGCAGTGATTTACAAACAATAGATCTACGAAGTGTAAAATTTGTACACAGCGAATAATAAAATTGTATAACAATTACATTAGGTTCAGTTTACCATTGGCTAGAGAAACGATTTGATTAATTCAATAAGTGCCGCTCTGATGACGGCATTTAAACGGATCTATTGTGAATCTGTCATTCTGATGGGCCTTTGTTATCATGTCAATCATGTCGGTCGCCTCGCACCACACTGCACTGCACCACAGACGCCAACAAAAAAAAACGTTTAATACTTCCATAATCGAATAATGAATATTTTCGTCAAAATTATTACTTGTCCACACAAGAAATATGTAATTTAGTTATATTATCCTTTCTAGTTGTAAAATCTTGTTACATCTCCATTTGTAAAGTTGGCAAATTGCTCAGGTGATAAAAATTGAATTAATTGGCATAATAATTTTGTTTATGCCACAGTAGTACGAGGGCTGTTCTTTTTCTGTTGACACTAATAAAATTTCGCGCCATAGTTTGACAAAGTATATTTACTTATAATTCTTAAGGTTTTTATTTTTATTTATTTCGTATGACAAGCGAAGTCGAAATTTAGATATTGGTGCGTAATTCATTTTTATGACAAAGAGAGGGTCAAATAGTATATTATGCAAAGAACATATAATGATGGCTATTATTCACCAGGCTGAAGTTTGCATCACGAGCGAAGCGAGTGGCGCAAATCACTCGTGCGAATAGCCATTATATACGAGTAAAATACCATACTTTGTCCACGACTGTTAGATATTTATGAAAATATTTAAAAATATAATATTCAAAATTTGAGGTTTCTCTTTGAGTAATTAATTTGACTTTTAGATGACAGCCGTGGCTTACTAACAAAATGGGTAAAACTGCTAGTCGGAAGAATTTCCATCATGGTTGTCGATAGACCAGTGAATTATGATCTCATTATTTACTAGCGATTAATGGATATCATAACACTGGCCAACACGATTTTTGCTGACTTCTAAGCGAGACTTGTTTTTCACTAATTCGGGTGTGCTGAATTCGAAAATCATATTAGTTTCTGCGTATAACGACAAAATTAAACTGTACACTGTACTGTGCTGTGCTCTTTGAAGAATCAGTAATGCGGCTAAGTAGTTACTTACATAAGACCTGTTACGATGTAAAGAAAGTATAAAATTTAATAATTCATTTGTTTATTTCAATACAATATTAGTCACGAGTATAATGCAAGTATTTAAGCAATAATTATTAAAAAATTAGAAGAGTAATTGTAAAAGGAAAAACAACAATCAGGGAATAAATTTTCGTTTGTAGCACGTTCTGCTGTATATTTTGATTTGGTAGCCCTTTGAACACTCCAACAGTAGTCGGCCATCAGATGAGGATCCCATCTTCCTTGGTGCCGAGTTCCCATGATTTTTAAATTATGATGAAATTTCTCGCCTTTTCATCGCTTACAGCACCTAAATTTTCGAGAAACCTATCAAGATGACTATGAAGGAAAGGAAGCTTGTTACGTGTCCGTAACGCGCAACGTTTTATTACTTTAATTTGCCATTATAATTAATTATATCTTCAATATTTTTTCGCTTCATTTCAAACGAACCTACCTGTATAGGTATCGTTATTCGCTATTTAAATATATTTTCAATTTCTTTCAAGTTTTTCTCCTTTTTTCCTTGACCTTTAGTGCTCGCTTTGTTTTTTTCGTTGTTAAGAAAAGTACGACTCGCTCTTGAGACTTGTTTGTTCGCTATCATCTTTGAACGAAGTTACGTTCTTTTTACCTAACACGGATATCGATCGATGTAAGCCGTATTGTTATCCTTTATATATATATTGTAATTACGGCCCCGTAGGGATATTTATCGATCAAACCTATCTAAAAATTATTCGCTAAATGCGATATCTCCCTGGGAGGATTTCAAGTGTTAGGAAGAATTAAACAAACATTGTTTTATTTAATCGCCATCGAACGTATAACTCGGTATGTATGGGCCTTTTTCTGTAATAACTTTTTTTTGCTTACTTTCGTTGTATTCCTTTATCTAGATGGTGTAACCGACGGGATAAACAAAAACAAAAAAAACACGTACATCACCTGTTCCGCTAGTGACGATTTTCTTTCCTGAAGGGAAAAGGATCGCCGAACGCAGTTGGACTCGTCAGATAAGCTTGTTACACTAATTCTATTTGTTAATTGTTAATTATCATTCGTAAATTTCCCATTTCGTTACATTTAAAAATTATAGTCATTATTCATTAGTGAAATAGTCCCAGGTGTTTTCTAACGAAAAATCTGTGGCGCCTGGCCCTACTTTTTGTAGATCACCTTTTTTATACCTTTGCGTTCGCCTCACGAACCTTTTTTTTGTTGTTGTTTCAATTTTAACCTTGCGTTTAATCATAAAATTTATTTCAACACCTTAAGTGTTGGTATTTCAAATTGTTGCTAATTTAATTAGAATACTTTTTTACACTTGAATTGTTTGTATTACATATTTTGCCAAGTAATTAGATTACTTTGTTTCTTTTTTTTTCCACTTTAATTGTTTGGATTTCATATTTTTTTTTACCATTTAATGTGAATACTTTCACTATACGCAAATTACATATTTTACGTAATCTTATTTGTATAATAAAAAACGTTCTAGCTAAAGACCGTTTTATTACCACGAATTGTGGAACTTGTAATCTATTGTGAACCAATAAGAAAGAATACATATTGCTTTTTTTTAGGACGTACTAAGGCCCTCAGCCACTTTGTAATTTTTATTTTTTTTTATTTATTTGAAATTAGACAACATCGTTCTTAATTTAAAATTCTTGCTTACTTTTGACTGGCCTTCAGCCCATAAATAAACTTCTATTTAAAATTTAATCTTTTTTTTGGTGACTTTAACTATACACGGTGTGTTTAATAAATAGGATGTTTGGTTGGAATTACGTATTTTCTTTTTCTTTCCCTCGTCTCTCGATCCTCGAGAGTGGAACGTGTCTCGGTCACGGAGCCGGCCTTCTGCCCCACGCGACCTGCCTTTTTTTTATTTCTTATTAGATTTTTTTCATCAAGTTTCCGAATTTGCGACGTCCAGCTGCAGAAATTCGGTGGCGCCCTTATCCACCTTTTCTTTGTCGTAAATACCTAGCTTACCTCCGGGTCTCCCCACCCCTGGGCTGAGGCAGCCTCAGAAGCCGGGTGGGCCGTTGGACGTTGGCAAGAACGGACAGGGGCAGCTTTTGTGGGCCGAGATTGGGTCTGCTCTGGGGAGCGTTTTCTGTTTTTTTTTTCTTTTTTTTTGTTATTTTATCCTCCATTTATATTATCCTCCATTTTCTTCTGTATTTGCATCGGCGATCTAGCTATTTTCTTACTTTTACTTGGAAGGCATGTTCGTCTACATCCTCTTTAGAACACTTTCTCTTCTTCTTGTCGGTGGAGTATTCATCACTATCTTTAGAGCGTCACATTTCTACACTTTTATTTCTTTGTCTCTTTTTATGTTTAAATTATTTCCTTAGTCCGGTCCTGTCTTCTTATTTTTCGAACTTATGCGGAAGGAGCATTGTAGCCGTTTTTATTTGTCGATATGTTTTGCCGCCGTGAAAGAAACCAAACCCCGGTCAATCCGTCGTACGTTAAGCCTCTATTGATATATTTTCTATCTCTTACACAATTATTTACTATTATATTTTTACTGCTATTTTATTCTTACTCTTACTTAATTTATCCTATATCTTGCACTTTTCCACACTACTTTTTAATACTATATTATATTAACAGCTCGTAATTTATCGATATATCGAAGATAATTCTATATTACATATACATATTCTTTACATACACTGCTAGCCACTTGCCAGAGCCGACCCGATATCCAATAAATATACACATTGCATTCATAACGCGCGTATTAAAAAAAAAATAGTCTTGTTACTTTTTGTCCACAGTCAGTATGTTTGTCCATAGAATGTAAAAGAAGTCATAAAAGAGGCAAGTTAGAAGAAGTAACATAAGGAACTTGTGTCATATGTAACACTTTTCGTACTCGCCTTTAGGGTGAATGCGAAAAGCGTGTGTGTTATGACATTCGTTCTTTACTTAAAAAAGGTATGTAACCCCTTACCACAATTATTAATCGTATCCTAAATACGTATTTCGTATCGTCGACAACTAAGTTGTCATCATTAGTAGGTAAAACCACTCATCATGGGGCATAGTAAAGCTAGCACAACTGATCACGCAACAACTTTACACGGCGTCCACGTATACACATACACGTATACACACGTTCTTTAATATATTATTTTCTTCTAATTTTCTATAATAATATTCGAATTTATATTTTTTTTACCTATTTACATATCGATATTAAATCGGAAAAAGGCAAACGCTAAACATTTCAAATATAGATATTACAATAAAATGTCATTTTTAAAATTAATGTAATCATTTACAATTTTCAAAATAATTTTTAAAATAGACTTCATACACGCAAAGATTAATTTGTACGGTTATCTACATTGGCAAATACAAATCTCATAACGGACCACCAAAGTGCACCCATAAGTTAACATTTCTACACCAGTAAGAGAAATACGATAAAGAAATTAGTTACAAAGTGCTAATGAGACACATAAAACGCGTCTCCACTCACTCGATATTTCGAGTGTCGCTCGTAAATAAGGATCTCATTTGTAAAGTGTACCGAGAGAACGTAGACTTAATAAATCAGTGTTGTTTAATGGCGGCTTTGGTTAATATGACCATATGTGAAGCGATGGGAGATGAAGAGAAGAAGCCACTGGAAACTTCACGGACGAGAGGACAAATGTTTACTTTGATGAATTACCGACTCCGTTTGCCAGTGAAAATGTGACAAATTTAATGCAATCGCGACTAAAAATTGAAAAAGGTACAACCAAGATTTTATCTCTACCTAATACGAATAAATTGAAAGTTTCCTTAATTAATCTTCTCCAATTTTTTAAAATTATTTGTGTAGAAAACCTGAAAATCTCTAAAGGAATATAAATAATTTATTTTGCCAAAATAATCAGCTATAAGTTTTCGGTTTGGAATTAGATATTTCCAACTTTGTATTCGAGCGACATTTCAGTTTGAGATCATATTTTTATTAAGACCTTATTGAAGTATACTTTGTACCAAAAATAACCACAATAGTTTTTACAACAAAAATAGTTCAGAAATTTAATCGTTCTATCAGTTGAAATATTTTTTTTGTAGATAGTTGCCTTGGAATTGTAAAAAGCAATGAGTATTGTTTTGATTTTTGATTTCTTCAAACAAGATTATTTTCGTATTTCTTTGGACTGTTAACCGCCATTCAGCATTTTGATGTTTAATTAGTGCAGCATAATAGCATAATTAAAAAAAAACAGGCCTCATGATTAGTTATAATCGTTTTTAAGAAGTTTTTGTCTCTGTTAGCTTCTCTTAACTATGCAAATGGCCAAGTTTTGCCGTTGAAATGCCATGGATTAATGCCTTGAGCATTCAAACTTTAATTTAATGTGAAAATAGTTTGGCTCTTATAAAAAATTTTCTCCAACCATCATTTCAATTGATTGACCTGAACGTACTCTATACCTTCTTTAAATTCTTGATCTCACTCAAAAGTTTGTGTCTGCGATAAATAATTAATTAATACAGTTAATTGAGTTAAAGATATTGTTAGTAGTGATTACGTTAGTAATGGGATATATCAAGTGCTGTTTTCCATTTTTCCCTGTTGATAAAACTGTGCTGCATCATCGATTCCTAAATCTCAAGAAAGATTTGAAGAGATACAACGAATGGATAAAGACAATAAATAATGACAGTTTGTTCGATTTGAACCCTTTATTAGTGTATAGGCTGGAACGAGTTTGTCACTTGTACTTCGAAAATCATTATTTTAGTAATGGAAGCAAACGTCTCCATCAAAATGCGGTACCCACTATAATGATAGTGACAGGTAAGTTAAATATTTAATGTTTTAGAAGATGGCTTCTAAAAATTTCGTCGATGTATAATAATAATTATTTGGCATAACGAAATTACTTATTTACTTTTGCTTCCTTAGAGACACATGTTTCTTATAGGAGTACTTCCAAAATTATGGAACCAAGAGACACAATTAAACTATCAACTTTTAAAATGCCCCAACAAAATGAGAGAACTGACTCCTACACCCCTAGACCTTCTTTTCACATAGGTAAATGTAGTTCTGTTAGTATTCACACATAGATGTGTAACTAAAGCAATATTTTTCACTTACTTGTCTAAAAAACGATTTGACTTCGCTTTGCTCATTGTTAAAATTACAAAATTCAACCCAGATATAAAAATAACAATTGTAATTATATTATTATCTATTTCAGAAACACCTGCTATAAGAAAAGTCACTCATTCCACGCCACATTCTATAATTAAAAATGCAGGAATAAATGTACGGAAAGACATATCTACTAGAAAACAAGTATTATATGGACATGTCAAGACACTATACCGTAAAATTAAAGCAGTATGCCATAACAAAGACAATTTTAAAAGGCGATTATAGCATGAAACATTTTCAAGGAAAAGCGCACCATAAATACTTTATTTGTTGCCAATTTAGGGAAGCTGGGAAATCAGGAAAGCAATACCGCTTTACTGTTGATGAAAAGATATTGTCCCTCTCACTGTATAATAATAGTCCAAGAGCTTATTAATTTCTCGCTAAAATATTCACTTTGCCTTCAAAATCTACCCTAAACAAATTCTTACAGCAAATAGATTTTAAGGCTGGAGTAAATCTAGATATATTCGAAGCATTAAAAAGAATCGCACAAAATTTCGATGAGTCTGATAAGCATATTTCAGTCATTTTTGATGAAATTGCTATAACACCCGGGTTGAATTTTAACGAAGCAGCCTTGCTATCTAATTTTTGGAATACTAAGGCATGATTTATTATTATTATTGGAATGTATCTTTGAATAATTTAAACCATAGCAACTTAATTATTTGACATTTATATTCTGTCATTTATATTTTGTATTCTCTTGACAAAGGCGTATTGCCAAAACATGTAGAGTTGTTTTAAATATATATACTCTAAAGTAAACCAGACCTTTAATCGCCGACTTATTAAGTTTACCTTATGTATATATATATATATATATATATATATATATATATATATATATATATATTATAGCGACAATCGCATGTAAAATGAGATTTAATAATTATTAATTCTCATACACATGAAGTTCATTACAGTTCGTATATATACACGTAGTATAGAAGTGAATATCATGTCTGTCTTCGGATAAGGTGCACTGATGATCTGTAAAAACAGTGAAATGTCGATATTTGCACATTCCGCGCAGATAAGTTTTTCACAAATTTTTCATATATATATATATGAAAAAATGTGTGAAAGTCGTATCCACCCCGGAATGTGCAGACGCCAGCGTTTCATGGTTTTACCAATCATCGGTGCACCTACATCCAGAAATAGACACGACTTTCATTTCTATACTGCGTGTATATATACTAATTATGATAAACGTAATGTTAATGAGAATTAATAATCATTAAATTCTCACATTACTACCAATGCCGCTCTAATTCGTTGCATTGATTTCTACACCTGACAAAATCACATTTGCCTAAGAATGTAGCTGCAACGCGTCGCGGCGCCAACTGATCGGGTTGTACGGGAAAATGAAAAAATGAAATTTTTTCATTTTCTGGAGATGCAGAAGAGCTGTTGGCAAGACCTGGGGACTAAGACCAAATGTGGTACACTGGTTGTACACAGCAGTACTAAGACCAACGATTACCTATGGGGCAGTTGTCTGGTGGAGGACGGAGCGGACATCGTCGGTGGGGCTCCTCACGACTCTCCAGCGACAGGCCCTGTTGGGAATCACGGGAGCTATGAACAGCACGGGAACCGCTTCCATGGAGGCCATCGTGGGTCTCCCTCCGCTGGAACTATTTATAAAGGCGGAGGCAATGGCTGCGATACTGAGACTGAAGGCCAATGACGTATGGTGTCCTATTAAGGTTGTAGGGACCCATACAGATATCACAGGAACTATACTGGAAGAGCCGATATTTCAAATGCCGGTGGACAGTATGGCACCTGAAATTATGTTTACAGCTAAGCTGAACATACTTATACCGACCAGGGAACAGGCAAAAAGTCGCTCGATCGACTGTGGTGCCGGCACCTGGTACACTGATGGATCACAATCTAGTCAGGGGGCAGGTGCAGGCATATACGGAATGTGCCCTGGAAGGAAAATATCGATATGTCTAGGGAAACATGCTACGGTTTTCCAGGCCGAATTCTTAGCAGTCGCAGCCTGCGCCGATGAAATTCGGGAAGCCGGCTGCGCAAGCAAAAAAATTAACATAATGACTGATAGTCAGGCGGCTATTAAAGCCATTATGAACCCATCTACCAGGTCTAAGATGGTGAAATATTGTAAACAGGTCCTCAATAACCTGGCACAAGACAATACAGTGTCGCTGATATAGGTGCCAGGGCATGAGGGAATTAAAGGCAATGAGGTACTAATAGGAACTTCATAGGACCAGAATCTGTATGTGGAATCACTAAGGATTCCGCTAAAAGGGAGATCTTGTTATGGCTAGAAAAAGAACATAAAAATAAATGGAGGTTAACGGAAGGTCAACTCCATACCAAAACACTACTAAGGGGGCTGGACGGGAAGTTTTCAGCCAACCTAATTCGTAGTAGCAAAAAAGAAATTTAAATAATTACCGGGTTAATAACCGGACATTGTCCTTTAAAGAAGCATTTGTACACCATGGGCTTGGTTAGCGAGCCCTGGTGTAGGAGATGTGAAAAACAGGAGGAAACTAGCCTTCATGTAATATGCACGTGTGAGGAACTGAAGGAACTCAGACAGAAATATTTCGGGAGAGATCTATTGGATCCTTCGAGTGTACTCAAACTTCCCCTGAGGAGGATAGTGGCTTTTATCGAGAACACAAGACTAACAGAGTGGAATTGAGAGATCTATTGGGGACAGTACAAAGAGCAGTGTGCTCAAGTGCCTGGACGTGGTGGCGTCCACCCCAAACAGAGAAGAAGAAGAAGAAGACTCCTTTTGCTTTAGTCGTCTTGACTACCATAGGAAAGTAGTAGAAGTATAATCATATTTTCCTAGAAATTGTACAATAAATCCGAATATTATTTAAAAGATAATTTTGACAATTTAACATAAAATAATTTTGAAAGTTTCTTCAATGCATCTCTCAAGTAATTAAACGTTACAAATTACTCTAACAGCCTAATACCCTCTCACGTGATCTCAATAGCCAATTTTAAACAAGGTGCAACCAAAAGACATATTTATAATGACGTTTACAAATAATTGTACAAAGACATTATAATCATAATTAGTTTTAAAAATCTTGATTTCTCGCGATATTAAGTAATGATAAATTAATAAATGACAAAAATTAAATAAATAAAAATATTCAAATTAGTTCGGAAACGTGATTTAAAAAACTAATTTTGATCTTACATCATTATTACATACTTTTTAATTAACTAGTGATATTTTCCAAACCATTATATTTCAGATATAACAATCTTGGGACAAATATTTTATTAAATGAAGAATTTATTAAGGATGTATGCTGTACCATATCCATATATATATATATATATATATATATATATATATATATATATATATATATATGTATGTATAATTGCAGCAAATGTGGCGAGATATTTTTGTTTCTACCATTCCTCCGTGAACTAATTGAACATATGATAAATCCGAATTGAAAAATAAGACACTGTGATTATCTGTAGACAAAACAACTGATTGTAAACAAAAATCGGTTGTTAATGTTATGGAACCACATCAATCGTCACCTTCAATTTAGTAGCTTGCAGAAGAGTACAACAATCTACTGCCGAAATAATTTCAGTGTCAATATTAAATACATTTGTAAAGTTTTAACTTTTGAAAACCAAGTATTAATATCTGTGAGTGATGGTGCCGCAAACATGCTCTCTGTGGGCCGGTCTCTAAAAAAATATTAGGCTAACTTGTTACATATTACGTGTAAAATCCATGCTATACATCTGGTGGAAACTATTCGTAGATGTTATCTAGATGTTGCAGGTACAAAGGCTGTGTTTCTCAAATCTCCGAAATGTGTTCGCCAATGTCACAGACTGTATCTCAATATTCCTGAACCACAACAACGCCGATTCTTACGCGTTGGAGAACATGGATACAGGCAGCGTTTTACCATCATAAATATTTGGATAATATTAAGAATCTGTTTTTTAAATTCGATTCCAAAGATGTTGCAGCTGTCAAGGAAAACTAGTCAAAATTTCAAGATAGTCAGATTAAAGCAGATTTAAAAACTATTCAGACCTATTACGTCGGACTAGTGGAGGCAATAGAACAATTAGAATATCCTTCAGTGTCTTTAGTGGAATCTTTGCAAATAGTGTAACATGTTCATGCACCCCTACACCCGGTAGAAGATGGGGATTTGGTTCGTGAAACAAAATGTTGTGGCTCGAAAACCAAAATGATGCAGGTCGTGGACCCAACAAATGTTTGCGATGAATCCAGTTTGAATCGACCCCGATGTTTGCTTCACCGTGCATAGGTTGTAAGGCTATATACTTCTCTTTTTAAATCTACGGTGAATGTTTGTTAAATGAATAAAAGCATTATTTTTTTTTTTTATCTACAACGACCTATACTAACATAAAACTGCTCAACAGCAGTTTTATGTTAGTAGTTACTGGTCTCTCTTGTTAAAGTATTATTGTTTTGTTCTGTTGATGAGTTGACACTGTGTTTGAGAAAGTTGTTGCTTGTTATAATGTTACAAATGAGACTGTTATGTTAAGACTATGTTACAAGTAGATAAAAATATACCACTACCCCTACAAGTTATTACATAATTAAAATACGCGCATTAGTTATACATTTTATTGTTTGACGTCATAACGAATTTTCTCTATTCATTTCAAAGAAATTGTACCAACTGGCACCGGTACCAGGTTTACGATTGGGTCTTAAATATCTAATCTTAACTAATAAATGGATAGTAAAATATCATTATTAATTAAGTCCTAGTTGGTATTGTAGATCTAAGTATATAATTTCGGCTAGTCCCTTGTTAAAAGTAATAAAATTTATTATACATATTTCTTAAAAATGAATATACAGATTAAACCCTTTGTTCACTAACACCCAAGGTAATAAAACAAGTGGTCTAATATATAAATCAATAAATAAATATAGAAAAAGATGTCGAATAACCCTAGGTAATAAAACGAGTGGTCTAAATTATAATGTAGGTAATAAATAAATTTGCAAATCTAAAAGCTTCTTAGATTTTAAAGAAAGTTTTATAATTTGAATGTGATAATAAAATTATGTTATACAGTGGTTTAAACTTGAAAATGCACATTGAATATTTATAAAATTGGAAATGTTGTTTGAATTCTATATCCTAGATTTACTTCTATTTAACAATAAAAAATGTTTGAAATTAAAATATTACAAAAGGATATTAAATGTATCCTCAACAAAAGGTTTGAAAGTGTTTTAGAGAATGATTAAGGTTTTGTCACATTAAGACAAACTTGTGAAGATGCGCCAACAGAACCGTCAAGTTATTTTAACGATTATTTTAATTATGTTTATATGTTATATATAACATCAGTAGATGTAGAACGCCCGTTTTCTGAATATAAGCACATTTTTTTCTCCGTTACGCACTCGATTTACGGAAATTACTTGTGGAAACACATCTGATATTGCAAATATTTAGCCGATTTTACCCAGTTTGTAACTTCACGGAAGACGTTTAAAGCGGTAAGGGTTCCTCCACTTTTTATAAATTTATATCTTATTATTTTATTTGTATAAGTTTCGGCGCGCTTCAGTTTTTAATAGTAATAATTTTTTGCTCTAAACGAGCGAAGTGCACTCAACGTTGTCCGGGGGCGACTGACAAAATATATATAAGCGCATAGACGAGCTGCCGGTGCGTTATTTATTACTCCGTACTTACTATCCGTATGATGGGAGTCTGGTTTCTCGAGTTCTTAGCCACGTGTGAGATGTGTCCTAAAAAGGACCGTTGTCTCGATGTTCAACGAGATGGCACTCGTCATTTTCTAGAGTTCTATCGCTGGCTGGAGCTTCAAATCTCCTGCTGCTCTCTTGTGGGGTACCTACTTATACGTCACTGTATTGGGGAGAGGCCGGGACCCTAATGATGCTAAGCGCAAGCGACTGCGCGTAATTAGTCTGGTTGTTTGTGTTTTGGAGACAGTCTGCGTGTTTGTGTCGAGATAGTGATGTATTATGGTTCGCTCGTTTTATCTGTCGGTCAGTCAAGAGCGGTTTCCAAGTATGCGACATACGTTGGCTGTCGTCTCGTTTGTTCAGGCTTTTAGGTCTTTTTTCTATGTTTATTGCTTCGCTTATTATTCTTGTCGTTAGGTGTTCACTTTTAGCCAAGATCTTAGTGTTATCATAGTCAATAGTGTGACCCGTTAAGAGAAAGTGTTGTACTATATTATGTTTGTTCCTTCATGACAGCATCTCTGCGTTCATTTCTCCTAACGTTTATTCGGCTATTAGTCTGTCCCACATATGATTTATTACAGTATGCGCATCGAATCTAATAAACTCGCTGATCTTCTAGTTGCCTATTTTCCGGTGTCTTCTTATTATTCGGAGGATTTTGTCCGTTGTCCTTTTATATGTAAACGGGAGAAAGGAACTGGATGTGAACTGTTCTTTTTCGGTTTTTGTTTTATTGTAGCTGTTTCTGGTTTTCTTTATTGTTTTCTGTATTGCTATTCGTGACAGAACGACACTGCTTTCCTAGAAGCTGCATCTGTTGAACGTAGCCAACGATTCTGTAAAGCACTTATTGAAAACAATATAATATATACTTTCTAAAATACATTTACCTTTTCTTAATTGGAAAAATTATATAAAACGTTTACATTATCTTCTTCTTCTTCTTCTCTGTTTTGGGTTGGACGCCACCACGTCCAGGCACTTGAGCACACTGCTCTTTGTACTATCCCCAATAGATCTCTCAGTTCCACTCTGTTAGTCTTGTGTCCTCGATAAAAGCCACTATCCTCCTCAGGGGAAGTTTGAGTACACTCGAAGGATCCAATAGATCTCTCCCGAAATATTTCTGTCTGAGTTCCTTCAGTTCCTCACACGTGCATATTAGGTGAAGGCTAGTTTCCTCCTGTTTTTCACATCTCCTACACCAGGGCTCGCTAACCAAGCCCATGCTGTACAAATGCTTCCTTAAAGGACAATGTCCGGTTATTAACCCGGCAATTATTGTAATTTCTTTTTTGCTACTACGAATTAGGTTGGCTGAAAACTTTCCGTGTTTTGGTATGGAGTTGACCTTGCGTTAACCTCCATTTATTTTTAAGTTCTTTATCTAGCCATAACCAGATCTCCCTTTTAGCGGAAGCCTGACTATCAGTCATTATGTTAATTTTTTTGCTTGCGCAGCCGGCTTCCCGAATTTCATCGGCACAGGCTGCGACTGCTAACAATTCGGCCTGGAAAACCGTAGTATGTTTCCCCAGACATATCGATATCTTCCTTCTAGGGCGCATTCCATATATGCCTGCACCTGCCCCCTGACTAGATTGTGATCCATCAGTGTACCAGGTGCCAGCATCACAATCGATCGAGCGACTTTTTCCCTGTTCCCTGGTCGGTATAAGTATGTTCAGCTTAGCTGTAAACATAATTTCAGGTGCCATACTGTCCACCGGCATTCAGTATAGTTCCTGTGATATCTGTATGGCTGCCTACAACCTTATTTGGACACCATACGTTATTGGCCTTCAGCCTCAGTATCGCAGCCATTGCCTCCGCCATTATAAATAGTTCCAGCGGAGGGAGACACACGATGGCCTCCATGGAAGCGGTTCCCGTGCTGTTCATAGCTCCCGTGATTCCCAACAGGGCCTGTCGCTGGAGAGTCGTGAGGAGCCCCACCGACGATGTCCGCTCCGTCCTCCTCCACCAGACAACTGCTCCATAGGTAATCGTTGGTCTTATTACTGCTGTATACAACCAGTGTACCACATTTGGTTTTAGTCCCCAGGTCTTACCAACAGCTCTTCTGCATCTCCAGAAGAGCTGCGCCGCCCTGTCTGCCACTTTGGCTAGGTGTCTGCTCCAATTCAGTTTCGCATCAAGTGTTATGCCTAGATACTTCACTTCATTGGTTAGTTCTAACTCTTGTCCAAACAGCTTTACGCTGCCCAGATCATTTAGTTTTCTCATGTTGGTAAAGGCTACCAACTTGTTTTTTTGAGGAATGACAGTTAATCCCTCCTCAAAGCACCATCTTTCTACAATTCGCAGAGCATTTCGCATGATGCTCGCCACTGTCCCCGGGAATTTCCCCTGGGACACTATGACAATGTCATCGGCAAACCCCTGCGTCCATATTCCATTGTCATTTAATGTGCTGAGGAGATTATCCACTACTAGACTCCATAGTAGCGGTGACAATACGCCTCCTTGAGGACATCCTTTTGTTGTCCTCATGGAGATCGTTTTGTTTTGCATTTGGGCATGAACTACTATGCTACGCAGCATGTCATGAACCCAGTTGCATGTGGTGCTTTTTATTTTTCGATCTCTTAAAGATCGAATAATATAAGACATCGAGGTGTTATCAAAAGCTCCCTCTATGTCTAAGAAGACTGCAAGTGCAATTTCCTTGTAGTGTAGGCTCCTTTCGAGCCCTCTCACCAGGCTATGCAGAGCACCCTCACCTGCTTTTGCCATCTGGTATGCCCGTTGCAGTGGGTGTAGAGATCTATCCAGAGCCCCTTCTTTAATATTTAAATATATCATTTTTTCCATAGTCTTCAACATAAAAGAGGTAAGACTAATTGGTCTAAATGATTTAGGGTGGGTATATGTTACTTTTCCGGGCTTCGGAATAAACACTACCCTACTCCATGCCCTAGGGATATAACCCATAGCATGGCTAGACCTGAATATCTCCAATAGAGGACCCATAATTTCACCAATTCCCTCTTGAAGGAGCTTGGGAAATATTCCGTCTGGTCCTGTGGATTTATATGGTTCAAACGATCCTATCGCCCATCTAATTAACTGGGGCTTGAAGATCTCGTTTGATATCTCCCAATCATTCCTAGTCGCCCTCCAAGAGATGACAACTTGATTGGTATCACAACATCCATACGCTCCGAACCTGGAAAGTGTACCCCCAGAAGATACTCTAAAGTCTCTTCCACGGTAATGGTACACCTCCCGTCCGATTTTTGTATAGATCTAATTGCGTTGGAAGGATCTTTTTTGAGAATTCTGTTTATTCTGGCCATGTCAGGAACACCTTCGATGTCCTCACAGAATTTTCTCCAGGCCTTCCTTTTGCTCTTTGATTTTATCATTGTATTTATTGAGGAGAGCCTTGTAGGCTACCCAATTACCTGTTTACTTCGCCCTATTAAATGACCGGCGAGTTTCTTTCCTTAAATTGGTTAACTCTGCATTCCACCAGGCAGCCCGCTTAGCTATACGGTGCTCCCTAAGCGGACAGTTATTTTCATAGCAGGAAAGAATCGTTGCAACAATTCAACAGCCAACTCCAGCTCTTCCACATTCCCTATTCTAACAGGGATATTTCGGGTTGCAGCTAACAGGTCTTCCTTGTAAGAGCCCCAGTCTGCTCTCTTGGGATCACCATTTACCTTTTCTTAACTGGAAAAATTATATAAAACATTTACATTATAAACAACTTTGTAACACCTTTATTTCTTCTGAATCTATACAGAAATGTAATTTCAGACCACTATTAAAAATGTTTTTCTACGGCTTTATGATTTTTTTATTAAAACAAATTTTGCATATTATAAAATTCTCCTTTTTATCAATTAATTCGTTCAATAAATTACAGTTTATAATAATTAAAAAACATATCTTCTTTCTAACATTCATATACACTGCATTTGTAAAGTATTGGATAAATTCAATAAAAATTAAAAGGGAAGATTTTTAGTTTGAGTTTACTTACGTGAAATTGAAATATACAGTTGTCCCAAAAACCGATATAACGTAATTTAATTTTTTTAATTTAAACACCCATTTTTTGTTACATAATTAGAAAGGGCAGATCTTTTACATACAAGGTAATTTTCGATGATGTTTACATAAGGAAATTTTGAAGTAATATTATCGTAAACATTAAAAATGCAAACATAATCATCTAAATTAAATGTTCGAATTGAGCACCATTAACAAGCATACAATAGCCAAGGCAATTAAGAAATTCTTTTTGAACGTTGTTGATCACATCTGCGGTAATGTTTCTTATACTAAGCGCGAACCGGTAAAGCGTAGTGTGGCGGCGCTGATTTAAAAGCACGAATACGCCAAGAAATTAGTTTGAACACAGGCTACCAATATCGTGAGATATATGTCACCTAGTACGAGCTCGTAAATATGAATATAAATTAAGTTACCTCTGTATTAAGTAACCGATTTGAATTAGTAGTGAACACAACTAGAGATGTTGTTTCTGATACTCTGAAAAATCTGTAGTAGATACATGTTATGCGACAAAAAAAAACATAAATATAATGATATAGTGGGATAAGAATATTACCATTTGTATTTGTTATTGGTTCAAAATAAAATGTTTTATTATAGAATTGGTGCATTTAATTTTTTAAATAAAATTATAATTGGAAGGTTGCAATTTAAATATTTTATAAAATACACATTACAAAAGTTTTTTTTTTTAATTTAAGGGTTTCAAGGTTGTTACAAGAATGTTATAATTTAATGTATAAACTTTATTGGTCATAGACTGTACAATGCTTGCACATGGTTAATAAATTGTTTACAATTTCCTTTATATGCAACCAATCTAACACTAAGGCCAATTTACAATTTTCAATACTAATTTTCAAATTTTATAAATAAATATATAAATAAAATAGCATTTTGATATATTTAAAAATATTATAGTGCTTCTTTGTAATTCATAAATAAAGAGTATAAAAAAAACCTAATTAGTGCAATCACAATAAATATGTATAAGAGATAACAATTATTCAGAGTTTTAACGCAAGTCGCAAAGTAAGTTAACTTTTCAAGTTTGGCTTACGTATGCGATGGTAATTTGGCAACATTTTTGAAAGTGTATCCATCTGTAATGTTTGTTGCTAAAAACAATTTATTTTAGTAAACACATTTATTGACTAAGTGCTAATCTTACCCCAGGTCCACATAAAGCTTCCCTTTGTAAGCATTTATCACCATATATTATAGTATTTTCTGCAAGAACTTGTTCCTCTGTTACAAAACAGCCCGCACCAATAATACAACCATTTGTAACTGTTACTTTGCTTCCAACAAAACATTTAGACTCAAAAATATTATTATCGCCTATTCTACATGCTTCCACATTGCAACCTACTTCAAATACATTATTATTCCCAATTATTAATACTGGTATATTTTTCTGTTCTTCTCTGTCAAATGGAACTCTGAAACAATTAAATTATTATAATTCATTCTCTATGGTATTATAATATATTAGCTAACCTATGTGTTATTTTGGATTGTTCTTCAATTAAACATTTTTCTCCTACTATTATTGGACCCGCTTCAGCATTTATAGAAGCACATGGATGCATTATTGTGCCTGCACCAATAGTTACATCTCCTCTTAGTTTTGCTTCATGACAAACTATAGCACCTGATATAATTTTGATACTAAACATAAGAAAGTTAGATTATAAAGTAGCTAAATATTAAATAATACTTATTTCTTGATGACATCATAAAGGCGGATGATGCTATAAAATTTGATTATTTTTAAATTATTTTAAATTGTAATTACTAATAAAACATTTATTCCTAATAATATACTTGAACACTGTCAAATACTGTCAATTTCAGTAATTTAAAATGGTATAATAAATTTCGTTATAGGAAATTAAATGAGCAGCGACATCTTACAAAAAATAGATTACTTAATACTTTGGAGATTATGTCTACTTTTTTCTTTACTAGAATTTTATTAAAAAGGAAACTAAAATAAACATAAAATCTACTAAGTAAAAATAGTTTACGGTAATATAACTAATATAATAATAATAATGGTTATAATAATAAAAATATATTTTCTTACATCTCTTACATTAATCGACCAAATTAAAGACTTAGTTATTACATCAAATTAATTTATATTACAAAATGAGTGTATGTGACGATTTTAATGGTCGCGGTACAAGTTTCCATTTAATATAAATATCTGGTTTTTATTTGAATATAATAATATAATATAGTAGGCACTCGATAGTGTGAACTAATAAACCAGGGATGTTGACACTACTGAATTGTTCATAAAATTGAATAAATAGGTAGTAGGTACATAAAAATGACAATAATTTTGATTATTTTACTTATTTCACAGAAAAAAACAATCAACAGTGCTTTTTTAAAGTTTCTAATTGTTTTCTATCTTCCAAGGTTCTTTTATGTTAAGATTTTGAGTTTTTTAGAAAATTTCGTTTTCCCCACATTCACTGTTAGTTTCACCTTGATTATAACTCCCAATGTCAACCTGGTCCACACGATCTTCGTTCTACTGTTCCGCATGTTCTCGTGCAGTACTTTCTTGAAAAATTCATTAAAATTGTACAAAATATTTAGCAAAAGTATCGACATACTTTATTTTCAATTAAGTTCAGAAGATAGAATACTTCCTTTATTGTTTCTTCTACAATCTCTCTAGGTTTCGAATGTTTTTCCTTCAAAATACTCAATGGTATGTCGTCTTCATCCGCTTATGTCTCTTCTGCGTCTTATTAATTTTTATCGCCTCAATTTTACCCCACGCTGCGACTAGGATCATAATGGGCGTCCTTAAGGAGTAAAGCCTTAAAAACTGTGGCTACAGGTTGTTTTGATTTTGCTACAATCATAGAAAGCAAATAGTTGTGATAATATAATTTAGTTAATCGGATAACATTTTGATCCATCGCCTGGATTAAAGGAGTTACATTAGGTGGTATGTAGAGCGTTATTATGCGTCAATCACTAGTCTGCAGTTCCTCCTTTGGTGGGTGACATGGAGCATTATCTAGTAAAAGAATCCCTTAAAAGAATCCATTTTCTCTGTAAATTGCTCTCCTCCAAAAAGTTGGTAACTGAATTATGACGGCTGGAAATGTTTGCACCAGAGGGCGTTGGTTTAAACTGTTCTCGGACTTGTGTTTTTATTTTTTCTTTTGTTTTTGTAATGTATGTAATATCACTATACGTGGGGGGTTATACCAAGTGAGCACAGGCGAGTTGTCGATAAGTAGTACAGTACCACTAGTAAGACAGCGACAATTATAAGACTTGCGACTATTAACAAAGGAAAGGAATATTGATATTGTTTTTCTGGTCGCTTGTACGCATGCAAGTTAACCAATGAAATAGCTTATTATATCATTTTAACCAATGAGGTAACGTAGAAATAATACATGGAAAATCCTATCAATAGCTCGCAGTGTTTAAGTCACGCGAGATTTGCAAACGTCATTTACGTCAAGTATACCTAGATATGTCAGTCAGATTTAGAATGTTGGTAGAAGGTTATCCATATCCAAAGTAGTAAAGGTAGTAAATTATTATGCCGTGTTCAGGAATAAAAAAAGGCTCTGATCTAATACTACATGTGGTGAATTTAATTTATTTATAAACATAAAGAATCTTATATCACATAATTCTTAAAATTTTGTAGAAGTAGGTAACTATAATAAAGAATTTCAAAAGATAACAAGATAAATTATCAACAACAAAAGTTTCGTACTAAATATCATAGTCGAATTCTAGAACTAATTATTAACTAAATGTTCAAATAGACTTCCTTCTATAGTAGCACATACTTGAACATCTAGCGCATTAAAATTTTACAACAAAAGCTTCTTTATTTTTAATATTTATCAAAGTAAATGTTTTCTCACGTGTTACGTATCTACTTTTTTTGAAATTCCGGTATAAATTATATTCAGATTGCCGCGCCATCTGGTCCTTTCTTAATTGGAATGCATAATAATCGTTATTTATGTATGGTTGTCATAGTTAATGAATGACAACAAATTCAAATTTAGATGTCATAATCTAGGTTACACCAAATAACTTATTTTGTGACATATTATTGAGAAATTATTGATTTTGCAGGAACTGGTTAAGAATTAATAAAACTATAAATAGAACTTCTTAAGTAAATAAATAGAACTTAAAACCTCTTCTTCATTACAGGTAATTTAAGAATTATATTAAGTGTGTAATATGTATTGTTGTAACTCAAAAATACTTAACAAAATATATAAACAAAACTTCTCGGTTACGTTAGAACCAGGAACACAAGATCCGAAGAATTTGCAACGACGGAGGGATTGAGACAAGGAGGCAACCTTAGCCCAGTATTATTTAATATAATAATGGATGATGTAACAAAAGAAGCGAAAATGAAAGTTAAGAAAATGAAGGTGGGATACTACAACATGGAACCAGTAGAAATAGCCAGAGAGCATATTTGCAGATGATTTGGTGATTTATGCGAAAAATAAGCTCAACCTTCAGCGTAATCTAGATATATGGGCAGAGGCGTTGCGAAAGAAGAATTTAAAAATAAACGCAGAGAAAACCAAAGTTATGGTAATAGGGAAAAAAGATGATGAATTACAAATAAAACTTGACGACACTAAAATAGAATAAGTAGAAACATTTAAATACCTAGGGGTGAAAATACACAAAACAGGAACCATGGAGGCAGAATTGAATGACAGGTTAGATGCAGCATCAGTACTTTACTACTCCTTGAACAATTCGTTCCTGGGAAGAAGAGAAGTGTCAAGGAAAACTAAGACCTCAGTTTACAAAACTATATTTAAGCCCGTATTGATATACGGAAGCGAAAGTTGGACATTGACGAAACGAATGGAAAACAAAATCCAAGCAATGAAGATGAGGTTTTTAAGAGGAATAATGGGAATTACTAAGAGAGACAGAGTAAGAAATAGCAAAATAAGGGAAGAACTTAAAGTACGGACGATGAAGGAAGATATACAACGAAGTCAATTAAGATGGTTTGGACACTTGACAAGAATGGGAGAGGAGAGAACAATAAGAAAAGTATGGCAAGCAAGAAGATATCAGAGAAGACCAAGAGGTAGACCTAGGAATTCGTGGGACAGCCAAGTGGAAGACATATTGAGAGCCAAGAGAATGTCAGGGAGAGAGGCGAAAAGAATGGCAATCAACAAGAAAGAATGGGCAAGGATGATATACGGAACGAAATTAGAATAAAATAATAATGATAGATTCTGATAGGCTGCACTTACTGATTTAATGTACTGTAACTTTAAGGAATTGTTTATTTAACCTTAACACCTAACGATAAATAAGGTATTGATAATATATATATATATATATATATATATATATATATATATATATATATATATATATATATATTGTAGGCTTAATAAATAATAATAATTATTGATATAAACGCGAAATATGTTGTAAATATTATTAAGAAATTATCTATAAATTTTAGAGATGAATGGAAATAAATCTGCTGCCTATACTAATAAAGAAAAATTCTTTTGGCCCAGCTTGTTAAAGACAACATCATCGTCGAGACTAAACAAACCGATGGTGCTAGTTTGTGAATAGGTATTTCCGGACTTATGGGCAGCTAGGAAAGTTGTGGACAAATTTAAAACAAAGGTATGTTACTTTTTAAGTGCAAAATTATAAATGAAAAAGATATGGTAGATTGATGAAATATTTATATTTAAGGAAACGAAAAGAAGTCACAGCACTGCGTCACTCTTTTTTAGCAACAGGAGGTGGTCCACCTCCTAAATCTACCAATTATCCGTCAAAGTGTCGAAACTATATCCACCCGATCATTTAACCCAACATTTCGTACCTGTTTTTTTTTCTAAACTATCTAATAAGCTTTTTGCTTGTCCTGAATATGTTAAGTTCTGAAATTTTTTTAAAGTCTATTATTAGAGAATAACAATTATTTGCGAAAGTACGCTCCATTTTTTAAACATCCTTCCTGTGTGTCGTATATAAACTTTTTCATATTTTTCGCACGTTAACCAGTATGATGTTAAGGAAGTTTGCTGTTTTTATCATGAAAAATAATTCTGAATATTCAGTATGTTAAATTATAGAATTATACTCCGTTCCATATAAGAGAAAACATTGCAAAATAACTTTGCATAAAGTAAAATTTACAAATATCATGTTATTATATTATATATAAAGATATTGCAAACTTCGTAAACGAAGTTAATTTTTCATGTTTATGAAAGTTGAATTTATAAAATAAATAATTGAAAATTGACATCTGCAAATTAATATTAAATTAATTTTTCAATAGTCAAAACGGACGTTTAGATAAATACAAACATAATTTACAAAACAATAACTACATTATTTAACAAACAGTATAAATTTTTTTTTTCATTTCTGTTCTAGATATTCTCCTTTGTATCTATTTAAACATGTGAAAACATATTTTTAGTTCAGCAAGTAATTTATGCTCTTCTGGATAATAAATACATCAAATTAAATTAACATTTGCAAATAAAAGCAATCTTCTTTAAAGTACAAGTTGATAAATGCAAAACATATTATGTAAAAGCAAATAAAATTATTAAATAACTTATGCAAAATGGAATAACTTACAATAGCTTTCTTTGCAATTGATTTATTTAGAAATATAACATAACTCTAACACATAATATTAACAAATCATTGTATAATATACTTATTATGCAATTATAAGTAGAGAACGGACACGCTTACCACTCAGTGCAGTACTGGCGAAAGGCTGTATTTCTAAAATATTTAATTTTATTTATATAATTGGAAAACGAACGGGTGGTGATCTATAAAATTACGAAATACATATGTATTTGTTGAAAAGTTGGATTTTTAAAGTTTTTATTTTTATTTCTATAATTGGAACATTTTTATTTGTTCATTTTGTCGTTCAAGTTGAGTAAAGGAGTGAGTATTAATATTGACTAGCAATAGTTTCTCAAGCAAGGTTTTCTTCTGTCAATTTTGTTCTCTTTGAATTAAGTATAGCAAACGCCAATTAAGTTGGCGCGAGGAGGGGTAAGTTCGCGCAGGATTAGAAGTAGTGGGGAGATTTATATTTGGTTTTACATCAAATGTCAGATAATTCTAACCTCTGAGCGTGTATCACTTTATAATCCCCTAGCAAAGACATTATGTTCCGTCAAACGTCAATGACAAATGTATTCTGACAATTAGTTGAGTAGTAGGGGAGGACGTTTTTAAAAACGGCTTCTGCGCACCCCCTCCTCGCGCCAAGTTAATTGGCGATTGCTATACATCCTTATAAATAGAAAACGTCCTTTCTACATCACAACTGGTTATAGGTGCATACTGGAAATATTCTTGTATTTCTTCATATTTAGCCGTTAGATTTTGTGGAATTGTCTCCATACATAATTGCTGCAATGTAATTAAATCTGGATTTCTATTAAGAATTGCTTCAAACTTTGCCGAAGACCACATCCGAAGTCACTTGGAATACTTTTCAAATTATTAACAGCCACATCTAATGTGGTTAATCCGTCATTCAATTTGAGATTTCGATTTTCAAAATATGTAAGTGATTAGTTTTGGAAAATTTCCAAAGTGTTCGTGAAGAAAGTACAACTGATTTTTTAAATTTAGGATTTGTGTGAGCTCTTTGCACTCACCAATACTTCTAGCATCCTCCTTTAGCAGTGTTACGAAATGTTTTAAACTATCGAAATTCTCAGCATAATAACTAATAGCTTCCAGCCATGTTCCCCATCTAGTTATTACTGAAGTGGGAGGCAGTGACAGAGATGGAAATTTTTCCCTGAAAAGAGCTACTCTCAATGGTGCTTTTCTTAAAACTTTTTTAAAAGCTGATACATGTCTATCAACTTCCGGAAAAGTGTCTCTGATATATTCACAGATTCTGTGGAGAGCTTGTGCTACACAAGTAATATGCAGCATATTAGGATATGTTTTCTTCAATAGTCTGCCTGTTTTTAACATATACGCAGCACTATCACTGACAAATAAAAGTATTTTTTCTTTGTACGTGGCGTCCGAATGAAGCATTTTTTGCATATTCTCCTTAATGGTTTCAGCAACTGTTTCCGCATCAACTCTATTTATAACACTTGTTGCTATTACATATGAGTTATAGACTTATAGGGAATAGTTGGATGTAGTACACCAGCTACAACATTTACCACACAGCGTCCGAACATATCCAACGTTTCGTCGGCGCTTATCCATATGTATTGATTTAAAAGATGGCTTCTAATGCGTTCTACTGTTCTCGTATAGCACGTAGAAACATAATATTTGCGTAAAGTTGATTCACCAGGAACATTTCGACCAGTATATTTTTGAAGAAATATTACAGAGTTCAGATGTGTTTGCGATCCTAAGTGACGAATTATTGACGATATTTTACGGATTTTGTAATAAATTTCGGAATCACTGACAATGGACATACAATCAGTATGACCGTCAATCCAACTCGCCATTGTTTTACAATGCCGTTCTCGACATTCTTCCATATCATGTCTGAAAAAGTAACTTAAACAATGCTCTAGATCTAAATAAATGAAAACTAAAAATGTGTGCGTAAGTTATTGAAACTGAACGAAATTCAATGCACACTTACGTCGAAATAATTGGTAGAAATAGATTCAATCAAACGATATTAAACAGGATCTATCACAAAAATTACGATGTAAATAACAGTTAGAACTACGAAAACAAGAAACTAACTCACAGCACTTTATTTAACTTACGAAATATAAATTAATAAATAAAATCCATTATAAAAACCCCGCTTCTATCTACGCTCATGAAAACACTTTAAAAAGCACTATATTTTGCTAGTACAATAGCTGGCTTGGCCATTGTTATCGCCGAAAGCCCAGGTGTCCGAGTAAGTCAAACAAATACTTCATTGAATTACGCCGGGATGAACTGTGCGACGTTATACACAATTCCAATTGCCTATTGCGTTTTATGGAAATTGCGTCCGTTCTCTAATTATAAGTATCTGGAATAATAATAATAAGAATATATAATAATAATTTATTACTGATAAGTAGAGACCAGACGCATCAGGCCGAAATTACGATGGACCATTTAAATAGTCTATAACATCGCTAAGTACAATACGCAGTTATTGAATAGCACTATTCATTCGGTTAGCCGCACATCTGTTTTTTGTCGTTGAATTGTGACGTAATTTCTCCAATATTATAGCTAAATTCGTTTTTTCATGGGCGTAGATAGAAGGGTGAGGAGTTTTAATAATTTTTTTTTATTTATTAGTTTATATTTCGTAAGATAAATAAAGCACGGTGAGTTATTTTCTTTTTTCATTGTTTCTTCCTAGGATACTGTTCTGACTGACCTGGCAAAATTTAAGAAGAACCGGGATTTGCCGCAGTTTATTGGTTTGTCTATGTTTCGCAACCGTACGCCTATGCAGATGTAGATTCATAAAGCGGCTAGGACCGAATTGGCTAATCACCTGGGGAATGGTGAATCCAATTTAAAGATCGTGTATAGAAATGACATTACACGTATTGTCTCTTCTTTAAACTAAATAATTTCAACAGAGCTCTTACCGTCTTAAACATGTATTATACTGGTGCTTGTGAACAATCATTTGATGTAATTATTATTACGGAATCGTGGCTAAATGATTCTGTTTCCAGCTCTGAACTTTTTCCTGATTATTACAATGTCGTTCGCTGCGATAGAAGATTTGTGATCTTGTCGGCCGTTGCAGAGGCGGTGGTGTTATTATTGCTTTGGATCGTAACATTAATTACAGTACTCTTGAAACTTCTACTTTGACAAACATTGTTCGCTCCGCTGATGTTGTTTTCTGCTGTTGTTATTTGGAGTCCTTCAAATTTTATATTGATGCAGTATATATTCCCCCGGATATTACATTTAATGATTTTGACCTGTTCACTAATGCTCTTGAAACCTTTATCTTAGGTAAATAAGTTTACTTGTTGGCAATTCCAATCTACCACAACTTGTTGCTGCTGTTATAACTTGTCTCCAAACTCGTCTCTTTCATAATTTTTGCAACTTGGTAGGTTTTCAGCAATTTAATTCACAATTAAATACTATGTGGATCACATTTTGGATGTGGTCCTATGTAAAATGCGTTGCCAGCTATCTGTTCATGAGGAACTAGTGCTTCTAGTACCTATTGATACATTCCATCCGCCTTTTTCAATATTAATGAAAATCGAATCTGAATCTAGATATACTAATTTTCCTTCAACGTATAACGATAGGTTCAATTTCCTCAAAACTGGCTTTGATCAACTGTGCCCTGATTTAATACGGACTTAGTACGGACTGGTCATGTCTTGATCAGGATAGTGACATTAATTTGGCTCTTGATAATTTTTATACCATTTTATAAATCTTATAAGAAATCTTATCCTCCTTAGTTTACTGCGGCGATAATATCTTCTCTAAAACTGAAAGAGTATTACGGGCGTAAATGGAAGAGTACCATGAGTTTGCATTACATGAATGAGTTTAGAGGTCTTCGAATTGCTTGTTAGAGGCAAATCTCTGAAGTTTAAAGTTCTTATATTGAAGTAATTGGTCGATCAATCAGGGAAAATCCCAGATAATTATTTAAGTTCATTAATAATAAAAAGGGCAGAACTAGAATTCTTGGTAACTTAATGTACAATAATATTATTCTTGACTCAGCACAAGATATTGTAGATTCTTTTGCAAATATTTTTTCGAACACTCAAATACCAAGCTCTACGCTCAATAATTATGATTCTCATTCCGACAGATTCCCTTTCCGCCTTTTATCTATTACTGATGAGTAGAGATCGGACACATCGGGCTGAAATGGACGTCATTACGACGGACGATATAAATAGTCTATAACATATTGCTATGAACTGTGGTTTTGATATTAATTATACCACAATTCACGACAAATCTATCCAGCTAGGATATTCAGTCGGATTATTTCCAAAAAATGGGACTGCTTTCCTCTCAGGGTTCCAACCGGAAAAGTGGTTGTCTCTTCTACAAAATTTATAATGCGCCAGTAAAAGAATATTGACAAATGTTATAATTATGTCTCTAAGTTACTTATAAAACTCGAAAAGAGAAAGGTCAATTCAATAATATTCACGATAAAATTTAAATGAAACTTTAATACAAAAATAAAAAAAAAATAAAAAAAAAATCTTTATAGAGTATAAAGATTAATATTGCATCAGTTAACAATATTATAAAGGTAAAAATAACGCACTGAAATGACCGCAGCATGCGTTCAAAAATCCTTTGTGAAATCCGAACAAATTAACAATCTAAATGACAAAGAAAATTTCTAATTTCTCCCCAGAGAACAAAATAAATAAACCAACTTGACAGCACGAAGAAAACTCTAGAAAAACATGCGCACTAACATGTCCAAGAAAAAATACTCTTGAAATCCAACGTACAAAATTTTACATTTACAGATTTTTTTACTAAAAATGTTAAAAATCTTCTTTGTTATCTATATCAAATAACGAAGACTAAATCTCAATAAACCAATATTAATACAATAGAAAATACAATATTTAACTATTTTAAATATAATAATAATATAATTTTATCTTTAAAAATATACAGGCTGATTCATTTTCGGCCCTCACCATGGGGATCTCTCTTATTATTGGAGATAGAGTATAGGTTTAAATTTGTGTCTGTTATAAACCCGTAAAGAAAATAGACCTGGGCCAAATGACCTTCGTTATTTAAAAAAAAACGCGAAAACCCCATTTTTTTCTTTTACCTGTAGCACCGACATTTGGCCTTGTAGAGAAAATATAAAAACACATCCTTCCGGCCATTTCTAAACCTATATCCAGTGGTGTAGTCTAAATTTGTATACGACGTTTCGTTTCTTTCTGGCCATCATCAACTATCTAATTTCTTATTGGCGCCATATTGGACTTAGACATCTTTAGAAAGAGTTTTTTTTTTCTGATTTCAACCATGTACCACATGCTGACTATAGTTTTTGACATTAGGTTTTATTTGAAAGAATAAATTATAAGATTAAATAAGGTAGCCTTTGGAATTTCAATCTGTCAAACATTTCATTTATTGTTCATTAATAATACAAAAATGTCATACACTAACGAAGAGAAACGAGATATGATAAGTATTTTTTATTCTTCGAAACGAAATTCAACAGTAGCGAGTACAAGATAACAAAAACATTAATAAAAATACATAGAAAAGTAAACAATAAACAATTACAGTAAATGTTCAATTATCTGGCCATCTTCGGTAATGCACAATTGGGCACGCCTTCTGGTATTTTGTGCTGCCCTTTGTATAGTTCTTCTAGGAACTGCATCGAAGGCATTCTGAAGTCTGTCTCGTAATTCTTCAATGTTTTGTGGCGCATCTACTTTATAAATATTATTTTTAACATATCCCCATAAAAAAAAATCTAGCGGACTTAAATCAGGTGATCTCGCAGGCCATTCAACAACTCCCCTATTTCCAATCCAACGGTTTGCAAACTCTTGATTTACGAAATTTCTAACAACAGTTGCATTGTGTGCTGGTGCACCATCTTATTGCCACCATAAATATTGTAATTGATTTAATGGGATATTGTCGTTAAGATAGTCAGATACATATTGTCGTGGATTTTTCCATTCAGAGAGAGAAAAAGAGGAAGAATTTAATATTGAACAATATTTGAATAATTTGGATGTAAAATGCATTATTGAATTTTATGTATATTTATATTTATTGTGTTTGGATTTATATTTTGACTGGCCCTGTATGTATATTATATTAGATTAATGGGTGCGGCCAGATTTTGTACTATTGAGTTCGATGTAAGAGATTTTCATGATATTTTATTTAGAGATACCAGAACTTGCAAACCAGGTGGTCACAGATAATAAGAAATTCATTTTTATTCTCCTGTTTTTGAGTAAAGTCGGGTTTTTTTTTGAGTTTGGTGCTTTTATTTTGTGCTTTCAAAGTAATTACGATTCTTACGAGAGTTTGTGATCTCGTTTTTGATATATTAATTAAATAATGGTATCTCTCACGTAGTTTTTGTGTTAATTGTGCTTAGATCGATGTAAGTAATAAAAACACTTAATTTGTATAATTGCTACTATGATAATTTGCTTATGTTTGTAGTTTTAGTGTATAATTTGCATAAATTTTGTTATAAGAAATTAGTATATGAATATTCAAGAAAATTGTCATGTTTTTTTTTAATGGTGTTTTTTCTTCAAGATAAGATATTCTAGATCGTTTTAAATTCAGGTTGGTTTTTTGTTTATGGGTTTGATTTTGTCATGTTTTATTGCGCAAGACTGTAAGGCTGTCACGCGTACTCGATAACTTTGTGGTTGTTGACATTTGATTTATAGGGGTTACAGTTAGAGGTCAAACTTGACAAATTTCTTAATTATTTATTAATTATATATAGTCACAGGGGGTTTTTCTCTTTGTGCGTGTCATTATCATAAAGAGTCTTTCCTCCTAAGCTACTGTTATTTTGCTTTAGCTCCCTGTACACTCAGTAAAGGGATTTTTTTCTTTCTTTTATTTTTTATTAAATTTATAAACAAGCTAAATGTGACTTTTTTATTAATGCTTATTGTTTTACTTTAAATTTTAAACTTGGCCCACATCCGTGAGGTTCGACCCTGGAGATATTGAGCTCAAGGAAAACTACGAGACTGAAGTCAGCTGGAAGCATAAGTTACGGTATATAGATTGCAGTGCGAACTCAATTAAAATTTATAATTAAAAGCACATTCCACTGCAATATGTACGTAAAATGTTTAAATATCTTTTCCCATTTAAATATTCTTCATACATAACTCGTCCTAAGAGACGATTTGCCAAAATACCCATCCAAACGTTTATTCCAAAACGATGTTGTGGTCTTCTAGCCCTGTTTTGTCGGGGATTTTGTACTGCCCAATAGTGCTCCGTATTTCTGTTGAACATTCCAGAATTTGTAAATTTTGTTTCATCTGACCAGATGATTTTGCTTAAAAAATTTTGGTCATTTTCTATCCTTCCCATTAACCAATTACAATATTCTAGCCTTCTCAAATTATCTCCAGGCAGTAAAGAGTGACTAACATGGATCCTGTATGGTTTAAACCTACTTTTATGTAAAGTTCTCCAAACTCTGGACTGGCACAAATTTAATTCTGACGCTACTTCGCGTGTAGAAATTGATGGATTATTATTTATCTATAAAAATACAAGATTAACATGAAATTTGAAAACACGCTTTTAATTTACCATTTGTAAAATATCTTGTCGATTTTCATTTAAATTCCTGTTGTCTTGACCATTACGCGGCTTAGTAAACGATCCATTCTCGACCAAATTTCTGTCGAGATCTAGAAAAATGGTACGATGAGGCTGTTGTCGTTCTGGATATAATTGTAGATATCTTGTACTCGCTACTGTTGAATTTCGGTTCGAGGAATAAAAAATACTTATCATATATCGTTTCTCTTCGTTAGTGTATGACATTTTTGTATTATTAATGAACAATAAATGAAATGTTTGACAGAAAATTGGTATTTATTATGCGTGCTTCTAAGTACTTTACTAATCCTGACATACTTAATTGGCTCTTCTTTGCATTTGTTGCTGGTACTTTGGAATATGCTTCTCCCGTCTGGTCTCCTTACTCGTTTCTCATCAGCTTTCTATTGAACGTCTGTAAAATTTTTGTCTTATAAGCTCGACGGGACGTATCCTCCAAGGGGAATCGATTATGATTCACTGCTTGAAAGGCTCAACATGCAATGTTTTACTATTCGCCGTAACACGCACGGTACGCGGTTTGTTTGGAAGATTCTTCATGGGATTATTGACTGTGCATTGATATCGCAATTAAAATTCTATGTCCTACACCGATCCTCCAGATTTGTCAATATTCTCATCCATTCGACTCCCAGAACTAACGTGTTGCTTAACTCGCCTCTTTACATATTGAGCCGATCTGCTAATAGCACGCCAAGATATATTAAATCCAAAACATACATAGTATACAACATTACACAACAAGCTTTTTCAAGCGACATGGTAATATAATACACAAACATTACATATTTGAAATTAGTTTTTTTTCTAACAATGTAAATTAGTTGTATAAAGGATGTCAAAAGCACACAAAACAGACAATGTAAAGTACAAGCGTCACACAACATACTGCTTAAAAAGTCTGATCGAAAAAATCATCAATTATATAAAATGCTTTTTGGTGTAGTAATAGTATGACGACTTATTCGTGTAAGTTTTGGCTTTTGCGGTGCTTATTACATTAGTTATTTATGCTTGTCTTTTTTAGTTTTTCTTTTTTTTTTTTTTTATTACGTATAAATAGTATAAAATTAAACTAAAGCAAGAATATCCACTTGCTTTAGTTTAATTTTATACTATGTATCAACTTTAATTTTGATTATTTATGTTTTTTGTAATATGTTTTGTGAATTGTGCATTTAGGTACGTGCATACATACATATTTATATTTATATTTATAACCTGTAAATGGTCTCTGTTGGGTAAATATATGATATTATTATTTATTTAGCTGTTAATTGGAAAACAAACGGGTGGTGATCTATAGAATACAAAATACATTTTTAATTGTTCATTTTGTGGTTCAAATTGAGTAAAGGAGTATTAATATTAACTAGGAATACTTTCTCAAGGTTCTCTTCTGTAAAATTTGTTCTCTTTGAATGATGATTTGAATTTGAAGGCAGTTTGCCAAGATCAAAAAAAATTCCAGCACATGAATTAACCTCCCCTATATTTTGATATAGTTCATTTAAGAATTCTGCAATCGCAGTAACTGTGCTACGTCCTTTCCTGAAACAAAATTGAAGCTCGTTGAATAATTTGTATTTCTCCATGAATCTGATTAATCTAAAGTTTTTCTAAAACTGTCGCAAATACACTTAATAGGGAAATTGGTCGACAATTTTCAACTAATTCCTTTGACCCCTTTTTAAGCAATGGTTTAATGTTTGCAGTTTGTAATTGCACCTTCACTAAAAGAATTATTAATTATTGACTGTAATGGCAAAACAACCTCAATAACACAATGTTTAAGGAGATGTGAACTTATGTTATCATGACTTGAAGAGAATTTATTTCTTAAAATTAATGTTACTTTGCGTAGTCGCATTCATCAACTCGTTCAAAAAGAAAGAATGATGGTTTAATTGACTATTGCGTTCTGTCTACGATCATCGCTATATGCACCTTTGGGTAATAGACTTGCCTGCTCACTTACCTTATACCTAAATTCCTATCTATAAATTTACCCCTATGACATGATTGCCCCGGAGACCTTAAGCTAAAGAATCCAACTCAGTTATAGAGGCGAGCGGTAGAGGGGATCTTATTTAATATGAGGGCGCCACCATGTTCATATTCTTTCATATGTTCATATTTTTTAAATATGAAATTGACCAAAGCAATAGTTAACGTTACAAATGACGATATGATTTCTCAATAAACAAAGTAATGTCTGGTCATGAGTGAAAGACTCACTCAGTATATTAAATGAATGAAATAATTTAAAGTGCAGACAATAAACTGACTAATATGTGAAGTTGAAATATATGCACATAAAATCAGGTATCTTAGATAAATTCCAAAAATTATATCCTAAGATTAAAAAAAAAATTAAGGTCAATGTCTGAAATGATTTGACCAAATATGCAAAAGCAATAAAATTAAGTAAGAAACTTAAGCTAGAAATTGCATAAGTAATTTATCAAAGATCTTTCATAAATCTCACATCAAAATGGATACACACAGTATATGCAACAATTAATTTATATTTAACACACAATTAATTATTTAATTGCGGAAATTTCAAACAAAAATTTATACCAAAATAAATCTATTAAGATTTGTACACACCGCAAATGCAGAAAATATATTAATTATAATACAAAACGACTGTTCATTAATTCCAATGATAATAATTAAAGAAATTATATTACCCAATTAATCCCAAAATTTATGTTTTCACACAGTACATGTAGAAATTATTCTTACGTAATAAAACAAATAATTGAATAATGGAATCTGTTAAATATGTTCTACTAAGAAAAAGCAAAAGGCAAATTTATACTGAATTGAATGACACCAATATAGTAATACAGGAAAGGAATACTTATATATACAAATTTATACAAATTTCTTCGGGTGACGATGACGACTAATTATATCGTAGTCTTCAAAAATATACTTAAGATAATTACTACCTTTTCACATGTCGCTTATAAGGGAAAGAACTACGTTCTCGAGGTCAAAATCAAATGACTGTAAATTCCCAGCGTATCGGTACTTTTAGAATCGGCGGAAACTAATTACGTCAGTTTTACTCAATTTTTAGGGATATTAGCACCCATACCAACTTCTCTGAAATACTCTAATAAAGGAAACAAATGTCTCATTAGACTAACGATGGCTTCCACAAGATATTCTAGATAATCACTCACCTTGTTCAATGATATATTTGCAGTCATAAAATGAAGAATTCCCGCATGGTTGAAAATTACATCTTTCCCAATCCGTGAATCTACACGATAAAATAACAGTAGGACAATTTCTTGTTATTTCTACCAGATTAATTTGAACTTATAAACCGCTAAAATTCTAATCATTAAGACAATTATTCACCATAAAGCCATGGAAATTAACCACCCAGACTTGAAGCAAGAGCAAATTGTGAGAGAATCTCATCCAATTCGCATATTTATTAGGACTGTTGGTATGTCATACGAGGAAAATAATTATTTGAAAGAATATTTCAAGTACCCTATATTTCATTATTTTCAAAAAGGAAATCGACCGCAAAGAAAAGCAACTACCAATTTACAATAGCTTTCCTTTTAAATTTCACTAATAAAGATCAATAAATCGTTAATTACACATCGTACTATAACACCAATAACTATGTATAGATGTCACTGTATACCTACTTCAATTAGCTTCCAAATCGAAATACCAAAATGAGTTACCCCAACCAAATATAATTAAATTATATCTTCAAGAATTTCGATAAAATACATACTAAGTTCCTTTTCTTAATATATTTTACATTAAGCAGCATTGTTTAATTACGATTTAACATATATCGATGACTTGCATAAATTCTATATTTGAACGCACACATATGCATTTCGCTCACATGTAAATCTATAGCACATGTGCGACGCATGTCTTACTAAATGTCAAAGGAATATTATTTAAATGTGTAAACAACCACCCAAAGTAGAGGCAAAAGATTTAATTAACTAGGAAACCCGTATAAAATTACGAATTTTAGCACTGGTAAAATTAGAAGACACTAATCTGCATCTGGTCTAATTAACACCTTTACAGATAACCAACGCTAGATCGATTAATGCAAGTAACTTAACCATTAACTAAACAATGCAAGAAGCCGTTATTGAAAGATGTAATAAATGTGTAAACTAGTCATACGAACGAAAGTAGTGAACCTATGATATATACCTTCTGGTTCAAAAATAACCAACAGACTAAAATGCAAAATAAGGTAATTTAAATTTAAGAAATTAGGAGTCCGATAGATTAATAAATAAACATAGCGGATTCTAAAAATATACAAGGGTCGAAATCGACGTATAACATCAGGCACTGAACAATCAGCTACCATATTAAAATACTTAATGAAATATTCTACTTCATTTGGGTTCGTTAATAATTTGTCATTATTTCTAAATATTATTTCGGAATTGATTTTAGTTTTATTATTTAGATTTTTGTTTATGATCTTTCATGCAGATCTAGATTTGTATGTTGAATTTCGTATAATATTACTATTATACATCAGTTTTACATTCGTGATTACTTTTTTAGATGATAAATTATAGATATTTTAGCTTTTGCGATGAAATACGAATGCCTTGTGTAATCCATTGATTACCAGTTATTTTACCTATTAGTAATGATTGTTTTGCTAACCATAGGAAAAGCTAGTTCGAAATTGTACAGGGTGCGCCAAGTTCTATGTCCACCCCTAAAATCGAAAGTTCTAATTACGTGAGGGTGGCCACATTCCACATACTAAATTGAATGTTTATGAAGCTTCTTATCCTGAAATTTAATTAATTTTTAATCATTTTTTAGGTTATTACGGTTTTTTTTCGCTTTATAGGAGCAGATATTTAAGAAGGTAAGTAGAGGAAACAATTATTAGATACATTAAAAGAACTACCTTATTTTTCTTTAGTGAATTTTAAAATGTGTATCCAATGTGTAAAACCACGATTTACTTGAAATCTAATCAATCTGAAATCAATTCTGATTAGAATCTTAAGTTCTAGAAGTTGAAATGGCCATCATAACGTGGCGAATAAAATTTGTAAATCTAATGTAAATGCAGTTTTTTTTCATTTTACGGCCTTCTACAAACAATATTAAAAAACTAATATGCACTATTGAAAGGCTAATATCCACTATGTATACTATATAAATTGCGTTCCTTTCCTATAATATTAAAGGTCAAAAAGTGGGGTGGATATAAAACTTGGCGCACCCGGTACATAACTGTGTTGATAAAGGCATCATATTGGTCTGAGCGATTTGAAGCTAGAACATCTGACCAATGTTCCCTACTCAATAACCCTTTAAATTGTCTAATACTTGTACTGTCAGTCATCTGTCTATACTGTATTCTGGTACTACCGCATTTCTTTAAGAAAACACAATTTTTGAGCTGAGTGGTCTGAAATACTATTATGAATTACTTCACATTTATAATTATTTGCATTTTTCAGACCTATATTGTCTAAGCAATTTTGTTTTCGTGTAGGTTCACTAATAGTTACTCGATCATTATAGCAGTCAATCAAATCAGTGAACATTTTGACATTATCGCAAGTGCTCAAAAAATTGATGTTAAAATCATCGCAAATAATCACGTTATGATGCTGATACCTACTTAGAATTTCAACGACTCTGTCAAACCTATCTATAAAAATCTGAGAAATCTCCCTCCGTTCTTCTATAAATGGCCACTACTATTAAAGATTTACCAGAAATATTAAACTTTGACGCCACACACTCTAAATGCAACTATACAGATAATCTACTCACTGAATCAATATTACTAGGGCTATTATTCAATAAACCACTGACAAAAATTGCTGAACCTCCATGGGCTGATGGCTCCCTACTAAAATGGTTAAACAAGGCATATCCATCCAACTCTAAATATTCAATATCGGAACCCAGACACCAATGTTCGATTAAGCAAAGTATATCGAAATGATCCCGATCAAAAACACCTCCAACGCCAACTTTATTGTGTAGACTCTGCACGTGCTGATCATTAAGCATATTTTTACCCAGCCGTGCTTGATTTCCAGAAGAACCGGATCCTTATCCTCGTTTACGGAATGCATTATTTCTACTAACTGAGCACAAATATACTTCTTAGATGTTTTTTTCAGATGAATACTGTCGTATATATAGTTACTTGTCGACGATATTAAGTTGTTGATGCACAGCATATCCACATGTTGGTATTTTTTCATCATGTTGTAAATTGCGTAATTAATATGCTCTGTTACCATCTGGGTTTCTCAGAATTACGTAAATTTATTCTAAATATTATTATTTACATGTATTAAAAGTTATAATACCTTTAAATAATATTTACCATAGTTATAACGACTTTTCTTAACATTTAGAGGTTGAGAAATGGAATGTCATAAATAACACCATTCGCTAGAGAACAACTCTGCGCAACTAAAAAAATTAATTATAAATAATTCTGACCATCTGAAGCTTGTGAGAATTTTCAGATAAAGATCTACCGAAACTTCGAACAATTAAAAGTCAAACTTTACATGACTCGATTTCAACGAAATTTCGTCATTTGCTCTGTTTGAGAAAATATTTAAACTAATATTTAATTTGAAAATAAAGTAGGCGGTGCTAGCTCTATTGTTTTTGCCCCTTCGACTTACCTCGCCGAGCAACGGCATGAACTCAACTCTCTTGCAACTCACCTCTATTCTGAAGGAATAGAAAACGCAAATGATTGATTTAAATTCGTAGAACTCACGTTGAAGACGTCTGGTAAATTTATGGTGGCAAAAATATTACTTAAGGTACAAAAGGATAAATAAAATACATTTCTTTATTTATTTAATAGATGTTATTTAAATGTAAATCCCCCGTTGGCTTACGTCAGCTTAGCTCTTTCGTTGCAATTTGTATAAAGTTTATGTGTAACGACACAACGCAACAAAAGTACAGAAAATTCTCTTCATAACATTCATATCAAGCAGTATCATATTAACAACAAGAGACATACAGTTTCGTATAACAGTAAAGAATTTAAAGTTTTAAGTTTACATTGTGTTAAATTTGTGAAATTACTTTAATAAATTAGGTTTAAGTGTTTTTTGTTAAATATAAAAAATATTCAGAAAACACACCAAATTTCAATATAACTGCCACCAACCAAAATAAATAACCAGCTTATATGGAAGTTACATACCGTGAGCAGAGGGTCAAGACACAAAATTTATAGATGATCCTTCACGAGCCTAATACAACCCCAGCATCTGGTACTTCGAGAACGGGATAATATAAGTCATACATTCGGTCCTTCGAGCCGGATTAATCGCACGTTGAATATTTATAAAATTGGAAATGTTATAATTTAATTCCTTATCCTAGATTTACTTATATCTGACACATATAAATATAATAAATTTCATTTTAAGACTGTAAGTATGTAGTGTATAAGAAGAAAAAACTACAAAGACACTTTTATGCCATAATAAAAGAAACAGATAGAACAGAAACACATTTAATATTCAATATAATTCAATTAAAAATTAAGTTAATTTTTATATTATTAAACTTGTTTTTGTTTTAAATTAATACACCATTAAAAAAATGCAATTACATCTATTCTTCAACAAAGTAAAAGTTTCAAGTTCTTTTAGAGGAATATATGTTGTTGATATGGGTTTTGTACGCTTCTAATTGATTGAGCAAAACATATTGCAAAATTTCATTTCGTTTTACGAGTGTGTATTTCGTTGTAATATTATCTGCTACTAAGATTTGATCATAAATTCTATAGGACCTAAAGGGACATTTTGACATCGTTACTACTAATAGTAGGTAAGTATAATAATAAATAAAATCGAGTGTCAGTGATTTGATGATTAGCTATGAGTTTCGTATTCCAACACAATCTCACAATCTATTTAAAAAAATTATTCAATTACTTACTCTAACTTTAAAAACTAAATATTCTACCTAAATCTAACAAAATCGCACTACAATGGCGCAGCTATTAAAGGTTCTTCGTAATTCTGAATTAATCGATGACTTTTAGTTCGTCCATAAAGAGAGCAACTCCATGACAGTGATATAACCTGTACTGTCTACGGATAGCTCTCTTTATTTTCAAACCAGTTTTTTTTTTCAAATCGGTCTTCATCCAACCTCTGAATTGGTTTCTGCAACATAATTTGACATTCGTCAGTAAATATACATATTCTTATAAACTCAACTTATCCAACTAAATGTTCAATGAGAGAAACCCTTTAGAGTTTGAAATAAAAAGAATAAAAAGCGTTTATTTATTAGTCTGTTAAAGATGCAATTATTTAAAAGATAATTGTACCTTGCTATTGTATTTAATAGGAAATTTCAATTTTTGCAAAAACTATACTAAACAGTAAAGATTGACCCCGTGTATGTAACATTTTTAAGTTAGAACCATTTCTACACCCTCTCCATGCAATTCATTTACAGAGCAGCTTCCATGATTTTTAGGCTTAATCATTGAATCAAAAGTAAGTGATTAAATTAATTAAACGTAAGTATTATATAACCTCTGTATTTAAGACAAGAAGAATTCTAACGAAATTAGTAACGCTATCTCTTTGCGAAGGATTTATTTTTGATGTTTCAACCTTTTTAAATAATCTGTTAGATCTCCATGACATTGCATTCACTAGAAGTCAAGATACGATGCATTTCAGTTACAGTAATTTTTATGTCTCAGTCGAAAAATAATTAAAAACCGCGAAAGTGCTACACAAATATTTCTAATGTTTATAATGGTGTATGAAGATAATTGTTTATCAGAAACACAAGTTTTCTGAATGATATCGACGACTCAGAGATGGAAAAGAACACGAATGGACGTTAAGGCTTGAAGAAAGTACGCGATTACTGAAAATTTTTTTGAACCTTCATAAATATAGACTTGGAATACCCAAGCTAATAATTCATTGCATTTTGTCTGGAAAACCTGATTTTCGGAAGCCAAACTCGAAAATTTGTTTCGCATCGATCGACGAATGACCAAAAATCCAATTGGGCATTGCAAGGATGCTACCAGCAAGTCGAAAGACATGAAACTTTTTTAAAAACGATTGCAACTAGCAACGAAATGCGGCGTTTTCAATATGATGTAGAAACTAAGCGTCAAAATATTCCAAATTAACAAAATCTCCTTTGAACAAGTTAAAAATCAATACAATTTCAAGGAGATTATTGACAAAAAAGTTGTACAACGGTTAATGCTGAATAATATATATATATATATATATATATATATATATATATATATACGGCAGACCGATTTTGATGTGGCCGGTTAGAAGTACCGCCCTCGAGATGCGCACGAAATTCATAGGTAGGGGAACCTCTAGCATCCCTTATTATCCCTTACTACGTCCCAATGCACATCTCGCACAAAGTGTTTGCATTTCATTTTTCCGAATACTGTCTCTATCTAACACTGACCCTTACTTGACGCACGTACAGATTCTCCCACCGGCCACATCAAAATCGGTCCGCTGTATATATATATATATATATATATATATATATATATATATATAATTTAAAAGAAATTATCGACCGTACAATATTGGATAAAATAAATTAAAAGTGGGCAAGCGGTCTGTCAATTAAAAACTAATTTATTAATTATCTCTATATTTCGCAACAACTTTGTTGCTTCTTCAGGAGATAAAAATGTAGAGTTCAAAAAAATAATAAAAGTGACATACACGGACAGTAAAATTATATATATATATATAAACATGTAAGAGCTTATTTTAAATATATACATATTAATGTAAAACAGACCTTCAATCACCGAATATCTAAATCAACCATATTGTACAAAGGTCAATAAATAATTATCTATATAAATATATATATATATATATATATATATATATATATATATATATATATATATATATATATTGTGCATTAAAGCATTTAGTAAGCTGTTGGCGATTGTTGCATAATATTGACTTCATCCAATTGTTCATCAATTATCAATTTTTGTGCTTCCACATCTCTCATATTCATATGATTTGGCCCATGTGATTATTTTTTATTCCCTAAGCTGGATTTAGCTATGATAATAAACTGTTACGCACTAAGTGAAGATCAATTACGAGCATTCTTAACGTCATTGAAATTAGGGTAATGATAACAATGGGATTAGTGGAAAAAAACATAAATTGGGAAAAATTATCTAAAATGTACCATAATTGGGTAGGTCTCCCTCCGCTGGAACTATTTGGGAAAGCGGAGGCCATGATTGCAATCCTGAGGCTACCAATCAATCACTTATGATGTTCTAATAAGGTTGTAGAGGGCCATACAGATACCACAGGAATAATATTGGGAGAGAGCATATCTATACCGACTAGGGAACAGCTGAAAAGTCGCTAGAGCGATTGGGATGCCGGCACCTGGTACATGGATGGATCACAATCCAATCAGGTGCAGGTATATGTGGAATGTGTACTAGAAAGAAGATATCATTAAGTCTTGGGAAATATACAACGGCTGCGCAAACAAAAAAAGCAACATAATGACTGATAGTCAGGCAGGTATTAAAGCCATTATGAATCCATCTACCAGGCCTAAACTGGTGAAACATTGCAAACAGGTCCTCTGGCACCTGACGATACTGTGTCACAGGACATGAGGAGATTAAGGCAATGAGAAGGGATGGGAGGAATATTCTAAGAGGAACTTCATAGGACCAGAACTTGTATGTGGAATCGTCAAAGATTCCGCTAGAAGGGAGATCTGGTTATGGCTAGAAAGAGAACGTAAAAAGAAATCAAGGCTAGTGGAAGGTCAACTCCATACTAAGACACTACTAGGGAGCTGGACGCTAGGCTTTCAGCCAACCTAATTCGTAGTAATAAAAAAGAAGATAAAATTATTACCGGCTTAATAACCGGACGTGATCCTTTAAGGAAGCATCTGTACAACATGAGCTTGGCTAGCGAGCCCAGGTGTAGAAGATGTGAAAAACAGGAGAAAACTAGCCTTAATGTAACATGCACTTGTGAGGAGGTGAAGGGACTCAGACAGCAACATTTCGGAAGAAATCTATTCGATCCTACGAGGCTACTTAAATTTACCCTGAGGATAGCGACTTTTATCGAGGACACAAAACTAACAGAGTGGAACTGAGAGATCTATTGGGGGTATTACAAAGAGGACTGCGCTCAAGTGTCTAGATTTACTGGTGTTCAATCCGAAAAAGCAGAAGGAAAAGTGCCATGATTGAAAAAATAAAATGAAGTTTGAATGTCACAATATGGGGAAAAAGAATGTTTACCTACTCAAATAATGGATGTCGACAACCACGTTCATTAGGAAGTCCTTTATTAGGATAAAACAAAAATATTTCGCGAAAACTTTTCTGCTTACTACACATTTTTCCTTTTAATTACTCAAAAACAATATTTTATTTGAATACGATAACATTACCGAATTGAATGTCAAATTTGAATGTTAGGAATGATCTAGGCTTTGTATGATTAAGTCTGTGTAAAAGTTATGGATTAATATATAATGTCTAAATTATTGTTAAAATTGAATACATTTATGCTCTTTAAAATACGTTATGAGTTTCAGTGTTCTTGTGGATACTTCTTTTGCAATGATTCCTTTTTTAAATCGGGTACAGTTTCCGATGGTCTTGAATACAAGACCATCGGAGGTGCTTTAGGTATGCTTTAGGTACTCATTTACCAGCAATAATTAATGGAAATCATTATTTAATACCTCTTTCAGCTGAGTCATTTACAGCTTTCAAGTTCCTAACAGGCAACAGTTATTTGGTGTTTTATATTTTCTATTAAAAGCACACGTTATTTGGCCTTACGTAATTCATGCGACATTATGTTAGAGAAGCGATCTGAAAACACATGTGAAACGATTGAGAACCATTGAAGAACTGACAGCTCCTAACAGAGATAAAGGGATATGAAACACGAAAAAGCGAGAGCACGCTTTTACCACGCGAGATTTCCTGTTTCCAAAAAGTACTGGAAACTTCGCGTGGTTGATAATTGGAAAACGCGAAAAAAATGAATGCCAGATTGGAAAAATTGCCATTATTGATTTTCGCTGTAATTTTGTTATGTGAACAAATGACAATAAAATATATAAAAATAAATACATTAAAAAGAAAAATATAACATCAGATTATAAGTTATTTTTCGTGGAATTAATAATTTCGACGATTACAGGTAGCTTGTTGTGAAGACGGTGGAATAAATATTTTATTCAGAATTTTTCTTAGGAAACAGTCAACAAAGGTTCAGGATGAAAGCTCCCACATTTCATAATTATAACTTCTGATTTGTATTATTCTTTTTGTTCAATTAGTGGTTAAAATAAAAAGAAAATAATTGAATTGAGTTATTTATGTTCCGCTGTTTATTTTATTTTTTTTTAAGTATTAGGTATTGGTCTAGTGGGAAGGTGACTCTCATAAACCAGGTTCAAACCCTGGTCTGGCGAATAATATCAATGGCGTTTTTTGGTCCTAGCTCGGCTCAGGCTGACAAAAATGAGTACCTGGAGGTAAAATTCTGGGGTAATAATAGGCGGTCGGTGCGTAGTGTTAGCCACGTTGTTATTCTAATGTACCGAACGGATGAAGTTGTAACAAGCCTACTAATGTTACTACCCCAAAGGCCTGCTAAAGGCGAGCTACGGGGATTATTATTATTAAATATGAATATTTACAATCACTGAAATTGGCCCGCAGAGAATCTGTGCACCCAAAAATAATTTTGATCTGCGATTACTTGCTACTAGCTTGTTGGTACCAAAAGGCAAAAATATCCAACACTTTTTTTTTAAATACCCAAACGTAATAGATTTTAAATCTGTGATAAGGAATAAATATTACCGATTAATAAGAAACGAGTATTAACTCCAACAAAGAAACGACATTATTCACTTCACTATTGAAGAACAGTATCAGTTACTTTCACACTTCGAACTTTCCACTTTCACATTTCGAAAGGAATTTTGGTGAGAAGTGGGTTGGTTAAAATATAAACAGATGACAGAGTTTTAGAACACGAGAATTTACATATCACTCGTATTTGTAGATCATACTTGTAAAAATGATCTTTGAACGCTAACAGTGGGTCAACACAATTTGGTTTTCTTATACTGCAATACGTGCAGTCTATGTCTTTTGTCATGCTGATTCTGAATCTGATTTATAATTTGCTCCACCACGTTAGGATTTTCAGATATTTTCTTAAATAGTTTGTTCAAGAAACGAATTAAATTTTACAAAATTTCAGTTACTTTTATACAAGAAAGAGACTAAAAATATTGTTCTGTTGAACATTGAGTGGACACATCTGAACATGTCGTTGCATGTTTCTTACGTCAAAGCACTTAAACTACGCCCGTTTTTGCTCTGGAACCAATCAAATTATATCTGGCTATATGAGTATATAAAGAGCTACCTACATTCGGCTCTTTTGATTCAATGTAAGTCGGTTTGTGATACCTGCACGTCTTTTTATTTCATAATGTCGCGTTCGTGTATAAATAATCCAAACAGCTTCTGTTATGTATGTGGAGAATTTACTACCCACCAGCATAAGTGGAATATTACACCTTTAATAAAAAAATATATTTTCACTATTTTGGCTTAACCATTGAACATGCCATGGGCTCCCAGTACGTGCCGCGTACGCTGTGTTGCTACTGGAGGGGCTAGTAAAACGTTAAGAAAAGCATTATGCGTAACGTAATTTGCAAGACCTATGATTTGGCATGAACAAACGGACCATTCGACTGATTGCTACTTTTTTTGCACGAAAACTTTCGTGCAGAAACTTTTCAACTAAAATAAGAAAAATATTAGTTATGTTAGTCTGGCCTTTGCTACTCAAAAGCCTTGCCAGTACCAAGACCCATAGGTGTTTCGAGTGAAGAATATGGCGTTACAGTGGAACAGTGGAATGCTTTCTGATTATTGTTGGACATTGATATCAGAAAGTGCCGAAGAATAGTATAAAAGAAAAGTACAAAGAAAAACATTTTAAACAGGACGATATCATTCGGTGCCATATAATGTACAGTACATACCTAATTAATATTATTTTATTTACTTCTCGCTATTCTTTTTCAAAACCTGACGTGCCATAATAAATTTGTTGTTAGTATTATTGTTAGAACTATAAGAAAGGAACATTGTACATAGTTTCTAATAAAAAATAAAAAAAATAAAATTTGTTGACCAGTGCATTGTGACTACATTGTGATGATAGTTGAAAAGTTCTTTTCACTTTTCGCAAATATATATTGTGCATTACAGAATTTTATTTTCTAAATAAAATGAAATATATGCTCATATTTTCTCAAATATCTTAATCATGAAAATACATTGTGGTCTTCTTAATTTGAATACTCGCGTTAATCGTTAATACAATTGCACACTACTCCCACCCATGTAATTAACTGATAAATTCGAAAAAAAAACGATATCGTGTTATCCCACTGGGCACAATGAATGCCCGTTTGTTTCACTCATTACTCCAAATAACGGGTATAACATCAATCGACAAAGCTTACAATTTAATGACTATAGTTTTAAGTTTTTATTTAATTCAAAATCTAAATAATAATCTATCAAATTATATATACGTCTAACAATGAAAATCAATAAACAGAGTTGTTTATTAATAAAATTTAACATTTATATCCGAACATTATAATTAATTTAATCTGTATTATTTATTCAAGGAATACTTACAGTGTTTAATCCCACACGTGATATACGATGAAATATTATACATGATAAACCGATACCAAACATTTACCTGTGGAAAAAGCACAGAGTTAATATTGACGAGAAACTAATAAGATTATAAAATTAATCTTAATCTTATGGCGAATACACATGAAATACAGTGTTGTATTTCATTTTAGATAACACATGTATATGTGTTATAAAACATACATATTGCTATTGCTGGATTTTTCCTTAAATAATATTTAAAATTTAATTAAAAATGAATGTACATTATTTGTGAATATCTGTGTATATCCGATATGTTATTTCATGTGTGAGATAAAAAACTAGTTTTATTCGAGGTCGATTTGTTGGAGAAACCTTGGTAAATTCAAGCAGACGAAGTTGTGCCCTAAGACAAGAACGTTGTATTTCAAATATATAACGTGTGTATAAATTGTCGCAAAAGCTACACGCAGCGACGTTCTTCGTTTGGTTCTGAATAAAAAATCTTAATGTTAAAATGTCGTATCATGCTTCGTTTGTTTTCACGGGGTTCTTGAAGTTCAGACTTTTAGTGCGTAACTAACCTTTGCTCTTCGATATCTGTTAATAGAGATAGATGCAATTTAGTTTAAAGAAAAAAATTTTACTAGTATTATTTCGTAAACGTTTTCTTTTTGATTTAAAAGCTTGTTTTAAACATTTATTCATTAACGTACTTCCACGAAAAACACATTTGGCAACGTTGTAGAACAATAAGTTTGTATTTCAAAGTGAGTTCAATCAAAATCATTACTGTCAAATTTTGACATTTACGAATTTACGAAGCATGATACGACATTTTAACATTAAGATCTTTTATTCAAAACCGAACGAAGAATGTCGCTACGTGTAGCTTTTGCGACAATTTATACACACCTTGTATATATATATATATATATATATATATATATATATATATATATATATATAATATATATATATATATATATATATATATATATATATAAGTGTGACATGAGCTTTCAAAACTGACTTCTGCTTTCAGCTTGACATCTACATTCAATAACTGACATCTGATTCATTAACACTGTTACTTTATAATGCATTTCTATATGGCTTGAACCTGGGTCTATTGTGGCCTAGTGATAAAGGCGACAGCCCGGATAGCTGTAGACTTGAGTTCGAGTCCCAACGTAGACCATATTTTTCAAATAAAAAATTTCGTATGGTTTGCTTTGTAATTTGTATACAGCAATGTTTACATCCCCACTTACTCTGCAATTACATACATTCTAATTTAATATTTGTAAATATTTCATATAAAAAAAAAAGCAGAAAAACTCCAATAATTTATCAAATGTTATATATATATATATATATATATATATATATATATATATATATATATTTAATTTAATTCGGGATGATTTGATTGTGTTAATTAGTTGATGGTATTTTATATTCAATTCCCGTATATTGTAGAGAGTTGTATTCTCGTAATTTGTTGGTTTTAAGATAAAACAACGTGTCTTGCAAGTCTCCTAAAACTGTAAGTTTTTTATTTATGATATCATAAAACTTTGATTAATATTATAAGAATATTTATATTGTATTTAATATTGTTATTTAACAGTTTTATTATTAGGAAGAATAAATAATAAAGAGTATTATTAAACTTCTACGTAAAAAATTATAATTGTAAAAGTTTGCTCGTTGGTTTTAAGGGTATTTTTTGTATGCATTTGATGAATGCGCATGTGTTAGATTTTGATCGTGTTTTCAAGTTTATTATATAGTGTGGTTCTCTGGGGAGAAATTAAGAATAGACTTTATTATTTTTTAGATAAGTTGATCGGAAGTAATTAAGAGGAAGTTTTAATTCACTTAGCTGTCATATTCAGTGAACTGTTTTACCTCAGGAATTGTTGAATGATACAATATCTTTATACCCTATAAAGATAGTTTTTTTTTCTTTTTTTATTATTGTATTAAAGTTTCAGTTTGATTTTATACTGTGTTTAATTTTGTGTTCTGGCCCTTACAATTAATTAATTAATTAAAATATAAGTAACTCAGAAAATATAAATATACATTATTGTGACTTCTTTTACTGGCGCCTTAAAAATTTTGTAGAAAAGACCACGTATTTCCTTTTTGGAACCCTGAGAAGTAAGAAGTCCCATTTTTTTGGAATTCAACCGGCTGAGTGTCCTAGTTGGGAAGTTTAGTTGTGGATGGTGGCACAATTAAATTCAATAAACCACTATTCATAGCAATATGTTTTACAGTTGGAATTGTAGAAACAATAAAAAATATAAATTCGTGTGTATGCATATCTATAAATTATCTTTGAATCGAAGGAAAGACCGTATTTAATTTTTATATAGTCATTATATATATTATCATTCTAATAAATTGTTTCATTACATAAGTAATCTTGTTATTTGTAAGAGAAAAGAAATTGAGCTCATTACGATATAGTTAAATCATTAATAATTAATGTAAGCAGTATAAATCGCTACTTAAAATGGTGATAAGCTAGCGTCATATTTAAATATTATGTATTACTTCGTATATCTTATCAAGAAAATTGCATTCTAATCGTAATCATCATTTTGCTAATGCAGCTTTTAAGCCAACTTGATGTAATTATTGTCATGATATTTTGGCAAGTACGTACGATAATATGTTCGAAGGTGTCTTAGTGAAAGAGGAAAATATATTTAGTGGCGAATGTTATAACTTGCAGGAGAATAGATTCGAAAATATTGATTAAGAGGCTAGAAAAATCACCATATACAAGTGCACAATATACACTAAAGAATTTCGAACTAAGTCGAGTCATTTTGGTTTGAAAAGCTTCAGGTGCCAACATTGCGATTATAATGATCCTTAAATGGTATCATAAAAAATCACTTGGAAATTCGTTATGGGGTATGTATGAAATGATAGAATCTACATTGAAGTCTACAGATACATAGCCTATAAGAAAGTTCTAACTTGAAAAAATCGTTTAAAAAAACATCTGACCCTAAGTAAGGAATGTAGTACCTATCATTCTATTATAAAAACTCGATGAGAAGTACCTTGAACAGTCAGTCACATACTGCGTAAACATCAATACATCGAAAACGACAAGATACTTTATAATATCAAGAATGAAACTGAAATCATAAATAATTCTTGGTATGGCAGCACTGATGACACCTAGAAATTTCAAATGGAGATAGACCCTAATAGCATAATTCCCAACTTATCGAATCAAGAAGAAATGATTGACAATGCAGATTTCAGTGATTTAAAAAGGAGATACAGTATTAATACACAGGTAAACATTCTCGCAAGGCTCCGGTAAAGGGGGAAATAATTGATGACGAAGGTTCCAATGATTTCCGAAACGAAGTACAGTATTAACACAGAGGTAGACCTAAGTGAGAAAGAAGCTACTATACATATGATAAATATTCGAATCGAACACGTTCCAGAAGAAAAGAGAGAAAGCGTTAAATAGCTAAACCCAGGACACAATCCCAAAGAAGCATTTAACCATACTTTCAATATAATCTCCCTGCGAAGTTACAGAGTTGCGCTTTTGATCTGGAAGCTTTCTGATATCTTGCTTAAAGACGTTTTTTTTTTTGTTTTCTGGGTATTCGCTCCTAAATCTGGACAGCTTCTATAACTCCATCATTTGAATAGAATCTTTTCTTATTATAAATTCCTATACTGGCAACGATTAAATTGGGACTGTGGATACAAAATAAGGTCCTACTGAAGCTCGTTTATGGTTTCAAATGTTTTTAAACCGATGTGAGGACGAGAAAACAAATATAAATTTGTCTCTCCTTCTGTTTGTGTCTCTGTTTGTGATTTGATTATATTATATGCATCTCGTTAACTACAACTGCTAAAATAATAAATAACGGTTGACGATTGCCTACTTCAATTTTTGAAATCATCTTCAACTGAGGATTTCATTTTAACAGTTCTGCTTTTATAAATGTTTATGCATTGAAATTTATGGAAATGCCTTTTTGACATGGCTTGTAAGCTTCCACGGTCGTCGTCCATGATTACATGATTATTTCGGGGATTCCGGGCTAGAACCGCGTACTTTGCACTGCTTTCTTCATGGAAGTCGGCCAAAAAAAGACGGAATCCCAGAAGCAATACCATTTTGACCTTTTTAAATCAAAATATTATACGAGAAGTCAAACATCATAGTCAAACATCGAAAACAATTGCAGATACCTTCTATAAAAACCAAATTTTCCCAAATTGTAAATTACATTTGTCATTTTCAATAGTAGCAATGAAGTTCTTCATTATCGTTTCTCCTTTAAATTTGCGACAAATCATTCCTTGGCTAAAAATTCACAAACATTATATTTGTTTTCGTTTAATAAATAATGTTTCCAGATTATCTACGAAAACTGGAATAGTTTAAAACTGTTGTTTCAGCATTCACAACTATGTGCATAATTTAGAGGCAGCTATCTCCACAAGTTTTATTATGTCACGCTTCTTGACCCACCAGATCAGTGTTTACTAATTAGCAGTATAAGAATAATTTTCTTTGCTAAGCTTGTCATACAAAATTATCATCTTTAAAGGCTATGCATATTTTCAAATTTTTGCTACTGCACGTCCTAATGTTTTCTTAAAAACTCTCTAAATTTCTATGTCTAATCTTACAGGTCATGATGCTTTTCAAATCAATCTGCAGTTAATAGTCGTGAGGGTGTATTTTTCGTCGTACTGGCCCGTTTCTCGACCGCAATAAACTCTAGTACGTTATTTCTTAACCACTCTTGTGTGGTTTTGGTTTTATCGGCCGGGGTTGAGTCTTGTTGAAACGTTCATTTCTGGTTTTTTCTTAATGGAAGTGTTTATTGGCTCAGCAGTACCATTTAACATATACTTTGGATAAATTTTGCCTCCAATTTTAATGACTTTTTAGCCTTCTCAAGATGCACTATCACTGATGTTCACTCTGCACTATCGGAATTTCTAGCTTATCCTTCGCTTCTTAGCAAATCATAACATAAACTTGATTATGTTTCTCATTAAATCTTCTTAAACTGTGTAAATTTTTTGAAATGCAAGAAGAATATTTTTGTAACGCTATTTTCGTATCACTGCAAACATCACTTACATCTTTCAATTATAGTTTTCTTAGATTTATCAATAAGAAGATGACTTGTAGAGCGTCGATAAGGCTTATATATATCATTTCTAAAATGGCGCAACGCTAATCTATTTCAAATACCAAGTTTTTTTTGGAAATGCCTTCCCTGTTTCCTAATATATTTCGTCGAAACCGCTCTCATATAGATTTGACCGTTGCTAATACACGTTTATTTTTTGTATTGGATCAATCTTTATAAATTTTATTGCACGATGAATAAATATTCTTAAAATCCGAATTTCAACAATTTGAAAACTCCACAATTTTTCATACTCGTAAAGAGCAATTATAGCAATGCGATTTCTGTTAGAGTTTCCGTCTGTTAGAGAGACTAACAGCCGGTATTATTAACTGATATTAAAAGTAGTTTTAGTTAAAAGGACATTTAAATTAAGTATCACTTAAATTAGGGCTTCTGTATTATGAAATGTATTTAAGCAGCATTTAACTAAATGTGATATTTAGGACGGTTGGTAATACTTTTAGAACAAAATATACAAATTTAGCACATTTGAACAGTTTGCTTCGCTTTGGTTTGTGTTGCTTTTAATTCCAAATTAATAGATCTTCAATATTGGTATATGTTTGTATAGATCCTAGTTTTAGTTGTAAAATGTTTTTTAATTGATGTACATAGTTTTGTATACTGTAATCAAAAAGTAAACAATATTTAACAGTTGCATTAATATATTAGAAATATTTGCAAGAAGTAAAAAATCCATCTATAATAAAATTCTTTTTAAAAAATCACAATAAATTTTGAAAATATATAAAAATTTTGAAAATTTATTTGTAGAGAAATTAATATTAAACAGATAATTTATAGCTTATAGTGGATATAACACAGAAATGTTTAGAGCGTATACCTTTAAACATGTTCGTAATACACATGCGTTACTTTTAAACGCCATTTAATATAAAATTTCCTTTTAAATACGTTGATAATACCGGCCGTAAATCAAACTGATTGTTTGATTTAGTCTCTGTATGTTATTAATAGAGAACGGACACGCTTACCACCCAGTGCAGTACTGGCGAAAGGCTGTATTTCTAAAATATTTAATTTTATTTATATAATTGGAAAACGAACGGGTGGTGATCTATAAAATTACGAAATACATATTTATTTGTTGAAAAGTTGTATTTATAAAGTTTTTAATTTTATTTATATAATTGGAAAACAAACGGGTGGTGATCTATAAAATTACGAAATACATATGTATTTGTTGAAAAGTTGTATTTTTAAAGTTTTTAATTTTATTTCTATAATTGGAACATTTTTATTTGTTCATATATTGGTTCAAGTTGAGTAAAGGAGTATTAATATTGACTAGCAATAGTTTCTCAAGGTTTTCTTCTGTCGATTTTGTTCTCTTTGAATTAAGTACATCCTTATAAATAGAAAACGTCCTTTCTACATCGCAACTGCTTATAGGTGCATACTGGAAATATTCTTTTATTTCTTCATATTTAGCCGTTAGATTTTGTGGAATTGTCTCCATACATAATTCCTGTAATGTAATTAAATCTGGATTTCTATTAAGAATTGCTTCAAACTTTTGCCGAAGGCCACATCCGAAGTCACTTGGAATACTTTACAAATTATTAACAACCACATCTAATAAGTGATTAGTTTTGGCAATTTTCCAAAGTGTTCGTGAAGAAAGTACAACTGATTTTTTAAATTTGGGATTTCTGTGAGCTCCTTGCACTCACCAATACTTCTAGCATCCTCCTTTAGCAGTGTTACGAAATGTTTTAGACTATCGAAATTCTCAGTATAATAACTAGTAGCTTCCAGCCATGTTCCCCATCTAGTTATTACTGGAGTGGGAGGCAGTGACAGAGATCGACATTTTTCCCTGAAAAGAGCTACTCTCAATGGTGCTTTTCTGAAAACTTTTTTAAAAGCTGATACAAGTCTATCAACTTCCGGAAAAGTGTCTCTGATATATTCACAGATTCTGTGGAGAGCATGTGCTACACAAGTAATATGCAGCATATTAGGATATGTTTTCTTCAATAGTCTGCCTGTTTTTAACATATACGCAGCACTATCACTGACAAATAAAAGTATTTTTTCTTTGTACGTGGCGTCCGAATGAAGCCTTTTTTGCATATTCTCCTTAATGGTTTCAGTAACTGTTTCCGCATTAACTCTATTTATAACACTTGTTGCTATTACATATGAGTTATAGGGAATAGTTGGATGTAGTACACCAGCTACAACATTTACCACACAGCGTCCTAACATATCCACCGTTTCGTCGGCGCTTATCCATATGTATTGATTTAAAAGATGGCTTCTAATGCGTTCTACTGTTCTCGTATAGCACCTAGAAACATAATATTTGCGTAAAGTTGATTCATCAGGAACATTTCGACCAGTATATTTTTTCAGAAATATTTTTAAAGTGGGATTGCTAAGTCTATTTAATGGAATATTAGCCGCCATAAAAGTTTTACAGAGTTCAGATGTGTTTGCGATCCTAAGTGACGAATTTTTGACGATATTTCACTGATTTTGTAATAAATTTCGGAATCACTGACAATGGACATACAATCAGTATAACCGGCAATCCAACTCGCCATTGTTTTGCAATGCCGTTCTCGACATTCTTCCATATCATGTCTGAAAAAGTAACTTAAACAATGCTCTAGATCTAAATAAATGAAAACTAAAAATGTGTGCGTTAGTTATGAAAACAAGAAACTTACTCACAGCACTTTATTTATCTTACGAAATATAAACTAATAAATTTAATACATTATAAAAACCCCGCTTCTATCTACGCTCATGAAAATACTTTAAAAAACACTATATTCTCCGAATACAATAGCTGGCTTGTCCATTGTTATCGCGGCGAGACCAGGTGTCCGAGTAAGTCAAACAAATACTTCATTGAATTACGCCGGGATGTACTGAGCGACGTTATACACAATTCCAATTGCCGATTGCGTTTTATGGAAATTGCGTCCGTTCTCTAGTTATTAAGCAGACGAGTTTTCAAACATAGTAAATATCGTTCTGCCTCTTTCTATTGTTTTCTTTTAGTATGCGTTAAATTATTGTGTTAGAACTTACGATAGGACTAGATAAATATAATTAACAAGTAACACATACGCATTTCATCACAGTACTGTACTAATTGCACAAAAGTGTGAGCGTTTTGTAATATGTACACCTATTTGTCGAAATATGTATGTGTACGAAATTATAACTTATATTGTAGTATGAAGATTTTATATTTATTTATTTAATTACTAATATATATATATATATATATATATATATATATATATATATATATATATATATATATATACATTAATATTAGAAGGAATTTGTCAATTTTCTTGGCCGTATTTATAAAACGTAAACGTGTTTCTTTGGGAGTAGCAGCTTGATAACTAAAATAATATTTAATCCATACTTACTTTTGGTAGTATGTATATTGCCTTTTTCAAACTGTAATTTTATTAATTTAAATCAGTGAAGGTGTTGAGCTATCTACTTACATTAAATATTATTCTTTTAAAAAGGAAGTTACACTGTATTTCCATATTAAAATCAAGATTTGTGTTTAGGTATTACAATAATTAACTATATACAATAGTGCATATTGTCAGTTTGCCTTCTAAAACTGCATATATAACGCTACAATAAAAACTACAATAATCTCATTAACTTACATCTAAATTAAAAATGAAAAGCCTACATTGATGGAAATTTACGTTATATATGAAATTCCACGCAACGATTGCAACGGTGCATACATCGGACAAAGAACACAGTACTTACAAGATCGATTAAGTACGCACAGATTTTTAAGCAATACTACAGCTTTAAAAAAACACATCAAGCAAACGAAACACATATCAAATTCCTACAGACCACTATTATCACATTGGAGAAATCAAAGCCAGAAATATATTAAAAAGCGTCCACATATAAAAAGAAATAATAATTACAAATTACATTCAAATCGATGCACATCGATTACAAAATCGATGTAAATAATCTTTCAACAACAAATTTGTATATCATACAAACTCCTCTTTGGCGACAATATAACCGTAATCCTTCTTTGCGAAAATAAACACGTGTTTGTGAGGAATATTAAGGACATGTATTCAAAAAATTCAGGGAAATAACAGATGTCATAAAGATATTACACACTTTCAAAGTATAGAATACGAGCTGACAACATGCAAGATTGCATACAGCCAATTATTTTAATACCCATAACTTAATTTTAATATGTAATATACAGAGCAACTTTTATTTGAACAGAATAATATCTAGCGTAGGTAACTCAACATAAACACTGATCTTTCACTAATTTGAATTAATAAAATCACAGTTTGAATAAGACGGTATACATACTACCGAACGTTTTATTCGATATACGAGTAGTATGATCTCCAATGATATTCTAATTTTCTTCACTATGAAAATGAAGGTTTATGTGTACTATAAAAACAAAAACTGAGTGTGTTATGTTGATACAATTTAATAGCATATACCAGAGATTGTACTGTGATTCAGCATTAAAAGTAAATTGATATATAAAAAATTAAAAGTTATTTCGAAGAAATGCCTTGTCTTTATCGAAATTATTACACCATTAATAATACAGTATCACTATTCCTACTGAAAAAAATATAGAGTAAATATACATAAATATACTAGGTTATTGATAAAGCTGAAATAATTGAAAATCTATGTTTGAAACAGAATAGTTTCTTGATAAAAACAGACATAACAGAAATGAAATCGTGTCAATATATGTATGTCAAATACTACACATATTCCTTGCATGTATTACTAAATTTTTGTTTGGTAACAGTTTGGTGAAACACTTATATAGACAACTTCTTACATCTAATAACTTGAAAGATTTAATAATAAGAATTCACTTATTTGCTGGCATATGGCATATTCCTCTTTCACAAAGTTTGTGGTATGCAAACAAAGTTTTCAAATTTGTATTCTTGCTGAGGATCTTATGAATAATTTGAGTTTTTACAAGATATGCATTGCATGATAGTTAATATTTTCGTGAAAATATTCATGTATCTATTATAGGCAGTAATATCTTTTTAAATATACTGCCTCTATTAAATGGATGGTGATGCAATTTTAGCAACAATAGAGTTATGAATTAGTTGAGCCTAATATCTTGTTAGATTGATATAGTTTATTGTAATAATGATACGATAAAAATAATGAAAATATAAACTTCCTTAGATTTATAATATTTATATTATTTATATGTACAGATGTGTGCAAAAAAAAAATGGGACAACTAAACTATTACAGTGTGAAGCGGATATTCATTATTAGATATTTGATTAATTACATTAATGTCAAAGTGATTTTTAAAGATTGGAAGCGTTAGAAACGTCAGAAATCTATTAATAATCTCGCAAAAATGCCAGTTCAATTAGATACGGTAATGAAGACTATGATTATTACCAATTTGGAAAATGGTTGGTCAATTCGAACAATTGGTCAAAATTTAAATTTAAACAAAAATACCACATTTAAAGATAAAAAACATTGGGAGAGTAGTGGCACAACGACACGAAAAATTGGTTCAGGTCGACCATCAGCTAGCGATATACTGTTAGAGTATTATACTTATTATATTAGATATTGGTATCTTTTGCGTTAATCTTGTGCGAGATACGCTAAAAGTACCGTATTTCGACAATAGTCACATATGCGTCGCACTACATGAAAGCAAAATATCCGAGCTTCATCTATTATTTATGTTATCAATTTAGAAATTTATTTATATTAATAAAGAAAAATTTTCATTTTCTTTAATTAAAAAAAAACCCTACACACCCGTAGACTAGTAGTGTTGTCAATTTTGACTTGTCTTTATAGCAATGCCGTAATTTGACATATTCATCTGTAACCTATGAAACCTATTAGTGACAATCTGAATATGCTGTACGTCACGGCAGATCGGTTCACATAAATAAAAACATGCGATTTATGCCATGCGATTTATGCCATAAGAGTTGTCCCACTTTTTCTGCGCACATCTGTACGTAGGTTTCCCCGGCCGTTGTCCATGATTGCTTCTGGGATTCCGGGCTGGAACCACGTCCTTCTTGACCAAGAAAGAAGCAGTGCCAAGGACGCGGTTTCAACCCGGAATCCCGGAAGCAATCATAAACGAACCACTAAGAGAAAATACAAGGAGCACTGAAAAAATATTGCAATATGGGCTACCGATTTTTGCACGTTCTGTGATAAATTAAGTGTAAATTGAAACCTGTTCAAAACTACACTATAGCCTGCAGCTCGGTCTCTTTGTGTTACTGGTCCCGAACTGTGGAAATGTAAACTGCTTGCTATGTCATATTAGTTAAAATCGAAGTACCGAACAATTTTACGATACAATCAATTGAAATTTCGAGTTGTAATATGCTGCGACGTCAGAACGCTCTACCTCTTCCATTACCGAGGTGAATATAGATGATGTTAGAAAAATGTTCGGCGTCAGTAGGCCTATAAGTTATTGTTAGAAAGATATTCATTCCCCAGTAATTCACACGATTCTACACGGTATCTTCGAGTAAGAAGGTTTGTTCTCTTTAGGTAGCCCATAGCTTAAACGAAGAGTAATAGCATGACGCTTTTATGGTACCCTGAGATGCCCGAGAAGTTTAAATTTGGAACATTTTGCTATATTCAAAGCACATTGTTAGGTCCGAATTGGCGAGACTGTGGCCTTCAATCTGAAACAGACAGAAACAAGAAAAATCCTTAACCACAATATACATTAATATATTCTAAATGCGTCTTTCAACAACGAAGTTCAACTACGATCTTCAGTAGAACAATCTGAAAAAGAAAGGTGATGTTAAGCGTAGCTTCTTTATTTCAAAGGTATAACCTTTGAAATTATGCTCTTTACAAAACCGCCAGTGGAATAACAGTTGTGTACGAATGTTATCCAAAGCTGCTCTTCACCGAATCGCTAGTTGGATAACACTTGTGTGTGAGAGTTATTCTTCAGAGATTGTACCTTAGCCAAAGACGCTATGCTTAACACTATCTTTCTTTTTCAGAGATGGCACTATTGAAGATGGCAACTTAGTTGCCGAAATTCGTATTTAAAATTTATATTGTGGTTAGGGATTTTTCTTATTTCTGTTTATTTCATATTATTTGGTGATAAAACCTGTTTTTACTATTATGACTTACCAACTAAAGCGTAGAATATTATCTAACTCTTTGGGTCCCATCCCTTTAACGCTTATACCGAGTACTTAGCAAAAATCGGGCTGAAAATGCGGTAACATCCATCCTACAGCCCAGATATCGCTCCATGATACTTTCCGCTGTTTCCCCCATGTGAAGAAGACTAAAAGTAAGGAAGTTTTACAATTCTGATGAGGAAGGCGAGGGATGACGAGGAGTGTGTCCAACTTTAAAAAAAATGCGAAACAGTTGATTTGATGACTGTCTTCGAAGAATTAAAGTTCGGTTGCATAACTTTTGTAGTTCCCTTTATATACCCAAAATGTGCCTAAAATACAGTAAAATATACTCAATATCAGGAATTAATAATAATTTATGAGGTTTATGCGAAAAAATTTATGAGTCTCTAATCTCTAAGAACTCGGATTAACTGCATATAATAAGTACAATAAGATAAGTCGAAAATAAAACTACATGCAGATTTAAATTTTCTTCCATATCTACGTTTGTCTAAAACAAATTTCTACGTTGCCTCAAGGCTATATTAAAATTTAAATTATGCATACGTACTGTAACAGTAATTGTAAATAATTGATTTAAATTTAATTGAATATGAAATAACATACGGGTTCGCACCAGCTATAGAATGAGTGGAAATTAGTATTTATCGAGAATATCGCCCCGAATTTTGGATATAATTCTATCACAAACAGTTTTTGATTCCTGTACATATCTGAACACAGTTTTAAAAATAAATTGATTTTAGCTTTCTTTTAAAGTAAGTAAGTTAATAAAAAGAAATTTACATATCAATTCCTTTTCTATTTAATCATAAATAATTAAAATCGCTTTCAAGAAATTTCCACCAACCTATATGCCATAAAAAATTGCAAATTAACACAATAAAAACCTATGAATTTGAAAAGTATATAATATATGTAACCAATAATAGTAATCGGTAAAGATGCGAAATTGAGCTGTTAGAGGTGTGCGCTTGATAGTAGGTATATAAAGTAAATTAAATAATAAGTAGTAATTTATAAAACGTGGTGAAACACCTCTTTAAGCGTCTTCAGTGAAGTTAAAAAGTGGATGGGATGTGTTAAATATCTTAAGAATAATATATGATTCCACAGATGTTTCAGCAAGCGAGTGTGCTATGGAGAAGAAATGCACTTATAAGCAGAAAACGACCGTTGATATCATTAAACTTGTAAAATCCGAATAGTTGTATAAAACGCTCCCGAACTTTGTTATAACACGATCATTACTAGTCTAATTTTCAGGACATAGCAGTGCGTAATCATTGACCACCACTTGCAGTGACTCCACTAACGACACCGAAGGATTTTATAATTTATGTATAACCACAACTAGACCAAAGCAATTGTTTTGAATAGTTTGTAAATCTATTTTAATACGACTATCTTGTCTGGCTTTTTTTAATAGCTGCAGCTTCTTTCAGATCGAATTTTAAAACCACCTTTTTTATATACTCAAACTATTTATTATAGTAAAGCGCTGCCTGTAACCATGTTCCCCAACGCATGAGAATCGGCTGTGATGGTTCAGATCAATCTTTACACTTTGTTTACGTACACGACATTTCTCCAAATTTGTTATTTTGTCTTTGTTGTTTGTTAATATAGTACCCAAATTATTTTTGTTAATATTTAATCTATTTAGTCTGATTTTGTATAGTACTCTATTTATATGTTTATTAGCGGTAGGTATCCAATTTATGACGTACTATTTAATGTTACTTGTTCTTTAAATATGGAGTAAAGGTAATTTTGTAGTTTACGTCTTCATGTTGTGTCATTGTTTTTGGAGCTATAATGGCATAGCCATTATTTTTTGCAATTGTTTGAATTAGATTTATTTTTGTTATATTCTGAATTATTTATTGATATGTTTTGTAATCTATTTATTATTGTATGTGTATTGTAGATAGCATAACTTAATTTGTTGTTTTCTTTCTTGTTTGTCATACATTTATTATTATTATTTTCGAATTCTATTGTAAATTGAATTTGTTATTGATTCTTATTCTTTTGCCTGTCTTTCGGCAGATTTAAATACTCAGAAGACATCATCTACATATCTGACCCAGTATAATATTTGCTTTATGTTTCATTATTCCTCATGAATAAGATTTTTTCAAAATGTGCCATATAAATTTCTACTAATAAAGGGCTTAAAGGATTTCCCATGGGTAGACTATTAGTTTGTTTGTAGATACGCTTGTTAAATTTCAAATAATTTTGGCTTATGCAAGTGATCATTTCTATGAGTTTAAGTTTTGCTGTGCCTTCTGTGTCATTATTAATCATGTATTCTTTTAATATACTTTTAAATTCATCAATAGGTATGAATATGAATAAACTTTTAACGTCTAATGATATTCATTTTACGTTTTGAATTATTTCTAATTTATTTAGTTGTTCTATTAACTAAGACCGATTTATAATTTTACTACTTGTATTAACTACATCTAAATACAATGTTTCACCTAGAACCGTTTGCGGCATCCATTTACAAGATTTAAAAAATATATTTATAATTAGAAATATAAAAAAATAGGCCGTGAAAAGACAATATCTCAAATTTAGGCTAAATGTATTCTGAATTCTAATATAAAAGCATCCAAAATATTACTCTCTAATAATACAATCTTCTGAAGCTACATATTAAAAAGACGAAGAGAATCTTGCAGATCTTGAAGAAGTTAGCAATATGAAGAGCGAAATGTTAATTATAAAATTAGGAAAACCCCACAGAAGATCGTACCATTAATGACCGATCGTAAAAATTTACGGAATATTAAGTATCTTTAACAGTTTTTGTGAAGGGCTAACGTTAATATGTTTAATTGATTCATTTAATTTATATATTTCCTGTCAGAATATCTAAAAGTACATATATAAACACTTGATTTCATTTCACTATCTTTTATTAGATTTGTCTAACGATATTGTTTCGGTATTGCTACCATTTTCAAAGAGTAGGTACTAAACTTTATTGCTAGACAAATCTAATAAAAGATAGTAAAACGAATCAAGTGTTTATAAGCGAATGTATACAATGTTTCATGAAGCACCGCCTACTACATCCATTAACAAGAACTAATACTAAATAATTTCATATTTCGATGACGAAATAGACGAAAATTGTAGTAGGTACAATAAAAATAAAGTATTATTAAAAATTCTCTATTTTGCGTACCGAGTAACTACAGGCGGCACTAAATACCTTAACGATTTTTAATTTCAATAATTCTTTCTGGAATTAACATTTATTGAGTTTTTCTTTTTCAGATTAAAACAAATACTTTGGAGTTTCGATACACGCCTGCGGAAAGGATAAAAACCGTAACTTTTTATTTGGAAAACTGAAGAAGCATTATATCTACTCCGAGAAAAGTTCAACGGTATTTTAATGTTAGATATTCTCCTTCTAACCATACGATATTGCAACTTGTAGCCAAATTTGAAGAGACAGGATCAGTAGGAAACGCAAGGTGGGCAGGACGATTCGTTGAAAATATTCAACGTGTGCAGGAAAGTGGTGAAGCATGAAGCACCAACAACTTCAACACTAAGACGTTCTTTGCAACTTGGGATCAAACTACAATCACTGCAGCGCATTTTGAAAGACGATTTCCACATGCATCCGTTTCATTAAAAAAGATTTTCAATAATTAGCGTCGTAAAATGTAGAAAGCAATATTTACATTCACATTACGTGAAAATGCAATTAATTTGCAGTTCTTCGATGTCGAACAATTAACAGTTCGAATGCAATTGTTTGAAAATAATTGTGTAAATAAAAATGCACCGCGGGTTTGAAAGCCTAATTTCAGCCACACATCCAACGATTAAGATTAGAAGTTTTTGGACGTCATCCAAACAGAGCATGCTTTAAACTAATTAAGAATTGACCAATATTTCGCAGGAGTCCAACCGCCTTCACCACGAAAAAAATACAAAGATTGTGCTGAAAGGATTCGACAAATCGTAGAATCACTTAATACAATAAGTATTATAGAGTATTTAAGGGGAATAGCACGTAATATGGGTTATCAGGGAACAATGTATATTTAGTATATTGTGTGCTACAGATTGTTATAAAATAAAATAAAAATTTAAAACTATTTTGTGTCACTTATTACAGCATGTCATGGTTTCGAATAATTGTTTTCGAACAATTACATTCGTACAATTGTTCTTTAGAATAAATGATGGCTTCGAACAATTATTTTCGAACACATGTATTCGAACAATTGTTTTCGAAGAATTTACCGGTAGCGCTTTAATGTACTGTACTAGTAAAACAAATTTAATTCTACTTCACTTATTTCTTATAAGCGTAGGAATAGGTAAAATGAAGATTTAATAGAACCTAGTAAATGAAATAGCATCTGAAAAAATATAATGTTCAAATTCAGAATATAGAAAATGAATTTCACAATATAAAATTAGTTTGAGTGGAGTTACATAAAACTAAAGAGAGATTTAGGGCGATATGTAAAGACTGTAGGTTTTAAAAGCAAACTTTCAATATTTTATAGAAATAAGAAATTATTGTACTCTAATTGCAATAACCACAAATAGATTGATTTAATTTAATTTTTTCACAATTATTACATCTAAATACCTAAGCCAATAGATTATCTTGATTTAGTAGATTTATTAATTAGCACAATTATCCAAAATAATAGTGTATTATAACTTATCTTTAGCCAAATATAATACACAACTTAAAGAGCTTGCTGTTATTTGATCACTATCATAAGCTATAATTGCATATTAGTAAAATTATAAAATAATTATTGGCTAATTTAAGCAGATGCATTAAATAAACTAATAATTAAAACAAGGTATTTCATAAACTTTCAATTTCAATTAAAATATTTCGTTCATAACTTGTAGAATTAACGCCAATATATAATTCTGCATTGCATGCATTACTAAAAATATTAATTACACTATTTACTAGTAGTTATATTAACGAAACGTTATTAAAGATTAGATGAAATTCGATATTGAATAAATTAACATTTAATACTAAAAACTAATAAATAACTTTCAAGAAACTTACCTGTTTTAACACAATTTGTTCACTGAAGCTTTGCTTGTTAAGTGTGTAGCACATATGTAAGTCGGTGGATTAAACATTTCAACTGATAAGAAAGATATGCTCAGATATCAACTGTAAATATGTTTTTTAATATACACCTATATATAGAACAATATTTAAATTACTTTATTACGGTATTGTTTCTTAACCTGAATGTAAACTATTTTTCCGTACGCGTATACATGGAATATAAAGGCACATAGATAGGTGTATTATACATAATGTGTATCTTATCTTGGGTAAATATTTTTTATGTAACTTGTTACATCATTGCAACCGAGTAATAAAGATTAGACCAACAAGTTTGCACAATTTAGTTTTTGAATACGAAATATTTGCCGTTTCTAATTTTCAAAACTTACTGAGAATTATGTGTAGAAAATTATGATTGTTATATAAGTTTGAAGTACTAAATGTAATTTTAGCTCAACCTTTAGAATATTGAATTTACTTTTACAACACACGATAAATAATTTATAATCAATATCTTAACTATTTATATTGAACTACATCGCGGATAAAAAATCGGGACACTACAGTCTTTTTCTTTTGGTTTTCCCCTTTTGTCAATTGTGTTTCACAATTTGTCAAATGACTTTCCCAATTCCTGTCATATTGACATATATGTCAAATTAAATTCTTTTTTTTGTCAAATCTCTTTCACTTTATATCAATTATTTTTCCCATGTATGTAAATTATATGTTTTGCTTAATAACTACTTACCAAGCTGTGCATCATTTTCATTTAGTTATTGACGTACCCTTGAAAATAAAGTATACATTTGAAATTTTAAGTTACCTAATTTATTCTTGTGTAATGTACATAGAAATTGATACATACATGTATGCAAAACATTTTCAAATATCACAAATATGCACAGTACAAACTATCGAAATATATAAATGAAGAAACAATTAATTTAATATTTCATTTTGTTCTAAACAATCACCCAGATATGTTTCCATATGCTGAACATAATGAAGACAATTATCTGCAGTTATTTGTTCAGAAGCATTGTGTATTGCTGCATATAATTCATCCTCATTTGTCGGCTGAGTTCTCTTTATTATGTGTTTCCATTGATTAAATAATTCCTCTATCGGATTTAAAAATGCAGGTAAAAAAACTTCAAAATGCTCATGACTTCTAATGAGATTGACAACTTCTTCATTTGTATGAAATCTAACATTATCCATAACAAAAAAGGCGCCTTGTAAATTATCATTATGTAAATGATTAATTAGAGTTGTAATAAATTCACAGAAATGAACTGTATTGAATGGTCTATCTTGGATTTGGAACAAATATAGTGAATTTACATTCATTGCTGCAGCCACAGAATAATTACGCCCTCTTAGTTGAGCTTTTATTTTCGTTGCTCGAGTATTTTTAACTGATCTTCCATATAAAGTTCGAGAATTAACTTGAATTCCATATTCATCAATGAAAAAAATCTTTTCCCTTTCGAACATGATTCTATTGTACCGGATAGCATATTCAAAGCGAGTCTGTATGATTTGTGGTGTATTTCTTCTTTCGGGAACGAAAGAGATTCTCTTCAACGAATAATGGAAAGTTTTTAGTGCTCTGTTTATCGTCGATAGCGATATTTGATGAAGTGGCCACTGCGTCAAACATCTTTCTTTTAACTGACGAAGTGATAAACTGCAATCTTCATCAATCCAATTGCAAATTTCATTTATCTGTAACACAGATAATTTTTTTGGTCGGTGACCAGCACTTCTTTTATGAATATTAGCGGTTCTCCGGTATGTAGAATAAATCTTTCTTACAGTATTGGGTAAAATTCCAAATTGCTCTCCAATATTATTTGCCGTGAGCCCATTGTTCATAGAACGAATTATTAAAGTTCTTAAATCATTACTTATTTTACTATTAATTCGACGATTCTCCATAATAGATGAATATAAAATGATTAACACACTTCGTGAAAGTCAATTGACATATAGTGAAACACATTTGACAAATAAGGAAATTATTTGACACATCGCCGCCATATTATAATAAATGGGAAAGTCATTTGACAAATTGTGAAACACAATTGACAAAAGGGGAAAACCAAAAGAAAAAGACTGTATAGTAGAATGTCTGTTATAATAATTAAAATTCCTTTTTTGTTGTCTTTTTTCCACAAAACATGAAATATTATCTACGAAATAAGAATTGGAAATTAAAGAAGATAACCAAAAGCCAAAGATAGCCAAAGTCAAAAGAAAAACTAATGACGAACCCAAAAATTCAACTCAACCCAAAAAATCTTTTCTGTGCTCTTTATTCAGCTTTTATCTGTTATGTTAAAAGGTCATTTGAACTGTCAGCACTGACACTTATTGGTTGATAAAACGCAAGCAGAAAATGTAGTCCGAACAGAAGCTTTGAACTAAGATGGACGCAGTATTCGATACATGGCTGCTGTCTTGAATATTCCCGGGAATACCGTCCAAGACGCAATACAGCAACATTGTCAAACTGGGGAATACACAAGAAGGCCAGGATCAAGCAGACCTCGCACCCAAATCGGCGAGAAGACCGTTTTATAGTGTTATCTACACTACGCGATCATGATTTACCATCAAAATTGTGTCTCGCCAAGTCGAAGAAGTTTACGGTACTGCAGTTTCTGGACGAACCGTTCGGCGAAGATTGAAGGAATATGGATTGGTGTCAAGGAAATCTGCTGCTTGTTCACTTTTGCTCCCAGCTAATCGTGTACAGCGACTACGATTTGCCCGTGAACGTAGACACTGGCTCAATGGAGCTTTGTATTGTTCACGGATGAGTCTCTTTTTTGTCTGCGTTCACCAGACGGACGAGAACGTGTGTGTATAAGGCCTGGTGAACGATTTTCGGTGCGTTGTATATCTCTAAGACTTGCATTTGAGGGAGACGGTATAATGGTTTGAGCTGGCATTTCACTATACGCGAAAACTGAGTTTGTTCACATTGAAAATACTACCATGACGGCTGTTAGGTACATCAATGAGTGTTTAAGCGCGCGACCTCACATCGCACGAGTGGTGAGTAATATTTGGATGCGGTTAACTTTCGCCGTTTGCAATGGCCATCTGGAAGACCGGACTTGAATCTTATCGAAAATCTCTGGGATTCATTAGGGCGACATGTTCGGCACCGCCAACCCATACCGGTAACCATTCGGGATCACCGAATAGCTCTTCGAGAGGAAAATCATTACACAAGAAGAGGTCGCCAACTGCGTTCGTTGTAGTACGTACTATTAATTACTTAAATTGTGTGAGAATGTAGATGTAAAATCTAGCGGATAATATCAATGAATTTGTTAGTTTTGCACAATTTACTGTTTTGTAACTTTTTCTTATTGAGCAAAATATTAAGTACTTTTTCTATTTCTCATTCTTACTTTGTAGATAATGTTTCATGTCTTGTTAAAACAAATATTTTTCTTGTATTAACATACATTTACGTCGGTGTCCGGATTTTTTGTCCACGAGTGTAGTAAGGAAAAATACTAAAACATACATAAAAACGAGTACCCATTCTTAAAAAATGCAATAAAATTGCATACATAATATAAACTGCATAAGTATGTAAGTAAAATTAGAATATAAAATATGAAAATCATCAAACATCTTAGTTAGGCATTTAGAATTCATTCTACATAGCAAATTAATTGCATGTAGAAAGCAATATTTACATTCACATTACTTCGCGAAAATGGAATTAATTTGCAACAAGTGCCGATTATAGACAGAAATACTAACAACTGTTTTCTTAATGTAACTTAGGGCTTCTCGATCTATTCGGAACCATAGTCCTTAATAGCTCAAGTAGCAGAGCAATGGTCCGGCAAACCATGGACGTGGGTTTGAATCCTGCTTAAGGGCGAATTTTTTCATTTAAAAAATTCGAATAATTAGCGTCGTAAAATGTAGAAAGCAATATTTATATTACTTTCATTCTACATAATTTATTAATTTCAAGAATTAATTTTTTTATGTTAAAATTTTACAATTATCTGTAGTCGTACTTATAGACTAAGACATAAGAAAAAAATAGTAGTATAGTCGTTTAAATATCGCTTGAAGTTCGAAAATACAAGGGACAATTTCGAGAAAAGCTAGGAGGAAAACATTTGATACGCTAATAAGCGGGTTCAATATTTTTTGAAATATTCACCACTTTGTTATTCGTTCAAACCAATAAAATTGAAACATTTACGTCATTCTGAAATTGGCGTACTCAAAATGTTGGACTTGAATGCAGTGATGGCCTCTTCTGGACAGTAAAAAGCGATGGAGCCGCATTTTGTTGTTGTTGGAAACGTAGAAAAATCACTTGGGGTCAAGTCAGAACTATTGGCTGGATGTGTCATTAATTTGATGCCGTTACGCAAACAATCGACTGTCGCGCGATCGGCATGGGAAGTAGCATTTCCATGAAGGATGATTGCAAGTTTAATGCTGTTTTTTCACCATTCAACAGTAACGTCGGACAAGAAAATTGTTGTATACCATTCCGCATATAGAGTTTTCTTCTTCAGAATATTTGCAGCAACATGACCAGATTTTGCTACGAAACACACAATCATTTGTTTACAAGTGCAACGTTTGTTAGCAGAAGTTCATTACTTTGCACCACTTTACGCGATCGTCTTTTTGAGTCGTGAAAAGATTATGCGGTATCGAACTAGAACAAAGTTTCCAAAATTGAATGTATCGATATCCTAGAAATGGGAAAACATGACTGAATCTGATCATACGTTACACGATCTTCTTCAATCATTCAACGTACAGCATCGATATTTTCCGCAACAACAGATGTTACAGAGCGCACTTCGCCTTGGTACATCGCGAGGAGAAGTATGGCCGCACTTGAATTCTTGAAACCGGTGATACACCGTTGTCTTTGATGGACTTCTTCACCAAATGCAAAAATTAAATATTCTATGCACTGGAATTAAGTTAAACAGCAACAAAAAAATAATAAATTATAGCGCGAACGTTTTAACGAGTTAACTCCATTTTCAAAACGATTAACAAACTCTAAATTACACCTGCATAAACTGGTTGATATTTTGACAGTCGGAAGAAAACGTCAAATTTTTGATACATTATAGTATACCAGTGCACATTCCGTTGACGTGAATTTTACGACGAATTAAAGTATTCGTCGAAACGATTAAAACGAGCACTAGTGTATCTCCATAGGGCGTACCATTTATCTGCAGCCCGGACGGCAAAATTTACGAATTTTTCCAGTAAAATTCCGGTTTTTCAGGCATAACTCCAAAACTGAGAGTCTCAGAGCCTTCCGGTTTAAGGCAATTAATTCGACTTCTCAATCTGCATCTGTGGGTGTCTGAATGGTCGCCCTGGATGGTTTAGTTTCGGAGATATGGTAGTTAGACGCCTAGTATTTGCAATTTGCAACAAACTTCTTCTGTACTATCTTAAAAAACGTGTGACAGTCTGCGATTCAATGGAACTAACTAGCGCTTTAATTCCTTAAAGCCCACTTAGTATCTATAAACATACAATCCATACATCAACTTAGTCCACACGCATTAAAAACCGTGGTTCACAGAAATGTCCAACCCAGCAGTGCGCCTACAGTTCGATTTAGATGACTACCTCCTCGTATAGATATACTTGAACGAAGTAGGTGTTAATCTCATACAGTGCAAAGATTAACTGAGTAATTCATATTAGAAACTTATTCTTTTAATACAAATATTTAAATAGATTGCGCAAGAAAGGAAAAACCGACATTTCATATTTTATGAAAACTATTCAAAATATTAGTTATGCCGTGTATGTTATTAATGAAGCATTTGTATTTGTAAACATGTTTGTTCGTGTTAATTATTAAAAGATGGCAAACATTCAGCAGGCGCCTCCACCAAATTAGCAATTTTTTTTTTAAATCGATCTGTAAATTAACTGTGTTGCATATATTATTTTCTGAAAATTATAAATTTACAGTTATTACACTTTAATTATACTTGTTTTAGTTAAGTAAGCTGATTAATGGCATTTAATATAATAATTTTAAATTGTCAAAATATTTTTTTATATATTAGTAAAGAAAGAAAGAAAAACTATTATGCAGTGCACGTTATTTCCATTATGGGTAGTGGCGGAGCATACCCTAAGGGGTGTGGACAGTTGATAAGAGGTATTTTGTATATATGTATTAACAGTATTCTTATTAAAGTTAGTTATTAATTCACCTCCAGTGTTTCTTTAATTATATACCATCGCATAGAAACGGCAACAAAACATGGTGTCAAGTATAACTGGATAAGAAACAAAAGAAGGAAGAAATCGAGAAAAGAAATAAAAGCAAAAGACTAATCGCAAAATATAACAAAAAAGAATGAAAGAACAACATGCAGATCTCGAAAATTTAACTGGCGGAAATGCAACTACCTTACAACAACAGTCATAGCCTAGTATCATAGTATCATCAATCAGGTACGAGCACCTGAAAAGTTTTCATTTGAAAAAGAGGAATGGCAATCATGGATAAGCCATTATGAAAGATACAGGCGATAAAATTACCAGACATGGACGAAAAGATACAAATAAATAACTTATTATTGTTTATAAGTCCAAAAGTATCAAAATTCCTTGAAACATTGCAACAGGCAAAAATAAATTTAAAGGATATACAAGTGTCCCGTATCGTTATATTCAAATTTTAGAAGAGTAAAGTAGACTTCATTTCAAGTAACAAAAACGTAAGACTTATATATCCATTTTTGTTTGATTCAAAGTTACAGATCTATGAATGTGATTGTCAGATCATGAAAAAAAATGTAATCCTAAAGTTAATATAAACTGATTTTATTTAAAAAAAGATATACGATTCAATAACAGGCCTGTCATTGTTAACGTCGCATAATAAAATGTTATCCTAAAATAAATAAACACGTGTCGTAGTGCATACAGTAATTTCTTGGAGATCTACAAAAAAGAGTACTGAAAATTGATTTATGATAAAAATAGGTTCTTACTTATTTCGTAAGTGCTGAACCATGAATATTATACAATAAACAAATGTTCAGATTACTGTTCACGTTGCATTTTTTAATAAAGGATTATTACGTTTCAGTTCATACAACAGCTTATTAGTGAGTGGACACGCTTTCTTTATTCAAAATGCCTTACCGATTTTCTTCTTAAGAGTATGCGGACATGCATTTTGTAGGCATGTACTGTAACGACAGTGCACGTCAAGCAGTTATTGAATACCGACATCGGTTTCCCGATAGGGGCATTCCGCATTACAGAACGTTTCTTGAAGTACACAGACAATTTCGGGAATGCGGACTGCGTGATTATCTTTTCGACCGAGGAGTAAATTTGCCAGCAGACTTAGAGGAAGAAGCAGTAGCTATTGTTACAAGGGATCCAACTCTCAGTGTACGTCGAATCGCTAGACAACTAGGAGTGCTACGAACGACAGTTTGGCGAATTTTAAAACGTGAGAGCTTACATCCATATCACTATCGCAGGGGACACGGTTTCCTTGAGACAGGCCACTATGCTCGTCTAGTTTATTCTACCTGGATATTAAGACAGTCACGGCTTTATTTTAATTTTTGCAGAACAGTCCTCTGGACAGATGAATCTACGTTCACGAGAAGTGGTGTTACAAGTGGTCATCAGAAAATCCCAAAGCTATACGCCCATCTAAATTTCAACATGAATTTTCTATTAACGTTTGGGCGGCCCTAATCGATGACTTTTTGATTGGTCCTGGCGTTCTTCCTGGGAGGTTAAATGAAGACAATTACCTTCAATTTCTAATTGACGAACTGCCAGGTCTTTTAGAGGATGTCCCACTGAATGTTCGACGAGACATGTGGTTTCACATGGATGGGGCACCACCATATTTCGGAATTGCTGTCCGAAATTGGTTTAACGTTAATTATCCAAGATGGATTGGTTGTTGCATGGCCACCCAGATCACCCAATCTTATTCCCCTGGACTTTTATTTATGGGGATACATTAAAAATTGAGTCTACGCGCAAGTTTCGAACAAAAGAGAAGAGTTGTTGGATCGTATTCACCTGGCTGCCGAGCAAATCCGACAAAACAAGTATGAAATTCGGATAAGTACTTCTTCTGTTGGCTTACGGGCACAAGCCTGCATCCAACAAGGAGGTGAACATTTCGAAAATATTATTAATTTAACTTTTTTAAACAAAATCAGTTTTTATTGACTTTAGGATTACATTTTTTTTCATGATCTGACAATCACATTCATAGATCTGTAACTTTGAAACAAATAAAAACGGATATACAAGTTTTGCGTTTTCGTTACTTGAAATGAAGTCTACTTTACACTCCTAAAGATTCAACATAACGATACGGGACACTTGTATAGAACTCAAGGAATTTTTCGACAAATAATTTATAAAATAAAAGAATATTATTTATGCCCAAGCAAAATTCAATATGTGTGCTCAAAGGGAAGGTAAATCAACAGTAAGGCTAGTAAAATGAATACTTAAGAAGAATTTGGATCACCAGCACAGCCTCTTTGTGGACGAACCCTGGAGGACAGAGTACCAATAGTGATGAAAAATTAACTCCTAGAGTACTGAATCATAGCGAAGAAAAGGAAAAGATGCTTAAACAAAAGGAGAGAGAGAAGACAAATTATGACTCTACCGTAAATGGATTGCATTAAGTATATTCAATCAATATTTCAAGAGAATATTTTTGTTGTTACTTTTAGTAATTTTATTTATATATTTTATTATGTAAAAAGCAATAATTGCAAACATATCGTATTTTTTTAGCTTTGAATAGTTATACGTTTCTGCTAAGTTTGATCATAAAATTCGCTCCCCTTCTTAGTGTTACAATTTTCATATTATATAGTATACATAGTAAAAAAATGCGAAACAGATGAATATTAAAAATGAACCTCGATTTTCTTTTTTATACTACGGGTATTATGGTGATTAATTTATACATTGATACGTTTAAAATTACTTCAAAACTTATGTTAGTCAGTATGAAACGAAATTCTGATTAAACTGTAGTATTAGTATACAAAAACCTTCTCAGAAACCTTGATTTTATTAGTTACGGTTGAAGATTCTGTAAGAGTGCTTCGTTTATTACTAGAGTGGGACACTTTTGTTTGTATGCCAGGACAGTACTAAGTTTGATATATGTATACATATTATATTACTATATTACTCATTAGGATTTAACGCAAGTATATATCCGGAAAAAGTAATGTTTGCTAAAATATCGGTTTATCGCAAACTTTACACACCAATTTTGCACCATCATGTTATAAATCCGGTAATTTACCGATATAGTTTGTTATTAAGCGATGGTCGCTTTTTGCACTTCTGTGCGCTCAATGACTATGACTACTGTACTACGATTTACATTTAGAACGCATAAAAGATAACGGTGAAACGTTTGACTATTTCCCGTCGAGACACAAGATGAACTTACACAAAATGTGACTGCTCCGCTTTCTGTGTTGCGGGCGATGATACGTATTGAATTCAGTCCTGATATGCAGACACGCTGGCCCACTCTATTTATTACTGAAAGTTTCTATAAATATATTTTTTCGATGCACTCCCGTCGTGTCTCTTCAAGATATCACAATCGTGAATCATTCCTCTGTTTCACCTATATAATTTAATGCATGACGTCTAAGAATTTTCTGAATTATGCAAAAGCCGAAAAATAATTTTAAGCACACGTACCTCTCCCCACATATATACTGTAACGGATATAACGCAAAACGGACATAGATGAAATTTAGTTCTTTCCATTTAATATGAACTCTAGGGCGTAATAATTCATCTCGTCGAAGCGTTAAAACAACGGTCTTTCTCAGAATAATAGAAATAATAAGCGGTTAAGAACTTGAGAAAGTATATTCTCTCAACGTTTGACTATTTCCCGTCGAGACACAAGATGAACTTACACAAAATGTGACTGCTCCGCTTTCTGTGTTGCGGGCGATGATACGTATTGAATTCAGTCCTGATATGCAGACACGCTGGCCAACTCTATTTATTACTGAAAGTTTCTATAAATATATTTTTTCGATGCACTCCCGTCGTGTCTCTTCAAGATATCACAATCGTGAGTCATTCCTCTGTTTCACTTATATAATTTAATGCATGACGTCTAAGAATTTTCTGAATTATGGAAAAGCCGAAAAATAATTTTAAGCACACGTACCTCTCCCCACATATATACAGTAACGGATATAACGCAAAACGGACATAGACGAAATTTAGTTCTTTCCATTTAAATATGAACTCTAGGGCGAAATAATTCATCTCGTCGAAGCGTCAAAGCAACGATCTTTCTCATAATAATAGAAATAATAAGCGGTTAAGAACTTGAGAAAGGATATTCTCTCAACAATGTGTGTATTCTATGCACAAAACAACTTGTACAGAAAAAGAACAGTCGTAGAGACTTTATCCCGCATATCAAAGGTACCAGAGACAAAATCACCAGAATACTAAGAAGGCACAACATTGATGCTGTCTTCAGCGAACACAGAAAAACAATTGATAAAATAAGAAACGCAAAATACACAATCTCACCAGAAAAACAACACATCTCTGAAATACCTTGTTTTGAATATGATCCATTCTACGTAGGCCAAACGAATTGGTGAAGAAACGTGAATAAAGATGAACACAAGAACCGAGTTGTCAGGAAGGGATCAACATCATCCTTATTTTAACACTGTCTCCTAAAGGCACATACTATAGTCTTCAAAAATATTAAGCTCTTGACAGACCTAAAACTCTAAACAAACGAAAAGACGGCTAACGTCTGCCACACTCGTGAATGCCACTCCTTACTGACCGACAGATAATTACACAAGTTAACCGCCATAGATCATAACCCTTACACAAACACATGGACTAAATACAGGACTCACGGTCGTTGGCTAAGTCATATGTACCCGTTCACGCACAAGGTCAGTAGTGTAGCTTCCCTTCTCAAACACAGCAAAATGCTAGGTGGCGTACCGCAAGATAAACAACAGAAGAAGCTCTACAGGGTGATGTGTGTGATCCCGTTGAAACGTCGAGACAACAGTCTTTTTTAGGTCACATCGCATGCAGCCAAGAATCTGAGAAACGATACTCTTATTATACTTCGTCCGTCATATTCGAAAAACTAGTGATTAAAAAACATATTCATTCTAAAGACGTCATTCTAAATTGACGTAAATTTTTATTACTAAATAATTCCAATAAATATGTAGAATAAAAATTTTTATTTTCTCAATTTAACAAATCTATATATCGCGATCGTAATTCATGGAATTGTACAGGATCATATAAATACACTTACTGATGCCCTCATACGTCTAATGGTAGCAAAGTCAAACAAGTTAATCTTGTTCAAGAAATTAGAGTTTATCTTCTGTAAATATGTACGACAGAAGCATTATATAAACATGAAGTAGTTCCTTTTCGAAGATTTGTCTCATACATTTTTATGGATTAATTCTTGTTGACAATGTAATAATAAATACAATTGCTATACAAATTTTATTGTCTAAGTATGTTACTGTCTTTGGTCAAATTAATTATAAAAAATTTTAAAAATTTTAGATTGAACAATTTAACAACAATAATAATAATTCACGTCTTAGCATCCCTTAACAGTTTGACGCCAATTACAGGGGGCATTAGAAGGCCATGAGTAATTATTACGCCCGCGCCCGTGGAACGACTTGAGATGTTTAGCTGGCGCTATTCACCTTAAACGAGAAGGACAACCACGAAAATCTTCTCGGGCTGCCCGGCAGTCTAGCTCTGGATGCGATCTCGCGATTCCCGGCATGATAACCAAGTGTTTTACCAATAAGCTATCAACCGTTATCACCAATAACACTATCTTGTTAAGAATTTTTCACATCATAGTTTTTAAGAAAATTTAACTTGTCACCTTATTTTTATCACCAACAAAAATATACAATTGTAAGTAGTCGAAAATTCAGCAGAGAAGTTGATGTTCTACTTCAAAATTTACTTCATTCTAGATATTTTCCTTCTCTCTGTTAATTTTTTGGTCACAAATGAGTTCAAAATTTTATCTTTAATTTTGAAATTTATTAAGTCAATTAGAATCAAAGTCTAAAATTATTAATAACTAGCTGACCTGACAGACGTTGTACTGTCCAAATTTCAATAAATTTGTTTGTGATCGTTTTGTGAATTTGTGAAAAACTATTCGAAATGTGTAAACAAAGTAAAAATGAGAAAAAAACATATTTCTGAGTGACCATTGTATCTATTAACGATTGTGGCCATAGACATTCAATTTAAGGAGGTGTACATTCAGAAGTACGCCAATGGGAAATTTTACATGCGAGATGAATTTTTCGCTAAACAACACAAAAGTAAAAACAAATGTAATTTTATTTTAATTTAGGCTGGAATGCGTTTTTCCAGATTTTTCTCCAGATCTTCCAGATTTCTTTTCAATTGGAAACATTCGATGAGTTATTTCCATCCCGGGAACAAAATAAAAAAAGAATCAACCAAATAAGTCGTTCGACTTTCCTTTGTAATTTTCCCGAATTTTTTTTCTTGAAAACTTTTCCAGGACCATAACGAACAAAACAAAAAAGAATTACGCATATTCATCATTTGAATCGTGAGTTGAGTTCATATAAAAATCGCATAGAACAAAGCACTTTCAACTTCCGGTCAACTTTTCTAATTTTTCCTTCCCTAAAAAAGACGAACATTTTTTAAAAAATTAGCCAAATCAGTCCAGCCGTTCTCAAGTGATACGCTACAAAGGTATGTGTAATTATATTTCAAAATTTCGATGACTTCAAGTAAATTTAGTTTTAGCGATTTATTTTCTGTGTGTAAAATTTTAAAGTTATAATTAAAATTATGGACTTCTTCTCTCAGATGTATTGCATAATCTGAGCTATTCTTATTATTAATATAACTTCGTTAATGTTCATTTTATATAGGTCAGACCGATAGATCGTTTTCTAAAAGAATCAAAGAACATAAACGAAGTTATATTAATAATAAGAATGGCAGTGAAGTTCTAATACTTTGGCCAGACCAAACAAACCATTGAAAGAATTAGTTCTTTCGCAACACAAAACATTTCAGAGAGAAAAAATTTACCATCGGCTTCTAAGTCGATATGTCTTCAGACTGCAAATTCACAAAATCACTGCAGTTAGTAAATTGTATTATGTAACATTAATGGTGATATTAGGATATTAATATAATCCATAAAAACAGCGTATTTTCATAAACTTACTCAAAGATTGTTTATTCTTTTTTATATAGGAAATACCTATTTTTCAGTTCCTGTTGACTCTCCATTATACATATGATATCAGAAAATGAGACATATTTGAAAAAGATTAATTACGAAAAATACACGTGATACTACTTGGGTTAGTTGTATCCCAATGAGACGCAAAGACCCTATCGACTACCCGAAAAGCAAATTAGTCCTGGTGAATACATCAACTGGCTGAACAAAGAAAGGGAAAGCTTTTTATATCGAAAAAAAATTTACAATATCGAGCGATGGAAATTTAAAATTTCAACTCCTATAAGACCTCCAGATAAGAACTTTAATAACGTATAAACAATTTGATAAAATTTTGAATAACATAAATATTGCAACATAGAACTTCTTTAAAGAAATAAGACACAATTTCTTGAGTAATAAAAAGTCATCGGGATATATCAAAGAGCTATTAAAAAGTTACAAAACACTAAACTGCGATATTAATTTTCCAAATACATTTTTAGACTCACGTTTCAATTTCTTCTCCAAATTTTGCCAATGCAAATGATGGATATGAAAAACAGTTTCATAAGCATATATCTATTCCTAAAATACCTTACTGGGACATAAAAACCAATGAAATGTTTAAGACGTACTCTTTGTCAAAAAATAAAGGGAAAATTTTGAAGGCATTACACAAAATACAATTTCCAAAAAAATATTTTCTTGTTTATAAAAAGATTTATCTATTCTAAACCAGACTTAATAAAACAAAAGGATTGCTCTACAGTTATCAGCAGAGAGCGGACTTTAGCGGTTGATGATTCATAGCCTACAGGCGTCTGCCTTGTATTCGCAATAGGTTTGTTTCTGTAAGCGATCTGTGAGTTTCGAACAATTTAATACGTGTGGCAACCTGCATAAGTGGCGCATACCTACATATGCAGTTAATATGTATCTGTCAATGCACAACAGAGCGAATGTAATAAACGGTTTGGTAACCGGCAGCAACTACTGCTGAAACAAAAGTAATGCTGGCAAGCGAATTGCGTATCGAATTTTGAATGAAAATAATTTACAAAGAACAAAATTCAAAACTGTGTATTTCCTGTGAAACATTGAAAGTTTAAAACATTACTATGAACAACTAAAATTTGCTCAAGGTGTTCCTGTGTTAAATTAGTTCTTTTAGATGTTAAAACGTCTTTAAAAATATAAAGTGTCCGTTCCACATCACAAAATATTTATAAAAAGTTATAGGATAAAAATACAATATAACAATATAAAACGTATTTTTTAAAATACTAAAAGTTGTAACCAAATTCACTGAAAGAAACGAAACCAGAAACAATCCCTTATAGAAGAGAATAGAAAATATACTATCTCAAGAACAATAAATACATATATGTATATGCATGAATAACAGCATGTAAACAGGAGGATACACTTTGGAAATTGGATATGACGAAATAATATATAAATATATATTTCCTCATCTGCTCGACGAATGCAATCGGGCAGGCAAATAGTGGGGCTGTTATAACATGCATACTATACCTGAGACCGCTGACGTTTTATCGGGGCAATTGGTCATTCAATCGCTTATGTCTGCTCTCTGGTTATCAGCAGAGTGGACCAATCCGGAGCGAAATCAGAGGCGTGACTAACGAATTGGTTCACGATTACTTAGTATGTTGTTCACGGTCATCGTGTGTACACGTATAATAGCAGCAGGAAAGTGTATTCTGTGTATTTAATAATGTTGCACAGCTATGTTCGATAGAAGACGCAAGAAATCAGTGTATTTTAAGTAAGTTTGCAAGTCACGCCTCTGCTTTCGCTCCGAATTGGTCCACTCTAGTTATCACTGATCACAGACAAATAAAAATATGTCATGGAAAAGACAAAACTTTAAATTTATTGTATAATGTATAATGATATTCAATAATATCGTCTTCCCTTAGATTGTATAAATTCCGAAACAAAAGGATTGGTTTATGGCTATCATTGATCAGAGACGAATAGAAATATCTCAAGAAAAAGATAAAATATTAAATATGTTCTATAGTTTAAGAACCCATTCGAATATATCGTCTTTCTATAGATGATATAAATTTACTTATTCATTTACTTTGATCCAAAACAAACATGATTTGCTGACAATCCTGATTAGTCCATTCTTTGAGCGCCTGAGGGCGCCAATTTACCCTTAAATTATGCGGAAGGAAAATATGTACATATAACGGGTGTTCAGAAACATTCGAAGTCAAGTGGGCTCTGAACAAAAAATCGTATATCTATACTTAAGTATCTGATCTGTAATAATTATTAAATGTCAACTGTTGTCTGTCAAAAATCAATCTATCTCAGACATGACTTCATATTTTCAAGGACTACTTTGACTTCGAATGTTTCTGAACACCCGTTAGTTTAGATTACAGATTTCAAATGCTAGGAATTTAAACATTTTCTATAAACATTATAATTTGCACATTTATCGATTTATTAATATATCCGTTCGTTTTCATCAATCCCTATGATTTGCAACATAATTATTGATAAGTTTTCTACACGTTTCTGTTATTAAAGCACTAGTAAGTAGATGAATTAATTCAATTTGGATTCCGTTTAGATGAACTACCAATCAGTATACAGGCTGGTCCTTAAGTTCGTCGAGAAATTTTAGGGTGCAATTCCTTGGGTTATCTCGAGAGAAATAGTTCCTATAAACATTTGTCCTAAAGTTTTCCGTTGTAGAGATACAGGCTGTTTAATTTAAAAAAAAAAAATTTTATTTCAAAAATTTAAGAAACGGTTACAATAAACCCTAAAGGTACTGTTGAAAATGACCACCAACAGCTAATATGCAGGCTTCTATCCTCCTATTCAATTGCATACTCACACGCTGAAGAAGTCCGGGAGTATTTCGAATTGTTTCGCATCCAACAATTATGCGATTTCTTAGGTCACCGAGATCTTGAATTGGCGAAGTATAAACAAGGGATTTTAAATGTCCCCACAGAATGAAGTCTAGAGGGTTCAAATCAGGTGACCTTGGAGGCCACGGCTGATTCGGAACTTCCACTCCTCGACCTATCCATCTATTCTGATATGTCCTATTTAAAAATTGCCTAGCTTGTAAACTAAAGTGTGCTGGAGCGCCGTCATGCATAAACAAAAGTTCATTTCGGATCAAAAGTGGAATATCTTCTAAAAGGCCAGGCAACTCGTTTTCAAGAAATAGCCGATATGATGCACCATTAAGTCGTATAGGAAGGAAAAAGGGACCAATTAAATAATTATTAATTATCCCCGCCCATACATTTAAGGAAAATTGCTCTTGAAAGTGCATCTCCCTTATGGCATGCGGATTTTCATCTGACCATAAAGGGTTGTTGTGGAAATTCCTAATACCATTTCTGGAGAAGTTCGCCTCGTCAGTAAATAGAATGTAGGTTAGAAATTGTGCATTTTGGGCAATTTTTTGTCGGAACCAATCACAAAGGACTAAGCGTTGCGGAAAGTCACGCGAAAGAAGAGCCTGTACTCTCTGAATATGGAAAGGATATAATTGTTGATCGTGTAATATCCTTAAGATGGTTTAATGGCTTGCGTTTACCGTTACACCAATCTTTCTTGTACTGGTTTCTGGATGTTCATCGATTATCTACAGAACAGCTTCCTCTAAATCGGGTGTTCTTTTAGTTTGAGGTCTTCCCGGAGTATTTTTGTTTCTCTCAAATGTACCAGTTTCTGCTAGACGACGGTGAATATTACTGAAGGTTTCCGCACAAGGTACAAGTCGTCGAGGATATTTTTGTTGGTAAATACGCCTTGCTTCATAACTATTTCCATTAGCTAGACCGTACACAAAATGCATATCTGCCATTTCAGCATTTGTATAATTCACCATAATTACAAAAAAAGATTTGTAGGTACGAACTTTCAAATTAATTATTGTTTGACAATACTTATGACAGTTACGTAAGTACAAATAAATGCTGTAAACATGACAACCAACACAACAGTTCCCTAAATCGATTTCTAAATTTTTGAAATAAAAATTTTTTTGGTGAAAAATTAATCAGCCTGTATCTCTACAACGGAAAACTTTAGGACAAATGTTTATAGGAACTATTTCTCTCGAGATTACCCAAGGAATCGCACCCTACAATTTCTCGCGGAACTTAAGGACCACCCTGTATATTAGAATATACTCCAGTTATTCTTTCCAAAAGTCATTTTCAATCGCCAATGAAGTTAGTTCTGTATTTTGTGTAAAACAAAAACAATTTTAATCAAATAAAAATATTATTAAAATCTGGTGTGGAAAACACAATACAAATTCATATTTGTGTAAAAAGGCCTTTCCAGACATGCAGACAGGTGTATTATCTTACCATACAATCATCAGTACATGCTGCTGGAGAGATACTTTCAGAGATTCTAAAGCAAGATGAAACACGCGGAAAGATATTTTCAAATATGAACTCGTATTGTATTCTTCATACCCAATTTTAACAATACCTTTGTGTTATTAAAAATGTTTTCGTTTTATACAAAATATGGTGGTATCGTATATCACTTGTTTTTGTATTCATTATTATCTTTTTTTAAAGAAATTCGCACCAAATTAATCGCACATACTTTTGTATCGATTACGCACAACTGCAATCGATATAGAATACTGCATTGTAATAGCTTAAGTGCAGGCAATACTATCTTTTATCAATACCTTTTATTAATCATTTCAATAAAAAAATTTATTATTAAATTTACTCCTTTATCATTAACTAATTATAAATCTAAAGCACCATTAAGTCGTGATTCATTGAAAATAATAGTATTACTAATAATGTGTAGGAACGATAAAATATTTCCTAGAATAATATTACTAATGTCTAATGTACAATTGTTTTGAATTAATGTAATTCTTATAAATCAGAGGATTTAGAGTATGGAGAGAATATTCTAGTTAAACATTATATTTCTATGAATATATTTTTTATGCACGATGCAACTAAATTTTAAGTTAGAAGCGTGTCAAAACAGAGGGAACCCGTGAAGTGTAAACGACATTCTTCATTCTTCATTGAAGTCCGGTCATTACTTACTTAGCAGGCTGGCAATAATATAATTAGTAACTTTCAACGAATCGTTTCTATCAGAACTCAATGTGTTGATTATTTTACTATTTTTTTACTACTAAAAAAGTCAAACTAAACCACTAAATATTTAAAAATCCTGGTCACATTAAACTCGAAATTACGTGTTATGAGCTCGAACTCCAAACCGACCAACATGTGGGAAGTAGGTTAAGTTGGTTATTTTATTTCGAAAAAAAATAACAGATCTTTTCTTTTATGATGATCATATATACACAATTTGTGGTCTAAATGATTTTGGTATTAATAAGCTTCAATTTTAAAAATCTAATTGAATCATATTATTGTTATAAAACAATGCATGTCATCCTGAATTTGAAGCTATCCAATGGCATATAGCCTAATTTAATATAATCTAAACACATTATTGCTTTACAGGTTGTTTTTCAACTCTTTGTCTTAATTCTCTTCAATCCTTCATCTTCTCTTTCCATCTCTCCAATTCTCTGCTTCCAATTCTCTGCTTCCTATACCCATAATTAGTGGCCCCTTCCATCTTAGTTTGACCTTCTGGTCTTAGTTGTGGTTTCTAATTTATACTCCTTTTAACTATTGATTCGTTTCCCATTCGCATTATAATCTTATTCTCTTTAATTTTATTACTCGTAACTAGTTTAACTAGTAGTTCGTTAATCTCTATTTTTTCTTCATTCATTTTTTGTACTTTTTCTTATATTTTTCTTTAAAAAATTTTAGATTTTCTTCACTTCTGCTTGACGTGCCTATATGTTTTGTCGCATATATTTTCACTAAAGAAGTCAACTTGAGGTGTGTATCATAGGCGTACAATTTATAGTATGTAAATAAAGGAAATAATAAATTTTATAGAACGTGGTGGAATACTTACCGTTTTAAATTTCTTTCGTGAAGTCACAAAGTGAATAATATCGGTTAAATACTTGCCACATTAGGTGTATTTTCATAGTTCTTTCAGCAAATCGAGTGCGGCCTGCAATTTTGTAACTTTGTCCGACTAAGGGATATTCTGCGTATTTATTCTGGAATATACAAAATGATTCATTAGATAATAAAGTAAACGGTAGATTATACAAAATCATTGTTACATATAAATGAAATAAAAATTTCTCGTTCAATTTTACGATAGTTTCCTCCTTTTTTATGCATGTGTTGTTCGCATTGGGTTTTCGTCCAGCACATTCGAAACATATCGCAAACTGTACATTTAATTTTTACGCTGTTGTGAATTAAATCATTATATCTACTTATTAACTTATTTACTTAATACAGGGTTAGGCAAATGTATAGATATTCGAATACTTTCTATTTGACAGACCGCTCACCCGTTAATTAATTTTTACTTATATATATATATATATATATATATATATATATATATATATAACAATTGATAAATTATTGGAGTTTTTCGGCTTTTAATATTTACAAATATCAAGTTAGTATATATATATATATATATTAAAAATAATAGATTTTTATTGGTTTTAGCGACCTTTTATTGAATTTAGATGTTTGTTTGCGACGTTTCGACCTTTATCAATTCAGTCTTTTTCAAGCATCTGGAAACAAGAATCATTACAATGAACATGAGAACTGTGTTTGTTTTGTGTGATATAACAATTGAATTGACCATTTTAAATTTAACATTATATTAAGAAATGAATTACGGATTAGGTTAGTGTTTTACGTTGAAAACTAAACAACATTAATTTAAAATAGCTTAGAATGGTAGGGGGACATTCATTTGAATAATATCTGTACGGATTAATTGGAGACTTAACAATATTAACAATTTTTAAGTTTAAAATTAGATTAAATATGATTACAAATCGAGCCAACATCCAACATTGAAACTTACGTAAAATAAAAATAAGAATGGCTAAAATGAACAGGAAAGTTGAATTACAATACAATACGTAAAGAGAAAAATAAAAGTCAAACCAAACTCACATTTGTTGTTTTTTCTACACGGATACGCCACATGTGTTTCGACACCCGGGTTTCTTAGAACGAACATGCTTGTGCGGATTTTGTAAGTGAACTAATGCCCTAGTTTGCGGGGGTCTAATTTCTGTTTTTTGGAATGAGCATGGTAGTCAGGACCGTATTTAGGGGTATAAGTTAACATTGTTATTTCTAATGGGAGATATTTTTTTCCGTTTTTGTCTTGTGCGTGCTGGGGGGGGGGGTTTGTTTTTAATTTTTCTATTGTTTTATGAGAGGGTAATAAAGTTTTGAGAGCCCATCGATTTCGTTCCGGTCGTTGATTGTTTTTCTATTTTTGAAAATGTGTATCATTTCTAAGACCTCTCTAGCTTTTGTGTTCTTTTTTTGTGTTATTACTTTGGTGTTTTCAAAATCAAAATTATGTTTTAGTGTCAATTGGTGTTTTTTTAAAGCAGTTTGATTTTTTGCGTATTTGTGACCTTTCAATCTTTCTTGTAGTAACTGTTTTGTTTGGCCTATGTATATTTTGTCACAGTCTTTGCAGGGTATGTTGTATATTGTGTGTGATTGTTTTAGTGTAGGTGTTGAGTCTTTAAGTTTGGTGTGTAGGAATTTTAGGTTTTTACCGCTTTGGTGTGCTATTTTGAAATTAAATGGTTTGAATATGTTGTCTAATTTTTCGGATAATCCAGTTATATAGGGTGTGGGGATATATGTGAATTCATTGGTTTTTTTGTTATTGTTTTGGTTGCTTGTTTTGTTATAAATTTTATTGAGTCTAAGTTTTATAATTTTTTGTATGAATTGTGGTGGATAGTTGTTTTCTGACAAAATTGTTTTAACTTTATTTAGTACTGTTGGTCTGAAAATTGGGTTTGTGAGATTTAAGGCTCTGTCTACTAACGCTGTTACTACATTTTTTTTGTGGGCTAGGGGTTGGTTAGAAAAAAAGTTTACATATCTGCCGGAAGCGGTTGGTTTAGTGTACCATTTTGTTTGTATGTTGTTTTTTGTTCTTGTCAGTGTTAGGTCTAGGTAGTTTATGGAGTGGTTTTTTTCTATTTCAATGGTAAACTTTAAATTTGGGTGGAAATTGTTGAAACTATTTTGTATATTGTTTATTTCGTTTTCTGGTAGTAACATTATGCAATCATCGACATATCTTTTGAAAAAGGTTGGTTTTGTTTTCAGGGATTTTATAACATTTTCTTCGATGTGCTCTAGTACTAATTGGGCTACTACGCTGGATATAGGTGCTCCCATTGCTAGTCCTTCAATTTGTTTGAAAAATTTGTTGTCGAATTGAAAATATGTGGAAGTTAAAGTTAGTTCTATTGCTTCTAGGAAATCTATTAGTGGTAAGTCTGTGAAATTTTTGATGGAGTCCCATTTTTCTGTGATTACTTTTTTGGCCAGTGTTAAAGGTATATTGGTGTACATTGATTCTACGTCTAGGGAAACTAGTTTTTCGTTGTCTTTTGTTTTTATTGTATCGATATGTTTTTTGAAATCGAAAGTATTTTTAATATAATATTGGTTTTTACCTATGACATTTGTTAGTGTTTTTGTTAAGTATTTTGATAATTCATAAAACGGGCTTTGTATACATATATGTATATATATATATATATATATATATATATATATATATGTATGTATATAGTAAATTCAATTTGTTGGCGATTTAAGGTCTGGTTGTACTTCAAAAATTATATATTTAAAACAATCCTACATGTACATGTTTCGGCAAATGATGCCTTTCTCAAGGAATACAAAATATAAATGACAGTATATTAATGTCATACATTTGTAGTTATACTTAAAAATGTATGACATTAATATACTGTCATTTATATTTTGTATTCCTTGAGAAAGGCATCATTTGCCGAAACATGTGCATGTAGGATTGTTTTAAATATATAATTTTTGAAGTACAACCAGACCTTAAATCGCCAACAAATTGAATTTACCATAACATACAAAGGTCACGAAATAATTATCTTTATATGTATTTATATATATAGTAGATTCTAGTTGAGGATTTAAGGTCTAGTTTTACTTCAATATGTATATATTTAAAACAATCTTACATGTTTCGGCATATAATGCCCTTTTCAAAGAAATTTGAAATATAAATGACAGTATATTAATGTCATACAATATATATGTAGCTGTCATGGAAAAATTATTCAATGATACATTCAAGTTCAATAAAAATAAATCATGCCTTGGCATTCTTTAAACAGTTAGACAGTTAGTTTTTTTTGTTGTCTAACTGTTTAGAGAATGCCAAAGCATGATTTACTTTTATTGAACTTGAATGTATCATTGAATAATTTTATCCATGACAACTACAGATATATTGTATGACATTAATATACTGTCATTTATATTTCAAATTTCTTTGGAAAAGGTATCATATGCCGAAACATGTAAGATTGTTTTAAATATAAACATATTGAAGTAAAACCAGACCGTAAATCGCCAACTAACTGAATCTACTATATATATATATATATATATATATATATATATATATATATATATATTATAATATATATTTAAAAGTTGTTGAATTTTACATTATGCGTAGCAAATATCCATATTATGAAATAACAACCAAGAAAAACAAAATATCACAATATTGCAAATTTCATACCATAGATATGGTAGAATTGGTAAATTAATTTTATGTCACTTGAAACCGATATCAAACAATCAATACCTAGAAAACGGGTTATAAATACCGATTCCTAGGTATCGACTCAAGGTATCGGTTCCAAGGTATCGATTCCAAAGCATTGATACCGATCAATATTTTACCGATTCCAGTTCTCAGAATCGATACCGTGCACAGACCCGATACATCGCTAAGTATCGATACCTCGATTGTTATCGATACCCGATACGGAAAACGTCGATATTGCCCAACCCTACCGATTACAATAGTTGCGCATTTAAATGCTAAAATAAGCGATATGGTGTTTATATACGGTGGTGCCAATGGTTTAATGCTTTAAAACGACGTTATCTATAAGCGGAAAAGTTGTCAGATCGTCAACTGCCTTCGCATGTGATGTTTCAGACGGTGTTTCAACGTCTAATAGGAACTGGTTCGTGTCAGAAAAGGTCTCACAATACTGGACAGGCAAGAGCAGCATATACACCGGAGGTAGAAGAACAAATTTTGAATATTGTTGAACAAAATCCCCGAAACACGCGTGAAGAATATTGGTTCACATAGATAGAAGGAATATCAAGCTAGAAGGAGATTTCGTGAGTGGCTTTTACGTGAAACTTGAATATCCATATTTCGTTGTAAATATCCTTTTTACAGATGAAACCGGTTTTATTAAAAATGGAATATTTAATTTCGAAAATAATCCCGCTTGGTCTGACCTGGGTTTTTTGAAAGACTGCGGTCTGGAAGGACGTCATTTTGAACATATCATTTAGACGTAATAATTTGTATTGTAACATTCCAAAACACTTTAAAAACCACAAAAAATAATTATTCTGCAATTTTAATAAAATCGTTATTATCACATAAACAGTTTTTTTGCGAACCTATATCTATTAAGATGTTTAATCTTATGTTCGACAGAACTATATGTCGTTAAGATTTCTAAACATTGTTTTATAATATCCTGTATATTTATATATATATATTAAAAATTGCTTTAAACGTATTTAGTATCATGTTTGACCTATATATATAGCGGAGCGAGGTTACTAATAAATAAGTTCTAAATTATAAAGTAAATATTGTTAGATACTGCAGGTGAAATGTGTGGCAACTTCATGAGGTATGTATGTAAGTACAGACGAGCCATAAGTATCATCACTATGTATTTTAAAACAAACATTTTATTATTCGTTCCAGTAATACCTTCGTTTTATTTGCACGCTGATTAGATAAGGTCTATATTATCATCACGAGTCAATTTTATTATATCGAGTATGACTAGCAGCCAACTAAAAAGTACCAATAATAAATAAATCGAATTTTGTATATAGCAAATTTAGCGCCATCATTTGTATTTCAACTATCAAGATTAGATTGATGATTTCGTTCAGTTTAGAAGGTGTCTGTGTCCATTCATATATAAATAAGAAATTTAAATGCCGCCAAAATCCGTGCATTAATAGTGTTTTATTTTTATATATCAATGCTAGAGAGTATTTAGTGTAATGGTTTACAAAATTAAATTGAAATGACTAATACTGTTCGTTATTAGTAATTAATTTTATCGTAATAGTATTAATGAAAATAATTATTAATTTTTAATCTAATAATATTTAAAAAGCAGATTATAATATCTATTCTACAATTACAAAAGTATAATGAAGAATAAGTAAATTTATTTTTGACTACTGCTGTTTATATCGTAGTGCCGCTACCAAATTTGGAAAAAAATAAGCCCACAAATTATTTATTTATTTTGAATAAAATTTGGTTTTCACATTAATAAAATATTAACACTTAAGTATTAACGTTACGAGTAACATGTTCCAACTGCCCTCCATTACGTTAAATGCGCAGATCGTATCGTTCTTGCATATTTGTGACCATATCTGAAAATAGAAGCTGTTGCGTCTGTCGTATCGCTTCTGTAATTTTCTCTTTCAACTGTTGTATTGTAGACAGAGCGTTATCTCGGAAAACCCATAGTTTCAAACATATGCATCCAATTATGTTAAATCCGGAGAGTGAGATGGAAAAGAAAAATCGGTAAAACGTGAAATTACCAGGCGCGGCTCGTGATGACGTACTGTAGGGGCACGTACAATGATGCGAGTGCCCCGTGTGTTTTCAGTATTTACTAAGAAAACGCTACAGTTTGTACACGAGAATACACGAAGCACTTGCATCATTGTACGTGCCCCAACAGTATGTAATCACGAGCCGCGCCTGGAAATTACATTGTTTCTAAACGTCTTCCGCAGAAAGGTTTGTGTAGCATGTGTTGTGTGGTACGTTGCCCCACCTTGATGAAGAAACTGGCTACCGAAGGGTAAGTTTCTTGATCTGCAAACCTCCGAAGGTCATCTATGAACGGTAAGAGAACTTGAGAAATATAGCGCTCTTGATTGACAGTTATCGGACGTCCGTTTTCGTCAATGAAGTAAGACCCAATAATTCCTCGTCCAGAAATTGCGCACCAGAGATCACTTTTTCACTATGCAATCGTATTTCTTGCACCTCTTCTGGTCGTTGGAAACCTAAAAATCTATTCCTACGCCTATTTACATGACCCAACAAATGAAAATGGCATTCATCACTGTATCAGATATTACTGATGAAACTGGGATTATCATATTGCAGAACAAGGATTCTGACACATTATTCAAGTCTTGCAGCATGATCACCCATTCTAAATTGCTGGGTCCTCTCAATAACGTATGAATGGGCATTAAGTTGTTTCAATATCTTCTGAAGAGTCCTCCTGACCATATTCAATTTTGCAGCAGATCTCCGTTGAGTACGACGTGGTGAGTCCATAATTTGATTGAGTACTAGTTCTTGATTTTCGTTGGTATTCACTATTTTTCTCCGTCCAGCTTTACTCTTTCCTTGGTGTAGCATACTTTCAGTACTTTCTAAATTTAGTTGTTATAATGTTCAGTACAATAGCATTACTTAGTGCATGTTTATTGAAATGCTCCGAAAATTTATTGCGGACGAATTTAATGCTTGGATCATTTTGTCTACCTAAATCGTATGAGTGAAACAAGTTCTCAACTAAAAAGACTTTCTCTTCAGTAGATAACATTATTTGCGAACTTGCAAACATATCAGTATGTCTAACCAAAACCAAACGTCAATGTTTATGTCAATTAAGAGTGTCAATTGTTAGAGGTTTAACCACTAGACGGCGTTGTAAAGAATCTTCCAAAAAACTGGACCTACAGCGCTGTTAAATGAAGATGTACAAGTGAATGTATTACTAGAAACTGAAAATCCACATTCAAGTATTAGAAGCATTGCTTTTGACTGCAATATATGGATCAAACTTTTCAAAAATTTCATTCCATATAAGCTGCAATTGGTTGGCAGAAGATAAAAAGTTAATGTATGGAATTATCGGTGACAAAATTTTAGGTCTATTATTTTTTGCAAATAATTTGAATGGAGAAAACTACCTGCAATTTTTACAGTTGCAATAGATGGCTATATTAACTGCATTATTCCCCAATGCGAACAACCCTGACCTGCCAAATAATAGAATTTCGTTCAACATCATGGTTCTCCGGCTCATTACGCAATTAATATGTGACTTGGATCAAGTTTTTCCAGGAAGATGGATAGGAAGAAAGGTGCCTATTGAATGGCCGGCTAGGTCACCTGCTCTAACGCCATTAGACTTCTTTCTACGGTGCTACTTAAAAAATAAAGTGTACAAAATTTACCAAATAATTTAGAAGATCTCAAGATTAGGTTAATATCACCTCACACTTTGCAAAATATGAGAAATAAAATTTTAATCGTCTTGAGTATTGTCAAATGGTACGAGGTCGTCATTTACTGTAAATACAATTTAAACACTGTTAGTTCTGTAAAATGTTTTTGTTAGGGTACTTTTCTAGTTAGAGAGTTTAGTGTTTTTAGTTTTTCCTTAGTTTTTGTCAAAAAATTACTGAATTTGACCGTTTTGTTTTATACAACAGTAACTATTCATTTATTAATAAATTTTTAACATTCGAATTTCGAAACTCATTGTCTAAATTTTTTCAAATATAAATTTTTGAAAATTTTATACTGTTGGAAGTATAATAAAAAGTACTGCCGATATCTAAAAAAATATAGGTTATCGTTTAAAAAAATATCAATGACGGCATAACACGAAAAACAAATTAGAATCTGAAAATATACTGAAAAGATTTACTATAGTTAAAATCGTTAAACGTCTGGGATTTTTTCCATAAAATTAATACTAACGAAGTTAACGAGTTTATTCGTTAGTTTATTTACATACTGTATAAAAATGTAGTAAAAAAATAATATGTATAAATCAGAAAGTCTTTTGACGTACAAAATCAGCTATTTTATTTGCATTTAAACTTACACTCAAAATGTACACGAACATGCCACAAAACATTGAGTATAGAAAATTAAATTTGACCTTAAGAATCGGACATATTTATTTTATAATTTAGAATGACGAGCAAAGCCATTGTAGTTGAAATTTATATTTGGATAAACTTTATCTTATGTAACGAATATTCTAGAATTTTTTTTGTACAAGTTTAGTTGAAAACACATTACCGTTTGATGAAAATATGAAATATTGACTAAAATATCTTAAAGACGTCTTTTTAATTTGGAAACATGACTAAAAAAAACCCCAAGAGTTCTTTGAGTCATTTAACCAATTAGTCAAGTGAAAGTAGAAAAGTAGAGAAAGCTATAAATATATTTTACGAGAAGAAAACATACACGTAGATATATTATACTTGCTGTATCCTAACACTGTTTGAAGTAGAACATTGCTTCTATCAGCATACTGGTTTACAAAGCAACAATTATTACCAATATCAAGAAAAAAAAACAGTACGTCAAACTAATAATAAAGAATAATAATTAAAAAAGCAAGGAAATACAAAAAGTAAAAAGAACACGAAATCGTAATTAGAGGAACCAAAGGACTTACCTCTGTATCCTGTATAAAAGCGAAGTAGTAAGGCTAAGTTCTGTTACGCTAACAAATGCACTTTTCTGCAGACGACCTATTTTAGTGCAAGTTTTCTCTATTATTACTCATAAAACCCTCGTAGCTTTATCTTCTAAATAAATTTCTACTAATGCTATTTAATTTGCTTTCAAACTCCTTATATCGAACAGTTAGACCCTTCAACTACAATATTGTCAATCCTTTACAATTCTTTCAAATCATTCTGAAAGCCTATGTTTTAAAGCATGCGGCCATCTTTATTTACCCTTTACCGAAACGATCGCAAGTTTTACACTGATAACTCGTTTAATGCCTTACCGTATGTCAAACTGATTTTATAGGAATTTTTGTTACGAATTATAGATCATCTAAACGCTTTTCTTTCGTTAATTTTGCTCTTTTAAAGGTTATTTCTAATTTAATTATAGTTTCACCGCTTATTGCGCCATCTCCATTTCGACGTTCGCCTTCTGCGACAGGAATCTCACTTGCCGACTCCTTTTAGAAATTTACGTCTCCAGACATTTAATTGTTTCACGTTGCTAGTTTTAAATGTCACCTTTGTTTTTGCAAATTGAAATCTTTCTTAAAATTCGAAATCTAAACTCCTTTTCTTCTTGAACTTCCTAAATTACGATGACGTGTTTCCGGCATCTTCATCAATTTCGAAACGACCGCCATTGTGGCTTAATCTCCCTTAGCGCTGAGTCGTGTTTGTGACTTGTGAAACAGAAATTTGATCTTTGCGGTAAAAGGTATGGAAATCCTCTTAAAATTTATGCTATATCCCTTTTGAACTTACAGGATTCTTCTGTACGTTATTGTGAACGTACAATTCTTTGTATAACGGAGACTTTGGAGATTTTTCTTCCGTGAGGCGTTAGGCGTCTCCGGCATTTCTACCTGGTTATTTTGGGAACGTATTTAGGCCGTTCGAATATTACCGTCGCAGATCTCGAGAACCGGCAGGCCGTCCGTAACCTGAGTAATAGGGGCACATTTCTTCTGCGGAACCCTTTTGGTATAGGAGGAAGGACGCGAACTTCCAAATTGTTCTACCCCAAAATGGCGTCGGCGTGAGGTCTACCGGGAAATCATAGAGCATCGAGATGCATATGTGTGCGGTAACAGAATTTGGAAGAAACGTTTACAGTTTGTAGAACCAGACAAAGTAGGTGTTGTTCTATTATTTGCTGAATTTTAAATACAATAACTTTTTAGAACAGAAATCGTTTAGCTTATCTTATAATTTAAATTTAATGTCAAGTTTATACCTCTAGAAAGACACTCATTAGGGGTGGAAATTTATCTCGATATACAGATCATACGTAGGGAGTTTATTTTCCCTTATTTCAATTTAGTTTTAATGGATCTTACGAGTCTGTTTATAATTTAAACCCGATTTGTTCAGCATTTGCCCGGGTTTCTGTAATCGGAATCTTTTATTTAAACCTGAAGACCGACAGCGTCACTGTCTGTCTTCTGCACAATATTAAAGTCGAAATCAAGCCCAATTCCTTCTGAACGGGCCTAAGTTTTGTTTTGTCATTATTTTTAATCATAGTTTACCTGTAAACTGCCTTTCATGTTTGATATAGAAATACTGTACAGAATGAAAATTGCGTATACGGAATTGGTATTCTAGTTTTATCTCTTGTAAATTAATTTCTTTAACTATTTCGATATTACTGAATTTTTGCACACCTGTTATACGGGGGATACTCCAAAAGTTTCCTACCGGGTAATTTTATGTTATGATCGTTTCTTTTCTTGTTTTGAATATATTTGAAATCAAGGCTTATCCTTGGATTTGATATTAAGTAACTTACCAAATTACTTGAGATTCTTTTTTTTTAAATTTAGAATCTTGCGCATTTACGTAATTGAGACTTCCTTGTTCTCGTTTGTTTGTAACTTTAATTAACTTCAACCCGAGGAATAATTTTGGGCTAACCCCTCCCACCTCTCGAATTACTTATACGGGGGAGAGTAATATAGTTTGGTCTTACACTTTTATTAATTTTCTACCTTCAATTGGTGTTCATATTGTATTTGAACCGGGCTTCACCCTTAATGTTACGTTAGTTCTGAATCATGTATAAACGACCGTGTCTGGTACCTAGCATTTAAGCGTTGGCTTTGCCGTTTTGGATATTTTATTTTGTTTTACCGAATTGTGTACGCAATAAATTTAGTTGTACTGTTGAAAGCGTTTCGTTCTATATCCCTTCCCACTAGCATTGAGTTAGTCAAGTTTCTTGTTTATCGACGAGTGATAGGGGGCTGATCCTCTGGTGATATTGGAGCTACCAGGTCCCGCCTGCTTCCGTTATAGCGTTATCTCTGCAGGTGGATAATAACGGTGGCGTCCACATACCCCTCCACCTCGCGGCCTTGAATCCGCGACGTTCTCCGTAGCCTAGAGAGTTAGCCGGCAGAGACCTTCCTGGGGACTTAACATCAACAGGTAGGTTCAGACCAGAGAGGTTCAGCGTACGATCACACCTTATCACTCGCCACACTGTAAATTTTACGCCGCGGTGGTGGCAAGTTTTTGGCGCCCTGTGTGGTGGCCATTTTGTTTTTTTTTAAATCTATAGAAACTTTGCTTGCTCACGCTTGTGGGAGGGACTTTCGTTTATTGAGATTTATATTCAGCTTAGGGTTGTTTTAGATTTATTGAATTCGTTTAGAATTTTGAGGTTTCGATATTTTTGTAAATAGATTTTCGCTTTGTTTGTCTGAACATTTGTTGTGATGGAAGGTAAGATCGAAATCAACAGGTTAGAGCGAGATGAGTTAGTTTACGAACTAAGGGTTCGTGGAGCAAACGAGAATGTTCCTGTCAAGACAATGCGTGCGACTCTTAGGAGTTTATTACAGTTAGAGAGTGGGGGTATTCCGATGGCTAAGCCAGCTAATCCTTTCACTATCGAAGAGGACACTCGCGAAGTCAGGAGGAAGATCGCCGAGATCAAGGATCTTCTTGATCAATTTGTCGAAATAGAAACTAGTTTAAGGTATCGGAAAATTAACACAAAAATCATCCATGCTTTTTCACGTATTAGGCGAGCAAAGCCAGAGACACCTGAAGCTGAGGAGGAAGTAGCAGGTTTTCTTGTTGAGTTGGTAACCCTTCAGACATCTCTTAAGTCTAAGGCCCGGAAGGCTAGGAAGTCAGCTTTGGCAGGTACCGTTCCTGCAGATATGTCGTTTGTGTTCGCATCCACTAGTGTAGCACAAGGTCCTACTGCTTCTGATAGCGAAATTTCCGATTCCGAAGAATCTGTGGGAGAACCAATTCTGTCACCTGTTCGTGCGACTGCGTCACATGCGGTGAGTTCGGCAGCTGTTTCTGCGTCATCTCCGTCGTGTAAGGTTGTTCCGGTGTCAAGGTGGAACTTCTCCAAATTTGATGGAGAAAATTCGCGTCAATCCTTGAGTGCATTTCTCGAAACCATCGAAGACAAATGCATAGCTAATAATCTCGCTAAGGAACAGTTAATAAGGTCCGCTACAGAGTTGTTTTCAGGAAAGGCTTTGGTTTGGTGGCGTTCCACTCGCCATAAGGTAACCACTTGGGTCGATTTTGTACGAGAACTTCGTCTTCAATTTCAACCTCCCAACTATAACGACAAATTGTTTCAGGAAATAAAGAGGCGAACTCAAGGGCCGAATGAGACGATAGGTATGTACGTGGCGGTAATGAATGGTATGTTTGGGCGTTTGACTGTGCCGGTTGCCGAGGGACTTAAATTGGACGTTCTGTTGCAAAACATTGCTCCGTTCTATCAGAGTCAATTAGGGCTTACAGAAATTAAATCCGTAGACCAGCTTTTAGAATTATGCAGAAAACTAGAAGCTTGTAAGATCTCTATAGAAGCTTATGCTCCTCCACCTCGTAATAAAACTTCTTTGCAAGAGCCTGATTTGGCGTACACACACACATCATCTGGTGTTGCGACGATATCTGTACCTTTATCCAGCAATAGTCCGAAATGTTGGAATTGTAATGTTCCAGGACATTTGGTTAGAGAATGTCCTAATCCTCGCAATTCGCGATCTTGTTATAATTGTGGTGCTCGGGGTCATATCGCAAATTCTTGTCCTCGAAGTCGTCCTTCTAGGAAACGACAGCAGGAAACGTCGTTGAGATTGTGTCCGTATCCTACTTCCGTTTTACATCGTAACAGTGATTTCCGTGAGCCGATTAACGCTCAAGCTCAAGTTTGTTCTATGAAGGCCATGTCTAATACTTCTGACAAATGGTATAATCGACTCTTACACCATGTTAGGGAATCTCCAGAAAGATATTCAGCATTCCAGATTTTTGATGGTAAGCTTTTTAAGTTTGTACGCCCTTGGCGTGGTAGTTTTGGTACCGTAAGCGATTCTTGGAGGGAGTTGGTCCCTAAAGATCGTCGTTCCGATTTATTAAAGGCATATCATAAACCATCTACTGTTGGACATCTGAATATCTCGAACACTTTAGGACGCATATCTCAGACATATTATTGGCCCAAAATGTCAGCTGATGTTATTCGCTATGTTAATCGCTGTCACACTTGTTTGAATACGAAACTCGAGCAACGCAAACCTATTAGTCGTATGGTAGATCACTCTCGTGAAGTTAAGTCTGTGGAAGAACCTCGTATCGATAACATTGATTCCCAACCGAAATCTAAATCTCGATGTGACATGAGACATCGAGCAGTAGAGTACTTGCCGAATCAGATAGTCTGGCGTAGGAACTTCGTTCGTCCTTATAGAATACATCGTCGACTATCTTCCGATTTCTATGAACTAAGAACCTGTGAAGGCGAACTTGTGCCTGGAACTTGGAATAGCGCACATCTAAAAGCGCAACCTAGAGTTGTTTAGTGTTTTTATTTGTGGCCTGTCTGGGGGCTAGACGAATACTCAGTCGGGTGTAATCCGCCCTGGCGTAAAAGGCGTCCAAAAAGGAGTCTTCGTCTGTTTGTTCATTACATCTTGAATTATTTTGATTGGCCTGACTGGGGGCTGGACGAATACTCAGTCGGGTGTAATCCGCCCTGGCGTAAAAGGCGTCCAAAAAGGAGTCCTGCTTGGTTGTACATTCTATCTTGAATACATTTTTGTGGCCTGTCTGGGGGCTAGACGAATACTCAGTCGGGTGTAATCCGCCCTGGCGTAAAAGGCGTCCAAAAGGGAGTCTTGCATTGTTGTTCATTCCATCTGTACATTTCGTTTTTTTTTCAGGTTGAAGTTAGTTCTCAATAAATTATCGTTCTGTATACCGTTTTGGACTTGACTTATTTACCGTGACATTCATTTGTCTGTTCTGGAACGATTGTTCGTGTTGACAAGTTTACGTATCGCAGATCCTTTAATTTTGGTATGTTTTGATTCTAGCTGTCTGTGCTAGGTTTTGATGTACTTATTTTGAGATAAGTTTGTTATATCAAGTTTGGATCGGACTGCGTTTGGTTGTTGATACATTTATCGATTCTTGATTCTGACAATTTTGGTTTAATATGGTGTCTTTTAAATTCTATGATAGCTTTTGCTTTCGAGTTGACTCAGTAAACAATCTTGTAGATTGTTATACTAATAATATGTGTATGGACGTTAAAAGGTTTAGAACTGTTGATAGTGTTGTTCTGTTTGCTGTTTTGCATCTCTATCTAGAGGATTTGGAGATCACACTTATATACAGATCTTTCCTGTTTGAATTGTTCTGGTCGTATAGAGTTTTATTGTACCGTGTAGGTTTTCCTCGAGTGAGGGTTTTGTAAACTCTTATACGTACTGGGCGTTTGTTATTGACTTTTGGATTTTATACATTCCAATTTTATATACCGATTTTGACTATTGTTTAATTTTCTTAAAGAAGTCTTCACTTTAGGTTAATATTTGGCATATGGGTTGTTATTTTACCTGCATATTTGCTGTTTACCGTTTTCTCCTTGACCTTTGTGAATGATTCTTTAAGATAATAGTATGTGGACTTTTGGATACATCTTGTTGTGTTCTATATATTCACCGATTTTGACTCTTCCGCTTTAAGAAGCGGGATGGACGTCAATAAATTCCGTCGTCCATTCCCGTTAGCTTCTTATAGGGCTGAGACCGACACCCCTCGTTTGTAATCGCGATTTTTCTTTTATCGGTCATGGACGTGTCTATGTTTGTTTACTTTTTTCTGTGTATTGGTCCTCAACCGTTTCAGTGTGGTGGTAGGCCGCCGCTGCACTTTAAACTTTTGATGTAACGTAATCCCTTATTTTGTTTGGCCAGTTTAAGATTCTTTATGTTGTTGTTTCTATCGCATGGCGTAACGTTTGTAAGATTGTTGGAACTCGTAAGTACACAGTGTCACAGTTACTCATATCCTACCTTTTAGATTCTTACCTACTTTTCCTTAACCATTTGCTTCCTATACAGTAGTAATAAACCTTTTTAGTTAATCCTGTTTTTTTTGAGCTGCTACTGCTTCACGGTAGTTAGTCTCTTTAGAGCTGTCGGAAGTTGTTCCCTAGTTTTGGTTGTGACGCAACGATTTTCGTGACTTGTGTTCATAGCGCAGCTTTTTATCTTCTTTCGCCGCTAGGAGTAATGATCCCCTTCTAGTCTGTGCTTTTTTCGGTGCTATATGCAGCTTTTCCTTCCCCTTTCTTGTTTTCTTCGTGGCGCATGAACACTCGGCATGATATCGGCTGTTGCACATTCTGATGCTGGGGTGACGACCGTTCAGTACTGTTTGTTTTGTTGTTTTATGTTCTCGTTATTTGTAATCCTCGTACCGGCTGAATGTCGAAGGGCCTTTGTGGTGGTTTAGGCCGAGCTAACTGTTGACATGGTGTGTTGGTTTGGTTATTGATGTGCTAATGAGTTTCTGCCGTCGAACAATCTGTTCGTCGATAGTTTTGCTGACCTTGTGTCATTATCGCCTTCTGCGTTTTACTTTTCTTCCTACTAGATTTGGATAGTTAGATGACTTTGTGTCAGTTTCGCTTTCTGCGTATTACCTGGTTCTTATCTAGTTTAAGTTAGTTTTGCTAGACTTTGTGTCAATTTCGCTTTCTGCGTAATATTTTGCTCCTATCTTCTTTAAGATAGTTATGCCTGACTTAGTGTCGTTTTCGCCTTTTTCGCTTAGTTTCGCTCCTATCTAGTGAAAGATAGTTTATGCTTGACTTTGTGTCGATTTCGCCTTCTGCGTTTCGTTTTGCTTCTATCCGTTTTAGATAGTTTTGATTGAGGTGTATTTCTGATTCATGTTCTTAGGTCGCTCTTCAGTGCTACCTTTTGTTTACGACTAGTGTCGTGTTATAACTCAGCTTACGTTTATATTTGGTTTTACCGCAATTCTCTGTATTGTTTCATCAGATTCTTGCGTTTCGCTTTTGTGACTTTAGGTCACTATAGTTTCAGAATTTAGATTTATTTGCGTTCCGTCGATTCTTATCAAATGTTTTGCTAGATACCGTCGTTTATGGACACCGCTCCGCCGAACTTTTGTTCAGTTTTTTTTTTAAATTAAGGCTCACGTTTTCACTTTTCTGGTTTTCTTTAGGAGACTTACCTTCTACTTCTGGAGAAATTTACAAGTAAATTTCTGTTGTGAAAGGGGGGAAATTGTTACGCTAACAAATGCACTTTTCTGCAGACGACCTATTTTAGTGCAAGTTTTCTCTATTATTACTCATAAAACCCTCGTAGCTTTATCTTCTAAATAAATTTCTACTAATGCTATTTAATTTGCTTTCAAACTCCTTATATCGAACAGTTAGACCCTTCAACTACAATATTGTCAATCCTTTACAATTCTTTCAAATCATTCTGAAAGCCTATGTTTTAAAGCATGCGGCCATCTTTATTTACCCTTTACCGAAACGATCGCAAGTTTTACACTGATAACTCGTTTAATGCCTTACCGTATGTCAAACTGATTTTATAGGAATTTTTGTTACGAATTATAGATCATCTAAACGCTTTTCTTTCGTTAATTTTGCTCTTTTAAAGGTTATTTCTAATTTAATTATAGTTTCACCGCTTATTGCGCCATCTCCATTTCGACGTTCGCCTTCTGCGACAGGAATCTCACTTGCCGACTCCTTTTAGAAATTTACGTCTCCAGACATTTAATTGTTTCACGTTGCTAGTTTTAAATGTCACCTTTGTTTTTGCAAATTGAAATCTTTCTTAAAATTCGAAATCTAAACTCCTTTTCTTCTTGAACTTCCTAAATTACGATGACGTGTTTCCGGCATCTTCATCAATTTCGAAACGACCGCCATTGTGGCTTAATCTCCCTTAGCGCTGAGTCGTGTTTGTGACTTGTGAAACAGAAATTTGATCTTTGCGGTAAAAGGTATGGAAATCCTCTTAAAATTTATGCTATATCCCTTTTGAACTTACAGGATTCTTCTGTACGTTATTGTGAACGTACAATTCTTTGTATAACGGAGACTTTGGAGATTTTTCTTCCGTGAGGCGTTAGGCGTCTCCGGCATTTCTACCTGGTTATTTTGGGAACGTATTTAGGCCGTTCGAATATTACCGTCGCAGATCTCGAGAACCGGCAGGCCGTCCGTAACCTGAGTAATAGGGGCACATTTCTTCTGCGGAACCCTTTTGGTATAGGAGGAAGGACGCGAACTTCCAAATTGTTCTACCCCAAAATGGCGTCGGCGTGAGGTCTACCGGGAAATCATAGAGCATCGAGATGCATATGTGTGCGGTAACAGAATTTGGAAGAAACGTTTACAGTTTGTAGAACCAGACAAAGTAGGTGTTGTTCTATTATTTGCTGAATTTTAAATACAATAACTTTTTAGAACAGAAATCGTTTAGCTTATCTTATAATTTAAATTTAATGTCAAGTTTATACCTCTAGAAAGACACTCATTAGGGGTGGAAATTTATCTCGATATACAGATCATACGTAGGGAGTTTATTTTCCCTTATTTCAATTTAGTTTTAATGGATCTTACGAGTCTGTTTATAATTTAAACCCGATTTGTTCAGCATTTGCCCGGGTTTCTGTAATCGGAATCTTTTATTTAAACCTGAAGACCGACAGCGTCACTGTCTGTCTTCTGCACAATATTAAAGTCGAAATCAAGCCCAATTCCTTCTGAACGGGCCTAAGTTTTGTTTTGTCATTATTTTTAATCATAGTTTACCTGTAAACTGCCTTTCATGTTTGATATAGAAATACTGTACAGAATGAAAATTGCGTATACGGAATTGGTATTCTAGTTTTATCTCTTGTAAATTAATTTCTTTAACTATTTCGATATTACTGAATTTTTGCACACCTGTTATACGGGGGATACTCCAAAAGTTTCCTACCGGGTAATTTTATGTTATGATCGTTTCTTTTCTTGTTTTGAATATATTTGAAATCAAGGCTTATCCTTGGATTTGATATTAAGTAACTTACCAAATTACTTGAGATTCTTTTTTTTTAAATTTAGAATCTTGCGCATTTACGTAATTGAGACTTCCTTGTTCTCGTTTGTTTGTAACTTTAATTAACTTCAACCCGAGGAATAATTTTGGGCTAACCCCTCCCACCTCTCGAATTACTTATACGGGGGAGAGTAATATAGTTTGGTCTTACACTTTTATTAATTTTCTACCTTCAATTGGTGTTCATATTGTATTTGAACCGGGCTTCACCCTTAATGTTACGTTAGTTCTGAATCATGTATAAACGACCGTGTCTGGTACCTAGCATTTAAGCGTTGGCTTTGCCGTTTTGGATATTTTATTTTGTTTTACCGAATTGTGTACGCAATAAATTTAGTTGTACTGTTGAAAGCGTTTCGTTCTATATCCCTTCCCACTAGCATTGAGTTAGTCAAGTTTCTTGTTTATCGACGAGTGATAGGGGGCTGATCCTCTGGTGATATTGGAGCTACCAGGTCCCGCCTGCTTCCGTTATAGCGTTATCTCTGCAGGTGGATAATAACGGTGGCGTCCACATACCCCTCCACCTCGCGGCCTTGAATCCGCGACGTTCTCCGTAGCCTAGAGAGTTAGCCGGCAGAGACCTTCCTGGGGACTTAACATCAACAGGTAGGTTCAGACCAGAGAGGTTCAGCGTACGATCACACCTTATCACTCGCCACACTGTAAATTTTACGCCGCGGTGGTGGCAGTTCATTCGAACTTGAGTGAATTAAGAATTTCTTCTTGTGTAAAATGGATGAAAAAAATTACTTATCGTGATCAAACATTATTTGTTGAAAGGCAAAACGGCATAGAAAACTAAAGACAAGCTGGATAGCATTATCAGAGTGAGCACGATAGTGCGTACCCTAATATACTTGGCATAACGAAAAGTTTCTATCATCCTAGATCTCAGAATCCAATAAAGCTTTTTTCAGGCAATGCTTTTCAAATAATCCTTATGGTGGTAATCCGTGGTAACCGTTGCCATGACAACCATCGCCATAGCAATCGTCGCCATGGCAACCGTCGCCATGACAACTGTTGCCATAGCAACAATGGATGGCGACAGTTGCCATCGCCATAGCAACAGTTGACATGGCAACCGGCTCCATGGTAACCATCTCCATGGCAACCATTTCCATAGCAACCGTCTCCATGGCAACCGTCGCCATGGTAACCATCTCCATGTTAACCGTCTATATGGCACCCATTGCCATGGCAACCATCGCCATGACAACCGTTGCCATAGCAACAATTGATGGCGACGGGTGCCATGGCGACGGTTACTACGGCGACAGTTGCTATGGCGACAGTTGCTATGGCAATTGTTGCTATGGCAACCGCCGCCATGACAATGATTGCTATGGCAACGGTTGCCATAGAGACGGTTTCTATGGCGATGGTTGCCATGGAGACTGTGTTGCCATGGCGACTGTTGGTATGGTGATGGTTGCCATGCAGACGGTTGCTATGGCAATGGTTGCCATTTCAACGGTTGCTATGGTTGTCACAGAGATATGCTATCGAGACGGTTGCCATGGCAAGCGTCCCCACAGCAACCGTTGCCATGGCAACGGCCATGGTCTCCATGGCAACCGCCTCCATGCAATGGTTGCCATGGAGACGGCTTCCATCGCGACGGTTGCTATGGCAGCCGTCTCCATAGCAACTGTCTCCATGGCAAACATCGCCATTGCAACCGCCTCCATAGTGACTGTTGCTATGGCGATGGTTGCAATGGCAACGGTTGCTATGGAGACGGGTGCTATGGCAACCTTTGCCATAGCAACAGTCGCCATGGGAGCCGTCGCCATGGTTGCCATGGCAACCGTCTCCATAGCAACCGTCTCCATGACAACCGCCGCCATGGCAACCGTCTCCATGGCAACAATAGTAATCGTCGCCATGACGACGGTTGCCATGGCGACCGTTGGTATGGCGACGGTTGCTATGGTGATGCTTGCCATGGAGGCGGTTGCTATGGCAACGGTTGCTTTGGCAACGGTTGTCATGGCAACAGTTGCTATGGCGATGATTGTCGTAGATACGGTTGCTACCGGTTGCTAAAATGGATGAAAAAAATTACTTATCGTGATCAAACATTATTTGTTGAAAGGCAAAACGGCATAGAAAACTAAAGACAAGCTGGATAGCATTATCAGAGTGAGCACGATAGTGCGTACCCTAATATACTTGGCATAACGAAAAGTTTCTATCATCCTAGATCTCAGAATCCAATAAAGCTTTTTTCAGGCAATGCTTTTCAAATAATCCTTATGGTGGTAATCCGTGGTAACCGTTGCCATGACAACCATCGCCATAGCAATCGTCGCCATGGCAACCGTCGCCATGGCAACTATTGCCATGGCAACCGTCTCCATGCCAACCATCGCCATTGCAACCGCCTCCATGGTGACTGTTGCTATGGCGATTATTGCAACGGCAGCGGTTGCTATGGAGACGGTTGCCATGTGGACAGTTGCCATGGCAACCATCGCCGTGGCAACCGTCTCCATTGCAACGATCTCCATAGCAACCATGTCCATGGCAACCGTTGCCATGACAACCATCGCCATAGCATCCATCGCCATAGCAACAATCGCCATAGCAACAGTCGCCATGCCACCATCTCCATAGCAACCGTATCCATGGCAACCGTTGCCGTAGCAACCGTCACTATGACAACCGTTGCCATAGCAACCGTCTCCATGGCAACCGTTGCTATGGCAACCATTGCCATGGCAACCGTTGCCATGGCAACCGTTGCCATTGCAACCGTTGCCATTGCAACCATCGCCATAGCAACAGTCACCCTGGAGGCGGTTGCAATGGCGCTGGTTGCCATAGAGACGGTTGCTATGGCAATAGTTGCCATAGCACCGATTGCCGTGGGGACGCTTGACGTGGGGGCGCTTGCCATGACAACCATCGCCATAGCAACCGTTGAAATGGCAACCATAGCCAGAGCAACCGTCTCCATGGCAACCATCGCTATAGCAACAGTCGCCATGGCAATCGTCTCCATGGCAACCATCGCCATAGCAACCGTGCCCATGACAACCGTTGACATAGCAACCATTGTCAACCATTTAGTTTGAATTTGAATTAGTTTTACCGCGAAAGTCACTTATTATGTACTAACATATGACATTAACAAACATTTAAAAACATAATTTAAGAAATTCATAATTAATGTAATTTTTCCTACTCTATAACGTAATTTCGGATAGAAAAACAACCTATTAATATAAATAAACCGTACAGAAGACGAGATTAATAAAAACATCCGAACAGAGAGAAAGAGAATCCCTGGAAGGAAAAAAGTAATGACGATATAGAAAGCAAGCTCAAAAATTCTCCGAAAACTAATATTAAAATTTAAATGATATATTCAACATTGACTCGCCTGAAAACACTATAGTTATTTGTAGAAAGAGTTTTTTTTTCAACGATCATCAAATAAAAGCCAACAGCATCGAAGATTTATCAGCGGAAAAACCGAAAAGATTCCTGATCCATTCCTATCCGATACGACTCCCAGAGTACCGTTGAACATCACGTACCATACCACAGGAAGACAAGTAAATATCTAATGAAAATTTATATTTTATATCCAAAAATACGAACATAACCCAACTTTACAAATTATACAATTTAATTTATATTTAGCTTAGAAAGATCAATTATATAACCCTACCTTGCTATTGAATGGTCGTTCCTATAATTTAGTACTTAAACCAAGCATATAATCATCACAATTCACTTAGTTTTATGTAAGACTCATTTATACGTTTATTTTAGGTATGTTTAGTACTACGTTTGGTTTTAATATAATGCTTATGTATGTGTTCTGCGCATAGTAAGAACAGCTGATTTGGTTTGTTACAAGATAATGATAAATACTGTTTATACTAATTTTTAAGCCTTTTAGACGTTCATTTCGAATACACACTTTTATTTATGCTTTACTTCATATTAATATATTGTTTGTCATAGTTAGTTTGAAATCCTTTAATTAAATATTCATACTTTTGAATCAACATCGTTTCTGTTATAAATATAAGCCTTGATATACGCATTTAAAACACATTATTATACAGAAGGACCGGCTCTCTGAAATAAGATCTCTAGCTTCCGCTATGACGCGGGTATGATTTCTGAAATCTCTGTGGTCAATAGCGTTGGACATATTATTCGTATTGAAAAAGCATATATGTAAAGAGATATATGCAAATAAATCCAAATTTGGAAGGTAAAGTTCACCCCATGAAATATTCTGGCCATTTTAAATAAATGGCTGAAGATTTGTGAAAGCAATCTACATTATGTGCTGCAGATAGCAATTTTTTTTCATTTTTATTAGGAGCTGAGTTATTAACAATTTTCGGGAACACCGCAAGAAAAATTTTCAAATTGTAGGCGGTCTAGTGGTTACCACATCCGAGTTCAAGCCGTTGAGCTGCAAATTTTTTAAATATTTTGATTTCATATTTTATTACGTAATGTGAATTAGATATTTCAAATTTTGGCATTATTTTGCGCTTTAGATAGAAATGAATTAGTCAGTTGTAATTATTAATTTATTCGAAAGCTGCGAAACTTATAAATTAAGCACAAGAATAACTTTTGGGTTTACCCTTTCCCAGCCATATGTTTGCATGAATTTAAGACAGCTTTGAAGTTGTAACATTTCTTTGTAAAAGTGCAATGTATTTACAAAAAAAAGTTGAGGACTAGTTTATTGCAAAATGCTTCGATGGGACAGAAAAAAGGGGATTTGTTTGATCCTAAAATCCAAAACTTTTATCAGCTTGACGCCTTCTTGTCCATCATTCTTTGGTTAAAGTACCAAACACATGAAGTATATTTAGGTTTTTTCTGTCCCATCGGGGTATTTGGCAATAAACTAGAGATGAGTATCATCAATTAGGACTGTTTACAAGTGTTTTAGTAATTTTTGAAAAATTCTGGTAATTTTTGAAATGGCCATATGAACACAATTGACGCAGAGTGCTCCAAACGATCTGTTGTTACAACTACAATATATTTAAAAGTCATATTATATTTATGGAAGACTGAAGGTATGTGTAATTGCTAAAGCAATAGGGATTTTAAATAAATATCAAAACGGGTGCCGCGATTTCTCACAAACTCTGAACAAAAGCGTAAACCAGTAAACACTTGTAAACACAGTTTGTGACTATTTCAACGTAATCTATAAAAATATATGTATCATTTTAAAATAGTAGATGAAACTTGGATATGTTACTCCAACCTGAATCTATAGAACAGAATGGGTTGCAGTCAGAGAATCTTATCTAAAGAAAGCAAAAACCGTTCCATTATCTCAAAAGGTGATTATTTTAATGAAGAAATAAAGAAAAATCGATAATTTTTGCTGAAAAAGAAAGTTGTTCTTCACCAATACAACGAACCAACCGACTCTACTCCAAGGGTTACAAAAAAATTTACAAAATTGGGATACAAAGTCCTTCGGCATCCCCCCTAGATACCAGATTTAGCTCTTTCCTACTATTAGCTGTTACCGAATATGAAAAAATGACATTTACGCCAACAAATAGGTTATCATCCAAAAAGTAGCTTATTTTAGGAATGTAAGTAAATTGTAGTATGTAGATGGGATTAAAAAACTACAGTACCGTTGAACAAAATATATAAACTTGGGAGGAAGATAAGAGGGTGTTTTTTTTTCCAAAAAGTTGAGTCACAGATTTATCGACCCCTCCCCGCCTCGTATGTTCCCTCGCAGTTCATAATTGACGCCTTCCGACGAGTCCGAAGAGAAATAAGGAAAATTTTAAGATAAACATATTTAAAGAATTTAATGAGAAATATATCCTAAATTCTCTTTTCTTATAGTTTATAAGACAAAGTCTACACAATGCAAAATGTAATTTTACTCATATATATTACCACACAAGCTACACAATAAATACGAAATTCTTGTTCCCTTATCGCAACGAAAGCCCATGATAAAGTTTTATCGCACTATTCTGTACTCAATGTTTTCTGTTTCATGCTTCATTTGGTGAATTTAACAAATGCTTGCCGTATCGTAAAATGCATATATGAATTTACTTACAGAACTACAGACGAACTGCATTTATAATATCACAAATTTGTACGAACATTTAATATGCGAAAGTAATTTATTTACAAACACTAATCGTAACAATTTTCAGTTTACGGTAAGAATTAGAAGTGCATACATTTTTAAATATATTCAAGAACATCTTATCCAACTGCTTAAAATTTCCTTATTTTAAAGGTAATTTGATAAGAAAGAGTCCTTTCAAATATCACTGTTTCTTTTTCGTGATTACTCGAGAGCAAACGCATCAGGCCGAAATTACTATGGGCCATATAAATACATAGTCTATAACATCGCTAAGTAGAACACGCAGTTATTGAATAGCACTATTCATTCGGTTAACCGCACATATGTTTTTTGTCGTTGAATTGTAACGCAATTACTTCACTATTACAGTAAAATTCTTTTCTTCATGGGCGTAGATAGAAGAATGAGGAGTTTTTATAATTTATTTTGTTTTTTAGTTTATATTTCGTTAGATAAATAAGGTGAGTTACTTTCTTTTTTTCATAAATTTATTGCAAAGTCTGTAAAATATCGTTAAAAAATATTCCATTAAATAAACTTAACAATCCTTCCTTCAAAACATTTCTTCAAAAATATACTGATGTTCCTGGTGAATTCACCTTATGCAAATATTATGTTCCTAAGTGTTACACGAAAGCAGTAGAACCCATTAGAAGCTATCTTTCAAATCAGTACCTACGGATGTGCCGACGAAACTGTCGATATATTAGGACGCTGTGTGGTAAATGTTGTAGCTGGTATACAACATCCAACTATTCCATATAACACATATGTAATAGCAACAAAAGTTATAAATACAGTTGATATGGAAACAGTAGCTCAAACCATTTATGAGAATATGCACCAAGTGCTTCATTCGGATGACAGGTACAAAGAAGAAATACTTTTATTTGTCAGTGGCAGCGCTGCATATATGTTAAAAACAGGCAGACTATTAAAGGAAACATATCCTAATATGCTGCATATTACTTGTGTAGCACATGCCCTTCACAAAATCTGTGAATATATCAGAGACACTTTTCCGGAAGTTGATAGACTTGTATCCGCTTTTAAAAAAGTTTTCAGGAAAGCACCATTGCAAGGAACTAACACAAATTCCAAATTTCAAAAATCAGTTGTACTTTCTTCACGAACACTTTGGAAATTTGTTAAAACTGATTACTTATTTTGAAAATCAAAATCTCAAATTAAATTATGGATTAACCACATTAGATGTGGCTATTAATAATTTGAGAAATATTCCAAGTGACTTCGGATGTGGCTTTCGGCAAATGTTAGACGCAGTTTTTAATAGAAGTCCAGATTTAATAACATTGCGGCAATTGTGTATGGGGACAATTCTTCAAATCTAACTGCTAAATACGCTGAAATAAAACAATATTTCCAGTGTGCCCCTCTATCCAGTTGCGATATAGAAAGGTCGTTTTCTATCTACAAGGATGTATTTCATTCAAATAGAACAAATTTTACAGAAGAGAACCTGGAGAAAGTATTGCTAGTTAATATTATCCTTTACTCAACTTGAACTACAAAATCAACAAATAAATATGTATTTCGTATTTTATAGACTACCAACCGTTTGTTTTCCAATTATATAAATAAAATTAAAAACTCTTTAAAATACAAATTTTGAATAGTACGCCATCGGCCTCTCGTGTCCGGTCCCTAATGATCACATTGAAATTTTTGGTTATTCTGTTTACCTATATTCTATTTAAAAAATAGATTTTTATTTTTCTTGTAACGACACACTATATTCGTAACGAAAAAATTAGGATTTTTTTTTCTTACAATCTGTTAAAAATGCACTTAACAATAAGCAAATTGTAAAAACGTGGGTAAATTAACATGTTGAGATACTATTCAGTGATAGTAATTCTCTCTCTCACACTCGCCTAATTGACAACCATTCCAATAGCTCAAAAAAATCATCTAATATTCTCTATTTTACAATATATCAAGTCACACAATTGTGACATCTCGTATCATTATTATTGCTTTAAAAAAGCTATTCAATTATGGAAAACATATTTTACTAAATACTGTGTCGGGATTTAATTTTTTGATTGATGGAATTTACGACATTTAATTGATTGAAATCTGTAAATTATATGCATAAAATACGAGTGATGTCCAGATAGTAAGTTTATTTCGTACTGATGTCAAAAATTACATTTTTCGTATTATTTATGCTACAAAAAATGGAACATTAAAATCTTAGTACTTTAAAGTAAAATATTAAAGTTCAAGTACTTTAAAATTATATCAGTTGTTTACAGGAATAATTCAAATTTCAAGAAATTATTTAATTTAATAACAATAATAACATTACTTCATTAAGTACTTGCTAATACAATAAACATTAAATGTGCAGTCCCTTGTTTTTTTTTAAGTAGACCTGCGTTAGAAAAATGGTATATATTTATTGTGGTTTCTTCGGTTATTTCAGACACCGACGATTCAGAAATGGGCATCGAATTTTCTAAATTGTAAGTTGCTGCACTACAGGTTTGCACCACAGGCATATTCGACGTACCAATACATTGTTCTCTCCCTGCAATATCATTTTTGAACATTTCTTTTTGCTCTCCATCGAATCTTCTAGATATCCTTCAGCCACAGTTGAGCTTTTCCATCTTCCATGTTTTCTAATTCTAATCAAATCCGCGTCGGCGTTCGCTAGCATAGTTACAGAAGTCCGTCGGAAACAATGCCAGGTGTATTGTTCTGCATTTGACAAGTTTATATATTTAGCTATCTGAGACGGTACCTTCGCTATACGAGGTGCATTCAAGTTGTAAGGCCTCCGATTTTTTTTCTCCAGACTGGAAAGAAATAGAAGCATGTGCATTGTTTTGAAATGAGCGTACGTTCGTTGTCAATACGTCACAGAGATGGCAGCACTGTACGGCAGATGGAATTGTAGCGGCAGCGTCGAAAATGAGAACTGTTTTAGATACTTAAAATGGCTACGTTTTCCTTACTTGAACAGCGTGCAATCATTCGTTTTCTAAATTTGCGTGGTGTGACACCAATTGAAATTCATCGACAGTTGAAGGAGACATGTGGTGATGGAGTTATGGATGTGACGAAAGTGCGTTCGTGGGTGCGATAGTTTAATGAAGGCAGAACATCGTGTGACAACAAACCGAAACAACCTCGGGCTCGCACAAGCCGGTCGGACGACATGATCGAGAAAGTGGAGAGACTTGTTCTGGGGGATCGCCGAATGACAGTTGAACAGATCGCCTCCAGTGTTAGCATTTCCGTGGGTTCTGTGCACACAATCCTGCACGACGACCTGAAAATGAGCAAAGTATCCTCCAGGTGGGTGCCACGAATGCTGACGGACGACCACAAGGCTGCTCGTGTGGCATGTTGCCAAGCAATGTTGACGCGCAACCAAGGCATGAATGGGACTTTCTTTTCGTCGATTGTGACAATGGATGAGACGTGGATGCCATTTTTCAATCCAAAAACAAAGCGCCAGTCAGCTCAATGGAAGCACACAGATTCACCGCCACCAAAAAAATTTCGGGTAACCGCCAGTGCCGAAAAAATGATGGTGTCCATGTTCTGGGACAGTGAGGGCGTAATCCTTACCCATTGTGTTCCAAAGGGCACTACGGTGACAGGTGCATCCTACGAAAATGTTTTGAAGAACAAGTTCCTTCCTGCACTGCAACAAAAACGTCCGGGAAAGGCTGCGCGTGTGCTGTTTCACAAAGACAACGCACCCGCACACCGCACCTAACGTTACGCAACAGTTTCTTCGTGAAAACAACTTTGAAGTGATTTCTCATGCTCCCTACTCAGCTGACCTGGCTCCTAGTGACTTTTGGCTGTTTCCAACAATGAAAGACACTGTCCGTGGCCGCACATTCACCAGCCGTGCTGCTATTGCTTCAGCGATTTTCCAGTGGTCGAAACAGACTCCTAAAGAAGCCTTCGCCGCGGCCATGGAATCACGGCGTCGACCTTGTGAAAAATGTGTACGTCTGCAGGGAGATTACGTCGAGAAGTAACACCAGTTTCATAGTTTTCGGGTGAGTAGTTAGTTAGAAAAAAAATCGGAGGCCTTAGAACTTGAATGCACCTCGCAGTATGGTCTCCGATCTCTGAACACTACGTTTATTTTCTTTATAGTGTATGAATAGTTTATCGTGATTAATGTGTCCCGGACGCAATATTCTATACTTTCTATACAGTTCTATGGGATTTATATCATTCACTTCATTAATTACCGTGAAGGCTCTCTTCCGATTTATTTTCGTAACGAGTATTTCCACGATGAAAACATTATTTTTATTCTTAATATCGTGAATAGAAATATTGTATAGTTCTTCTCGCCTGAGAGCTCCACAAAATCCAGATGAAATTATAATCTGAAATAGATTAGGAATTTTAAACTGTTTCTTAAAGAGTATAAATTATACTATTTTCATAACGAGATAAATTTCATCTGGAGCCTCCACCATGAATTTATTTAGGTGTTCTCTCGTCAAAATCAGAGATTTCTTCTGACTATAATTACTATAATTTTTGTTATTTTATTTCCGTACTTTTTGAAATTACTTACCTTATTAGAAAAATAAACTAAAAGTACAGTGAAAATGCGTTTTTTCTTTTTCTACTCACAAAACAACTGGTATTCCTTTTCGTGACTTATGTGGCATCAAATTCTTTCTCACGCGAACAGTTTCATCAGAATATTTTGCGATATCTCATTTGTATCCATTTTAAATCGAATAATCGAATAAAACACAGAAAATTGACGTGGTTTTTAATTTTTAAACTTCCACCGCTATGGAAATATTAGTTACCACTTACGATTAATTTCTGCGAAATGTAAATGTCATTTTTGACATCAATATGAAATAAATTAATTTAATTTTATTATTTAAAATTCATCAAACTTGTAGTATGAAATAAACCGTTGTATTCACCACGAACGAAAAGTGTTTTTAAGGGTAAGTAATTCCGTCTTCGGCTGACGCCTCGGCCGTAAACAACTTTCTCGTCCTTTAAAATATGACTTTTCATTCTTCATAAATAAACTACTACAACGTGTTTCAAAAAGAATAAGATCTAGTTGTCCATGAATTTCTCCTATAAATTACGATTTTCTGTATTCTTGAAATGCGGGTATAGATTTAATGGTATGAAGGATATCTACCTGTCACTGTCAAAATTTATCATCAAAAGATATGGTGATGAAATTAATAACAAGTACAATTAGATTATTAACTTATTTAATCAGAAAACTTTAAAAATGAGATATTAATCAAACAATAAAGATTAGTTATTTATCTTTATTGTTTGATTTGTAGAAATTTTAATTATTATAATTTATAGCAAGTGTTCACAATTGTGACCATTGTTGAATGCATAATACAATACAACGTTTCGTGTTGTCAAAAATATTTTGCAATACATTTAGTGTGAATCTAACGGAGTTCAACGACGATCTGTTGAAGAATCGATACTCTGTATGGATACATATTGCTATGAATTGTGGTTTATATATTTACTGCACCACCATCCACAACTAATCTACCCAACTAGAATACTCAGCCGGTTGAATAAAAATGGGACTGCTTTCTTCTCAGGGTTCCAATCGGAAATACGTGGAACTGTAATATTATTTAAGCGCCAGTCAAAATGTCTTGACAATGTGTATAGTTATTAAGCAATATAAGTTACTTATTTATAAATGCGCAGTAAAAGGTTTATATATTCGGAGTTACTTTTTTAATTAATTCAGTAGTAAAGTTATATCAAGAATAAAACACAGGATAAAATTTAAATGAATATTTAATACAAAAAAAGAAAAAAAACTATCTTTATAGAGTATAAAGATTGTGTAATATACAAATTACAAAGAGGTAAAACAATCCACTGAATATGACCGCTACGTGAATTAAAACTTCCTCTAATGACATCCGATCAAACTTAATTTTTAAAAATAATATAGTTTATTTTTAATTTCTCCCCAGAGAACCAAACTGTATAAACTTGAAAACATGATCAAAATCTACCACATACGCGCTCACATGTAACAAAAAAAATTCCCTTGATTTCCAAACGAATAAAAATTTCACAGTAATAATTTTTTTACATAGAAATTTTAAAAATATTCTTTATCATTTAATTCTTCTAATAATAAATCTCTTAATAACAATATTGAATACAATATAATATTAATCAAAATTTTTTGAATTCATAAAAATATCAAAAAAACTTACAGTTTTTAAGGAGACTCACAAGACACGTTGTTAAATCTTAAAACATCAAAATTGCGAGAATAACAACTCTCGAACAATATACGGGAATTGAATAAAAGATACAACAACCAATTAACACAATCAAAACCCGAATTTAATTAAATATATAAATCTATATATTTCTTTGAGAAATACAACGTTCTTGTGTATTGGTATAACTTAGTCTGCCCCTCAATATCACCCGCAATCGCTTTCACATAAAGCCGACCTTCAAAAATACAAGTTTTTGCTCACGCAGATTAAAATACATTTTCAAAAATATACACTACAATTCAAAAATAATTCTACATTCATTTTAAATAAATTTTAAATATTAATTAGGGAAAAATCCATAACAATATATAAGCGAGACTTCAAAATTCTATGAACAGTATCAGAGGATACGTTCGTTTGAACTGATAAACGACGAACTGATGTATGTGGATTTTCTCCAACAAAGTTTTCTATGGCTTCAACAATAAAAATATTTTCTTGCAATGTGTATATTATTTAGTAGTATTGTTTATTAAGTAAAAAAAATATTTGTAGGAAAAATTATATTGCTAGTCACAAAATGACTAACGTCAAAATTACACTAGATAAATAGTTAGTTATAGATAAAAGGCAAAGTGGCTTATAATAATTTGCAGGTACTAGTTATGTAATGTCTACTGAGATGAAGTTCCTTTTGAAACATGTTGCATTTTTTAAAAGGCTGCCACAATTGGTAGCATTAATTTTGGTGATAATGTGGTGGTGATATAGCTACTTGGAGTATTTTAACATCTTTGTAATTGAAGGCATGACTATTTTTGTTTTCGTGTTTTGTTTAGAAGAAAAAATGCCGTAAACGATCGTAATGAAATTGCAAATTTGTCAAAATTATATTTTCCTATATTATAAATAAAGAACATTTTTAAAGATCGTATGATGTTAAAAATATGAAATCGCATGCTGGAGTAAATGGAAAAAAATAAAATAAATACATGTAGCAAGCAGGTAGTTTTAAAATTTAGTTGACCTCCTTAGTATATATAGTATACGCGTAAGTCAATTTGTAAAACTCAGTGTACACTAAAACAGTAGAAAATGCATTCAAATTGTCAGTACTATACAACATACATAATTACCATGCTTTTAATTTTTGTTTATACACCTAGTATCCAAATCAATGTGTTTCCGAAGAAGACAATAAATGTCGAAACGTTAAAATAAGCTTTTTATTTAAAGAAATAATATATAAATAAGTCCAATTCCAGAAAAAATTAACCTTATATATATATATATATATATAATATTTTCGTGACCTTGGTATGATATGGTAAATTCAATCAGTTGGCGATTTAAGGTCTGGCTTTACTTTAAAGTATATATATTTAAAACAACCCTACATGTTTCGGTAATGATGCCTTTATCAAGGATATAAAATATAAATGACAGTATACAAATGTCATATAATTGAGTTCCTATGGATAAAATTATTCAAAGATACATTCCAATTGAATAATAATAAATCATGCCTTAGTATTCCAAAAACAGATAGACAACAAAAACAGGGAAAAGCAAGACATGAGTTATTATTATGTATGCGCCCGTGGAGCGTCATAAGATGCAAAGTTGTCGGCATTCGCCTTAAACGAGAAGGAAAACCACGAAAACCTACTCGGACAACCAGACAGGAATCAAAACACGGAACAGTCAGCATGATAAGCAAATGTATATGATATTTAAATGTAATTGATATTTAAATAACTTAAGATATATAATTATATAACAAAAAAAATATATTATGATGGTAACCTGCAGATCGTTACACAATTAAGTTATAGTATATACTGCTTAAATTTTTTATATCATTTCTGTTGTTAATTGAATTTTTTTCCTGTTTAATACTAATCATTTCTTTAATTTGTCATTGTGTGTTGTTCTTTATCAATTATCTGTGTGTTTTCAAAATCGAAATGGCGATCGCGTTGTAGTTTGTGTGTAGATAAAGCAGTTTTGTCTGGTTTAGAGTATTTGTGGGCTTGTATTCTTTTGTATAAATATTGTTTCGTTTGGCGTATGTAGTAACTATCGCAATCGCGACATGGTATTTTATATATGACATGTGTCTCTCGATTTTTTTCTATTTTAGCTTTAAGTTTTGAAAATAAATGTTTATTAGTATTACTAAGTTTATATGTTGTAGCTATATTATATTTTTTTAAAGTGTATTTAATTTTTTGTGATAGTTGTGGAACATATGGAATCGTGATATATGTTGTATCATTGTTCAAATTTTTATTGGTGTCTGCAGTGTTGTATATTTGGTGTACTCTTTTTTTAATAGTTTGGTCTATAAGTTGTGGTGGATAATTATTATCTGTTAAGATTGTTGTAATTTTCTTGATGTTAGCTTTTCTGTATTGAGTATGTGATAGTTTTACTGCCCTATCAGTTTGATTATTTATAATCATTTTATTAATACTGTAGGAGCATTTGAGTGGTAATTCATATATCGAAAAGAAGCTGTGGGTTTACTATACCAATTTGTATAAATAGTACCCTGTCTATCATAGCTGTTTTTGTTGTCTATCTGTTTTTGGAATACTAAGGCATGATTTATTATTATTCAATTGGAATGTATCTTTGAAAAATTTTATCCATAGCAACTCAATTATATGGCATTTGTATACTGTCATTTATATTTTATATCCTTGATAAAGGCATCATTGCCGAAACATGTAGGGTTGTTTTAAATATATATACTTTAAAGTAAAGCCAGACCTTAAATCGCCAACTGATTGAATTTACTATATATATATATATGTATATATATATATATATATATATATATATATATATATATATTAAACAAATCTGTCTAAAAATTTAAAATCTAAAAATATTTTTCATTTACTAACCAATTTGACTCTATAAGGAATAACAAAATTTGTGATTTTATATTCTCACTTGCACAACGGTTATATGTACGTAATGTAATACATGGTGTATTTCTCTTTTAAATAACAGAGAAATATTTATGAATACATGTCAAATAGAAAAAAATCCTGACAATTTAAGTGGCGAAACTGTACGATTGTAAATGTGCAAATTCTATTATTGCGACCGAACGACAAACGTTACATCAAGAATTACTAAATATTTAACCTTCGTATTTAACAAATTATGATCCATAAATCCTTAGAACTAATAACAATAGCAAACATGTGTCTGAACATAAGAACATAATACATATGTGTGTATGTTTATATATGAGTTACCTCTTTACGAACACCTTAATTTATTACTATGTTTGATACATTCATTTTTCTAATTCTGTAATACATTTTAAAATTTATGTAATGTATAATTAAATTATGCTGAATTTAAAATATAAAAGAGCAAATATCAGCTAAAATTTAAAAAATGTAGTCGCTAACATAATGGAACTAATGCCATAAAATTTTATTACATTGTATACAGGACGTAATAAAAATGTGGACCGTTACTTCAGGATTATATTTTGTCCAGTGGCATACGGTGAGTTTTTTATTTAAGTGAAACGCTTTTGGTTTACTGATAACAAACAAAACCTTATATACTCATAGAGGCAATTTTATTTATTTGTAATAAGAGAAAAAGCGCAAAAAATATTAAAAACGCGACTGTAAACTGCGCTTCTTGTTATGCAAAGATCACGTATTTTAAATTATAACAGCGACTACGATCAAATACTTACGGAAGCGTCTTGTTTCAGAGCTTCCCAATCAAATTACTTTGATGAAGTTGGTTATAGATATGTCAAGTAAGAATAAATAGTCTTGATTACTGTTCTTTCGACAACCGAGTTATGAATTGCGCCCTGATGAACTCTCATTAGAAAGCGAAAATTAAATAAATATTGTTTGCGTACTGCAGAAACAAAACTAATAGTACATATATTCTAGAGAAGTCAGAGAAAGTTCATATTATAGCCGAGCATACATTCCACTGCTGAAGCGCTAGCCGAAGCAGTAGAAAAATTACCAAGTTTTCGCTGCCGTGTATTATATTGTGATGACTCATTCAACGATACGTCACGTATTATACCTCCAGCGAATTCTCGATGAATATAGAACGCTCGAGAAGAGGTTCAACAACGATATATAAGCCGTCGAGGGAATTCGATACCAAATCATCGCCGAATGAACTTACATAAATATAAATACATAAATGTGCTTATTGTTAGTAATTAGTTTTTAAATTGTTATTCGTTTTTATTATTAATATAGTGTGTGTCTAAGTTACCGTTAGTTTTATTTAAGAACCCGAAAAGACAAACGTTACAATGTACTAGTCTTTTTTCAAGCGTTTAATTAGGATATTTCTTTAAGATTTTATAACATCGTCTTTAGGTTAGGTTCAAATGACAGACGCTTAATTCTCTTTATTAATGATAAACGATATTGATATAATTAATGAATCTACTGTATTATGGTCTATCTCTGACAGTTGTGAAGGAGTACGCGACAATTCTTCAAGAGGCTGCGGCATTTTACTGCGTTCACTAGACACAAGTTGAAATGAATGAATGTTGACGTCTGACATTTTAGGTTAGTTGCGCATATATCCGTCAGAATGAATTTGCGATACATATCAGGGAGATACATGTATTTTTTCAGCTCCGCCGTACAATAATAACGACAAAACTGCCGCCGGACAGAAACGAACTCTTTAAATATAAGGTTGTGAATAGTATAATATCGAAATTACTATGAGCTTGAAAAAAAAATTAGTTAATTATATTATTTTGGCTAATGAAGCAATGGAAGTGGTGCTTCCTTGAACACAAACTTGTATTTTACTCATCAAGACTTAAAAACAGTTATTCTATTCGTACACCTTAAAAATGCATCGTAATTATCTTACACTCTCAGTATATTACAACTGTATTTGAATAAAAAATTAAAATATTCGTGTAGCTGCAGTAATATTAAATAAAGCAATATACTCATAGAAATCGAATATAATTAGTATAAGGAAATATTCAAAGTAATCATGATTGCTTCTGGAATTCCGAACTGAAACCATCTCCTAAGCGCTGCTTCTTTCTTGGCCGACATTTCGGCCACTATTGAGAGGGACATCTTAAAGATTGCTACTACAGTTGCTGCACTGAAAACGGTGGCCGAGAAGGAAACACTTCCAAGGACGCCGTTCATGGAAAACGAATGCTGAAGCCTACATGCCAGGTCAATTCATAGTAATCGTTCTTATAAGAAGTGTACATTTCACTATACGACAAGCATCATCTATATTGCATATGTGATTGAATTCGTGAGCTAAATAAATTTTAAAAAAATCGATTTAATCCTGATACCATAACAGACCATAATAACTATGTTCCACACCAGTTAACTTATGTGATTATTATTTCTAAATAGGTGAACTGTACCACTAAAACTGCCCATTAATAACAAGGAAAGAAGTAATACATATAGTGAAATCAGCAAAATATCGTAAAGTTCCGGGCCCTGATAAATTGCCAGCCGATATATTAAAAAGAATTAAAGACGAACAGATGGTCTGGTAAACTTATATGACATAGGTAGAATTCCAAAAGATGGGCTTAAATCGATGTTTATAACTCTCCTGAAGAAAACAAATGAAAACGAATACAATGACCAACGAACAATTAATTTAGTGCATCGTTTGTCAACCTCCATCGAACCCCTTGGTAGTTGCGGTGATATTAAAGGCGGGGCACGAAATAGCCTAAACAATAATGAAAAATCAATTTATAAGAAAAAAATCATTTATTATAAACAAATTACTTACAATAAGTACACATTGTAAAGAAAGAATGTACTTGTTGCATTTGTTTTTCATTTAAAAGTTTCTCCATACGTGGATATACGTTAGAAACATACACAAGCAAATTGTTTTCGAGTGATAAGAGGCGATTCATGTAAATAGTTTTTAACGCAACCATAGACGAAAAACCCTTTTCACAGAAATAAGACGTGGCGAAAGGAATTAATATTTTCAATGCTTCTGTGACACTAAATTTCCATATTCATTCCGACGAGCAAGCTAAAACGTATTTAAATCTTCAAATATAAATTGCAGTTGTAGCGTTTTGTCGGCAGACTTTTGATGAGCTGGTCGTAAATATCAACTTTTTCACTAAACAGATTCCCATCTGTACCCATCTCTTCGAGAAATTATCTTTATCTTCCAGGAAATACTCCGTCAACTAAGTTTCTAGCTCACGCAAATGCATCTTCAAGAAATCCAAACTGAGATGAATAATAGTGTCTTGTTCGTTCAAACTTTTCTCAATAAAATGCGAAGTGAGTGGGAATATATTCAAATTTTTGCTTTGAAAGCGAATAATCCAAATATCAAGCTTCTTAATGAAAGCATGAACTTCGTCTGTCATTAATAAAAGGTTTTTATCACATAAATTCACACTCAACAATATACACTCATTATTCTGTAAAAACAATGAAAATGGCGTTTGTTTATCATGGAGAAATATTATTAATTCATCTCACACTTCCAATACCCGGATTAACACTTTCCCTCGCCATTCTGTATGGAAAAGAAGAGATTTTTATTTTCGAAAATTTCATCGTATAGTTTAGCAAATAGCCTGTTCTGGAACCGTTCGGCTTTTAATAAAATTAACCTTTTTTACAGTTTTGCAAAGATTTTAATTGAGATTTTCCGGCATGTTTTTGCGACAAAAGTTATATCTGTGAGCAAAGCAGTGCGTCCGTTCCCTTTGGTATAAGACAATCTTTTAATATTTTCATTAATCCACTGTTCTTTCTTGTTATCGCCTTTGCACCATCACTGCATACTGCAATAGATTTTGTCCAATCTATATTAGTATAGTTTCTAGTGGCTTCATAAGAAGCATCAAAAAGACGTTGTCCTTCGCATTCGAAACTTAACTGAAGTTGTGAAATCGCAAGCGCCTCTTTTATACTGGTGACAGGACGACTTCTTCAAACGCATCCATATGCATGTTCAAACAGGCTCTCACAGCGAGTATTATAGAAAGAGATCAAATTACAAAGAGCACGTACACATCTAGTTGGAACTTGTAAATTGCTCATATATGTACACGTCATGTATGCATGTTCATACCCGTCGCTATAAAGGCAGCCACATAAAATAATAGGAATAGTCGTATTACATTTTTTATACTTTCGGTATTTCTTAATGTATAAAATTAGTGCAATGTGGAGAGAGATGTGTACTCTCACCATTACTTCTTCTACATATACTCAGAAGAAATCATTACAAGAAACTACAATTGGATTAAAGTTAATGGCAAATGTATTAATAATATTAGATATGCTAGATGACACGACACTTATTGCCGAATCTTTAGATTACTTACAAACAATATAAGATCAAGTAGTAGAACCTGACGAAGAACAAGGTTTAACGTTGAACAGAAGAAAAATTAAATTTAAATTTTTGAGAATGTCAAAATCACTATAACAGCAGGATACTTTATATATAATATTCAGGTGACGAGAGGAATACATTAGTTTTTCTATAAACTGTACATAGAACAGAGATTATCGAAAACATTTTAGAAGACAATAAAATTAGTAATCTTGTTAGATGTAGTTCAGGCCTTTGATAAGGTCTGGCATGAAAGATTTCTCCATAAATAAAACTAACTTTTGCCTCTCGAACCGTTGAAGCTATCTACACATGATCTACCGGGATGTTCGGAACAAAACAGAAGCAAGTATTAGAAAGTCCTGGGGTCGATCCTCTATCTACTTGCTATATTCCACAAATAGACAATGTTACTGCAGCAATTTTTGCAGATAAAACTGCTATATTTGTAAAAATGTGGAAGAAACAACAAAAAAACTGCAAAGAGCAAGTGAGAATGTATTGAACTGAACAGAGACGTGTAGACTTAGATGTAGCTCAGGCTTTGGATAAGGTCTGACCTATAAAACTCGTCCTTAAATTAAACTATCTTTTCTCCCCCGAACTGTTGGAGTCATACATATTTACCAAGATGTTCAGAATTACAAGACGACCAAACCTCATAAAAAATTATATTGGCTACTGATGCGTGATTCGCGGTTGTTAATATATAATAAAGTTCTGATATACAAACAGATTCGTATATTTCTTTGATTGCATGATATTTCGCTTTGGAGATATGCTGAATAGACACATATTTTAGTGAAATAAAACATTGAGCTGAAAAGCATACCAACCATCCCAACACTGAGGTTTCGAGGCTTCTTAGTAATTAAGGCACTTCAAGAAAACTGGAGCCGAGAAAAGGAGGAAAGGAAGTGATTGAATAATAAAAACAGATTGAACTCTAATGTTGAGTTTATGTACTAATTAATAATTAGATAAAAATTATTGATTAGTTCTTAAGACTAGTTTTAACATTACGATATGCACTCGAAATAGCATTGAATCTGGAGGTGAGTTCTGATGATGTAATGACCTGTAAGTGTCTATATAAAATATATATTTCAAATAAAAGGCTTATAACCTGTGGAATACGAAACTCAAATAAACTGAAGGACTATCATTGAGAACATCAACAGTTCACTTTTAAGCTAATAACACACATTACTCTTTTCTTATCATTATCGTATAGAAGCGCGTCAAAATTATTTGATCGTTTATTCCATGACCTAATTACTATTATAAACTTCTTTTGCCTATTTCGACAAGTAAAATATTTTACTAAATTAGCAGACAACGTTCTTGTTATATTCTACGCGTGGCAAACCTTTACGAGATATTTGCTTTGCACATGGTTTTCTATTTATTTCACAAATGCAATTTCATAACGTTTAATTAACAAACCTTTAACAATTTGTTACAAAGAACAAGTCACTATTTCGCAACTATTAATACGGCGTAAATGAATGGTCTAAATTGATAGTAATAATTTTATGTCAAACATGTTTCTACCTAAAATCTGGTCTTCATTTAATAATTTATTAATTTGAATTGATATCTAAGATATCAATTCAAAATCAAACTGACGAAGTCTATTGTTGTGACAGAAATACCTGTCTTTGACAGAAGTAAATGTTGGAAAATACAAGGTGTATGTCGATGTGTACAGATACAGATTCGTGTAATGTATATCTGCTTCATTTGCAACAAGTGCGTAATGCGTGCTTAACGTATTGATGTCCTAAAATTTCTTTGTAAAACCATGGTTGTTTTTACTTTCAAAATTGTCTTTACTGCCGAGTAAAATACATTTATTGTAATGGCCTATTTTCGAAGCGACTATTTGCAAAATAAAAAAGGTAATCTACTGTTACTACACTCGATATTTTCGAAAATGTGGATTATTGAACAAAATTCTCATATTTCATTTAATAAATAAGCTCCCATTAACAATTAATGTATTCTTTTCAATTTTCCTATAATTCGAGAACTTTTCTATGGGATCCTCTCCATTATATCGAGCCACCTGATTTTTTGCAATGAATCCAGTTTTGTTAGTGGTATACATTGGCCAGCAGAATAATACTTTCTTTTCTGATGAAGAATGGCTTTAACTGTCTGGTTATGTTAATTTGCAGAATTATAGAATGTGATCGGCAGATAATATACATAATAATTAAAGTACCATTTTTATCAGTTCAATTGGTGTTTTGATGCCAATATCAAAACAATAAATTTTTAGGACAATATTCCTTCAAGAAACAAATAATGGCAAATGATATGAGACCATTACTTTAGTCATTCAAGATAGTTGGATAACAAAAAATTAACTAATGATTATTTCTAACAGGATTTTGCCACAACAGACACTACAACATACAACTATAAATTATTTACAGCAATTATTCCCAGATGTTTGATAAGTGTAGATTTATGGCCAAGCAGATCGTCTGATTTGGCGCTTATGAATTTCTTTTTATTGCTTTATTTGGGAAACGTAATATTCTAGAATCTCATAAACAATTTGTAAAAATTACGGCACGCAATCGAAAAGATAATTTGAAATATAGAAGCTGAAATATTAAATAATCTATTTAGGACCAGTTCGGTGTTGTTTATAAATAGAAGGACAACATTTTGAGCATTTCCGTTGCATAGAATTGTATTATTTGTAATATAGGTGTTGGAGATGATTCCGTTTTCTGGTGGTGATGCTTCAACCCTGATTTCTAGAATCACCGCCCAGATGTTGCCTCACCGTGCACAGGTTGTAAGGCTGTACACACTTCACTTTTTTAATCTTCAGTGATTGTTATTAAATGAATAAATGAACGCTCATATAAATATATTTTTCTATTTTGCGTTCGTAATGACCTCATTATGAAACACAAAACAGTCTCGAAATGAGCTTCATTTCGATAAGCTCTTTTTCATTTTTCAATGTTGGCGTTGTTCGAACAATAAAAAAATAAATTTCATTGTTGTTAAATTTAAGAATTTAGTACATTTGACAGATATGATATATGTACATAGGCTACACAAACAACGCATATTGTATACAATTGACAACAAGATATATTGCTTTCTATGTCACTAATGTTAATATTTTTAAACAAAATATCAAGTAATGTTAACGAAAATTAATAAATAATATGTAATATAATTGTATACTTCACGGATAGCAAGATTTAAATTTGAAAATGTCAAGTATCAATGTGTTTTATATAAAAATAAAACTCTGAACTTACAAATTAAATAATTTCAATTTATTAATGTAAAAAAGCAAAATAGAAAAAATAGTATAAAAAAACTCGCCATAAGGCCTTTTGTCGCACTCGTTCTTTAGAAAACTCGTGCCACAAAATAGTGCCTTATGAAACTTGTGTTGTAATATACTATTATTTACACTAATAATCCATTTATTTTTGACCTACAACGACTTATATTGGCATAAAACTGCTGTTAAGAGTGGTGTCTCTTGTTAATCTACCACTATTCTAATAAACTGTTATATAATTAATGCGGGCCATATTGGTTGTACGACCTATTGACAACATAATTTGGTAAAATTCCTAAGTGAATAATTCTTGGTAATTATGGCAATAATAAATTCCATTGTTTAGTAATGGAATTTATCGATACCTATTTAGGAAACGTGAGCGTAGGAATAGATGGCCAGACTAAACACCCTCTGTTGAATTCGTTCACTAATAAAACTAACTAATAAACAAACGGTCTAATGTATAAAGTAAGAAATAAATTTGCAAATATAAAAGATGCCGCTTCCTAGAATCTAGAGAAAGTTTTACAATTTGAATATGTTAATAAAATTCTGTTTATACTGGTTTAAGTTGAACATTTGAAAATTAACATTGCATATTGATAAAATTGTACACGTTATATTTGAATTCTATATCCTAGATTTACTTATATTTAGCAATAAAAAAATGTTTGAAAGGATTGTGAAAGGGTATTAAATGCATCCTCAAGAATAGGTTTGTAAAATTTGTTTCATATGTCATTTTGTATAAATCTCACTTTTGGTATCAGTTAATATTGATTTACTAGTCATGCTAACCATATTTATATGAAATATTCTAGCCCAAAAAGATAAATATGAAAGGAATGACCAGTAAATACAATTTCTCAGGGTTGACAAATTAAATGTTTATTTTAGCATTTAAAAGATAAACTTTAATTTTACTTTTAACATCCGTCATTTTGTGAATCTCTGCAAAATTAATAATTTTTAAATTGAACAATTTTTGCCATTATTTTCATACAGACTTCTTTTCTTCTTCTTCTAATTCTATGGGTTTGGACACCAATAAGTCCAGGCACCTGAATACAATGCTCTTTTTACCACCCTTCGGAGATCTCTCAGTTCCGATCTGTTAGTCCTATATACAGGCTTCTTATTAAATTCATTTCTCCAAACAAACCCCAACAACGTTAGGAATGCTAATGCCCTAAAGACGACAAATTTTTAATATGTGGTGATGTAACAAAAGTGGAACGACCAGTAGATTTATCTTACTATTACCAGTGTTTAAAACCATTTCGATTATTGCGAAACTGTGTTGTAAAAAGTAACGATATTCAGTTCAATTTGTTCTTCTAGATGCATTTCGATAAGTTGATTATCTAATTGCTTGGAATATATTCTATTATCATATTAGCCTAGCCGCTTCCAAAGTAGACCACTGCGATAAATGTATTTTACTCGTCAGTAAAGGCTATTTTGAAAGTAAAAACGTCAAATCGTTTTATTTATTTCAATGTTTGACTTTTATTGCATCAATTTAAATTTAAAAATCATAAAGTTGCAGAATTGTTGCAAGGTTAAGAAATAAATTTTCACTCATTTATATAGTCATTCGTTATATATAAACGCAATAGAAATGAGTTTTTGCGGCGTTATGTAATTATAGACATGGATCCATCAATACAACAATCGAAACATTGGACTTTTATTAGCGAACAATCAAAACCAGATCTATCTGTCGGATAGGTTATGAAAGAAAGACTTTTCACAGTGTATAGAATAATTGGAAACACATGAATAATGGTGTAATCACAACGCAAAGAAAATCAATTGTTATTAGATGTTTCCTAATTTAGTACGCTGCACATAGTTTCTTAAGAAACAAGAATTACATCATAAATTTTACTAATAGGAGTACATAAAAATTTAAATTGTTACTAACAATTATAAAAACTTTCTAAATCAGTTAAATTCTAAGAGAACTATTTTAAAATTCGAAAATGTAAGGTGCGTTTAAATACAATATACACATATTAATAATACGTATAAAAAATAATATCTTACAAATAAGTCTTTGTCAACTTTGACTGCTCACGATTCTCAACATTTTTTAATAATTATCGTTCAATTCCTTAATAACATGACAAATTGTATTAGCTCCAAGCTCTTCAGTTGTTTAGCAATTTTTATATAAATGACCTGTTTCCTGTAGATCCAAGGGAAAAAAATTAATAGCGTGAAATGACAAAATTCTAATCTTACTAATTGCATTCCTCATATGATAGACAGGTAATTTTGCTACTACCTGAGTTCATTCCATTACGTCATAAGAAAATGTGATAAAAACGTACACGATTTTAATATTTTAAAAAAGTATGTGCCAATAGCATTTCTAGCTTAAAACCACATAAAATTATGACAGAATCGTTGAATTGGTTTCTTTGCAATTATATGTAATTGCATCAACCGAATTCCACTGTTTTATTTATTAAAGTTAATATTGAGTTGAAAATGAACTTCATCATTGAATGCAATTTGCTTGCAAAGGTTATATGTATATAAATAACAAAAGACTTTAAAATTGGCAGGCACACAAATTTGTTGGATAGGCATCATTATCGTGGTAATTTTTCGATATTATACTCATAACAAACAGAGACAAAACGATCTATTTCAGAAAGTCCACGAAGTTTTTATTAAGTTTATATAACGGAACATATTTCAAATTACATTTGTACCACACGCGTTTTGAATTTCTTGATTGAACACCAATAAGTCGTAAGCTCAATTCAACATTATTATTAGTGCATTCTAAACATCAATTTATGGAATTTTCTTACATAATTTTTGATAGGAAATTTGTACAGTTACACAAAATTAGTAAAGCATACGTCGTACAATTTTGTAACTTATGACTCTATTTCACATTTAAAGCTTTCACGGTAGGTATAATCTTCTTCTAGATTTTGTCATGTAGTTATTATAAGGATCTGCTATCAGACTAATCTGATAAGTTTAACGTCATGCCATTCACATGAAAATAAATGCTATCATAACGAAAAAAAATCGATAAAATATTTGAAACGTTTGAAATCAAAGATTTAATTGTGTTCAACTTTAAGTTTAAAACATTTAATAATTGTAAATGTAGTGGGAAAAAACATTAACAATTCCAAAATTAAGACCCATCTAATTTATATATGAGTAAGGAGCTTTCACGATAGGTGTATCATCTTCAGGATCTTGCCAAGTGATTATTATAAAGATCTGCTATCAGACTAGTCTGATAAGTTTAATGTCATGCCATTGAAATGAAAGTAAACGCTTTCACAACGAAACAAATTAATCGATAAAATGTGGTCAAACGTTTGGAATCAAATATCTCATTGTTATCTGATTTTGGTAATCACCAAGAACCAAAATATTATGCTATAAAAAAGAACAAGGTCGTAAGGATCATTTAAGGATAATTGTTTTGTAGTTGTAGGGAGAGAAAACATTAAAAATTCGAAAACTAACAATCATCTAGCTTTCGGAAAAAGTTAACATTTGGAAAATATCAAATAACTAACTGAGCCCATACTCATTTCTTATTGTTTTCACGACATCGAACTGAAACTTGACATTTACTGGACAGAACGAACGATCTTACCTAAGACATATTGTTCTACGAATAAGGTTGGGTCGATCTTGGTACACAATTGTAGGATTTTATACATGCATAAGAATATAGTGGTAATGGGCATTTATATTAGATTCTCATGTAAAGCCAGTTGATTTATACGTGAATCGTACTTTTGTCTTCATATACAGTATGACCAGAAATATACAGTACTGAGTTAAAAAAATATTTATATTGCTCACTTAATTTAGCAAAATTGACGAAGTTAATATCTATGATAATGGCGAATGATATGCTGTATATGCCTACCATTCTGTTGGACGCACAACTCAAGGCGGTGTTGGAGATTTCGTACCACGTTTTCAAATGTAGGTTGTTGCAAGTTCGAAAGAAACGAATAATTGCCATTCTTAATTTCGGAATTGAAGTTGGTGGATCATTTTAAAAAATTACTGTTTTTATCATGCCCCAGACGTATGGATCGAGGTGAGTAAGGTCCGAGCAAATGATTTTTCCAGCAAATGATTCTGTCACCAAAATTATCTGTAATCATTCTCAACGATTGACCAGCAGTGTGATTCGTCGCACCGTCTTGCTGAAACCACTGTCGATGCAATAACAGATTTATTGATCTAAAGAATCGTCTGAGGTCCTCTATAAAAGATATCAGAACTTGCTACTGATATCTTTCATTGTTGATGGTGGCAGTTCGTCCTTCAAGATTAGTTATGAAATAGGAGCCGACAATCCCATTTCCAGATACTGCACACCATATGGTCACTCTTTGTTCATGAAGTGGTGTTTCAATGAATTCCTCAGGAGGACTAAACTCAATGCTTCTAAAACTCTGCTTGTTAATATGGCCAGACAGTGGAACATGGGATTCATCTGAAAACCAGACACTAGTTGGGAACTCCATCATGTTCATAAAAGCAAACCAGGATCCGAGCACAGTAAACTAAACGTTTTGGTTCAGTTTATGGCACTTTTGAATTTTGTAAGAGAAACCACCAATATCCTTGGCCATTAAACGCACAGATTCTCTTTTTATATCCAGTTTTAAGGCAGTTATTCGTATGCTTCTTTTCTGTGATTATAAGATTTGCATCATTACTCGTTCGTGATTATCGTTTACTCGAACGCTTTTCTTTCTTCCTGACTTGCCTTTTTCTTGTATGTTAACATCGCCAGTAGTTTTGAATTTGTTAATAACGTACAAAATAACACTGTTTGATGGTTTAGGATTTTGAAACATTTGCTCAAATTGAGATCCAACCCATTTAATGCTTTTTCCATTATTTCTGCCAAACTCGTATAAGCGATTACATGCTCTACATACAAAAGTTTTTTCTTCGATTGTGAGCATCTTATTCACTGACAGTGACTACCCTAACAGATAACAGGTTAATGTTGATTTCAAATAAGTTTGACAACAGTGTCATTTTCGTAACAACTGTGAACAGAGTTACAATTTCGGCATTGTATATTTACGGTCATAGTGTATAACAATACTCGATTATTTAAAAAAATTAAAGAGACGTAAAAATAGAAAATTAAATATATTCTATTATATTAACACATTCGATTGCCATAATATGCTTCCATACAAATGTGGCATTTAATTTCTTTACGTTTCTATCACGTATTTGTTTGACAGAATAGACAAGCTCGTTCAGCGGTTCTTAGGAATTCTTTTCTGCTTTTCTCGAAGAGCAATTTTTAAGTTGTTAGAATGTTCATGATGATACCTTTCAGGACATTAAAATCAGGGCTACGAGCGAATATTGCATCAATCTTATTATTAAGCGAAACCGACTCTTCCTCTGCGCCTGCATAACTCATTAGAGGATAGCGTCTGTTCCGCAGTTTAATTATAACAAATAAATCGAAATAATTATTCCGCGTACTATATGTAAAGTGAAGAGAACAGTAGACACAGAACAAATAAAATAATTCACCAATTTAATGTGAGGGTAGTTTTTTATGTATTCGAAACTGGCAACACTAGTGTTGCTAGGCGCCATTTAACGTATCCATCGTAAAGTTTGACATTTTCAACGATAAATTAGCTCCTATATAAAATGTCCATTTGCGGGTTTTTGTCACTTTGACAGCGATAAAAACGTACATAGCTTTTTATCATCGATAAAAATGCTTCTTCCTCCGATAAAAATGCTTCTTCCTGTTACATATCTAGTAGCCCTGCATCACTTAATTTATTTTGGCAACTGACAGGTAATAACTATTAAGTATCGTTGAACGTAAAATGTACGAGTCGGTTTGGGGAAATTTCAACAAATATCAAAAGATCAATACCGCAATACACAAGAAATACAAAATCGTCAATATGGAGACAATTTAAAAAGTTTTATTCATGTCGTTAATTTATCTTGCCAAAAAACACTCGAGCTTTTCTTTCAATAGGATAAATTTCTTTTTAACTCAATATTTTTCCAATCAGTAATTTCGCTCGAAAAACTTACATTAGAAAAAATCGCTCGACCTTTCGGTCCCGCGATTTTTTCATGTAAGTTTTTCTCGTCAAATTACTGATTGGCAAAATAATTTCGTTACAAAGAGAAATTCATCGGATAAAAAAAAGCTCATGTGTTTTTACTTATGATAAATTCGTACGTTTTGTCATACGGACGCTATTTGTGTTGTAAACGGAATTAACTGGGCTACAATGTAGACTTCCTCCTCGTGGTGTACCCTGGAAACGAGATTTGTCACGGCTAAATAGTCTACACTATTAGACTGCTAGACCTAGCAAGAATTTCCTAGCAAAGAAAGAATCACCATGAACAGCGAAATTCTAGCAAATTATGCTCTTGAAAACCCATCGACAATGGACGTAAGATACACACTGAATATCTTACAATTGAACGTTGAAGACATGAGCATATCCAAATCTGAATATTTACTTGAATGATCATTCGGTGGATGTCACCCTTCTACAAGATACCCATTGTGCGGACGGAACGCAACTTAGCAGCAGATGCAAACTACCGGGATACTCCCTAGCAGTAGCTACCCATCATGCGATCTATGGAATAGCCACCTATGTACACATGTTATTTAATGCTGTATTCGATGTGCCATACGAAATAAATAAATAAACGGAATTAACTCGTGAAAATTTCATGCTATGATTTATTACGATTTTCGACGTGGATTATCTCAACAACAGTGCATCGATCAACTCACTTCGACTTTCAGCGATGAAGAACCATCTAAAACCACTGATATCACTGGATCGGTTGTTGTGCCAGAAAACATCGATGCTGTGAACGAACTGATAAGATCATCATGTGGTATACCGCGAGATTGCATACCTGGGCATTAGTGTGACAAACGTACATGAATATTTAGCCGCGAAGGATTTGTTCGTGTTGGATCCCGCAGAATTTGACTGCGCAAAGAAAACGGCATACAATCGTGGTGCGCCAAAATTGTGTATAAGATCTATACAGGTTATAAATCTTGGATCAATGCATATGAACCTGAAAACAAGCAGTAGTCGATGCTGTGGGTGTTCCATGATGAGTCAAACCCATCAAAAGTTGTTCGCAAGAAGCACTTCGAAGCAAATGGTCGGTCGCCTTTTTGGGGGGGGGGGGAGGCGTACATATAGCTACAGCGCCACTAGAGGATTGTAGAACCGTCAATTTCGAATGTTACACAACCAATTGTTTGCTTTGGAGAAATAAGAAAGAACAATCATGGACACAGGATTATTCTTTATCATCACAATGCGAGCTCTCACACATCGACGCTAATAACTCGATATTATGCGTTCAAAATGCATGTTTTGGTAATACCCCAATCGGAATGGAAAGAGTTTTGTGAAAATTAGTTCGATCATCGCGGAGAATATATTGAAAAACAATAAAACAGTATTCAATGATAAAAAATTGTTTTTGTTTGCTACTGCAGATACATAATTAACAATCATTGTAGCCGATATGAATGGTAAAAAAATGTGACAGTGCCTATTAGCAAGAAATACTATTAGTATTAAATAATCTCTACTAACTAGAATTTCAAACAACGCCTTAAAAAATCAAAAATGTATACCTCTTCATCGAGAAAGCCGGAAACCTAAATCTTCAGACACTTGTACACACAATAATACTAAAGAATTTTTAGTACTCGTTAATTAGAACTTTCATTATAAGTTAGTGGTAATATACATTTGTTATATGTATTATTTCACATTTTTTAATTCGCAAGTTATTAAGCAAAATAAAATTTCCGAATTTTTCCAACAAATTACTTCTTGGAGAGATAAATATGTATTAAGTTATTAATGAACATCTTATAGTAGATTATTTTTCGTACCATATAGTTTTAGTTCTTCGGTACAGTAGCAAAAAATATAGTAGTAGGTATTTATCCAGTTATGTGTTGTACTACATTTTTTCGTCATTATTTGAGTGCAAATATTGAAATTGGAATTTACCCAACTATTTTTTAATTATCTATAGATTTACAAATAATTTGAACAAATAAAATTTTAGAAGATGTAAACATTCAAAAGTGAAGCCGTCATTTTTCTTAATTCTTAATAAATAATATAATATTTATGATTGTTTAATGCAAGCAATGAAATAAAATCATAAAATTGATAAGGTATTCTTTTAAATGACATATAATGTTATCTATCGCAATCTCCTTGTGCAGATATGTATATTTGCAATAATACGATTAAACAAAATGGCTGACGCTCCGTTTTAATATTACGTAACACATTTAAATATTTACAGGTTCTTTTTTGTTTTTAAAACAACTGTAGCATACAACTACGGTCTGTTTCTCTTTTCATAACGCAACGTTTATTGTAAAAAAGAAATACTGAAATTGAAAATTTCAGTTGGCGCATTTTCTAAATTAAAGTCTTCGTAAAAAATCAGAAAAACCTACCTGACGTATAATCAGAAAAACATGCCAACATAGTATATCGATCCATCACCACAAAATTCACAAAGGTAACTGTAATATGTCGACCAGTATTCAATTTATACCTATATTCAACAACACACACTGAGCAAGGTTTATTGGTGACATCACACTGCTTTATCAGTGCATATAACACATGTGGAGTGTGCTGTAGGAATGTGCATTTACAGTAGGAGAACTTTATTGTTAAAGGTATACATTTCTCCAAAATCCATTGAATATTAATGACAAAAATTGCTTTAATAACCGTATATACCAGTTCCAATTGTCGTTTGACTCGAGCACGTTTGTTTTTCAAATTAACACTTTCCAAAGCGTAATTTTTTCATGCTGTAAGTGGGCAACGAATATTAGAGTAATTGATGTGTATTAGAGACACAAACACGGGCAGCAGCAGAGTCAAACTCGTTCAAAAAATACCGTTCTTATTGAAATATATGTAAATTACGCGTAATTTTTACTCATGCTCTTCTAAACGATCGTTTAGTTTTCTTAATGTTATTCTTTTGTACGTAAATAATCTCGTTAGCGTCTAACTAGGTGATTATAAGAAAATTCACTGAAAATGTAACAATTTAAATTTACAAAAGTAGAAAAAATCTTTCCATTTTTATTTTAACGCGCATGAAAGACGATCTTTAAAATGATTTCCTTGAAGTACCTATTAACTTAATACTTTACAAAAGTGTTTTTCGATGTTTTTCAACCTTGTTCAATCACTATTCCCATATTATCTAGTTTTAAACAGACCTTCAACTGCCTTTATTTGAATCCGTTTAGCTTTCAAGACACTACATTGTATGAACCAAATAAAGTTAGATACATCTGGTCACGATGGTATTCCAAACTTCTTTTGCCTTTAACTACTGATGCCCTTTATTTTACCATAAGTACTGTCGCGCTGTACTTTATACACCACACATATTATTGATCACCCAACAACTAAATCACAATAAAATCATTTTTATGTATTTATTTATACAGGGTAACCGCCGAATAACGACCAAGATATGCGAATCTGAAGAATACGTATAAATCTCTAACTGGAAATCAAAAAAGAATTTTATTTGTAATTCATCAAAAATTTCCAAATTTTTAGAGCAAAAACATAATTAAAAGTCCATCTATATCTTTGTTTATTCTATTATACCGAAATACAGCTGCAATTTCAGTTCATTGACCTGAAAAAAAATAGATAAAATTCCGAGACATTGTTAGACGATAACAGTTTCTATTCATAAGAATAGTGAATGTCAATGTTTCTATATCAAAACAGATATAGCAATGGTTTTTTTTGGGGATATCAATAATAAATAGCCTTTACGTCGAATATGTCGACACACTTATGTCGATTTAATTAATGTGATTAAAATTAAATGAACGTTAAACTTCTTTTAAAAGTAAAATTATTAAGTCCATAATAAAATAAAAATCGTTATAAAACAATAAGCTTCTTGTAGCGTGTCCATGGCGTCTCCAATGGGATAGATAACTGGTTTTTCAGTAGTTGTATGGAATTATTTATATCTATATTTCTTTTTAATTTGTGATAGTACTGACAAATACCGAGAGAACAATATAATTCGCCGGTAAAGAGAATTTCTGATAAATTAGAGGTGGGATCTCGTATATTTATCTGCGACAGGGCCGGACTTGAACAAAGAACAATAATTTTCTTGTACCTACGTGAACATTGAACCGCGTTCTTTTTGAATGAAGGCATTACTCGCATATACCTTTCACCTTTTTAAAAATAAGGACGATATGTTTTTAAAATTAAATAAAATATAAAATATTTAACATCTAAGCAAAACTTTTTCTTTATTTTATAGTGCAACTTATCGACAATTATGTTCTAAATAACATATCATTCAAATGTCCACCTCGGCTTCGTTTGCAGAATCGATTTCGATGAACTCAATTTTCGGTGATTTTTGCAATAAATCAGGTGTAATTTCATTAATGCAGCGTTCTATTTTAAATTTGAAAGCCTCTCTAGTTCGAAATTTGTTGGCATAGACTAACGATTTCAAATATCTCCACAAAAAGAAATCCAAAGGTGTTAAATCACAACTTCTTGGAGGCCAATTAACAGTTCCATTTCTGGAGATTACAGACTCACCAAACCTTTCTCTCAATAACTCCATAGTGGCATTGAAAAAATGTGGTGTTGCACCATCTTGTTAAAAAACATGTCTTGCAATTAAATTTCATCCAATTTTAGTCACAAAAAATCGACATTGAATTGACATTGATCGATAACGCTCACTATTCACTGTTACTGCATCTCCATTTGCATTTAAAAAAAAATAGGATCCGATGATGCCACCATTCCATAAACAACACCAAACGGTAACTTTTTCTGAATGCAAAGACTTCTCGTGAATCTGTTGTGGATTATTTTCACACCAAAAAACGATAATTTTGTTCATTAACAAGCCCGTTTAACCAGAAATGAGCTTCATCTCAAAATATGATGTTTTTGAAAAAAGCAGGATCAATTTCGAGCTGCTTTAGAGCCCAATCAGCAAACACGCGACGCTTATGATAGCCAAGTGGCTTCAATTCTTGAGTCAACACAATCTTATACGGATGTAAACCCAAATCTTTTCTCAAAATACACCAAGTTGTCATTCTTGAAAGGCCAAGTTCTTGAATGAACCGATTTGCATCTTCTCTAACACTGGCACTTACAGCGCCAATATTCTCTTGATTTCTTATGTTTCGTTGTCTTATTGGTGTTCTGGTGTAAAGTGAAATTTGTTTAGAATTTTTGAACGATTCGACAAATGACAACCACAGAAGGACGATTATCATGATCTTCACGAGGATCACGTTGAATTTGAACAAAAGAAGGATTATTTTTATAAAATTTTTAGATAATAACCAAACATTGTTAAAACGTGTATTTTGCCATGATGAATTGTCAAACAATACTAAACACAAATGACAGCTAGTAACATTTCTACCATTTTAAATATGGCTGCCATAACGTTTTAAAAACGTATCATCCTTGTTGGGAAACCCGTTATTTCTTTGCAGTTCGTTCTGCCTAAAGTGCAAATCGCAAATTATACTTTATCTCTTTCTAACACACATAAATACGCGCTGTAATATTACACAAATTAGTGATCCTAAGGTTGTCTTATGCCTTAAATTTGGTTATGTGACTGCAAAGAAATAGTTTATGAACTGTACATAATTACTGGCTTGGCGTATTTTATATACCACAAACAAAAAGCGTAATATCCTACCTACCTAATGGGGTCACTTACATAGAAACTGATAGACATATGTTACAAACATGTTGAAGCAAGGATACATAAAGCGGCTAGATTGGAGAGAGCTGTAAAAACAAGTTGCAACACGTTTTGTATTTTTGGTATACTTTTTACACCAACACCACTAGTTAAAGATCTCATGATTGTGCCTCAATACTACGCGAACCTCTATTGATTATGTTTAATTTATCATTGATTACTTTTACTTTTCCATAGTTCTGGAAATTAAGTCGTCTAACTCCGGTATTAAAAGAAGGTAATCGTTCGAACGTAAGAAACTATCGCCCTATATATACGAGGGAGGATTTTTGGATTCGTGGAATGGGAGGGTTGGATGGTGGTGGGAGAGCTCTTTCATGTCGTAGCGTGTTTAGTGACTTATTATTAGTATAAATGTAAAGTTTTATCATAATTATGTAAATAGTGTTTAAACTATCGTCCACCAAGCAACTCGAGATAACATCTCACTTAAGAAAATCGAGTGTCGCACCATTATAAAGTTCCTTACAAAACAAGAAAAGTCTGTTCAAACCATACTGCAAGAGATGTCATCGGTTTAGGAGAATTCTTGCCCAGGAAAAGCTATGATTTATAAATGGCACAGTCTCTTTAAGTAAAGTAGTAAACCACTTGGAGACGACCCACAGCCGGGGCGGATTATTGAAGTGACCACTCCAGAACTTGATCGAAAAGACAAAAAATTAATAAAATAAGACAATGGAAACACAACTCGGAATTATTGGAGTATCCGGTACAACCATTTTTGAAATTCTTCATAATCATCTTGGCGTGACTAAGGTCAGTGCAAGATGGGTGCCGAGAATGCTCACACCGCCGCAAAAACAACAACGCATAGAATGTTCCCGTGCGTTTTTGGACCTATGTAATGAAGACGGGGATGATTGATTGAGTCAAATAGTTACTGAGGATTAAACTTGGGTTCATCATTATAAAACTGATTCCAAGCAAGACTCCATGCAGATGCATAAAAAAGGCACACCACCACCCAAGAAGGTGTCACAATCGGGCAGAAAACTCTTGGCGACGTTTTTTGGGACTCTTGTTAAAATCTTGTTAATAGATTGCAAAGATAAAGGCGTTTCTACAACTGGAGAATACTGCGCTTCAATCCAAGCGTTGTATTTATATGTAAAGAAGTCATTAAAGAAAAAAGAAGGAGAAGATTGACGAAACGTTTCTAGCTGTTCCTAAAAATAAAAAAATAACTGCGTGGGAAGAAATTTACAGCGATGAAGAAGTAAAAGACGCAGTTTCGTTGTGTTTTTTAGACAAAGATAAATCTGAAAAATGTATTATGAGTTGCAGATGAATATATTGAAAAAGAAAAATCATTTCGTATTTTTATTTTCTCTCTTGTTCCCCCATTCCGCAAACTTAAAACGCTGCCTCGTATCTTGCCTGGCTGTGCTGTGGTGAATATCTACGTTACTCTAAACTTTACAACTGCGTTAAGACTTGTATTTCAACTCGACAAAATGGATTAATGGCTGGGTGTTCTACAGTAACCAATCTGACTGATGTTACTCAGTTCCTCAGTTATTAGTTACTGTCCGCGTCAAAAAAACGGGACATGTCTTATAATGATTTTGATGATTAATTTAGTTTTGTAAGTAAGTATTTTGTCAATATTAGCAGCCATGAATATCAGGTTATGCATCTGTCATTATAAAGTTAGTATGATGCAACAAAGTACTGTCACAATAATGTGATGTTTTTGTCTTTTCGGGTACTTAAATAAAACTAACGGTAACTTGGACACACACTATATTAATAATAAAAACGAATAACAATTTAAAAACTCATTTCATTACTCATTACTAACAATAAGCACATTGATGTATTTATATTTATGTAAGTTCACTCGGCGATCCATCCTTCTTCCTTACAAGGACCACTGGCGAAGCCCATGGACTATTCGAGGGTTCAATTACTCCTTGGCCTTCCATATCTTGTATAATCTGCTTAGCTTCCTCACGTTTTGCCAGTGGTAACCTCCTTGATCCTTGTCATATTGGACTTGCATCGCCGGTATTTATTTTGGTCATCCAGATATTGGTTCTTCCTTTTGTACCACTTTCAGTTTCAAAGACGTCTTCATAATGATTGATTAGATCCTTAACTTGGCTTTGTTCTTTCTTGCTCAATCCTTGACAGGCGGAGTCGATTATCTTACACAATTTCTCAGGAACCTGCAAAAATCCATTCTTCCTCGCCTATACATGATGATCGACGGCCGACTGGCAAACACAACCCCAGAATAGTACCCTTCTTCAATGAAACAGGGTAATAGTTAACATTCATTACGCTTATCGGTACAGTCTTCTAAGTCTTAACCAGCATTTTGGCAACTACTATTCCTCGGCCTACCTCGTCATCATCAGCCTTTAGTTCCAACATAGTATCATTTCCGTCCAGATAATCACCTTCCATACACGCCGTCAAAAATGTCTCACTTCTTGCACTCAGAACAACATTCTCTGCTGTAATTACTTGTATTTTCTCACAATCTTCCCATGATGAAACAATTCTTCATTATTTATTTTTAAAGTACCTTCTTTCATGTTTAACTGAAAACTGTAGGTGGTCATGATGTCTAATCCCAAGATTATTTCTTCTCCTATGTCGGCTACGAGAACACGATGTCGGATTGATGTTGGTCCTATGCAAGGATGCGACTTGGCCAAACGTCGTTGGGGCTTCCTTGGCCACCTTCCCACATTTACTTCGAATATGACCAATCTCTCCACAATTCCAGCATCGCAGTACTCTTTTGTCTGGTCTGATCTGATTTAGGACTCGACCTACTCCACCTACTCCACGAACTCCTCATTTTCCTGTTTGTCAACAGTACAGACATAAGCATGGTTCCGAGAGGCTTGTTTTGCAGTCTCAAACTCAAGTGTGTTAGCCAAAGCATCGATCAAAATCTTTGGTCGTGCCAACCTTAATGCTGGCTGCGTATCAATATCCCGGAGACCATCCATGAACGTCTGGACAGCTAATTGTGTTCCATGAAATTATCTGGCGCCATAGGATACGCAAGTCGAACTAGACGAGCAATATCTTCTTCGAATTCCTGAAGATTCTCGCCTTTTTTTCTGGGAGCGATTCTTCAGCTGGGTGTGGTATACCTGCTCCAAATGCGCGTGGCCATATCTCATCTCCAACCGTTTAATGAGTTTAATGAAGACCATGCGTTTGCTTCTGCAGCTGCTTCGAATTGCGTCAGGTAAGTCGCCCAGGACGTCTTTACATCAAAGATTGGTAGCTTGATTCTGGTCTTCGAGATTGCCACAGGCTCTTCTTTTATTTCGATAGTCCGCGATATAACTTCTTCGTTGACCTGCTTGGGATCAGAATGACTCATAGTAACAGGTAATTTCATCTGAGTCATTATTGCCTCTAAAAGTCTAGAATGTTCTCCAATTTTCTTTTCTACAGCTATGAAAACCTCTTCCTTTAACGCTTCTGATTTTTTCGCTAGTCGCTGTTCTAGAACTTTCTCCACTTGTTCCAGACTTTTTCGAAGCTTCTAGAATTTTCTGGTAATTTCTTTTCCAGATTTTTCTCGAGGATTCTAGCTGTTTCTAGGTTTCTTTTTTCCATCTGGGCTTGCGAATTTATTATTTTCTGTTCCATTTGTTTCGTTTGGGTTTGCGAATTCTCTATCAGTCGTCGTTCAATATTTTTTACACTGTCTAGATTCTTTTGTTCCATTTGTTCTATTTTGATTAACAACGAATCCACGCCAGCATCCCCGCTTGGAACTTGGAAGAAATAATTCTCTGGATCCTCACCTTCTTTGGCTAACGCATCTCGAAGTCGTTGCTGGAGGATTACCTTTTTGCCGGTTGTATCCTCATCTCTCTCCTCTAATTCGCCATAACGATATTTAAAATAAACGTCTTTTCGCACTGTATATTTATTTATGTGAATATTTAATTAACACTTAATTGTCTACTTAGTCCGTTATTTATTGAACTCCACACTTGAATACTACTGTGATGTTTTTGTCTTTTCGGATTCTTAAATAAAACTAACGGTAACTTAGACACACACTATATTAATAATAAAAACGAATAACAATGTAAAAACTAATTACTAACAATAAGCACATTCATGTATTTGTATTTATGTAAGTTCACTCGGTGATGATTTGGTTGGAAAGCATAAATCTTTTTCATGGGTCTTTGAGTTTTGTTCTGTGGTCGAAGTTGCCTCCACTTCCACTCCGTTGTTTCGTATTTCCCAGGGTTGTGACGTGTTTGAGTCTGATGTAATCGTTGGATGTTGTGTTTTTTTGTGTGGTCCTGTGTGTGTTGTATTTGTGTAAAGTCTGTGTGTCAGTCGCTTTTTTTTTTTTGCGTTTAAGTCAAATGTGTTCGTTTTTTTTTTTTTTTTTTTGCGTTTCAGTTGAGTGTGTGTTTAGTGTTTGTTATTGTAGAGTGTTATTATTGTCTGTGTTTGTGTTACGAAGTATTGTATTTGTTTTTTGTGGCGTTTGTCGAGTGTAGTGTTATTATCATATTGCCTAAGGCAAGTGCTAGTTCGTCATTTGTGTTAAGTGTCGTGTCTTTTTGTCTTTGTGTCCATGGATTTGTTGTTGGGGGTGGTGCTGGTATGTATTTAGGTTGAGGTGTGGTTTTGTTTGTAGGATTGTTCGGATTGTTGGGACAGTTTATGAAAGTGGATAGATGAGGACCACCGCAGTTTGCACACTTTGGTGGGGTTGTTTTTGTCTTAGTACATAGATGTGTCGAATGTCCGTCTCCGCATTTCATACATTTGTAGTTTATGTTGCAATTCCGTTGGTGATGTCCGAAAGTCTGGCACTTGTGGCATTGTATAATGTCAGTCCGTTTGTTGAGTTGTTCTATTTTGATTGTAAGTCCGCAGCAGTCGCGTAAGTTGAAGATTGACTTGTATTGTCTCGTCAGTTCGATTAGTACAAGTGGTGCTGGTATTCCGTGTTTGCCGTTCATGCGTTTAATTTTTAAAGTCGGGTATCCTTGGTCCGTCAAGTCGTCTGTGATGTCGGTGTCTGTTATAAAGGTGGGAATGCCACGCATCACCACCTTTAGTGTCTTTTCACTTCTCAATTGAAATGTGTAATATTGAATTTGTTCGTTGTCTAGTGTGTGTTTTAGTTTTCGATAGTCTTCGTCGGTTGTCGGTTCGATGTGTATTCCTGGTTTCACCATTTTGTTTTCTACTGTGTTAATGCTGTTTGATTTAAGTAATTGTCGTATGTATGTCCATTTGTCTTTTTCGATTATGATAATTGGTGCGATTTTGTGTGTTTTTTGTGTTTTTGTGTTATGTGTGGTGGTTTTGTCACTTACCCTGGGCGAGCTGGCTGATGTTGAAGGCTGTGGAGTGGATTCGGCAGTTTCTTCTTCCATCTTTTCGTCGGTTTTGTTGTCGAGGGCGTCGTAAGAATTTTTAGTTTCGATCGGTGTGATTGTTTCGTCTATTTTTGGTTTCTTCGTGAATTTCGGGTAGATGAAGTCTTCTGCGGATATGATTTCAGTTTGCATCTTATTCTGTGTTCGGTGTTGTTTTTTTTCTTCTTTGAGCGGTTCGGTGTTTTTTTCTGGAATCCTGACTTGTATTTTTGGCTGGTTTGGATCTACCATAAATATGTTTGGCGATGTCCGTAGGATGTGCTGGATATCTCGTTCATTAAATGTTCTGTCGATTATCTCGAGTGTCTCTTCTTTTAATTCCTGTGACCAGAGGATCGTGGTGTTCGGATTAAGAATTAACTTTGTTAAAGTAACAATTCGGCCGGCCATTGCTTCCGGCTTCGTATTTACGGTATAAAATCGTATGTTCTCTCAGCTGGTGTACTGCTCGCACAGACAACGCAGTGAGAATGAATGGCATAAATCCTTCCCGACTGCTATTTATATTAACGGGAAAACTTCTGGTATATTCGATGTTCGCCTAGACATTTCATGTGTTACGCATTTACATTTTCTGGACGGTTCACGACGTATGAGATCATAGGTGACTCGTCACAATAGGTAAAAAAAGTGTCGCGTTTTTTATGTCGGGAACAGTATTATCTAGACAAATATCACGTAGTTGTTAAATTTTCATTATAAATTTTATAACAACATCGCAGTGGCTCGGATCTCTATTCAACATTCAACCAAAAATTAGAAACTTCATGATTTGAAAAACAAATTTATTTGTCAATGTAATTGCTAACCACACACCTATTTTCTCAGAATGCATTGTACTGTCGCGAGCAATAAATTCTGCTCGTCAAAGTCATGCTTTGACACAATAGCAAATACTCCATTGTATAACAGTTGTAAATGCCATAACCTATAATCATGTTGCATGATAATAGTTGTCATTTTTTCTTTGTAAAATTTCATTCGTGTTGACAATGCTTTGTCATAGGCAGGGGAAATTTACTGTTTGTGACAATCTAATCAAATTTTGAAGTAACATTCACGACTAGAATTTATTATTTATTATTATTAATGTTTTGTGCGTTAATGTAACTATTCAAATAGAACCAGGTCTCAGCAGAAAAAAAAGTTCTATCAAGCACACCATTATCACTTATTTTATGATTGAACCACCGACAATATAGTATTCTTTTATTATAATCCAGAGGTAGGAGTTCCTGATACTTTTGTACCTTGTATGGATATATACTGTCGTGAGCAAAAAAAACGGGACTCTGTTTCTGCGTGGGTTTAAATTGTGACTACTTAAGTGGCTATCTTTCCTCATAATAGTAAGTCAGGAACTGTCAAAAATGTATGTTTCATTGACATTTACTAAACATTTTTAAAATATATACTAATAAAAATTACTAAAAACGATAGAGAAAGAATATAATTAAAATAATTAGTATTTCGTCAGTCCACCATTATTATTTATAACTTCATCTAATCTTGTAGACATTGAAGCGATGATATTGTGTACAACATTTATAGGAATTTGATGTTAAGCATTTTGAACAATCTCCCAAAATTCTTCCTGGGTAACAGCTATATCCCATTAATCCCCATATATTGGGATTTAGATAAAGACTGTAGGGTGGAAAATATCAAGTTTAAATTTCATTCTCTTGTAACCATTGTGTTACAAGATGAGACAGGAAATTGTGTTGTTCTTATAGCTTCCTTTAATGTTTTGAAAGGGCTGTGCCTAATCTCAGTACCTATTGTTTCGTCTTCCTGCGGATTTGAAATTTTGTTACGTCCGGGACCTACTTTCCGATTTAAATTATCCTCTTCCCTCCATTTTTTATATATTCTTGCGACTGAACTTTTACCAATATTAAATTGAACCGATACAGTTCTTAATGATTTTCCAAACAAGTAACAAGTCTGGCTTTATCAGTTTTCGAAAAATGCGGCATTTTCAATTTTTAATTAGTCACTATGATAGATAATCTGACGTACAGTTTGAAAATTAATCAAATGTCAAAATTACAATGCTAAAAATTAAAGGAAATTGACATAACGATTTTGACACTGTCCCGATTTTTTTGCTCACGACAGTACCTATATCATTCTTTAAAATGTTGTGCTCTGTCGAAATATTTAAATTTAATTGTTGTGAAAGCCTTCTAATAGATAAGGTAGGTCGCTCTCGAATTGCATTTCTTACTACCACTAATCTCCCATTTCGAAAATAACTTTCCACCGTAAATGCTTTTTGTTGAAACGTAAACATTATGCCATCTTTAAATGTTGTATATTTACGTATATTTACTGACGTTAACTAACCAAAATTTATTTGACATTTGTTGCATTTAATTGATTAAAATTAAGTAAAGAGTATCTTTATAATCCAAAGCAACCGAGATGTCCAGTGTTTATAAATACCCTTTTCTTATTTCTTATTTAATATACAATGTGTCAGGGAAAATGTGGGAAATCTCTCGGATTCAGATAGAACATTAAAAAATAAGATGACAAGTTCCCATAATTTTTTTCCTAGCGGCCCTCCCTACGGAGATACGGCCTCCTAAAGGACGCCACTGGAAATTAATTTTTCTTGAATAACTTTTAAACTACTTATTATAATTTAATGAAAATTTAATATGATAAACAGTAGTAAGGACCTCTTAAAATACTGCCCTTAAATTTAAATTAGCATGTTTAGTTTACCAGGGGCGGACTAGGTTGTACATTTTAATGCTTGCATTTTGAACACCCTGTATGATAAGGAGTTAAAAGAAACAAATTTGGATACCTTGAACATTAAGCTAAAGAAAAGGTACTCTTGTTCATTGTCGATAAAATGAACCGTTTTCGAGGAAAAAAAAATAAAAGAATTAATGTTTTATTTCTATTAAAAAGAACCATGTTGTTTATTTTTTTTTTGTCTGCAACAAAGTGTGATACAAAAGTCTGAAATAAAACTGTTTTCAGTACTAAAAAACGCATTGTTTTTCCAAACGTTACTATGGTACCCACGAATTAATAAATATCTTGCATTGACGTGTAAATTTTAAATCTTGTAATCTTTCATATTGTGAACACGTTGATCCTTTACTTCGATATTAATTTATTGAATTTTGAATATCTTGGTAAATTTAATTTGATAATGGGATACACATTTAGTGAGTATGCAGATATGCATCTTATGTACGGTCTTACATCTTGCAATTGAAGGTTATATGAAGAAAGATATCCTAATCTCAATATTCCAAATCAGAAAACATTTCAGCGACTTGACCAACGTCTAAGAGAGACTGGTGGGCGATTCCATTTAATAAGGTAACATTATTGACTTTCTCTAATGTTTTAGGAAGTTTTGCGAAAAAAAGTACTGATGCTGGTGTGAGAAGAACAGTACGTACGGTGCAATTGGAGGAAAATATTTTGGATACTGTAGGTGATACTCCTTCAATAAGCACTCGAAGATTAGCCGCGCTACTTAATACGTCAAGAACGACAATTCATGAAGTACTTAAAGAACAGTTGTTTTACCCTTATCATCTGCAAAAAGTGCATCTACTACTTCCTGAAGATTTTCCTCGTAGAATCCAGTTCGCAAACTGGCTGTTAGATCAGCAACGAACAAACCCAAACTTCATTAGCACTATTCTTTTTACCGATGAAGCAGGGTTTACCAAAAATGGTATTGTAAATTTACATAACTCGCATGTATGGGCTGATGAAAACCCTCATGCCACTGTCGTTCATCATTATCAACAACAGTTCCAATCACCAATTAATGTTTGGGCAGGAATAATTGGCAATTTTTTGATTGGACCATGCGTATTGCCGCCACGATTGAATGGTGAACTTTATTTACAGTTCCTTCAGAACGCTTTTCTGGATTCAATAGAGCATTTGCCACTTGCAACCCGCCAAAGCATGTATTTTATGAATGATGCGTTGCTGTACGCGACCACCTGAATAACGTCTATCCAAACCGTTGGATAGGCAGAGGAGGTCCCATTGCCTGGCCTCCACGGTCTCCCGACCTAACGCCAATGGATTTTCACCTGTGGGGTCATCTCAAAACCTTGGTGCTTTCCTCTCCGGTTGATACTAGGGAGGAACTTTTACAGAGAATCACATTTCATTGTGATGTGATAAGAAACAATGCTGGGTTGTTGTGGCGAGTACAGCAGTCCTCTATTCGTCGTGCCCGCGAGTGTATCAGAGTTCACGGAGCCCATGTTGAACCCACTTATGAAGTTTTTAATTGATTATTTCTAATTAGCGTATTTAGGTTCAATCGTTGCAAGCTTTAGTGAGTACATTTCTAAACATAATTTTTGTTAAGGTACCTTTCTGGGACAAAACTGCATTTCTAAGAATCTTTGTAATTTTGTCGTATTAAATAACCTAAACTAAAACTTTTTTGTTCTTGGAATGACTTTTGTATCACACTTTGTTGCAGACAAAAAAAAATAAAAAACATGGTTCTTTTTAATAGAAATAAAACATTAATTCTTTTATTTTTTTTTTCCTCGAAAACGGTTCATTTTATCGACAATGAACAAGAGTACCTTTTCTTTAACTTAATGTTCAAGTTATCCAAATTTGTTTTCTCTAACTCCTTATCATTAACTCCTTTGTTAAAAATGTAAGCATTAAAATGTACAACCTAGTCCGCCCCTGGTAAACTAAACATGCTAATTTAAATTTAAGGGCAGTATTTTAAGAGGTCCTTACTACTGTTTATCATATTAAATTTTCATTAAATTATAATAAGTAGTTTAAAAGTTGTTCAAGAAAAATTGATTTCCAGTGGCGTCCTTTAGGAGGCCGTATCTCCTTAGGGAGGGCCGCTAGGAAAAAAATTATGGGAACTTGTCATCTTATTTTTTAATGTTTTATCTGAATCCGAGAGATTTCCCACATTTTCCCGGACACATTGTATATGTAACGGGTGTTCAGAAACATTCGAAGTCAAGTGGGCTCTGAACAAAAAATCGTATATCTTTACTTAAGTATCTGATTTGTAATAATTATTAAATGTCAACTGTTGTCTGTCAAAAATTGTAAAATCTAATATCGAAGATACTAATTTATATTTTTTAATTTTGAAAATGGTATTTACTAACGTACACAAAGCATTCATGGTTGAAGCATATTTTTGAAATGGTCAAAAGATCGATGGCCAGTGGAAGTATTCATTCAAGCTTGTTTGGAAGAATTTCGAGATGAATTTCCCAACCTTGCTTTTGATTATAATACTTTTCAGTGTACACTAATCAGAATTGTTCCAGTTTTTCGATAAAATGGTAGTGTGGGACGCCAAGAGGGTGGTGGGCGACCAAAAGTCCGGACAGAAGAAATGATTGGGAATGTTAGAGAAATAATGACTGATGCCCCTAAAACTTCAGTAAGAACACGTACTCAACAAACCGGGTTCTCAGCTGGTTCTTGCCATAAAGTTTTAAAAGAAGATTTACAGTTATTCCCATATCGTATAACTTGTTTGCAAGAAACCCTCGATATTGATTATCCGCGACGAGTAGTATTTTGCGAATGGTTTACAAATAATTTTAATGATGATGTCCTTGACAAAACTTTCTTTTCAGACGAAGCATGGTTTCATGTTAGTGGATATGTTAACTCGCAAAACATGAGAATGTGGAGTGATACAAAGCCCAATAATTTTTATTTTGAAGCTCCTTTACATCCTCAGAAAGTTGGTATTTGGTGCGCTATAAGTAAAAGAAGGATTATTGGTCCATTTTTTTTTAATGGTACCTTGACTGCAGAAAGATATCGACAGGAAATACTATTGCCTTTCTTTAATCAACTTCGCGATGATGAACTAGCTTTGAGATACTTTCAACAAGATGGTGCTAGAGCTCACACAGCGGGGGAAACAATGAATATGTTACAAGAAGTGTTTGAATGGATCTGAATGGATTGAATGACCAATTACCGCGATAAAACGTTGTGGCGGTCTCAGGTATAGTATGCATGTTATAACAGCCCCACTATTTGCTTGCTCGATTGCATTTGTCGAGCCAGATGTTATTTCCGTCCTTATGAATAGTACGTTGTGTGCATTCCTTCATAAATTTAATTCAACGTGGCGTGTAAGACGGAATATACATTTATATATTATTTCGTTAGATTTCTTGAAATAATCGCTTAAAAAATTATATCCGCTATTTTCCAAAGTGCATTCTCGTCTTTACATGCTGTTATACATGCATATACATATATGCATTTATTGTTCTTGAGATAGTATATTTTCTATCCTCTTCTATAAGGGATTGTTTCTAGTTTCGTTTCTCTCAGTGTTATTTGGTTACAACGTTTAGTATTTTAAAAAATCTGTTTTATATTGTTATATTGCATATTTATCCTATAATTTTTTATAAATATTAAGTTTACTTTACTACCTTATTTTTGGAGTAGGATGGATTAGAGGCCATACAGATTAGTTGCATATTCGTAATAATACCGAGATATATTGTAGTACCTGTTTATTAAGTTTAAGGCGTCCACAAAAGTGTAATGTGCAGAGACATGTTTCTTCGAAAACTCATCAAGGTAACATATAACCATCTGCACCTGACACTTTTAACGAGGAACTGTGTGAAGCTTTCATGGCGGTCAATATCCCATTCAAAAAGCTTAACAATCCAGTGCTCAAGAGGTTTCTTACAAAAGATACTAATCGTCATATACCAGATGAATCTACTTCACCTAAATACCACTTACCAAAATGTTATTTAAGAACTATTGAAAAAATACGAACCAACCTATCTGGTCATCATCTTTCGGTAAGTGCAGACGAAACAACGCATGTAATGGGACGATATGTGTAAAATGTAGTTGTTGGTATTCTTCATCCGACAACTTCATACCAACATTACCAACCATACTTAATTTGAACTAAAATATTGCCAGTCGTAAATGGTGAAACAGTTGCAGAAGTAATTGATCAATGTATTCATAATATTCTGTCATCCGATAATAACTATAAAGAAAAGAAGCTATTATTTTTGACAGATGCGGCAGCTTATATGTTAAAAACAGGGAAGTTATTAAAGCAATCTTATCTCACTATCTGTGCAGCACATGCACTACACAGAATATGTGAATACATCAGGGGTCATTTTCAAGTTAGTTTCATCATTTAAAAAGATATTTCTCAAAGCTGAGACAAAAAGTTGATGCCATATTTAGCAGAAATCCAGATTTGAATATATGTATTATATCAATTCTGCACAGAGCCGATTGAAAAATCTATATATTCGAAGTACAGTGCACTTTTGCAACATTTTAATCACGCACCCATCACCAGTTGTGATGTGGAACAGATATTTTTTCATTTTTAAAGACGTTTTAATATCTAAATGAACTAATTTAACACAGGAACACCTTGAACAAATTTTAATTGTTCATAGTAATGTTTTACACTTTCAATGTTTCACAGAAAATACATAGTTTTGAGTTTTGTTCTTTGTAATTCGATACGCAATTCGCTTGTCAGCATTATTTTTGTTTCAGCAGTAGTTGCTTCCGGTTACCGTTTAATACATTCTGCATTGACAGATACATATTAGCTGCATATATAGGTATGTGCCATTTATGCAGCTAGCCACACGTATCAAATTGTTCGAAATTCACGGATCGCTTACAGAAACAAACAAGGCAGACACTTAAGGGCTCTGAATCATCAATCGCTCGAGTCTGCTCTCTGTTAATTACTTAGATTGTATCTTATAGTCTTAAGTTATCAAAGTAATCAAACTAAATATCCAAGTAGCTTTCGAGACAAATATCGCTTCAAAATATATTAATAACAAAGACAGAATCCATAATAGCAGTCAATCAGGAATCCTAAGCTAATACGTGGGACATGCCCGGGGGTTTAAGTTGAACTAACAGGAAGATCATTCAATAAACCGATATCAGTACATAATAATTCATTTATAAATTTAAAAAAAGGATTCTTCACCCATGTGTCTAATTATGTATGTATATTAATACATACACTCGTATAAAGTTAAAGACTAAAATAAAATTTATTAGAAAGCTCAGAAATAAATGGACTTAAAAATCAAATAGTTTAATAAATAAACAGAAAAATAATTCAGCTATACTAAATCTGTTTATACAGTGTAGAAATAAAGTAACAAATAAATTTATTAACTTTGTTAACATTGATGTTATGGAAACATCTCAAAGAGGTACAGGGATTTCAACAAACGTGCCTACAAAAACTTTTTTTAAGTAATTAAGTAATTGGTGCACATGCAAAGCTTTAGAAAACTTCAAATTCTGACAGTTGATCATACATAAATTCAAATTATATAAACGCTTATATTTTGATAATTATTAATATTTAATATTAATATGTTTGATTGACCTGCAAGAAGCCCAGATTTGAACCCGTTAGAAAATCTGTGGGTTTTTTATGTTACAAAAAATTCACAGTTGGGAATTTAGACCACGGAACAGAGACGGACTATGAGAAAGTATTTAGCAAGTTTGGCAAGAAATTGATGTAGAAGTTGAAAGAAATCAACTTCTTTTTCTCCATTATTTTGACTATCTATAAAAAAGAAGACTTCAAAATGTTTTGGATCGACGCGGAACTGCTACAAAATAGTAAACACTGTTTCTATTTTATTATTACTATCCTGTAATTAGCTACTTTAATCGTAAAGATTAACAAATAGAGTTTTATTTTGAATCTAAAACACAGCTTTTCAGTTTCATCTCATCAAAAACGAATCTAACCTAATGTTATGGCAACATTTCAACAAATTTATGGCACCAAACCACGACTTAGTCCCATTACAGGCCATCCCATTACAGGCCGCGGAGCAATGGAGTAGCATTACAGGCCGCGAAATTGTTATGCCGTAAATGTAGGATTGAACGGTGCCATTACAGGCCGCGACGAGAAATTGGCAATAAAAACTATCAATTATGATTAATTATTTATTATAAAGTTTATTATAACATACATACATAATTATTTATATTTACAACATATACAACATTTTACAATTTTGATTAATTAATTAAACTAATTACGTTTGCTAAATATAGCAAAAATGCAAATATTAAAAATTAATTAAACTTGCTAATTTGGGAAGTGCTTGCTCTACATCTTGACTTTCTTGTATTTGCGACACTATTCCATTTATCCTCCTATCCATTTGAATATATTTTGCAGCACGCTTTTTTGGGGATATATTGTGGTCAATCCTTTGTTGAATAATGTCGTAGTGCCTTGAATCGTTTTTTAAAGATATAATTAATTCCATTAGATTTGGCTTCGACTTCCCAATATGCCTGTTTAGACGACTATGCCAAGATTCGCATACATTCGTCGTTCTATGACGTTCTTCATAGCATATCCACATGTCTTGCACTATAGAATTTTCTAACCATTGTGTCACAAAATAATCATTAAAGTCCATTATTTCTCTAAAATTGGGGGAGCTTTCCATTATATACAGCCAGCCATCGTCAATATATTGGGAAGGTAAATGAGCTAATGCAGCTGTAAGCTTTATATGCTTCCTGATGTCTTTGTCTTCCCTGTATCTTTTAGCCAATCCCAATTCTTGCACTTTTCGCCATATGCTTTGGTTAAAGTGAAAATTGCAACCTTTGAGTTTGCAATCAGGGAACATTTCTCTGCACGCTAATATTGTTGACGTTTCAAAATCTATCTTCATGCTCCTTGGGTTGAAATTTGGAATATGTTCTTTCATTAACGTGAACAACTTTATGTAGGTGTCTTTTTTTCTGTTAGGTAGTAACGCGTACAACGCTGGTCGTACACTAGTCGTTTCTTCGGTACTTTTTAAATCCACGTGGAATGTATATAGTTGATCAAATAATGAGTTGCAACATTTAAATGTACCATCCCCAAAAATTGTATTTTTTGACGATAATCCCTGTATACCCAGCTTACTTCCAAAGCCGATAATTCGATCTGTCGTACCTTGATCAAAAATTGTGAAATTCTCTCCATCTTCAGTTTTATTTATATAATCGGGAACTATAAATTCTGCTCTAGTTTTTGGTAACGCAGGTACCCCTAGAGCTTTATTTCTGTGTCGGTACAAGGATGATTTTACAGACTCATATGCTGGCATTTTTGTAACAAATTCCAATCCACTATCTTTAATTTGATGAAATTCTTCTTCATACACTTTTGGTATGCATGTCATTCCCTGTCTGGCACGTTTTCTACAAATTGATTTGCACTTCTCAACATCGGTATATGCAACGTTAGGTATTACTAAACAATTGTGTTGACTGGTGCGGATAACCTTATTTTCATTGTTCGTTGTAATTCTGCCGCTGCATTCCAACTTTGAATTGCTATTTACACATCTCCAGTTTTTGGTAAAATTTTTGTTAGTCCTCTTCAAACAATATTTAAATCCTTGATAGAGAACTTGCGGATTTCCCCTTGCACTCTCAATAATTTCAACACAATCCATTGCAACTTTAATTTTCACTCTGTGTTAACCGTATTGAAGTTCAGTACGTACTAATAATTATTCTAATAACTACTTAACCATGACAACTTAGAAAATACACCTATTGGTCGGAATGTCGTCATTTTGTAATTATTAAGTACAGGTAATAGATATGACTAATGACCTATTTCTGAGAAATATAAATATATTCCGATTATCTAATTCCAGATTTTGCATTTTGTAATCGCAAATACATCAATACACACAAATGGATAAGGCATTAGGATTAGGATTATAGGATAATAGGTTATTAAGAGTTTCTGGATGTTACGCACATTAAAATATTGTTGAATGTGAAAGTAACTTGATTATCTAGGGTTTTTCCTATTCCGCATATTGTTAAATCTATGGGAATTAATGAATCATCGCGGCGGCCTGAAATGAGACTCGGTTTTTGGTCAAAAAGGGATGCGGCCTGTATTGGCACTGTTTCAGGTAGTTTTCAAACGCGGCCCGTAATGGGACGGCCTGTATTGGGACTACACGCCAAACCACCACTTACATTGTGTAAAATTATAAAAAAGCGTTAACTTAATTAACCTGTTTCCATTATTTTGGCTGCTACTCCGATTTTCGCCCGGTAACTCCAGTTTTTATTGTCTGTCTCACGAAAAAGCAGTAAAAAGAGCGGAAATAGTAATTTCAAACTATATTGCGGCACATAACGTAGTTTCACTAATGTTGAACATTTGATACCAAAGTTGCAACATGTTATACCAGATTCACAGATTTTGAAGGATATACACATTAAAAGTAGAAAATGTACGTCTATAATTAAAAATGTTATTGCCAAATTGGATACTGAAAATTTGGTTGATATTCTAAGAACGGCAAGCAATTTTAACTCATTGGAATTTTACCTACTTTTATAAATTTCATTTTAATGTACATTTTTCAATTTTAATTAATGAAAGGACATATATTTCTACACAAAAAGTATTATGTTTATTAGTGCAGTATGTTCATCCTAAATATGAATAAATGAAAGTTCAGTTATTAGAGCTTTTGCACATAGATGCATTTGATGGGCCAGCTGAAAAATTGTATGCTACATTTAAAAACTACATGAACTTAGAACAAACACCTATATCTAATATACTTGGTCTGGCATGTGATGAAGCTGCAGTAATGACAGGTAAACATAATTCATTTTATTCACGTTTGAAGAACGATGTACCTCATTTAATTTTGCTTAAATGTATTTGTCATTCAGGTGCACTAATTTCTAGTAAAGCATGTAGTATTTTACCATACGAATGTGGAGATCTTCTCAAAAATACATATTCCTTCCTACATTGGGGCAAATTCAAAACGTTGTGACGAATTAAAGAAAATGCGGACTTATTTTGAGGTAAACTATTATAAAATATTAAAACTATCTGGTACCAGATGGTTAGCTACACATTAGTGTGTAGAGCGAATATTAATAAACTGGGATGTATTGATAGCTTACTTTAATATGGCAGTACACGAAGGCAGTGCAAGAAGTTCAAATTCAACAAAAGTAATTCTAAAAAATTTAAAGAATCCTACAATTAAATATTTTTAAATATTTTAAATTTTTTTTGTAATATAGTCTAAACTATATGAATCAATTTAAAGCACTTTTTCAGTCTAAACATTCACTAATATTTTGAGGAAGGAAAGCGCAAATTTTTTTTCCAAATTTCCTAAAATTTTTTAAAACCTTCACTTTTGAAGGAAGAGTATTTACATTGTAATCTGTTACATTCTTGTAATTATTTACCAATCGAAGGCAATTTTGTTGGCGCTGAATGTGAATCTTTATTATCGACGTTAGATATTTCAGTTCAGAACAATTTTAAAAACAATATTTTGCAATTTTATGTAAAAATGACGTCAAGACTTCCCCTTAATAATAAATTATTTTTCGAATTTGAGTTTATTACACATGTGGCATTTAAGACAATAAAAAGCAATACACTAAGTAGTCTAAGCAGCATTTCTGATGTGTATAGAAACATAGTTGATGCTATTGCATTAGGTTTCGAATGAAAAAAGTTGGCATTTCATTTCAAATCAGAAGAAAAAGAAAAGTTAATTCAACTCGGAAAAGTTAAAATGTGGTTAGAGCTAGAAAAAATTAAAGATTTCACAGGCAATTTTTTATTTAAAAACATAAGCTAAACTCGCATTAATAGTATTAACTCTTCCACATTCAAATGCAACAGCAGAGTGGATTTTTTCTATGGTGATCGATATAAAAACAAAAAAAAGGAATAGACTTAGTACAGATAGCTTAGATGCTGTTTGTAAACTTCGTTCAAGTTTTTCAGAAAATAAAATCAATTGTTTTGATTTTGAACCTAGCGACCAGCATTATAAATATTTAAAATAAATATTTTAAAATAATATGTATAGTGACGAATAAACTTTCATTTTTATTAAATTTTGTATTTTTTTTTGTTTACTTTAGTTAAAATAAAACTAATGTGCATTCCAAATAAGAATAAACCGTTGGGAAAGATAGGGCTTAAAATAAAAGCTTGTGATTGGCTAAAATAGAGACCGCTTTTATGCAGGCAAAATTAAGTTTATTTTGTTCTGTCACATTTTCTTTTTGGTGTCAGTGGCTGTCAGTACTGATTAGTATTTCTGCCGGTGCTAGTTAATTGCCTGTTTTAGTAGTTGTTTATTGTGGTTTTTATTATTAATATTCGTTAAAAATAGTTTTTTATAAAGATTATAAAGTGAAAAACTCTTTTTCTAAAGATATCACTTTCATTAATTTCAATGAAATCGCAAACGTTTTAGAGCATGGATGACGCAGCTTTACCAGGTCCATAAAAAAATCGTAAAGGAAAATATATAAAAAGTGGAAAGAGGCATATGGCTTATAAAGTGTATTTTAATAACAAAGCTGATATGTCTAAAACAGCTGCTGTTCGTCAAATTTCAAGGGAAATAGGGATTAGTAGGAATACTATTTTTGACATTGTTAAGGAAATTCAAATGTCTGGAGTTACACATTTTCCTTTAAGGAAAACGAAGTTGCCCGGATGCTTACAATAAATTGTATAAAGTATCAAAAAGTACGATTAGAAGGCATGTGCATTCAATTTTCTTTAAAAATGAGTTACCGACTTGCACAAAAATATGTGAAACTATTAAAGTGGATGCCAGATTATGTCCGTTAAAACAAACATCACTTTGGAGAATCCTAAAGAAACTAGGATTCAAGTGGTAAAAATGCACTCGAAACAATATATTGCAGGTTATGCAGGTATACAAAATCAAAATAGGGAAAGATACAATGGTACTTAATCCAAGGCAAGCATTTGTTGAAGGTCTTTCTACTGGCTTAAGAGATACATCTGGCAAAGGAAAGCGACTAATTGTGCTTCACATTGTCAGCGAAACTGGTTTTATGAATAGCGGTATGTTATTATTTGAATCCAAGAAAACTGGAGATTAATTATCATGAAGATATGAATAGTGAGGTTTTCATCGCATTGATGCAAAATATATTACCTTTTCTTGAGCCCAATTGTGTTATAGTAATGTATAATACACCCTATCATTCTACTAAAACAGAAAAGTCATCTACTTCATCATGTCGAAAGGAGGCACTTATTGAATGGCTTTTAACAAAACGAATTTTAGCTGATAATACTATGATAAAGGTTGTACAAAAACGCATCCTGTCATCCAGTTTCATACGTGGTCGATGAAATAGTTAGAGAAAGTGGTATACCTAGTTTTACGTTTACCTCCATATCACTGTAATCTGAATCCCATTAAACTTGTATGGGCTCAAGTTAAGCATCATGTTGGCGCCAATAATAAGACATTTAAATTAGAAGAAGTAAGAAATTTATTATTAAAAGGATTAGACATGGTTGATGCTGACACATGGAAAAATAGCATTCATCACGTTATAACAGAAGAAAACAAGATGTATGATTTAGATAATAGTGTTGAAAATGTGTTAGAAAATTTTGCTTTTACTGTAAATACTGAGTCAACGAACATATGTTTAACCAGGTACTGAAACTGGAAAAATGCTTACGCTTTACCTATCTTTGGACCTTCAACTGCTGTTTTACGCTTTTTAATATGTACTTACTTATTTTTGTAGAATGAAAATATTTTTAAATAAGTCCCCTTTTTTAGATGTATAAACTTTTTTATCCAAATTATGTGAAATGATATGCAGTTAAATGAATTTCCTTATTGCACTCTCATTATAGATACTATTAAAAAAGCTGTATTTTGTAAAATGTTATATTTGTTAAATAAGCACTAATGTTAAACGATACAAAAATATTATGATAATTATAATACACTGTCACCATCAATCCTTTAAATTTATTAATTTTACATCTACACAATTGGTAAAATCAAAGAAAGATGTAAATATTTCTCCTGTGGTAATTTTAACACATTCTCCACGAATTTGTTGTAGATGCAACACCTTCAAACAATAAATAACAGATTATAAGATATTGATTGAAATCTTTTATATAAGTCTAATTGGAGTAGACTGTCAAATTGGGTTGATACTTTAGCCACTTCCACATAATGACATTTATTATTTGACATTGAAACTATAAGTTTGTGTAAAATTTTTCAAAACTCTTATTAAGTTGGTTGGTTTGTGTTTAGATGTAAATGGACAACATTTTCAACAACTTCTATAGCTATATGTAAATTTTGATTATGATTTCGATATTAAGTAAATTATTTGTTTTCTTTTTTGTTGTAGTATCATTTCAATGCCATAACCTTTTTTTACAATGAAACCAAATGAAACTGTCAAGCATCAAGTAATGTGTCATTATGTGGAAGTGGCTAAAGTACCAACCCAATTTCACAGTCTACTCCAATTATGAATTTTTTCGATGGCTCGTTATTTGCTGCTTCTTGCTTGAATAAAATTATTAAAACCTAAGCTTTCTTGATAATAAATATGTTAATAAACAAACGTCAAAATATAATCTTTTATATAGGTTAGTAGGTATATAACCTCACATATAAATTATCTACTTTTTTGAAATTCATGTGTAAATTATACTCAGATAGCCGCGCCATCTGGTCTTTTCTTAATTGGAATGCATATTATTGCTGTACTCTCTACCCTTGCCTATTAGTATTATTTCAATTTTCTAAAGAAATACCGAGAAACTTCATAACTAGATATTTGCCGCCTACAAATATTCATGGGAATTTTTCATGTCAACGCCTGGAATTTCCAATCAAGAGGTATACGAACACTGACGATTGCTCAGTGCGGTTTTCGACATCGAACAAGTGTGATGACAGCAAGTACAAGTAGAAAACGCAAGGTCACTGATGAGCACGGATTATTCCAAGATAAGTGGACCAACTTATATTTGTTTGTCTGTGTCGGAGAAAAACCCATTTGCTTCGTATGCAATGAATCAGTCTCTCTGATTTACTGATTTACTGATATTTACAGATAGCGAACTCATAAAAAAAATGTATGGAGGCCGCAGCAGAAGTGTTATAACCCTCCCAAAAGCAACTTTTCTCCAAAGTAAGTTTGTCTGGCGTTACAGTTGCAAGGAGGGTAGAAAATTGGCAGGTGATATCGAAAAAACATTAATGGAACGCGTGTCGCAATTTCTTTACTACTCTGTTGCTCTCGGCGAAAGTACAGATCTGAGTGACACCTCTCACTTGGCCATGTTTATTCGCAGCGTTGACATTAATTTTGTTTTTTACTGAAGAAATGGGTGCTCTAGTTCCAATCAAAGACAGCACAAGAGGATGTGATTTGTTTGAATCGTTTAATACCGTCTTAAATATATGTAACATCAAATGATCAAATTTGACTAGGATTCCCACAGACGGCGCATCGGCTATGGTTGGCAAAAACGAAGCACTTTTATAAAGAAAAAATAATCCCGATGTCTCTTTCGTATAGTACCATTGCATTATCCACCAGAGAAATTTATGTGCATATTAATATTCGAGATTGGTAAAAACTGTGAACTTCATCAAATCTCGGAGTCTAAACTACAGACAATTTCAGGAATTTTTAAAAGAAGCGAATGCTGAATATAGTGATATAACTTACTTCTGTGATGTCCGTTGGCTAAGTAGAGACAAAATATTGAAACGTGTGTTTGATTTGAGGAAGTAAATTGCAACATTCATGCAAAGTAAGGATACAGCGGTCCCGCATTTCACTAATGAAGCATAACTGAGTGATTTAGGTTTTTTTACCGATATTACATCGCATCTCAATGATTTAAATAAGATACTGCAAGGAAAAGATATTTTGATTTCCAAGCTATTCGACGCCTTAAAAGCGTTTGAAGTGAAGCTGGACTTGTGGATCAGTCAGTTAAAAATTGTCCTCATTTGTCGTCTTGCCAAATTTTAAACATGGACAAATATATTTCTGCGCTGCATGATGTGAAAACACAATTCATCTCACGTTTTACCTTTTTCCGAAAAAATGAAATGTGCCTGAATTTGTTTACTCGCCCATTCAATGTTTCTGTCGACGATGTTCAGATGGAATTGACAGAGTTACAGTGCAACTCTACATTGAAAGACAAATTTAGTTTAGGTTTGCTCGAGTTTTATTCAAAATACATCCCAATTTTAGATTTTCCTAAAATCAGAGATCGTGAACTGAAAATTACATCACTTTTTGGCACCACATATCTATGCGAGCTGTTATTTTCGCGAATGAAAAACGTAAAGTCCAAGACAAGGACCAGAATCACCGATATTCACCTTGAGAACAATTTAAGAATTGTAACGACCACTATTGGGGCAGATACTGCTAAATTAGTTAAGAGTAAACAATGCCAAACATCTCATTGATTGAATTTTATTAATATAATTTCTTATTTCTAGCCATCAGAATGTTATTCATATTTCGTTCATCATTACATGAATCGAATGTCTTGAATGAAGCAATATTGAGTCTTGAAAAAAATAATATTGTCCAGTACCGATTTACATGATATAACGAAAAACTTGAAAGACAAAATAACTAATAGATTAATAAATAAGTTTTATAGAAGTAAGGTTAAAGTTGGTTTAAAATATTTAAGAAAAGAAATTTATTTTAGAAGCTGATAAAGTATACACTTACTTAAACAAATTTTATGATTATGAAAGCTTCCCATTTGCATGTTTTATAAAAAAAGAACTAAACTGCGATGATGTTCTAGCGGTCTCTAAAAAAATATGAATTACCGATTTGAACGAAGATACGTTATACGACGACGATGATGCTGTAAACCGTATGCCAGAGGAAATAAGAATTATCAGTTGACCAAATGTGGGTAAAAATTTTTGAGACCCTTAATTTTTCCGAGTTACCAAAATTGGTTGGATACATACTTTTAATACCGATTAGCAATGCATTTGTTGGGCGGGTATTCTCTATGATGTGCAATGTATGAACGAATGAACGCGCATTCGCTTGAACATTTCAATGGTAAAAGCAGAGTTATGCACAAAAATAAATTACAACTTGACCTGTTCTACATTTTTTGATTATATTCAGAAACCAGATCAAATAAAATTATTAAAAAGTTGTCCTAATTACTAAATACGATTTCAAGTTTAATAAAAATTAATTATTTTCCTTTTTTACCGATTCCATTACTTCCTCATAAATTTAAATAAATAAATTTGAATGTTAAAAAAAATAAACTAGGAAAATGACAGCCTTTCATTTCGTTAATTCATTTAATGAATAATTTTAAAAAAGATTAAGACAAACGTTAAATAGAAAAACTAGAAACTACAGTAGCAATTATCGTTAATTATTGTTTTTTAAATTAATTGAGCGCAATCAACTATTTTAAATTTTTATTTATTTAAAATATCCATATCTGCAAGCATATTAAATATTGTGGGCTTCGAAGTAATAGATAATCCTAGGTTTCGTTTAGTGGAATTATTATGCAACTTAAATAACAAAATTATCAACATATCCTACGTTACGCAAAACGCATGACATATCATTTAAAACAATAGCAGCAGCAAAATTATCTGATGTGTATTTACTTCTGTAAATATTAATCAAATCGCAAACACCATAAATATAGTCTTTGTGTTTATGGCTCCGCATGAGTGTGCTGTATTTACCTAAAACTGTTAGTCAAATTTCAACACGAATTAGGCGCATGTAATTATTACATTAGAGATTTTAATTAATATCATAAATAAATATTGTTAAGAAACCTAACTAACTAGAATACTTTCCATTGTGAAAAAATGTTTAATATTAATTTAGTATATAGATTCTAATTATTTTATTTATATCAAATTTAAATTTAATTTCGGGAAAACAAAATATTCTTTTTAAAATTTGAAACATTGGTTTAAATTAAAGATAACGTATACAGGGTCCGCCAGTAAAACGGGAAAATTAAAAGTATACAATTTATTCATGAAACGTTTATATCAGAATTTTTTACAAATTTGAGTTGAGTAAAGGATGCCATTTTACTTTTTAAAAATAACACTGCTCAAGTGAGAGCCATTTCTGTGTAAATATTCTTCTAATCTTGAAAATTTTCTTTCACTCGACGAAGCAGATCAGGTTGGATCCGAAATTTCTTGTATGATATTCGTTTTTAATTCCGGTATGGTTTGCGATCTATCAATGTACATCCTGCTCTTTAAAAAGCCCTTCAGAAAAAAAGGCACATACGGACAAATCTAGAGATCTAGCGATTCATAAGATGTCGCCATGTTTGGATATGAGTCCGTCCGCGGAGAGTTCTCTTAAAGCAACAACGGACACACATGCAGTATGACATATGGCCCCATATATCTGGAAGAAATTAATTTCCGAAAACCTAGGCAGCTGTTGCATCGAAAGTGTTCTGACGTTTCCTGTACCGTCTTGGAAAAAATATGGCCCAATAATGCCAGATGATGAAAGTGCACACCACACGGTAACTTTAGGACTATGTAATGGCTTTTCATTAGTTTTCATAATTCCACTATCGACTATTTTGTTTCTTTACATATCTATTCAAATTAAAATGTGCTTTCATCTGACCTAAACATGCGGTGAATAAAGTTTTCATGATCATTTACACGTCGCAATATTTCTTTCATCGTACGCTGACGAAAACAAGGAAAATCTGAAGACCGTGCGTAGAAGTCTTCAATACAAATTAGTATGCGTTGTAGTGAGTGGGTCACAAAAGAAGTTTTCGGAGTATGCCATGGATTAAATGAGTTAAGTCTTAGATTGATTAAGTGATTTAACCTACATGTCGTACTACTAGTAGTGGGTTAAATCGTTAAAAAAGTTGCCAAATGACATTTTTTTAACCTAACCTAATATTTAAGTATACAGAAAATTAAAAATTTCAGGGAAAACTCGGTTATTTGAAAGTTTTGGTTGTTGAAATTTGTAAATTACAATGATGTATTATAAAAAATATATATATTTTTTTTGGAGTGCTGTCTGTTTCAAAATGAAAAGATACCGAAAAATAAAATTTGAAAACTAAGATCAAAAACCAAATCAGATTAATATTAGGTATGTAAAATAAAGCATTTTCTGGCTACTGTTTAAAATTTTATATTTTTAATTGACATGCCTTTAAAAAATATAGGTCCAATTAATCCTTCTCTGACAAACAGCTACCCAAACTCCAATTTGCTGTGGATTATTTGCGCTCCACATCCTCATGTTTTGATCATTTACGTAGCCAGAGATATGAAACCAGAATTCATTAGTAAACATAACCTTTTGAATGCCTCCATCATTAATAATAACTAAATGGTCTATAAATATTTGACAAAATTCCTGTCATTTCGGTCTGTCCACAGGAAGTATTTTATAAGTCGCTTGCAAACGGTATGGGTGTAAATGTAGATCATGCTTAAGGGATAAGTCTGCAAGTATTATAAGAAAGATGTAATTGTTGGTGCAAATGTCGCACAGAAAGCTGAGGACGTTCTTCTTCCAATTGCCTTACCGCTTCAACATTTTCCTCATTTCTAACTGTTGGTCTACCACTGCTCTTTTTGCAATCCGCGTTTGCTGTTTCCCTGAATAATTGCACAAAACGGCGAATGCATGTAGAAAACTGATCATATGGGATAGCAATATCTGGAATTCTTCTAAAAAATCCTGATATGCATCACTGATAAAATAAATCCATTCACCATTAATTTTACTAGCATTTCTAAAATAAATTTCAACCATGTTGTTCGTTAAATACAAAAGCCATTATTAAATAACCTAATAAATTGCAAAGATATCTTCCAGCTTGTTAATTTGGCTTATGATTTTTTACAAATGACACTTCGTTAATTTTCTAAGGTCAGACGTGACTTATATGTCTATCTCAGTCGTTCATGGCCTACCTAGGATACAAATTTTGTGGCTCGCTATATCGATATATCCAGGTGTACATACTGGGTTCTTCTTTTATCATTGCACATAGGTATAATGCATTGATTTTTCTTCTTTTAACTTCAGACATAGGGATAAATGTATGGTGGCATAGTAGGCAACCAGTTATACATCAGTGCTGTATTTGGACGTATTTTTCTAAATGTCAAGTATTTCTGATTGTTCATACATATCTTAAATTAAATACATTTTATTGAAGAATACAAAATTTATTTAAAACAGTTAATTATCCCAACAGGCGTATAACTTGTGTGAAGACAATTTTAAATATTTTTAACAAATTCAAAGAAAATGGTTGTTTTCTAAATTTCCACAAAAAAAATTAAATAAAAACAATCACGTGTTAACAGAACACATGAAGCTGAATATCCTGTTATGTAGAAGAACGGTTTATAGTGTTTAATATTATGAAGAAAATGGATCCTGAAAATAAAGAACAAATGCCTTTAATCAAAACAGACATTAGTCCACATCAAAAGTCATTTTCATTATTTGGATTTTTGCAAGAAAGAATAAAAGAGAAAGTAAAATCAGCTGAAAGGCAATACTTCAAAAGGCCTAAGTCAAATCAGGATGTCGATCCTATTTTATTTTGGAAGGTAAGTTTAAAAAAAAGGGTAAGTGTGTTTTTATTTGGATTCTCTTTTAGATAACAGGAATGGAGCTGAAGCCCTTAGAATAATGTGTTAGGAAATACTTCTGTATTCCAGCAAGTTCAGCAGAAAGCGAAAGTGTTTAGTGCAGCTCGTTTAATAATAGAACAAAGGCGTGCAAGACTAAAACCGAAAAATGTTAATATGATAATGTGCCTAAATAAAAATTAAACAAAATGATAAGTAATCTACGTAATTAGTTTATTAAAATTACACCCAACATTTTTCTATTAGCTAAAGAAATAACTCACTCAATGGGTTTCATCTTACTATGCTTTCTAACTATTAAAGATATACATGTTTAAGCATTCAAAGGGAAATTATTTAGATTGCCATACAGAATATACATACACACATATACAGTTCATAAAGTATAAGTTTTCAGTTCGTATTGCCCAAGTGGGAACCACTTGTACCAAATTGTACTTTATCTCTTTCTAACACACATGAACACGCGCTGTAATACTACACACGTTTGTCATTTTAAGTTAAGACGTACGTCTTTGAAATATTATATTAAATAAAAAGGGATAAGTTGTCTAGGAGATAGTCTTATGATATTCGGATTGCTGTGAAATTATTTTAATACTGTTGTTTATTGACTTTGTTTCCGGTATTCTGACTTCTTGGTTAAGTAATCTAATTTGAATATCTCGTTTGGCATCAAAAAATTACAAAATCTGTTCTTTTGAGAACAATACTGGTAATAAATAATAATATCAATTAGTGGCAATAAGTACGAAATTGTTTGATTATCACTTTGACATTTCTAACCTATTTATTTGACAGAATATTTCTTAGATGCCTGGTAAGCCTCTTGGTTCTCAAGTTCAACAGCTTGTATTAAATCTTACAGCCTATTTTGAACGAGAAAAAGAGAATGGTGGGCCAGTTATGTCCATCGATCGTGTTCATGAGGTAATTCACATAATCACATAAGGCAGTTATAAAATTAGTTTTATTTTAGAGGGTAGCACAAGCCCTTAATATTTCTAGTAGAACGGTCTACACTATTAAACATCGTAGCGTTCAGAATCCAGTCTTATCATCTCCTGGCAAAGATCTTGTAGGAAGCCAAAAACTAAAGATTTACCAGAAGCAACGAAAATGGAAGTTTGAAATACTGTTTATGACATGTATAAAGAAAGTATGTGTTTAATATATTGTAAACATTTATTAAATATTCAAATTTTTCAGAAAAACATCACCTTAAAAACTCTAAGAAATGTTAATAAATGATAATATGGATTTGGATTGTATTATTATACCATTATTTTCTTAAGAAACAATAAAATATTAAATGTAGACTATATAAATGTTTCATTTATTAATTTGACAACATATATTTACAACTTTCAAAAGGTTTTAATTCTTTTTCAAAGAGTTACGAACATAACTTTTACATTCTATTCCAATATATTTAAATTTATTTAAAATATAAACAATATATAAGTTAAGTAGAAATCTAAATTATTCATCAAATTAATACATTCCCAATCTTCTTAACCCAGATATAGTGCAAGAAAATGATTTCGGTAGGTATGTTATTCTTAATAATGCAAACATTTTTAACACCCCTGTATTCACTAAGGCTCGTAATATGATATAACGTACCATTATGCTATAACAAAGACTTATATACACGTTTTTGTATTCATAATACTTCGTTACGTTAAATCGCCTGTAAAATGCATCGTTAAAATAACGTGATGTTTTTGGCCAATTAAACGAATCTTTATATTTGTTGTAGATAATAGTGATTTCTGTTTACTGTTTACAGTTCTATTTCTTGAAGTTTTAATTTGTTGGCTTGCATCTTTTCTTCTATAATGGCACACCTTAATTTTGCTTGAAGAATATTTTCATCCAATTGTGCATTTCGAAGTTGTTGTTCTTGAACTTCAATGGCCCAATTCGTACTTTCTTTTTAAATAAATTTGTTCTTTGATTTTTTTTTTCTACTATGAACAATATCATTTAAATTTGCATACGTCACTTGCACTTGTTCTATTTTGAAGATACTGTCTTTTTCTGTTTACAGGTAGCTTTGTGGTATTGTTTATATTTTCATATGCACCACTTTATATTAACAATGCTTGTTTATTAGTTTTGTTATTTGAAACGGATGTACTAGGTACATTATTTTGGGTTTCAAGTGAACTACTTTGTAGTAATTCCGACTCTTTTATATTGGCAAATATATATTCACTATTAACACAATTTGGATTATTTTCTTTACTAATACTGGTTGATTCGCTTAACTCAATGATAGCATCGTTGTCAGCTTCTACTACAATATATAGAGGATCTACAATGACAACTAGTTGAATACACCGTAAATATAAACATATAACTTTACCAGACTCTATATTTTTGTGATAGCATGATTCACTGTCAAAGTTATTGGCATCACATTCGAAATGCTTCTTCAACATGCTTTGGAGACGTTCTCCATTTTCTCCTAGAGTCTTTCTAAACGTCCCTCTACCTGTGAGGTACAGATTAGCCTACATTAAATTTATTAAGTAATGAACTTATATTGTGTAATTTACAAAAATTCACCTTATCATCCGCCTGTTCTTTCCTACTTTTTCGTTTAAAATTATCATAGAACACTTTCAATTGTTGTATTGTCCTATGTGGACCGCTATTAGAGCTATTGAAATTACGTGTGATTTCTTCCCATGCTGTTGTTTTACCCTTCGATGTGATGGCATCGGTCCTTTTATTCTCAATAACACCGATATGTGATTCTACAATATCCAGCAAGAGACAAATCTCTCTGTCCGAAAAGTGTTTACCTTTAATACGTTTTGACATCTCCATTTTTGCGATTTGCTGTGATTTGATTACAGTGAAGTATGAATATTATCGTGAGTTTATAATTATAAATAACATTTAAAAAAATTTGTTCGAATATTGAAGTAATAATTTCCGCACAGTTTTCTTGTGTTGAAAATATTTATATAAATCTAGAAAAGAAACAATACTTTTGAACTATTCATGTTCCCACTTTACTCATTATTTTGACATGTAGGTTATGTATTTGCTTTCTTTGGTTATATTGCAAGTAAAACTGAAATTTTGACAATGTTTGCGAAACATGACATTTATATTTTATGATGACAGACGGTTGTTTCCGCGATTGAATATTGACTTTATTTGACTCCGCAGTACTGATTTGAATCATATGCTTCGAATTTGACCTTGAACTGAAAACTTATACTTTATGAACTATACATACTGTCGTAAGCAAAAAAATCGGGACAGTGTCAAAATCGTAATGTCAATTTCCCTTATTTTTTAGCATTGTAATTTTGAGATTTGATTAATTTTCAAACTGTACTTCAGATTATCTATCATAGTGGCTAATTAAAAATTGAAAATACCGCATTTTTCGAAAACTGATAAAGTCAGACCTGTTACTAGTTTGGAAAATCATTAAGAACTGTATCGGATCGGTTCAATTTAATATTGGTAAAAGTTCAGCCGCAAGAATATATAAAAAATGGAGGGAAGAGGATAATTTAAATCGGAAAATAGGTCCCGAACGTAACAAAATTTCAAACCCGCAGGAAGACGAAAAATAGTTACTGAGATTAGTCACAACCCTTTCAAAACATTAAAGGAAGCTATAAGAACAATACAATTTCCTGTCTCATTTTGTAACACAATGGTTACAAGAGAATGAACTTTAAACTTGATATTTCCCGCCCTACAGTCTTTATCTAAATCTCAATGTATGGGGATTAATGAGATATAGCTGTTACCCAGGAAGAATTTTGGGAGATTGTTCAAAATGCTTGGCATCAAATTCCTATAAATGTTGTACAAAATATCGTCGCTTCAATGTCTACAAGATTAGATGAAGTTATAAATAATAACGGTGGAATGACGAAATACTAATTATTTTAATTATATTCTTTCTCTATCGTTTTTAGTAATTTTTATTAGTATATATTGTAAAAATGTTTAATAAATGTCAATGAAACATACATTTTTGACAATTCCTGACTTACTATTATGAGTAAAGATAGCCACTTAAGTAGTCACAATATAAACCCACGCAAAAACAGTGTCCCGTTTTTTTTGCTCACGACAGTACATATAATATACATATATTTGCTTTATAAGCAAAAATTATTTTATTTAAAATTTCTTCGTTTTCATTTAACAAATTAAACATTAAACATAAATCAGTTCGCTTTACTTTATTTTCCTTGAAAAGGTCTTGATGGTTTGATACCTTGTATGGCTTATATTTGAATTCTTTCAGGGTTTTAAACTCCGAACTGTAAGATAGTCCAAAATGCCAGGCTACATCTAAAAGTGATCAATTCTTCTACATAACACCGGATATTCAGCTTCATGTGTTCTGTTAACACGTGATTTGTTTCATTTAATTTTCTTTTGTGGGAATTTAGAAAACAATCATTTTTTTAAAATTTGTTAAAAATATTTAAAATTATCTTCGCACAAGGTATACGCCTGTTGGGATACTTAACTGTTTTAAATAAATTAGGTATTTTTCAATAAAATGTATTTAATTTAAGATTTAAGCATGAATGAAAAGTCAGAAATATTTGACAATTGGAAAAATACGTCCAAACACGTGACTTGTATATAACTGGTTGCCTACTATACCACCATACATGTATCCCTACGTAAAACAGAAGAAGAAAAATAAATGCATTATAAATTCACGATGAAAAAAGAACACTTGGTTATATGTTTCACTAAATTTTATTTACATAAAAATAAGACAATTGTTTCGGACTCTGCGTCCATTTTCAATTAACATAAGAATAAATTTTCTAAAGTATAAATAGATGTATGTAACTACAAAATAGAAAGGGGATAACGTTATTAACAAATTTTCGTGCAAATGGAAAAGGGGTATTTTAAGATACAATATAATTATTCAATAGCTCATTAAATTCAAATAACTGCCCTCATTATCGGCGAAAGGCTAAACTCTGTTTGCTCGTTTACAATGTTTAACACTTATTTTTCGCCTTTGAAATTTCTAATATTTCCAGGAGATTTAATCTTAATCCTTTTGAAGAAGAGTGTAATATATTAAAATTGTCCGATGAGATCATATGGTTGTTATCAATGCAGTGTTCTGAAATCCCTGAGCATTTCCTAGAATTTAAAATGGCTTTTCTGTGTTCAGTAATACGAGTGTGAAAACTTCTACCTGTTTGCCCGATGTAAAGTGTTCTTTTTCATCGTGAATTTATCAAGATGTTTCACCAAGTGCCAAGCGAGAGTTCAATCAATTTAATAGTAAATGCATTATGCCTATGTGCAATGATAAAAGAAGAACCCGGTTTACAGATATGTTTTAACCTACATGTGCTTTCGTATTTATACACTGGATGCTAGCAAAACATCGACTTATATTTTTTTACCTAGTCTAGTAAAGTGTTTCATGATCTTTGTGTGTTAGTTTTACTACTCCATGTTCAACATTACTATTACTTTCTAGTTAAAATTACAAATTACGAATGTAGTATTTATACCTATTTTAAGTATGTAAATATATCTAAACTATAAGTATTATTCTCAAAAAGAAAATAAAAAGGAAGCTGTTGAGGCTTCAATTGGACAGCTTTCCTATGAACTCATTTTCAAAGATCCAAACTGCCGATTACTGTTCTTTCTGCGGGATCATAGCAGTATATCGGAATTTTATCACCCTTGATAAGTTATAGCTAAATGTTGAGTTAAATTGTGGGAAATTCAACGAGAATCAAGCCTCTGTACCTTCAAATGCTTATGTAAGCTGGTGTCAATTACCTTCACACCAATCTTTAGAGTTACTTGAATACTCCTTACAGTAACATAATAATCGATCACCAATCACCAATCAATCAGTCTTTTTGGTAATGCCTGTTTTTTGACGTAGGAACAATAATCATTTAAGGAAAGTCGACCACGTCTAAATTCATTGTACCACTATTTTACAGCAATTAAGGAGAATGACTCGCCAACAAATACTCAATTGGTTTCCTCCAGAAATTCTTTACGCTTTAAGCCTTGAAATTGTAAAAATTGAAACTCAATAAAGCTCTTCGTTCAAATCCATGATCTTTTGGGCAAATTATTAGGTTAAAGTGTCAAACAAAATTTGTGGCCTCGTTATATTTTAGATACAGTCGATTATTGCTGAAATATTTAGACAACCTTTTTGCTAGCAAAGAGTTTCCATCCCCAAAGAAAAATGGACGAATAATTCACAAAGAACTCCGTTCACAAAGAACTTGAAGGTTTTCCGTAGTCCATACTCTTACATTATAAGTATTTGTAAATTCATCTATATCAAAATAAGCTTCATTACTCAACTTTGAAAAACGTGTCTGAAGTGTCCATTGTGATCACTGACAACAGTTAATCCATTTTCTGTTACTTTTACAGAAAGTTATCCAAATCTTTTTCTAAATACACCATCTATTCAGTAATTCTAAGCTCATTTGATATCGCCACCTTTCAAGTCCTGAACTTCTTGAATTTTGTAAAAGTGAAAAGATTTATGCAAAATTTGGCGTAACGGTGTGTCGCAAATGTTCAATGCTCTTTCAATGTTTTGCTGTGTTCTTACAGACCTTGTTACTCCTCTATGCTTTAACTATTTTAATGTGGAACGAATTTCTTCAAACTTTTTCACCCATGACATAATTGCATGAACGGACGGCACTTCTCCATGTCGTGGAACATTGAAATGATTACGAAACAATCGTTGTACAGAAGTCGCACAGTCACCATTTTTATCAAAAGGGATTTCATCGGACCACTGCTCCATGTTTAACAAATGGCATTAAATGTCAAACAATAATATAAAACCTCCACGCCCCCTTGTGAGCAGAAAAGAAACGATTATATTTTCAAAATTAAATATTAATAAATATAAATAAATAAAAATGTATAAATGAATTTCGTTTTATAGCTGAAACTGTAATTGTGCAAAAACACATGACTAATTCATCAAACAGACGATTACTTAGGCAAAATGAAAATTTCAAGTGCGTCCGTGATAAGACAAATTTACATTTAAATTGCTTAAACAATGATTCTTATTGTGGTAAAAGGATTATGCACATCGTTTTATATTCCATAATGATTTTATTTATTGCTTTTAGATTTAAAGAGTTAATATACGTTGTTCTTTATTTATTTAATAGTTCAATGAAGGAATTTAGAAATATGATAGGTCGCTACTTTTTTTAAACTATACCATCTGATAGATGCTGCTAATGCTTTTTTTGCCCAGTAATTCACAATATTCGTTTAAGGACTTTTAAGAATTTTTTATACTCAATATTATGTTAGGATTTCTTATCTTAAAGTTCAAATAAAAGACCGCACCTGGCAAACTTATCATAATCCTTGCAAACTTATACCTTGTATTCCTAAATCTGTTAATCACTGTTCAACACTTTTTTTAAATTTTTGTTTCGAAATTATGTACAATGTTCGTTTCTTTTATAGTTCTAATAATAGTAATAACAACAAATTTATTCTGGCACATTAGGTTTTGGGGAAAAATATTGAAAAGTAAATTAAATAATATTAATTAAATAGGGTGAGCTGTAAGGTATCGTCCTGTTTAAAATGCTTTCCTTTTTACATTTCTTTTATAATGTTCTTCGGTACTTTTTGATATAAATGCCCAACAACAATCAGCAAGCATTTCACTGTTGCCCTTGCCCTGATAACGTTTTCCAAAAACAGAAATGTCTTGATGAAACCTTTCGCTGCGTTCATCACTCACGTCGCCGAAGTTCGGGAGAAAGAAATCCAGATGCGCAAAAAATGTATTTTAAGGCTCATTTTACAGCACAATTTATGGTAACTTTTGAGAATCTAATTAACAAGTCCTATATAATTGTCAGATTTTCTATTTCCTAGATAATCGTGGGTAATTTTTTTAAAAGCATTCCAAGCAACACGCTCCAAGTCACTTAAGGTTTCTTCAAATCTTTCATCTTGTAGAAATTTAATTTGGGGTCCTATAAAAATTTCGTCTTTAAGTTTTGCATCTAAGATTTTTGTTTAAGGTATTGGAATCCACGGCAATCCTTATCCATTGCTTTCATGAAATTTTTAATCAAACCTAATTTTATGTATAATGGCGGTAGAAGTGTTATATCAGGTTCTACATATTACTTACGAAGTATATTCTTTTAACAAGGAATATACTGAGCCCTAGCTTGCCAGTCTTTAACAATGTAGTGGTAATTTCTTGATCGACTGTCCCACTCACAAAGAAAACAACAATTATTTTTATACCCTTGTTGTAAACCGAGTAGAACTGTTACAACTTTGAGGTCTGCGCTGATATACCATTTGTACATTTTATAATTAATTCTGTCTTGAAGAAAAGTTGTATTTTCATTCGTTTCTTTTAAGTGGATTGCGTGGTCAACGAGGATAGATGGATAAACATTTCTTATGTGGAAACGGACAGCTTTTAAACTCAGTTTCGAAGCATCGATAAAAAACGCTATTCTTCGGGATAGTGTTGATGACTTAATACCAACATCGAATCGTCGACATTATTGCAGTATGAAAGACCCTCGTCGTCGGTTAAAAAATACTGTGATAGTTCTTTCTGACGATTACGATACACAGAAATATGTGTGCTTGGAGCTAACAGCTTCCATCCTTGGAGTCTAGATCTTGGTATTTCTGCTCTAGTTTTTGACAAATTCAGGTCTCGAATAAGATCTTTTGATTCTGATTTATTAAGTGTGGTCTCCGTCCTCTCTCACTCAAAACACCTATGGGTCTTGATACTGGCGATGAGGTACTGGACGAGTAACAGAGGACAGACTAGCATAACTAATATTTTTCTTATTTTTGTTGGAAAACCGGAAAGTTTTTGTGCAGCAAAAGCAGCAATTGGTGGAATGGTCCATTTGTTCACGCCAAATCAAGGTCATGCAAATAGCATAGTGCTTTTCTTACCATTTGACCAGCCCCTCATTATTACCACAGAGTGCGCAGCAAATGCTGGAAGCCCATGATTTGTCTCGATGTTCAATGCTGAAGCCAAAATAGTGAAAATATATCTTTTCTATTAAAGGTGAAACATTCCGCTTATGCTGGTGTGTAGTGAATTCTCCACATACATAACAGAAACTGTTTGGATTATTTATACGCGTTCGCGACATTATGAAATAAAAAGACGTTCTCACAAACCGACTTACATTGAATCGAAAGAACCGAGTATATGTAGCTTTTTATATACCCATATAGCCAAAAAATAATTGAAAGGTCGAAAATATGAGTCGAATTTATAGCTCAAAAACGCGGTGATGGGTATACTAAATAGACTCTCAAAAATGGTTTTTCAAATGTTTATGACAAGTGGACAAAACGATGGGACAACTGTATTGCACAGAATGAAGAGTACTATTGAAGTGTTCTATTTTTGTACTACAGCACCTGTCTCTTTATTTTCTGATATTTCCTCGTACATATATGGGGGATATTGAATCAGCGAATATAGGGGGGTAAATGGGCAAATGTATGGAACTAAAATCAAACCATTCGATGTTTTGACTAACGGCATTAATTTTCTTCCATATGAACCAAATCAACACTTCTGGCTCAAATTCATTACTATAAAATAGAACTGTAATTAAAAGTAAACTGCTTTAAGATTATGTTTATATTCTAAATATTCTAAATTTTATAACATTTTTTATTCATTAGCTAAAGTTAGCTATATTTATTAAAATGAATTTTAATAAAACGTTAAGAACAGCACTGTTATTTCCGTGATGTCAATCATTCATCTCATGACATGTAGGTTATGTATTTATTCAAAGAACCAAATATTCAACAACAAATTTGCCAGTCTGAATATAGTAACACATAAAATGTATTTATTTACTCTAAAGGCTTATTTAATATAGAAGAACCATGGCAAATCTAAAATGATCAAATCTCCTTCAAATAATATTTTAAGATGCACTAATTGACACTAATAGAAGACCGGAATAAAATTCAGCTTGCATATTGCAAAAATTAGCACAACCTATGATGTTCATTTGTTAAGAAAAAGAACTGATAAGTCGTACTCATGTTTCATGGCAGTGTTTTAACATTATTTTATTTAGGCTGCTTCTTCTTCTTCTGTTTTGGGTTGGATGCTAGAACGTCCAGGCACTTGAGCACACTGCTCTTTGTACTATCCCCAATAGATCTCTCAGTTCCACTCTGTTAGTTTTGTGTCCTCGATAAAATCCACCATCCTCCTCAGGGGAAGTTTGAGTATACTCGAAGGATCCAATAGATCTCTTCCGAAATATTTCTGTCTGAGTTCCTTCAGTTCCTCACACGTGCATGTGACATGAAGGCTAGTTTCCTCCTGTTTTTCACATCTCCTAGACCAGGGCTCGCTAACCAAGCCCATGCTGTACAAATGCTTCCTTAAAGGACAATGTCCGGATATTAACCCGTAATTATTTTAATTTCTTTTTTATTACTACGAATTAGGCTGGCTGTAAACTTTCCGTCCAGCTCCCTTAGTAGTGTTTTGGTATGGAGTTGACCTTCCGTTAACCTTCATTTATTTTTATGTTTTTTTTTCTAACCATAACCAGATCTCCCTTTTAGCAGAATCCTTAGCGATTCCACATACAGGTTCTGATCCTATGAAGTTCCTATTAGTACCTTCTTTGGCCAGTTCGTCGGCTATCTCAATGCCTTTAATTCCCTCATGTCCTGGCACCCATATCAGGGACACAGTATTGTCTTGTGCTAGTTTATTGAGGACCTGTTTACAATATTTCACCAGCTTAGACCTGGTAGATGGATTCATAATGGCTTTAGTAGCTGCCTGACTATCAGTCATTATGTTGATTTTTTTGTTTGCGCATCCGGCTTTCCGAATTTCCTCGGCACAGGCTACGACTACAAACTATATTGTAATCCATCAGTGTACCAGGTGCCGGCACCACAATCGCTCGAGCTTTTTTCCTGTTCCCTGGTTGGTATAAATATGTTCAGCTTAGATGTAAACATAATCTCAGGTGCCATACTGTCCGCCGGCATTTTAAATATCGGCTCTTCCATTATAGTTCCTGTGATATCTGTATGGCCCTCTACAACCTTATTAGGACACCATATGTCATTGGCCTTCAGCCTCAGGATCGCAGCCATTGGCTCCGCCCTTACAAATAGTTCCAGAGGAAGGAGACCCACGATGACCTCCATGGAGGCAATTTCCACGCTGTTCATAGCTCCCGTGATTCCCAACAGAGCCTGTCGCTGGAGAGTCGTGAGGAGCCCCACCGCCGATGTCCGCTCCGTCCTCCTCCACCAGACAACTGCTCCACAGGCAATTGTTGGTCTTACTACTGCTGTGTACAACCAGTGTACCACATTTGGTTTTAGTCCCCAGGCCTTGCCAACAGCTCTTCTGCATCTCCAGAAGAGCTGCGTCGCCCTGTGTGCCACTTTGGACTAGGTGTCTGCTCCAGTTCAGTTTCGCATCAAGTGTTATCCCTAGATACTTAATTTCATTGGTTAGTTCTAACTCTTCTCCAAACAGCCTTACGCTGCCCAGATCATTTAGTTTTCTCATGTTGGTAAAGGCTACCAACTTGTTTTTTTTTTGAGGATTGACAGTTAATCCCTCCTCAAGGCACCATCTTTCCACAATTCGCAGAGCATTTCGCATGATGCTCGCCACTGTCCCCAGGAATTTCCTCTGCCCCATAGCACATTTTTAAAAGAAATCTCCTATAATATAACATGCCTTCTAAAACTTTCCTCATTAGAGAAGGCCATACTCATTCAAAATTATATCTTTTGTGACAGATTACGTGCCCTATCACCAATAATTATTAAAAAGCATGGCTGTCTCTAATGAGGAAAGTTGTTGGAGGCACATTATATAAATACTAGAGGAGTTTTTTATCTACCTAGCTATGAAAACAATATGCTATCGTAACAATTTTCTTACGTCAAGTTTCTGTGATATTTTATAGTGTCATCTCCAAGTTTCTTTCGAATCGCTTAACATTTATTACTTTCACATGCGTTTAAAGAAGAGAGGAATTTGAATCTTGAACAGTATTTTTTAGAAAAAAAAGGCAGTAGCCCGAAGAATATTCATGAGAGAATGGTGGCAGTGTATGGAGAAAATAGCCCGTCCTATTTCCAAGTCAAATTTAAGTATAAACAGTTCAAATGGGGCAGAGAATCCATTCGTGATAACCCAAAGTGTGGAAGACCTCTGGAAGCACGAACTAAAGAAATCATCGATAAAGTTGAAGATTTGGTGTTGACTGACCGCCGAGTAAAAGTTTGAGTTATTGCTAGAGAAATAGGAATATCAGAAACGAGTGTTTTTAAAATTCTACACATGAGCAAAGTGTCGGCACGATGGATTTCCAGGCTGCTCAGTCCCGAACAGAAATTGTATAGACGACAAATTTATGAAGAGAATTTGAATGTTTTATCTCAAGATGAAGACTTCTTAAATAGAATTGTAAAAGACGATTAAATTTGGGTACACCACTGGGACCTTCCCACGAAACAAGAGTCCATACAATGGATTCGTAAGGGCTCTCCGCCGCCCAACAACGCAAATGCAATTTTCTGCGAGAAAAGTTATGGCCCCAGTTTTCTGAGACCTGGAGAGGATTCTCTTAATTGAATATATGCCAAAACGGATTACAATAACGGGAAATATCTACAAAGACAAAATTAAGAACTTGAACACGGCTAAACGCTAAAAAGGCCCCAAAATTTTGCTCAGAAAACTTCTTCTGCATGACAACTGCAGGCTGCATAAGGCACAAGCAGTAATCAATGAATACGGCTTTGAGGAAGTACAACACCTACCCTAGAGTCGCGACCTCGAACTCTTTCATGGCTGGGTAGATAACATCGGACATATACATTTTATGACTATATAATTTATTACTTTTTCAATGGAATATTCAAAACTACATATTTTAACGAGCACCCTTCTACAACACTTTTCCGCCCGGTATAAGTTATATACGTAGAGTAAGAAATCGAATGCTAGAGCCGGCCAATTTTTTTTTATTTTATACTAGCTAACCCGAGCGACGTTGTACTGTCGGGTCGATCACAAACAAATTTCAATAAATTTTGTTTGTGATCGTTTTGTGAATTTGTGAAAAGCTATTGGAAATGTGTAAATAAATTAAAAATAACAAAAAACGTTTTTCTGAGTGATCATTGTATCTATTAACGATTGGCCACAAAGATATTCAATTTGAGGCGAAGTACATTAAGGAATATGCCAATGGGAAATTTTATATGCGAGATGAATTCTTCGCGAAACATCACAAAAGTAAAACCAAATGTAATTTTATTTTAATTTAGGCTCAAATGCGTTTTACCATATTTTTCTCCAGAATCAACCAAATATGTCCTTCTTATCGTCAGTTATGACCGAGAGTGCATACAAAAATTATGATTTTTGCAGTTTGTCCGAATTTTCCGACTTTCTTTTGTAATTGTCCCGAATTTTTTTTTACCTGAAGACTTTTTCAAGACCATAACGAACAAAACAAAAAAAGATAATTCTTTTTTTGTGTCTATCCATCGTTCAAATTGTGAGTTATGGCCTTGAATTCATATAAAAATCTCAGAAAAAAAAAAACATTTTCCGTTTTTCCCGAATTTTCAAATTTTCCGGGAAACTTTTCCAATTTTTCTTGCCCTAAAAACCTAATACGGACTATTACGAACAGAAAAAAATAAATTAGCTAAATCAATCCAGCCGTTCTCAAGTGACGTGTTTCCCAACGAACAGCATTTAATTTTGATTTATATAGATTCAAAGGTATTTTTAATAATATAAAATATTATTCAAAATCTGGTGTGAAGAACACAAATGCAGGTTCACTATTAATATTTTTTGTGAACGTGTCCGATCCTCCGTATCCTATCCCCAGTGACGTAGATACGTATTTCACCTTTCTACAGGCTCATCGGTACGCCCCTGCTGGAGAAAGGATATTCCCAGACACATTCACAAAAAAGAACCACATCGCCCTTTTTTGTGAATGTGTCTGGGAACATCCTTTCTCCAGCAGGGGCGTACCGATGAGCCTGTAGAAAGGTGAAATACGTATCTACGTCTCTGGGGATAGGATATATTCGGATACGTTCACAAAAAATATTAATAGTGAACCTGCATTTGTGTTCTTCACACCAGATTTTTAATAATATTTTATATTATTAAAAATACCTTTGTATTATACAAAACTGGTGGGGTTTACCTACTCATGTATGTTTCAATTATTCTGATACATTATATAGATTCATCTAATTTCACATATTGTTATTTCTTTAATATTTGCCGATAAAATTTGGAAAAAAATATGACAGCCTTCCACACAACATAAGAAACACACAGACAAAATTTTATCAAAATCGATTATGCAGTTTGTGCGTCTGTAAATAACAAATTAAATGTTTTTGATTTTTATATATTTTATATTTTGTAACAACTTTTTAAATTAATTATCATAATAATTCAATAATGTAGGAAATATTCTTAATTTCGTATCGCTCAGTATGCTAACTTCAACAACCCAAAAACTAATAACGGGTGTTCATTTGAAAAGTCAATCTAGTAGCATGTGACTTAATGAGAACATTTTGAAGTATGTTGTAAATTAAAATTTACTACTTAACCTACGAAGTCGTATATTTTGACAGTTTCATACATACAAATAAATAACAAATGTGATTGACATTATCAAATGTCATTTGGATTTACGTTTACGGAACAACAAACACATACTAATATATATGCGTCTTATTCTATCAAAATTTCAAAGTAACCTAGATTGACTTTTCAAATGAACACACGTTACATAATACATGTTTATGCATTAAATAAAGTAAGTTTAAATATCAGATTTAGTTTGAAGTAAATATTACTATCAGTTCATATTAACGTAATTAGAATTTCGATATAATTTTTTCTTCACTGTAATACGTTAATGTAACAAAAATAATTATGATAAAAAATGATAAAAATATTCAAAATAATTACTAACTAAATATTATACAGTGTTTCTTTTCAAATAACTGCAGGACTATAGTAAATTTCTTTTAGGAAACCAAATTAATAAAAAACTCTAGCAAGGTCAACGACTGAATTGAAATCGAGTAGGTATGGACAGTCATCCCTACTGTAAACCTCAAATCACTGAAATTATGAGTGATATGTGCTGTAGCCGAATGTATAAATTCTAAAAGGCGTGCAAATTGTCCAGTACCTTTAATATCAGCGTCGAGTAAATTTTACATTCAACAAACAAAAATGTTCCGTAAAACTATAGTGTTATTAAATCTTCGAACGAATATTTTACAACGTATGTAATTTCTTCATTTATTAGTAGAATCGGTAAATGATATTAGTTTTAATTGAGTTTAATTACATTAAAATCGAAATCAATTATTTATTAATATTCGCTTTTCTTATAGAAAGACATAATTCCACTGATGTTGGGTTCATTGGTATTGGAAAAATGGGAACACATATGGCGGCAAATATGATTAGCAAGGGCCTCACATTAAAAGTTTATGATGTTGACTCAAGTGCTTCTCGATCTGTTAAAGGTGCTACAGTTGTAAATTCACCAAAGGAAGCGGCTCAAAATGTAAAAGTGGTAATTACAATATTGCCTGAGAGTTCAGTTGTTAGAGAATCTTTTACTGGCAAAGATGGCATTTTAGAAGGTATAGATAAGAATGGATTGTACGTAGATTGTTCCACATGCGAACCCAAATTTGCTCAAGAACTATATGCTACTGCAAAAGAACGCGGAATTCGATTTTTAGATGCCCCCGTGTCTGGAAGTGTCACTGGAGCACAAGCAGCAACTTTGACGTTCATGGTAGGTGATGATAAAACAGATGTGGTCTCTGTAGAACCAATTTTGTTAACAGCTGGTTCTCGAGTGGTTCATTGTGGTAATTCAGGTGCCGGACAAATTGCCAAAATTTGTAATAATCTTCTTTTAATGAATAGTATGGCAGCTGTATGCGAAGCAATGAATTTAGGCATTAAAATGGGTTTGGATGCTAAACTACTAGCATCAATCATCAACACATCGACGGGAAGATGTTGGTCTTCTGAATCTTATACTCCCGTTCCCGGCTTGATGCCCAATGTACCATCATCAAATAACTACGAGGGAGGGTTTCAAGTTAAACTAACTATTAAAGATTTAGTCTTAGCTCTAAATACAGCATTACAATGTGGAGCTCCTGTACCTGTAACTGGCTTAGTACATCAATTGTATACAGTTATGATGACTAGAGGCTATAGTAACAAAGATTTCTCCTCGGTCTACGATTTTTACCAACCATCGAATGATTATTAATTGATTAAAAAGGTATAAGTAATTTTATTTAAAAAAAAATTAAATACTATATAAAACTTCCGTTTTATATAGAGAATATAATAATAATAACATAAAAATAATAATAATATGATTTATTTACCCAAAAAATTCCAGGACAATATATTGGAATGAGATATCTTATTCGCATTTAGGCAACACACATTGCTATCTGTACCAAGCTAAGGCCTGCGTCCTTCTATCTGATCTTTTTATTGAATGTGAAATTAATTTATGTATGGTCGGAAAGAATCATCCAATTAAAAGATATTGGATATTATTTTAAATATTTTTGCCTTTGTTAGTTCTTTATACAAACAGTAATATTATTGTAAACATTCTATTAATAAAATTCTAAAGGTATTTTGATATTACAAAGTAATTTAGAAATAAAGAGGAAATGAAATTGAAATATTTTAGAAATAAAGGTAATAAAACTAGAATATGTGGACATTAAAAAATATTTGAAAAGTTATGTGATTGCTGAAATGACATAGTTGTTATTTATTTATCGAACAAGTATTTTAAATTTATATACAATTAATATTTATAATTTAAGAAAATGTATTAAAAGGTATTTCATCAAATATGGATACAATATAAAGTAGAGGCTGCCACTTAATATTTGGGGTATAGAGAGTTAAACATCATGTAACGAAATCTTCATTCGATATACTAAGAATATATTAATCTATAAATTTTGTAAACTGTTCGTTTACATATCTTCCAATCAAAAAGACATTAAAGTATAAAGTCAGCACCATTAGAAACAATATTTAAGAATAAATTGAATAATTTCAAAGTAAAGCAAATAAATAGATCAAAGTATTAAATATTACTAACAATAATAAACTAAGAGAAAGTAAAAATGCTGGAAAACAAAATAAATAAGTAATAAAAAGTTTCTTATTATTGGGGTAAATAACTAGAAAGTGTATAAATTGATCTAATTTTCAGTAGGTACGAATTTGTAAGCAGAAAAGCCAACAAATATGGACTGTTAAAAATGTTTTATACTCAGATTACTTGGAATGAATAACACTATCTGTTTATTTATAATAAAAATTTAAAACTTGAAAATCCTACAAACAAGTAAACTCATTTCGATTGAGTCAGTAATCATAGTAATCATTATACAAATTCCGTTATAAAAATGTTACATACATATTTAAAATAGAAATAAAACTACGGTTCTAATCTTCACTTTTAATTAAAAGTGAAGATTAGAACCGTAGTTTTATTTCTATTTTAATTATGGATCTTCATCAAGTAAATGCCGAATCAATTCAATCATACATATTTACCTACATATTTTTGTTCATTATTTCCCAGTAATGGTAATTAAAGTAAGTAATGTAAAAGTTTAATGTGAACGTAACAATTTACAATGCGCTCATTAGTGTAACATTTGCTGAAAATGTTAATTGCCTATTACTCACAAATATTTTGTATACCGGATTCTTTTTTTATCATTACACATAGGTAGAATGTATTGATTTTCCTTCTTTTAGCTTTACACATAGGGATAAATGTATGGTGGCATAATAGGCAACCAGTTATATACCAGTGACGTATTTGTACGCATTTTTCCAATTGTCAAATATTTCTGATTTTTCATTCATACTTAAATCTTAAATTAAATACATTTTATTAAAAAATACATAATTTATTTAAAACAGTTAATTATCTCAACAGGCGTATACCCTGTGTAATTTTAACAAATTCAAATAAGATGGTTGTTTTCTAATTTCCCACAAAAAAATAAAATAGAACCAATCACGTGTTAACAAAACACATGAAGCTGAATATCCTGTGTTATGCAGTAGAACGGTCTGTAGGATCGCCTTTAGATGTAGCCAGGCCATTTTGGAGTATTTTGGAGTATCATAAAGCAACAAACATAAAGGTGACCTCGGAAGGCATCCTCCTACCTGTACCTAATGACTCAATTCTCGTAAATTTGTTGACAATTTTCACGACTTTGTTGCGCTGTATTATCGTTCTGAAAATAACCTTTCTGTGTTTCATTTTGTTGCAATTCACCAATTAACAATTCTAATATTTCCCCACAACACTAACCCGTTCCAATTTTTTAGGGCCAAAATGTTGTTGAAGTCGGACCTTATCATTGTTTATTCGATATTTATCGAAATACAGCTGTAATTCAAGTTCATTGATCGCAAAAAAGAAATCGATAAAATTTCGGACAATACTTTTCACAACAAGGTCCTATTCATAGATAGTGAATGTTGTTGTTTTCTACCAAAACATACTGGGCCGCACATTTGGCGATTGTTTTTTTGTGGATATCAATAATAGCTTTTACGTCGAATATGTCGACAAACCTATGTCTCATTAATAAAGACGCCAGACTATGTGCCTCAGCAGTGGCGTTGCGTGGAGAGTTTAGCAGAATAACAGTGCGCTTACTTAAAAATAAATATATCGAATCCCTATACAAAACGTTAAGAAAAAGCATAATTAACTTACCCAACATGTTTACATTGTTGCAAAGAAATGCGGGTGGGCGCGATGAAAAAACTGCACCATAATATACCTATGTTTCTGTATTAGTCTCAGAAAGGTTCGTACGTAGCGACGTATATATATGTTTATATACAGATAAGGATTGTTCGACGTTGAGAGATGTTATATTTGCATAGTTAAAGCGCTCTTTGTATCTGTACAACGGATCTTCAGTATTGGTAAAAAGTTTCCCTAATTTTGTAAAATCTACATTTTTATCTAATACACTGTTAAATTTTTCGCGGACACAATCACTTTTTTCATCTTCAAGGATATGCAGCACTAGTTTTATGTGGTCAATAATTGCTAATGAGTCCGATAAGGACAGCGCAGTGTTCTGTAAATTTTTTATTGCGTCCACTATTGGAACGTAACTGTCGTAAATAATTTTTAAATTTGCTGCAACTTGAGGATTGTTAAATTGAACCTGGCTGAGCCGTATTGCAGCTGCTTCTTTGGCATCTAGTTGTAAAATCACTGATTTAATTTTTTCAAAATGTTTATAATAATAAAATGCTGCTTCTAACCAAGTACCCCATCGTATAAGAATTGGTTGCGGCGGCTCGGGTATATCAGGACACAGTGAATGAAATAGCCGAATCCGTTTCGGAGATTTAAGAAAAACCGCTTTCGTTTGTCCTATCAGGTGATCCACATCAGGATAAGTTGTACGTATAGTGTTTGTTACAAGGTGTAAAGCGTGAAGCAAACATGTGACATGCAGCAGGTTTGGTTGAATCGTTTTGAGTAAGTTTGCCGTGGAACACATAACCTTGGCAGCATCGGTAACTAACATTAACACTTGCTTCGTTAAAATCTCAAATTTGTGTAGTGTTTCTATTAATACATCATATATCGCTCTGGCAGTACACCCTTGCATTCGTTTACAGGTTAGTAAATAAGGAGGAGAAGGTCCTTGCGGAGTCAGCGTCCGTACTAGAATGGCTAGGATGGACTGTTTTTTAATATCTGTAGTTTCGTCTATTGTTAACCACAGGAATTTTTTTTTAACGTATTTTTCGTACAATTTACAATTCTCTCACGCACTGACGGTACGTAATTCCGTAGCGTACTTCTTGCTGGTAATTTCCACGTAGGATTGTATTTCTTCCAAAACTGACGAAACATTGGGTGTTCCACTTTCTGCATTGGTATATTGGTCGCAATTAACATCATTGTTAAATCTCACACAAATTTATTATATGATCTGCGTCCACTATTATTCGATTTATGTTTGTCACTATTTATATGTCTTTGGCACTGACTTGCTTTCCAAGTTAATAAAGTTGTTTCACAAACTAAACATTTCACTACGGTACCGTCATATATTAAATCGGGAAACCGATGTAAAAATTTATTTACTACGTTAGCATGCAACCGAGTCGATGCATTGTTTCTACGCACTCCCGACATTTTGAACACGATTGTGTGAACAATGTATCGCTTACAACGTCTCAACGGCAACTGAATTGATCGTCGTACGCCTCTACTCGATCCCTCCACATCACGCTACTGTTCGGGCACATAGTCTGCCGTCTTTACTCATTAATTAAAATGTGACTAAATACAAATAGTTTGAACGTTAGACTTCTTTCGAAAGTAGAATTATTATGTTTATAATAAAATAAAATATAATAACCACAAAAACCTTTATGTAACGTGTCCAATGGAATAGATACCTGGTTTCTAATTATTTGTATGCAATTATTTATATATAATTTTTTTGTCTTTAAATTTGTGGTGGTACTGGCAAATACCGATAAAACAATATAATTAATCGGTAAAGAGAATTACTGATGAATTAGAGGTGGAAGCCCGTATATTTACCTGCGACAGGGCCGGACTCGAATAACGAAACATCATTTTCTCGTTACTACATGAACATTGGACCATGGTTGAATTGCATTATATATATATATATATAGAGAGAGAGAGAGAGAGAATCTTGACCTTTGTATGTTATAGTAGATTAAATTAGTCGGCGATTTAAGGTCTGTTTTACTTTTACATGTTTCGGCACATAGTGCCTTTTACAAACAAATTTAAAATATAAAATTTTATTATTTTTTCATACATTGGTCAAAAGATTGGTCCTATTATTCATTGCCTTGACATTGCTAGCCTTACTTCAACTTTAATTGGATGTAATTGCGTTTCATGAAATACCTGTGGATTTTCGGCAGACCATATTCCATAATTTTGCAAATATAAATGAAACGATGCTTCATCTGAGAAAATGATGTATCTAAAATATTATCATCTCTAGTGTTATTATTAAACCATTGACAGTAATCTAATCTTTTCTCATAGTCAATAGGCAATAATTGTTGCACAACCGAAGCTTTATAGGGATGAAAATTTTTTTTAACATCTCGTTGGGCAAATCTGTATGATAAACCTACAAAATTAAACCTACATTATATATATATATATATATATATATATATATATATATATATAATGTATATATAACTTAAAGATATAAGAAATTTAAATTTATGTGCCGAAACATGTAAGATTATTTTAAATATATACATATCAACGTAAAACAGACCTTGAATCGCCGACTAATATACTCTACTATAATAAACAAAGTTCAAGAAATAATTATATATATATATATATATATATATATATGAACTTCATGTGTATGAGAATCAATAATTATTAAATCTCATTTTACATGCGATTGTCGCTATAATTTGTTGCATTTAATTCTACAATTCGACAATCGCATGTAAAATGAGATTTAATAATTATTGATTCTCATACACATGAAGTTCATTACAGTTCGTATATATACACGTAGTATAGAAGTGAATATCATGTCTGTCTTCGGTAAGGTGCACTGATGATCTGTAAAAAACAGTGAAATATCGATATATGCACATTCCGCGCAGATAAGTTTTTCACAAAATTTTTCATATATATATATATATATATATATATATATATATATATATATATATATATATATATAAATATATATATATATATATATATGGTAAACCTAATCAGTAGGCGATTAAAGGTCTGTATATTACTTCAAAATATATGTATTTAAAAAACTGTACATGTTTCGGCGGTACGCCTTTATCAAGAGTATACAAAATATAAATGACAGAATATAAATGTCAAGTAATTAGGTTGCTATGGTTTAAATTATTCAAAGATACATTCCAGTAATAATAATAAATCATGCCTTAGTATTCCAAAAAATAGATTGCTATTAAGATAAAATAAAACAAATTTTATGAATTTCACTTTTTAATTATCACTGTAACGAGTCGTTTCGCACCAACCTGGGCTTCGTCAGACATATAACTAACTTATTTACAAAATATTTTTTTTTATATTAAACACAAGTAAACGGTAACAAGCAAAAACACATGTTTTATTTTAAAAAATAGTCAGAGGGATGGGTGCTTTTTATTACGGGATGTCTATACAAAACTTTCGCTACGGTTTATAAAAAAATGTACTGTTCTTAAGTAATAAAACTAGAGGTTTACATTATATTACAGGGATAACGAATTCTATGGAAAAATACAAAAATACTATACAATATGTAACTGTCTGCAAATCAAATAAATAGATTAAGTAAGGGTGAATTATTTGTTTCTAATTGATCATTTAAGATCTTGTCAGTTTTCTTTATTTTATTGATTTCCAGTGACTCTAATAAATTAAGTTTTTTGCCCTTATTTTCTATATGTAATATTTTAAATTCTTTGTTAAAATTGTGGTTCGTTGAATTGATATGAGACGCATATGAAGAGTCACTTTTATTATTTCTAAATGAAGAAAAATGTTCTTTGACGCGTACTTCAAACGATCTGCCTGTCTGTCCGATATAAGTCATAGGGCAACTACCGCAGGTTAACTCATAGACCCCTGACTTTTTATTGTTGTTTGTTAAATCCTTATTGTTTTTTATAAATTTGGATAAATTGTTATTAGTTTTAAACGCTGTATTAATGTCAAACTTATCCAACTTTATCCAACTTATCCAACTTATCCAAATTTATAAAAAACAAGGTCTCAACAGGTCTCAAGGTAGGTTCTAGATCCTCAGACAGAAAGAACACATTCATACATAAAATAAAACAATATTATAGAAAAATAAATATATATATTTTGAATGATAATTTGTTGTTAATTTTACAAGATACAAATCATGAAATTTCAACATGCACCTTAATATGCAAAAATATACACAAGACAAAATAGGGTTGCTTGTAAACCCCTTCTTTCAAATTATATTGGGTTGCCTATACAGAACACATATAGTACATAAAGTAAATATATCGAATTAAGTTAATCCAAGAGTTTATTATTAAAAATTTGTAAAGACTGATATAAGAAAATGGTATTATGCCCCTGAAATAACGTGAGTTAATATCTTTAAATCAACAAGAGAAGTTATATCTTTTAAGAAAATGCAAGTATCTATTTCACTTCGGTACCTGTTGTGTTTGTAGAAAATGGAGATTTCAGGCCCTGAGTATTTACTAGATGATAAAAGCTCGGTGAATATCCAACAGGAACTGGATGGTTAGGTGTTATGTTGCGTTTCTTGTACGGCTGGATAATATCCTCTTCGTAGAGCTGTTTACGGACCAAGTCCTCGAGGATTTCCACTAGGTTATGTAAATTCTATTCTATTGAAATGTTTTTTTGATATACCAAAAAGGATCTTGGATCTTCTTTTAAGTCGCTGCTTGATTATTAACCAATTTAGATACGACGAAAAACCTTATTATGTTATATATAATGAAAAATAGTACTTTTTGTATCTAAGACAGCCTATCAACTAGGTAAATATACTTTCCAATATTTATAACACCACCTTTGAATACTAATAGGTATTTATAATAAATTTTGAATAATATTTTAAAGGATGAATTCAAAAATTGTCGATTCTCTATCACCACATGCAAAAAATCTCTCTATTAATAACCACTTTTGTTTTTGTCGTCTTGACTACCATAGCAAGATGTTGAAAAATTAATTATATTTTCATTCTAATAAAACCCTCTCACGTGATCTCAAATGCCTTTTTAAACAAGGTTCAGCCAATAGTCATTTTTATAATGATGTTTACAAAAATTTGTACAATGATATTTTAATCATAATTAGTCTTAAAATTCTTGATTTCTCGCGATATTAAGTTATGATAAATTAATAAATGACCGAATAAAATAAATAAACAAACAAAAATATTCAAATTAGTTCGGCATCGTGATTTAAAAAACTAATTTTGATCTTACATCGATATTACATACTTTTTAATTAACTAATAACATTTTTCAAACCATTATATTTCAGATATAACAATCTTGGGACAAATATTTTATTATGTGATGAATATACTAAGGATGTAAGCTGTACCATATCAATATATATACAAGTGTCCCGTATCGTTATGTTCAAATTTTAGGAGTGTAAAGTAGACTTCATTTCAAGTAACAAAAACGCAAAACTTGTATATCCATTTTTATTTGTTTCAAAGTTACAGATCTATGAATGTTATTGTCAGATCATGAAAAAAAAATGTAATCCTAAAGTCAATACAAACTGATTTTATTTAAAAAAGTTCAATTAATAATATTTTCGAAATGTCCAACTCCTTGTTGAATGCAGGCTTGTGCCCATAAGCCAACAAAAGAAGTACTTATCCGAATTTCATACTTGTTTTGTCGGATTTGCTCGGCAGCCAGGTGAATACGATCCAACAACTCTTCTCTTGCGTTCGAAACTTCCGCGTAGACTAAATTTTTCATGTACCCCCATAAATAAAAGTCAAGGGGATTAAGATCGGGTGATCTGGGTGGCCATGCAACAGAACCACCTCGACCAATCCATCTTGGATAATTGACGTTAACCCAATTTCGGACAGCAATTCCGAAATGTGGTGGTGCCCCATCCATGAAACCACATGTCTCGTCGAACATCCAGTGGCACATCCTGTAAAAGGCCTGGTAGTCCGTCAATAAGAAATTGAAGGTAATTGACCGCATTTAACCTCCCAGGAATAACGACAGGACCAATCATCAAGTCATCGATTAGGGCCGTCCAAACGTTAATAGAAAATTCTTGTTGAAATTTAGATGGGCGTATAGCTTTGGGATTTTCTGATGACCACCTATGCAGGTTTCTCAGATTTTTAACACCACTTCTCGTGAACGTAAATTCATCTGTCCAGAGGACTGTTCTGCAGAAATTAAAATGAAGTCGTGACTGTCTTAATATCCAGGTAGAATAAACTAGACGAGCATAGTGGTCTGCCTCACGTTTTAAAATTCGCCAAACTGTCGTTCGTGGCACTCCTAGTTGTCTAGCGATTCGACGTACACTGAGAGTTGGATCCCTTGTAACAATAACTACTGCTTCTTCCACTAAGTCTGCTGGCAAATTTACTCCTCGGTCGAAAAGATAATCACGCAGTCCGCATTCCCGAAATTGTCTGTGTACTTCCAGAAACGTTCTGTAATGAGGTATGCGCCTAACGGGAAACCGATGTCGGTATTCAATAACTGCTTGACATGTACTGCCGTTACAGTAGCCATACATAAAATGCATATCCGCATACTCTTGAGAAGAAAATCGTTAAGGCATTTTGAATAAAGAAAACGTGTTCACTCACTAATAAGCTGTTGTATGAACTGAAACGTAATGTAATCCTTTATTAAAAAATGCAACGTTAACAGTCATCTGAATATTTGTTTATTGTATAATATTCATGGTTCAGCACTTACGAAATAAGTAAGAACCTTCTTTATCATAAATCAATTTCACTACGACACGTGTTTATTTATTTTAGGATAACATTTTATTATGCGACGTTAACAATCACAGGCCTGTTATTGAATCGTATAACTTTTTTTAAATAAAATCAGATTGTATTGACTTTACGATTACATTTTTTTCATGATCTGACAATCACATTCATAGATCTGTAACTTTAAAACAAATAAAAATGGATATATAAGTTTTGCGTTTTTGTTACTTGAAATGAAGTCTACTTCTTTACACCCCTAAAATTTGAACATAACGATACGTATATATATATATATATATATATATATATATGAAAAAATGTGTGAAAGCCGTATACATCCGGGATGTGCAGACGTCGACATTTCATAGTTATTACTAATTGTCAATACACTTTACCCAGAAATAGATACGACTTTCATTTCTATACTGCGTGTATATATACTAATGATGATAAACGTAGTGCTAATGAGAATTCATAATTATTGAATTCTCACATTACACGCCATTGCCGCTCTAATTCGTTACATCAATTTCTACACATGACAAAATCACCTTTGTCTAAGAATGTAGCTGCAACGTGTCACCGCAATTAAATTATGTTTCGTTATTCGAGTCCGGCCCTGTCGCAGGTAAATATACGAGCTTCCACCTCTAATTCATCAGTAATTCTCTTTACCGATTAATTATATTGTTTTATCGGTATTTTCCAGTACCGCCACAAATTTAAAGACAAAAAAATTATATATAAATAAATGCATACAAATAATTAGAAACCAGGTATCTATTCCATTAGACACGTTACATAAAGGTTTTTGTGGTTATTATATTTTATTTTAATATAAACATAATAATTCTACTTTCGAAAGAAGTCTAAAGTTCAAACTATTTGGTTTTAGTCACATTTTAATTAATGAGACATAGGTTTGTCGACATATTCGACGTAAAAGCTATTATTGATATCCACAAAAAAACCATCGCCAAATGTGCGGCCCAGTGTGTTTTGGTAGAAAACAACAACATTCACTATCTATGAATAGGACCTTATTGTTAAAAGTATTGTCCGAAATTTTATCGATTTCTTTTTTGCGATCAATGAACTTGAATTACAGCTGTATTTCGATAAATATCGAATAAACACTGATAAGGACCGACTTTAACAACATTTTGGCCCTAAAAAATTGGAAATCCTTGATGAATTACAAAAAAAATCCTTTTTTAGTTTTCAGTTAGATATTTATACGTATTCTTCAGGTTCGCATAGCTTGGACGCTATTCAGCGGTAACACTGTATAGCTTTAAGAAATATTACATATTTACTTACACTGTACAATGCAAATAGATTTTCTTTTAACCTTCAAAACGGCCTTCGGTATATAGAATTGTCACAAAAAATGGTTTGAGGTAAAAACGGAACGTGAATATGTCAAAACAATAACGAACGTCTATGACAGAAAAGTAATTCCAATCAACGATGTTTCTATGTTAATATTTTCATGCTTTAAATTGAAATACACTTTTGATATGGAGCTTGCAGAAAACCATTTTTTTACGAAAAAAATTACCAATCATTTTGAATCTCATGGTATAAAGGAACATAATTCATTTTGCATAGTAGCACGTATTTTTCACAGTTTTTAAGGTAGCATAAAAAATATGTATAGTCATTTCTGTTTGTCATATATCTTACTAATTAAGTTTAACAATACACTTAAGTTTAATTAAACAATCTCATACGTTAATTTGTTTGTTAGCAAATTTATCCAGTATAAATTTAATACAAACATATACGTTAATTAAAAACTTGATTAAGGAAGCCTTTATTCCTGATAGTTAATCATAGTGATACACCAAAAAAATTACTTCTTGATTTGAATAATACATTAAGACGTTATTTTTAATTAGACTGTCATTAAGAATCTATTCTTTTAAATAGTTTTTTTCTATTTTGCGTTCGAAATGAACTCATTATGAAACCCAAAACAGTATCGAAATGAGCTTCATTTCGATACGCTTTTTTTCATTTTTCAATGTTGGCGTTGTTCGAATACAGAAATAAATATCATTGCTGTCATTTGATTTTAAGAATTTATGTACATTTGACAGATATGATATATATCCGTATTTTATACAAACAACGTATATTGTATACAATTGTCAACAACATATATATGTTTCTATGTCACTCATGTTTATATTTTTAAATGAAATATCAAGTAATGTTAACGAAAATTAATAAATAGTATGTAATATAATATACTTCGCGGATAGCAAGATTTAAATTTGAAAATGTCAAGCATCAATGTGACCAACTGCATGCTTTATATAAAAATTAAACTCTGAACTTTCAAATTAAATAATTCCAATTTAAGCAATTTATGAATGTAAAAAACGCAAAATAGAAAAAATAGTATAAAAAACTCGTTTCATAAGGCCTTTTGCCGCACTCGCTCTTTAGAAAACTCGCCGCAAGCGGCTCGTTTTCTAAACTGATCTCGTGCGGCAAAATGGTGCCTTATGAAACTCGTTTTTTAATATACTATATTAATGCACAAGGAAATTAATGTATTTTTCTTAGTACGATATACCCCCGTTGTTATTACTTCGAAAATTCCCCATTGTCACGTAAATACCTTTTAATTAAATTTTAAGGTTACCATTATTTGTGGTTGTAGCTTATATATACCTGTATATATATATATATATATATATATATATATATATATATATATATATATATATACAGTGTAGTCATAAAGTTTGGAACCAAGCTTATAACCGCATTATTTTACATTTTTAGGAAAAACGCTCGGACAGGTAAATTTTCTTTTTCAAAACGCTATTTTTTGACATACAATTCTTTCTTTAAATGGCAACCATATTATTTTTTTCTCGTTTTTGGTAGATCTTTATATCCACCAAATAGTGATATAAAACAATTGGTATCACATTTTTTTGAAAAATGATATAAATTTAGAAAAAAATACGAAAATTTTATTTTTGTACAAAATTAAAATTAAATTAAAAAAAATACATCTGAACTTAAATTTATTGTAACAGTTAACGTAAATTTTTAAAATGGACCCCACCAATCAACTGACACTGTCCCAGCCGTGTGTAAATGCTTTGCGATCAATAGTAATCTGCGTTATTCGCTCCAGGTCAAAAGAAATTCGTCTTCCCAATCGGCCAATTACTTATTAAAAAATCTTATTTAACATTAAATAGTTTCACAAAAAAGGGCCAAAGAAGTTTAATTTATTTAAAAAATTGACATGATGTGACAGACCATTTCTTAATTAAAATTATCGCCCAAAAATTGAAGATTTCAAAAACTAATTAAGCTTACAAAATTTACTGAAATATGTAAGTAAGTTTTTTTCACACTTCTGTCTTGTGTGAGGACTTAAATATTCTTCTTGAACAAACCGGATCGTCAAAAGCACATGTACTCATGTTACTATGCAAAAAATTTACAAAAACAAAAACACGCACTTTTTTGCAAGATATTTCTTTATGACATTCTTGCCTCTTTTTATACAATTTATGTACAAAAATTTTAGTTTGAAATTGTTTCTATGGCGACAACATTGTTGAATTATTTACGTCTATTTTTGACGTTAAATTTTTGAGATATTGCGTAAAAATTGTTCATTTTCGCTAATATAAAAAATGGCACATTTATTTGGGCGAGAAAGAATCGAAATTTTAATTATAGTTGGGTATGGGGACAGACAAAGAACGCATGCAGAAGCATGCGAATTGTTTAACCATGAACCTCCAATTACCAGGTCTACGGTGACAAAACTAGTTGGAAAGTTTACCGAAACTGGATCCGTAAAAGATCGACCACGGCAAGGTAGACCTCAAGTTGGAGAAGATGTGAAATTAAATGTGCTTCTAGAAGCAGAAGAAAGGCATCATGTTTCCACCAGACAACTTGCGTTAGCCAATCAGGTGGCTCACTCATTTGTCGTCAACTTATTTAAAAAAGAACACTATCGTCCTTACAAAGTTCAACTTGTACAGGAATTACATGAGGATGACGAAGATCGTCGACTGCAGTTCTGTGAAGACGTAATGTTACGTTGTGACCAAAATCCAAATTTCTTGGAAAACATCGTCTTCTCAGATGAAGCTACGTTCTGCCTAAATGGATCTGTTCACCGCCATAATTGCAGATATTGGTCGCAGAACAATCCGCATTGGACTCAAACGTATCATACTCAGCGCAGAGGAAAAGTTAACGTATGGGTTGGAATGATTGGACGACGCATTTTAGGACCATATTTTTTTTAAGGAAATTTGACTGCTGTGCAATATTTAGAATTTTTAAGATTTGAACTGGTTCCAGCGCTCGCTGTTATTTTCGCAAATCACGAGGATGGTTTCAACAAGATGGGGCGCCTACCCATTATGATGTAGAGGTTCGCCACTATCTTGACGAAACATTTCCCAATAAATGGATTGGACGGAGAGGCGCCATAGAATGGCCACCTCGTTCTCCTGACCTGACTCCGTTAGACTTTTTTTTGTGGGGTTATTTGAAATCGAAAGTGTATTTTAACAAACCGAACAATTTAGAAGATTTAAAAGAACGAATTCGCATAGAACACAAATATCCCCAGACATAATTGAGGCGAGTATACGAAGTGTTTACACTCGGCTGGGACAGTGTCAGTTGGTTGGTGGGGTCCATTTTCAAAATTTACGTTAACTGTTACAATAAATTTAAGTTCAGATGTATTTTTTTTATTTAATTTTAATTTTGTACAAAAATAAAATTTTCGTATTTTTTTCTAAATTTATACCATTTTTTCAAAAAAATTGTGATGCAACATACCAATTGTTTTATATCACTATTTGGTGGATATAAAGATCTCCCAAAAACTAGAAAAAAATATTATGGTTGCCATTTAAAGAAAGTGTTGATAACGTCATCACTCGAAAACCAATGACGTCATAGAAAAAAAATTGCATGTCAAAAGATGGCGTTTTAAAAAAGAAAATTTACCTGTCCGAGCGTTTTTCCTAAAAATGTAAAATTATGCGGTTATAAGCTTGGTTCCAAACTTTATGACCACACTGTATATATACCTTTGTTTGTCATACGTATTGTTAACTTTGTTTGAGAAGTAATGTTTTTAATGTTGAAACTGCAGTAACGTTGTTTGTCTCTTATAATAAAGTGCTAAAAAACAAAGTAATCATTTTTTGTGTATCTGTGTTAATGTTCAATCGTTTAATTAAACCTTTTAATTTTCACCATTCTAATATTTCTTTTATTTATAGAAGCACGACACCACTGTTATACAAAAAAATCGTAAAAAATATCGTATTGATAAAATAAAATGCAATAAAAATTAATTGAGTAGACTGCAATCTGGGCACTTGTGTAGGGATGTAGCAATTCACTTAAAATGCTGTCTAGGAGGGTGAGGTGACCGGTTGGCACTGTTTTATTTAGAGATTAAGATTCGCGTGTCGGCATCAAAACACGTACAAAGCTTTCGTGTGGCGAGATGAGACATGGCAAGTTGAGAAAATACCTTTCGATATTACAAACTTCTCTCCATACTGGTTTGGAAATTATATTTTGTATACTAGGAGCTTATCTCTAATTGCTTACGGTTGCGATTGACGTCCCAATAGCCAATAGTGTATTTATTTATTTCGTATAAGAAGCGAAATCCAAATGTAGTAATCCAAATGTATAAATCGCTTTTATGACAAAAGGGTCATAAAACTAATTTATACACTAGTATCTAAAATCCTTAACTAGTCAAGAGCTGCAGGAGTTGTCTTGCTCAGCTCGTATATGCCACCAGGAAAACCCATGTGAAGCATAGTTTGTTCCACATATCCGCAGTCGCAGAAGCTACTATCTGCTAGTTTCCATTTATACAACATTGAGTTGTACCTTCCGCGGCCTGTGCGGAAGCTCTTTAATTGAGATCATTGGCTACATAGAAGGTTTACGCCCGACAGATATTCTGAAGGATTAGAAATTAGATCTCTATTCCTCAATTCACAGATTTGTTCGAAAAGGGCTATCCAGCAATCATTCACATTAACGGGATGCTGATCTTCCGTATCCAGCCAAATCGATCTCCTAGATTTCAACCGGGACCTGGCGAAATTCTCCAAATCATCGTGTATACCAGATCAATGTTTTTGGAATTCTTAGCCCATTCATTCTGTGCTGCAGTGAGATGTCTGATATCCGGCGGAGCAATGTTAGAAAGAATCGGTAACCAGAGACTAGGAGTGGATCTAACAGTACCGGTGACGATCCTCATTGTATCAATGACTTGAAAATCTACTAGCTTTGTATAAGAGCTTCGACACCAGGCAGCAATACAATATTCAGCAGAAGAGTAAGCCAGTGCAATGGTTGCCGTTCGAAAAGTCTCCCCATTCTCTCCCCGTAAATTGCTGACATGTTGATACCGTGTATAAACGAGGTAAGAAAACGACACTGCTGCGCAAGACGCGTCCCCGCTGCTTTACTTCCCCGGTATGTTTATTGAATGTATAGTGTAGCATTTGATTGGATAAGCATAGGTCAGCATACGGATAGGTCAGATGTAGGTGTGGTTTACACATAAGTATGATTGGATAAGCAATAATAATAATACGTCAGAACTAGATGTGGTATACACATGTGTGTGCTCGAATTTCAACACAGAACCGCCTACTAATAGATCAGAAGTAGGTGTGGTATACACGTACGTATAGCGTATATACCTGTATTTCAACACAGACACACAATAAACTTCCCCTTTCTCTTACCTAGTGTACTCGTGGGGTATCGTTTACCTCTCCGCCGTTTTCTTACCACAGTTCCATACAGTATAATATGTTTTTAAGTTTTCACCTTTTGACTAGTTTTATAGAGCTGCTTGAACGCCAAAGACCGGTCTAACGTTATGCCCAAATACTTGGGATTGAGGTAGTGGTTGGTCCGAGTACCACCTAATTCAACTCTCTGTTGGCTTTCTTATTACACAAATGAAGGGCACATGATTGGGATTTTGAAAGGTTGGTTGTAAGCGACATTTCTTATAATATTCAGCTAAAGGTTGCAGATCTTCAGCAAGTTGTAATCCTTCATCCCCTAAATTCTTGTGAACTTACTATAAATGAGCATTAATGACTATTATATCTCATTTCATTTTATTAGGCGACAAGTGTCGCCTAATGTGTAGCGTTAATTACTACAGTTTGACAGACTAAGTTTGTACAAGTATGTAGACCGCAACACGTCGCGACATCAACTTTCCTGGTTGTTAGGATAATTAAAAATTCGTGAAAAGCCACATCTATCCCGGAACGTGTGAATGCATTTCGCTCTTATTAGAGCTCGTCAGCACACGATATCCTGGATATGACTTTTGACTTTTATACTTCGTGTATATATCGTTAACATTTACAACTCACTGAAAATGAGTATTAATGACTGTTAAAGCTCGTTTTTACATGCAAATGTCGCCTAATGTGTTTTGTTAATTACTACAATTTGACAAACTAAGTTTGTACCAGTATACAGAACGCAGCACGTTGCGGCGTCCACGTATACAAACTTAGTTTATCAAATTGTAATAATTAACGCTACACATTAGACGACATTTGCATATTGAAATGAGATTTAATAGTCATTAGTTTTCATTTGCAGTAAGTTCAAAATGAATTCGTAGAGTTAAGAATACAGTGCTTTAGAATTAGTGTTGATCTCTTGCTATGTCATTAATAATAAAGAATAAAGGATTTGATTTCATCATTTCATATTCCCCAAGAGGGTGTACCAGTAATATAAATTGAAAATTTGATATGTACCTTTTATTAAAAGGCCCCGTTACTGTAAAAACTTTATTAATTATTATTATTGATTTCTTTTGTTATTTCAGTATGTAGGATATTTCACCCCAAAATCTCAGCAAAGAGCAATTACAACAATACTTTATATAAAATATCTATCATATATTATTATACATTATACTTATTTTGATTTGATAATTCGTGTTTCTAAAGATGCAATAAACTGAGGACACCAAACATGTTTGCATATTTTTAATAAACATGTTTATTTTTATTACAATGGAATTTTTGTACTATAAAATGAGTAATCTCTCAGAAAATTAATACTTGGATATCTACTAAATTATCAATAAAGTTGAAACAAATAAAGTTGTATACAATCATAATCTTATATAATTTAGGTAATTCATTGAATTGCTATAAGCGCTTTTTAAATATATAGTCCGTCTAGAATGTATCCGGAAAACAAGAAGCACAATTATAATTTTACGGTATATATTTTTATTACTTGAATAATAAAATCACAACAAATAATTCATCTCATTTACTAATACAGCCTCCATTTAACTCTAAATACTTAACTATATATTGAGGTACTACTGAAACCAAGTCACTACTATTCTTTTCGGTGATGGTGGTCCAGGCTTGTAAAACTGACTGAATCAAATCTTCTCTATTTCGTGGTGCTGCCCGTTCTACTTCAATTTTCATTAATCCCGATATGTTTTCTATGGGACTAAGATCTGGGGAAGCTGCTGGCCATGGAATTGTTGCCAAGTTTTGTTCTTGCATTCAAGCTGTAGTGTAGGCAGAAGTATGACATCTTGCATTATCCTGTTGAAAACGCCATCCTGGATATAAGGCATGAGCGGTTTCAAAAGGGAAAGCATTAAGAATTTCACAATACTTTGCACTATTAACGGTGAATCAATTATACAGAGAGGTGTAGCACCACGTTAAAAGGTTATGCCCCAAACCATTATTTTAGTGGGAAATTTGGAAATTTAAACGGTATCTTTTTCTCTTGATAGGATTTTTAGATGATTTGCACCAAGCTGAAAACAACTTTCGTCAGATATAAAAACATCATTAAAATTATCGTCTTGAAAACGTTGGCAAAAATCTATTGTAGAGATGTCACTCCAGCGTTTTTTTTTTTTGGTAAGTAACCTTGTCTTTTCAGTGAAATTCAGACGGTTTCTAGACAAACTCTTATTTGACGTTGATTTCCAAATCTGTCAGCCAGTTTTCGAAACCTTAGGCGTGTATTTTGTCGCCCTAAAGTCACAAAGCGTTCAGATTGTTTCCAATAATCTTATGCGGTCTTCCTGAAACTGGTCCATGGCTCATATCTCTCCCATTTCTTATCCTCTTTATTGTCTCATATACTGCAGTTTTTCCAAGTTCAGTCAATTGCACTAATTTTTTAACGTTTTGAACACCTCTTCTAGACAAATGTTCCACCAACTTTCTTTTTCCTACTTGCGACATTATTTCACAAATATTAAGCCTGTTAACAATCAACAATACTTGACAGCTGATGTTGTTATATGATTTTGGCCATGGCCTACTGTCGCCACAACCTACTTAATGCATTACTTTTGTATTAGGATGTAACAAAAAATAAATATATTAAAATTAAGAAAAATAATAAATTCCGGATACTTTCTAGACGGACTATATGTTTTATATATGTTATATATTGCAAATAGTATTTAGAAAAACTTATAAGTCCATTACAACTTGCAAGTGTATTATAAGCTAAATATAAACTCTTACTGCCCAGTTCCTCGATTAGAGAATCAGCAGGCAATTCGGAGGCAAATTATTCTCTTCAGAAAAGTGGATGATCTGTTAAACGAAAAATATATTAGAAATTCTAAATCTAAAAAACAAGATTTTTTTCCTCACTTCTGTACTAAATATTTTATGAAACCATTCATGAAAGATCCGCGAAGTCATCCAAGCATTTTTTGAAAAATTGTAATTAAGTGGGATATTTTGAAACACCTAGTCCTATACTTTTTTGTTTTTCCGATAATGGGCTGAATTTATGAGACCCAACAGAATTTGCTCCTAGTAAAATTTAAATGCATTCTTTTTGTATTTTATACCCAGAGGCAGATTTTTCATTAGCAGGAACATATATCTTATCTTATCGGGATACACTTCACCAAAAATTGTCTTAGCGTTCGTTTTTAATATGGGTCCAGTTATTAAGCAACTTTTTTCACGTTGATTTAAAAACCACGCATAAAGACGAATTTATATGTCGGGATATTCAGCGCTAGCTCTTGAAAACTGATACGTGTTGGAAGCAGCATTTGATATAGCATCTTTCTCGATTTTATATAGCTTATCGCAGACTTTCATTGAAATCTACGGCTAAACGATTCCCTTGGACACCTCAACAAGCTTTCTTAATATCGCTACTTTAGTTTCCAATGATAAAGGGTTTTTTACGTTTATTTGACATTTTGAATTTCACTCACTTTCACTTTTGAATGGAGCATTAGTCAAACATGTATGCGCGTACTAAATATTCACGATCAAATGACCAAATATTTGTATGAGTACTATCACAGAATAACAGAAAGGACAAAATCCGCGGTGCCTTTGATGTTTTAGGGTTCATTTTTCATGACCTTGAAGCTATTGTTTACACTGTCGCCATTTTGAGACTATGTCAAGATATTTAAGCGGAATATTTCAAAATAATATCATTGTAAATTAAGCCAAGTATTATTTATTTGTAGAAAGTTCTAGGATCTGCATGTTAATCTACAAAATTTAAATAAGTTGAACAGTTTTTTTGTCCACCAGTTTACTAGAATATGTATGAACACAATTTCTTTTAATACAAATTTGTTTCGAAATATATATTATAAAAAAAATTGTCATCACGACTGGAAGTAAATATTAGAGAACTACTAATGAAAAGCTGACATATATAGATACTTGTCGAGCCTGGAATAAAAATAGAAAACTGAAAGCATTAAACCTCATTTGATTATAGAAAATTTGTATTATTTCAGTGTTTATAAATGTTTTACCCTTTTGAGAAGTTAAATTTCTGTTAAAAAACATTAGCATTTAAATAAACCATGTAAACAACATTCCAAGCATAGTTTGACATAGTTACAAAATAGCTGATTGGATTCGGCGCACAAAAGTCTAAATCAACAAAACAAATTATTTGTCCTTTCTGTTATTCTGTGGTACTATTGACTATGAGTATGGCAATAAGCGCCTGCAGGAAACTCTCACCTACATGTACTCGTATAATTCGGAAATTCCCATCAACACAAAAAAACGCTCGGGAATTAGAACTTAAGTTCTAATTTTAGAGCCTTCAATGCATTGAAATCTCACGTTCTAATTTCCGCGAATTATAATTTGTGCGAGTTCTAATTTGTGAGCGTCTACTGTAGTATCTTCTAATTTATAAATAATATAGCATCCCATTCAAAGAAATGCGTATGACACCACTAGACTGCGGAACTGGCGCTATCCCGTATCGAGTGTGATTCATCGGTGCCGACAATGTACAATCGATCAACTTAACATGTATATATGAATGTTATAGCGCGATGGTATTGATAAAAGTTGTCTGTTTGTACGTCTTTTAATGCAAACAGAATTTATTTTTACGAAAATAAATAAAAACTGAAGTTAAATGAATTTAAATTAACTTGAATTGAAATTATTTCAAGATATATATATATATATATATATATATACAATGTGTCCGGGAAAATGTGGGAAATCTCTCGGATTCAGATAGAACATTAAAAAATAAGATGACAAGTTTCCATAATTTTTTTCCTAGCGGCCCTCCCTACGGAGATACGGCCTCCTAAAGGACGCCACTGGAAATCAATTTTTCTTGAATAACTTTTAAACTACTTACTATAATTTAATGAAAATTTAATATGACAAAAAGTAGTAAGGACCTTCTTGGTAAATTTAATTTGATAATGGGATACACATTTAGTGAGTATGCAGATATGCATCTTATGTACGGTCTTGCATCTTGCAATGCCTTGGAAGCAAGAAGGTTGTATGAAGAAAAATATCCTAATCGCAATATTCCAAATCAGAAAACATTTCAGCGACTTGACCAACGTCTAAGAGAGACTGGTGGGCGATTATATTTAATAAGGTAACATTATTGACTTTCTTTAATGTTTTAGGAAGTTTAGCGAAAAAAAGTACTGATGCTGGTGTGAGAAGAACAGTACGTACGGTGCAATTGGAGGAAAATATTTTGGATACTGTAGGTGATACTCCTTCAATAAGCACTCGAAGATTAGCCGCGCAGCTTAATACGTCAAAATCGATAATTCATGAAGTACTTAAAGAACAGTTGTTTTACCCTTATCATCTGCAAAAAGTGCATCTACTACTTCCTGAAGATTTTCCTCGTAGAATCCAGTTCGCAAACTGGCTGTTAGATCAGCAACGAACAAACCCAAACTTCATTAGCACTATTCTTTTTACCGATGAAGCAGGGTTTACCAAAAATGGTATTGTAAATTTACATAACTCGCATGTATGGACTGATGAAAACCCTGATGCCACTGTCGTTCATCATTATCAACATCAGTTCCAATCAATTAATGTTTGGGCAGGAATAATTGGCAAGTTTTTGATTGGACCATGCGTATTGCCGCCACGATTGAATGGTGAACTTTATTTACAGTTCCTTCAGAACGCTTTTCTGGATTCAATAGAGCATTTGCCACTTGCAACCCGCCAAGGCATGTATTTTATGCATGATGGGGCCCCACCTCATTTTAGCGTTGCTGTACGCGACCACCTGAATAACGTCTATCCAAACCGTTGGATAGGCAGAGGAGGTTCCACTGCCTGGCCTCCACGGTCTCCCGACCTAACGCCAATGGATTTTCACCTGTGAGGTCATCTCAAAACCTTGGTGTATTCCTCTCCGGTTGATACTAGGGAGGAACTTTTACAGAGAATCACATTATTGTGATGTGATAAGAAACAATGCTGGGTTGTTGTGGCGAGTACAGCAGTCCTCTATTCGTCGTGCCCGCGAGTGTATCAGAGTTCACGGAGCCCATGTTGAACCCTCTTATGAAGCTTTTAATTGATTATTTCTAATTAGCGTATTTAGGTTCAATCATTGCAAGCTTTAGTGAGTACATTTCTAAACATAATTTTTGTTAAGGTGCCTTTCTGGGACGAAACTGCATTTCTAAGAATCTTTGTAATTTTGTCGTATTAAATACCCTAAATTAAAACTTTTTTGTTCCTGGAATGACTTTTGTATCACACTTTGTTGTAGACAAAAAAAAATAAAAAAACATGGTTCTTTTTAATAGAAATAAAACATTAATTCTTTTATTTTTTTTCCTCGAAAACGGTTCATTTTATCGACAATAAACAAGAGTACCTTTTCTTTAGCTTAATGTTCAAGGTATCCAAATTTGTTTTTTTTAACTCCTTATCATACAGGGTGCTAAAAATGTAAGCATTAAAATGTACAACCTAGTCCGCCCCTGGTAAACTAAACAAGCTAATTTAAATTTAAGGGCAGTATTTTAAGAGGCCCTTACTACTGTTTATCATATTAAATTTTCGTTAAATTATAATAAGTAGTTTAAAAGTTATTCGAGAAAAATTGATTTCCAGTGGCGTCCTTTAGGAGGCCGTATCTCCGTAGGGAGGGCCGCTAGGAAAAAAATTATGGGGACTTCTCATCTTATTTTTTAATGTTCTACCTGAATCCGAGAGATTTCCCACATTTTCCCGGACACATTGTATGTATATATATATATATATACATATATATATATATATATATATATATATATATATATATATATATAAATGTTTAGATAATTTCTTAGCCGTTTATTAAATATAACAATTGATAAATTATTGGAGTTTTTCGGCTTTTATATGAAATATTTACAAATATCAAGTTAGTATGTATGTAATTGCAAGGTAAGGGGGGATGTAAACATTGCTGTCTACAAATTACAAAGCAAATCATACGAAATTTTTAATTGAAAAATATGGTCTACGTTGGAACTCGAACCCAAATCTACAGCTTGCCGGGCTGTCGCTTTTACCACTTAGCTAAAATAGACCTAGGTTCAAGCTATTTAGAAATGCATTATAAAGTAACAGTGTTATGAATCAGATGTCAGTTATTGAATGTAGGTGTCAAGTTGAAAGCAGAAGTCAGTTTTGAAGGCTCATGTCAGTTTTGATAGCAGATGTCAGTTAGTGAAAGCAAATGTCAGTTATTGAAAGCAGATGTTTGTTTTGAATGCAGGTGTCAGTTATGAAAGCAAACGTCAGATTAGAAAGCAGATGCCTATTTTGAAAATAGATGTGAGTTATTGAAAGCAGATGTCAGTATTTTCAGAGCAGATGTCAGATTTGAATGTTTGAAAATGCTAATTATTACTCCATAGCCATATGAATGTTTAGATAATTTCTTAGCCGTTTATTAAATATAACAATTGATAAATTTTGGAATTTTTCGGCTTTTATATGAAATATTTACAAATATCAAGTTAGTATGTATGTAATTGCAAAGTAAGGGGGGATGTACACCTAGGTCTATTGTGGCTAAGTGGTAAAAGCGACAGCCCGGCAAGCTGTAGACTTGGGTTCGAGCCCCAACGTAGACCATATTTTTCAATTAAAAATTTCGTATGATTTGCTTTGTAATTTGTAGACAGCAATGTTTACATCCCCCCTTACTTTGCAATTACATACATACTAACTTGATATTTGTAAATATTTCATATAAAAGCCGAAAAACTCCAATAATTTATCAATTGTTATATTTAATAAACGGCTAAGAAATTATCTAAACATTCATATAGCTATGGAGTAATAATTAGCATTTTCAAACATTCAAATCTGACATCTGCTCTCAAAATACTGACATCTGCTTTCAATAACTCACATCTACTTTCAAAATAGGCATCTGCTTTCTAATCTGACGTTTGCTTTCATAACTGACACCTGCTTTCAAAACAGACATCTGCTTTCAATAACTGACATTTGCTTTCACTAACTGACATCTGCTATCAAAACTGACATGAGCTTTCAAAACTGACTTCTGCTTTCAACTTGACATCTACATTCAATAACTGACATCTGATTCATAACACTGTTACTTTATAATGCATTTCTAAATAGCTTGAACCTAGGTCTATTGTGGCTAAGTGGTAAAAGCGACAGCCCGGCAAGCTGTAGACTTGGGTTCGAGTCCCAACGTAGACCACATTTTTCACTTAAAAATTTCGTATGATTTGCTTTGTAATTTGTAGACAGCAATGTTTACATCCCCCCTTACTTTGCAATTACATACATACTAACTTGATATTTGTAAATATTTCATATAAAAGCCGAAAAACTCCAATAATTTATCAATTGTTATATGTATATATATATATATATATATATATATATATATATATATATATGTATTAATAACTTACTACACTTGTGTAGAATTAGGGTGTCGTTTTGTAGAAAAACACTATTTAGGTTGTGTGACGTTTCGGTCTTGTACTTAGACCTTCCTCAGACCTGTTTTTTATTAAGAAGAAAACAAAAAAGGAATGTAAACAAACTTGTCAATATGTTGTCATTGTACAATGTATCACAAGTACTTACATAACCTAAACTATATGGGCTATTGTTTGTAATACTCCACACACGAGCCTGTTACAGTGGCCTTTACACGTTAAAATCATCGCTATGTCAATGATGTTAAGAAAACACTAAACATTTAATACACTAGTACATATACAGCAACAAAAATCAGTCACAGACAGGCTTGAAATCAGGCTTGAAATTAATACATAGTGCTATTCACCATCAACATACACGTTGAATTCCACCATACATATATATATATATATATATATATATATATATATATATATGTGTGTGTGTGTGTGTTAACTGGATTCCGGGTTCTCTTCCGCGTTTCCACTGTTTGGTCTTCGTAAAGACCGGTACTGGTTTCTGCTCCAGAAACCAGCACCGGTCTTTACGAAGACAAAAAAGTGGAAACGCAGAATAAAACCCGGAATCCAGTTAAAACACATACTACTACCCCCGGAAACCTAAAAGAAAACATATATATATATATATATATATATATATATATATATATATATACACACAACAGGGCATTTACTTTATACAGTGAAAAATTTCAAAATATTGAAAAAGTATAAACTTGAAATTAATTATATCACCTATAATTAAAGTGAATGCTTTGTCACACCACAGTAAACATTTTTTATTCACATTAATTATTACAATATATTCTAAGCTTTGTTCTGTAAAGTGCGTTCTTTTATTGGACAGTATGCCTTTAAATATAGAAAAATTTCGCACATAGAAATAATAATCTTTAAATTTAATATATCTACCGATTTCCGTATTTTGAACATTACTACAAAAGCCTTTCAGGACATTCAAATCAGGGCTATGATCGAATATTGCATCAATCTTATTATTAAGTGTCTCTGCGCCTGTATGACTCATTAGAGGATAGGGTCTGTTCCGCAGTCTAGATATCACTGCTCTGAAGGTCATGACGTCACTAACAGAAGCAGTAATTTAAAACCAGCGGAATTTAAAATAAAAGTTGACCTGTTTTAGCGATTTACAAAAATATCATTAATTTTGAAATTACCGAATTTATTCCATAAGAAGTTTCCACACAGTAAAATCGCTTTGCAGTATCTCTTCAATTATGTTACGTATTACTTTATCTTGAACTTAAGTAGCTAATAAATATTCAAATAAATGATGTAAGAAATAATCTAGAACGTGTTTCAAAACAGGTTAAATTACGAAGAAAAAGAATGTTCGTAAGTTTTTGTCTTTTTTTAAATTCGTTCAGTATCAAAATTGTTTATACATACGATCTATAATGTTTCTATTTCATTTCGTAATTGCTGATAATTCACATAAAACGTGTACACATACATTTCCAAATAAGGAATTTTTAAGAAAATCTATTGGTTCATATAGTTCATGTATACAGGGTTTTTCACGTAACCGTTCATTAGAAGTTTTCTATGTTAACGCCTCAGGACACTTTCGAAAATTTGGAGAACGTAATCTTGATACTTGATGTGTTATAAATAGAGACCGGACACATGGGGTTGAAATTACGTCGTCATTACGACGGACGATATAAATAGTCTACAACATCTGTAAGTACAACACGCAGTTATTGAATGCACTATTGATCTGGCTAGCGCGCACATTTGTTTTCATCGACAATTGCGACGTTTTTGTTGGATATTTACAGTTAAATTTCTGTTTTCATGAGCGTAGATAGAAGCGGGGGTTTTTATAATTTATTTATTTATTAGTTTATATTTTCTAAGATAAATAAAGTGCTGTGAGTTAGTTTCTTTTTTTCATAGTTTTAACGGTTAATTACATCGCAATGTTTGTAACAGATCTTGTTTAATATCGTTTGATTGAATCTACTTCTCCCAATTATTTCGACGGAAGTGTGCATTTAATTTAGTTCAGTTTCAATAACTTACGCATACATTTTTAGTTTTCATTTATTTAGATCTAGAGCTTAAGTTACTTTATCAGAAATGATATGGAAGAACGTCGAGAACGGCATCGTAAAACAATGCCGAGTTGGATTGACGGTCATACTGATTGTGTGTCCATTGTCAGTGATTCCGAAATTTATTGCAAAATCTGTAAAATATCGTTAAAAAATTACACGAAATCGCACGTACAACGTCACTTTGCATCGCAAACACATGCACAGAAATTGGAACCGTTGGAATCTGACAATTTTAACGAAGAACTCTGTGAAACTTTTATGGCGGCTAATATTCCATTACTTAAACATAACAATCCCACTTTAAAAATATTTCTCCAAAAATATACTGGTCGAAATGTTCCTGATGAATCCACCTTACGCAAATATTATGTTTCTAAGTGCTCCGCGAAAGCAGTAGAACGCATTAGAAGCCATCCTTCAAATCAGTACCTATGGATAAGTGTCGATGAAACTGTCGATATATTAAGACGCTGTGTGGTGGTAAATGTTGTAACTGGTGTACTACATCCAACTATTCCATATAGCGCATATGTAATAGCAAATAAAGTTATAAATACAGTTGATGCGGAAACAGTAGCTAAAACTATTTACGAGAATATGCACCAAATGCTTCATTCGGACGACAGGTACAAAGAAAAAATACTTTTATTTGTCAGTGACAGTGCTGCATATATGTTAAAAGCAGGGAGACTATTAAAGGAAACATATTCTAATATGCTGCATATTACTTGTGTAGCACATGTTTTCCACAGTATCTGTGAATATATCAGAGACACCTTTCCAGAAGTTGATAGACCCGCTTTTAAAAAATTTTCAGAAAAGCACAATTGAGAGTAGCTCTTTACAGGAAAAAACTGCCATCTTTGTCACTACCACCCTCTCCAGTAATAACTAGATGGGGCACATGGTTGGAAGCTACTAGTTTTTATGCAGAGAATTTCGATAGTTTACAAAATTTCCTTGCTTGTTTAAATGACGATGCTCGTAGTATTTCTGAGTGCAAGGAACTAACACAAATTCCACATTTAAAAAATCAGGTATACTTTCTTCAGGAATACTTTGGAAATTTAACAAAACTAATTGCTTATTTTGAAAATAAAAATCTCAAATTAAAAGATAGATTAACCACATTAGATTAATAATTTGAAAAATATTCCAAGTGACTTCGGATGTGGCCTTCGGCAAAATTTTGAAGCAGTTTTTAATAGAAATCCAGATTTAATAGCATTGCGGCAATTGTGTATGGGGACAATTCCTCAAAATCTAACTGCTAAATACGCTGAAATAAAAGAATATTTCCAGTATGCACCTACAACCAGTTGCGATGTAGAAAGGACGTTTTCCATTTACAAGAATGTATTTCATTCAAAGAGAACAAATTTTACAGAAGAGAACCTTGAGAAAATATTACTAGTAAATATTAATACTCCTTTACTCAACTTGAACTACAAAATGAACAAATAAAAATGTATTTCGTATTTTGTAGCCGTATATATACCCGTTTTATTATTATAAGTATAATTATATAAATAAAATTAAAAACTTTAAAAATACAAATGTTCAATAGAACGTTCGTGGGCGATGAGTAATCAACCTCTCGTGTCCGGTCTCTAGTTATAAAATATTTACACTCATGAACCACTTTCGGTTATACCGGAAGTCATAGCCAACTTTAATATTTTAAATGGAATGTTCTATTTTTTATTGCTTTTTAGGTTCCTTGTAAAGTGCTATAACGCTTTATATTAATAATATTAGTGTTTTCTAATTATTTTAATTTTTGTGTAATTTTTTGTTTTTTCAATGCACTTTTTAAAACCACATGTCTAAGGCGTATTTAATAAATCGAAATTTATTGATTATTTAAGTAATCTTTAATGAAAGAAATTTTTTTTAATGGAACAACCTGTCGATGAGCACGCCATAGTATGTAAATAAACATTTTGCATCGTACATGTATCGGTTTCCCTATACCTATTTCCCATAGTCTTAGAGTTACTAATGGACTATTTTCTAAATTGAGCATTATCAAGAAAAATTGTAGCAATAAGCCTTGGAAAGTAAATCTGATCTGTCAAAATTGTCACAAAGTTTATTCATTCTAATACAGATATTTTGAATTTATTTTACATTGATCGGGAATATCTTCAAATTATTGAAGGAACATGTCGACATTTTAATAAAAGATACCCACATTTACCAGCAATTAATAAAACTAAATTCAAGCGAATAGAATCAAATTTCTTTCGCTTTAGTATTCAAGTTAAGAAGACAGTTTCAAAACCGATTACGGACGGCGAAAGTAACTAAATCGTCGTTTTGGGATATTTTCATGCGCATCCAACCAGTTTTATACCGGCGGCGTCTGCAAATGTAGGAATTTTATGTTCATCAAAACATAGGGTTTTAAAGAAAAACAAAATGCATTCTTATTCTTTCCAATCTATTCAGGCCTTTCGTCCACGAGATTAAGATAGAAGAATTCAGTTTTGCAAGTTTATTATAACTAAAACACAAGAAGATCCCAATTTTTCATGTAAAATTATCTGGACTGATGAATCGAAATTTAACTACGAAGGGATTTTTAATAGAAGAAATTGTCATCATTGAGCACAACAAAATCCAGAGAAGCAAATTTTCAAGACACTTTTAGTTTCAATGTTTTTGCAATGATTATACATAACCGCGTTATACGAAATTTATAACGAGAATTTAACAAGTGTCAGGTATCTACAATTGTTAAGGGAAGTACTACTGCTATTTTTGAATAACCTACCATACAATCTGATACGGAAAAGTTGATTTCAAATGAATGGTGCACCCGCTCACTCTTCACATGACGTATGTCGGGAATTAACCAATATCTTTTAGGATAGATGGATTGGCCACAATAAACCTGAGTTCTAGCCACCTAGATCCTCGATATAACTCCCCTAGATGTTTATTTATGTAGTCAAATAAAAAATTAGGTTTTTGCGTTTCCTGTACAAAACAGAAACTACAACAGAGTTAAGAAAAGAATTATGCTTTATTTAGATTGGAACGAAGTATGTTGATTTTCTTCAGTGTATGGTTATTTTTGTTATCTCATATGATATAAAATCTATTCTCAGTTTTGCAATTTAGTTTCTTTTCTAACCTTTTCGCAAAAAGTTGGATGAATTTAAATACAATTGGTATAATTCCAAAACTATTTAGAATTTTTCTTCCAAAGCTTACTACTAATACTGCTCAATTTAGAAAATAATCCTACTCGCGGGCGGGCTGTCAGTCCGCATCAAATTATTATTTGTAATATTTTGCGTTATAGTACATGCGCAGATTTTCTGCACATGTACCTTTTAAAGACATAATGGTCTTCACAACCTTACAGTGTCTAGTACAATAAGTGCTGTCATACGCTTCACAGTGTTTATTGCGGACAGCCAGTCCGCAGCGAGTAACAGTGTTATAATTGTTTTCGTAATAATATTTAACTTGATCTTTAGCGAAAGGTGAATAAATAATTTTTGTAGTGGTTTATACATACATATACAAAAATCGCAAGAAAATTGCAGTCGCGAAAGAGATGCTAAATGCACTGACGTTTCTGAAATCGAAACATTAATAGGATTGGTGTATTTAGCAGGTGTGCTAATGTCAAATCGTCTCAATGTAAATGATCTTTGGAACACAAATGGCACAGGAGTAGAACAGTTTCGTCTTGTTGTGTGCCAAAATAGGTTCCAATTTTTACTGCAACATTTACGATTTAACGATCTAGACACACGTACTGACAGAAAACAAATTGACAAATTGACTCCAGTACGGGACATATTTGATCAATTTAATATAAATTGTAAGATTGCATACACACCGTTTGAATATCTCACGGTAGACGAAAAATTGGAAGGTTTTAGAGGAAGGTGTAGCTCCAAACAGTACATCCCTAGCAAACCGAATAAATATGGGATAAAAATTTTTGCACTTGCAGATGCAAAAACTTTTTACACATGTAATTTAGAAGTCTATGTGAGTATTCAACCACCAGGTCCATACGCTGTAAGTAATTCAGCATCTGCTGTTGTACAAAGACTTTGTGAACCTATAAAAAGAACCAACAGAAATGTAACTGGCGACAATTGGTTCACCTCTATAGAATTATTGGAAAATTTAAGGGCCAATTTTGAGCTCACATATCTTGGCACTGTTAGAGAAAATAAAAGAGAACTGCCAATAGAGTTTACCAATCCAAAAAGACCGATCCAATCTAGTATGTTTGCTTATCGTAAGGATATGACTCTTGTGTCATATATACCTAAGAGAAACAAAAACGTGTTATTAGTTTCTAGTCTTCATCATGACGATAGACTTGACGAAGCTACTGGTAAACCAGATATAATACTTGATTACAATAATACGAAAGGAGGGGTGGATACAGTTGACAAGCTATGTGCAGCTTATAATTGTGCTAGAAACACTCGATGATGGCCTATGGTTTTTTTCTACGCAGTCCTAAATATTGCCGGCGTAAATGCAATGATAATATATTGTTTGAATCAGCCCGAACTAACACGCTTTCGTAGAAGGGAGTTTTTGCAGAATCTTTCATTTCAATTGGTAGAAGACCACATGCATCTAAGATCTCAACAAAGAAATATTTCTCGAAGCATAAAAATTAGAATTCGTGGATTACTGGGTTTGAAATCAGTTGAAAATGCATGCAAACTCTAACTAACACTCGTGAACGTTTTTGCGATAGAAAGAAGAATCGACCGACCAAATATTGTTGCAAAAAATGTGGAATATACATATACGGGAACAATTCACATATTGCAGTGAATTGTGCTTTTAATTATTTGCTTATTGACTGATGTTCACAATCCACCGTATTCTCGCCGAACTAAACTCAATCTGGTGGGCACCTTCCTTGAGCTCCTACTCGTCAGGGTTTTCTTTCGAAAATCGTGTTTTAAAAATAGAAATAATACAAATTAAACTCAAGAAATAAAACTACCATTAACAACACAAACATTTAATTGATACATAAAATATAATAAAAAAATATAATTGATAAAAATTGATAAAAATATAATTGATATATAAAAAAAAATAAAAAAAAAACTACTTTATCAAATATAAAGCAGAGCCTTGACTAAATTACGTCTTAAAGAGAAAAAACTCTTGCAAATATTGACAGTGCGGAGTGAAAAAAAACTCTGACCTGACTTCCGAACAAAATCTAAATAAATATAAACAAACTTTATTAGCTGTCATAAATTACTTTATCCCCTCAAAATTCAAACGTCAAAAATAGAACTTTCACTATTTTTCGCACGCAACTAGAATTAAACAAGGGCATGTCCAGCTTGTGATAAAATAATCTCCCACCTTCCTAATATTTTACAATAACTGAAATGAACAAAAACTATATGCAAAAAAAACAGACTAATACGTTTTGTTAATATTTCGAATGATTACAAGAATATTACAAATTAACTTTTTATGAATTTAAGAAGCTTCAATTTCAATACAAATATTATTACAAATATATCTATATAAATATAATACTAGAATACATACATTTTTAGTTTTGTACACGTACGCCACAAAAACTATTATACGAGAGATCCAGATAGGTTTTTTTATTTAAATCAATTTATGAGTTTAAATACTCATAAAATCTACGTAATGAATTTTAAATATACAAGAGCGCACAACAAAAACACACACCGTAATAATCTAAATTAAGATTAAATAAAATTACGTTTTATTTAATTTAATAAAAAAATTCAACCTATCTGTAAAAGAACTATTCTATCTCTAAGGCATGATGAAGCAGGAAACACCAGGGCATCCCTACCTAATATAACAAAATCAAGATATCGATAATATATCTCTCTGTACTAGCACGTCTTCCAGGTTGGCGCCGACTTCAAACATCAAGCTAGACCTGGACAATCTACATTCCTAGATCAAAATCAAACTTACAAACTTTATCATTTACAATTTAAATTTATATCGTTATCAGTCTGAAATAAAAACATACACAATAAAATAAAAATACATTTTTAAATCAATGTTATTCAAATAATGTTCAATATAATTTTCTTCTTTCTTCTGCAGGGAAAAAGAACCAGTGCAATATGTATGTTCCGATTGTTACAGTCATTATGTTTCCTAAGTTACCTTTAGTATTTTGTATCTGAATTATAGTAATAAAAGCTTAATTTCTTTTTTTATATATTTTGTGATATAATAATAATGAACTGTTTAATATTTCTAAAAGCTTATTTACTGCATTCCAGCAAAACCTAACTTAAAAACTTCAATTAACTTAATTTTAAAAGATATCTCCTTTTGCGGACTGTTAGTCCGCAGCGAGTAACAATGTCATAAAATTTCATGCGAGTAGCGGAAGGTTAATTAAAGATTACTTGAGTAATCAATAAATTTGGAACATCCTGTAAGAGGTTTATTAAACGTTTGGACAGTACTCAGAATCTTATACCTTTCGCTGCCTCCAGTAGAAATATGACGCAGTTCCGTTCAAATTTGTCTTAAATATGTGGTTTTAAAGAGTGCATTGAAAAAACAATAAATTTCGCAAAAATCAAAATAATTCAAAAACGGTTAATTTTTTACAAAAAAAAACCTTAATATAAAGTGTTACAGCACTTTACAAGAAACCTAAAAAATGTCAAAGTTGGCTATAACTTCCGGTATAACCGAAAGTGGTTCATGAGTGTAAATATTTTATTTCTCTACTCCAACTATGATAAGTAAACTATTGTTAAATTGTTTCCAAGTAGATAGGTTAATTTTACTGCGATAGTCCTAGTTGCTATTGAGTACGGGTGGTAAGTGATCTACTTACCATCCTTGGGTAAATAAATAAATCATTCAGAGCAAGCAAAACTACACCTTTTATGTTTATAAACAACGTCTTAGTAATACCAACAATGACAAAATCAAAGCACACAATTGAATCAATCGATATTTTGTGAACAGATTATTTAGATGACATTCATGTTGACAATTAAGCATTGTGGCATATCAAAACCTTTCGTTTCGTTCGCTTAAGCGCATAACTCACCGATTTGCATCATTAAATTTCTACGATGCAAATGGTCACAATCGATTTCAACCAAATCGGTCGTATTAAATGGGCTGACATGAAAATGACACCAAATTATTGCAATCGATGCATAGTTGAATACACCTTATGTCCATTAACGTCAAAAAAATTAATAAGTATCACTGTCAAAATAAATAGGTCAAGAAATGTAACAGAAAACTTCTAACGAACGGGTTTCATGAAAACCCCTGTATATAAACACATTAAATAAATTGAAAAAAGTTGAAATATAAGGTTTATTTTTGAAATAAATATCACTCTCAATTTATATTAATATAATTAGAATTTCGTTATAATTTCAATATAATAGCTTAATGTAACTTAAATAGTGTCGGAACAATAAAACTATTCAACAAATAATTACTAACCAAATCAAGTAATTAATTTTAATTTTAAATTTATTTTCTCATTTTGAATCCCTCTGTATATTTCTTTTCAAATAACTGCAGGACAATGATAAATTTCTTTTAGGCAACCAAATTAACGAGAACTCTACCAAGGTCAACGGCTAAATTAAAATTGAGTAGGTACGGACTGCTATCCTGCTGTAGACGCACGTATACATTCTAACAAAGCGCACAAATTAACCAGTACCTTCAATATTAGCGTGGAGTTAATTTTACATTCGCGAAGCAAAAATGTTCCGTAAAACTATAGTGTTATTAAATCTTAGAACGAATATTTTACAACGTATGTAATTTCTGTATTTATTAGTAGAATCCATAAATAATATTCATTTTAATTGAGTTTAATTACATTAAAATTGTCAACATATTTATTAACATTCGCTATTTTTACAGAAAGACATAATTCCACTGATGTTGGGTTCATTGGTATTGGAAACATGGGAGCACGAATGACGACAAATATGATTAACAAGGGTCTAAAAGTAAAAGTTTATGATATTGACTCAAGTGCTGCTCGATCTGTAAAAGGTGCTACAGTAGTAAACTCACCAAAAGAAGCGGCTCAAGATGTAAAAGTCGTAATTACAATGTTGCCTGATAGTTCGGTTGTTAGAGAATCTCTTACTGGCAAGGATGGCATTTTAGAAGGTATAGACAAGAATGGATTGCATGTAGATTGTTCCACCTGCGAGCCAAAATTTGCTCAAGAACTATATGCTGCTGCAAAGGAACATGGAATTCGATTTTTAGATGCTCCCGTATCGGGGGGTGTGACAGGAGCACAAGCAGCAACCTTGACGTTCATGGTAGGTGGTGATAAAGCCGATGTAGACTCTGTGGAACCAATTTTGTTAACAGCTGGTTCTCGAGTGGTTCATTGTGGTAATTCAGGTGCCGGACAAATTGCCAAACTATGTAATAATCTTCTTTTGGCGGCTAGTATGACAGCCGTGTGCGAAGCAATGAATTTAGGCATTAAAATGGGTTTGGATGGTAAACTATTAGCGTCCATCATCAACACATCGACGGGAAGATGTTGGTCTTCTGAAACTTATAGTCCCGTTCCTGGGTTGATGCCCAATGTACCATCATCGAATAGCTATCAGGGAGGGTTTCAAATGAAGTTAACTGCCAAAGATTTAGCCTTAGCTCAAAGTACGGCATTACAATGTGGAGCTCCGGTACCTGTTACTGGCTTAGTTCATCAATTATATAGAGTTATGATGACTAAAGGCTATGGTAATAAAGATTTCTCCTCAGTGTACGAATTTTACCAACCATCGAAATAATCGCATTTATTAAATGGATTAAAAGCTACAAGTATTTTTTATTCAAAGAAAGAAAAACATATATTAAATTACCATTTTATGTACAGAATATTTTTAATAAAGATGTCTATTTTTATTAAAATGTAATTTTTTATTTTGTAGCATAACATAACCTCTCAAAAAATTAATACTCTAATATCTACTAAATTATCAATTAAAATAGATAAATACAAACATAATACTTATGTAATTTGAGTACTACATCGATTTGCAATAAGCGCTTTTTAAATCTGTTTTATATAAACACAAAATATCTTATCTCATTGTACATATTTCAAAGAGCATTGAAAAAATTATATGTTCATTAAAGTTTGCAGTGTATAAGCTCTGACTGTAAAAATAGAAGACGTGCAGTTATCGACGATATATACATATATGTACGTAATAAATGATAATTAGAGTGGACCAATCCGGAGCGATATTGGTAAATATTTCATATAAAAGCCGAAAAACTCCAATAATTTATCAATTAATATATATATATAAATTGATAAATTATTGGAGTTTTTCGGCTTTTATGTGAAATATTTACCAATATCGCTCCGGATTGGTCCACTCTAATGATAATGCAATAAACAACGTTGCAGTATGAAAAATATAAATATGTACATGAAGTAAGAACTTCATAAATGAATTCCCTGATTAACATTTTCTTTTGAAAACATAAATTCTATTTAGTTTTAAATAAAATTTTATTGTATCTTTTACAATAAAAACTTAAATATCAAAATCCTAACCAAATAAGATATTACTCTTCAAATATTTATCATTTCTTTTTAAATAAATTAAGAGAACATATGATAAAAATTATGTAACTCTGTACATACTTACATAATTTATATAATTTTGGTACCTATAGTATGGAATTAATTGTTTAAATTTCCGAAAGAATTTCTTCGTTTTCAAGGATAAGTATTCAAATACTGTTGATAAATTAATTTAATGAGCTTTTAATATTCTGTAAATGTGTTTTGAGGAAAAATCAGTAATTAGATGAACCAACGCAAATCGCCGTCACTTCTCACGTGTATTTTAAAAATAAAACGCTTAGAATATCTCAGCACACACCCTAAAAACGTATACATTTGAATTTATGGAAATCACAAGCATTATACCAATATTTACAATTATAGAACATAATGTTCAGTATTAAATTAAATATTCATAAAATCTGATGATTTGAATTTAAATTATAATCTTTTATAATCTTCTTCTCATTTTTTTACATAAATAGACACAATTTCCCTACGTGTTGATCATTTACGTAATATGGTCTGATTAATATGAGTTACATACACACTTTACAATGAAAAATTGATAAAGATATCAGTGAAATTTTTGCACAGTTTCGCAGATATTAAACGAGATATCTTACGCAGTCGTGCGAGTCTTTCCTTCGTATTTAACTGTAGAAATAGCCACAGTAAACTAACGATAAACAAGTAGCAGTTAATAATAAATTCCTGTCTATAAATAGGTCGAACAGAGCCACAACTGAGAAGTACATTGACGTTGACATTGAATTGAATACGTTTAAACAGAAATAGTATCGATTAAATGAAGAATTAGGGTAGTTTTGATGAAGTATATACACAAATTTTTCTAGGAATACTAAAATTGGTCATTAATGTATGTTAAACTTTCAATATATTAACCTTCTTTCCTAATATGTAATAAGAAATAATTAATAGATTCGCAATTCAGATTATAGTTAGAAAGTTAGATAATTGCTTCATTAAATGGATGAAAACTACATATTTAAAATTCAAACTGAGAATATACAGTATTATACAGTGTGGATAGTACTTACGGTATAAAATTATTTTCGTCGTTATTTTAAAAGATTATGAAAAATGCTCGCATGCTAACGAGTTTTGTCAAATGGCTCGCCCTATATATTTTTGAATGCTACATATCATTTGTGTTTAACAACCTACAATACTTCGGTCTAAATCATGGGTCGGCAACCTTTTCTTATAAGAGGGCCACAAATTGTACGTGAAGATCAGTGTGGATCGCGTTATAACTTTGTATGTAAATATATTAAAATTTTTAAATAAAACACAGTAGTACATTTTTAGTCACATTTATTGTATTATATATATATATATATTAAAATAATAGACTTTTTTTATTGGTTTAGCGACCTTTAATGAATTTCAATTTTCTCTACGACGTTTCGACTCTTTTAATTATTAAGTCTTTTTCAAGTGACTAGAACCAAAAAATTAATACAACGAAAATTAAGAAAATATGTTTACATTTGTATGAATGAATTGAAAATTAAAATTAAAATAATAATAAAGTAAGGATAATTGAATGATATAACATTCTTATTATATATAACGTTCTTATTAACACTAAATATATATATATATATATATATATATATATATATATATATATATGTATATATATATATACGGAAAGAACAGATGTGCCTTGTCCTCACACATGATCAACAATGACCACACATCTAATTTTGAGAAGGTGGAGGTCCTCCAAAAAGTGATTAATTTAAGGTGTAGAGAGTTTTTGGATATGGTGGAGATCCATAATAATAATATCGTAATGAATTTCAGATCGGACACTAACAATTTAAGCGCAATATATGCTTTTCTACTGACCTTTTCTAATACCAAAAATTTAAGTCACCATAATACACATAACACTAGCTCAATTAATGTTATTTAACACATCTGTCCCTCCGTAATATATTATATAAAAAAAAATTTTTGTTTGTAATTTTTTTAATTTTTGTTTAAAATTTTTTAAAAAAATTTTTTTCATGAGATTGTACTTGTAATTCCAATCGTTAGAGTGAACCGTTTTTGTAACAGCACATTCAAGATTGAATATGGGACTTTTTAACGTCATTGTATAATTTTCGTTAACATTGACATTGGGTCTTTTCACCGACACATGTTTTTTACATCTGTTTCACATAGAACGACAAACTGCATTGAATTTTAAATAAATTCCATGCAGTTCCTTTTAACTTCCGAAATGGCAGGTTGTAATATTACATCATGAGTGAATTGATTCACTACACGTTGCTCATGATTGTTTTTAGATGTGTTGTTATATTATAAATTATAATAGTTTTTTTTTTTTAAAGTGTTTTAAATTAATTGTGACGTTTTGTTTGTGTTAAGTGGGACAATTGACAAATTTATCGACCTATCATGTTTGGTAATATATAATTTTCGCATAATAGTGTTCACATTTGTAAGTAGAATTTTTCTTATGATTGTTTGACTAAATATCTAAGTTATGTACATTTTTTTCTTATTAAAGTGACCCCCGAAGAAGCTCTGAACCTAAGAGCGAAATATAGGGTAAAAAAATAAAGAACATTAACTAATTAATGGTTTTTTATTGCCGGATTCCCCAACAACAATTGTTTTTCATACTTGTTTTAACGGCAAAAACTCCTTGTCTACATATATATATATATATATATATATATATATATATATATATATATATATATATATATATATTTATATATATATATATAGTAAATACATCATAGGTAGCTAATGTAACTGTAAAAGGTAAAAAATGCAAGATGGCTAGCGCATAGAGAATACAATCCCGGGATCCCGAATCCCGGGATCTCGGAATCCCAGCCGGGTTTTGATTCCGTAAATCCCGGGACTGGATTTTCGGGATTGCATTACGTAATCCGTTGCGCCTTGACAATGACCTTACCTAGATTATATTAAGGGCACTTGTTACATAAAGACAAAAAATCAACCTTAGGTACGCCGTACGATAAAAGAAGTACACAGGTACAGCCCAAATAATATGTAACTTAGAAGGGACTTCCCCGCCCGGCATACTACAATACAATACTGTTAAAGTAATTCCCCAACGGGCCAACAAGCGAATCACCCATGATATATCCTAATATTGTTGCGAGGGATTCGCCGTCGGGGATTTCCTGTACGAAAGTATAAATACGTTTATTATAATTTATTTTTTTCATTTATTATTCTACCAGCGACAAGGTTACGCAGGTTACGTCATTTAAATTTAAAAGTCAATTATCTGAAAAAGTTATTTTAAATGGCGGGAGACTTTGTTCAACATAAAAAAACAGTGCTACGTCGTCATAGCACATAAAATTCAGATTTTAGTTGACGCTAATCGTTTATCAGCTTCAGCAAGTCAAGATTCTGAAAATCTGAACACAGCACCGCCGGCTAAACGAAAGTTAGAAGATTATTTTATTAAAAGTGCCGACGATAGCCTGAATGATGTTTTGGCAAGAATGATTGCATTAGATGGATTTCCATTCAGTGTATTCATAACTTCAGACAATTTGAGGAAATTGCTCTTAGCGAAATACACGGATTTACCAAAATCAGCACGAAAATCATAGGAATAAAAAAATTATGTTCAAATAAATTTCTAAAGCTAAATAATAAACAAAGCAGCAAAAAATTTCAAAGAAACGATTGTGATCGACTTGATATCAACTACGATAAACCTGAGTAAGCAGTCTAAATATAGCGGTCAATTGATGAGGACGCTCCCTCTGCCGCTACATGGGTCTGGGTGTTCGGTTGTCCATTAAAACAGTTTTTCGATATACAGCCTCTATACCATGTGGCCGCGTGCGTCTGCACTATAGCGAAACCTGTAGTGTAAGCAAAACACACAGAGGTGTCCGTGTGTTAGAACGGTAAAGAAGTAGACGCAATGTTCCAATGGATTACGAGAGAGCCTAGTATTTCGCATATCCCTATGATGCAGTCGTATTTGTCCAATAAATTGACATTTAGACGGTGTAGTCGCGCAAGCGCATTAGCGGTCGCTCCCGCATATGGGTGTTAGTTGCAATGTTTATATCGTCAGGGGAACTACTCGCTCACAATATTTAATAAACCGCGTTGTTGGTGTACGTAACGGTCATTTAAAAAATGGAGTATTATACACCGGAGCAAAAACTCTTTATGATTAAACAATTTTACGGTGGTAATTCCGCGGAAGTAACTCGAGCTTTATTTGCAGCTAATTACCCTGAAAGTCAAATTCCCAATGCAAGCACCATTCGTAGGACAGTTAATCGATTCGAAACTACATTTTCTTTAGTAACTAATAAAAATAAAGTTGTTCCGGATAAGAATATAAGTGATATAGAAATTCGAGTATGTGCTTTAGTCGAAGTAAATCCCACTATGTCGTCTCGACAAATTGCCCGCGAATTAGGTATCTGTATAACAACGGCTCAAAAGATTTTACGTACTAATAAATATCGTTCATACAAATTTACAAGTTCACAAGTACTTTTTCCCGATGATTATTATCGCCGTATGCAATTTTGCGAAAGACTGATAAATAAATACCACGAAAATGAATTCTTATAATACGCCCGCTGTCGGTGTGGCATTTCAAGTTGGCACGCCCATTATAGTCGACCAGTAGTTACTAATACATGCATCGCGCTATCGATGGCGGCCACACGGTATACGGCGGCGCTCAGTGGGAATGTTTTTGTATAGACACTCTATAGTACGGTAGATATATATATATATATATATATATATATATAGATAATTATTTCGTGAGCTTTGTATGTTATGGTAAATTCAATTTGTTGGCGATTTAAGGTCTGGTTTTACTTCAAAATATATATTTTCAAACAACCCTACATGTTTCGGCAAATGATGCCTTTATCAAGGAATATAAAATATAAATGACAGTATATTAATGTCATACATTTGAGCTGCTACGGATAAAATTATTCAAAGATACATTCCAATTGAATAATAATAAATCATGCCTTAGTATTCTAAAATAGATAAACAACAAAAACAGGGAAAAGCAAGACATGAGTTATTATTATGTATGCGCCCATGGAGCGTCTTAAGATGTAAAGCTGTCGGCATTCGCCTTAAACGAGAAGGAAAACCACGAAAACCTACTCGGACAACCAGACAGGAATCAAAACACGGAACTGTCAGCATGATAAGCAAATGTATAGATATTTAAATAACTTAATATATATATAACTATATAACAGCAACATATATTATGAATATTATGATGGTAAATTGCAGATCGTTACATAATTAAGTTATAGTATATACTGCTTAAATTTTTATCACTTCTGTTGTTAATTGAATTTTTTTCCTGTTTAATACTAATCATTTCTTTAATTTCTCTTTTCATTGTGTGTTGTTCTTTATCAATTATCTGTGTGTTTTCAAAATCGAAATGGTGATCGCGTTGTAGTTTGTGTGTAGATAAAGCAGTTTTGTCTGTTTTAGAGTATTTGTGGGCTTGGATTCTTTTGTATAAATATTGTTTAGTTTGGCCTATGTAGTAACTATCGCAATCGCGACATGGTATTTTATAGATGACATGCGTTTCTCGATTTTTTTCTATTTTCGGTTTAAGTTTTGAAAATAAATGTTTATTAGTATTACTAAGTTTATATGTTGTAGCTATATCATATTTTTTTAAAGTGTATTTAATTTTTTCTGATAGTTGTGGTGGATAATTATTATCTTAACAGATAATAATTATCCACCACAACTTATAGACCAAACAATTAAAAAAAGAATACACCAAATATACAAAACTGCAGACACCAATAACAATTTAAACAATGACACAATATATATCACGATTCCATATGTTCCACAACTATCAGAAAAAGATTAAATACATTTTAAAAAATATGATATAGCTACAACATATAAACTTAGTAATACTAATAAGCATTTATTTTCAAAACTTAAACCTAAAATAGAAAAAAATCGAGAAACACATGTCATCTGTAAAATACCATGTCGCGATTGCGATAGTTACTACATAGGCCAAACTAAACAATATTTATACAAAAGAATTCAAGCCCACAAATACTCTAAAACAGACAAAACTGCTTTATCTACACACAAACTACAACGCGATCACCATTTCGAGTTTGAAAACACACAGATAATTGATAAAGAACAACACACAATGAAAAGAGAAATTAAAGAAATGATTAGTATTAAACAGGAAAAAAAATCAATTAACAACAGGAGTGATATAGAAAATTTAAGCAGTATAGACTATAACTTAATTATGTAACGATCTGCAATTTACCATCATAATATATGTTGCTGTTATGTAATTATATATCTTAAGTTATTTAAATATCTATACATTTGCTTATCACGCTGACAGTTCCGTGTTTTGATTCATGTCTGGTTGTCCGAGTAGGTTTTCGTGGTTTTCCTTCTCGTTTAAGGCGAATGCCGACAGCTTTACATCTTAAGACGCTCCATGGGCGCATACATAATAATAACTCATGTCTTGCTTTTCCCTGTTTTTGTTGTTTATCTATTTTAGAATACTAAGGCATGATTTATTATTATTCAATTGGAATGTATCTTTGAATAATTTTATCCGTAGCAGCTCAAATGTATGACATTAATATACTGTCATTTATATTTTATATTCCTTGATAAAGGCATCATTTGCCGAAACATGTAGGGTTGTTTTAAATATATATATTTTGAAGTAAAACCAGACCTTAAATCGCCAACAAATTGAATTTACTATATATATGTATATATATATATATATATATATATATATATATATATGTATATATATATATATATATAATATATATATATATATATATATATATATATATATGTTTTGGGCGAATGTGGCTGGGTTTGACACTTCTGCGTAATCACGGGTCGTAAATTCGTAATAACTAAATTTCGTTGAATCGTCGTCAATTCAACTTTTGAATAGAAGTTCTTCCTATGCTCAGTGGTTCGCAGAATAAAAAAAACACTTGTTGAAGGCACAACACTCTTTAATTATTAAGTAATAAACCAAAACTAAATTTACATAAGCGACAGCAAATATACGTATAATTACAAAAACTCGGTTACATATCTAATTTCAGTAACGCTTGAAGTTGCTTGGAATAGCGCGTGTATTCCCCTTGATGGATCTTAGCAGACGTGTATGAGTCGTTGAATTTTATTTTGTGGTCGAAGATTGCCTCCATTTCCACTCCATTGTTTCGTATCTCCCAGGGTTGTGATGCGTTTGAGTCTGATTAGTAATCGTGCGTTGTTGTGTTTTTTGTGCGGTCATGTGTTTTGTATGTGCAGTCTGTGCGTCAGTCGCGTTTTTGCGTTTAAGTCATGTGTGTTTGTTTGTTGGTCATCATCACATTTTTTGCGTTTCAGTTGTGTGTGTGTTTAATGTGTTTTATTGTAAAGTGTTGTTATTGTGTGTTTGTTTTACGAAGTATTGTATTTGTTCGTTTGTTGCGTTTGTCGAGTGTAATGTTATTAGCATATTGCCTAAGGCAAGTGCTAATTCGTCAACTGTGTTAAGTGTTGTTTTGTTTTGTCCTCGAGTCCAGGAATTAGTTGTTGGGAGTGGTGCTGGTATGTACTTAGGTTTGGGTGTGGTTTTGTTTGTTGGGCTGTTTGGATTGTTTGGACAGTTGAGGAATGTGGATAAGTGTGGGCCACCGCAGTTTGCACACTTTGGTGGGGTTGTTTTTGTCTTGGTACATAAGTGTGTCGAATGTCCGTCTCCGCATTTCATGCATTTGTAGTTAACGTTGCAGTTTCTTTGGTGATGTCCGAAAGTCTGGCACTTGTGGCATTGTATAATGTCTGTCCGTTTTTTTAGTTGTTCGATTTTTATTGCGAGTCCGCAGCAGTCGTGTATGTTGTATATAGATTTGTACTGTCTCGTTAGTTCGATTATTACTAGTGGTGCCGGTATGCCTTGTTTGCCGTTCATCCTTTTAATGTTGATTGTCGGGTAGCCTTTGTCCGTCAAGTCGTCTGTAATGTCAGTTTCGGTGATAAAGGTAGGAATGCCACGCATAACTACCTTTAATGTCTTTTCGCTTCTCAATTGAAACGTGTAAAATTGAATTTGTTCGTTGTCAAGTATGTGTTTAAGTTTTCGGTAGTCTTCGTCAATTGTCGGTTCGATATGTATTCCTGGTTTCACTAGTTTGCTTTGTACGGTGTTAATGCTGTGTGTTTTGAGTATGTTTCGTATGTGTTACCATTTGTCTTTTTCGGTTATGATAATTGGTGCGATTTTGTGTGTTTTTTTTGTTTCAGTTTTTGTGTTTTGTGTAGTGTATGTCTTATCACTTACCCTGGGAGTGCTGTTGTATGAAGTTGACGGTTGTGGAGTGATTTCGGTTTCTTCTTCCATTTTTTCCTCGGCGATTGTTTTTTCGAGGACACTGTATGCGTTTTTTGTTTCGATAGGTGTACTTGCGTGATCTGTTTTTTGTTTTTTGACGTTTTCATCGGCATTGTAAAAACGTTTTGGAGTTGGACGTTGATTATGTGATCCGAGTTGTTGTCGGGCGGGTTTGCCGGGCTTGCATCTTCTTCTTCTTCATTTTCTTCGGGCGATACTAATAATTCTATTTTACACGTCGGCTGGTCGGGATCGACGATAAATATCTGCGGTTGCCTTTGTAGAAGGTTTTGGATATCTTCTTCGTCGGTTGTTTGGCTTATGATAATTTCTGCGTCTTGTCGTTGTTGCTGAGTGCATCTTCTTTTGAAGCTATGCTTCAGAGCTAGGTTCGTAATAGTTTTGGTAATATATCTTCCGGCCATTGCTTCCGGGTTCATATGACGTTGTATCGTCGTAGATGCTCTCAACTGCGATGTTGCGTGAACAGATATCGCAGTGAGAATGCTCTTAGCAAACTTAAACTATATTCTCAAATGTATTAGGCAAGTAAAGGTAAATGACAATCATAAGACACTTACGATTGGTCGAAACAAGCTAGCTACATGGTTTTTACCCAGACGTGACTTGAGATAAATCGTGTCTCCTAAATGGTATTGTTTAATACCAAAAGCCCTTAATAATGCGACCGTAATAAAACTTTGTAAAGGGTTCGTCTGGTTTAACGGACAACGGCGTGTCTATTACAATAGGCGGTAAACTTTTCATTTGAACATTAGAAGGCTTAACTGATGTGCCTATACATGCGGTGACCTTAGCGGCTATACCTTAAGTAGGAATAATACAACATGGTAAAAGGCCTGAATAAATAACCATCAACTAAGTTGATAAATTTGTGTTAAATACATTTCTAAAAGGGATGATATAATATTGGGGTTAACGCTGTCATAAACGTTAATAACGGGGAATGCCTGGTCCCTCTGAATGAAGTAATAAAATTCAAAATTAAAAAGAAATCTTAGAATACATAAAATTACATGCCTAGAATTAAATTGATTAATTAAAAAACTTATTAATTAAAAACGTTGTCCAGGTTTCTGGACAATATATATATATATATATATATATATATATATATATAATTAATTCGTGACCTTGGTATGATATGGTAAATTCAATTAGTAGGCGATTTAAGGTCTGGTTAAAGTATATATATTTAAAATAACCCTACATGTTTCGGCAATGATGCCTTTATCAAGGATATCCTTTATATGCTTTATCCTTGATAAAGGCATCATTGCCGAAACATGTAGGGTTATTTTAAATATATATACTTTAACCAGACCTTAAATCGCCTACTGATTGAATTTACTATATATATATATATACACGTTGCAGTACAGGGAAATTTCCAAGCACACAGACAGAAATTATAATAAAAAATAGTAGTACAAAAGCAATGTACTCTTCGGTATTATTAAATGAAGGAAAAAATAGTTTCTTACAGGAAAATAAAGAAAAAGGCTACAAGCAGCCGAAATGAAATATATAATAGAATTGAAAAGAAAAGAATTGAAGAAATAAGAAAGGAACTGGGAATGAAGTCAACAAAGAAAATATTAGAAAAAGTAAAATAGGAATGGTTTGGACATCAAGTGTGAATGGATGGAAAAAAGCAAACAATAAAGATTTGGGGGGCAACCCCTGTTAATAAAAAAAACACAAAGTGGAACATGTTGGAACTCGGCCAAAGAAATGGAGGAAACTCATAAAAAAAGAAAGAATGAATCAGGAGCTTTAGATAAAACCTCAATACCTTAGAGTAATGAGAGAAAAAGTTTATAATGGTGATGAAGATGTTTCCAAAGTTATATCAACAAATAAATAAGCCAAAATATGTTTCATTTCATGGTGGTGCAATGGCTTAACGGTATTTCTTTTATTACATTAAATTAGATAGTAACAATGTTTATGATAAATAATGTACTTGCTTATAATCGCCATGGTTAAAAATACTATAACAATTCATCTGATGTTATTATCCATGGCGCACTTTCTTTCTGGACCTCACGTTGACAATGTCGTGGAGGTAGATACAGTGTATTGTGTATTCCTTGGGTTTAAACGAATGGAATAGTATATGCGAGGAATTGAAAACCTCGCTAGACAATGGCAACAGGTCATCCAACAGAATAGATTGTATTTTAATTTTAAATTGTTATTACATTTTTTTGTTTTATTAAAGTTTCATATTGACAAACAGAAAAAGGTTTTTCACCACGTGTCAGCTTCTATCGTAGTATCTTAAAAAAATAACCAAAACTTTAAATTTCTTAATTCTTGAATTACCTATGTATTAATTACCTATTAAAATAAATTTAAAGTTGAGTAACTTTGTGCCTTGTAAAGTTCACAAAATATGGTAAATTCGATTAATTTTTTTTGAAATAACGTAATAGTTTTTGCAACTACCCGATAATAATAAATAATTAAAAGATTTATTAGATTATTATTTTTAAGAAATTTTCCTCAACAACACGCACCATCTTTCTAGCAAAGCGTGAATTTGAGGTTTACCTTATTTATATAATACTTTAAGCTATATTTTTTATGCTTTGGAACATTCCAGATGCTTCTGTAAACATTCTCTGCGATATGCATGTTATGTCTATTCTCTTCTAAGATAAATTTATGCTGTTATCTTCCTCGTCAATATATTTTTGCTGCTATGTAAAAAGTACGAACATTTCATTACATAATAATTCATTACGTTTATAATCGTGATTAGTCTCCTAAAATGAAAACACGAATTAGGACTTTCATATACATTAATTTCTCTTCGCAACTACATAATATTTTATACAAATTCACACTAAAATATATGATTTACCTAATGTAAAAATGCTTAAAATTGATGCAAAATGATGTGCATATACAAGATGTTTTAAAACATCGTTTAAAAATTTTAAGGGCATTTAGTACAATCGAAAATAAGGTTATAGTCATAATAAACATATGTCCGCAACTTAACTGTTTACGAGATAACAGCGAGTGTTGATAGTAGTACATGAAATAGTTAACGATAGCATATCCCAGTAAACAGGTGCTTATCTGCTATTGTTTTATGACAGTTTAATTTGACGTTTTGTCCAATTTGTAACAATTACAATGGTAGCGTATTCTAATGCTGAAATGAGCGATATGGTGTTCATGTACGGTCGTGCCAATGGGAATTCTTTACAAACACGTCGCTTCTATGCTGAAACGTTTCCTGATCGCCAACTGCCTTCGCATGTGATGTTTCAGACGGTGTTTCAACGACTAAGAGAAACTGGTTCGTTTGAGAAGCGGTCTTATGATACTGGACGGCAGAGAATAGCATGTACTCCACAGATAGAAGATCAAATTTTGAATATTATCGATGAAAATCCCGAAACTAGTGTTAGAAGAATTTCGACTCAAGTGGGTGTAAGCAGCAATCTTGTTTGGAGAACTCTTCATGAGCAACTCCTATACCCCTACCATATCCAACGGGTACAAGCCCTTACTGCTCCGGATTATCAAGCGAGAAGGACTTTCTGTGAGTGGTTTTTGCGAACAGCTGCTGATCGGCCAGATTTCGCTGATAACATCCTTTTCACTGATGAAGCTGGTTTTACTAAAAATGGAATATTTAATTTCCACAACAATCACGTTTGGTGTGACGAGAATCCTCACGTTACCGTTGAAGCCAGACACCAGCAACGTTTCTCTCTAAACATCTGGTTAGGCATGATAGGGGACCGGTTGTTAGGACCGATTGTTTTGCCACAACGCTTAACAGGTCCTGCAGACCTCGAGTTCTTGGAAAATACTTTACCTGAGCTTTTGGAAGATTTACCTATAAATCTGAGACTGAACCTCTGGTTTATGCAAGATGGATCCCCACCGCACTTTACGCATGCTGTTCGGGAACATCTTAACAATGAATTTCCTGGGAGATGGATAGGGCGAGGAGGTCCCATTGCTTGGCCTCCAAGATCTCCCGATCTAACCCCGTTGGGCTTTAGTATCTGGGGTTATTTGAAAAGTTTAGTGTACGCAACACCGGTAAACGATCTTCCAGAGTTGCGCCAACGAATAGAACGCTGTTGCCAAATAATTCGAGATAAACCCTTGTTTTTTGAAAGAGTGCGCATTTCCTTTGAAAGAAGATGTAGATCCTGTGTCGAAATGGAAGGACGTCATTTCGAACATCTTCTTTAGTTATAATATACATTTTATGTTAAAATACCGCTAAAGCAAATTTATTCTGCAATTGCGATAAAATCGCTGTTATCTAATAAACGGTAAATTTGCGGACATATGTTTATTAAGACTATTAACCTTATTTTTGATCGTACTACATGCCCTTAAAATCTTTAAACGATGTTTCAAAACACCCTGTATACAAATATTATTCTTATATTTGCGGAATTGTTTACGTGGCCTTTAGATGACTCCATACAAAAAAAGTAAAGCGAACGAGTGGGCTATTTTAATTTAGCCGATGCAATCATTACCCAAGATGTTATTTAAAGATATTTGATTGACGTATTCGCTGTAGGCTGGTGCCACATCTAAGTTCCCTCTCATTAAATGTTCGCGAAGAAACTCGTTCAGTTTGTTAGGATCTAGGATGTATTATCTCGTCTTAGAATACAAAGTTTCATTTCTTGTATATCGTCGTTGAGTAACAGTCTCATTTATCATTAATTCGATTTCTGACATGCAATCCGTGATACAATTTTTAACGCTGGAAGGTTGCACGTCCATCGAAATTTACAGACGTTTGAAAGCTATTTGTGGCAAAGATTGTAGTAATGCGAAGAATGTTCGTTAGTGGGTTCGATGTGCAAAACTCTGACATAGAAGCGAAGTGAAGGTGTTTGACGAAAATCAGGTTGACTAGTGTCAGTGATGCATGAGAAGAATAAAAAGCAAGTGAATTACACTGATTTAAAGATTAGACAAAAAAAATTGCTCGGCAATTACGCGTTAGTCAAGAAAGAGTTCAATACATTGTTCAGGCGTCAATTAATGGATGTCATGAAAGAATTAAGTAAAACATTTTTCGAGAACTTCTTAATCAGTATCCACGTGAGGGAAATGATTTTCTCATAAACATCATTATGAGCTCGAAAACAAGCGAATGTAAATGGAATATCACCACCGCGTGTACGAAAATTTAAAAGAGTTCCATCAGCGCAGAAAGTCATGGTCACCATTTTCTGAGATGCAATAGAGTCATTCTTTCTAATACCTGCTGGAGGGATCAACCATTGATTCAATAAGATATTGCAAAACTTTACGAAACAAAACGATGAAGACAGTGACGAGTGTTTCGCACCCTCTGTACAGTCCCAATTTGGCTACTTCAAATTTCTGATTGCTCCCAAAGTTGAAGGAGGTATTGAAAGGCCAACATTTTTTATCAGACACTGAATCTGGGGCTGCTGTTTACAATTGGATCATAGACAATAAAATTTTTTCATGGACGGTTTGAAGAAATGAATTCAGCGGATGAAAAACTGTGTTGCACTAAATGGTGATTATTTGGAGAAATAATTATATGCATTAGTATTACAATAAATTTACTTAATTTTGGAACTGGTTTCATTATTTTGTCTTTTCTTATTCTTATGTATCAATCCCCCATCAATTTCATCAAATTATAGTACAAATTATCCAATTTAATAAGATACGAGGTAAATCCAGAAAGAAAGTTCCGTTTGTATTTTTTGTTGCGGCAGCGTTGCGATGGCAGTTCCGTGCATGTACGGCAGTTGCTCTGAGTCAAGGTGAAGGAGATGACAACTACTTTGAGATCGCTGTTTGTTGTGTACCCTTTGTAGTGCTTGTTTAGAATGACGGCGGCGTTGATTGAAAATTCCACCGCTTGTGAAATTAGATCTGTAATTCGTTTCCTAAATGCGAAAAACATTAAACCAGTCGACATTCATCGATAAATCTGCAAGGTTTATAGAAAAATGTAATGAGTGATTAAGGAAAACCGTAAGTTTACAATTTCTGCTCTTTTTGTGGACTTTCCGCTAATTTCAAGATCACTTACTTAGGAAGTTCTTACTGAAAATCTTGGTTTTCGTAAACTTTGAGCTCGTTGCGTACCAAAAATGCTTACGGAGCAACACAAAAAACAACGTTTGAGCAGTACACTTAACTGTTTGACACATTGCAACAATGGCGGTCATGACGTTCTGAGGCAGAGAGTGACCGGGGATGAGACTCGGATTGTTTATGACATCCCTGAAACTAACCAACAATTGATGGAATGGATGTACACTTCATCGCCAGCAAGGTCTAAAGCCAAACAAATCTTGACGCCTCTAAAAATGGGTTCAAAAAACATGTTACCACATGGTTGATAACACAAGCGGCAACCTTTTATGAAGAAGGCATACAAAAACTTTCGTGACGCTATTACAAATGCCTACAAAATGATGAAAATTATGTAGAAAAATAGTTTACGGTTTGTAGGTTGTTTTGCAATAAATAGTTTTTCTATATCTCTACTTGATTTCTTTTCAACATACTTTCTAGACTTACTTCGTATATACTTTGTCAGAGGTAAAACTGCAGGATAAGCTTCTGCAGCAATGAGCCATTTTTATCGATCGGTCTGTATATTTTTACATTTGATTTACAATTAATTGCATAAATTATTATATTTATAAAATAGAAATAATGCATGTGTGAATTTTTGTTTTATTTAAAATACAAAATATTATTGAAGGCTGTTAGAACTTGTTTATCACGCTTTATTGCTTTTACTTTCACATGGCTATTGTTTCGTTATTTAGATTAGCGTGAATATTAATAAATATTTAATATTAACGCTTTTATGATAATACGAATTTATGATATCAAAATTTAGAGCAGTATATGTATATACATATACAGGGTTAGTTAAAAGTATGGAGACGGCGATTTATTGTCGTTAATATTCATTTTAGGGAATTATGTTCAATATAAAAGTTTGTTAGGATATTTTGATCTACATTTGAGAATATTTGAATTTTTTTTTCTTCAATTGTTTTTTAGTTGCGCATGTCCGCGCAGTTTTTTTAAATGGGAACTAGTAAATTTTACTCTACCATTGGATAGAGAATTTTTTTCCCTTTACAATAATATTTTTGTTTTTTTAAAATTCATTTTAATAACTTTTTTATAAGAAAAGGCCGGTTCATGTGTTTAACAGATGTTCGGTACATCGCAGATAGACAGAAGCGTAGCGATAAACAAACTTGAGCGACATAATTTCATCAGTGGTTATTGTGTACGTCAAATCGTTGACAGAAATAATTCATTTGTGCAATTTGTTGCTGTTAATATTAACAATGGCGACTTTAAGTGAACATGAACGAATTGAAATACTTATGATGTTGGGTTATGGAGATAGACGCAGAAGTTTACAAGACGTTTGTAATTTATTTAATGATACGCATCCAAATAGAAATCCAATTTCTAAATCCGTTGTTGGTAAAACTTTAAGACGCTTTGAACAAACGGGTAGCGTTAAAGATTTGCCAAGGAGTGGTAGACCTAGAACAGCAAAAAGCGATGATAACAAACTGGATATTTTATTGGCTGTATCTGAATATCCCCATTTATCAACCAATCAATTAGCCAATTCCAATATTTCACAGTCATCGATCGTGTCATTTTTAAAAAGTGAAAAGTATAAACCTTATAAGGTACACAGGTACACCTTGTACACGAGTTAACGGAAGATGATTTTGATAGGAGATTACAATTTTCTGAAGAAATGTTAAATATTTGCAATAATAATGAAAATTTTGTCAACAATATTCTTTTCTCTGACGAAGCTACTTTTTGCCTTACCGGTGAAGTAAACAGACATAACTGCAGATACTAGTCATCGGAAAATCCCTCTTGATTTTTGGAGCACCATACGCAGTACCCCCAAAAGGTTAATGTTTGGGTTGGCATTCTAGGCGGTCATATTATCGGTCCCTTTTTCATCAATGGCAATTTAACTTCGGCTCTGTATTTGCAGTTAGTGCAAAATGAAATAATACCTGCTTGTGCTACGCTCTATCCTCATGAAAACAATGAACACCTGCCCAATGACAGTATCTGGTTCCAGCAGGATGGCGCCCCACCACATTATGGTGTAAACGTTCGTCAATATCTGGACAACGTTTTTCCCCACAGATGGATTGGAAGACGAGGAACCATTGAATGGCCAGCCCGTTCGCCAGATTTAAGTCCTTTAGATTTTTTTCTTTGGGGATACGTAAAAAACAAAGTTTACAAAGATAAGCCCGATAACGTCGAAGATTTACAAATCCGAATTACCAGAACGATACAAGCAATTACCCGGTTTTTTTACAGAACTCTGTTCTGGGTTTTGTAAATCGATTGGGTCATTGTCAAATTACTAATGGACGACAATTTGAACACTTACTTTAATTTACTTTGTTATTAATTTGTTTAATTTTTCTTGTAAAAGTTATTAAAATGAATTTAAAAAAAACAAAAATATTATTGTAAAGAGAAAAAAAATCTCATCGAACGGTAGAGTAAAATTTACTAGTTCCCATTTAAAAAAACTGCGCAGACAGGCGCAACTAAAAAACAATTGAAGAAAAAAAAAATTCAAATATTCTCGAATGTAGATCAAAATATCCTAACAAACTTTTATATTGGACATAATTCCCTAAAATGAATATTAACGACAATAAATCGCCGTCTCCATACTTTTAACTAACCCTGTATACGTCAATATACCTGTTGTCTACAGACATCTTTACGTAAAAATATAGATATTTTTAAAGTTTTAGTTTTAGAACAGTTTAAAGTGCATTGGTACAACAAAAGTGGACCTTACTAATAACTCTCTAAAAATAAATTGACTCGGTTAATTAAAAAGAAATATATTTACATACATAGGTACATATTTTTTATACGCAACAACGCAACCCGTATAAGTTAACTATCCAAAAACTAAATATAATAATATTTACGAAATTATGTATGTTCATATAAAATATAATTAGCAGGTATATTACATCTACATACTAGATCTTACATCTAGATACTAGTAATATATAATTTAAATATTTAGCACAATTTATTTTTTAAAACGAATTTGTCGAAATGTAAGAAAAGTATTGAATTCTGTAAAAAGACTCCTGGGCAAATATATAAGGAATTTATATGGAATTGGAGGTAAAAGTGGAGTTTAAAAAAAAATTGAATATTTAATGAATATATTGTAATTACTTGTTAAATATTTGAAACATGTTTTCAACTTGAGATCAATCCCCCCCACTCTTTAGCATCTGTAAAATGATTTATCAGGCGTTCATTAAAATTGGGAATTTTATTTATAAACGGCTTTTCTATATTTAACATTGCCAATGCAGACAATCTTTCTTGACTTATAGTATTTCATAAAAATGTTTTTATTCTTATTGAACAGTTGAAAAACATCGTTCGCTCTTTACAATTATCATCGGTCATGTACTTCATGTAATTAATACTTTCACGGCTTCCAAAAAGGTTTCATTATGTTTGTTACGAAGAAATGATCCAAAACATTCACAAACATCATCAGGTTCCTAAATAACTTCTACTTCAGTTTTTAATTTCAGATCATTTATACTCAGAAAGTGAATTTTAACTAGTATTAAAATATTGCCCGGAAAATTTTTTTTTTATTTTTTACGCATTCTACAAAATCTTAGCGGTTATAAGTGAGTGTTATAACTAAAGTTATGTTTGATGTAATGCGATTAACGATATAAAAAAATTACATATTTTGCATAAAATTAAGCTTAAGTTGATCATTTTAGTTTGTGTGCATAATGTGAATATTTTTTACATTTTCAACATAAAATTGCCTATTTTTGATCAAACGACCGATGTCCGTGGTCGCTATATTGCAAATTTATTAGATGGTGTTCTTAACCAAAATATTTTGCAAAAATATTTTTTTTAATCTGTACGAAAAATTTAGAGAAAACCAATAGCGTAGAAATTGTTCGCTTTTTTAATGAAAGTTTGATGACTCCAGATATTCCGCCGATTGACAAAATTCTTCTTTTAGTCGCATCTGTGATTACCCGAAGGGGAACGTGGTTAGACGCAGCCATATTCCACGCGAATAACTATAACCATATAAAAAATATCGTATTAGATTTTTCTGATTCAGCTGAATCAATTATAAAATCCCAAAGTTTATTCGAAAAACGCGAGATTCTAGATCAGTTGACGTATATTAAAGCACATTATAAGTGGATTAATTAAGAAATTAGAGACTGGCCAAATATTTTTATTAGAGTCAATTTCTTTGTAGAACATTGTCAAAATTTATTGAGAAATATTCCAGGCCAAACTGGTAAAGGTATACTAGATAAATTTTATAGTGTTACAATAAAGAATGATGGTTTTGAAAAGTTAACAGAAATATCAAAGACTTTATCATAATCATTAAGTTCGACTGTTAAAGATAATAATTTACATTTAGACCCCGAACATCTGGCGGCATTAAAATATAGACCCATCACTTCAGTTGAATTCGAAAGAACGTTTTCAACATATAAAAATATCTTAAGCGATAGAAGACAAAGTTTTAGTGTCGAAAATCTAAAAAAGCACTTAATTATTAATTGGTACAATAATAAGTTAAGTAGATCTCATTGCGAAAGTGAATAGTTATTAATAATAACTGTACATATAATTCTACGGATGTTACTTAATAACATAATAACTTATTATGTTATTAAGTAACATCCATAGAATTATATGTATATAGGCTATTAATTGTAATCTTTTACCATATTATTATGCAATGTTCTTATCATATATTGTGTAATAATAATAATTTTTTATATATAAATGTAATTTAGACTACTTTTTCTTGTTATACTACTCTTTCCTTGATTTCTAGCAAACAAAATACAACAAAAATGAAGTGCACAAAAATGCATAAATGGCAAAAATGAAGCATATACTTGACATATTTTTGAGAAGAACGTGACATATTTAAAGCATTTCTTATGCATAAAAATCCGAACTTTAATTATAACTACTGCTATTTATGTATCCGAAATAACATATAAAAACAAATATTTATCATTGAAAATGGCTTTATTCTGTTTCAGAATATTCTCCATCATAATCGATGCACTTTAACATACGTTTGAACCAACTTTCGCAGCATTTTTTTCATTCCGATTAAGGAATAAATAGTAAATAGCCAGCACAAACTGGATACAAAAAATAATATACGTACTGTAAGTTAAATAAATATATGATGATATGCTATTATACCGCCTGATTCTGAGTAAACGCAACGATCCGAACGTATGAATATTTCTCCCGCTTCGAATACAATTCCCCTGAACGCGTTTAGCCAATCACAAACCAGTCTGTCGCGCAACCATTTAACAACTAATGTCACAAATTAGTGTCACCACTGTCACCCTATACAGAGTCTCTTAAGCGTTTGAATAGTGAAAATAAGAAAATAAGAAAAGAAAATAGACATTACTGGTTCTGTACAAAATTTAAAACCATTATTCCCAAATCGCAGAGTTCCTAATGATACATTCATTTTAGTATGCGCTGCAATAGAACTAAAATTAAAATTTGACAGTTAGCGATATTTCCAACGATTTAGGCATATGCTGCTCTTCCGTTAACCGCATACTAAAATTAAATGGTTTTCGTAATTATAAATATTCCAAACATCATCAATTATTTTACGGTGATGAGTTTAAACGGATGAATTTCCGTTATTATATAATTAATTTCTCATTATGAACAATTTATTTTATTATCTGTAAGAGTAAATTTTTCTTAAGTTTACTAGAATTTAATTTAGTTTTTATTTATTTCTGAAGTTTATTTAGTTTACTATGAACAGTTTTTGTGACCTTTATTATTAAAATTTAATTTATTAAATCTCTTGATGCCTTATTTGCAATTTTCTTAACCGCTTATTAATAATTTCATTACGCTTTGTAGAATAACGTATTGCAATTTACTCATTACTATAACACGGGACTAAACAATTTATAGTCCTTTAATAGTAATTTGGTAATCAGATAATTTTTCTTACGCGGCTCCATAATATGTAAGTATGTATGATATATGACATTGATGTTCACACGCCTACAGCATTCAGGGGAATTGTATTCGAAGCGGGAGAAATATTCGTACATTCAGGCCGTTGCGTTTGCTCAAAATTAGGCGGTATATCAGGTAAATCAGAGTCCGAAAAGGTATCTGTCGAAGATCGTATATTAACATTGATAATAAATTCTACCAGTTCTTCGGCCATGTTATCCAAATCATACATTTTATTCTCTTCTGTGACACAATGCTTAATGCAATTAGCCCGGTCTTCAGCAGTGACATTGTTTACTCCTTCCAATAATAATGTTTTCACTTCTGCTAACTTAAAAATTTTGTTATTAGCTGCAACATAATACTTTATTTGAGCCCAGATTAGTTGGATGGAGTTCAGATTGCAATGATATGGTGGTAATCGTAATACTGTGCAACCACTTTCTGCTACTATTTGCTCAATAACATATGGCACAGGATTGTCATTCATATATTTTTTGTCAGTTCAAGCAATTCAACTTTTAATAAAGAATTATCAGCAACAATTCCTTTCTAATTAAGCTATTTAACTAATGCAACCTTTTTCTAAAATGCAGTAGGGTACTTTTCACTTTTAACCGAATGATATGGGGCGTTGTGCTTTAATAACTGAATCTAGTTCAAGAGAAGTTAAAGAGTTTCCATCCATTTCGTAAATACTTCGCCATTCATGTCTTCATGATACTCTCCAGTTTTTTTTATTCGAAAAACAGGAGGCCGTTCTTGAGAAATCCATTTTCACTGCCAAAATGCTTATCAATTAAATGGTTTTCTTTTCCCGTAGGCCTATTTTAGGCCAGTGGTGACGTCTTCAATGGGTACTTGTCTTTGAGTTAGTTGTATCTTTCCATACCGTCTGTTAAATATGACCTGCGTTTACCAAAGTTTCATCTAAGTAATATATTTTCTTCCCTTCCGCACTAAACTTCCTAATATTATTCAGGTAACGACACCTCCATAAAACCATATATCAGCGTTCAATTAGCACACTTAGACTGCGATTTATCCACTTGAATTCAAGCATCTTAAGGACCTTCCATAGTGTTGTTCGCTTTAAGTTTAGTAAACTGTCATCTACATTAACTATTTACAAATTCATTCATTAGATCATGTTAACATAATTTCAAATATATTTACGCTTAATATTTTTGTACAAGTAGGTAATTCATTCATCAGAAAAAAAGGAATGTACATGTCTTCGGAGAGTTGACCTTTCTCCTCCATCCAAATGATCGTAAGTTGTCTGACGTACACGTTTTTTAGAAGGCGAACTACGTATACCTGTAGTATCCACTTCCTTCTCAATATTCCATACTGTCCGCTCTCCAAGTCCAAGTTGCTTCGCGGTCAATATAATGGACGTTGACTTAGAATTGGTTTGGTCTTGCTGCAAATATAAATTATATGCCATTTGCCTCTGTTTACGGCCAACATGTTTTGCCGGATGATTTTTTGATGATCCTTCAAGTGGACCATGCACCACTTCTTCTGTCATAATAAAACACAACGAACAATAATGAGAAATAAGAATATATACAAGAAATTTGACAAGTGACAACAATTATTAGTGATAATATTTAACGTATATAAATTCAAAATTTTAAATAGAGTAAACCTGCCTCGAAAATTGACTAATCAAAAGTGGCAAAATCAGGGCCTATAGTATTGCCAGTTCCGAATACAAAACTTGTTACGCTCTTATAAATAAAAAAGCAATTTCTAAGAAACGAAATCTGCCAAACACACAAATAGAATACTTAAAACACTTATAATAGACACCATCGTCAAATGGTCAATGTAATTCCCATTGACACACATATATGTAGAAAATTATACCCTCACATTTAGCTGAGTAAACGCTTTAATCGTAATATAATATACCGAAATATGTAATATTTAATGAAATAAATCGTGTTGTATTATTTACGTTAAGTTTATACTAACTCGGCTGTTGATACAGAATAATGGTTAACCCCCCATAGATTCTTTTGGTTAAATTAGCTACACGATCATGATCGTTAAGATAGTGAAATCACTCGAGGACACCAGCCCAGTCGAATGTCAGCGAATATTTGTGTAGATTTTTTACTACGTACGGAAGACGAAATAATTAACTGTAACAAATTATATTGGTTTTCATGCTCGATATTATCTCAGAAATGATTTGGAGGTCATTGACCAAATGACTCAATTGAGAAGCTCCAACATATTCAACAGTCCTTTATATCTTTTCCATATGCAACATTAGACATACATACATTTTAGCTAATCTAACTAATTTTTTACCCTGTAAATGTTTCCATGTTATTACATTTTTGTGTTCCGGTAGTTCTTCCTAGGGATGTAATTATGTAAACTTCCTTTTCTTTCTTTACTTTTTAAATTAGATACCCTTTACGGAGAATTTGATAAGCTGACGCATTATACAGCTTTTTCATTAGTTCAATTACTTTTTTAAATATTTACTTATTGTCGTGAACTTTTCCCCGAAGAACCATTTTAAAAACAAATATTTATTATGTTAAACTTATTGTCAGGTGTACATTTATTAATATTTTGAATAATGTTTAAATATTTATTTGGGTTTGTTTTTGACCGCGTCTGTATATTTATAAGTTAAAATTGAACCGGAAATAGATCGACTAGGGGAATTATTTTGTATTAAGTGTACCTGATGTCCGATTTTATTTTTCCGGCCGGGCAGAGAGATATCTCGTTCTTCGAATGTAACAGTTTAGGAAATAAAAAACTTCCTTTTTTATTTCTATATTTTATTTAATATCGGTTTATTTTGGTTTTGGTGATTTGATGTGAATTAAAGATCATTTTCGTTTTATTACGAGTGTAGTTTATCTCGTATTTTTATGAATATTTAAATTCCACTTGATATCTCTCGTAGTAAGTTTTCATATGTGAAAAGTGTTACGTTAACGTAAGTAAATTGTCATATTAGTTTTATATAAATTCTATTCACTGTAATTCAATGATATTTGTGTCAATTTGTATTTTTGATTTATTGTTATATTAGTTTAAAATATAGATAGGGAAGAAAACTATCATATTTTTTTATGAGGGAGTTTTTTTGTCACGTTGTTCTAGAACATTTGAAAGTCAGGATTTGGAGGGAGATTTTATGCTTGTGTTAGTGCGCACGAGTGAGAGTTATTTACGTGTTTTGACAATTTGTCTAGGTACGTTTTTGAATTTGGGGTTAATTATTTAAATTTAGAATTTGAAAGTTTTCTAAACGATCTATTAGAATTTAAATTTAGCTCGCGTGTCAATGAGAGTTTTTTTCATTGTGTGCGTATCTTTTATCACACAATTTTTCCTCTCCGCTTTTGTATAATGACGCATTAGCCCTCTTTATACTTAATAAATAGTTTTTTTTTTCTTTTTTTTCTTTTTTAAATAAAATATTAAATTACCAGTGTGACTTTCTTTTACTGACTCTTTGATTTTTTTCTTCCACTTTCTCGCTCGTGAGAGAGAGAGCCCAGGATCAAGAAGTCTCAATTAAGAAGTAAACGTAACAGAGCTAGTTCGGAGTAGTTCGGACATATAGTGGATGAACAGTGGACTACCCCTACAAGTAAACCCACAGTTCATAGCAATATGTTAAAATTGTGTATAATTCTACGTCTTCTATACTGTCGATCCTTTTTTTTTTCAAAATCGACAAAACTTAAAGTCTATTTTTAATTTCGATCATTTCTCGTATTTTATACTGTGTATTGTTGCCATTTGATCATTACATGGTTTGCGTTTCCTGCTTCTGCGTTTTACCCACTCAACTCTATATTATACATTATAATATCTTATTTATACCATATAATAAAGTAATTCTTCTCCGATTTGCACATTTCTTTGAACCTTGGTAGTTTTACGACTATACCGTTTCTTCAGTCTGCAAAATATATACATTTGTTTTTTCCACGTGTCATTAATAAAAGAAGTAATATTTGAACTTCTTATATTGGCTTTCTAGAGTTTTGCTTATATGGTATCTACTTTTGCACTTTTATTGTTTCTTGTGTAGCTACTTAATTTTACTCTTTCAATTCTATCTCCAATTGATTTATTTGTTCCATTTACCAGTGTTGCCAGAGCTAGGGAAATTTCCCTAGACCTAGGGAATTTAGGTGGGTGCTAGGGAAAAAGGGAATTTTTACGAAATAAGGCTATAATCTAGGGAATTATGCTATGTCACAATATTTCCAGTATATATGTTGGAGATTCCCTTAACGTAGAAACTTTAAATATTGTGAATCATGTAAGGAAACCTCGATATACAAAGATCCCAAAAATTTCGCATAGTAGTTGTTAATTGCAACTCAATAGCGAGTGGTTTTTATTTTGAAAAGCACCATTCCAAATTTATACGTTCATCTTATACCTACAAACCCATCTAATTAATACCGAATTACAATGTGGTTACTTTTATTAACTAATCAATAGATTTTTATGACCCTTAATAATGACACACATACTCATATTTTATGTGTTAAAACTTGAACAAGAAGTAACTTAGGAAAATTAAATAATTAAGATTGGAATTCCTATTTCTAGAACTGTATGTATATTATTGTTTATGAAGCACGACTATTCTACAAATTTAGTATGCAAATGTTCAAGAAATAAATAAACGTATTGTTATATTAAATATATAAGGCAAAAGAAAATACCCTTTGTGAACTACATTTTTAAAGTAACACGTGGGAATTACAATATATACAAAAGAGGATTTTATAGTAATAAAAACTATAAATTATGGGTAATATAGGAATCACTTCAGAGTAATAAATTCCTATATGTACATATTTACATATATTTGTAAATATTATTTTATGGTACGGGGCGGGGCTATTTATGAATTTATAGATAATGTATATTGTTCTAATAAAAATACAATAGACAAAATAATATATCTTTATTACGTTCTAGAAGTATATGTTAGCACTTTAAAGTAACACGTGCGAATTCTATACACAAAAGAGGATTATTGATAGTAATAATATAAAACCCCGAATTATTGTACATTTTTTATTTATGAGTATGACATAAAAGATAACCAGCTGATGGCAATAAAACTAAAATAGGTATATTATGTACTTACCCCCAAATTTTACCCAATATTTTTATATATTCAATCCAAGAATTTTATTTGAATTTTTAATTAGCGGTCAGTATCAAAAATACATTGACTAGTTTCAGATCAGTCTCAAAGAACAGTTTTAGTATTTTAAAGAATACACTTATTACTATCTCTTAAATAAAAAGTTTTTTTCTAAAGCAGTGAATCAAAAGTGCGTTTCCATTCAAAGAGGTGAATATTTCAGATTTTGCTTTTATTTTAACAATTAATTAAAATATATTTGTAATTATTTTTATGCAGTAAGTAAAGGATCAATATGTCATCAGAGGCTGGGCCATCTTCTGTGAAGGATATATCTGAATTTTCATCAGCCTCTTCGTCCGAGGAGGCACAGAATATATCGAAGAAAAGAAAAAGAAAATCCTATGCACAGAAATACAATATTCGGTGGGAGCAGAACCCGCAGTTTAAAAACTGGTTGCGAAGCAGCGAAAAAGGACAAAATTATGCATACTGTAAGGCATGTAAAAAGCATTTTATATGTGGCAAATCAGAAATATTGAAACACGCGCACGGAAAAGCACATACAAAATTAGTAACTTCTGTAACTAAACAACAGTCTTTGACTGATATATCTTCTTTTTTACAAACAGTCGATCTTCAAAAGAAAATTAAAACCGCTGAAGTAAGATTCGCCGCTTTTGCAGCCGAGCATAATATTGCGTTAAATGCATTAGATCATTTATCGGAAATTATAGGAACCACATTTACCGACTCTGAGATCGCAAAAAATTACAGTAATAACCGCACAAAAGCAACTGCAATTGTTAATAATGTTATCGGTTCTTATAGTTTTGATAAAACTATAAATTTATTAATTTGTAATAAATTTTCACTGATTGTCGATGAATCTACCGATAAAGGATCCATTAAACATTTAGCGCTAGTAGCGCGAGTGTTTGATGGCACTAGCATCAAAGACTTATTTTTCGGTTTGTTGAAAGTGCCTAGTGGTACAGCAGAATCTTTATATAATAGCATTACGGAATATTTTGTTAAAAATAATATTAACTATAAAGAGAATTTGATAGGCTTTGCTGCCGATAACGCAAGTGCAATGATGGGCAAACACAATTCACTATCTACTAAGTTAAAAGCAGATATCCCAGATTTATTTATATTTAATTGTGTTTGCCACTCTTTTAATCTTTGCGCTAATTATGCTTGTGAAAAGCTACCTTCTTCTCTTGAGGAACTAGTCAGAGATATATACAGCTATTTGCAATACAGTTACAAAAGACAGAGTGAATTCAAAGAATTTCAAGAGTTTTTAGCTTTAAAACCCCATAAAATACTACAACTCTCTCAGACTAGGCGGTTATCTTTATTATCAGTTGTTAGACGATTTTTAGAGCAATACGATGCTTTAAAATTGTATTTCACAAATGCACAATTAAGGGATAAAGATATAACAGCGAAAAATATTTTCAATGGTCTCAACAATCCCACTATAAAATTATATTTTCATTTTCTAGAATATATTTTACCTTTTTTCACAAATTTAAACACAGAGATGCAGTCTGAGGGCGTTAAAATTCACATATTATATAGAAATGTAGAAACTGCATTAAAATCTTTACTAGATTGTTACTTAAAAAGGACTTATCTCGATAGAACGCCAACTGAAAATATAGAATATAAAAATCCAGACAATTTTGTTAACCTGGAGAAAATTTATTTAGGTGCCTTTGTTATGGGTAAAATAGCTAATAATACCCATGGGCTAAATATAAATGAACTAGCGAACTTTAGACGGCGATGTTTAGATTTTTTAATAGAAGGGTGCCATCAAATATATCAGAGGTTCGACCAAAAGAATAGATCAATTATTATTTTAAAGCAAATCGAAATGATTTCACCCATCGATGTAATATCAAAAAAATATGAATCAATAGCACCTATGGCCATTAATTTCCCGAATTTAGTTGGCAATGATTTAAATGAGATAGACAGGGAATGACGAATGTTACGAAATACAGATTTGTCTCAATTTGGAGACTTGAATGTTGAACAATTCTGGAAAAAAATTGCCAGTCTTAAATCCGGCGACGACATGCTTATGTATCCAAAGCTGTGCACATTTATATTTAATATATTTAGTTTGCCACACTCCAGTGCGACTGCAGAGCGTGTATTTTCGCAAATTAACTTAAATAAAACCAAAACCCGTAACCGGTTATCCACCGAAACGTTGTGTGGCATTTTACATTGCAAAACATTAATGAAGGGCAACAGTTGTTTTAATTTCGAACTCAACAATGATTTATTTAAAAAATTTGATATATTGTATGATAGTATTTAGTATGATAGAATTTATTTTAAAAAATTGTTTGTCTTTGTTATATGTATATTTAATATTATGTTACCTAGATTAGTTATTGTTATATTAAAATATATAAATATATATTTTGTTTTTATGATTTGTGTAATCGTTTTTTTTTTTAATTTTTTTGTATTATATAACCTGCAATCTCCAATCCGCTTTTAAGTACGTCTTGATAATTGTTTAAAAATTCTAGGGAAATCTAGGGAAATTTTCTGCAAATGTCTAGGGAATTAAAAAAATTTCCCCTGGCAACACTGCCATTTACGACTATTGCAATCTTACTTCATCTCTGACTTTGTAATCTAATGTTCATACCAGTTTCTTAACTGTTTCCCTGTTAGTGTAAAACTGCTTTGCTTTTCATCTTTCTTCGCTCAGGTTTCATCGGTGTGAATATTTAAGATGGGTGGGTCATCACCCCGCCTCATACTTCATCATACACAAGTATGTATCTTATTTGACTTAATATTCGAATTTTGTTTATTTCTAGAATTTATAATTAAGTAATAGGAGTATAAAACTTTGTTACAATTCGTCAATACCAATATTTTTTAAAATCCCGTTTTAAATTGTATTGTTCACAAATAAATCAAATTTAAAAATTTAAAAAATACATGACACTGGCATATTATACATATTTTCTAGAGAAAGCCTCTCTTTTGTATAACATCGAAAAAACAAAGCTACTTACAACTGTACGATCAGCTAAAGCATTTACTACTTCATTAGTTATTAATTACGTACATTTCTATTCGAAATTACATCTTAATTAGTAGGTTTACTCATCATTAAACACTTGTTTCTACATGTCAAAATTATATCTACCGCCTATCCATTGACATTATTTTGTAGTCTCATCATTCATCTCAATCATATCATTTTTGCAAACAATATTTTAATGCTATTAATTTTATTTTCGTCACAAATATTTATTATTGTAATTAGTTATTAAGTGTTATTTAAAGTATCTTTTATAGATATAATGTGTTTTACCGTTAGTTTTATTTAAACAAACCGAAAATAGTATATTAAAAAACAAGTTTCATAAGGCACCATTTTGCCGCATGAGATCAGTTTAGAAAACGAGCCGCGATAGCGGCGAGTATATATAAACATGAGTGACTTAGAAACGAATATATCTTGGTGTCAATTGTATACAATATACGTTGTTTCTGTAGGGTAGGAACATATATCATATTTGTCATATGTACTTAAATTCTTAAAATCAAATGACAGCAATGATATTTATTTCTGTGTTCGAACAACGCCAACATTGAAAAATGAAAGAAAGCGTATCGAAATGGAGCTCATTTCGATACTGTTTTGGGTTATAATGAGGTCATTTCGAACGCAAAATAGAAAAAAGGTTTTATAACAATATTAATTCCTTCCAATTTTTATTTCAATTTTACGTCTTATTGATTATAATTTCATTTTAAAACTATACCTTATTATCGTATTGCCCCTTTTAATGGAGAAATCTGTTGGGCAGTAAAGATAATTATTATTATTTTGGAGGCATGCACAAAAACACACCTCAAAAGGTTACACGCATACATAACACATTTTAACATAAAATAATATCTACTTCGCCCAAGGACTAATATTTAACAGAAATTTACAACGCGTATTAAGAGAATCTCGCCATATCTCCCTTCGTGTTTTTGTTAACAAGTAATCGGCCGCTTTTAATTAATTATTATTCAAACTATAAATACGGTATCCTCACATTATTTTATGTAAAATACGAAAGCGATCCAATAATTTTTTTAAAACAAATAAACAATCTTGGAGACACCTCCAAATATCCACAATTCATACATATTGCTACGAATAGTGGGTTGATAATTTAGCACACCACCATCCACAACTAGTTTTCCCAACTAAGTTTTCTCAGCCGGTGAATTTTTAAATCTGAGACCTCTAACTTCTCGGGTTCCACTTAGGAAAGACGTGTCTAAAATATGAGTTGAGCGCCACTACACTTGTACACAAAAATTTATTTATCTATCCCCTTTCAACTTCGACCTCTACATGAAAACCTCGGATAACAAGTTTTTCTTCTTTCTTTTCTTGTTAACCTTCGAAACATGACAAATATTCAACGCAAAATTTATGAACATTTTCAATATACAGTCCTATCATATATAAATGTACATTTTTAAACATTCAAATATATCGCGTAATTTTCAGTTCGACATGTACACGTTCGACGTGTGTGCAGTCATCGACCGAAGTAGCCGCTAAGAGTGTTCCCTCGGTTGGCGATGAGCAACCCCGTGCAGTGCTTCGCTGGTCTGCGCCTTCCCTCGATGGGGCGGGGGTCGGGCCGTCGAAGTACTGCACGGAAAAGTAAAGAAGTTGCCGGGAAAGGGTTGGCGGCCCTGCGCAACGGCTGGTTATCCGATCTCTCTAAATTTACGCGACCGGTCACTAAACACACGCACGAGCGCGCCAACATACATAACCCTACACTTACGCGCTCACAAAACCACACACCCAGAGAGAGACGCAAGCTGCCAGCAGCAACCAACACACAAGTTCATACCCAAAAAAAGACACAAGCTGCTGGCAGCGGACAACACATATGTTCACACCTTGCTATCTGTTTTTGGAATACTAAGGCATGATTTATTATTATTCAATTGGACTGTATCTTTGAATAATTTTATCCATAGCAACTCAATTATTTGACATTTGTATACTGTCGTCTATATTTTATATCCTTGATAAAGGCATCATTGCCGAAACTTGTAGGGTTGTTTTAAATATATATACTTTGAAGTAATGACCAGACCTTTAATCGCCAACTATTGAATTTACCATATCATACCAAGGTCACGAAAATATTATATATACATATATATATATATATATATATATATACAAAAATAAAAAAAATAAAAAAATATATCTTTACAAAGTATAAAGATGATGTATCATATAACAAAAATACTGGAGGTAAAAACATTCATTGACAATTGACCGCTAAATGAATGGAAAACGTCCTCCAAATGACTCCGATCAAACTTATCTAAAATAATCAAGTTTAACATTAAATGCTCCCCAGAAAACCACACTGTATATTCAGATACTGAACCGCGAACAAAAACTACGCATGTGCTTTACCATGCACAAAAAACATGACCACTCGGACAAACTTTTCATTTATAATTTTAACAAGGAATTTTTATACTAATCTGTATTATCTGTATGCTTAAAATTTAAATCTCTTATCTACTTATTTTAATACAACTATAGAACTATAATTCTGATAATTATGACATAAAAATTTTATTTTACTTACAAAATTAATATGGAGACTCTCACGAAAAGGTGCTAAAGCAATTTAATTATCAAAATATCGGGAATTTAATATCTAAATAACAACAATAAAACACTTGCAATCAAAACAAAAAACCCGAACTAATTAAATATATTTAAAATATATTTCACGAAACAAGCAACCTTTTCGTTTGATAGTTAGAATTCGTCTCCCCTTTCAACTGCGACCTCTACATGAAAACCTCGGATAACAAGTTTTTCTTCTTTCTTTTCTTGTTAACCTTCGAAACATGACAAATATTCAACGCAAAATTTATGAACATTTTCAATATACAGTCCTATCACATATAAATGTACATTTTTAAATATTCAAATATATCGCGTAATTTTCAGTATTTTTCTGATGAAAAATCCACAGCAATATGTATGTACAGGGTATGTATGCAAATGTATGGATCCATTCTTTATATATCTTTGATATAACTACCTAGATTTTAATAAGACTTTCCTCAAGTAATTAAATTCAAATCGGGGATTCGATGAGTATATTTATATACGAAGCTTCCGGTTTAGCCGGAAACGATGTTAACTTTTTTTATTTTAAATTAAACACCCTGTATATTTTTACGAATTTCAATAGAGCTCTGCTCTAGGAGTTCAGCAATAATAAGGTTTGGCACCCTTTTGTTTAACAACGACAAAGATATTTAATTAAAATTGATATTTTAAAATCATGTTTACGTTTAGTAAGCTATGGTATTAAAAATTCAGTACTTGCCTTAAATTGTCAGAATTAACTTCGTAGACGTCCAAATATTAATAATGATACAATTAACTGAAAAAGAACGTGTTGAAATTCTGATAAAGATTGGTTTTGGTAACCGCGTCATGAAGAAGAGCGACTTATTTAACAATTTGCATCAAGATCGGCATCCAATATCATGAACTATCGTTGGTAAAACTTTGAGAAGATATAACTTGACCGGAAATGTTAGGAATTTACCAAAAATCGGATGACAAAAAGTCGCAACTAATGAAGTTATTGCTCAAGATATTGCTATAGCATTAGAAGAATTACTATAAACTTCTACTACATCCGTCGCACTAAACTATGATATAAGTTGCCGAACATTAGCCAGAATATTGAAGCACAACATAACTTGCACATTTAGTGCAAAAATTATTGGACGGGGATCATGATCGCAGAATTGAATTTTGCGAAAGAGTGATGGATATTTTATATACAATTTACTGTTTTTCGACGATGCTACGTTTTGTTTGAATGTTACCGTTAATCGCCATAATTGTCGATATTGGTCAATAGATAACCCTCACTGGATGCTAGAAACGCAAACACAACATCAACAGAAATTAAACGCTTGGGCTGGTATTTTCATGAACCGTATTATTGGTCCTATTTTCATTCATGGTACACCAACTGCATAGAGATATTTACATCTTTTACGTAATCAGGTTGTTCCTAATATTGAGGAAAATAGGGAATTACCTGTAAATGTTTGGTTCCAGCAAGATGAAGCACCGTCTCACTATGCCTTAATTTTCGAAGTGTTTTAAACGAAACATTCCCAAATCGATGGATTGGTCCTAGAGGATTCATTGAATGGCTCGCATGGTCTCCAGATTTAAATCCCCTAGATTTTTTCCTTTGGAGTCATTTAAAATCTGTGGTTTATACTAGACGACCGCACAATCTGGACGAATTACGGACTATAATTGAGGAAATACAATTAATTCCTGGGAGGCTTTGGAAAATGTCATTCAAGAATTTGTTCACAGACATGCATATGTCAAGAAGTGAACGCTCATCATTTTAAAAACTTTCTTAATTGGTATGGATTTTGTTTATATTTTGTGTGTTCATTTTTCTTGTTCTCATTAAAATTTGCATTATTAGATTTAATTAAATACCTCTGTCGTTGTTGAACAAAAGGGTTCCAGACCTTATTAATTATTGTTGAAGTCCCAGAGCAGAGCTCTATTGAAATTCGTAAAAATATACAGGGTACAAATTTATTGCATTTTCCCGAAGTAATGTAATTGTAAATATTCTTTCTACACTTTACGACGCTATTTTATTCGAATTTTTCATAGAAAAAAATTCTCCCTTAAGTAGGAATCGAAACCACGACTTCTGGCTTGCCGGACCATTGCTCTACCACCAAGCTGTTAAAGGCGTGAATTAGAAACTTTTATGGGAATGCCTTGACTTACATCAAAGGAAACAGATGAATATATCTCGCCCGTAGTACGGCAGTTGTACAAATTTATTGCATTTTCGCGAAGTAATGTAATTGTAAATATTCTTTCTACACTTTACGATGCTATTTTATTCGAATTTTTCATAGAAAAAAGAAAATCGCCCTTAAGTAGGAATCGAACACACGACCTCTGGCTTGCCGGACCATTGCTCTACCACTAAGCTGTTAAAGGCGTGAATTAGAAACTTTTATGGGGATGTCTTGAATTACGTCAAAGGAAACAGATGAATATACAACGTGTCCAGGAAACTATGCAACAAAGGGAAAACTTTTTTATTGTCTATTTCTCAGGAAATTTTATTTTTTATAAAAGTTTTTGCTTTACTTGAAACCCATTTACCCGTTAAAACAAATAAAATATCGCTTTAAATAATGAAAATATTCTTTAATAACTTGAAAATACAAAAAATGTTATTTTTATGTTTTAAACAAACGTTACTCGATACGATGCCCCTCCCGCTCAATACATAAATTTGTAAGTCTACTTAAGTCCTGATGGCATTTTGAAGGAAATTGGGATTATTATTTAAATGCGTTACCGCTTCCTTAATCCTATTCTGCAAATCTTCTTGGTTATGAAATGGCCTTTCTGAATACACCCGATTTTTCAACCAACCCCATAAAAAATAATCCAAAGGATTTAAATCCGGCGAGCGTGGAAGCCATGGAAATGTTGAATATCTTCCTATTCATTATTCTTGAAATTCTTGGTTTAAATACTGCACGGCTCGACGAGAACTATGTGCAGGTGCACCATCCCGCATAAACCACAAAGAACGTCTTCTTTGTAAAGGTAAGTTGTCAAATTCATCTTCTAATTCAGTAGTCAGAAATGCTAAATTCCTTTCAGCATTTAGAGTTTGTTGAAAAAAATACGGCCCGACCACTCTTCTCTCCAAAATTCTGCACCAAACATTTATCTTTCGTGAATATTGGTTTTTACACTCCATATGGAAATGTGGATTCTCTTGAGACCACCAACGGCAGTTTTGCGAACAAACTACACCATTAGTGGTGAATGTCGCTTCATCGGTAAATAATAATTTTCTGGGAAATGTTATGTCTGTTTCTATTTCACCTTGTATTATAAAGGAAAACTCTAAACGCTGGTCATAATCTCGTTCTTGCAACGTTTGGACATATCTTGGTTTAAATAGAGTAAACTTGTATGTTTTCAATATTTGATGTACTGATGATTTACGTAATCCTAAATTAGTTGCACATTTTCTCACAGATAATTTAGGATTCCCAATTACACTTTGTAAAACATTTAAAGAATTATCCAAATTTCTTGCTGGTCTAATGTTCCTTTTTAAAATTAAATTCCAAAGAGCCTGTTTATTTAAGTAGTCGCAAAATTCGGGATACCGTAGACCAACTAACGTTTTTATTGGGATGCCTTTCGTTAAATGTCGCAGCTACGTCTCTACATGTCTTATAATTATCGTCACATATAAGCATTAACTCTGCTCTTTCTTGCAAAGTTAAACGTTCTGCCATAGTAATGTATTTTGTAGGATGTCAAAGTTACTGTCAAATACCATGCATACGTGATTAAAAGTAAAAAGTAATGACTGCACACACGATATTAAGTAGGTACGGAAATTTTGAACAATTAATAAAATAATTGTATTTTTACTATCTAATATGATAACTTATTTATTTTAACGGGTAAATAGGTTTTAAGTAAAGCAAAAACTTTTATAAAGAATAAAATTTCCTGAGAAATAGACAATAAAAAAGTTTTCCCTTTGTTGCATACTTTCCTGGACACGTTGTATATTGCCCGTAGTACGGCAGTTGAACAAATTTATTGCATTTTCGCGAAGTAATGTAATTGTAAATATTCTTTCTACACTTTATGACGCTATTTTATTCGAATTTTCCATAGAAAAAAAATCGCCATCAAGTAGGAATCGAACCCACGACCTCTGGCTTGCCGGACCATTGCTCTACCACTAAGCTGTTAAAGCCGTGAATTAGAAACTTTTATGGGGATGTCTTGAATTACATCTTAGAAAAAAAAAATTTATATGAAAAATTCTAATAAAATAGCGTCGTAAAGTGCAGAAAGAATATGTACAATTACATTACTTCGCGAAAATGCAATAAATTTGTACAACTGCCGTACTACGGGCAAGATATATTCATTTGTTTCCTTTGATGTAATTAAAGGCATCCCCATAAAAGTTTCTAATTCACGCCTTTAACAGCTTAGTGGTAGAGCAATGGTCCGGCAAGCCAGAGGTCGTGGGCTCGATTCCTACTTAAGGGCGAATTTTTTTCTATGAACAATTCGAATAAAATAGCGTCATAAAGTGTAGAAAGAATATTTACATATACAGGGTGTTTCATTTAAAATAAAAAAGTTAACATCGTTTCCGGCTAAACAGGAAGTCTAACTCAAAATAAATATGCTCCTCGAATTCCCAATTTACATTAACTTAAATATATTCAGTTTTATCAAAATCTAAGTAGCCGTATCAAAGATATTCGAATGGATCTATACATTTGCCTTACCCAGTATATACTTTAAATGTATCTATTCATCTGTAATATATGACGATTAAATCACCAACTAATCTTTAATCATGATGACAATCTAGTTGTAGTTTTGTTATTCACAATTGGTTAGTATTCATAAATCATAATTATGTATTATTTATTATTCATTGATTCCAATTATTCTTCATTCACTATTTTTCATCATTTACTTAAAATTAAGAAATATAGGGAATATAAGACTTATGAATATTCACAAGGTCGAAGCTTGAATCTTCAACCAGTAATAAAACGAAGACACTCGTTCACTCGTTTACTTCTTTATTAACCTTTTAAACTAAATTCTGCTTCAACATCACACCAACCGGATTACTGCAGGATGTAAAATAATATTTTTATTAATCTTATTTTAGATCTTTATTTATCTAACTCGTGTACAAAAAAATGTTTCAGATAAAAGTTGTATGGCTGTGACTGAATCTTTTTTTACATGCTACCAGAAACACAGTGGCGTGCAGATTCAACGAAATAAAAAAAATATTTTTTTTTAATGGAATATCCTGAATATTACTAAATTTTTGTAATAATCTTTTTTTATTTCAAAAATATACCATATGATACCCGTGTCTTAAACCGTTTTCGAGTTATTAAATGTCGAATATCGTAAGCTATGGAAATGACAACTAAGTGAAATTTTCTTGATAAAATAGCCAAAATAGTTTACAGTGAAGATAAAAAAGTGCAAAGTGGGGATTTTTAAAAGATAATGTCCATAATAATAAGCATAGTATTCAAGTCATTAAAGAATGGATTAATTAGACGTAAATAAACTAAATGTCAATAATGAAACAATTTCCCATACATTTATAAATTTAAGAAGACGTTATCAATTATGCATCGAAAATAATAGTTGACATATCGAACATAAGTATTTTATAATTTATAAATTATTTGTATTTAAATTTCTTAAATAAATCTTGGTATTTTGTATAAAACAGGTAAATATTTCATTATAAGCACGTCTATATTGCACTTCTTCATCTTCGCTATAAACCATTATTTTGACTATTTTATTAAGGAAATGTCACTTATCAATTATAAAAGTTGTCATTTTCATAGCTGCTTTAATAATGTACACTTTTACATAATTACATTCGACATTTAATAACTCGAAAACGGTTTAAGATACGGGTATTATATGGCAGTGGCGGCTCGTGAGTTATGCAAGAGGGTGGGCACAAAAAAAAACTTACCTATTTTTTGTACATAAAATCCATTCTCCTATTTTTCATGCTGGAAAAGATGTCTATGACCTTGTTGTCAAAATCCGGGACAGACTGGATGAACTTCTTTTCTATTGATAGGACCGCCAATGCGTTCAGTCGATCTTCTGACAGTGTGCTTCTCAGAAAAATTAATGCGTTTGAGGGTGGAAAAACATCGTTCACATTCTGCTATCGATATGGGCGTTGTACAAATAATATCCAACAGTATGTATGTTTCCGTCAAAACCAGTTTAAGGTTGTTGTCTGTTATGAACACTAAAAATGGAAAAACACCATCTACGTCACAGATGTCATCGCGCTCATAAATTACTGAAAGTTCACTTTTCAATTTTACATCTGTCCAACATAAGATAAGATTTCACAGTTTCACCAAATTTTTTTGTGGAAATCAATGACTATAAGTTTTAAAATTTTGAGAATCAAATAATTTTGCTGCACTTAAGTGATCCCTAAAATCTTGATTGTTATTGTCAGTAGAATTTCTTAAATTTCTAATGTGAATAATTTGTTGGAATTGTTCAATTGCCTTTTGCAGTTGAGCACTGTTAATCCTGCGCATTTGAGCCTGATCAAATAATATTTCAACATGTGGCATGATGAAATGAAATATTTTCAACCAGTAGAGAAATTCCGGGCAATTCAATTGTTTCAATAAACCACTTGCTTCACTAATAGTAACTGAATACATCCCATCTTCGTCAATAATTTTGTCTAAATATTCTTTGAAAGTATCCTGGTGTTCAAATAATGTGTTCACAGTTCGACTTTTGAAAATCCAGCGTGGTAATCTACGTTTGACTATTTCATCAAGAATTACCGTTCGTTTCGGCGATAGAGAAAAAAAACTTGAAAATGACTGCAAATTTGCAAAGAAAATTTTTACATTTTTATTGCACTGTTCCGCTCGTTCAATAATAAATTAAATTGATGCGCGTAACAGTGAATATAATGTGCATGTGGAAATGTTCTTTTGATAATAGCTTGGACGCCATTTATCTTACCACTCATCATGGACGCCCCATCGTAAGTTTGAGCGATAAGTTTATTGTTATCAGATCCAGAAGGAGAATTTAAAATAGTTTGCAATTCCTTCAACAAAGTTTTTGCTAATACATCAATCAGCATTATGTCCACCTGGCTTAAAAAAAGACCAAAAGCGTTCAAAAATTTGTCCATTAAACACGTATCGCATAATAAGAACCATATGTTGATTATTAGCGGTGTCTGTAGTTTCATCGGCCACCAAAGCAATGAAATTTGCAGATTTAATTTCTTTTAATATCCCCTGCTTGTAAATTTGCCACATTGCATCTAGCAATTCGTTCTTAATAGTTTTTGAGGAGCCTTTAAATACTTGTGAACCTTTCATATGTTTTCATGTGCTTTCTAACTGTTCACGTATGTCCACTTTGCCTAGAACACTAAAATCCACGCATGCATTCAAGTAGGAAACGGAATTTTCGTGTTTCTTTGCCCTTTCTGCGATATGCTTTAAATCATTCAAGCCTTGTTTATTCCACGCACTAACCTCTTTCTTAAAAATTAAGCAGATAAAACAAAATAGTTTATTTGTTAGTGAACATTCGCAAGTCTACTCATATTTTTCATATATATTTTTATTGAATACTCTATTGTAAGTTCGAGTTTTACTTGTTGAAGTGTAGTTTATTTGAAGTTCAGGGATAGTCTTCCTTTCTTCTTAATTAAAAGTTTTTCCTCAAATGATAGCGGGTTTTTTAAAAGATTTTGCACACTATTAATTTCCATCATTAATAATAAACACGTTCAGTAAGGGCCGAAAACAATACTATCACAATAAACGCAAGACGTTAACAGGAGTGGAGCGAGTCTGTGCCCCAAAACGACGTATAAAAAAAACATATGGCGAAGTTAAGCGGGAACAGCCGATCCTTATTCGGAATAGGTACATCTGAAATCGTGCCCCGGAACATAGTTTTGAGCGTTTATGCGCTAGTGTCTGTGGTGCAGAAGGAAACTTTTATGCCAGGCGCGGCTCGTGATGACGTATTTGGGAGTGCAAGTACAATGATACGAGTGCCTCGTGTGTTTTCGGTGTTTACTAAGAAAACGTTACAGTTAGTACAGGAGAATACACGAAGCACTCGCATCATTGTACTTGCACCCCCAAATACGTCATCACGAGCCGCGCCTGTTTTATACCATCGTTATAAAAATACGTAAAAATAATAAAATACAATAATGCACTGAATTACATGCGAATTTTTTTCTGTGTTTATCTTGGTGGTTGGATAGGCACGCTAAAGGGCACAAGGGCGCCCTTTAGTACCAGCCGCCACTGTTATATGGTACATTTTTGAAATCAAAAAAGAAAATCGTTATAAAAATTTAATAATATACAGGTATTCCATTTAATTTTTTTGTATCCCAGTGAATCTGCACGCCACTGTGTTTTTAATGGCTTGTAAAGAAAATTCAGTCCCAGCCACACAACTTTTATTTGAAACACTTTTTCATATATGCAATAATAACAATGATAATGGCGGGTAATTAAAAATGAATAAACCTGTAAATATATTGTTTCTCCGCGAACATTCTCGAACATGAGAATACCATTTTTTATTAGATATATACATGTTATCTAACTATATTGAAATGCCAGTCAACATTTAATTATTATTCAAATTAAATGCTGGCCGGAAATTTATGATTCATAATACGTGATAGAACGTATGAAATCATGTAAATATTCGTTAAATTATAAAAATATATTGTAATAAAATTTTAAACACGGAAATTAGGGATGAATAGCCGTGATATGAATTATTTTTTAAATATACAGATTGTTCAAAAAAATGTAATATACTATAGTTATACTTTTTTAATTGAACGTACATTTTTCCATTTTAGGATTCTCCTCACGATTTCAACAAAATATAACACTTGGTGTCTACAGTATTTAGCTTGAGATTTACATGCAAACGAAACTAAGAAGTTTTAGAATATTAAAATTCATCTCTCGGTATTTTCGAAATCATAAGAATTGCTTGACACAAGGTATGATCATTTAAATAAAAACCTTTACAATTCGAAATGTAAGAACTACAATTTCTTTTATTTCTTCTTTTCTTGTAGCGATTAAAAAATTGTTTTTTTGTCGAACAAAAAGTTAACGTGAATATTACAATCTTTAAATTTTATCACAAGGTCTAGTAGTTTGTGGAATTTGAAAGTGTCATTAAATAATTGTTTGTCAATAATGGTTGAATTAAGTCAAACGGAAAAAATACAAATATTAATCATGATAGGTTTTGGTGAGGACAAAAACTCATGAGGAAGTATGTAACCTTTTTAATACTGTCTAGCCAATTTCGCGTTCTGTTATTACCAAAACTTTAAGAAGGTTCAACATAAATGGCGGAGTTCACAATATGCAAAGAATTTGTCGTACAAATTCTGTTACAAATGTTGTTAAAGCGTAGGGATATTGCCATATGTGTAGAGGAAAATCCCCATTTATCTACAGACGAGCTGGCACAAAAGCATGATATTAGTCACCAATCGGTAGGAAGAATTCTTAAAAAAGAAGAATACCATCGTTATAAAATTCGCCTCGTTCAAGAACTCTCTGATGATGATTTCGACAGAAGGCAAAGAGTTGTGTCAATCAATGATGAACATTTGTAATCGTAATAACAATTTTGTAAATAATGTAGTAACGAGCGATCATTAAAATTTTCACTCGTAGCTGGCCGTGTATATAAAAATTATGTCGTAGCTTTAGTCATTAGGATGTTATTTCAAACATCTGTCAGTGTCAAATATATATTTTAAAGTTTCATCAAAAGAAAAAGTAATGGCCTTTAATGATATGCATAAACCGTTTATGGTCGAATGTTACTTCCTGACATCTCAAAAAATTGATGGTATTTGGCAGCATTCAATAGAAAATTGCCTTGCGGAGTTTGAAGAGAGATATCCAAATACTGTTCCTAGCTATAAAAGCTTCCGTGACACGCTAATGCCTTGTGTAAATCGTTTTCGTCAAACAGGCAGTATTTTAAGGAAAAAAGGAAGCGGTCCTCCTCTCAAGAGAAGTCGCGGCGTAATTGAAAATGTCAGACAAATTATTAACGAATCTCCTCAAACATCTATTCGCAGAGTTTCGCAACAAGTAGGGCTTTCGTATGGAACATGTCAAAAAATTTTAAAAAAGGACTTGCACATGTATCCATATAAATTAACTTCTGTACAAAATCTATTAGCTACGGATTATGAAAAAAGAACACAATTTTGCCAATGGTTTATTCAAACAATGACAAACAATATTTTAAATCATACTTTTTTCACCGATGAAGCTTGGTTTTATTTGAAAGGTTATGTTAATTCACAAAATATGTATGTGGTCCAGTGAAAATCCTCATTTCTACAGAGAAGTTCCTCTACATCCAGAAAAAATAGGCGTATGGGTAGGTATGAGTCGTCACCGATTAATAGGACCAATATTCTTTGAGGGCACGATAACATCGGCGAAATATCGTAACGAAATTCTCAGTGTTTTTACTAATCAATTGGCTAATGATGAACTCCAGGTCGGATATTTTCAACAGGATGGGGCTACATCTCACGTTACACTTGAAAATATTCAGTTTTTGCAACAATTTTATAGCGATAGGATAATAAGTAGAAATACAGCGATTCCATATCCACCACGATCGTGTAATTTAACAGTCATGGATTTTTTTGTGTGGCCATATATAAAGAATATTATTTATGAAACACCAATTAATAATCTACAAGAGTTAAGACATAAAATCATAGAAAAATGTGAACACATCAATAACTCACCGCAAATACTGATCAATGTTTTCAATGCTCTACGAAATAGAGTGCGATTATGCTTGGTGGAGAATGGTCAACATTTTACACATTTTTTATAATATTCTATTACTTTGTATAAAAATTATAAATATATTTAATATAAAAGTCAGCATTTCAAATTATTTTTTAACAATCATGACGTTTGAAATTATAATGACAGATCTCCTCTAATAACTTAAGTTAGGACATACTTTTTGTGTACATGGCTTACTTGAGCGAAAATTTTAATGATCACTCGTTACTTTCGGATGAGGCAACCTTTTATTTGAACGGTATTATTCACTGTCGGTACTTGGCACAGAGTAATCCTCACTAGATACAAGAGGCGCATAGGCAATACCCTAGAAAGCTTAACGTTTGAGCTGGTATCTGTAGAAAGAAAATAATAGGGCCTTTTTTTATAGAATAAACTCTATATGGTCAAAGATATTTAGAACTTTTAAATAAACAGATAATCCCTGCGTTGGAGGAATGGACAACTTTCACAAAACATCTGGTTCCAGCAAGATGGGGCACCTCCTCACTATTCAGTTATCGTTCGAGATCGATTTGATCGAACTTTTGCCCACAGATGAATTGGAAGGAGAGGCGAAATTAAATGGCACGTTCTCCCGATCTCAATCTACTGGATTACTTTTTGTGAGGCTATCTAAAATAGAAAGTGCATCTTACCCGAGCTATAAATTTACAAGATTTGTCTGAAAGGATTAATCAAGAGTACTAAGCATTTCACCAGTCATCATAGAGAAGGTTACAAGAGAGTTTACAGACAGATTGGCTTAAATGTAAAAAAATACAAGGCATTCAATTTAAAAAAAGTCTAATTTTAGTACCGAACATTTTTTTGAACACTTTCTATTTTAAAAAAATACTTCAAATGATGGCTCTTCATCCCTAATTTTATTACAATATTGTGATGAACTGATCTTTTAGGATTCATTTAAATAAAACTAACGGTAATTAAAAAACACTATATTAATAATAAATAAACACTTAAGAACTAATAACAGTATTTATTTCACATTTATATATCAATGTTCTAACGCGACGGTCGCTTCTTCAATGAATCTTCCTAGCCTTCCGAGTGGTATATGTATAGTCTATAGCGCGTTCAGAAATATTTCAGATTTCATTCCAGGCTGTAGACTGATGACGCAGTCCGCAAGTGTTTTCCAGAAGTTTCTAGGCCGTATTAACTTCGCACTGCGGGTGACGACATTGAATAACTGACATCACAATATCTTGTTTAATTTAACAGATATTTACACGGTTTCACACATTTGCCTATCACTATATAATGCGCAAGCCAAAGCATAAATATTTTAAAATTATAGTTTTTATTAGTAACGTATAGCAAACGCCAATTAAGTTGGCGCGAGGAGGGGTAAGTTCGCGCAGGATTAGAAGTAGTGGGGAGATTTATATTTTGTTTTACATCAAATGTCAGATAATTCTAACCTCTGAGCGTGTATCACCTATGATCCCCTAGCAAAGACATTATGTTCCGTCAAACGTCAATGACAAATGTATTCTGACAATTACTTGAGTAGTGGGGGTGGACGTTTTTAAAAAGGCTTCTGCGCACCCCCTCCTCGCGCCAACTTAATTGGCGTTTGCTATACTTATTTTAAGAGGTAACAATATCATTACACATGGGTAAAATTCATTGATTTTCTTCTTTTTTTAGCTTTACACATAGAGATAAATGTATGGTGCATAGTAGGCAACTCGTTATACACTAGTGACGTATTTTTCAAATTGTCAAATATTTCTGATTTGTCATTCATACTTAAATCTTAAATTAAATACATTTTATTGAAAAATAGATAATTTATTTAAAACAGTTAATTATCCCAACAGGCGTATACCTTGTACGAAGACAATTTTAAATACTTTTAACAAATTCAAAGAAAATGGATGGTATTTCTTAAGATTGAAATATATCTAAAATAGCTAAGATAGGTAGGTTGTTTTCTAAATTCCCACAAAAACACAATTACAGGGGGCATTTGCAGGCTATTAGTTATTATTACGACCACGCTTGTGGAGCAACTTAAAATAACTCTCGACATTCACCTTAAACGAGAAGGAAAGCCACGAAACCCTTTTGGAAGAGGCCAGCTTCGGCACCGCCCATATGAAAAACCAGCCAGTTAATTATAGTCACTTCCACAAGATGATGGTTAACTATGTTTCTGAATTTGAACACGTTTGTGTTTGGGTTAAAAGTTTATTACCCATTGTACGATTCCCTTAAAGTTTTGCTATATAAGATAGTTTTAGTTTATTTCCAACATCTGAAGAAGCCACTGTGTGGTGAAACAATTCTCTTGCAATGTACGATACTTCAAAAATAAATTCAATAAAAAATTAGTGAACATTTCTAACATACATGTATCTGTGTTTGTAACGGTAACTACTGGATATGAACATGAATTTTCATTAAATAAAGGCTATATCAATTTCAATATCTATATATGCAATTTATATAAAACAAATTTTCAAAGTATCTTCAATATTCGAAGAATGTTTCGAAAATGTTTGGAATCGGGCTACAATTTGTGTATTTTATTAATTTTTATCAAGATTACATTGTATTTTTTCAACTTAACTTCCATTTACGTCTATATAATTCGCCTAGTGCTAAACTATTTTTTTAGGTAATCTTCAAAGCGACGGTGTAATTCCCGTCGCAATTTGTTTAAAACCCCCATAGTTCGACGAGCAGTACGTAGTCTTGCGTTATACGGTTGTAATAATAGTCGCAAAGGTATGAATAATATTTTATTTTGATTGTAGCTCGCTTTGGTAGGAAGTCCATCAAAATTATTCCATCGCGAATCTGAATCACAGTAAAAATTAGCTTATCAACAGACGACGAGAAATTGGTGACGATAAAGAGGTCTTTCAGACAATATGAAAAGACCGTGATCAAACTTGCCAAGGAAGTGAACCATCTAACCTTCCTCTACAAAGCAAGACCACATAACATCATCCCCAAAGACTTAATAAATAATAAAACTCCCAGTAGCAAGCATAAAGGATTGCGAAGAGAGCCAGCGAGACACTAGGTAGGGAAAGAATGAATTACCATCGACTCGCCAAGATCAGACAAGAACTCAAGAATAGGATCAACGAACAAGATTATTAAGATATCCATGCAGCAGTACTAAGGAGCTACCGAAGGATAAATGAACAAGTAAAAGAGAAACATCGAAGAAAGCTAGCATCACTAACAAATCAGAGAGAAACAAGAACAATAGACCCCTCGAAAACAGTGTTCAATCTATCCAGCATACAGCTAGACGAGAATGCGTCTTGAATGCATTCTCATCTAGCTGTACCTTAAACAAAGGCATGAAGATTGCAGTAGCCCCAAAACAAATACTAACATTAGATATGGTCCTGGCTATAGAAGTGACGGCGCAGAGAATCCAACCTGCAGAAGCAGCAGAAGAATACACTTCGAAGACGAAAACAGCTATAGAAAAGGAAAAGCCAAAAAATGTAAAGTACAATCTAACAAGTACAGAATATTTCAGTCTCAAGGAACTAAAGAAGGATAAATCACTCAAGATTCTTCCAGCGAATAAAGGGAAATGCAACGGTAATACGTATAACAACAAAATACAAGATGTCTTAAGAGCGGAAAAATATAAGGAAATACCGAAAGACCCTACTGCATCCGTGAAATCCAAAATATACACATCATAGTACGGCCTTCACCAACCAATTCATAAAATATACTCGTAGGCTTACACCACATTACAGCAAGCCACCACATCTACACGGATTACCGAAGATCCATAAACCAGACATCCCTGTACTACCTATCGTCAGCTACAGGAATCCTCCATGCCATCCTCTAGCCAAACTCCTACTGGACATCATTACACCTGTATCCGGCAAAACAACGTCAGCATTCACTTATACGTAAAACTTCATAAGAAAAATCAAAGACTTGAAGCTGGAAGAACAAAATAAATTGGTGAGTCTTGATGACACTAGTCTGTTCACGAATGTACAAACACAGCCCATCCTAGCAATTGTAAAAGACAGACTCTCCAAACGACACAATAGAAGAAAGAACATCGTGAAGTGTGGATGCCATCATCGAACTACTGACCATCTGTGTAAATACTACATACTTTCAGGTGGAGTGAAATTCCTATCAACAAGAATTTGGCATGGCAATGGGTTCCCCTCTATCTCCCATACTGAGCAACATATATATCCAGAAGACGATACATAGGCGATACGAAGGCGAGGTACATACAGCCAAAAACCAAAAATGTTCCTGCGGTATGTAGATGATACCTTTGTCATATGTCCATACTGTGTAGAGACACTAAATGAATTCCTGAACCATCTCAATAACATAGAAGAATCCATAAAATTCACTATGGAAGTAGAAATGGAAGGTCAGATCCCTTCCTGGATATTGTGTCAAGACCAAGGTATACAGAAAGCCGACACACACAGGACAATACCTACGCCGAAACGGTTATACAGAAAAGACGTTGTCGAAAGCAAAAGAGACAAAAATAGCCCAAGAACAGCAAACAAGCGTGTACACTACGACAATTCCATATATCAAGTGCCTATCGGAAAAGATCAGAAGAATAGGCAATAATTACAACATTAGAACAGCCATAAGGACAACAAACACCATCAGACCGTCTCTGACCAGAGCTAAACCAGACAACTTTAATTAGAGAAAATACAGTGAATGTGAAAGAAGAAAGATCAGAGAAACCGGTAGACCTACCACAAGTCAGGATCAAAGAACATCAAAAATTGGTCCAACTAGGGAAAACGAAGAAATCGCGCCTAGCTCAACATGCCTGGGAAGAAGGATCGAGGATTACATGGACTGATACAGCAATCCTGGCAAAAAAACTAGGAAATCCCTAATAAGTAAGATCGTAGTAACACAAGCGACGCGAATATATAATCAATTGCCAATTGCTATAAAAATTGAAAAAAAGACCAAATTTAAACAAGTTTTGTGCCGCCTGCTAACATCACAAGCATTCTACAGTATACAAGACTTTCTGGAACAAGTATTTTGATCATAGTGCGCTGACTTGCAGTAAAATTTAATGTAGACTTTTGTTTTATATGTGAACAATTATTAATGTTAATGTGAATGTTAATTTTACTATTTTTACCATTTTTTAATGTTTCTTGACATTTTCCATACATGTATGATGTAATACGGAATAAAGTTTATTATTATTATTATTATTATTATTAAAAGAAGACAACCAAACAAAAAGCTGAAGGAGACAGCATATATGGTTACAATACCGAACGCCATAAGTACACCAAGCCTGGAAATCAAGAATTTCTGACTATCCTTGATTAGAGAAAATGTACACAGAAACATATGCGCATTATGTTGTGCGCAGGTATGTGAAGCTTAAATACAAGAAACAATATTCTGCCCCACCGATAGCTCAGTGGTTAGTGTTCTTGATTCAGAAAAAGTTTGAATTTACAGACCAGGTTCGAATCTCGTACCAGTAGATTTCGCTAAAAAATTGGGGAAGGCATATACATCAAATTATGAGTTTGGCAAGAAACAGCCCTTCTCAGAGCTACCCTGAAGACGCAAGTAGATTAACTGCCGAAACGTCGGATTACCTAAATCCAACAAACGATGAAAATAGTCCAAACGACGAATTATCAATAGATGAAATGGAACGCGTTTTAGATGGAGAGCTTTCTTCTGGTTTGAACCATTTGGCGACACTTCTAAGACTGACTTTTTATTTTCAGGTCGAGGTAGGAATCCGTGTTTCATAAGTTGTTATTATTTATTTCCAGAATAAGTCGCCATAATGACCTATCAGCTCTTGAAGTTGACAAGTATTAAATATATAGTTTTTCCTCTTGTTTCAACACTCAAAGTATCTAACGAGCTAAAACCTCGCTTACTCCTACATAATCATGTATTATCGTTTATTATTATGTGTTGTCAATGTGAGGCGTCATATCGACCTATCAGCTCTTCATGACATGTTTGTGCCGTGGACAATGCTGTCTATAATTGCACTAACCTCGCGAATAGTTAGTCGTTTGTCGTTCTTTAACAGTTTTTCCACAACAGCGATGTTTGTATCGTTTGCTGCAGTGTTCGGTCGTCCATTACGGATACCATCTTCTAGGGATGTTCTACCAGCTCCAAATCCATTGACCCAACAATAAACGGTACTTGTCGATTCTGCAGACTCGTAAAATAGACCGTGTAATCGTTGAATGGTTTCGAATGTTCGAACACTTTTTCTCCATAAAAAGAAATTACGGTCTACTTAACTAATTACAGAGTGTTTCATAATGTAGTAAAGTCTACATTAACACTTAAAAAGATGTCTGTATTTATTAAGCCATTGAAATATTCTGTTCGGCATCGAGTAACATTGTTGGTGAATCCTGGACTTCTCTGTACTTGAAAATATTAATATTTAATCGTCGGCTGCATAAAAACATTGATAAAACTGCCATAACGTATACATATACACTAGTAGTGGTGATTATTAGAGCAGACCAATTTCCGTGCGTGCCATGTGCGCCGATGTGAGGATGATTATTTTGCATCAGAACTAATAAAAAGCATCCAATATGTGTTTTGTACTTGCTTAGACTGCATGTAATTGTAAGCATACGTAATAAAATGTCGTCGACACATAAATCGAGAAAACGACCGTTGTCGACGAAGTGAATGAGTTTGTTATGGACGCTTAAAACGGTAAGTGTTTTTTTAAATCCTCTGTCGTGCACACGATCACTGATTTCATACATTTACCATTTTATTTATAGGTACATACAACGCTGCTATAATATGTATATATTGTATATTACTTTAATAGCAGAAAACCAAATGTATATTTAATTATTTCTGATAGAATAAATGTCTCTACTTCTATGCTTATATCGGTAACAAGCTCATGTTGCGTCCCTATTCTATCGCATATTCTAATATATTACGAATTACACTCCCATACCGGCGCTCATGGCGCGCACGGAAATTGGTCTGCTTTAGTGATTATACTATAGGAAACATATCTTTTTTCTGAAGAAGTATTAATGTGGAAGATAATAGAATATATAGAACACTTTTTTTAAGAATTTTAGAATTAATAATATATAAACTTTAAAGTATTCATATATTATGCATACCTATATAAATAAATTTAATTAAATACTTTGCATGTTGGAGTTAGAAGAAAGTTTTGTATATTGATTTAAAAATAGTTATTCTTTAAGTACAAGTTTTTCAAGAATGCTATTTCCATATGAAAGTCTAGACATTCTTAAATTACATTTTATATTCCGTTACGAACGTTCACAAGCATTATTCTTGCACGAAAGTATGTTACTTCAGTTAATATTAGCTAGTTGATTGCATACAATCTCTTTTCTCATTGAGTGACCAGTGTAAAATACTCTAGCAATTTTGATTAACCCGCGCAAGTGAAACAGGTTACTATATTACCGCAAAATTCGATAAACTTGACAGATCATTCCAAATTTTTTGGTTAATTTGTAATATCATAATGGATTGAAAATTTATGGAAGAACGGTATTATTTAGCAACTGTGAGTCTGTAAGTTATTCATTTCATGTTCATTATAAAAGTATATATTTTTAATAGCATTACTACATTTATGAAATTCATTACTGGCAAAATTATTTTCAGGTTAGATGAGCGATTTTAAACAAAATCTTGATAAAAGAAATGTTTTAATAGCTGTTTAATTTAAAGTACTTAGAGACGATATAAAGATGGGAATAATTATAGCAAAATTTAGGGTAAGAAATTAATATTCATTATTTGAAAGGTATGTAATTTTTTGGCAATGTTTTTTCAGAAAAAGAAAAGTACAGAAGAAATACTAGAAAAGCTAGATAAAGAAATAAAAACAATAGAAGTGTATAGAGTAAATACAGAACAAACACAAAAGAAAATTGTTGGAAGATTTATATTAATATCTGTAATTGTTTACTCTGTGACAGCTTTCTTATTTTATTTTTATTTCTTTCCAGCTTCGTTCTATGATAGGTTATTCTACATAATACCACTAATATTTGCTCCAATTATGTATGTATATTCAACAATTTGGTTAAATATAAAAAAATGGTGATTATTACAGAATTATATCCACAAAGAAAGGCTTAACATGGTATTACAAAAGAAAAATTTCAAGGAATCAAACAAAGTTACGCAAATTAAATGAAGAAAAGAAGAAAATTTTAGAAAATGTTATGGAAACAGAAACATACAAGAAAGCTAAAGTGATACTTGAAAAATATGCTCCTGAACAAATCAGAAAAAACAGCTTCCCAGTGCCTTCAGTTGATGCTACTCCAGCTAAAAATAGTTCTGTGACTACAATTCCTCCTACATCAGGTATTCTACAAACAGTGGATAATATGTATCAATACCTTACAAGCTTTAGCTTTACTTATTTTCGAAAGTTCAAACACTCAAAAAACTATATAAAAGAAGTTTAGCTGCTTTATAAATATTAATAGTAATATTTTATTTAGTAATAGAATATAATATCTTTTAAATGTGATATTTTTATAAAATACTATTGTATTAATATTAATTATGCAATAAACGACAACAAATTCTTATAGCCTTGTTGTTGGTGGTTATGATTTGTATATTCAGTTTATAATAGCCTTGAAAGTATCTAAATGATAATCAGATTAAATACATTATTTGAGGGTTTGGGTTTTCGAATTATGTTTTATTGAATATTCAGTAAAATAAATTTTACAACCAACTGTTTAATAAATGTAGTTTAAAACTATATTTCATTATCAAAATTAACATTCACAGTGACACCTGCAACTGTTTTTAATCTTGTTTATAAAATATACTACACGTAATAATACACTAAACAGTATGTTGTATATATCTTTTTTGAAAATTAAATGTCAAAAAGTTTTTAATGATATTTAATGCATTTAGAAAAGGGAAGTTATTAAAGAATTACAATATTTTGAAACTTGTTAATTTTGATGATTTTTACATACTAAGTTTATTTGGAAAATGTTTCATAATATGCCATATATTTTTGTTTATATAATAATATTTACACATCAATGTGCAGACAGATAATATTGTTTTCAAGTAATTAGATTCAATTTTTTGTCAGGTATGGGTGTTCCGCTAAAATAAGGCTCATATATGATATATATTTAACATGCATGAAAGTATTGGTTTCGTTTTAAAAAAACGTAATTGTTACTTTTGACTTATTTACCTTTTCGTTTTTTAATTAACTAAAATCTCTATTGTTGTCTAAAATCTAGATAATTTGTAAATGTGCTTACAAACATTAGTTTGACATTATCACCCACATATAAGGTCGAATATAAACCTCATTATTATATCCGGGAATGCATAGTTTTCGCAATGCAAAAATCAACTTTCTCAGACAATAGCATCGTTTTTCCGAGAAAATTTTGGATTTATGCAGTTGCAATTGATATTTTCCATCCTCCATCAAACAATAACAAGACCCAAAACATCTAACTGTAGAATTCACAGAAACGAACACCTTTCAGCTTGATATCAGTCCTTATATATATAATGTGAGTTATATCAGAATGTTTATAAGTTATTGACAGCATTGTTTCATAGCTCGCCATACATTAATTCAATTAATTTTAAGTAGTATAATAAATTATTATAATTAACGTTATTTACTTAGTATATTAATAATAAGACTATTATACATTGTGTTCATAGATAATTGAAGGACGTTTGAACTTCCCGCTTTATAGATTATTTTTGAAGGTTGGTAGTAAATACTCTATCTACTGTTCATGGTTAACCTAAATTTATACATATGTATATTGGTGTATATTTTTTATGGGTTTATGTACTTATTTATTTGACTTACCAATGAAAAAATACTGCAGGAAAACTGGCAATAAGAATAGGGGGGGGGGGGGTCAAGCGGTACAATACCCCCATTTTTTCTATTAGTTCTTTGAGCTTTTTGCTAGAAATTATACAAAAAGTGTGCTTAGATAAGAGTAAAATCTGAAAAAGATATCTCGAAAAAAGCGTGCAAATAAAAAATAACGTAAGGAGAGCCCCAATATTTTAGCCCAAAAAATATATGCCTAACGGATTGACCTACTTTTTTGTAACACCCTGAATAACTGCAAAATCATTAAATTTACAAACAATTGTCTACAAAAATACAGTTTATCATTACTTATGCTACACAAATACGAAATTAAAAACATTCAATTATATTATTATTTAGGCCAGTTGAACTGAAATATAATTATAAAAAAATGCAAATATTCATACCTTTAAATTAGAATTTTGAAATAATATTGAAATATAGTTTTAATAGTTTCTAATATGTTCGCCAGGTGCAAAAAAACAAATTTTATTAGTCCATTTAACACTCCACCTCCTGGGTATTATTACTACAGTTATTGTATGGCGCTATGTATACATTTTTCTTACTATAGGGAGCAAATTATATAATTAGCGACACCATGTATATCTTGCGGTTAAATTTAATTGCAATCAGAAACGTTTCTTAAAAGAAACATTTTGCTTTTTCTATTTTTTAAATTCTGTGTTTTATATTCATATATATATATATATATATATACAGAGTGTATATAAATGATTGAAAGGTGTTTGGATTTCCCACTTTCTATTTTTTTTCGCTTTAAGTTGGTGTCAAACGTAAATATTGTGTCATAGGCGTAACATAGAAAAATGATAATGGGAACAATTTTAGTGATATATACAAATCTATTGAAAGATAATTACAATAAAATTGTTTTCTAATGTTGATATTTGAAATTACACCCTTAATTTCAGATTATACTATTCAATGAAGATTATTAAAAAACTAACACTTATTCGGGATTTAAAATTTTTGAAATTATAACATCAGTTCAAACTGCTATCCATGTAAATTTAAACATAAATTCACCCTTCTTTTCATGCTGTTGAGCACATTATGTAAAATTTCTGGCCTAATGTCATGTACAGCTTCCGCAATTGTATACTGTAATTCTTCCAATGTATGGATACGGTTAGAATGAACTTTATTCTTTAAATACCCAAACATGAAATAATCTAAAGGGGTAAAATCTGGTGTTCGAGGTCAGCGGTCTCTACTTATCAATCTATCCCCAAAGAACTGCTGTAGATAATCTAATGTTCTCTGCGCAGCGTGGGCTGTAGCACCATCCTGCTGGAAATATCCAAATTGCAGCTTATCGTGAAGTTATTTAATAAAAAGAGTTAAAATCAGGTTTTGATATGTATACGCATCAATGTTTTGATGAAAGAAATTGGGACCGACGATTCTTCTTCTGGACATCGCTAACTATACACCAATCTTCTGAGAATGTAACGGAGTCTCTACGAAAACATGAGGATTTTCTGCAGACAAAATTCTATTGTTCTGTGAATTTACATATCCGCTGAGATGAAACCATGCTTTGTCACTGAAGAAAGTAATATCCAAGATATCGTCATTGTTTAAAACTTTATTAAGCCATTCACAATACTGGGTACGACGAGGAAAATCCGGGGGTAACAATTCATGAGTCACAGTTTTTTTTTTTATATGGAAGTAAATGAAGAATTTTCTTGCGAGCCTTTCGGCAAGTCCCAACTGATAAATTTATTTGGCCTGATAAGCAGCGTAAATATTTTTTTTGGATTCATTCATTCTTTTATAAATATCCGCAACAACTTCTTCAGTTAGAACAGTAGGACGACCTGTATGTAGATTTTCCTCTCCAAACATTCCCTGTTCTGCAAAATCTGTCTATTATACAACGAACATGCTGTACAAAACAATCATATTGTAATGTTTGTCCCTGTCTGGGTTTTTAAATAAAACTAACAGTAACTTAGACGCACTATATTAATAATAAAAACTAATAACAATTTAAAACTAATTACTAACAATAAGCACATTTATGTATTTATATTTATGTAAGTTCACTCGGCGATGATTTTGTATGGAATCAATAAATCCCTCCCGACTGCTATTTATATTGACGGGAAAACTTCTGGCATTCGATGTTCGCCTAGACTTTTCGTGTGTTACGCATTTATATTTTCTAGACGGTTCTCGACGTGTGAAATCATCGGTGACTCATCACAATATGTACATTCTACGTTAGGAAATTCTTGAAATTGCTGGTGCCAATTTTGATAAGAATAATCCCATATTCCTTCATAATTGCGTATTCCCGAACAAAAATATGCCTCAACAATAAACTTGTTGTGCAGATCCGTGAAAATCACCATTAACTTAAGAACGAACATTGATTATATTTATACGAATCTATTAGGACTACTTTGTCGCTTAACGGTCAGCAATATGTGAAAATAAAAAAGTAGTAATAAGAAAAGCCTTTCTGGAGTAACAAATAAGTAAAAGAATAAACTAAGTAGATGATAACGAAAATGCTAAAAATCAAAATAAAACAGTAGAATACTAAGACGCTACCAAAGGACGCTACAGATCATTATCGATATACACTGATGGAAAAAAGTGACGAGCACACCCTGTATAATCTGAACGTGTCAAGATAAATGCTTAAATTTAGCGGAGCATTAAGGTTTCCTCTAGACGAGTTTGCGCTTTTCTATCGCTGCATTTTTTACTGAGTGCCTCCGACAGCTGCAAAATGTTGTCTCCATGGAGACCAATGCGGGGAGGGAGAAACCGATTATTATTAGTGTGGTGGAAGTGGGTAGTTGTACTCGTACTTTGTGCGTGTTATCTGAGTGAGTTTGAGCGAAGAATGGTTGTGGGGATGCACATGACAGGAATATCTTTCCGTGATATCGCGCGCCGTCTCGAGCGGTCATTATCAGCAGTGCAGCGGGCATGGCCAGAATGGATGGAGCAAGGACGTACGCGCCTTCAGCCGCGAGCGGGACGGCCCCGCCCGAGTACAGCACGCGAGAATCGCGCCCTTGTGCACAGCGCTTTAGCTTCGCGTACGTCTTCCTCAACTTGGAGCCGTTTGGCCAGCAGGAAAGGAAGGCGTACTCACCACGCGAACTGTACGGAGGCGTTTGCTAGAATGTGGACTGCGAGCGCGCTGTGCGTTGCAACGGATTCCACTGACTTGCGAGCACCGCCGTATACGGCCCCAGTTGGTGGAGGCTAGAGATCAGTGGGTTGTCGACTGGAGGCACATTTTGTTTTCCGACAAATCAAGATTCGAATTGAGCACCGGTGACGCGCGAATTGTGGTTCATCGGAGACGTGGTGAGCGTCACCTCGAGGAGTGCATCCAACCACGCCCTATCCACCGCTAGCAGGGCATTATGGTATGGGGTGCTATTACACATCGTACACAACGTACGCGTCTGCTGCGTATACAGCATACGATGACGGCTCGCCGCTACGTAGATGAGGTGCTACGGCCCGTTGTGCTTCCCTACGTTTGACGGCGCCCACGTCTTCTATACATGCACAACAACACCCGACCGCACACTGCACGTTTTGCCCAGATCTTTGTGGAAGAGAACCATATACCGATGTTTCCATGGCCGGCACGTTCTCCGGATCTCAATCCGATCGAACATGTCTGGGATATGATCGGTCGGAGACTTCAACGTTATCCGGGTCCCCCGGGCAACGTTGAGGAGCTATGGAGGCGAGTTGAAGCAGCATGGTTGGACATCCCTCCCGCTACTATACAACGACTTATTGACTCCATGCCTCATCGTGTAGCGATGGTACGCTCGCGGTGGATACTCCCGCTATTAATGCATCCCTTCCCAGCAGGGCTGCGCCGCTGTCCAGGTGAAGGTAAGTTATGCTACATTAGTACTACTTCCATATCAAATTTCATTGCGTTAGAACCACTTCTTCAGATTATACAGGGTGTGCTCGTCACTTTTTTCCAACAGTGTATGTTCTAGAAGCCCCAACTTTTTGACAAGTGCAAAAGCGCGGGCGATTGAAACGCCTTTCAATCATTTTTGAACGCGATGTACTTACTAAAATAAAGCAGTAAACTGCAAATTAATCTAAATTTCCTGAAAAAATTTTAAGCTAGGAAAATAATATAGAAGTGCTCCCAAATGTGTAATATTTCAATGTGGTATTTGCCTATTTTAATATTTTTTCTCAATTATTCTTTAGTCATGAATTATTATAACTTGATGCCTAATTTCAAACACGTTCAATATGAGATTACCTTTCTATTGTGTAAATAATATCGCATCAAAGTATTCTCTACCGCCTGATTCTGAGCAAACGCAACGGCCTGAATATTTCTCCCGCTCCGAATAAAAATCCCCTGAACGCGTTAAGCCAATCACAAAACAGTGTTGCTAAACCCCCTCCTCGCGCCAACTTGCTATACCGTATGAACGCCGGCGAGTGATTGATCTACCACAATGTAGTAAGACGAATAGCGAGTTTATGTGGTTAGGGTTGAGAGAGTATATTCAATCTGTTCTACTGTCTAACTGTACGGGGGTTCCATAGGCGACATTTCTTTATCCAACACATTCTACATACGATCAAAGTACGAATCAAATAATCTCTCTCTAACACATTGAATATTCCTATCAGTCGCTCATGGTGTTCAAACAAGGCGAATATATTGAATCGGAAAACAAGCTTGCGACTGGCGATTCAGTTGCAGTTGCTCCTTGTCATCCGTAGGTAGAGTACGTATAGAAATGTTAACAAATGTCCGTCGTAATTTTTATAACCGATTGGGTTACTGCTCGGCTCAAGAGGGTGGTTTATTTGAGCATTTACTAAATAATTAGTTTTTCTTTTTAGAATGTTCTTTTATTTAATAATTAATATTTATTACCAATAAAGGTATTTTAGTTAAATTTAATATTTTATAGGTAGTTTATTTAAGGAAACCATTTATTTATACTGGTAAACACTTTATTTATATTCTTGCAAGAATCGTTATTGTTTTGAAATTTTATGCTATTACAGAATACTTTTTATTTTAATTTTTTTCAATAAGAGTTACGGTTTTGTTTCATAATTTTATATTATTTATGTGTTTTCATTTGAATAAGAATTTTTTAAGTTTAAGCCACGAAGCTATGATGAAACTTATCATTGAATATTTAGCGATGAAAATATCTGAAGCTTCGCCGGTAAGAATTATTATTATGCAGTAAACAAAAACTCTGCACTTTACGGCGGATTGTATTTTATGATACTTTCAACTATATTATATCATTTTAGAAAAGCAACGGTGTAGTCGGATAAAATATCCAAATTCGTACATTAACCATAAATAATATACTACAAATATTTTTGTAGTTTGTTAAACAATTAGTTATTAATTTGGAATATTTATTTTGATACATCATTTATTAATAAACAACCATAACGTTTTCTTAGTTCACCACAATTAAATACCCTGTAGGAGTTTAACGTATGTAGCCCCTCCCACTTGCAGTTGGCCAGTCATTACTTATATATCCATCGATCGCTCGACGTTGTGCACACGGTATGTATGACATCGATGTTGACGCGCCTACAGCATTCAGGGGAATTGTATTCGAAGCGGGAGAAATATTCATACATTCGGATCGTTGCGTTTACTCAGAATTAGGCGGTATAAGGAGTATGAAACGTAAATACTTTCTCGCAAAATTTCTGTAAGCCCTTTATAAAGTCGTTATCTCTTAATTGACTCATTTAACTTATCAGATTTTAATATTTGTACCCTCAAGACTTCTTTGACTCAATTGCCACATATTTATCACCTTATTTTATATTGAAATCAATATATCCGAAATAATTCTACTACAATCTAAATTAACAAGCAATTCGTTTATTATAAAATACAAATCTTAACTAGGTAGGTTGTTCAAAGTTGCATTTACATACTTATATTTGAGCGTGAAGTTCAAACAACTGGTACGGTAAGTAAATTAAGTGCGATTTTAATAAAAGTATTCCTAACATCTGTAAATATACCTAGAACTATTTATCTCTTTATGTTTGTACTGGTTGTTATTAACGTATACAAACAAAAATAAGTACAATTCTCATTATTGAATATAACTATAATTTTCTCTTTACCCTAAGATGCATAAACTGAGCCTATCAGGCCCGAAGTAATATTTGATTACTAAAGATCGCCATTCTCGGTCGGCTCACAGAGATGTAGGCAAGCGAGAGGTTCGGGAGCAACACTTCGTGTACTATATGTATATAGTACAGAATATACGAACAGCTATCATTGTGTGAAGTTGTTTATAGACATATTTACGAATACGCGTAGGTGTAATTTGAACGGAAAGCATTTTTCTAAATAACGCGCACTTTTATTTATTATTTCCATTAAATATTCTTAAATTAATCCAAGGTTCTGGTATATACAAAATGTAAATTCGAATATAAATTAGCCTTTGACAATTGTATTAGAGAACAATACATGAACAAAATTAATTATTCCAATAACAAACAGAAAGCTATATAGAATATAATAAGAGAGACTGCAAAGTTAATGGTGTTTCTTGCAGAAAATGCCACGACAATTGCACCTGAAGCTGACAACCAAGTTAAATAAGATCAACAATAGCAAAACATGCTACATGGCTCCAGTAACTGAAGTCGAACTGATAGAAGTCGCAAAATGTATGAAAACAAAATCTTCAGATGGTGTGGCTAAAGTTACGGCTATAGTTTGACCGTGAAAATAATAAAAAGCATTATAAAATGCATTCCCGTACTAACGCACGCATTTAATGCACAACTTGCGAAGGAAGTATTTGCGCAAAAATAAAAATGGCTAAAGTTGTACCCGTATTTAAGAAAGAAGACGCGAACGAGGCTCAGAATTATAGGGCGATCTCAATCCTATTCAGGAAGTGATGGAGGTTCTACTGCAAGCCTTGAACGCGCGACAGCTCATCGAATTAACATGTTGCGACTTGACACGAGCTTCTGATACAGCAGATTATACCTTATTGATGAACAAACTCGAATACTATTGGATAAGAGGCAATAGCTATAACATCATAAAATCATATTTAACTGACAGAAAGCAATATGTTGAATTTCAGTAAATAATATCTAATATTAAAACATTACACCAAGGTGTACCGCAAGCATCAATACTGGGCCCACTTCTGTTTATAATCTATATAAACGATTTGCCTGAAGCACCAGGAACTACTCTTTGCCTCTACACAGATGATACCACCATGGTAACAAGAGCGAGCTCATTTGAACTACAAGTAATATATGAGAAATGCAGAGATATGGTTTAATGTCAATAACTTTGGAGTCAATAATAAAACAAAACCAACACCTCGAAATCACTACAAATAGGTCGGCTGATACTAAAGCCATTAAGTCCTTGGCTTGACTATCGACAACAAATTAAACTGGAAAGAACAGATAACTTCTCTAGCACGAAAATTATCATCTGCTATTTATAGCATCAGACATATAAAGGCAATATCAAGCCGCACGAATATCACATATCGCGAATTTTCGCAAGGTACTTCACACAAGATGTGGACTTCACTTGGGTTATGGTAAATGAAGCCAACAGATTTTTTTTTATTGCAGAAAATGGCGCTTAGAGCTCTAGAAGTGTTAAAACAAGATGAATCCTGCAGAATGTGGTTTAGAAAAAACGGATACTTACCTTGGTATCAGTACATACCTATCATCGTCAAATACGAGGGTATATCAGATATAAACGAGACTGATTTTTTAATGACTCGTACAAAAGTTTTTTGAATCGGCGAAGTAGGTGGCTATGTAGACAAAGCACTTAGGGCGGGGAGAGCAACGTCTGAAATTCCGTCGAGACCGTTCAGTAGTGCAGTGACCATGAGTGAGCAAGCAGTGCACGTTTCCGTGGAGCAGCGGATAATTATTAAGTTTTTGACCAATGAGGGGGTGAATCCAACAGACATTTTACGCAGATTGCACGCACAGTTCGGGGAGAACACCCTTTCACGACCTCGCGTGTTTGCATGGCATAAACAATTTTCTGGAGGCCGCGAAGACGCGGTTGTCTGCCGGGAAGATCATGGCAACTGTGTTTTTTGATCGACAAGGTGCATTTCACGTCGATTTTCTTCATGATCGCCGCACAATTAATGCCCAATATTATTGCGACGTTTTGGATGCCGCAAAATTGTCTTTACGACGAAAAAGAAAGACGCAATCCGTTAAAAATGTCATTCTCCTTCACGACAACGCCAGACCACATTCGGCAAACATTACGAGGCAAAAAGTGGAACAATTCGGCTGGGAAATCTTGGAACATCCTGCTTACAGTCCAGACTTTTCACCCTGTGACTACCATTTGTTTGGACCTCTAAAAGAAGCTCTTGGAGGCCAGCGTTTCGACAGCGACCAAGCGGTGAGACATTTGTGCTCCAGTGGCTGTGTGACCGGCCTAAAAGTTTTTACGATAACGGGATTAAAAAGCTTCCAATCCGTTGGGAAAAATGTATTGCGCGGGCGGGAGATTATGTAGAAAAATAGTACATTTGTATTAACCTTGTTCAATAAAGCATTAATAGTTTAAAAAAATCAGTCTCGTTTATATCTGATATACCCTCGTATGTATATCAAAATACAACAAAATTTCCTCTGCTTGGTGACGGACATTACTACGAAACACGTCTCAGAGATTACCTCAAGACACCGTGTCACTAACTGAAAACCACCCAAAATTACGTGGATTACTGGGGCGTCAAATTGTACAACAGGCTACCAAGGACTATAAAACTACTACCTATGCACAAGATACATTCGGAGCTCAGAAAGGTGCTTCTGCAGCAAGTGTTTTATACGATGGACGAATTCCTAAATTGCATTTTTTAATATTTTGTGTGTATTTTGTTTATGTTCAATGTTTTTTTTTCTAGATACGCAATCTATGCTTGTTTCATTATTATATTGACTTTATAAATGTATTATTTACAATTAACTATTCTATGCTATTCCATAATCTAGACAGGTATTCATTCAACTATTTCTCTGATCAAATATAATATATATTTTTTTTAAATTAGAAAATTTTTTGATTATCACTTTACATAAAACGGGCCTGCGAGGCCCACAAGCAATGTTTTTGTCTCAGCTTGTTATTGCTGGCGCGTGTTCCCAGACAATTTGTAATAAACGAATCTGTCTGCGTGTTTGTACAAGTGTACGAGTCTGCACTATTACAAGATGTATAAATACCCGTGCAGCATACTTTGTCATTCAAGTTGTATCGCAAGCTGCATTGAATGAAATTATAGTACAAAAACAATAATGGCATCGAAGAAGTGTGAACAAAGTGTAAAGTTTGGTGATCCAAAGTTAGTGTAAACATTGTTGCAATGGGCAAATGAGAGCCATAATCCACCTTCTGGAGAAAGTGATGTTTCAGAAGTAAAAACAACGATAACATAATGGACAGTGATTTCTAAGCAAATTATGATGAGTTCTGTGGATTCATTTGCTAATCCCATATATCCAACCACGATGTCTATGTTTAGATTTGAAGAAATATGAAGATTTATTAGATTTGACGATAAAAAGAAATCGAGAAACACGCTTAGAAACCGATAAATTAGCACTGGTATTTTACATGTAGGATGTGTTTATTCGACAATGTAAAACGTGCATCATACCAGATACCAATGTAATAATTGACGAACAAATCGCTGGCTTCAAAGGCAGATACCAATTCGTTCAGTATATGCCAAGTAAGCTGGCAAAATATGGCTTGAAAATGATTTAAATGTGCGAATCTAAATTTGGCTTTATTCTTAATGGTTCGGTTTATGTTGGTCGCCAACCTGGGTAACCTACACATAAGAATCTGGGATTTATAATAGTGCAAACTTTAGTACGTGTATTCATAATTCTGGTCTGAATATGATAATTGATATTTTTTTATGAATGTTGCACCTTTTGGGAAATAATATTACTCTTGTTGGTTCGCTACGTTAAAATAAGCGACATATTCCAAAGGATACGAAACCATCATTTAGTTATATTTTTTTCTTCTACTTATTTAGTTGATCTGTTAGTTCCGAGCCTGCCTCTGTAAAATTTCCGGAGATGTGGATTGCCTGCTCTCTCCATCTATTTGGTTTTCTTCCAGGTGCACGTTTGTCTGCTGGTCTACCTTCTAATTCGTGGTATTCTGTCATCCTTTTTACGTGGCTATATCACTCTCTTCTCCTTTGTCTTCCCCATCTCATATCTTGTATAACACATTGCTCTCTGACGTCAATATTGTAAGTTACGCATCTAAAAAGAACAAATGCGTAATTTTACTAAGCACTATGCATCATGCCACAGCTGATATTGCTATATCGAATCCACCTACAGCTCAAACAAATAAAACGATCAAGAAAAAAGACGCTAGGTGTGTCCTTCAAAAATAGATCGCAAAAGCAAAATGGTATGTGCTAATTGCAAAAATAATATATGTAATGAACACAGTGTAATAATATATACTACTTGTTATTCTAATCAATAAACAATTTTTGTTATACAATAACTTCGTTTTTTGTGAAATGATCTCTTGAGCTCTTGTAGCTTTACTTCAAAAAATTTGTGCTGCTGGCTTTTATAATAAGTTTTAATAGTCGAGCTTGTAAGGTCCGGTTTATGTAAAAGTAGATATTGTACTAGATATGCATCCTAGGGTTAAGTAGAATATTAAGCTTTCAAAAGTACCTACCGACAATTTCGTGAATAGATATTTTGGTATTTTCTTCAACACACAACAGAATTTTACTTGTTAGGGGCCTATTTTCTTTGATTGACTTGATTTTCTATTTTCAAATTTTACTTGACTTTAAAAACGTTTCGTTTTAAAGGAAATGGAAACAAACTCAAATCATATGATTCAATTGCTTAAAATCCATGTTCTTTTATATAAGGAACTAAGCGCTAAATATATTGTTAAATTTATGCCTTTATTTCCTTTACATAACAAGTGTTCATTTGAAAAGTCAATCTAGTAGCATGTGATTTACCGAGAACATTTTGAAGTATGTCGTAAATTAAAATTTACTACTTAACCTACGAAGCCGTAATAACGGGTGTTCATTTGAAAAGTCAATCTAGTAGCATGTGATTTACTGAGAACATTTTGACTACTTAACCTACGAAGTCGTATATTTTGACAGTTTCATACATACAAATAAATATCAAATGTGATTGACATTATCAAATGTCATTTGGATTTACGTTTACGGAACAACAAACACATACTAATATATTTGCATCTTATTCTATCAAAATTTCAAAGTAACCTAGATTGACTTTTCAAATGAACACACGTTATAACACAAAAATTCATAGAATATTCAGTGATCGAAATAATGTTACTAATTATCATTAGATACAGAAAAAAGTGCTTTAACGATTAACTAAAGAAAATATGTGTGTATACAAGAAATGCTCTGTCGCTTAGCACAACTACTAATATAAATTTGTTTATAACGGATGTTCGTAAATATTCGGTGTTAAAGTAATCCATGGAAATTTAAACTCATGTCTGATATAGAGTACGATAAAGTAATACATTTACTTGCATTTACTTAACACAATGTTGTAGATTATCGTATATGTAAATGTCAGTTTATGTCAAATGATATATCCGGTTGCAGGTAGTTGGAACATCGCTTAAAATTTTATTAAAAAGACATATTAATTAATAGAAAATAGTCAAGTAATGATCTTGGATTGTAAGAATAATCAATTTACAAAATTAAAATTAAGCATAATAAATTATAGAATATGTTGAAATTGTCCACCACCTTCCTCCTAGCATTTTACTCTTCCTCCTACTGCTGTCAAATATATTTTGCAGTATGAGACTATATCTAATTTCATTAATTTTCTGTATAATACTATCTTGCAGACCTATATAATTTTGCATTAGTACTTGATAAATTGAATTTTTCAAAAAAAAAGGCCATAGAAGTAAATCACACGGTGTATGATCACAAGATCTTTTAAGGATATTCATGTTCGCTGTTCAAACTAATTAAACGATTTCCAAACATTTCTCATACCATATCTATTGTTTCACCCGCTGTGTGAGCTCTAGCACCAGCCAAGAGTATTTCTTGTCGATATCTTTCCGCATTTACCATTAAAAAAAAATAGACCGATAATTCTTCTTCTGCTTTTAGCGCACCAAATACCAACTTTCTGAGAATGTAAAGGAGCTTCAACATAAAAATTATTGGGCTTTGTATCACTGCACATTCTCATGTTTTGTGAGTTAACAAATTCGCTAACATAAAACCATGCTTCAGCTGAAAAGAAAGTTTTGTCTAAGAGCTCATCATTAAAATTATTTGATAACCATTCACATAATACTACTGGTCGCGGATAATCAATATCGAAGATATCTTGCAAGCAAGTTATACGATTTGAAAATAACTTTAAATCTTGTTTTAAAACTTTATGATAAGAACCAGCTGACAACCCAGTTCGTTGAGTCCGAAAGTCTGTTTCGAAGTTTTTAGAATATCAGTTATTATTTGTCTAACATTATTAATCACCTCTTCTGTACGGACTTTTGATCGCCCACGAGCTTCTTGTCTTTCTTCACTTCCCATTTATCGACAAACTGAAACGGACTATAATCAAAAACAAGGTTGGAAAATTCGTCTTGAAATTGTTCAATATAATTTTGAAGGAAGTACTTCCATTGTCCATCGATCTTTTGATCATTTCGAAAATTATCATTTTCACGGCCGTTGTCACTTGTACAATCTTGCGTGTTTCGCTGTGTTGTAATTTCACTGTTATACTGTCAGCTTCTTCAGAATCTACCTGATTCTCTTCGTTGTTTTACTTCCTTATATATATGGCCTGGGTTTACTGGTGTGTGACCGTCTTACTCCATTGGTCGTAACGGATTCTCGTAGTAGACTCGTCCAGGTGTTGCTGAGTCTATAACCGTCCTCGCGGTTGAAGTTAAGATGTTTCTTTATTTCGATAACTTCTCTAATAATTTTTCGTTATAACTAATACTTCTGCTTATTATCCAATTCTTTTTCCTATGTGTGTCGCTCTGATGTTCTTTAATTCTTTGTCCAATCGATCTTCCTGTTTGTCCGACGTAGCTCTTCCCACACTCGTACATGATCGTCGAAAGAAGGATGATGATACATTAATAAACAAAACACACATAAGATGTTTTAGATTTACACTTTATTAATAAAATAATGACAGCTGTTTCGCTAACACAGTAGCTTCTTCAAATTCAACTTAAGACTAAAGATACATACAAGATACGGCGTTAATCAGGTAGTTGACCCAAGTTAAAATTCTAGGAACTATTACATTTATATTTTGCCTTTTGAAAACTATACCATGTCCTACTTGTGTGAGGCTTAAGTATAAAAATATAGTATAAGCAACTAAGAAACAATATTTCAATGGGTGGACAGATTTAACAGTGGGGATGAATTCAAGTCTAATTTATCGTTTAGTAACATTTCTGAGTTTTTAAGTTTATTAATTTCTAAAGATTCTAAACAATTTAGTTTTCTACCTTTATTTTCTACATGTATGGTGTCGAATTGTAAATTAAATTCGTGCTCATTCTCTATTAAATGATTAGAATAGGCTGAGTCAGTTTTCTTATTGATATAAAAATGATAGTGGTCTTGGATTCGTTTTTTAAACGTTCTACCTGTCTGTCCAATATATGTTTTGGTACATGATCCGCATGATGATTTTATTAATAAAGTGTAAATCTAAAACATCTTATGTGTGTTTTATTTATTAGTGATATGGATTTACATCAAGCAAAGGTCGAAACAATTAAAGAATGATGATACATGTCGTGACATCTTAAACCAACTCTCTGCTGACACACGCTCCACCAGTGCGCTTGGGGAAGGTGGTTCCGAACAAATCCTTCTCCCTTACTTCGTAGTAATTTATCCTTGGCCCCAGCAAAGTTGTGTTGGATGGCGGTAGTAGTACTAAAACATACTTTTTAGTCGGGATCCTTCCTATTTTCTCGGCGACTCGATGATGTAAGATAGACTGGCGAATCCTCTGGCTGGTTTCGTTTCCGTTGGTGGCGTTACCATTCTGGGCTTTCCTAGAGCTTTTCTTATCTCTTTTTTGCTGTAACCGTGCTTCTCCAGTGCTTCCATGACGTGCTCTCTTCTGTTTAGGATGGTCGCGGAATGTTGCATACAGGTATCTATCAGTGTGGGTTTTCTTCGGGTATACTTCATGTTCTAGTCTTCCAGACTGCGTGTGGTGTATGATTACATCCTTAAAAAATAGAAGGGAGATTAAGAATATATCAAAGTAATGCACGAAAAATATTTGGTTAATAATACATTAATTTTTGTATTACATAAATTTAGTTGTCCTATATTGACTAAAGAATGATACAATATCCTTTGAATGTAATATGTAAACGTTGTAATTTAGTATTTATAACTCCCCTTGGCTACATATTATGTTTAAGATTTTAAAATTTAAATCTAAATCAGACGATTAATTTAATGCATTTTTTAGGTCTTCGACAACGAACATTTCCTTCTGCACAACCAATGCAAATTTCCAGAACTCCATACATTGGGTTTCAAACACCAGCACGACCAGCAATGGTTACAGGATCACAAGCCATTACACGTATTTCGACTACCTCATTGGGCTCTGTTGCATCGTTTCCGATGTCAACTAATATTCCTGGGACGCCCTTGCCTTTTCCAAGGCCAATATTGCCCAGGGATCGGTCGGTATTCGACAAAATGGTAGAATACTTAGTTGGAGATGGACCTTCAAACAGATATGCTTTAGTTTGCAGACAATGTTCTAGTCATAACGGTATGTAAATCAGTTCTGACAACTTACAATTAACACTCGATTTAAATTGCAGATTATAATACTAAATTGTACTTAACACAAGTTTTAGTAATATCTGCCTTATATAATTAACACTTATAGTCTATATTTTTAACATGCCGTAAAATATTATCCAAAATAAAATAACGTAACAAGCTATATTTATGTACTGCCGCCATATACGTATCATACAATATAATTATCTTAAAATCTACCCACCCTCTTCGTAGCTTCGCCAAAACTTCCAACTAATTATTATATCTATTATTACAAATTATTTCAATAATTATAGCAAGAACAATAATTACTAAAAGAATGAAGGGAGTAAGTAACGACACTTGGCAAAGGTACCGTTCTGTAACGATTTAATCGTATAGAACCTATTCTAAAAAGTTACATTCAAAATTGAATTTCATTGAAAAATCGTAGTCAGAACGAAAATCGAACTATAACTGGCCGTTATGAGTTATAAAATAGGCTTGTTAGTATTTTACTACCAATCGCAAGCACTTGATATTGTTCACACAGTATTTCTATAAAATTTTTTGAACTATAAGAGCAGTGTTTCTAATTTTATTTTATTTTTTTTACCAGTAAATTTAGTTACATCATAGCCAATTTCATTAATTGTTACATTTACATGAACTTTTGGCTTAAACATAAAATATATTTCCAAGAGTTAATAACGAATAACATCTGCTTGTATGAAAATCACAACTTTCAGTAAATGATAATTCAATGAGTATGTAAAGTAATATAAAAGGGATGTTTGTGATTCAACAATAGAAATATGTATGAGGTGCTATCCAGAAATTCCCGGAATATGAAAAAAGCCCTATAAATTGTTCTTATAACATACTCACTACCATCCCCTTCAAAGTAGTCTCCTTCCGCATGAATATACAGATCCCAGCGACTTGTTCATGAATGGAAGCAGTGCTGGATGTCTTTGCGTGTTCACGTGTTCTGCCTGCGATTCGGTCTACAGCTTCTCATTTGTTTCAAAACGGCGCCCCTTAAGCTTTGGTCTCAACTTCGGAAACCGAAAGTTACAAGGAACAAGATCTGGGGAGTAGGAAGGGTGGGGTAGTATTGCCATCTTCGTTGAGGCTAGAAATTGACGCACAACAAGCGACATGTGGGTTGATGCATTGTCGTGTGTAGGATCCACGAATTGCTGCACCACTTGGCAGGCTACTTACGTCAAATGTTTTCTCTTAGTCGCCGAAGAACGTCGCAATAAAATCGTCCATTAACTGTTTCATCTGATGCGAGAAATCCTTTGTGCACGTTGCCATCAGCGTCATAGATGCAAACTAACATGGACTTGACGTTGCTTCGAACTTGCCGTGCTTTCTTCGGTCGTCTTCCACTGCTACATTGTTTCGGGATCATACTCGTACAGCCATGGTTCGTCACCAGTATCAATTCTGGTACTGAAGTTCTCATCCCTTTCAGCAGTTTCTTTCAGCTCTGTGCACACGTGAACAAGGTACTGTTTTTACAGTAACCTTGGCACAGACTTCGCAGCAATACGCCGCATGTTGATTTCACCGAAAAAAAAGAAACCGTGACAAACGCCATACAACAAGGCGACAATGTTACAGATGTCATTAATTATTCTGGTTCGATCTTGCAGGATAGCATCACGAACTTTTACCACATTTTGCAGCATGTTTTCCGTTGATGGACAACCGGAACGCTCATCATCATCAACCGACACACGTCTGTATTTAAAACGGTTATACCACTCGTAAGTTTGCGTCTGGCCTAAATCAAACTCACCAAACGCTTCTTTAAGCATTTTCAAAGTTTCCGCTGCCGTTTTACCAAGTTTGAAACAGAATTTGATGCACATTCCGTGCTTTTTCACATCGCTCTTCGGTATTGTAGTGTCGCAGACTAACTTAAACACAACTCAAGAAATATAAACACAGCACATCGTATAAAATAAACAAGTGCAATATAATATTGTACGGCTTGCCTGAGGATGCATCCCTGCCAGTTGCTGATAGTCGAAAGAAGGATGATTATACATGTCGTGACATCTTAAGCCAACTCTCTGCTGACACTGGCGCTCCACCAGTGCGCTTGGGGAAGGTGGTTCCGAACAAATCCAATCTTAGGCCCATCAAAATAACTTTGAAAGATGAGCAACAGGTTCATGATGTTATCCGTAGAGCTAAGGGATCTCTTCGGGATGGCAGTTTCAAGGATGTTCGTGTTGCTTTCGACCGAACTCCTCGTCAGCAACATTTCAATTCCTTGAGGACTGAATTGCGACAGCGTGTGGGAAACGGAGAATCCCTGCAAATGAAGTACATCAAGGGTGTTCCTAAACTTGTCTCGTTAAACTGCCTGATTACTTACCTGTTACTATCAGAACGTGCGTGGATTGAGAACAAAGGCCATTCAGTTTTTTCCATCTGTCACTTCTTCGCCATTTGATGTTATTGGACTTAGTGAAACGTGGTTTTCGAGTGATATTTATAGTGCCGAATTTTTTCCTGAAACCTATTCAGTCATACGTTGTGATCGACGATTTGAAGAACTAAGACAGTCTCGCGGTGGAGACGTTCTACTAGCATACAAGAGTACTTTAAGTTTTATTGATTTAAATTGATGTGTTTCGTGAATTTACTTATGTTGACATCGTTGGAGGCAAATGTACCATAAATTCTTTCCATATTATTATTCTCTATATACCGCCTTATATATCGATTACAAATTTCGAATCGTGTTTGGAATTATTTGAAGAAGTAGTTTTCAACTATCCTAATTTAATCATCATAGGTGACTTCAATTGTCCTCAGTTTAACCTCAATACGGGTAATGATACTAAATCGATACTTGTAACATCTTTTATGTACATGTGCAACCTTAATCAATACAACAGCCATTACTAATTCTAACAACAAATTGCTGGATCTCGTCTTATCTGATATGGATTGCGAGGTCATTCACGACGGTTGGTTCACCATTGGTTCCCGAGGACACTCACCATCCTCCTTTAATTATTAATACTTCCATTTTCTCAGATACTACGGCCAACTTTCCCGCTAACAATAACAAGTCTTTCAACTTTCGTAAAGCAAATTTTCCTCTTTTATATAATGTACTGTTGTGTATTAATTGGGACTTTTTGGACAGTGTCTCGGATGTTGATACCATGTGTGAAGTTTTCTACGATGCTCTATATTCTGTGTTCGAAAAAATACGTTCCGACTTACGTGAATCACCCCCGACGTTTTCCTAAATGGTATACTCCTGAAATAATTTATAACCTAAAATTAAAATACAAATATTTTAAGCAATTTAAAAATACCAAAAGTGCTGCATCATTATCACTGTTCAAGCATCTGAGAGCATTAGTTAAGAAACAAATATGTTCAGCTTATAAGATCTATCTTAGAATTACTGAAACCAAGCTTAGAGACAATTTTGATCCTACATTGGTGAAAGAAAAAGAGAAGTCGTATTCCAGGTAGAATGCAGCTATCAGGAGTCAATCTTGAGGATCCTCAATCAATAGTTGCATTTGCTGATCATTTTAAGAACGTTTATAATACACCCTCTACGAATAATAACATAGATCTCCTATCAATCAATTCAATGCTTCTCCATTTGCACCACTTGTATTGCTCAGCACTAAGATGCTTGGGAATAAATTTACTTCGGGGGATGATCAAATTCCTGCTTTTGTTGTGAGGGACTGTGGAAACGTGTTTGCTACACTATTAGCGAAGATATTTAATTTGGCCCTCGCTACATCTACTTTTCCCGCTATTTGGAAGAGTACTAAAATTGTTCCTGTCTTAAAAGCTGGTGATACGTCAGACATTGCCAACTACCGTCCTATTGCCATCGCAAAAGTTTTTGAAATTGTATTATACCAAAAGGTATACCCTCTTATTAAGACTGCAATATCAATTAACCTTTTCTTTGCCGATGACTTGAATTTGTTTTCTCGAGTCTCCGACTCGAGGGACTGCTCTCGACTTCAGACCGATCTGGTTAATATACAAACTTGGTGCAAGGACAACAATTTGCCTTTGAACCCCGTTAAGTGCAAGGTTTTATCTTTCACCAAAAGACGTAATGTTATGCACTTTGATTACCAACTTGGGGATATAAGTATATACCGTGTTGAATCAATTAAAGACTTGGGCGTTACCTTCGACATGAAACTGACTTTCAATGAACATATCAGCAATGTGTCTAAGCAGGCCACACAAACTCTTGGTTTTATTATCCGCAACTGCGGCGAATTTTCTAACGTGAGCGTATTGACATCCTTATTTAACTCATTAGTGAGATCACGTTTGGAATATGCCAGCTTGATATAGTATCCATTTTATCAAGCACAAAAACCTCTACCTGAGGAAGTTCAGCGGCGATCTTTGAAATACATGTGCTCAAGGTGGACGGCGTCTATCCCGACAGGGGTTTTGATCACACTCAACTCCTTTCTCGTTTCAACGTGCATTCTCTCTCCTTTAGACGTTTTGTAGCCAGTCTCTACTTCCTTCATAGGCTTCTTCACAACGAAGTTGACTACACAACGCTATTATCCTACTTTAATTTTCTTGTCCCACTATTCTTCACACGTCCTTCTCGTACTTTCTATCTTCCTTTTCCTCGAACCATTGTGTTGGTCAGGTCTCCTGTCTACGTTATGAGCAGCAATTACAATCAGGTTTCTTCTGAAATGGATATACATTTCTATGGTTTGTTGAGCTTCAGACAGCGTCTCTATAACATCTGCGATATGTATTCGTTGTAGTGTGCAATTAATTCCTGGATGTTCCCGTTTTTTTGTTTTTATTGGTTTTGATCACTTGTCCAGACTTTTGTTTATATTCATATATATTATTGCCTTGAATGTTGTGTATTTTAGGCTTCTTTATATTTTTTATATTTAGGAAATTAAATCTTTATAATACTTTTTTTTTGTTTCTATTAGTACTTATTGTTATGTGTATGATTTACAATTTTGTTTTATTTTATCCTATAAATGGAATTATAATTCTGTTGGGTAATACATATATAAATAATATACATTTATTAAGTGATATATTAAGAAATAGACAAAATAAATTGCTATTATAATGAAATAACTTTTTCATTTCAAGATTACAATTTGGGTAATGTTCTTTTTTTCTAGAATTAGAATTACTTTAATAAATTAATTGAAAAATTCGTTTCTATATTTTAGGTATGGCACTAAAGGAAGAATTTGAGTACCTGCCATTTAGATGTTGTTACTGTTACACTTTCAACCCATCTCGCAAGAAGCGCCCGCCCGCGCCTAAATTGGAGGTAGAATCTAAACAACAATTCTCTATTGAAGGTCCTAGCACGTCCGAATCTGAAAAGAACTCGTCAAGCGATACTGACAGTGAACAAGAAACTAAGGTGCTACCGTCAACTTATTCGCAAAACCTCGAAACGTTGTATCCAAAAGAAAAAGAACCGAGTTCAGACAGCGAAAAAAATGATTTCGATCAATTATCAGACGCGGAATTTAAAAATTCTGACAATGAAGCGGCCCCTATGGATGTAGACAATGTAAGCAATGCAGAAATACAACAAGAAATTCAAAAACAAACTGAGGAAGAAATTGAACATAAGGATGAGGTGAAAAATTAATTATAAATTTAATACAACTAACGAAGACTGAGCGACCGAACAGTCACGATACTGAAAGAAATTAATTGTTGATCCATTACAATTTTATATTACATCCATTATATATTAATTCTATAAAAACTTATATATGATTTCCTCCTAAAATAATAATTTTTATTTGTATTATTTTGTGTGGCATTTTTAGATATATTTATATACCTTTTTTATTTTAAAAATAAAGTTCTTGCATCGTAATTATAAAGAAAATTAAAAATTATTGTTGTTGATAAAGTGATTTGTAAATTAAAATGAAAATTAGATAACTAATAACTAGAATATAACTTGTAATTTTACTGATTTTATTTAAACATGTCTATTAATAATTGATAATTCTTAATAACTAATATTATTTTAATTGTGGGTTGGTGTATAATTATCAGGAGTTTTTTGAACAATACTTTTATTATGAAAAAAGAAACAAAAATTCAACAATAACATTTTTAAATTATTATTCCGGAGCAAAATGACCGTCTACTTCAATAACTGCTTCCCATTTGCTTGGAAGATGGTCGATTCCACGGGTAAAGAAGTTACGGTTCTTGGAGGCAAACCATGCCTTGACATCGGCCACTAAATGATCGAAATCGCCATAAACTTCGCCTGGCAGTTTTTCAACGATCGATTGACGTAGTAGTCCGTAGGCGCTTATAATGGAGAATATAGCGGATGTGTAAGCAGTTCCCAGCCCTTATTGGCGATGCATTCGACAATACGTTGCTCAACATGTATGTAGCCGCTCATTATCATGGTGGAAGATAATACTGTTCGTTTTGCATGTTTTCTTCGTCTCAATTTCAGCCTGAAGGCGGTCGAGTTTTGCCAGTCGCTGTTGATGCTGAATTGCTGCTTGCCGTTTTTGTCTGTAATTCGCCACTGTAGACACTCATCTTCGTCATTCCACCAATAACAAATCTCGTTTAAGATGATTTCCCAATTAATGATTCCGCTTCTGTCCCTCCAAACACATCCACATTGCTTTTTTACAGTGCACGTTTTTCGTTATTCCTTTTGTTGAAACTCCTGGCGAAGTGCAGACCTTTCTGTTGAGGTTTTTGAAGAGAAACCATGATTCGTCCTCAGTGACAAGATTCTTTAGAAACGGAGCTTGCTCGTTTCGTGCAGCAAATCGGTGAAAATTTGGACACGTTCGACTTTATTGTTGTCGGTGAGTTCGTGGGAGACCCATTCAGGCAATTTCCATATCTTTCTTTTTTGAGACAACGAACGATGGTTCAGTGGTCCACGTTCGAGTTGTCAAGCATCGTCCTCTTCCACAGCTGCCAAAAGTGCCTATCGACCTCTTCTTGGCTTATCTTCCAAACAAGTGTCGCCAGATTTGAAACGGACAAACTATTCCCTGCATCGACTTTCGTTGATTGTTCCTTCGCCAAAAAGTTCGTTGAGATCGCGAAATGACTTTCTATCCTTTCTCTAAGTGGTAAGGAATAATTGACGAATATGAGTACGATTATCGACACGCATTTTTATAACCTGAAAATAGAAGAATATTTTTACCAATAAATTTTTAAAAATTTATAAAATTTTGTATTGTAAATAAGACGCCAGCAAAACGCCTGATAATTATGCATCAACCTATTATTATAATACATATAATTTTAAAGCTAAAATTAGCTATAGTTCAAAAAATAACAGTAAGTAGATGACGGACGCGACAGGCATTTTTCTTAAAAAGTATGCGAAATATTCCGATAAAAAATCTTTGAGGTACGGCTATACTAAAATTTATTGAAAGCATAATACAGTTTTGCGATTTATTCTAAATTCGAAAGATTTTGAATTATATTATGATTTAAGATGTTTTAATAGAGATAATAGCAAAGAAGTCATTCTCTTGCATCCAGGGAAATACTTGTGGTTATTGTCAAAAAATAGTGTCTTTAAATATACTGCATATTTGTTTATTCACTTGAAGACTGTACTGAATTTTGAATAATAAAAATAATTTTTATTCGTACAACAGCAATTGCCACTTACATGACAGTAATGATACATATAATTTTAATTTATGGTTAATTTAAAGCTACTATTTAGTTTTTATTAAATGATAATTTTCTGCTTAAGGCCATAAAATAATTTATTTTGATTAGGCAGTGAATTGTAAATCTTGATTTTAATATTAATACCAAATTTTTGCTGAGCATTGACTGTAATAGAGAGTTTGTTCCTAGCCACTACTTTTTACAGATATGCTCTTTAAGAAATTCATTAAATTGTTTCCGCATTAGTTCCCGCATAAAATATTCCCGTCTTTAAATATTTATCCGCTTCAATTACTAACTATGATGTTAACAATTCTTCCAAGATTTTCTATCGATTTATCGTTCGTTTATGATCGTGTGAATGCGATTTTGACGAACGAAACTAGTAATACCCGTCTTAGAAATGACATCAAACTAATTCACGGAATTCTATAGCTGTGCGCCAACCAGACCTTTTACTAGAAGTTTTTGTAAAGAAATATTAGTGTACTTGTTCCATATTTGACAGTGTTCCTTTATAATTATGAATATATATGAATCAGTAAACTCTACTATAGCCATGTCTATAGAGTGAGATATTTCACATAACATTTCTTTAATGTGTAAATTACTATATATTTATACATACAATGCTCCAAAATTCTGAGTGAAATTCCATTTATGTTTGAATGAAAATATTTGTTTATAATATTTTTTTAATATATTATATTATCATCATCATTATAATTCTGTGTTCTTGTACCTTACAGTGTCGAGGTTTTCTATATTGATACATTTATTCTTCCTCATTAAAAAAATTTTCTCGCTTTCCTATTTTTTGCTATTTTGTTCTTCTTTGTCCACCTCTCTTATTCTTTCCTACAGGTTTTGACTTCCAGATTCTCTTAAATTATCTTTCCTCTTTCGTTCTTTTCAGATATCCAGACCAATTGAGTTTTTAATTTTCCATAACTTCTTTGATTGGTTTTACTTAAAGTCTTGTTCTAATTTGACTATTTCTGTTTTTCCCGAATCTTTTTATTTCTAAGGTATTTAATTTCCATGAGTTGAATTATTTTTCGCTGTCGTTCAGTTAATATCCAATTTTCTCATCCGGGAGTTCGCACAAGTATATATTGGTATACATTGAATATATTAATATATAAAACGTTATTTTTACTTTGTCTGTTACATTTTTGTCCGAGGAACCTCTTTTGTAACGAGTTGTAGAGTCTAGTAACCAACTGAATTCTCTGATTTATTTCTTCTTTTCTTGTTCATGTGTATCATTAATTATTTTCTGTGTAATAAGTTTTCAAAGAATTCAATACATTAAGATATTATATTACTTTATATTTCCTTAATTCTCAATTAATTTTGTTTGTAAGAGATTCTGTACACAACTAACAAATATAAAACATTAAAAGTACTTGACGCTCAATAACAAATTTAAATTTAAATAATAATATAAAAAATTGAAACTCAATATATATACTAAAACAGTACAAATATTGTAAATAGGTACTTTATGACACAGATGCAATCGTGCGAATGTTAGTTCAATGAAACAGGTGTAAAACAACTTTCTTTTATTTCATATGTAGTTAGATGCAAATATTTTTATATTGTATATATCAATAATTTATAATAGTATTACATGTTACTTACATTTTAAATAATAAATGTATTTTAGGTCCAAATATTTTCGTAAAAACTATTTATAAAACTAGATTATTTCATATATTAACTATAAAACCTTTCTTTAAATAATTAAAAATAATAAAAATTTAAACACTTTTATAAAATCTTAACATGAATTTAATTTATATTTCTAATCGTTCTATATTATAGTAAATAGAAACAGAAAATCTTCGATAATAAAACAAACTGAATACACTAATATTTATGTACCGGGTACGCCAAGTTTTATGTCCACCCCACTTTTTGACCTTTAATATTATAGGAAAGGAACGCAATTTATACAGTATACATAGTGGATATTAGCCTTTCGAGAGTGCATATTAGTTTTTTAATATTGTTTGTAGAAGGCCGTAAAATGAAAAAAAACTGCATTTACATTAGATTTACAAATTTTATTCGCCACGTTATGATGGCCATTTCAACTTCTAGAACTTAAGATTCTAATCAGAATTGAAAAATATTAATTAGATTTCAAGTAAATCGTGGTTTTACACATTGGATACACATTTTAAAATTCAATTTTTTTATTCACATCAAATGTTTAAAATGCCTTCCTTCCTGTTCGATGCATCGTCGAAGTCTCCTTTTAAAATGTTCTAACAAAGTATCAGCACGGTTTAAATGATTAATTTCCTCAAACGCCAACCTGATTCTTTCCCTCATATTTTCCATTGTTGTTGGTTCTTCTCTGAAGACCATTTGTTTTATAGTTCCCCACAAATAGAAATCAGGCGGCGTTCGATCTGGAGACCGTACTGGCCAACTGATGGAGCCACCCCTACCTATCCACCTCTCTCCAAATTGCTGATCCAATTGCGCCCTTGCAATTTGGCTGAAATGGGGAGGTGCGCCATCTTGTTGGAACCACATACCTTAAATCAGCAGAAAATAAAGTAAAATATTTTTGAAATTATTTAATAGTTTGGTTACTCACGTTGTCTTACGTCCAGAGGTATTTCCTCTAACAATTGTCCCAAATTTTCTTGCAAAAAATTAGCATACGTGTTCCGATTTAGATGCCCATTAAAAAAAAAGGGACCCACTAATTTATTATTAATCACCCCTCCCCAAACATTAATGGACCAGTAATTCTGCGTGACTCTTTCTCGCATCCAATGGGGATTTTCTACTGCCCAATAGTGCATGTTATGTCTATTAATCTGTCCATTATTCTTAAAGGTACACTCATCAGTGAAAAGGACGTAATCAAAAAAAGTGTGCATTCTGTCTTAATTGCTCTTCAGCCCACTGACAAAAATTTACCCTATTTTCATAATCTTGACCGTGCAATTCTTGGTGCAGGTCTATGTGATAGGGGTGATAGGCGTATTTCTTTAAGATGCGACGCACACTTGTCGCACTAATGTTGGTTTGTTGACTTAAATCGCGAATGCTTATATAATGATTATTTTCTACCGTATTAAGAACTCGTGCTTGATTTAATTCATTAGTAATAGGTAGATTGTTGTAAATTTTCTTTTTGTGCGTCACAGTTCCGGTCTCTCTTAATTGCTCAAATAGCCTGATAAAAATTTTTCGGTGTGGATGTTCCAGATCGGGAAATCTTTCCGCATACACACGTGCAGCTTCTGAAGCATTTTTCAGACACTCTCCAAATACCATGAGCATTTCAGCTTTTTCAGCGACTGAATATTGGAAAGGCATGATTAATATAGGAGGTCGAACCACTAAAGAAAAATAAGGTAGTTGTTTTAATGTATCTAATAATTGTTTCCTCAACTTACCTTCTTAAATATCTGCTCCTATAAAGCGAAAAAAACCCGTAATAACCTAAAAAATTATTAAAAATTAATTAAATTTCAGGATAAGAAGCTTCATAAACATTCAATTTAGTATATGGAATGTGGCCACCCTCACGTAATTAGAACTTTCGATTTTAGGGGTTGACATAAAACTTGGCGCACCCGGTACAAAGGTAATAACATGTAATACACATGTGCAATACCAATAAAAACAACGAAATTTCAGTTACCCAAGAAATAATAAATCTACAAATAAATATGAAATTAATTGTTAATCCAGTGTTTTCTAAAATGTTGAAGGCTTTATTAAAATATAAAATACGAATTATACTAAACCGTTTAAATTAAAAATTAGCTGTCCTTGAGCATCCACGTAAAATTAAAAAAATTGCATTTGTTCCATCTTTTACCCATAAAAAAGCCATGCAGTAGGAGCGTTATATGGAGATTAACCAAAACAACTAATAACATATCTACATAACATACATTACAGGGCAATACATTTAGAGTAAGTATTAGCAGCAGATATTCTAGAACTACTTCTTAAATGTATATTACTTTTATTATTTTATCCATATGCAGTTTAACTAACCACAAAATCTGTTCATCAAATCTAAAGTACGTACAAATTTTGAATAAATTCACAACTCGAACTCCAAAGATGTAAAATATAGTTACAGTACATTTACTACTAAGAAGTTGGATCATTTATAACTGCGCAGAGAATAAATACACCGCAATCAACGTTTTTTAAGGATTTAAATAAAATCAGTATATCTTCTCTCGAAGTAGAGTTATAAGACAATATGGTGGTTTGTTAATATTCTTGTTATATATAATATAACCATATGATAAATTATCCTTCTTGGTGCCAAAGTTCCATGTGTTATTTCAGTTATATTTTTGACAAATATATCTTTGATAAATATATATATATTTGTATAAATAATGTATTTTTTTGTATTAATCATGCTTAATCAAACTTTATGTGACTTGTAATGTACCCTAAAACAGTATTACCTTTTTAATTAACAAATTATTTTATATATATTTTTCTAAGAGCACACTGCCTATATATTTTGCACGTTAGTAGTAATTTAAAAAAGGACTCCTATATTTTTACAAAAGCATTTTTGAAATAAAAAAAGGTATACCTTGATTTTTAATTGTTACAGAAAATTAAATAAGATATGAAAAATTGTTATGGAGAACTCGATGTCAATTTTTAAATGAACAGGAAAATGTGTTCAACAAATTATAAGTAATAATTTAATATATTTTATTATATTTAAGCTTATTACACACAGCAGAAGAAAATGAAAGGCAATTAAGAAATCATATTCTTTGTTTTCACGGCTTTATTTGCATCTCATAAGTAATTTATGGTAGGGGATTGTGATACTTCTGATGGATTGTTTTATGTTATGTATTGGATTAGGTGCCTTTTTGTCTTTTGATACAGCAGAATTAATAAATGCTTTGTATTTTGTATGCCTTTTTATTATATTGTTATTTTCATACCTTTTAACACTTAAGTTGTAAAAACTTTTGTAATTCTTCGTGTAACGTGCAAAGATCATTTTTATATTTTGCACCGAAAATATACAATATTTATGAACCAAGGGCGTTATGGGTATTATATTGCTCTGAGGTCGACGTTAATTCAACCCGAGGAATGAATGTCGACCGAGGGCGAAAAATACATTTCTTAAGGCCTGTATGACATGATGCGAAATTTTGCAACGTGTAAAACAAAACAATACGTGCTAAATTTTCTGCAAAACAGCAGCGAAATTATTTAGAATCGGTTTTAAATTTTTTGCAGTCTGCGTGAAAAAGGGCGCAAATGGATATAAGTGGCAAAGTTAACAAATATTGTGATGTTTGACATTTGTGACTAAATTATTCAAAAGAATATGTTATAAATTTAGTAGGTATACACCTGACCCAAAGATAGTAAACTAAAGAGGCCTGTGTCGTCACCACGAGACACGAGAATACATGTCCATAACTATATACAATATGATTAAAAACACTTTTTATAAGTGGTGGCTGTGGATTACATATATTTCATAAAGGTATGTCTTAACTTAATATCATTTACTTATCTGTCAAATGTGATTAATTGTAAATGTCAGAATATTGTATTAGTAAATAATAAATCTTCTGTTTATAAATTATTTATTAAAAATGTTGAAGGAACAATTTAAAATTAGAGTAAAAAGGAACATATTAAAGGAACTGTTGAAAATGATAACCATTATGATTTAAACACAATCTAACTGGACATTTCATATTTTCAAAAACCCTTATAAGCATTTCATGCGTGATTCGATTACATTCTTGAATTTTTGCTTTTAATTCATCAATAGTATGGATAGGTTCTTTATAAACTGTATTTTTTAAATGAGGTGTAGGTGTAATGGTGTTAAATCAGGTGACAGAGGTGAATACGAATTTTCTGTTCTAGCACTAATTAAACGATTGTCATAAAATTCCTTTAAATAATAGACAGTAGTTTGTGTCGTAGTGCTGTTGCACCATCTTATGGGAAATACCCTTGGATTTCCTTCATCATCATGGAGCTGATTGACAAATATTTCTAAAATATGGCTTCATCAATTATTACGCCTGGATATTTCAAACGAAATTCTTGTAAACATAGTTGACTTCTGTACCTGCATTTTCCATTTTCGATGTAAACTCAATCCGGGGACATACGGTATATTACATTTTTTAAATATGCGTAATCCACAGCCGCCCCTTATAAAAAGTGTTTTGAATCATCTAGATAATGTATAATAGGTGAATTTATTTCCTCAATGTTTTAAAATTTACAATAAATTCGGTGAAACTAAATATAATAACTAGAGTGGACCAATCCGGAGCGATATTGGTAATATTTCATATAAAAGCCGAAAAACTCCAATAATTTATCAATTTACATATATATATATACCGTACTATAGAGCGTCTATACAAAAACATTCCCACTGAGCGTCGCCGTATATAGAGGCTGTATATCGAAAAACTGTATTAATGGACAACCGAACACCCAGACCCATGTAGCGGCAGTGGGAGCGTCCTCAACAATTGACCGTTATATTTAGACTCAGGTTTATCGTAGTTGATATCAAGTCGATCACAATCGTTTCTTTGAAATTTTTTGCTGCTTTGTTTATTATTTAGCTTTAGAAATTTAGGTGAACATAATTTTTCTATTCCTATGATTTTCGTTTATGTAGATAATGTAACAGGTCCAGAAATTTATATTAATTTATTAAAGTACTGTTTAAACTCAAAACTGCAGATAATAGGGAGCAATGTAAATTAAATTACTCGTATTTTAAACAAGTGAAAACCCTGAGTCTGTTTTTTTGCATCCTATCGTATTTATATTTTTAATATATGCAATTACATAAATTGTGCTAAACCATTGCAGTGGAGGTACTTGAAACTTAATTTTCATATATGTAATATATGTCGGTGCTCGGTGTTCAACACAGAAACTGTGCTCCAATGAAAAGAAATGCACCAAGTAGGGAATTCCCTTTTACGCGTAACAGAATACCGCATTGTTAGAAACTTGTATAGGTCATGGCTAATAACTAGAGAACGGACATTCTTACCACATGACTAAGTTCTCCGAATCAATAGCCGTTGTCCATTGTTAACGCTGCGAAAATCAGGTGTCCGAGAAAGTCAAACACAAATACTTCATTGTATTACGCCGGGATGTACTCAGCAAAGTTTATAAACATTTCGAGATGCCGATTGCGTTTAATGGATATTTATCCTCCGACTACAATAGGTATGTTGTCATTGTAATCGCAGCGGACCAGATGGTCGGGAAAGACTAACAAATACTTAATTGAATTACGCCGAGTCATGTGGTAAGAATGTCCGTTCTCTACTAATAACAGAAGTTTACACTAGCGATAAGAAGGGAAGGAGGGGCTTTAGTTACAAGAAAATAGTAGGCGCTCTGTTGAACGCTAAAATGGTTTATGTCTGAGTCAAAATATATTTGATGAATAGAGGCGCTCGGCTGACCGGTGAAACAATTTTTTTATATAAGATATACATCTGACCGCTGGCAGCGACTAGTGATGGCACTTCCGTGAACTATTTTTATTCAAGCATCACAAAAATGTGCATCTGAACGTCCCCGAGATTTTTATGCCAAAAGCTGGTATGGACATCTAGGATTGCAGTGGAAAATTTACAGAGGCTTGCCACCGAGCGACCGTCTATCGGACAAAGAAGAACAAGAAGAAAGGCAACATAGTCTCAAGTTTATAAAGGAAGCACCTGATGATACATTTTTATTAAGCAAAGTAAGTCAGCATTGGCAAATAGTACAAAATTTTCATTTCTTTAAGAGTAGGTCATTTTAATCTTTGAACTTAGAGAAGATGAAATTTACAAACTAACAACAGATGATATTCAAGATTTGGAAATAACCCTTCTCGTAGTTATTTCTGACAAAAATAAAAATAATAAAATTTGCAATCACTGAATATTTGGAATTTTGCAGAAAATATACTCAAAAACACCAGAAATTTTTTTTTATTAATTATCAAAAAAGGAACCCGTCAAATTATCGGCATAAAGAAAATTGGAATAATTCCTAGCGATGTTGCGAAATATTTAACAATAGACGGGTCACTGCTTTAAACACTCTTCTGCCTCTTTATTAGTTGAAACTGGGGCAGATTTACTAACGCTAAAATAGCACGAGAGCTGGAAGAGTTCATCCGTAGCTGAGGGATAGAGGAGAGTGGGGCAAGTTGTTACAGGGGCAAGTTGTTACACTACCAAAAATTTCCGCATTTGTCGTTGAAGGTGCCTCTATCTGACACAGATAGAACCAGTAGTCGAATGCAACCTACTCGTGAAGTTTTAAATTTCTAGCTAGGAGACCAAACAGTTGCATGAAATTATTTTGACGCATGTGAAGTAAATTAATGTTTGTGTAGTAATCACTTTATATCTACGAGACGATAAGTAATCAATTTTTATAGTGGTATAGGTTGATAAACATAACTGTTTTTCTCAAAGCTCCACTATTTAGTTTTGAGTTTAACTTAGATATTCACAGAAAAAATCCACATTATTTTACTAATTACCGACCGGGGGAAGTTGTTACAATAATCATGGGGCATGTTGTTACTGTAACTTGCCCCGTCAAAGTAAACGAATTGAACTATCTATTCCAGTATTTTTTTATTCTAGTAATTAATATGATACGGACTTATAAGAAAAGGACTGACAGAGGAAACACGTCCATTGCAGTTTTTGAAAACGCTGCCAGAGAAAAATATATTTATTCGGGAAGCTGCAAATCGATTTTAAATTAATTTTCGATATCATCAACCATCAAAAATTGTTGCCAAAAGAGAACAAAACAAGTTGGGGCAATAACTACGGGAGAACGGCAACTAGTAACTAAGGCTTTGGCAATAAGTGCCCCTTACCACAATTATTAATCGTATCCTAAATACGTATTTAGGATACGATTAATAATTGTGGTAAGGGGTTATATACCTTTTTTAAGTTAGAACTCCTAACTTCAACTACATTTTGATAACTCATGTTCACCGCTTACTTATTATTGATTATTTATTAACCACATCCAATATATACATGTACATTTCCGCGGGTACATAATATCGATGATATATGAAAAATTCCCATAGTAAAAATGACGTAGTAATGTACTTACGCTTATTAAAACAATAGAGTAAAGTGAATGAAAAAATGAATTTATTATTTACACAATTTTCCATAATAAAAAGTAATGAGTAATGAATGTAGTGAAAATTCCATAATTTAATAAAAAAATTAAGTTTATTTGTAGTTTATCAACTAGAGATCAAAATTAATTTAATAAATACAAAGGTATAGCAATCGCCAAATAAGTTGGCGCGAGTAGGGGGTGCGCAGAAGCCGTTTTTAAAAACGTCCACCCCCACTACTCAAGTGATTGTCAGAACACATTTGTCATTGACGTTTGACAGAACATAATGTCTTTGCTAGGGGATCATAAAGTGATACACGCTGAGAGGTTAGAATTATCTGACATTTGATGTAAAACTAAATACAAATCTCCCCACTACTTTAAATCCTGCGCGAACTTACCCCTCCTCGCGCCAACTTAATTGGCGTTTGCTATATTTTTAATAATATAAAATATTATTAAAAATCTGGTGTGAAGAACACAAATACAGGTTCACTATTAATATTTTTTGTGAACGTGTCCGAACATATCCCTCCCTAGAGACATAGATACGTATTTCGCCTTTCTACAGGCTCGTCGGTACGCCCCTGCTGGAGAAAGGATATTCTCAGACACATTCACAAAAGAGAACCACATAATCACATCACCGAAATTATCCAGACAGGGCGTAGAAGTAAATTCAGCGCTGCCTGTTGTCAGACAGCCGAAATACCTCGCCCCGTCCACATAACCAATGTGAAGTAACGACGCCCTTCCAAAGGTGGCACAGCCAATCTCTCTAGAAACTGCATTTTGTTTGTGTCTTCACTCATACTACGGACTAACCGATGTGTAATGTATCAGAATAATTGAAACATACATGAATAGGTAAACCCCACCAGTTTTGTATAATACAAAGGTATTTTTAATAATATAAAATATTATTAAAAATCTGGTGTGAAGAACACAAATACAGGTTCACTATTAATATTTTTTGTATGAGTGAAGACACAAACAAAATGCAGTTTCTGGAGAGATTGGCTGTGCCACCTTTGGAAGGGCGTCGTTACTTCACATTGGTTATGTGGACGGGGCGAGGTATTTCGGCTGTCTGACAACAGGCAGCGCTGAATTTACTTCTACGCCCGGTCTGGATAATTTCGGTGATGTGATGATGTGGTTCTTTTTTGTGAATGTGTCTGAGAATATCCTTTCTCCAGCAGGGGCGTACCGACGAGCCTGTAGAAAGGCGAAATACGTATCTACGTCTCTGGGGAGGGATATGTTCGGACACGTTCACAAAAAATATTAATAGTGAACCTGTATTTGTGTTCTTCACACCAGATTTTTAATAATATTTTATATTATTAAAAATACCTTTGTATTATACAAAACTGGTGGGGTTTACCTACTCATGTATGTTTCAATTATTCTGATAATTTAATAAAGTAAAAGACAAAATTAATTTATTATTTACACAATTTTCTATAATAAAAAGAAATGAGTAACGAGAGCACTGAAAATTTCTTAATTAACTAAAAAAAAACTTTATTTTTAGTTTATCACTTAGAAATCGAAACTAATTTAGGAATAAATATTTCTACTAAATTGTTAATTTGAAATTGAAATGTACAGCGAGTGATAAAAACCGAATATTCCTACACCAAAATAACCCGATTTAAGACAACTTACCTTAGTACAAAGTTTGGGCACTATACGGCGCTGAAGTTACAAATCTGTAATCGTTTTTTTATTATAAATGTAAAACAGATGATTTGGTACGTTGACATAGTTTTATTAGACAAAAAACCCATATCAAAGTTTTCAGTAACATTATTCCATAGCCGTAGAAATTATTTTTTTTTTTATAATTGCGCATTTCAAATTTCCACGCCAATAGAAGAACAACAGTTTTAAGTATAAAATTTAATTTAAGTACCTTATCTACTACAGAAAAGGTACTATTTGTAAGAATCGATTACTGTCATGGTTTTTGTAAAATTTGTATTAATTTTTTTCCCCCGCGAATCAAAATATGTGTAGAGAAAAAGTACTTGTCAAGTAAGGGTAAATACATCTTCTCCAGAAGGAATATTGCCGGGTTTATAAAACAGCACACATCCTGTCTGTTCACCGTTCATATCCAGAGTTCTAATGATAGTAAATAACCATTAATTGTTCCATATGCTCATGTATTAATAATTGTCTGTCTCCGTAAATCCATTTATACGTTTAAAACGACAGTTCAACATCTATCGATGAAATAGGGACATATTTATCCCCGGTTCGGAAAAATCTACTTCTTAATAATAATAATCATTCATGTCTTAACATCCCCCAACAGCTTGACGCCATACAGGGGGCATTGGAAAGCCATGAGTTACTATTACGCCTGCGCCCGTGGAGCGACTTAAGATGTTCAGCTGCTGGCATTCGCCTAGAACAAGAAGGAAACTACGAAAATCTACTCGAACAGCCCAGCCTCGGATCCGAACCCGGCACTACCAGTACGCTATCAGCCGGCTTCTTTACCATCAAACAAGTCAACCCTTTGGCGTACAATACAAAATCATGTTTACTGCTTCAAATTTTCTTTTTAAATTTTTTAAATATCAGGTATAAGTTATTGGAAAGGAATTGATGAAGATTATATTCAATATGCATGTCGTTAGTTATAGAATATTGTGGATTAGTCGGAGTAACGTCTAGATGGCGGAAGGCTACAGGTATCCTGGAATAATGTCCATGAATATTGGCTAAATCTACCTGAATAGTTGGATCTATAAATACTTGTTGAGTGTGTAAAATAGAGACAGCATCACTCGGATCCAGTAGTTGTATTATACTTTTAACGTTGCCGATAATAGGATGCTGCTTCTATTCAGGTGCCCCAGTGCGTTACGACAGGTTCTGGTGATAATGGCACATGTGGCAGTTTTTCACGGAAATAATTTTTTTCATGCAGGTGCCTCACAAAAACTTTCTTGGCAAAAGATGTCAATTTATCTGCATTCGGGTAGTATTTTCTGACTTCGTCTGATACTCGATGAAGAGCATGTGCGAAACATGTGATATGCGTCATACTAGTGTATGTTTGTTGTAAGATACGACCAGTTGCCTTCATATATACAGGTCCATCTATTACAAAAAATAACATTTTTTCTGTATATATATCGTGTTTTTCACCTTATTGCGATTTCAAACACGAAGCTATGTTACATGGCATAAATTATCTATTAGTTGTTTCGATTTCTTTTAGATGCAAGTAGAAGTGTAGGCATTGTCATACCACTGTCCATTACATGTTTACGCAATAGAACTCCAGTAACTAATAAAACTAAACAATTGCTAGGCCCGCTACAAATTCAATTAAGTCCCCTCCTGGAATGTACCCCTGACTACCCATCCCTAGGCATAAGTCAAGTTTAAGTTAAATTATTTCATTTAATTATTTTTCAATAAAATGTCTAGTCATAAAACATATATTGAAGCGTTATTTTCACAATGATGAAGTCAATAAAAATATTGGTATTATTTTATGAATGATTGTAGAGAATCTAGTCGGATATCTGCAACAATTGTTCGATAACAGACTTACTAGTAACACAAGATCATAGAATTTAACACCTTAAGATTATTTTGTGCTTCCTCATTTAATTTTACTTTTTAAAATTGTAGTTCGCAACATAAGACGATTTACGAAATAACATGGGACAATATCAACGAATTAATGAAGATATGCTGATTCATGTTTTTGAAAACATGAAGCATCGTATTAATTTATGTTTAAATGTTAATGGTCAATATTGTCAACATCTGCTGTGGTAAATTTAATAAAACATATTGTCCTTGAATATTTAATATTCATATATCTAACATTTATTTAATTGATTAATTGTCTCATATTAAATATCAGTTTTCTGTGTGTCTTTGAATGACGTTTTATTTAAGATTCCATTGAATAAATTTCATTTTGAGAAATACGTTTAGTAGTCCATAGCTGAGGAGTTTTTCGACGACCGTTATTTTCATTAAGAGCTTATAACCTCAAAAACATATAAATAAACCTTTACTTTTTTAATACAGCAGAATTTTCTTAAGATATACTAATAGTGTATTAACACCACTTGAAAATACTGTCATGTGAGAACGCTAGTTGGGTTGTATTTGGTGCCACACCAGCGTTGCCAACCCGAAAATTCTGAAATCAGTAGACTCCTTCGTAAAAAAATCGGTAGATTTAAAAAAGGTGGCAAATTTAAAAGAAAAACATTTATTTAGTAAAAAAACATTAAGAATTTACATTTTACAAAAATCATATTTAATAAAAAAAAACAGGTAAATATTTTATTATTGATAAAGGTACAAAAAAATTAGTCATTATTCTAAATATTAAAAATGGTTATCTTCTATGAACAAACACAATTCATATAGTATCTATATAGTTCCTAAATTGAAAAATAGATTTGGTTGGATACGTAATCTAATTTTCACTTGAGGAACTATATAAATTATGTTTGTTCATAGAAGATAATAATTTTTTTTCAACAGGAAAAGTATAACAATTGTTATTGCCTAAGTATTTTTTGTATGCAACAATGCTGATAGGCTCAGTGCTTAATTTGTTTCGTTACTTTGTTTTCATAAAGTTTATGGTTGAGAATATCCTTTCTACATTAGCCGAAGAGTGTGGAAATAGTATATTAAAAAACAAGTTTCATAAGGCACCATTTTGCCGCACGAGATCAGTTTAGAAAACGAGCCGCTATAGCGGCGAGTTTTCTAAAGAGCGAGTGCGGCAAAAGGCCTTATGAAACGAGTTTTTTATACTATTTTTTCTATTTTGCGTTTTTTACATTAATAAATTGCTTAAATTGGAATTATTTAATTTGAAAGTTCAGTTTAATTTTTATATAAAGCATGCAGTTGGTCACATTGATACTTGACATTTTCAAATTTAAATTTTGCTATCCGCAAAGTATATTATATTACATATTATTTATTAATTTTCGTTAACATTACTTGATATTTCATTTAAAAATATAAACATGAGTGACAGAAACATATATATGTTGTTGTCAATTGTATACAACAGACGTTGTTTGTGTAAAATACGGACATATATCATATCTGTCAAATGTATATAAATTCTTAAAATCAAATGACAGCAATGATATTTATTTCTGTATTCGAACAACGCCAACATTGAAAAATGAAAAAAAGTGTATCGAAATGAAGCTCATCTTTCACACTGCTAGGATCAATAAAATTGAATAACTTAATTATATTTTCTTTTAATGGAAATCTTTGAATTATTTGGCTACATGCTTCTACATAAAAATTTAAACACCTCTGTCTAAAAAAAGCTATTTGGTCTCCTGTTAAATTTAATTCTAATAAAGCTTTTGTAACGTTAGCACCATAATAAATTTCTCCAATGGGTAAATAGTTACAAGGATCTTTGTACTGCACATTTTCGATTTGAGTTTTTCTTAGATATTCCCTTTTAATAAAACAATCAAAGATAGACTTAAGTAAGCTTGTAACACTTTTATATAATTTATACAATTTAGGAGATTCTGATTGCATTTCTTTGTTAAGATTATTAAAAAAAGGTAAGCTAAATTCCAAAAATAGCAAAAATAACTTGGTGGTAGGATCGTTTAATTTCCGTAAAATATTTCCTGCTGCTAAAATATCATTATTTGCTACACAATCTGTAAAAAATAATTTTAATGCCGCATACTGTTCTAGAATTCTACAAACCACGCTATGTACCGATAGCCACCGAGTTTGCGAAGGATGTAGAATTTTATGAATCTTAATACCACAAAATGTTTGAAATTCTGCATACTCAGCAATTCTCTTAGGGCTAGAACTAAAATAATTATATATATTTCTAGTAAGATCTTCCACAAATCTCGGCAACTTTTCACATGAATAAGATGCACATAAATGAAAAGAATGGCATATACACTTCATAACATATAATGAGGGTATATCACGTTTTAAAAACGTCATTAACGAATTTTTAGATCCCATCATAACATTTGCGCCATCTGATGCAAACCCTATCGTATTGTCCTTATAAGGAATTTCATTTTCATTAAAAAATTGTACTATGTGGTTATACAATGTCACTGCATCCGCCGCAGAAAGTTTAATGGAGCCCAAAAATGTATCCTGAATATTGTCATAGTCATTAAAATATCTCACCACTAAACATAAATGTTTTGTGGTACTCCTGTCTGTGGATTCATCTACTATCAAGGAAAATTTCTTTTTTCTTAGTTCTTGACAAGTTAATTGAAAACCTTGACGTCCTAATACATTTTTCACTGTATATGTATATGTATTATAGCAAACATAAATGCTATAACCAGTTGATAGGGCGAAGGGCAATAAAAATCGGTAGATGAGGTCCCAAATCGGTAGATTACTTCCTAAATCGGTAGATCTACCGAAAAATCGGTAGAGTTGGCATCATTGTGCCACACATTTGAATGGCAAATTGTTGCATAGACGCTGATTGATTTGTATTTTGTTCCACTTGGGAGCGCCAAATTGTTAAAAGAAGAACGCTTGTGGCTGGTGTTGATTTTGTTTCGGGCTAGCTGCAGCGTCTTAAAAATAATGAAAATGCTTTGAAGTAATGTAATCATGATGCATCATGATTAGGGGAAGCCTAGAATAGATGGTCATAATTTTTTATTTTTGCGATTGTATGAAAACCAACAGCATAATAAAATTGAATTTTGGTACAGTGTTGCAGATAGAGTTATACTATACTTATTTAACAGATCTAAGTCAGTTCTTTTTATTGTTTTGAAAATATTGGCTTAAAAAAGGTGAGTATGGCCATCTTTCCTAAGGTATCCAAGAGATATGGCCACAGCTGTTAGGGTGAGATAACCAGTGACGCGCCGTCCATATGGGCAAGGTCGTGCAGCGCACAACGGCGCCAAGGCCTTAAAGGCGCCTACGGCCACTTGTGATAAGTTAAATTTTAAAAATATTAAAAACATTTTTTGAAAGTTTACAACAAATCAACAAATTTACATAAAACAATTATTTTAGCATTGACAGCAATAATTTTATTGTTACTTCAAAGAGTGCACTTGATATTTGCATCTACACTGTTTTTTGTATAAATTTAAGATCATTTTCTAAATTAAAGTTAATTAAGGATTACTTACGATCTAGAATGGGCCAGGAGCGGCTAGAAAATCTTGCTATCATTTCTATAGAGTCTGACTTTTTAAAGCAGCTGAATATTGAAAATCTTATTAATGAATTTGCCAAAAGTAAAGCTAGAAAAGTCCAATTTCTATAAGACATTTCCGTTGTTTTCCTTCACGTTTATCTATTTAAAAACACGGCACTCTAAAAATATTTTATTTGACCTTTTGTTTTTTAATAATTTGGAATACTGTTTTTTATTTTGTTACTGTTGTTTCAGTGTGCAATAAAAATTTTTCCCACTCCCCTTATAGTAAGCATACCATTATCTATGCATACCTTTAATACATTGTTTCTATGGACGTAAGTTGGTTTTACTGAAATGACTGTGATTGTTATGACAACGGGGCGTAAGTAATTTACTTACGTCCTCTAGGGAAAAAAAGTGCATCAAAACACGTGTTCTATTAATTTATATTTATGGTAATATTACAGTTTGTACAATTAGTAACATTATTAACAAAATTGGGATATTTATTTATATTTCTTGATAATTCAATGTTATTATCACCTACTTTATCAGCAACACTTAATTCCGTGGTTTCATTTGACACTATTGAATTGTCAAATTTCGTTTTATTTGTGTTTATAATCAATTGTACATATGTAGGAACTGCCTAGTAACGTTTCAGATGTGTCTAATTTATTAAATTCCGAGGTTGTTCACCGTTACTGTTTATCATGATTATATTTAATTTTTGAGGATTTTATTGTATGGGGAGTGGGAAAAATGTTATAAGCAATTCGGGAGGTAACATTTTGTAACAGCCGAATGGACTTGACGGGCAAGCCTGCACGCAACAGAAGGCGATCCGATGGAGTGCGGCATGCGGAGGGGTGATATAGCGGACTTGCCGGAGCAGCGTGCACGAAGCGAGAGAAAAAGATACGGAGACTTCGGGGAATACCGCTAGAGAAAGCGTGGAGTGAAAAAGAAAACTATGTCGTCCGGCTGTTGTGGCGTGTACTATAAATTTTATTAAAGTGTTATTATCGAAAGTGGTGTCTTTAATTTTAGAAAAGAGGTTTAACATTGGGAAAAGAGGTTTTAACATTTCAGAAGTGGGATAGACCTACAGGCAACTGATAATCAATGGTGTTTGTTGGTGAAATAAAAAAAAAACTGGTGCTTGTGTGCGTTGTGAAAGTTTGTGTAAAAAAAAAAAAGGGACATCACATGCAGGCGGTATGTATTAACTTGACAATTCTTGAGAACTAGTAGTGGAACATTTCATTAGTGTACCAAGTCAGTGAAAACTATATACAGGTTGATCCACTTGTGTTCTCAAATTTAAACAGGTGTTCATGCATGAAACTTATTCTCGTTTATTAACATGTACATTTAGAAACAGGCGGTTATGTGTATTAACTATTAGTGGCCTGCATGGAAAAACGAATCCGAGTACCTACAAATACAATGGCAACAGGCGAAGGTAACGGTGGCTCGTCCCCTAGTTCGGAACTCGATTACGAGTGGAGTCGCGAGGGTGCTGAAGGAATGAATATCGAAAAGCTCCTGAAGGCAGGCCTGGCGCAGGTAATTACGAGTTTTGTGAAGAAACAGACGGCCGAAGCCTTTCAGCAAATGGCTAGCTCCGGCGATAGCGACAGCGGCCGTGCACCGCGTGTTGAGACGCGAATAGGTGGTGAAATTATTGAACCATTTGACCCCGATGATAAAGATAGCAACATTGACAGGTGGCTCACCAAGATAGACCAACTTGGGGTGGTCCATGGTTGGTCAGCCTATGAGAAGTCGTGTTATATGCAGACGAAATTGCGTGGGGCGGCCAGAAAATGGTTTAACCATCTTGCTGAGTACGATCTCTCATGGGAGCAATGGAAGACAAACTTGAAGAGGGCGTTTCCAAGGCAGCATGACTTTGCCTGCCTACTAGAAGAATTGGTGAACCGACGGAAACGAGGGGGTGAAACCATGACACATTACTATAGGGACAAGTTGGCGTTATGCGAGAGGTGCGATATCACAGGACAAAAGGCGGTGGCTTGTATAATTCGGGGACTCCCAACCGAGTTACAGGCGAATGCATATGCCGTACAAAGCGAGTCACCCGGAGTATTATATGCCAAGTTCCTAACAGGCCTGGAAAGCTACGGCTCGGCGAGTTCATCCCGAGGGCCTGTGGCAGAATTATCTAGACCCAAAATTGTAAGGGGACCCTCGACGGAAGTCAGAGGTGGCGCAACAGGAAATGCGGGTGGGGCAACAGATGTCACAGGCGATAGGCGTATCAAATGTTACAATTGTCAGCAATATGGAACCCACATAAGTAGAAACTGCCCCAAGGCAAAGATGGAGCGATGCAAGCAGGGCGGGCATAGGCAGGCCAGCTGCCCGATGCGAACGAAGACGGGTGGTAACCAAGTGAGGCTAATAACGAGTGAGTTAGACGAAACTTTTAAGAAGGTGGAGAAGTCCGAAACTGGTGATGATGTGAAAATCTACATAGACACTGGTAGCGAGCGGAACCTACTTACTAAAGTGTGTGCAGATCGGTTATCACTGAAAATACGTGAGAATAACACAGTGCTGCGAGGTTTTGGAGGCGCCACTACACAGGTAATGGGTGAAACGACACTAAACATTACAATAGACGGCGTCAAACTGCAAGTGACTGCCTTGGTAACCAACTACGAATTATCAGGAGCGGATCTTTTCTTAGGCCAACCAACTTTGACGACGGATGGTGTGACACTTCTGGTCAGGAATGGTAAGGCGAGAATCTTACAGGACGAAGATCTTGGTGAAACGTTTAGGCACATGAAAGTGGACGAAATACCCGATAAATATGTGGTACGGTCAAAGCAAATGTTAATACTTCAACCGATTACGTATTCGGTTGCACCCGTTATAATAGAAGGCGCTGCACCTGGCGAGACAATAGAAATCCCGCGGCGATTCATCGAAGAACAAGGCGGTGTCTTTATGATAATGGAAGGGCACATTGTAGCAGGCGACGTCACCGAGGTGGTTTTGGCAAATCCGAGCAATGTGGCGATAAGGCTCATGGCGGATAGAGTCTTGGTGAGACAACGTGGCACTCTCCGAGGTGGACCCGGTGACGTGGAGATGGTGAGTGTTAATAGTATCAATAACAAATTGCATGAAAATTTCTCTGGATTAGATGCAGGTAATATCACTCCACACGAGAGACAGCTGTTACTCGAGTTACTCATGTCTTTCAGCGAATGTTTTTCTACAGGTGATGATGATTTAGGCACAACACATCTAGGCGAGATGAGGATTAATCTAACGACAAATAAGCCCATTTATTAGAGGCCTTACCGGATGGCAGTTTCGGAAAGGACCATAGTCAGGGACAAAATTCAGAAATTATTAGCAACTGGTGTTGTCCGTGAGTCAAACTCCGATTATGCTAGCCCCATTATTCTAGTGCCCAAAAAGAATGGTGATTCGCGAGTCTGCGTTGATTATAGGGCATTAAACAGGATAACGATCAAGGACCGATATCCCCTACCATTGATTGAGGACCAACTCAATAAATTGGTTGGTAAACGTTACTTTACAGCTTTGGACTTAGCACAGGGATACCATCAGGTGCCGATGCATTCCAGTTCAGTGCATAAAACGGCGTTCATCACTCCGGACGCGCAGTACGAGTACTTCAAAGTTCCATATGGATTGGCAAATGCGCCGGCTGTGTTCCAGAGGGTAATAAACAAAATGCTGGGCGGTCTCCAAAATAGAGATGTCTTGGCGTACATGGATGATCTGTTGGTGCCCTCCGAAACTGTTGAAGGTGGTATCGAATTATTAAAACAGGTACTGATTCTATTAAAACAGGCGGGATTGAAACTCAATTTAGCAAAATGTACGTTCTTAAAGACTCAAATAAATTATTTAGGTCACGAGATATGTGCAGATGGAGTACGACCCGGTGCGGGGAAGATTGCGGCCGTGGAAAAATTCCCAATTCCAGTAGACATACATTGCGTAAGACAATTCCTAGGGTTGGCGAGTTATTCCGCAAATACATCAAAGACTTCGCAAAACTGGCAAAGCCTCTTACAGACCTTACGAAAAAATACACAATATGGCAATGGGAAAGAGAGCAACAAGAGGCGTTTGCACTACTCAAGCACAAACTCGTCGAGAGAACGGTGTTGGCAATGTATTCTAGTGAAGCACCCACAGAACTCCACACAGACGCCAGCAAAATTGGATTAGGGGCCTTGTTGTTACAGCGACAGAAAAATGGCGACTGGCGACCCATTTTCTATTTCAGCAGAACTACGTCACCGTGTGAGCAAACGTATCATAGCTATGATTTGGAAACGTTGGCGGTCGTGGAAGCGGTAAGACGATTCAGGGTGTACCTACTAGGCGTACATTTTAAAGTTATCACTGACTGCTCGGCAGTAAGGGCGACAATGAGTAAAAAAAGACCTGGTCCCGCGGGTCGCCAGGTGGTGGTTAGCATTACAGGAATATGACATGGACATGGAATATCGCCCTGGCGAAAAGATGCAACACGCTGGCGCTCTGAGTCGTAACCCCGTCCCGATTCACATAGTCAATATGGCAGAAGCAGACTGGTTCCTGACTGTTCAACTGCAGGATGAAAAGACCCAGGAGATTGCGTCAACACTGACTCAAGGCATAGCAGATAAAAAGCTTAAAGCTAAATTCAAAGTACAATGTGGGCGTCTTTATAGGCGAACTTTTTTGGGAAATAGGTTATATGTACCTCCAGTGGCTAAATTTAATCTTTTACGCAGGTATCATGATGATGCTGGACATCTGGGCGTACAGAGGTGTTTGGAGCTGCTAAAGAGGGAGTATTGGTTCCCTAGAATGGGACGATTCGTAAAAAAATACGTGACTTCCTACTTGAGTTGCGCGTTCGGTAAGAGCAAAGATGGTAGAGCGGAAGGGTATCTGCACCCTATCAAAAAGGTGGCGATACCTTTTGACACGGTGCACATTGACCATGTGGGTCCCTTCTGTAAGAGTAGGCGTGGAAACTCTTACCTTCTGGTCTTGGTGGACGGGTTTACAAAGTTCACCCTGTCCAGGCCAACTAAGACGTTGGGTTCGGCTGAGGCGATCAGTAAATTAAAAGAGGTATTTTCTGAATACGGGTACCCACGGCGGATTATCTGACAGAGGACCTCATCGATTTATTGGAGGGTTAGGGTGAACATGTTAATGAGGGCATTAATGTTTCAGAATGGCCGAATGGACTTGACGGGCAAGCCTGCACGCAACAGAAGGCGATCCGATAGAGTGCGGCATGCGGAGGGGTGATATAGCGGACTTGCCGGAGCAGCGTGCACGAAGCGAGAGAAAAAGATACGGAGACTTCGGGGAATACCGGTAGAGAAAGCGTGGAGTGAAAAAGAAAACTATGTCGTTCGGCTGTTGTGGCGTGTACTATAAATTATATTAAAGTGTTATTATCGCAAGTGGTGTCTTTAATTTAATTTTAGAAAAGAGGTTTAACATTGGGAAAAGAGGTTTTAACAATTTACCAGTCTCGAACTCTATTGCAAGTCCTCGGGCAAGCCCTCGGACGCAAACTCGTCCTCGACTGGTAAATCTTACTTACCTCCCTTATTACTTAAATAACTATTAATAATATTTTTTTGTATGTTAACCTATTGTTTGCCTCAAATAAAAAATACCTACCAGTACTAACAAGTCTAAAGAGTTTGTCATAAATTTCAATGTTGAACTGTGGGAGAGTGGCTGGTAATTTTGGCTCAATACATATAGGGTAAAGGCGCCTATCAGTATTTCGCACGACGGCGCCGAAGATACTTGGCGCGTTACTGGAAATACCCATACCCTGCAGTTAGGAAGTTAAGTAGAAAAATGTTCAGTTATGAATGTTTTATTCATTTGAACTTCATTCAACAATATTTTATACAATCTGTAGGAAATGAGTATTGTAATTCTATTAATTAATGTAATCTGATGGAAGTCTAGGTATAAGATTTTGCCATATTGCTTCTGTATATTACGCTAATAAAAGAGGGTTTTACACTCATTCTGTTCAGACATCTCTGAAAGAGAGTGTTTTTACTGAACACATGGAGTTTCCCCCTATCAAAGCAATTTTTCTGGTATTTATTCTTTTTGTATCATTTATTTAAAATACATTAAAAACACATACATAACAAGGTGTATTTGCCACTAAAGTAATTCCATCCAGAAAAATATAATTCTGAAACCTTAATCAAGTTACATTTCTGCTAAAAGCACAAAATTTGAATGTACACTAGCTGCAACTTATACATAAGCAAAAAAGTAAGTATCTATTCAGAAAGAGATATTAAAATTAAATAAAAAATACTTTAATCGCCTGCTACAAATAGAAATAAATAATCACAATTAAAACTATACCTGCTATTAATAAAATTCAAATTCTCTTAAAATATAATATCCTATTTACTGATATTCAGATCACACCTATAAAATTACAAATTAATAAAGTGTTACTAAATATATTTTAAGAAAAATTAAATATATTTACTGCCTCTCTCAATTGCTCAAGCTAAAATAAAACCGCTTTATCTGCAGGTTTCTGAAGATCCGGTCTTACTGGCTCTATTAATAGTTCCACTCTTTCTGTTTTGAACTTTACCTTTGCTAGTTCTTCCATTTTCCTTTTTTTTAATAAGATGAAGTTCTTTCTGCTCTGTTCTTACCTTAGCATTTCTCTCAGTTACTGCTCCTACTCCACCACCCTTCCTTTTGAGATATACTACTATATTCTTTATTCAAAATTGAAAATACTACGATATTCTTTATCTACAACACATACATTATTACTTATTATAATAGGAAGCAATTCAGTTATATTTTCCTTATTTTCTAATATCAAACTGGGAACTTATGTACCAATATATTGATTATGTTTATATTATTTACCTAACTCTAATTTGTCCTGCTTTTTCCGTTAGTACTACCTGCACATCACCTTCCTTCCATGAACAACTAGGTTCTGTATTACTGTTAAAAGTCATGTTTCCACTTAATTTCGTATAATAATGTATATATATATAGGTATATATAATTTTAATTGTACTCACAATTATCAAATAATTGTTCCTATAAAGTAATTGTGATATGCAATAACATTACAAAATATATGTAAAACTGCAGAATAGGGCTCCAATTTACGCATGCGCACAAACAGGCATACGCATGCGCATAACTCAATAAAGTATGGCAGCGTTGGCAAACCGAGCATCTATAACAAATTAAGATAAACCTGCAGAATCAGTGTCCCATCCAAATTTCCCGCTACGAATATAGCAAACTTACTGCAACGTTGTCAAATCTCTGGTAATTATTTAAGTTATTTCTCATTGTTAATTCACCTTATTTTCCAGTTATTAATTTACGTTAATTTGTCATTTTTATATGTTATAGGTACTCCTAATTTATATGTTATAATTTAGTTAGAACTTAAAATACATTGTTAAATGGTTCGTCTTGGTATAAAATTATTTTGCGGTTATATTAACAAATATTTACACATCGCTCTAAATCCCCATTCTTTATATTAGTAGTGCATTTGGCAACGTTGCTCGTATATTGCCGACATATGATTGGTTATTCTCATCCGTAAATGTCAGTTGAAATGGGAGCTTGATTCTGCAGGTTTACCGGATATATGTATTAAAATAATACGTTACGTCTAGATTAATTACATAATATATATTTATTTACCTTAAACCAAAATGAAAATACAATTTGTCAACGTTGTAGCTGGTTCCGTATGCTAGTGGCGGGAAATTCGGATGGGAGTCCTATTCTGCAGTTTTACCAAATATATATTTTTTAAATAGATGGTTGCATTTAATTACGACGATTTTTATTATTTTGTTGAATATAACCTTATTTGTCTTGAATTTATTTACTTCAAATTATCTAACATATGGCAACGCTGTTGAGTGGTAATCGCATTTCATTGGTTAAAAATTCATGTAATATATATATTCATGTTATATATTTTGCTTAAAAAAGGTACCTAAAATGCATGATTACATTACCAAACTTTATTGTTCCCACAATTGATTTCACAAGAGAAAATTTGAAAATTATTAAAATTTAGTAGTAGTATAATTTCAAATATGCGTTGCTGCAAAAAATGATGACCAATTTTATTTCTTTGTTTAAAATATGGCAGCACTGACTTCTGGCTTTGAATATTTGAAAATGGCTGTGCTTAAATTGTGTCAATCATTTTTAGTGTTCTAAAAAAAAGAAATAGTAATCTTCTTCCTAATTTTATTTGAAAATGAGGTGAGATTTAATGAAATAACAACTTTAATCAGTAATTTATTTTGCTTTACCAATTTTAGCGATCAAGTAAGTCCAGAATCCGAGAAAATGGATATGTCGGAAACATCTGATGCTTCTGGAAATGAGCAAAATGATACTAAAGAAGTATTGCGATTAAATAAGCCAGTACATACCACAAAACTAGATAACGAATTACTAGATAATAAGCAATATGATATTACACGAAGTAGTAAAAACCATAGCCTTACAAAAAATGCAACTAATTCACATCCATTAATGTTTTCACCAGTTTCTCCAATATCGTCTGATTTCCCAGATCTAATACCCGAAAAACCTAAAAGAACAACTTATCAGTATTATGACAAGCAGTCATTCAAGCCAGAAGCTCATAGTTCTGCAATTGATTTTACAAATTCAGGATCAGCAGATGGCTTGGAATATGCAATTAAAAAAACTATACATTTTGATTTACCATTATTAGATGAGTATAATGAAAAATTACCAGGTTAATGAGTAAAATGGCCTTAATATTATCTTAAATCATTTGCGTATTTTTAGATTTTCCAGCAAGCCCATCTGCTCTGAAAAAGGCTTTAATATATGATATGCCATTAGAAATATGCCATACTGAATTAAGTGATACTGAAAATGAAAAATCGATCTATGAGGCACACTTAAGTTCAAATTTGCAAAATGTATCACTGACTATGACTGAAAAAGAAGGTATATTTTTTTATATTCCCATTTGCTTTTTTTAAGTATTTTGTTACAAGTTTATTACGGATATATAATTAAGAATATTCCTCAAACTCCTCAAGTATCTAAACAGTATATTTATATATTCTTTGACATAATTACATTTGAAATGCAATATACAAATAATGTACTATATAAGATGCAGTTTCTATTTTGAGATTAATATTTCTTAATCTTGTAAGTACTTACTACTTATTATACTTTGAAAGTTATTATCTATTGCTTGTAAATCGTGAAGACAAATATTTCATCTTAGAAACACTAATTCAAACTAATAAAGATTTGTAGAATTACAGTCTCTGGTCAATTAATAGAACTGCACATTTATTTAAGACTATATAAATTACATTTACCAATTTTTAATGTTTCCACCTTCAGCTTTTAAAAATTGACTGTCACATTCACATATATTAATACATATTGTAAGTCACTGATTTCAAGCTTAACTCGATAAACTGACTTGGCAAATGAAACATGTACTGAACTGATTATAACTGACATTACTTGGAGATCCTATAGAATTCTCAATTATTTATCATCTATAATATAGAATATAGATGAAATAGTTAACAAAAAGGCCATGCTCCTAGTTGAGAATCACTTCTAAGTTATGGCTCTATATTCCTTTTTTTTTAATATACACTTAGCTTTAAGACTTTACATCATAGATCAGGAAATACTGCTAATTTACTGATTCAAATAAATCTTGAATTGATTTTGCCTTGTGACAAGTGACAGAAGTTATAGAAGCCTGCATTTGGAAATTCAAGTGTTTGTCTGCCATGTCTTTGTAAAAATACATTTGTCTAGGCTCTTCTGGACAACTATGTTATGACCAAATTGTAACTAACAGTGTATATATCACAACTTTTAGCATATTTACATAATTAAGAATGTAGGTCTTTTAGTCACTGTCTCTATTTTTGATTTGTCACTGAACAAAATCTATGAAATTGAGGAAAAAATATGAGTCTAATCTAACAATTCTGTTTTCTTCATCTTACCTTTAGCTAATCATTAATTGTGTTCTTTTCATGAATTCTTGCTCATCATATTGTTTGCTGCAATATTATAAATCCTTCCAAAAACATTTTGGTAATTCATTTCCTGGAGAATACTCGATTTACTGTTTCAATTCTCTACTAATCAATCATCCCAATTGGTAATTAATCTTCTCTGACATGTTGTGCACTTATTTGTTTTTTTTTTTGTTTAGTCGGGCATCAGGCATCGAAAACTGACAGTGCAATAAATTTCAGCAGGGAAGAAAATTCACTAAAGATTTGCCCTATCCAGGATATGCTCGTACTGAAACAATGAAAACGTATAAACAGTTAGTAATTGCTTTACATGCAAATAGTAAGATATATTTCTCAAATGTTGAGGGTTAGTGCGAGAAATGTTCATGCCATTATTCATAATCTTGGCTGTCACAAAGTTGCAGCTTAGTGGAATTTGCGACTGCTTACTAATGATCAGAAGAATTTGCGTGAACCTTATCATTACAGTAGTTAATACGCTATCAACAAGTGAACACCTTTTTTACACCAAATGGTTAGTGATATCCAGGAATCCTGCTGGAATCACTTCAAGCAAGAATCCAAGCATCAGAGTATGCAGTTGAAGCATGCAGAATTTTCAAAGATGAAAAATATTAATTCTGAATCTTCAACAAGAGAAGTAATAGTGAATGTGTACTCCTTTTAAATTTTAAAAACTTGATGCCAATATTAAAAGCTGAGCAATATGTAGAGGGCTAAAACGTCTACTGGGCAACCTTACAAAAGGTGTAATCCTTTTACATGTAGCTCAATCCTATTACATTATAATGCTGACCGTCATGTAGCTCAAACGATTAGGTGTTCCAAAAACAGCCGCACAAACTACCAGCAGGAAATCTATAAATTAATGCACCTATGGAGCTCTCGCCTTAAAATTAATAGGTATTTTATTAAATAAGAATTGCTTTACAGTCTCGAAACGTATTTCTATTGAATAATCTTCGTAGCAATCGTATTACCTAATTTAGTTTAGACATTTATAAATTATACGCAAAAATTTTAATTTAGAAGATGGCCTTAATAAATTGACTAGAGACTATATTTGAATTATATATCTTCAGCAATTTCTAAATGCTCTTAGTTTTTACTGTTATATATAAATTAGAGAAATTCTTTTACTCGGGTTACGTATGGAAACTAGCAATCAATTTTTGAGTTCAATATTTTTAATAAGTACCTAATATCCTTTGACTTTATTAATCAATTTGAGATTATTTAAGGTATTTTTTCAAATGCTCCTTTATAAGTTGGATTTATCTGTACTTATTGTGAGTGTATGAAGTAATGTGGGGGCAAATTTATTTAAAATTGTTTAAAATTTTTTTAGTGTTTCTTGGAAAGCAAACAGTCATTGTCTATCAAATTTGTTATGTTATTATATACAGCATAGTTTATGAATATGAATTAATGTTAGTATTGTGTAATATGTGATTAATATTAAAAATATTTAATTTTAGGTAATTTAAATTTCCTAGCCCAGGGAAGAAGAAGTAATAAATTACGCAGAATAAAAGTAGTACATACAGAAACGAACCACGATAGTGACATATCAAGTATAGATAGCAATTCTGATAGTCTTAGATCCGAAGACGTATTTACAGGCAATCCTGATCTCTTAGATGAAGAAGATTTGGATATAACAAATGAAAGTAAGCAATAACTTATTAATACATTTTAATAATTGTAATACTTACAATTTTTGCTTAATAGCACCAGAAATATTAATGAGATGTTAACTCCTAAATATTTACTTATGATAACAAAAGATAAGATTAATATATCAGTTGAATTATGTTTAAAAAATCTCTCAATAATAAGTCGGCAGTGCGAATACAAAAACGTAATGTGAAGATTATCCAAATCCATAAGGAATTATGGTAGAAAATAATTCATGGTTTTGAAGAGAGAAAATATTAGACACTACATATTTTAATGAGAAGCTTAAATTCAGGATATCATCTTTATGAATAAGAATATCAAAATGGATTAAAGAAATGGGTGAATAATAATAGTTACATAATAAAACAACAATACATTAAATTTAATTAGGGCACCTAAATCGTAATAATGTTACAGATAAAATGACAAAAACTAATACATAAATGTAAAAACCGTGTATTTGAAAAAATTGATTTATAGGTAGCATGCAAGTACACTGCCGATAATAAACTCTTTATGTTAGGTATCTAAAATTGAATCGTCATTAAACATACGATGACGGCCATCTAAGTAACAGGTAAAATTGTAAGAGTACTGTTTAGTTAAGGAACATTTTATCATTTGTTTGAAGTCTAAACCCATGATTTTGTTTTATCTTCTGTGTACAAAACAATTCATAGAATTTATATGTCTAATTGACTGGAACTTTCAGAGAAAATCTCCATACTTTCAAACGCTGACCTATTAATCACGTTCCGCATAAAATTCTATTACAGGGACTATTAACTATTCTTCATAGATAAGATTTTCTTACAGCATTTTGCGACATTTGTCGTTTAAATTTGTATTTCCTAGCGTATAATTACTTGCCCAAATAGAATTTCTTGCTAATTTCGTCTTTTATCGGATATCTATCCAATGGGGCACAAGGTATTTTAACAACACCTTATACTAAGTTACTAATTTAGTTTCCTTTATCGTCAAATATTTTAAAAGATAATGAAAACATAGCGTCGAAATCGAAAACCATGTAAAGAATAGCTGTGTGACACAAGTTAATCGTATCAAACATACTTCTGTAGCCTTTTATATCGTAATAAAGTTAGTGGGTCTCGCGATAATAAGTAAACAGTTGCATCTATTATACAGTCCACTGAATAATCTCATTCAGATTCACACATCAACCACAAACAAGTGCACCAATTGATTTATAAATTTTAGTAACTTATACGAGGATGTATTGAAAAATTCTTAGCCTACTATAGAAGCAAACAAAATTTGAAAGTTAAAATATTTTATTATTCAACATACTCTCCTCTTAATTATATACATTTATTACAACCAACCTGCAACGCCTCTAAACCTTTCAAAAAGAAATTTTTATCTTACTCTGCAAACCAGGCCTCCTAGCTTCTATCACCTCTTCGTTAGAAGAAAATTTACGACCTAAACTTTTTTTTTTAGTTGAGGAAAGACATGATAGTCGAACGGAGCCAGATCTGGTGAATAAGGCGGGTGTTTGGGTAATTCGAACCTTAAATCACGAATTGTTTGCATGGCAACATACGATTTATGTGTAGGGGCATTGTTCTGCAAAAACAAAACACCTTTGGATAACTTTCCACGTCTTCTCCATAATTTTTTCTCGTAAAGTGGTCAGTAACGTCGAATAAGAATTCCCAATTATTGTTCTACCCTTATCCAGAGAATCAATCATGATTACTCCAGGGCAATCCCAAAAAACTGAAGCAAGAACCTTTCCAGCAGATTTTTGAACACGAAGCTTCTTAGGCCTTGGAGAACCAGAGTGTCCCATTCCATCGATTGTTGCTTTGTTTCTTGGTCGTAGAAATGTACCCAAGTTTCATTCATTGTAACAATACGGCTTAAAAAGTCTGCATCACTTTCAAACCGAGCACGGATTGAAAGCGATGCTTCCACCCTTGCACGCTTCTTGTCAACATTCAGACATTTGGGGATCCATTTTGCAGAAATTTTTCTTATGTCCAAATCGACGTGGACTATATGATGAACGCATTCATATGAAATATTCAGTGCCTCAGATATTCGTTTTAGCTCAATTCGACGGTCTGACAAAATCATGTTATGAACTGCGTCAACGTTTTCGGGTACAGACACAGAAATTGGCCTTCCCGATCGGTGTTCATCTTCAATGTAAAATTTACCCCTTTTGAAGCTTGCAATCCAATTTTTCACGGTCGCATACGAAGGACATTGATCGTCAAGGGTATTAAGCATATCTTCGTAAATCTGCTTACCTCTTAACCCCTTCAAATACAGGTACTTGATGGCCCGATACTCCAATTTCGATCGACATCCTTTTTTTCAAAGTTTATTGCGCAACTTTGGTTTGACTTTTTGACATGATACTTTACACTGACACTCTAATATGTTATTTTTCGTTGCTATGGTATCGCAATATTTTTTTTTATCCACGGAACCGGTCTAGACTAACTAGACATCAACACCCCCTCGTATAATTTAATTTAAGAAGAACAACATATAACTTGCTTTGTTCAATGAAAAAACAATTAACTATTTGATATTAGCAAAATGCCAATAATTTAAACACTTTTTTCTGTCATATATAAAATAATTTATCTTGCTTGCCAACTAAAATACGTATCCAAAAAACAAGAAAGTAATATACATCATCGTGTGTTCTCGTGGCAAATTCACTTTTTTCGCAAAGTATTAATCCAAAGATAAGTCTAACTTATGGCCTCCCGATTCTCTAATTTTTAACAAATTTCATTCTTGAATTATCTCTTTTCTGTACTTCATTTGGGGAATTATCTATATTTTAGTTTATTTATTTATTTATTATTGGATGATGTTCTTGTTCGCCTGCTTTTGTTCTCTTTTTCCAAGTATTATAGCAGAGAAGAATATACGTGTTTTTTGTACTCCTGTATTATATCTAGCTTGTGCAAATTATAGGGCTAAAGTTAATGTCGTGATCGAAGACTTGAGACTCAATTTATGTTGCTCCAATAGTAAATATTCTTAAACATTGCGATGATTTTGGCAATACATTTATATGCAAAATCCTCGTCCTGATCCTATCTAACTAAATTTTATACAACCAAACAAATTCTAAGGACTCAATTGTCAGTTAAATAGCAATAAATTCAAAGATTTTCACATGATATTTAAATTACAATCATGAATTGCTACAAATATTGTATTTTGTCCTGTGCGTGGAGCTGTTTTTGTTCTTTGATATTATCTATGCTATTTTTCTAGTACACCAGCTAAAATTAAGAACAAATGGTAATGATTATACAGGTTTTATATACACAATTTAATAAAAAAATATAATACAAATTACAATTTATAGGCTGCCTATAGATTAACAATTTGTTACAAATAATGCCCAAAATGTCCACTACCACTATTAATACAAGCATTAATCCTTCTCTTCATGCTTTTAAAAACAATTCTTAGTTGCTCTAGTGTTATATTTTGTACATCATTGATGCATTGCTTAACTCCACATCATGCATTCAATTAGCATAAATTTTACTTTTTAAATGATCAAACATTAAAAATCTAATCGAGTAAGACTAGGTGAACTCAAGGACTATCTCTCTTTTCAACTGAGTTACCATAAACCTGCTACAGATATTCACAAGTTAGGCGACTTGTATGATATGAGCAGTGAAACTGTCATTTTGAAAAAAAAACGTTCATATATTTCATTCTGCTGCATCAGTAAAGAATTCCAAAATCTCCCTATAACACGTTAAATCATCATTATTGTTTCTTCAGAGAATGTTGGCCCTATTATTTGTTGCCTTGACATTACTAGCCATATTCCATCTATTAATGGACATATGTAATTGTGTTCCATTATATGTGTGTGGGTTTTAGGCAGACCATATTGGGTAATTTTGGTAATTTACATATCCTGATATATGAAACCATGGTGTGAAACCAAATCTGTATCTGTACACATGGACATACAGCACGTATTTACCAGCGTTCACTTCAACCACAGACGCATACGTTTCTGTGTAACGAGTTTGTGAATGCGGGTTTATGAAGTAACGGTTGGGATTGTTCACTTTTTAGTTCAGCAGTAAATTTTGTCCTATATCCAATCAAATGGCACCAGATAGTCTCATGACATCTGACAGACAAAAGAGCTACGCCGATAAAAGCGATTTCTCCGAATAGCAAAGCTATTACAGAAGCAGAAAGAAATACATATATTAACTGTCTGTGGTTAAAGTTAACGCTGGTAAATATGTGCTGTATGTCCATATGTACAGATACAGATTTGTTTTATGCAGATTTTTTACAGAATGATCTGTAATAACGCTTAATGCGAGCTCTCGCATTGATATGCTAATTTTTTTTAAACATATTCGTGTATAAGATGTAGATATTTCTTGGATGTTCTGTTAGTTGCGATTAGATCAATTATTTATTATGCTTTATATTTTTATTCTAGGTTTTAAGAATACCGGGTGTCCTTGAAAGAAAAAGATGACGTATGAAAAATGAAAAGATGAAATTATATTAAATATGAATCCAAAATATGTGAGAAAAAATGTTTGCGGGCGGAAAAGGCCCCGCACTGCATACATCTTCATTTTTAATAATTCACTTGCATAACAATATAAATTTTTAACAGTTGAAATTTTTGTACGTTAATATATTGTAGTTACTGAACCCTAGCAAGACAAAGCTGTTTAAACAATGTCACCTTATAGTTTATATAACATCGACACCTGTTACGTATGTAATACACACATACGCTGTAGCGTATGGCTGTGTATAAGTACGAATGGGGTATTATTTATAGACATTCTGAATTCATAAGCGGCACATAATGCAATTTTCAGCGGATTTTTAATCTTGGGGTTCGTGACGTAATTGACTCACAATTTTTTGGATTCATATTCTATATAATTACATCTTTCCATTTTTCATACGTTGTCTCTCTCTTTCAAGCACACCTGTATATCAAACAATGTGTATGAATTCAATTAATACCTAAAATTATTCAACTTCACTAACAAATTATAGGAAGTAATTCACCTGAACCAATTGAACCTCTCAGTGCAGCAGAAGAGAGAAGGCATGCAAGACATTGGCAACGAATGGTATTGCCTGGAGGTGAACAGCGTACTATTGATATGCGTGTAATTGAGCCTTACAAGAGAGTTCTGTCACATGGTGGATATTTGAGAGCAGGTGGACATACTGCCATTGTCGTATTTTCAGCGTGCTTCCTACCTGATAAGTCAAGAATAGATTATGATTACGTCATGGATAATTTATTCTTGTAAGTTTAACGTATATTTTTCTCGAAATATTATTTTAATTAATTCTTAAATTATATCAGTTTAATTATTTTTATTTAGTGTTAATTAGAATGTCTGTTCTAGATATGTCCTTTGGACTTTGGAAAGATTAGTAACTGAAGACTATGTACTTATTTATTTACATGGCGCTGCGACTAGATTACCATCATTTAGTTGGCTAAAAAAATGTTATCAAATGGTTGGCCGAAAATTGCGAAAGAATTTAATTCATTTGTATATAGTTCATCCAACTCTTTGGATCAAGACGATGTTGTTTATGGCAAAACCATTCATAAGGTATTATTTTGACAAATTTTTATGGATAAATTAACTCCTATATAAAAATGCCATTTGATGGTGACATTTTTGTCACTTTGACAGCGATAAAAAGCTACATAGCTTCTTATCACTGATAAAAATGCTTCTTCCTCAAAGTTGTATTACTTATCTAGTAGCCCCGCATCGCTTAATTTATTTTGGCAGCTGTCAGTTATAATAACTATTGAGTATCGTTGAACGTAAAATATATTATATGAGTCGGTTTGGGAAAATTTCAACTAGAGAAAATACCGCAATCCACAAAAATACAAGATCGTCAATATGGAGACAATTTAAAGAGTTTGATTCATATCGTTAATTTATCTTACCAAAATACACTCGAGCTTTTCTTTCACGGATAAATTTCTTTTTAACTCAAAGTTTTTCCAATCGGTAATCTTGCTCGAAAAACTTACATTAGACAAAATCGCTCGACCTTCGGTTTCGCGATTTTTTCATGTAAGTTTTTTTCGTCAAATTACTGATTGGCAAAATAATTTCGTTACAAAGAGAAATTTATCCGATAAAAAAAAGCTCTTGTGTTTTTACTTATGATAAAAACTTATAAATTACATGAATATCGTAAATATTATTTAATATATTGGACTCGTAACTTTAATTTGATATCTCCCTGATATAAGGAGTGAACCACAAAAGAAGTTTTCAGAGTATGGCATGGATTAAATCATTTATGTCTTAGATTGATAAAGTGATCTAACCTACATTTTGTACTATTAGAAATAGGTTAAATCATAACTTGTCAATGTTACTTATGATTATTTACAAATGACACTTCGTCAATTCTCTTAGCTCAGACGTGACTTATATGTCTATCTCAGTTGTTCATGGCCTACCTAGGATACAAATTTTGTAGCTCGCTTGATACTTTAATAAATTTAATTGAATCGGCCGATACTTGCTGGAAATCCATAATATGTAAATAGTATAGTAGATACAATTTTAAGAAAAAAGAAATATAGGAAAGCAATAGAAAATGTGTACCCAATAATAAAAGATAAACTAAGCAATTATAATTAGTAACATACATAGGACCGATAAGTAAAAAAATAGGAAAAATTTTACGAAAAACAGATATAAATGTAGCTTATAAAACTAATAATTCTTTAGGGAAATTCATAAAAAATAATCCAAGACAAGCTAAAGTAATAAATCCGGAGTATACAAACTAACATGTAAGGAGTGCCCTAAAACATACATAGGCCAAACTGGTAGGAGCTTTGAGAAAAGAATACAGGAACATTTTAAAAGTTTTATTAACAAAAAGACTGACTCCAATTATGCACTTCATTTGTTGGAAAATAATCATAGTTTCAATACAGATTTTGAAATTTTACAGTCACAACAAAAAGGATTAAAGTTAAATTTACTGGAATCCTTAGAAATAAATAAACTTAAATATGCAGATATATTGTTAAATGACCAATTAGACCTTAATAATTCCCCACTTTTAAACTGGTTTCATCAAATATTAAGATAACAATAACTTTAGACGATACATCGGTAAGAGACGATTCTAATGTAGACAAGTGCAACCCATTAAAATAGTTTAGAAAAAAACATTTGTGAAGAGCGTGTTCAGTAGTAATATAAGATCTGAAGAAGCTACATCGTAGCAAAACATGTCGTCAATTTATTAATACATATAATAAAGTGTAATATATACTGGAAATTAGTATAAGTGTTTTACTTAAATCCCATTTACATGATACTTTAATGTTTTTTACTTTAATTTCTTGTTGTTATGCTTATACGAAAGCTGCTTGAAAAATTTCTGGAATTCTTTTTTTAATTGCCGTATTCGTAAAATTCGTCATTTCTAACTATTAACTTAGTTGGCGGTCCTTACTTCAGTTAACCAGTGTTTGCACAGGATTTAAAAGAAGTTAGTTTTCTGTAAATATGGAATTTTCTCATCAAAATGCTCGGGGCATGATTTTTTATGATTTCAAATGTGGTTTAACGCCGCAACAATGCATCGATCGATTTATTTGACTCCATTAACTGTCCATCGACGTCTTTTGTTGCCATTAATGCAGTACGCGAAATGATTAAACAAGACCAGCATGTTACATATTCTGATATTCAAGCATTCCTGAGCATTGAACATACGAACCTGCAGTCGTTGGAACTCGCACAACTTGACACAAGCTTAAAAACAAAGCCGTGTCAAACAGTGCAAAGAAAAACTAAAAAAAAATATTCTTGGTTAAAACTGTCTAAGAAATTGGGGTTTATTTTTGTGATCCTGAAAGTAAACGACAATCCATCGTTTGGGTCTTTCAAAGCCAGTCAAAACCGATGAACGCTATTTGTTCTCGCAGTGCTACGAAGCAACCGAACATGTATCAAGTGTAACTTTAGAGAATTGAAGAAATGTGAACGCTGATTGAAATATCATAATTCGTTTGCCGGAAAATCGTTGAAATAAAAAAATAATTGAAATCGGCGATTATTCTCTCCCCGAGCACGTTAAACGTCAGCAGAAACATTAAATTAATTACTTATCGGCCATTTTTACCTGATTTATTACCTTGTATGACCGATTTTCGTTGCCTAACGTGACTGTTGAAAGATTCTAAAGACAGTTATCAGTTGCAGAGTGGGAAAAATGTTTGGCAAGTTGGTTTGAACATATGCAAAAGTGTATTGTCAAAGGCGAAACAAAGTTGTTTAATGCATTGTATAATTGAATTGATTCGGCATTTACTTGATGAAGATCCATAATTAAGACGGTACGTTACAAACTAAATAAAAAATAAATAATATATCTATAAAATCAAGAAAGATGGTATTTAAAATATTTTTAAAGAAAACTATGAATTACAAATATTGTCGGTAGTGAAAGAAGGTCCGGTCGGCCCTAACTGTATATTATAGGGTACTAAACGTGTTTACGCATAAATTTGTTTAATAACCTACATATACATTTGTATTATGGTCTAAACAGATTTTAAGTAAATAAATTTAATAAAGGCGAGTTATTTAAATCTTATTTATCATTTAATAAAATTTGTGACTGTTTTAATTTATTGATTTCTAAACTTTCCAGTAAATTTAATTTCTTGCCTTTATTTTCTAAATGCAGAATTTGAAAATCTTTATCGAAAGTGTGGTTTTCTTCTAATAGATGATTCGCAAAAGTAGAATCTTGTTTTTTATTTTTAAACGAAGAACAATGCTCTGCGATGCGTTTAAAAATAAAAAAACAAGATTCTACTTTTGCGAATCATCTATTAGAAGAAAACCACACTTTCGATAAAGATTTTCAAATTCTGCATTTAGAAAATAAAGGCAAGAAATTAAATTTACTGGAAAGTTTAGAAATCAATAAATTAAAACAGTCACAAATTTTATTAAATGATAAATTAGATTTAAATAACTCGCCTTTATTAAATTTATTTACTTAAAATCTGTTTAGACCATAATACAAATGTATATGTAGGTTATTAAACAAATTTATGCGTAAACACGTTTAGTACCCTATAATATACAGTTAGGGCCGACCAGACATTCTTTCACTACCGACAATATTTGTAATTCATAGTTTTCTTTAAAAATATTTTAAATACCATCTTTCTTGATTTTATAGATATATTATTTATTTTTTATTTAGTTTGTAACGTACCGTTTAGATGTAAACACCTGAGGAAGCCACTGTGTTGGCGAAACAATTGTCGTTTTACGAGTAATTATTAAAAGTGAAGATTAAAACCGTAGTTTTATTTCTATTCTTAATGCATTGTATGTTTTCTTCATTGTTTCCAGAAATATTACTAGCAGTCACGGGCGCAGGCTTAATAATGACTCATGACCTGTACAATAATTGACGTGAAACTGTTGGGGTATACTAAGGCATGAAATATTATTTGTGATCTACCAACGTGCAAGCAACAAAACTCGCGAAAACAGGCCTTACTAAATTTCTGAAATCCAATAGCCTTCCTCGGATCAGCCGACCAGTACCACTAATCTCGCTCTACTGAAGACGCGTGGGTTTCTTGACGAAACTTTGTTAACCTGATCTATATTTAAAAAGGGCGCCACCGCGATTTGAAGGCTGCTTCTATAAGTGAAGTTACCAACATTATTAGTAAAGGCGCCGATGCCAAGCAATTATATATATATATATATATATATATATATATATATATATATATATATGTATTCACCAAAAAATGTAAAATATACAAAAACTTTATACGTATCTGAATACTGAATACATTAGCAAACTCCATTTTATATATGAACAAAGAAATATACGTATACGAGAGACCTCGGTATGCGCTCACAAGCAAAATACAATCTTACGTACGAAAATTACTACTAAATAAAATGCCACATTAAATATTTATGTAACTAAAGACATCAACGCAAAGATTCAATACAAAATAATGACTGCAGAACGGTGTAAACAATAATAAGTTGTTAAACGCGCAAATGACTGAATAAATAGCCAATACAAAACTGATAGATTAATGATTACACAATATATATCGCCGACAAGCGTGCTTAAATCCGATAAACGGCAATATAATAACGACAGTTCGGGCTTAATATCCACCGTCCAGGTGTTTTCTCAAAAATTGTCACAAAATAACTCACAAATACATAATACGGTAACCCAAACTTTGTCACACCACTTGCCTATACGACATATCAACGATAAGTGCCTTAGTAAAGACAGGCACGTCGCGTCCATGCGTACAATGCTAGATCGGAAAAGGGGGTAGCGATGACGTAATACGGACACCTGCAACTATGTACAGTTAAGCTCACATAAATCTAGTATAAACCATTTTTTAATTTTTGTTTTGTAATTCATTCTTGTAACGTCAAAATGACATTTGTCACTTTTTGATATCCAAAATGGCAAGAAAACTGACTCCGATAGACAAAGTACAAATTTTGATAAATTTGGAAAGTCGTAAGTTGAACAAGTCACAGAAGAATTTCATTTGAACAAATTCACAGTATTACAAGTTAAAAAATGATGTAAAAATGAAAGCAGTATATGGTCTTAAAAGAATATCAACTGATGTAGATCGCAATTTGCTTGAATATTTGAGAGAAAATAGAAAAAATGACAAAGCAAATTCACAGATCTCGTTAAGATTTACTAATAGGGAACAACTATGAGAATGTATTTCAAATACCTGGGAAGACATTGTTAAAAAAACCTAATTTTTTAAGTCTCATTGATTCTGTACCTAGGCAATAATTGATGCAAATGGCAGATCAATTACGTATTAGTTTATTTGTGTTTTCTTAATTGTATTAAAAATTAATTGACATTTGGTTTGTAAAAAAAAAGATTAATAAACACAAGCAATATTAGACAATTTTGACAAGTTAGGTTATACTAGATTTATGTGAGCTTAATTGGACACTGCCTGACATTGATCTCGGGACACTTCTAATGAAATAAATATACGTATAAGATATTTCAAATAATAAACCGTACTAAAATGGGAGCTGTCTCCTTTCATTTTTGATTCCCTGAAGTAATAGATGGATTAAATTGATCTACTGCCTTTATTATACTAACTTGGCAAAAGTAACCTTTTTTAATGTACTATCGTGAGCAATTGAAAGTTAACACTTTATTATGTTGGCATGTCGAAATTTCAAAATTTATCTAATGTATACAGTACTTTTGAAGTGTCAGTGTCAGCATTTAATCATAACATAAATGACATTAGCTTGACAATTTGGTAAAATTTACGCAGCTATAATAGTGCGTTTACTTTCAATTGCTCACGATAGTACATGGTTATCCATTTTCAGGTTTCAAAAAAAAACATAAGGAAAACATAGAATTTAATATTGAGGAAATTTTTTTTTTATGATAAAGTTTGGACCTTGCCATTATGTGTGAAATACAATATCGTTCAAATGAGGTTATTTTGGACCACATTTCGGCCGGTATCTCGGCCATCAGTTGACGAATGTTGTCTTTCAAATGCTCTAAAGTTATAAAGTTAGGGAATTGTCCGCATAAACACGGTCTTTTGCGTAGCCCCCCAAAAAAGTCTAACGGCGTTAAATCGCATGATCTCGGTGGCCAATTGACGTTGCCAAAACGTGAAATTAGACGGCCAGCAAACTTCTCGTGCAATAGAGCCAAAATCGGTCGTATTGTGTAACTTGTTGCAGCGTCTTGCTGGAACCACATATCGTTCAAGTCCATATCTTCAATCGCAGTCCAAAATAAGTCTTATCATTCGACCATACCTCTCTGAATTGACATTAGCCGCTCTTCTCTCGTCATCTTCGAAAAAATATGGCCCTAATTGTTGGGTGAGCTGGCCTTTATACGGATGCAGGTGTAAATCCAGATGCAAAATTCGCCATAATGAGCCGTAAGACAGGCCCAATTACTGAGAACGCTGTGGAATCGACAAATTGGGTTCTTCGGACACACTTTCACTCACGGCAGCGATATTTTCAGCAGAGCGTACATTACGATTATGCACATGCCTCTGCTAACGCGGTCTCCGTTTCTTCAAATTTTTTCACCATCTTGCCAATTGCTGGCACAATAGGTCGATTATGACGACCAAAGTTGTTTCTAATTGCGCGAAACGTGGCTACGTTTGAATCCCCACTTTTGTAGTATGTTTTAACAATTTTAACGCGTTTTTCTGTTATTATTTGATGCATTTTCGTAAATGGCAAATATTCAACTCAAAATTTGACGTTTCGGTTGACATAAATATTTGACAGCTGCCAAATGACAACCCTATGGTTTTGAAACCACAAAATGGATAACCCATTATTATCTCGACAATGTTTTATTTTGTCGGTGTTGGAATAAGTATATTTAATATTTATTTATTAGTATCGTTATTATTACTCTAAATATGTCGTGTTTCATATTTTCAGTACAAAATTCTACAGAAAAATAACGTTCGTTGCAAGCCTCAAGGAATTAACAGCACGAGTTCCATTAGAATGTGCCGCTATTCCGGAGAAGGTAAAGGCTTATGACAGCCTTCATTGTCGAACATAACTGATATCCAAAATCTCTTTATTTTTTACTAGTATTAAAAACAAATATTCCTGAGCTTTAATGAATCTCATTTCAATACCAATGTATAGCAAACGCCAATTAAGTTGGCGCGAGGAGGGGTAAGTTCGCGCAGGATTAAAAGTAGTGGGGAGATTTATATTTGGTTTTACATCAAATGTCAGATAATTCTAACCTCTGAGCGTGTATCACTTTATGATCCCCTAGCAAAGACATTATGTTCCGTCAAACGTCAATGACAAATGTATTCTGACAATTAGTTGAGTAGTGGGAGTGGACGTTTTTAAAAACGGCTTCTGCGCACCCCCTCCTCGCGCCAACTTAATTGGCGATTGCTATAATTTACTGTGATTTCTTACTTACTTTTATGCATTAATCATGAGTGATATTTATTTTTCGATAAATCAACACGATATCAGTATTTTAATTTATTTTTTATTATAAAATAAAAAGATAAATACATCGAATTATTTGGACCTTTTTTTTTTATAAAGGTGCACATAAAAAATATTTTTTAATGTAATTTTCGAATTCATATCATAATTGATTACAAATCACATAAAATACCTCTTAGAAGTATATAAAAAAATAGATTATTTTTATTATATAGTGTTTATAAAATTTATTTTAATAAAGAATTAAGAAATATAATGCTGTGTAGAGTGCGAGAAAAGTTATGTAAAATCATTCCTGTATAAATATTAGTCTATGTGGTTCTTAATTATTTACACAGTAGTTGTATTATGTGATATGAGATAAGTTTATATTTTATGAAACCTGCTAAATAGCAATATGATCTATGATGAGTATTTTAGGAAAAAGGCCTGTCTAATATGAATAAAGTATAAGTTTTATAAGTTGTTTTATTGTATTATTAACACGCAGAAAATATAGTTAAGTTAATATATTTAATAATAATAATTAGAATATATCTTTATTGTTCAATAGTTTACAGTATTTATGGGGCAAATTAAATATTATAATAAACACAGCGTATTATATCGATAAATTCGAGAAGTAGGAACTTTAAAGCCCTGATGGGGCAAAGAGGGTTATACCCCCACTAATGCTGCAGTAGACGTTTAGCGGTGACGGTCACTGTCACCGCTAAACGTCTACTGTAATAAAATTGTTTATTGTCAAAATAAAAATGAGAGATAAATTCTTTAAAACAAAATAAAATTCATTCTATGTAGACATTATTTTTTTAATAAAATAAAATTCTCAATTAAATGTTCAAAGGTTTGTCCTCCTTGCAACAAACAAAATTCCATTCTATCGTAAAAGCTCTTCCAACGTGAAATAATAAAGAAGTTATTGTTGCAGCTCTGGTAAAGTTGTTGGTCTCTTGTTAGAAATTTAGCTTTTCATATATCCCCAAAGGAAAAAAATGAATAACTGACAAATCTGACAGTCACGCTAAACGTCTACTGCAGCATTGGTGGGGGTATAACCGTCTGCCCTGACTCGGTTTTAAATTTCCTACTTCTCGAATCTCTCGGTATGTATGTAATAAATATAAAACAAAACGTAAAGGTTTCATTTCAACCATAGATAACAGTATAAATATTCGTATATATTAGCAAAGAATGTATTAATATTTCGAAACATGTGGCATCAAGGGAACTTTAAGCAACATTCGAGTGAAATCTCGAAGAGCCTCCATAGAGCGCATATTACTATAAAATATGGCAAATCAGGAGGAAAAGCTCTATTAGGTTATATAAAAAGTCAAATGTATGTCCTGAGGCGTTCTCTTGACATTTGACGTGTAAAGATTGTGTTATTATACTTAGCGCTAGCAGCTAACAATAGGTAGTTCACCACGCGCACTGAAGAGACTAAGAGAAAATCAAAACACGTGTCTGTACGTTAAAGTAACCATTACTTAAATATGTGTTGTATGTGTCCATGTACACATAAACAGATATGTTCTAAACATTTTTGTATTATTGTATATACATTCGCTTATTAGCTACATAAAAGGAACCTTGAAAATAATTTATATTACGGTGTTTCAATGCAATTTGATGTTATTTTTTAATGAAACAAATTGCACTACATAAGAATACTTTACTCTTACTTTAATATATTGTATATGTGATATAAATTTGAAACTTTTATATTGTGGATCAAGATTATGTTAAAATACCTAAGAAAATCGGAAAGGGCGAATATTATTGCACTGCAGGTAGATAGTTTGTCCATTAGCGTTTGATAGTTTGTGATACCCAACATTAAGATCATTCAGAAGTCTCCAGTGGTAAAAGATGAATAATTGACGAAAGATTGCGTCGAACTTTTATACGAAGTAAAATTGAAATCCTATGAACAGTAACGCGCCAAGTATCTTCGGCGCCGTCGTGCGAAATACTGATAGGCGCCTTTACCCTATATGTATTGAGCCAAAATTACCAACCACTCTCCCACAGTTCAACATTGAAATTTATGACGAACTCTTTAGACTTGTTAGTACTGGTAAGTATTTTTTATTTGAGGCAAACAATAGGTTCACATACAAAAAAATATTATTAAAATTTTTATTGCACACTGAAACAACAGTAACAAAAAAAAAAGTGAAGGAAAACAACGGAAATGTCTTATAGAAATTGGACTTTTCTAGCTTTACTTTTGGCAAAGTCATTAATAAGATTTTCAATATTCAGCTGCTTAAAAAAGTCAGACTCTATAGAAATGATAGCAGGATTTTCTAGCCGCTCCTGGCCCATTCTATAGTCTATTTTTAAAGTAGAGAGACGAATTTCTGAACGTACGCCCAAAGTACATGCACGAAAATCTTGAAAACAATTTGTACGCGGCAAAATTAAAATAATTTTTGCATTTGTGACACGCATATATTAAGTATAGACCTATGCAGAAATCAACAACAGGAATTTATCTAGGATGACAGAAGAGGAAAGAAATTAAGTAAATATTAGAAAGTGTAAACGGAGAATAGATAAGATACATAACATTTATTTATTATAATTCAAAATATACATTAATAATACATTTATTGTAAACTTACTGGTTCAGCAAAAATTACATTCAAATATTTATTTTCAGAAATGCAAATGTATAAAAATATTTATCATAAACTTATGAGCTGCTCATAACTATTAGAAGTAAATTAATATATCTCTAAATTATGATGATGATATCGAACTACAATCAAAATCTTCACTGTCACTATCCTCTTCAACTCTAATGATGAATGGTTCTACTACTTCGTCAATTATTGCATCAAGATCTTTCATACGGGATTCTTCTTTTATAACATGGTTTATGCATTTTAGCCAAGTAAACTACGACCAAGTAAATCTGACCCCCGGAAAATATGCGAACTAATTTACCAACGTCTTGCTCCGCACACCCTCTAACCCACACTTTACACGTTCGACAGCTGTGTACAGTCCCGTTCATGCTCCGTCATTTACAGTTCTCGTTTACTTGTTTATTAAATCGTTGTTTTCATATTCTCCTGCGTTCTTACTCGTTTCTATTATTTTTTGCTTCTTTTTGAATATCCGAACAGTTTTTCTTAAAAGTATTTCATTTTCTGTTGTTAGCTAAAGGTAAGTAATAATATAACCTCAATTATTTTTACGCGTTTACTTATGTTACAAATATGTTGTAGATTATCCATCATCTTCATTATGGCTAAACGAAAATCGGAGAAAGATGACGCTTTGACTATACTGGAGACAGTTATCGAGTTTTGTGAGGAAGAGAAACGAACAGGCCACTATGCTTTTCCTGTAGAGCAAGTCATTAGAAGAGTAGCTGCAATGACAGGAAAATCAGAAAAAAGTATTAAGCGTATCAAAACCAATTTACGCAAGAGTTTGGAGGACCAACCTTCATCTTCTACTATCCATATACAGCCAAGAAAGGAGAAAAAGTCCAAAATTATATTAGATGATGCGGACAAGTAATATATCAATATAAATATTTAACGTACTTTATATTTATTTCAATTTAAACCTTAGATCTGTATTGCGGAACAAGATCACATCTATGTACACTGTCAGTAAGACTGTACCTACTTTACAAAGTTTACATTCATATATGAAATCTGAAACAAAATTCCCCGGCAGCAAAGAAACTTTACGGAAAATTATTATTGGTATGGGTTACAAGTACAAAAAATGTGAATCGAACAGAAAAGTATTAATGGAACGACAAGATATTGTGGCCTGGCGAGCACGATATTTACGATTTAAAATGTATAACGATAGTCTTGGTGAAAACAAGAGACCCCTGGTATATCTTGATGAGAGTTACGTGAAGAATATACAATATCACCCTGAGATGTTAAAGTGTGAATTGCTTGAATTAGTGAGACGTAATAAACCAGAACCTGAATATGAAATAGACAATTATGCAGCAACATTAGGTCATTCGGTGTTAAGATTACCGCCATATCACTGCGATCTTAACCCAATCGAAATGATTTGGAGCATGGTGAAAAGGAAGGTGGCCTCTAGAAATATTGATGGTAGTTGCGATGTTGAGGGTTTAATTTTGCAGGCTTTTAGTGAAATTACTCCAAATTTATAGCAAGCAGAATGCAGACATGTTCACAAAATAGAAAAAGAATATATCGAAAGGGATCAATTAATGGATATACACGAAGAATTTATTATTAGATTATGCGAATCAGATTCAGAAACGGATTGGTTACAATCGGATGATGAATAAGAATTTTGTAGTGTATTTATAATGCTATATTAATTATTTCTTGTATTACTTTACTATTTTTGAATAAATCATATATATTCTTGTTGTTTTCTCCAAAATGTTTTAAAAATGTGTATGCATATTAATATTATAACATTCTACCTTTTTTTAACTGCAATCTTTACATTAACATTTGACATTAACGATACGACTGATTCAAATACTGGCGCGTTCAGTTTTTTTCTGGGAATGTACACAACAAACCGACAGTGCTGCTTGAAGGGTCACGCTTCGTTGGTCGTACTCTAGTAGCTGTTACATTTCCCAAGGCGTCAAGTAATAATTGTCTCACTTCAGATAATTTAAAGGTTTTGTTTTTGGCAGCCACTTCATTCTTTATTTGGGCCCAAACAAGCTCGATAGGGTTCAGTTTGCAGTGGTAAGGAGGCAATCGTAACACAGTTTTATTTTGTGATTTTGCTAGTTCATCAATAACATAGGAATTATAAATATTCTTATGAATTTTAACCAAGCTTAACAGTTCAGCTCTGACCATATCCTCATCAAATTGTATTTCCTTACTTGTTAGCCAATTTTGAATATCCACCTTTCTCCATGATGATGATGGTGACTTTTCTATTTTACGACTATGATATGATGCATTATCTATAACTATAACAGCATTGTCAGGTAAATAGTTTAATATTCGAGAGAACCATTCTTCAAAAACAGTGGCATGCATTTCATCGTGATAATCAGTGGTTTTTTTTCCTTCAAATAATAATAAGCCATCTTTTACAAAGCCATTATAACTTCCAATGTGCAACATGTTACGTCCGTAAAATCATTTTGATAACAATCTGGGAGATTTTATGCAGTTCACTTCGTTACTATCCTCGATTAATCTACTTAGTCCGGTCATATATCATTATTTACGTTAATTGCTATTTTATTGTAATTTCTGGTTTTTATTTGATTAAATTTAAGCTATTTTTCGAACTCTTATTCCTTCTTATTTTAATCGTGTCCCTATTCTATGGCTGACTCTGTATGCTGCCGTTGTATTTTAAAAGCGTTCCGACACAGTCAACATGTGTGGAACTTTGATTCGAACTCACGTATCTTTTAAGTGTTTCTTTTAAGGCTATGACGTAGCGTACCATCTGATATTTAAGTCGATCTGCGTTCAGGTAGAGCGTCTTTTCCCGTGCTTGCCCTGAAGAAATCTGTTGCTCGGTAACTGGAAGTTAGTCCTTGCTATAACGCTTGTACTTATTCTGCGAGGGCAGTATTTAGTCTTACTTGACTTAGATTTATTTTACAAATTTCCTTTAGTGAGTGTAAGTTTCATTCGATTTCGTGCTTCAGGTGAGTTTCAAGACATAGGGACGACTGTAATTTTACTGCAGCTTCGTACTCTGTTTTCCTCTGGAATTTATGTACTTTCATTTATACGTTTTCCCTCTTTCATATATTTAGGGCTGTAATTCACGGCTTAGGGAGAGTGATGCTGTATTAGCGACTGCGCGGAAAAATCCCGACTTAGGCATCCCGTTTGGAGGACGCATCGATTTCCGCAACCTACAGGACCCCGGAAACCACGAACTGGAAACCTACAAATCTTCTACTCGTAAGGGAGTGTGGATAAAATTAGATTAATCGATTCCTGAAAACCTGACGTAATTTGAGGAATTCCTACTGATTTCCGGTTATTTAAACGTAGATATATAAACTTATTTGTAATTATCTTTCTTTCTTTAATATAAATTTAAATATACAAAAACTGAGAGCGTACCACATGTTACACCGATACGTATCAATATTTTGTCATACATAGGTAAAAAACCTTCTGTTTATCAGTTGATTTTATCGTTGTTAGATTCTTTTATATAAAATCAGAGAACGTACCACATGTTACACTGAGACGTATCAATATTCTGTCTTATATAGAGAAAAACCTTCTGTTTTTCAGTTGTTTTAATCGTAGTTAGATTCTTTTAACATTAATCTTTCTTTAATATTTAAAAAAAAACTGAGAGCGTACCACATGCTGCACTGTAACGGCACATTAATTCCTCAAAATTTGTAAATGCTTTCTTATTTTAATAATGTGTAAACTTTTGTAAACTAAACTTTTCCTATGCTTTGATAAGATTAGTTATTTTTCTATAATATGTATAATTCCTAATTTACCTTACGAACTAAGAGGCTTATAGCGATTTAATAAAGTAGTTTGAGAATTAACTTTTATCCTTTTCTTTAAAGTAACGAAGTTTGATATTTGTTCGTTTGATTAATTCTTACCATTCCCTACACGGGACAATTTATTTCATGAGCCAATTTAACTAACTAGATTCAACCCTTAGAATTTTGAAAAATAAAAACACTCTGGTACTAGTCACTTTACCAGGCTGAGAACTGGTTATTATGGTTTGTTTTAATTCGCAGGGTTAAAGATTATGTTAATTATCGACATAGATTTATACTTTTATGTATATTAGAATCATTTTCATCCTGCCTTTTTTTGTGACTTATCAGATATTGAATTAATCCTTTAAGATTAAGTTAATTTTCGTCATAGAATTATGCTATTATTTAATTTCTAAACATTTACATACTGCTTATTTTATGTTAAACCTGTTATTAATTTAAACTTATTTATTTACTGAAAATTCATTTAGAGATTATTTCTGTATGTATAGCGGGGATACTGTAAAGTCAACAAAGCTTTGGTGCACTAATGACGCTAGAATATTAGCTAGGCTCTTGTTATCATCCTTCTCTGTATGTGTCATTATTTAGGAAATTCTTAAAGAAACATACTTTGCTGTAAAGTTTAAATTTTAATTTGCCTGAATCTTATTCGATCTTTGTCTGTAATTTATTTTCCTTATGCATTGTACGCTCAATAAATTTATGATTTACTGATTTTATTTGTGTTTGCGTTTGTAAGACTTGAACCCGAACGAGCAAAAGAGTTTTAGAGTTTAAATCTGCCCATCAGGCCCGAGGGTGTTCTGCGTTAACCAAAGAACTTGCCAGTCCGAACGCAGTGGTGCCCAAATTAGATCTTGCGTTGTGTTGGCCCACGACGCTCCCGCTTCTTATACTGAGCTGGTCGGCAAGTTTTTCTAGGGGCCTTTGTAGATCTGTGGTATTGCTACCCGAACTGTTTAAAGGGGTAATAAACAAAATAAGACGACGTCCCTTTCCTGCTGGATTTTTTAATCCAGTTGTAAGCCCTTCGATAAAGGCTTGTCTACGACTGTGAATACTTGTGTCAGTCCACACTTTCTGTACTGTATGACCCTCATTCACCCAAGTTTCATCCAAATAGAAAATTGATCTGTCCTGAGCTCTATATTGTGAAATATCTCTGAGATATTAATAAAATACTATTTCTGCTCCTTTTTAAGTATCTAGCACAATTATATACATGTATTTCTATATAATAAATATTTCTTACTTAAAATTCATTTGCTTTATTAGCAAATACAATGTTGATCGACTCATGATTGGCAAATCTTCGTCATTTCTTACTTGCACCAGCACCTTATCTAATGTCGGAGGTTCATTTTGTCGAAACATATTGTGAACTATTTGGCGTATAGCAGTTTTCACAGTCTCATCAAAGGATTTCAGTAAAGAAGGCCTACCACTAATTTTTTTAGGATCTGCATATTTTCCAGAGGCTTTATACTCCTTAACCACCACTGTTGCTCTTGAAATTCCTGTAAGCATACTCTGTAAAATATAGATCATATGTAATAAATTGTATTCACTTGCCTACTACGTCAGAAATTTGTTTTATCATGTCAAGTTTCTTGATATTGGGTGTATCGGCTATAATTTTCTTGTAAGCATTGATCAGGGTCTGCTTTTCTGTACTACGCAAATGATTCGTATTTTCACGCTTTTTCGGAGGAGAACAAGCATGTTCACGGCCAGCGGCACTTGTACTGGTTGTGCATCCATATTGGAGACCAACTATAAAACTCTTTTAATTGTATTTGTTTCAATATATTGCTCATAAATTACTTACGAGTGTATCTGATAACTATTACTGTCGAACTCCGAAAAGAACTGGTAAAGTATATAATGAAATAACGGAGAAATAATAGAAACAAGGCTTAATTATAAACAATGTCAGTTGATCAGAATCTGAGCAAGATTTGTACGGTGTCATTTGGCCTTGCTTTCAACCAATGAGATTTCACTGTCAAAGTGGTCTGTTCAGAAATTCGTCTCTCTACTTTAAAAATAGAGTATAGCCTAAACGGCATTTTTTTCAAATTTTGCGCAAAAATAAATATTAATCGATAGAAACACACCTAACCTACGACTATGGACAGAAAATGATATTGTTTGATGAAATCCACTAGAAATAACTAAGAAGCTAATTTCTGATGGAAAAATGGATGAAAGTATTGATATACGCACCGAGGAAAATGGTGTATTTTTGGTCTCTCGGTACTATACTATAGTCTATTTTTAAACTAAGAGGAGCGTTTTAAATTAATCGCGCCAAAATTACTATGCGTGATTGGTTGCTTCAGAGGTAGGATTACGTTATGCAAACATTGCGTGTTGACCTATCGATCTAAAAGCGGTCACCCGTCCACGTACCGACCCCGGCCGATGCTGTTTGACTTCGGTGATCGGACGAGTACCGGTCTTTTCAGCGTGCTATGGCCATTGCCAATTAATTTTATTTCTACTGGTAATATTAACTATACTTTCAAACAATTTTATATAAATTTGCATATTTTCATTAATTGTATTTTGTAGGAAGGGCCGCTAAATTAAATGTTGCCTTTGAGCTCAATGAATAGAGAAAAACTAATAAAATACGAAAATTTACAAAAACATTCAGAATGTCTTTGATTTGGTAACTTTTACAGTGTAAATGTGGCTTTTCCATTTACTCCTCTTAGTTTAAAAATAGACCATAGAATCGCTGAACGCATTCAGTAATAAAAGTGCGTGATCACCTCGTGAGCAAGACAAAAATGCATTCTATTGGTCGGCAACCACGACCGTTTACATTAGGCGATTCGGCAAACTAAATTGTTTGTCACAGTATCACAGATGGCAGATTTTTATTTATTTTTACATTTCTGTTTGCGTTAATTCTGTTTTGTCTGCATTTATTCTGTTTTCTTTTGGATATTTTGAGCAGTATTTTTAAATACGCACGTAAGTAACCAGTAAACCGAAATGTAACGAATTATAAGTAATTCTATCTTCTAGGTTAGAATTCGACAGGAATTCAAATATTACTTCAATTTCTTTGTTTCGAGCTAAGTTATACGTATTAAGCTATGGAATATTCACCTCCAAGAAAGAGGCCAGCAAAACACTTCTCAGTGGAAGAAAAAAACGTGGGGTAAAACTGCAGAATAGGACTCTCATCCGAATTTCCCGCCACTAGCATACGGAACCAGCTGCAACGTTGACAAATTTTGGTTACTTGGCATTTTTTCATTGAAACGTGTTTTTTATACTTATTATTGATTTGCATTAATTCGTTTTTTTTCCATAATTTCTATTAAAATGGCAGGTAGAGGAGGTATTGCAGGATACACCATTGTTCAGGAAGACGAAATAATGGAAATTGAAGTTATTCGTGAGGAAAAGGTTATGTTTATTAATTTAGTTTATATATTATGTAATTAATCCAAACGTAACGTATTATTTTAATACATATCCTTCCCCTAAAGCTAGATTTTTCATTATATACAATCACAGATTTTTAAAAATTTTAGCGAAATCCGCTTAAAGTAACAACAGCTTAAATTGTCTTGTTTACAAATATTTTTTAATTTGTTATATAGATGCTCGGTTTGGCAACGCTGCCATACTTTATTGAGTTATGCGCATGCGTATGCCTGTTTGTGCGCATGCGTAAATGAGAGACCTATTCTGCAGTTTTACCAAACGTGGGTTTGAATATATTTAAAACCAGTCTTGACCAGCCAGGTTACAGGTACATCAAAAGTTGATAGTGTTGAAACGACTGCAAAAGCGGCAGGTAGCCATTATTTTCGTTATAAGAAATTATAACAAACTGATATTATTTTTATCATATTTATAGGAATTACCACTCGCAGTGTTTATAATATATTGAAAGAACATAACACTGAGCAACAATTTAATTAATCCACCCAAAAAATATCATAGGAAAAGGGGTGTGTTTTGGGTACTGTTGATGAAGAATCGAAAAACAGAATTCGTAGAATTGTTCATTCATTCTATTTTAAAAACGAACCACCAAGTGTGCAAAAAATTCTCGCAGCTGTAAATGAAACAGAAAATCTGCCTAATTTTAAAATAACGACATTCAGGATGATCTTAAAGGAACTAAATTTTCGGTAAACTATCTAAGTTCTGTAACCTGAACTTTACTACATAAATATTATTTATATTAGGTATTACGTGTTTCAAAGTAGTTGATGTTATATTTCTAGGTATGAAAAGAGAAAGCACAATAGCATCTTCAAAGAAAAAGAAGAAATTATTGCTTGGAGAAGAAGATACCTACGTCAAATTATTCAATTTCGTATAGAAGGAAGGCCTATATATTATTTAGATGAAACATGGGTGAATGCTGGGCATACTGTAAGCAAAGTATGGACTGATAAATCTGTTCTGACTGCAAGGCAAGCATTCATAGAAAGGTTGTCTACAGGCCTTAAAAACCCCTCCGGAAAAGGAAAACGACTTATTATTGGCCATATAGGATCAGACGAAGGATTTGTAAATAACGGATTAAAGAGTAGTTGCAACAAATACTCCCTAATTTAAGAGAAGAATCAGTAATCGTTTTAGACAATGCTCCCTACCACAGTCGGAAACTAAACAAACGACCTACAGGTAGTACTAAAAAAAAGGAAATACAAGAGTGGCTCAAGAAAAACAATATCCCATATGAGGAATATATGGTTAAAGCAGAACTTTTAGTACTAGTTAAAGAAAAATCAACTGGAGCTGAAAAATATGCTGTGGATGAGTTAATACTCAATAGCAACAGAAAGGTTCTCAGACTTCCACCATATCACTGTGAAATGAATCCTATTGAGTTAATATGGGCACAAGTAAAGGGATATGTCGCTAGAAACAATACGACATTTAAGTTATTAGATGTGAAAAGCTTATTCCAACAGGCTGTCGATAATACTTCACCAGAAAATTGGAAAAATGCAGTGAAGCATGTCCTTGGAGTAGAAAAAGAAATGTGGGAACTGGATAATATAATCGATAAGCATATAGAAGCCATAATAATCACTGGAAATGATGATTCATCGACATCGTCAGATGAAGACGAATCTACCTAATTTTACTGATATTATTATATTTATACTTATAAAATGTAAAGGTTCTCATCAATAATAAAAATATTTCATTTATTTAACGTACTTGAATTTGTTTTATGATTATAGCCATTTTGTGTTCATATGTTTTTATCGTTTTTAAACAACTGAGAAAAATTATTTAAAATAACACAGTTTTTTCATCTGCATAATAGTTTATTCGTTCATATTGGGGATTACTACGTGATAATTTATAGAGACAATAAAATTTTAAAACGTTTTGATAGAAAACATTTGAATATGTACAATTTCTTATGTCAAATACTACGGCGATAACTATTTTACCGACATTGATCCTTGAATGATTCCATGTGCCTGTGTGCATACGGTTTTGGCGTGATTACAGAATCTGGTCAGCGCAGGGTTGCCAGACGTACCGTAATTACGGAATTATACCACTATTTCATCCTTAAAAAATATAACGTACCACTACACCGTCATATACCGTATTTCAATGCTGCATACTATATTATACCGTAATTCCCTATGTTGCAAATCGTGAATATGATTATAGATGTCGCTTCAATCGAATCGAACTAACAAGTACGTCGGCAATTCAGGATTGAGAATAACCAGCTGATGTCGATTGTTTTCGGGACTTCCCGGATATCTTTGGATGTTTGTGTTCATCTTTTAATCATGATTTTATGTTTTTCGTTTTATTTTTATATTTTTATGCATTCTTATCCAAGTAAATTTTAAAATATAAAGTATAAAGAAATGGATTCTGATGAAAGTGATAGTGGAGTTGAGCGCCCAAAAAGAGCGAAACTTATTAGAAAAAAACAAAAGTATCGTCAGGAATGGCAAAATGAATTTAAGTGGCTTATGCCAGTTAAAGGTAAAGAATTTATGAATAATTTATTAAATACATTATTATTGTTTGCTTTGTAGGTTTAGGTAATTGTATTCGAGCATCATGCAAATGCTGCAATGTACAGTTTTCTGCAGAAATCAGTGTCATTAAACGTCATGATAATTCTGAGAAGCACAAAACTTTGGTAAAAGTAATTTTAAATAGTAATCAACCTACTATTATTGAAAAATTTAATGCAAATACTGTTGAACGACAGATTAAAACAGCAGAATTAAAAATTTCTTCATTTTTAATCGAACATAGCATTGCATATTTGGCAACAGAACACTTGACACCTTTACTAAAAAGTTTTTTCCTGATTCTGCCATAGCAAAAGGATTACATTTAAGTAGAACAAAGACTACAAATTTAGTGAAAAATATACTTGCTTTAATACATTATCAAGATATAGTCACAATTTTAAAAGCTGTAAAATTTAGTATATTGATAGATGAATCGACTGATATTTCATCGACTAAAACGCTTGCTATATGCGTTCGATTTTATAGTAAAGATGAAAAACGAATAGTGACCAGATTTCTTACATTACTACAACTTTTTCATAAAGAGGACGCAGAAGGTAAATATATCATAATAGAAAGAATTCCCATTTTTATTTACACATTGAGGAGCAAATCAAGGTGCAACTGCAGAAAATATTTTTAATAAATTAGTAGAAGTTTTTAGTAATGCTAATATTCCATTGGATAACATCATTGGTTATGCTGCAGATGGATGTAATGTGATGTTTGGTGGCATAAGTTCTGTTGCAACTAAATTAAAAAATAAACTGAATGGAATTGTCACTAATAAATGTATTTGTCACAGTTTGCATCTATGTGCCAGCGAAGCTTGTAAGAATTTAACCAGAGAATGTGAAGCATTGCCTAGAGATATATATAATTTTTTCAATACGAGTGCAAAGCGACAGGCTCAGTATGGTGAATTTCAAAAATTTTGTAATATTGAACCGCACAAGCTTTTAAAGCTAGCACAAACAAGGTAATAATTTTTATTATTAATTTATTACTTAAACTTAAATATGTTTTTCAGATGGCTTTCATTAACGTGTGTAGTGAAACGCATTATTCAACAATGGAATGCTCTTTTATTATATTTCCAAAATCATTATCAAGAACATAGGTTAATTCAATCTGAAAATATATTTCATTCTTTACAAAATCCACAAAACCGAATGGTTTATTTTGTTTCTGGATTGGATATTACCAAAATTTACAACATTAAATTCATATTTTCAATCAGAAAAAGTAGTGATTACTGAATTATACAACAAAATGAAATCTACATTTATAGAACTGTTGAGTATTTATATGGATATGAATTATATAACTGGAAATAATATACATGAGTTAAATCCTGAAGAAATAAGTAAATTTCTTCCTCTGAATAAACTTTACCTAGGACTTAATGTTTTGAATAAAATGAATACTTTAGATGACATAAAACGTGACGACTTTCTTATTCGTTGTCAGAAGTTCGTTATCACTGCTTGTGTGCAAATAAAAAAAAGATTTGATTTTGGAGATCTTCTTTTACCAAAACTAGCTTTTTTAAATGCTTACAGTACAGATTCACCTGATAGCTTAGTAGACGTATTAAATTTATGTCAAAGACTAACAAAAGATTTATCTTCAGAGGAGATTCAAGCCATAGATGATGAGTGGAGGTATTTAAAAATGAATCAAGATATCATTGACAAATATAAACATTTAAATGTAGATGTTTATTGGGCTGAAATTGGTGTTCTTGAAGATGCTACTGGTAATAGGTCATACAAAAATGTATCGAGATTTTGCTTAGAATTATTGACTTATCCTCATTCTAATGCTGATGTTGAACGAGTTTTTTCAAAAATTAATTTGGTAAAGACTAAGCTAAGAAGCAACTTACTAACAGACACAGTAAATTCCATGCTGCTAACTTCTCAATTAGTTAAAGAGCAAGGAAATTGTACAAACTTTGAACCAAATAACACGATGATTTCTCAATGTTTTCAGCCAACATTTATAAAAAAGAAAATGATGATGTATCTGAATCGGAGAATGAAGTTATTTTTGAAACATAATAAGTAGTAAATGATATTGTGAAACAATTTCCGTTTATTTAACAAAATTTGTTTAATGTAAATAAGTTAAGTGTATTGATTATGAGTCTTTCAACTTCAAAATATGCCATAAATGAAAATTGTATCAATATTATTTACTACATAATGTTTCAAAAATAACTAAATTATACTAAACAAATTGATTAAACCTACAAGCTTCTAAATATATTTGCCTAAATGTAATGAAGTGTTGCTCAATTAATAATGTAGCTTAAATGTTTATATTTTATTTTAACAAAAATATAAAATTATATATTTACGACACTATGCATTATTTACTACCTATTATTTTTCAAAAATAAATTTTCTAGCTTGATATTTAAATATTTATTCCTCAAATTATTCTGGGAAAGTTTCTAGATATTACTTTTGCTTTCACATACATTGATGTTGGTTATTAATTGTTATTAGTTAACATGCCGAATTATGTCAATAAATTGCACCGTATTTATACCGTAACTCAATTTAATTATACCACCGTATACCGTAATAAGGCAACTGCTATACCGTATTTTAGCTTTTCATATCTGGCAACCCTGGGTCAGCGATTTGAGTATAGTAATAGACTAATAGGTTAAATAAGAATTGTCAAATGACATTCATTAAGCTAACCTATAAAGACGATTATTTGAAAGTTTTGGTTATTGAAATGTGTAAATTACAATGATATATTATATAAAATATAATTTCTTTTTTGGAGTGCTGTCAGTTTTAAAATGAAAAAATACCGAAAAATAAAAGTTGAAAGCTAAAATCAAAAACTAAATCAGATTAAACATCATTATGTATGTAAAATCTCATAATATTCAGAACAAAGATGAATTAATAATTAAAGTAAACACAGCAATTTATTAAAGTAATATACAAAACAAGCATGACATTGAAGCAATCAATTTTTTCTTTTAACACAAATGTGTTTGTTCGGAAAAGAACTGTTTTTTTATTGAAGAAATGAATCTTCATCATCTGTGAAGTCATCCATTGGAGTTTGTCGTGTGAGGTTTTGATGATCTGTTTACCCTATTGTTTAAACCAAAAAACAAAACAATTATTATGTAACATATTCATTAAATAAAATGCGTAATATGGCCATTGCCTTCATCTCTACAGCATAACATTCTTCGCTTAACTGAATTAATAACATTTTCTAGGATCCAAGGTGAATTATTAATTTCAATGATCTTATTAGTGATCTTTTGTTGCAGGTCATTAAAATCAAAAACAGGTGTTACTAAAACAGAATTTTTAAAGTACGGCCATAAAAAGACATCGCAGGAATAAGGTGGCCAAATTGGGTTTGTATTAAACTAATAATTCGATCTCAAAAAAATTCCTTCAAAAAAACAATGATTTCATCTTCATTCATTCATCATCTTATAACATATTTACAAATGATATCAAGATTTCCAGTCTGTAAAGTGCAGCGTTTGATATTCCTAAAAGGTGCAAGCATTTTTTTGGCTACTATTTAAAATTTTGTATTTTCAATCGACATACCTTCAACCAATAATCATTCTCTGACAAACAACTGCCTAAACTCCAATTTTCTGTGGATGCAGTGGTGCTTCCACAAAAAAGTGCGGATTATTGGCACTCCACAGCCTCATGTTTCGAGAATATATGTAGCCAGAGAGATAAAACCAGGATTTATCAGTAAAAATGCCTCCATCATTAACAACAAAATGGTCAATAAATCTTTGACATAACTCCTGTTGTTTCAGTCTGTCGTCCACATGAGTTGCTTGCAAGCTGTAGAGGTGTAAATGTAGATCATGCTTAAGAATACGTCTGCAAGTGCTATAAGAAAGATCTAATTGTAAATAGGATTTAAGTAAAACACTTATACTAATTTCCAGTATATATTACACTTTATTATATATTAATAAATGGATGACATGTTTCGCTACGATGTAGCTTCTTCGGATCTTATATTACTACTGAACACGCTCTTCACAAATGTATGGCTTTTTTCTAAACTATTTCAATGGGTTGCACTTGTCTACATTAGAATCGTCTCTTACCGATATATCGTCTAAAATTACTGTTATTTTAATATTTAATGAAACCAGTTTAAAAGTGGGGAATTATTAAGGTCTAATTGGTCATTTAACAATATATCTGCATATTTAAGTTTATTTATTTCTAAGGATTCCAGTAAATTTAACTTTAATCCTTTTTGTTGTGACTGTAAAATTTCGAAATCTTTATTGAAACTATGATTATTTTCCAACAAATGAATTGCATAATTGGAATCTGTCTTTTTGTTAATAAAACTTTTAAAATGTTCCTGTATTCTTTTCTCAAAGCTCCTACCAGTTTGGCCTATGTATGTTTTAGGGCACTCTTTACATATTAGTTTGTATACTCCGGATTTATTACTTTTGCTTGTCTTGGATTTATTATTTTTTATGAATTTCCCTAAAGAATTATTAGTTTTATAAGCTACCTTTATATCTGTTTTTCGTAAAATTTTTCCTATTTTTTCACTTATCGGTCCTATGTATGTTAATAATTTATAATTGCTTGGTTTATCTTTTATTATTGGGTACACATTTTCTATTGCTTTCCTATATTTCTTTTTTCTTAAAATTGTATCTACTATATTTGGGTTATATCCATTATTTTGCGCTATTTGTTTAATGATATTTAATTCTTTAAAGAAGTTTTCATTATTTAAAGGTACTGATATTAATCTGTGTATCATACAATGGAATGATGCTAGTTTTTGACTTACCGGGTGACAGGAACTATTGTGAATGATAACATCTGTGTGTGAGGGTTTGTGATAAAATAATAATAAAATAAATAATAAACATGTCTTTTCAATATATCACAAACCCTCACACACAGATGTTATCATTCACAATAGTTCCTGTCACCCGGTAAGTCAAAAACTAGCATCATTCCATTGTATGATACACAGATTAATATCAGTACCTTTAAATAATGAAAACTTCTTTAAAGAATTAAATATCATTAAACAAATAGCGCAAAATAATGGATATAACCCAAATATAGTAGATACAATTTTAAGAAAAAAGAAATATAGGAAAGCAATAGAAAATGTGTACCCAATAATAAAAGATAAACCAAGCAATTATAAATTATTAACATACATAGGACCGATAAGTGAAAAAATAGGAAAAATTTTACGAAAAACAGATATAAAGGTAGCTTATAAAACTAATAATTCTTTAGGGAAATTCATAAAAAATAATAAATCCAAGACAAGCAAAAGTAATAAATCCGGAGTATACAAACTAATATGTAAAGAGTGCCCTAAAACATACATAGGCCAAACTGGTAGGAGCTTTGAGAAAAGAATACAGGAACATTTTAAAAGTTTTATTAACAAAAAGACAGATTCCAATTATGCAATTCATTTGTTGGAAAATAATCATAGTTTCAATAAAGATTTCGAAATTTTACAGTCACAACAAAAAGGATTAAAGTTAAATTTACTGGAATCCTTAGAAATAAATAAACTTAAATATGCAGATATATTGTTAAATGACCAATTAGACCTTAATAATTCCCCACTTTTAAACTGGTTTCATTAAATATTAAAATAACAGTAATTTTAGACGATATATCGGTAAGAGACGATTCTAATGTAGACAAGTGCAACCCATTGAAATAGTTTAGAAAAAAGCCATACATTTGTGAAGAGCGTGTTCAGTAGTAATATAAGATCCGAAGAAGCTACATCGTAGCGAAACATGTCATCCATTTATTAATATATAATAAAGTGTAATATATACTGGAAATTAGTATAAGTGTTTTACTTAAATCCCATTTACATATAATGGATTTCCAGCAAGTATCGGCCGATTCAATTAAATTTATTAAAGATCTAATTCTTGGTGTATATGTCGCACACAGTGACGCGCCGTCCATATGGGCAAGATCGTGCAGCGCACAACGGCGCCAAGGCCTTAAAGGCGCCTACGGCCACTTGTGATAAGTTAAATTTTAAAAATATTAAAAACATTTTTTGAAAGTTTACAACAAATAAAAAATACCTACCAGTACTAACAAGTCTAAAGAGTTCGTCATAAATTTCAATGTTGAACTGTGGAAGAGTGGCTGGTAATTTTGGCTCAATACATATAGGGTAAAGGCAGTAACGCGCCAAGTATCTTCGGCGCCGTCGTGCGAAATACTGATAGGCGCCTTTACCCTATATGTATTGAGCCAAAATTACCAGCCACTCTCCCACAGTTCAACATTGAAATTTATGACGAACTCTTTAGACTTGTTAGTACTGGAAGATATTTTTTATTTGAGGCAAACAATAGGTTGACATACAAAAAAATATTATTAAAATTTTTATTGCACACTGAAACAACAGTAACAAAATAAAAAACAGTATTCCAAATTATTAAAAAACAAAAGGTCAAGTACACTCTTTGAAGTAACAATAAAATAATTGCTGTCAATGCTAAAATAATTGTAATAATTGTTTTATGTAAATTTGTTGATTTGTTGTAAACTTTCAAAAAATGTTTTTAATATTTTTAAAATTTAACTTATCACAAGTGGCCTTGGCGCCTTTATGGACGGCGCGTCACTGGGTAAAGGCGCCTATCAGTATTTCGCACGACGGCGCCGAAGATACTTGGCGCGTTACTGGTCGCACAGAAAGCTGAGGACGTTCTTCTACCAGGTGCTTTTCTGCTTCATTTTCCTCATTTCTTACTGTTGGCCTACCACTGCTCTTCTTTTGCGATCCACGTTTCCTGTTTCCCTGAATACTTGCAAAAAACTGTGAATGCATGTAGAAAACTGATCATATGGGATAGCAATATCTGGAAATTCTTCTAAAAAATCCTGATATACATCCCTGATAGAATAAACCCATTCACCATTAATTTGACTACCATTTCTAAAATAAATTTCAACCATGTGCCGTTTCTGTTCGTTAAATACAAAAGCCATTATTAAATAGCTAATAAATTGCAAAGTTATCTTCCAACTTGTTAATTTGACTTATGATTATTTACAAATGACACGTTGTCAATTCTCTAAGCTCAGACGTGGCTTGTATGTCTATCTCAGTCGTTCATGGCCTACCTTGCCTACCTAGAATACAAATTTTTTGGCTCGCTCGTTATATAGACAAAATTAAGTTCCTATAATAAAAAATTGTACTTATTACTTTTCTGGTTTCAATGCCGTTATTATAATCGCTGTTTGCAATTCTCGAGACCTTCACTGCAGGGTGCCTAATTAAAGCATTCACACGTCGGCTTGCCGTTCGCACTATAACTTGAAACAGAGTATACGCTCGGCTATAATAAGAGCTTTCTCTGTTTGGTCTATAATATACTATTCTTATTGTTAATACTAATAGTATATTAAAACACAAATTTCATAAGGCACCATTTTGCTGCACGAGTTTTCCAAAGAACAAGTGCGGCAGAAGGCCTTATGAAACGAGTTTTTTACACTATTATTTCTATTTTGCGTTTTTTACATTAATAAATCGGAAATATTTAATTTGAAAGTTCAGAGTTTTATTTTTATATGAAGTATGCAGTTGGTCACATTGATACTTGACGTTTTCAAATTTAAATCTTGCTATCCGCGAAGTATATTATATTACATATTATTTATTAATTTTCGTTAACATGGACATATTACATATTTGTTATTTACTACATGCTTAAGTCAAATTTGACAAGTTAAATAAGATATCAAATTTTATAAGCCTGGCTTACATTGTATGTTAGTGTACAGGTTTTATATGTCGGGAAGTGTACAGTTACGGCCCCTACAAACTCAGTTTGACAAATAATAAAACCTAACTGAAAGAAAGTCAGTGGCGTATAAAATAAAAAAATTGAAAAATGGAAAAATTCAAATACAAATAACGATTTTGCAATAATATATGCGTTTTTAAAATGAAAATGCATTCCAGTTTGTTTTTCTTGATGAAATCTTTTTCAATATGGAAGCTCTTAAAAACCACGGCAAGATGAGAATATTAAATTTGTAAAAGCAAAATAAGTCGGTGGCAAAAGGTATTAATTATTAAAAAACTATTGGCATGGGCAATATATCATGTTTTTATTTCTATCAACATTTATTTCATTTGCGATGTGCCTAATGCTCATACCGTCCTCTAGCCTGGTTCTAATTATCGACTTTTGCAGTTCGTTTAATAGAGGTATTTTAAAAATTGTGTACGCTTCTAAATGACACTAACATAACTATACCGGATAAGAGTCAAATTTACAAATCACCAAAGTCGGTGTCTTGGTTTGTAGCGTTTCAGAGTTTTTACAAAACCCAACCTTATTTTATTTCGAAATTTAATCGCGATATAAAAGTTATATTGACACGCCGCCGTTAAGTGTTATCCAAAAAAACAAATAATTACTTTAATAGGAGAAGGATATACATACACTTTTATTAGAAATATAGATTATGGTAATTTATATGAATTTTCGTTTGACGTTTTAAAATTTACATTATTAAAATATTGCGAAATGTAGCTCGCGTTTTTCATATTTATCATATTTGTCAAATGCAGCTGAATTTTTAAAATCAAATGACAGCAATAATATTTTTTTGTACTCGCTTATCAAAACCTGTCATTTCACGATTCGATTTGGGTGCGTAAAAAGTCACTTTACGCACGAGTGCGTAAAAGTAAATTGGTACTTCCTGGAACTTGATTAATTTAGTGACATTTTAAAATCATAAATCCCTAACCTTAATAATATGCTACCCAGTTCGTTGTTTTTCTATGAAAATAAAAGGAAATGAAATAGAAATTGTTATATTTGGAAGGTATGTAATTCAATGTCAGAACAGCAACAAATATTATTTTTTAAATTTATAGAAAACTAAAAAAAAATTGTCACAAGTGGGATTCGAACCCACGCCCTCAGAGATGACCAGAACGCTCGAGAAGCCGTATAACGGGCAAGCTAAACCTTGAGTCTGGCGCCTTAAACCGCTCGGCCATACTGACACATACTAGCAATAATGTTAAAAATACATATAAATATAAAAATTTTGAAATTATATTTATATTTTAGATAAATATTATTATTGTTTATAGTTCTCGTACAAAAAATATTGTACAAACTTCGTGCGTGAAATATTTCGCGAATTCGTGTCCATAAAGCGCTCGCCTGCGGCTCGCGCTTTAAACTGATCACTCATTCGCGAAATATGATTTCACGCACTTAATTCGTAAATAACTATTTTCTATTTTGCGTCCGAAATGAACTCATTATGAAACCCAAAACAGTATCGAAATGAGCTTCATTTCGATACACTTTTTCTCATTTTTCAATGTTGGCGTTGTTCGAATACAGAAATAAATATCATTGCTGTCATTTGATTTTAAGAATTTATGTACATTTGACAGATATGATATATGTCCGTATTTTATACAAACAACGTATATTGTATACAATTGACAACAACATATATATGTTTCTATGTCACTCATGTTTATATTTTTAAATGAAATATCAAGTAATGTTAACGAAAATTAATAAATAATATGTAATATAATATACTTCGCGGATAGCAATATTTAAATTTGAAAATGTCAAGTATCAATGTGACCAACTGCATGCTTTATATAAAAATTAAACTCTGAACTTTCAAATTAAATAATTCCAATTTAAGCAATTTATCGTTTCATAGGGCCTTTTGCCGCACTCGCTCTTTAGAAAACTCGCCGCTATCGCGGCTCGTTTTCTAAACTGATCTCGTGCGGCAAAATGGTGCCTTATGAAACTTGTTTTTTAATATACTATTTTCTGTGTTCGAACACGCCAACTTTAAAAAATAAAAAAGAAGTATCGAAATGAAGCTCATTTCGCAGTTCATAATGAGGTCATTACGAACGCAAAATAGAAAAAAAGTTATTTTCGAACTGGGAGGCTACAAAAAAAAATTCTGATTAACTTTAAGATGACAACTGTCAAAATTATGTTAAAATTTATTTTTTTTTAAATGTCAACAACTTTCTAAAATGATAAACTTCCCCAAAAAAGAATTTTATTGAAAGCACATGTAATGGATGTTAAATCAGTAAAGAATATTTCATTTACTTTGTTTAATATATACAATTTAAATCATCATATATTAATTAAAAACATTGCATGGTTTAGCTTTCTTTTATATTGATGACATTGAGCCTTAATTTAAATCATTTGTCTGGTGCCGCCATCTTTAGTTCTCACGAGAGTCCAACCGTCACCGATTAGCATTTCAACAGTTTCCTGGCACAGCTAACTAGTGTGTTTGTATCTATGGTTTGTATTTAGAACTTGCGACATTTACAAGGCATTTACTAGCGAAAGTTAGTGCGTGTGCGGTAATAGTGTTGATGAGTGTTGGTGTTACATTATTTAGTATAGCGATCCAGTAAAATATTACAACGTCAGTGAAATTTAAACAATATTGTGTATATTATAACTACATTTTAATGTTTTAGTGTGTAATAGATTTTTATAAAAAATGAGTAAAAGGTGCGCTAGATGTGAGAAAACAGTTTATCCCACGGAGGAATTGAAATGCCTAGACAAGGTAAGCTGGCAAAGAATTTTTCATTGTTAATACAGCAGTGAAACGGCATGTTCATTGCACATGTGTTTGTCACATTTAAAATGTACATAAAAACATATCATGCCCAGCCCTCACACAATTTGAAAATATTACCATTCTTAAAAATGTTGATCATATTCACATATGAAAGTGTTTGTAACCCAAGGCTGTACGTTAATATACTCCAATTTACAAGAAAATTATTTAATGACTCATTATTATTAACGAAAATTATTAAGTGACGTCCTCCCTTGCTAATTTACAATAATCGGTCATTTCTATTTATGTTCCCATATTCTATGGGGATGTATTTCCTTTGTAACAAACCTTCATTAATTACATAAATAACGAAACAGGTTGATTTCATATGTGCTTAGGTTTATGCATATTCATTAAAATTGCTTATTGACTGAAAATTTTAACTTTAGCTGTAGTCCAAAATGTTAAACAATTATTTTTTATAACATTGTGTGTGTGCTCGGTGTATTAAGTGAGACCTTCTAATTTGTTCATTATAATTATTTGGTATATAGAAAGATTGGTGAAAATGTAGTGCTGACATAAAGAGGACATAACGGGTGTTCTTTTGAAAAGTCAATCTAGTAGCATGTGATTTACTGAGAACATTTTGAAGTATGTCGTAAATTAAAGTTTATTACTTAACCTACGAAGTCGTATATTTTGACAATTTCATACATACAAATAAATAACAAATGTGATTGATATTATCAAATGTCATTTGGATTTACGTTTACGGAACAACAAACACATACTAATATATTTGTGTCTTATTCTATCAAAATTTCAAAGTAACCTAGATTGACTTTTCAAATGAACACACGTTACATAATTATGTATACGATGTGACAGTTAATTCGTTGCGCATTTAAAAATAATGATATGTATCTAGTGAGGACAAAAAAGTACTTATCTGCCATTGACATGCTCATTACATCTTTGCTTCCTGTAGCTTTATTTAAGGAAAATAAAGAATTATTAATTATATAATAGAATGGCTGTAAAATGTAAATAAAATATCTAAATATCAAAAAAGTGTAAGAAAGAATTGTATTTATGTACCTAATATTAACGTATATTACAATTATTTTAATTTCAAATTACCTATTTATATTATCTAATTATCTACCATTATTGCTAGTTAAATTCTTCGAGGTGCTTTAATCTATAATATAATTTTTTAATTACTTGGCACGTCACTAATTGTTAGTCAATTTTTGTTAAGTAACTACAAAATTACTATCGCGTTGAGTTAAATTACTATGCATTAAATACAGATATAAAATTTAAACAGATGATATTGCAAAAAATTATACTTGTACTTTTAATCAAAACAGTGCTTAATAAACTTTTATAAATTAGTATAACAACAAGCCTTCCTCGATTATATATTATCTTATCATTAATTAAATCGTTATTGATTCCATCAATGTAGATTTCTCTTTAATAAAAATATATTAAACTTTATGTGGTTATATTTTTTCGTTTCTAGTTATGATAGGAGTTATACCTATATTTTCTTATTGATAACTGATAACTCAATAAGTCAATAAATTGGTAAATATTTGCAAATTTTAAATTTCAATATAAACTAACAACTGGCGATAATCTAAAAATTTAGATTTATGTTCTGAAAGTTATACAGAGAAAAATGTAAATAAATACATTTTTAATGAACCGAATACAATATACCGAGTAACTATTAATAATTGAGTAATAATTTAAAGTGGCAGCTATGAGAAATTTTTGAGTTAGAATATTTTATATGAATATGGATGACATATATGGTTAGAATTACTAGAAAATAAATATTAGCTAATATCAGAAGTGAGATTTACACAAAATGATAGTTGAAAGAAATTTCACGAAACTATATTACAAATAATAGATATAATTATGTACTAAGAAAATGCTCAAAATGTGGGCCTCCTACTCTGAACTCGTGATAAATTGAAATTGCCTCTTCAATTGTATACCTACGTATACTGCCCTGCTAAGCGAAAGTGCCGTATGTGCAAAAATGGCCAAAATGAGATGTTGGGATAATTGTACCTATACGACACGCATTCTGCGACCTCTTTACCAAGCAAAATCGCCGAATATGCCATAACTAGTTGAAATATTCTTTTATTTTGTTTGCCGTATGTATAAAATTTACTGTAAATACTAGATAAAAACGCAGTGCCTGTAGTATATTAAACAAAAGTGCAGCATATGCTATGTATATACTGCACTCTTCGTTAGCACCTGTCAGTTACTGCGTTTTTGCTTAGTAAGTTCGCGAGATTGCGCGCTGCGTGACTTTTTGTTTGGAGGTTAGAAAGTAGACTGTTAGTTTGTTTCTTCACGTCGGTTTCTTCATTTATTAGATTTCAAAAGCGACTTTTGATGATGTCGAGGCGTACTGATATAATTATGGCACTTGCCACGAAAAACTCTAAACCAATGATAAGTAGTTCAATTGTGAGTAACAATGAAAATATAGTTGTGAAAGAATCTTTACCGACGATGCTTCCTTGTGACGATGAAACATCAAAACCAGAGGAAAAAGGTATTATTCTGCAGGAAGAACCAGAAATCACACAACGTGGTAAGTTAATATATCCCTTACTTCACATTAAAAAACTAAATTAAAATTTTACATTAAGAATTATTAATTATTCTTAGTTTTTTAACGTTACCAAGTTTTAAAACCAGGGTCACTTAAGAACTGCATTTTTCAGATGATATTATGCAGTGGATAGAATCACTACCAGTTGTACTTCGCACGGGAAATGAGCCTGAAACCCCACAGATAGACAATGCTATTGTAGACAATAACTTAGTACAGAGCGAAGGCTCCAATTATATAGTTGTGCAACGTACACTCCAAGAAATTATGTTAGACCGTCATTATACTGAACCCAATTCTGAAAATGTACTTGCAGTTAACGAAAACAGCTTAGAGAATCAGCGTGAATTAAACGATAATCCACCTGAAGTCACAGTCTTAGCAAACAACATCAGAGAAAATGCACCCGAAACCGAAAATTTATACACAAAAGAGGGAAACCTAAGAAAACGTAAAAAATACAACGTGAATAGGGAAACACGAAAACGTATGAAACTAAACCAAATAAAGGAAGATCATAAGCTGTTGCCGTCGTGTGACCCTGAGAAGTGCAAGAAGAAATGTAACAGTAAAATCACTCAGTTTCGACGTTCTGAAATCAATAAGCAGTTTTGGGATTTGTCATGGTTAGAAAGACAAACATTTATTTGTAATACTTGTAAGCGTTCTGTATTGAAAAGGCGACCCAAGTCTGCGGAAAGTGAGAAAAAACAAAATACGTTTAAGTATTTTTTTCCAGACGAAAGTTTAATAACTGAGGCAGTAACTCATGAAGTCTGTAAGGTGTTTTTTCTGACCACATTAGGTTATAAGAAAACGAATGATCGGGTGATAACGGAAGTTTTGTCGAAAACTGAAAAGGGAAGCCTTCAGCCAAATCGTGATAAACGCGGAAAACATAAAAAACACAAGAAATTCCAACACGAAGAGTTACTTATACAACATATAGAATCGTTCAATCCCACAATATCGCATTATCGCCGTGAGCATGTACCGAAGACTAGATACTTACCCAGTGATGTGAATATTTCTATAATGTTTAAAGATTTTCAAGAGAAGTATCCAGAGTTAAAATCGTCTTATGAATTGTACCGACAAAAAATGAAGAGCTTGCGTATATCGTTTGCATTGCTAGGTCATGAAGAATGTGAAGATTGTGAGGCTTTTAAATTACATGGTCATTCGGACGAAAAACTACAACCCGATTGTGAGCGATGCCAAATCTGGAAAATTCACATAGATAAAGCCACTAAAGCTCGAAATCTGTATCGCGAACATGCTCAACAGTCATTTGACAATGACACACTTTGTTTTTCAGCAGATCTACAAAAAGTAATTATGTTGCCACGTATTGACTGTTTCAAGAAAGTTATTTTTACAAAAATAATCATTGTATATCACGAAAGCTTCGTTCCAGTTGGGAAAAAATCAAATCAAAAACCACTCGCGTGTTTATGGCATGAGGGCATCACTGGTCGAAACAAGCAAGACATTATAAGTACCTTCTACGCATTCTTCTTAAAATACATATAGAGATTCACCACGTATTATTGTATGGTTGGACAACTGCTCGAGCCAAAATAAGAATTGATGTTTCTTAAGTTTTTTGATATACATTGTGAATTCGGATGAACTGGCTATTGACGAAATAAACATACAGTACTTTGTACCGAGTCACACATTTATGTCGGCCGATAGCTTCCACCACCAGGTGGAAGCTGCTTTGAAGAAGCAGAAAAGGACGTACGATTTTAAAGATTTTTCAGAAGCTGTTCAAAATGCCAATAAGTCAAATGTAGACGTAAAGGAAATGAAACACACTGATTTTTTTCTTTGGAAAGACTTCAAGTCTCAACAGAAAATTCAAAAAGCGGAAAACAGATTATACTTAGGAGACATCGTCGGTATAAAAGCAGTGAGGGGAAGATATGATTTGAAATGTAAAACTGATTTGGCAATGGATAATTATATAACAGTAGATTTTCTGTGTAAAAGGAATATGAAAAAAAATGGAATGCCAGCACCATCTCCTTTATCAGCACCATGTGGAGTGTCAATAGAGAAACGCGAGAGTATTCTAAAAAATTTAAATAACGTTCTTCCAAATAATAGAAAACAATTTTGGGAAGAGTTAAAAATTAGTCCCTTACCTTCAGGAAATTAAATTAACTTAAGTTCATAATCAATAAAAGTGTTTGATGTTTTACTAAATGTTTTACTTTAAGAATAAAACGATTTTCAAAGTTTTGTTACTTTGTTTGCATCGAGTAGTTCCTTAAAAATATTATCACCAATATTTTTTGCAGTATTAAATTTTTATGGGACCAACGATGAGAAAATTTAAAAAAATTGTAATACTAAGCACATAATTATTATTATGTTTTTATTCAACGAGTTACTAGGCATAAATGCAGTATGTAAACGGTACTTAATAATGAAGCAGTATGTGCACGCACTTACGGCATTTTTTCTTTGTCATGGCAATACAGCTTCTGCAGTATATGCATTTTCTAGTAGAAAACATATTATAATTGATAAATTACCATTGTAAAGAATTGCAAATGCTAAAGTTTCTTAAGAAACACGTGTTTCAATACGCCATTGACCCTAAGGGCTCTTGGCCAAAATTAAATTTAAAACGTCGCATATCTAAAAATGGTTGTTTTGCACATACGGCACTTTCGCTTAGCAGGGCAGTATAGCAAGCGCTAATTAAGTTGGCGCGAGGAGGAGGTGCGCAGAAGCCGTTTTTAAAAATATCCACCCCCACTACTCAAATAATCAGTGACGCGCCGTCTATATGGGCAAGGTCGTGCAGCGCACAACTGCGCCAAGGCCTTAAAGGGGCCACTTGTGATAAGTTAAATTTTAAAAATATTAAAAACATTTTTTGAAAGTTTACAACAAATCAACAAATTTACATAAAACAATTATTACAATTATTTTAGCATTGACAGCAATAAAACGTCATAAATTTCAATGTTGAACTGTGGGAGAGTGGCTGGTAATTTTGGCTCAATACATATAGGGTAAAGGCGCCTATCAGTATTTCGCACGACGGCGCCGAAGATACTGGGCGCGTTACTGCAAATAATTGTCAGAATACATTTGTCATTGACGTTTGACGGAACATAATGTCTTCGCTAGGGGATCATAAAGCGATACACGCTCAGAGGTTAGAATTATCTGACATTTTATGTAAAACCAAATACAAATCTCCCCACTACTTCTAATCCTGCTCGAACTTACCCCTCCTCGCGTCAACTTAATTGGCGTTTGCTATAGTTCTTGCAAATTTTTTATGAGATTCCAGAAAATAACGTTTTTTTTTTTAAATAAGGGTATAAAATGCAATCCAGAGAAGATTTAGGCGATCTGCTTCACCATAAAAATACACTTTTAAAACGGTCTGGGAAAAATTAATGTAAATAATTTGTCATTACATATATCTGAAGTGTATGGTGTGGAGAATCCTGCATTAGTTAATTCTATGTTATCCAACTGATTTAATAAATGACTCTAAAATAATGATGGTTTCATATTTGTGGGTGTTAATTGTTCCTTGAAAGAATGTAGCCTCAATAATTCGTTGTCTTGACATTGCCACACCAAATTTAACTAAATCCAATGGTACTTCGATTAAATTGTATGGATTATCTGTCGACCAAGTTCTATAATTCTGGAAATTAACATAGCTAGACAGGGGAAACCATGCTTCTTCAGAATAGAAAGTAATATATGTTATTATGTAGATGGTCATTATACCATTGATAGAACATGATTCTTTGTAAAAAATCAAGTGGGCGAATTTAATTGAAAGTTGAAAATTTATATTGGTGTAAATGTAGCTGTTTTTTTTCAGGATATTACATGAGGATTCATGGAAAAGTTATAGACTGGATGAAGGAAAGGTTAAAAGAATAGATTAATTGTTAAGCGGAGCTTATTTTATTAGTCGATATAGACGACATACAGAAACATGAGGTTTTTGTTCAACAATTTGATTCACAGTTTCTGAAATATCGGGACCAACAATGGGACGACCAGTAGATTTACCTTTAGCAACATTACCAGTGTTTAAAAACCGTTCGATTATTAACACTATGTTGTGAAAAGTAAAGATATTCAATTTATTCTTCTGGATACGTTTTGATAAATGAATTATAAGTCAACTGGAATATATCTAATTACCATTTTCATTTTGCAAGCCGCATCAAAAATAGACCATCGGAGCAAAATACATAGGTATATTGTTGTATGTATTTTGCTCTACAGTAAAGACCATGTTGAAAGTAATAACAACCAATTGTTTTATTTATTTGAATATTTGATTTTTGAATTTTGAATTTGAAAATCAGGCATGTCAACATAAAGTTGCAGAATTGTTGCCAGTTTAAGAAAAAAGTTTTTAATCATTTATAGTCGCCCGTTATATACCGATTGCTTGCCTGATCATTCGCTTTATATTTATCTTTTTGGGTTAGAATATTTTGTATAAATATGGATAGAGTTTTATCAATTGTTTACGTTTTCACAAAATTTAAGCGATTAATACGTGCTACCTCCACCAACTCTAATGACTTCTGCCATACGATGTGATAAAGTTTTAGTGCATTTAGCGACCTCTTCTTGTGTAATGTTTTCCCATTCCTCACGAAGAGCTATTCGAAGATTCCGAGTAGTTCCCGGTATAGGTTGTGCGTGCCGAACACGTCATCCTAATCCTAGAGATTTTCGATAGTTCAAGTCCGGGCTTTGAGCTGGCCATTGCAAAGGTGAAAGTTAACCGCATCCAAGTATTACTCAACCACTCGTGCGCTATGAGGTCGCGCGTTATTGTGCATTAGAGTAAATGTTCTCACCTACGAATGAAGCAAATACCTAACAGCCGTCTTGATACAATTTTCAATGACAACAAACTTAGTTTTCGCGTACAGTGAAATGCTAGCCCAACCATTATACCGCCTCCCCCAAATGCCATTCTTGGAGATATACAACACGCCGAATCGTACACCAGGCCTTATCCACACACGTTCTCGTCCGTCTCAAACGAGACTCATCCGTGAACAATACAGAGCTCCATTGATTCATTGTCAAATATCTACACGGGCAAATTGTAGTCGCTGAACATGATTAGCTGGGAACAAAAGTGGACAAGCTGCAGGATTCCTTAACATCAATCCATATTCCTTCAATTTCGGCGAACGGTTCGTGCAGAAACTGCAGTCCGAAACGTCTTCGACTTGGCGAGACACAATTTTGATGGTAAACCATGATCGCGTAATCTAGGTAACACCATAAAACGGTCTTCTCGCCGGTTTGTGGTGCAAGGTCTGCTTGATCCTCGCGTTCTTGTGTATTCCCCAGTTTGATAATGTCGCTGTATTGTGTCTTGGACGGTATTCCTTGTAATATTCAAGACAGCAGCGATGTATCGAATACCGCGTTTATTTTCGTTCAAAGCTACTGCCCGAGCTAGAGTTTCTGCTTGCGTTTTGTCAACCAATAAGTGTCAGTACTGACAGTTCAAATGACCTTTCAACACAACAGATAAAAGTTGAATAAAAAACATAGCAAGATTTTTTGGGTTGGATTGGATTTTTTGGGTTCGTTATTATTTTTGTTTCTCTTTTAGCTGTTTCAATAAATTATAAATGTTTTGTATCTTCTTTAATTTCCAATTCTTATTTCATAGATAATATTTCATGTCTTGTAAAAAAAAAGGAATTTTAATTATAACAGACATTTACTTCAGTGTCCGGAATATTTTGTCGACGGGTGTATAGCAAACGCCAATTAAGTTGGCGCGAGGAGGAGGTGCGCAGAAGCCGTTTTTAAAAACGTCCACCCCCACTACTCAAGTAATTGTCAGAATACATTTGTCATTGACGTTTGACAGAACATATTTTGTAATGTCTTTGCTAGGGGTTCATACATGCTCAGAGGTTAGAATTATCTGACATTTGATATAAAACCAAATACAAATCTCCCCACTACTTCTAATCCTGCGCGAACTTACCCCTTCTCGCGCCAACTTAATTGGCGTTTGCTATACTTTCTTTCTTCTTTCTATATTACTTAGGTATTGAATATTACCGATAATTAATTTTTTCGTAAACTGTATACGCTTGTAATACACCATGATCTAAAAGAAATTTAGGTTGTAAAATAAAATTCTTATAATCGAAATGATTATTGTCCGTATTACATAGCATTATTATGTAATAATAAATGCTGCAATAATAAATTGCAGTCGCACATTTAATTTTCATACTGGAATGTTTTTTATTCTCTCATATTTTATTAAGTACTAAATATAATAAACTTAATTACGTATAAACACTTGACACAGCTTTTTATATGAGTCCTCTTGATTTTGTTCGGTGGTCGGAGTTGCCCCCATTTCCACTCCAATTTCATTACCCGGGGTTGTGTATGTTTTGTGTTATTATGTGTAGTTGTGTGTTTGTGTGTTACGTTTGTTTATCCTATATGGAATGCTGTGTGTTTTGCTACATTTTTGTGTGTTTGTGTTGACCTCTGTTTATCTGTTAATTTTTGATTTTTTTCGCGGCTATTTGGATATCGTTATCCTCTGCGCGTCTTTTAATTTGCTTAAGTCCGTCTTTTTTAATTAGTCTCCGTTTTGGATTTATTATTTTTCTTATTGTGGGGTTTTCGTGTGACTGTATTGTTTCTATTGTTTTTAGTGTTCGTTTGCATATTATTGTTTCCAGTGTTTCGAGTTTCGTCTCTTTATGTATCTGCGCGTTTGTCATGTATCGCGGTGCATTTATCGCGAGTCTAATTACCTTGTTTATTTTCCCTTGTACCGATTGTCTTTGCTTTTCGCTGGCTTGATGCCATATTTCTCCGGCATATGTTGCGCCCGCGAGTATTATCGTTTTTATTATTAATATTTTATTTTCCAGTGTTAGTTTGCTTTTGCCGTTTAGTATCGGGTACAGTGCGTGTGTTGTGAACCCTATTTTTCGTTTTAATTCTTTAATATGTGCCGTGTATGTTAGTTGTGAGTCCATTGTGACCCCGAGGTATTTAACTTTTTCCTGCCAGTGTATTGTGTGGCCTTCGAGTTTGACTTCGTCCGGCCTTTTGTGTCGTTTTCTGTGTTTGACACAGCTTGACTTCTTACCGCTTATATCTAAATTTCGTTCTCCTCATTACGAAAATGTATTTAAAACAAGTACATAAAGATAAAGTTTAGTACGATTAGTGATTACAGAGAGATTTAGATTCGGTTGTAAACACATCCAACGTAACAAATATGAATAAATAATAAGACAGAGAGAGTAAACCACTTTTGATCTAGGAGTTTTGAATTAAGAGTTGAAAATGTTAACTCAAGACATTCTCTTTATTTAATATCAGAAGGTGTTTACAAGTAAATTTGGCGGATTGAAACAGTTAAGTACCGACAATAATTTTTGTTGTTTTTATATGAAGTAATACAATGCACCCAAAACGTGTATAAAAAGATTCTAATTTTGTAAAAATTGGTTTATACAAAGGGTACTAGAAAAAGTTTTGCAATATGACGCAACAATGAGTTGCAGGAGGTTGCTTGTCGCCGCGTGTTGAGATAGTTTCATACTTGCACAGTAGCCGCTGTGCCACGTCCTTTGGCCCAATTGTTCATTAGCAGCGATAGTGTGAAGTGCTTGTTATAGCATCGTGGGCACGAAGTGAGGTAAGGGTAGCTTTGGGATATAATTTCGCGGGTGGTATAAACGTAGACCAGTGCTAAGAAGAAATGACTGTCGCACTAGGTGATATTTGTCCGCATCGTACAACTATTTAGGTGGTATAGATAATTCCAAAGGGGAAATTTCACAATGGCCCACGCTTCAATTACAGAGGAAAACGTTGCTGCTCTGAGGAAACTGCTTGACGAAGAAAGGCGAGTGGCCTACCAACAGATACAGATACCTTGGGGTTAAATGCACCAGAAATTCATTCGATTTTGCATGATCATTTGCACGTGAAGAAACTTTGCTGCCTTTGAGTGCGGCGTAGATTGACTGAAAAACAGATGACACGATGTGTAACTTGGTGCCGGGAGATGCTAAAAAAGTTTGTTGAGAGACAATCTCGGTATGTGACAAGACTTGGTTCTCCTATTATGATGTGTCGACCAAGACTCAAAGCAAAGTTTAGATCTTTGGTGATGAGAAGACACCCGTAGCTGTCAGAAAATCCCAGTCTGTTAAAAGAAAAATTATAGCTGTATTTTTCAAATCGAGTGGAATTGTTGAGCTTGTCGTTTTAGACACATAGAAGACAGTAACAGCGAAGTGATACACTGAGCAGTGCATGCCCAAGGTAATCGAAGAAGAACTTTGAAGAACCTGCGGCCAAAAGCAAGAATGGACAATTGGTTCCTCCATCATGACAAACGCAAGACCTTCTGAAGGCTTGGAACAACGAGTGTGCCTTAACGAAACTTGGCAGAGCTGGTTTAAGGATTGACTTCGGAGGACTTTTTTAGCACCCTTTGTACATATACATTTTGCCGAAGAATTTATGTCTGTCCTAACTTACAACTAAATATCACTCTTATCTTTTAAGGTGGAACCTTACTTTTTCGCTTTCAAATACATAAACATTACTACTGTGAAGAGAAACGCCTGTGTGTACTTCAAAGTAAATTGAAAAGGAAACTATTATATATACGCCTAGGCACATATAGTCTATTTACGGTTACAGACGAGGTACGTTAAAATAGCAACATACAGTGTTGCTATGTTTTGTTTATATTTTACATTGAATACTTTTTAGGTTATGGTTGATAAATTTAAATGATAGAAAACAACACAAATGACGACAGTTGTGACATATCACTGACAACGTTGTGAAGGGTAGGTAATAATATATCTAAAATACTGACATATGGTAGTAACTTGTGACCTTTAGGTTACTGCGCTTGATATTACTGACTATGATAATCCTCGTCTGTAGTCGCAAATAGACTATATAAATATTTTTATTTCATTTATCGCATGTCACTAATAAAGACGTTTTTATAAAATGTATTTTATATTGAATTTTCTATTTTAAGTTATTTCTATTGTGGGATAAACAAATTTCTGATGAGCTTCTTCTTCAAAAACTACTTCAAATCTTTAATATGTATGCATTTATAATTGTTGTTCAATTAATTAAAGTCATATATATTTTATACAAATTTCAAATATGTAACAGTAGGTGTTTCGTCTTATAAACGAAACCAATTTGTATATTATATAGTAAATATAAATATTATTCATTTTGTATTATATATTAAAAATAAGTATTATTCATTTTAATATTACACATTAAATATAAGAAATCATAGATTATAGTATTTAAATCTAAGAGTCAGAAACAAAATTAAAACCTTTGTATAATTATATTTTCTTATTGTATTAATATGCAAACGTTTCACTAAATATATGATACCGCGTATTACATATTTGTCAACCTTTATTCATGTCGGTACTTATTTATTGCCGCATTCTTTAGATACGTTTCAAATTATATTATTTTATCAGTGAACGTGCCGTGCCATGCCATGTATACAGTTAGAATCAAAAACCATCTGCAACGTTTGGTTAGTTTAGTAGGCACAATTTTTTACAATCAAGGCGGTTCTTTGTAACTTTGCCGACCTTTTGTTCGTCATCTAGCCGCATGTGGCCTATTTTGTTAATTGTTCCAAGGTTAATTGAAGGGAAGGGTAAATTTTGCCTACAATGCTTAAAAAGTTTTTAAATAGCTCAGCGCGCGATGACAACAGTCGCAAGTCGCCAGTAGCAATTCGCCACAGAACAACGTTCTTACAACAGTCGTAAGAACAATGTTCAAGACAACAGTCTATATTAATTAATAACAGTCGCGAGTCTTAACGTAACAACGTTCTAGACAACAGTCGTAAGAACAACGTTCAAGACAGCAATCGACATTTAATATCAAGAGACACCAGTCTCATATGTTATCAAAAGACAACCGTCTTTCATTATACAACAAATTTTATGTATGAAGTAATGTAAATAAATTTTTCAGTAGTCCACATTTCGTCGCTTACTTTAAAAATTATAAAAAATTCTTAAGTGGATAATTAGATTATCTAAGAAGAACATTTATGCTGCCAGGATATGTTCTTCCAATAATGTACCGAGGGAAGCGTGGAGAACGGTTCGGGAATTGACCAATACCTCCAAAAAAAAACGATAAAGTCACATGTGTCGAAGTAGATGGCATATTGGAGGGCGACGCTAAAGTTGTCTCCGAGACACTTAATAATTATTTTACAACAATTGCTGCAGACTTATCGCAAAAAATTAATCACGCAATTGATCCTCTATCTTATATGAAAATTAACAGGGCTAAAAATTTCTTCTTCTACCCTACAGATACAACTGAAATTGAACATACGATTCGGGAAATTAGGAAAGAGAATTCGGGTGGGTCGATGGTGTTCCCATGAATATTGTCCGGTGGCTGCCTCCTCCGGCCCTTATGGCATTCGCTGATTTAATAAACTTGTCATTTCAGAGCTCTGTATTTCCTACTTGTTTCAAAATTGCAAAAATAGTTCCTGTCCATAAGGGAGGATGTGGATTTGCGCCGTCCAGCTACAGGCCCATTTCCATATTGCCTGTATTATCTAAAATAGTTGAAAAGATCGCGAACAGAAGAATTCGTAACTTTATTTGGGGGGAGGATTTGTTGGTTAATTGTCAGTTTGGCTTCAGGCCCCACACATCTACGTCCGATGCTATTTATCATTATCTCGAGAATGCGTACAATTTCATTAACGAAAAACAGGTCGTCGCGACCATGTTTTGTGATTTGGCGAAGGCATTTGACTGCGTTCCGCACTCGCTTCTTCTCCGGAAGCTCGAATATTATGGGTTCCGGGGAGGAGCGAATGACTGGTTGAGATCTTATTTGCTTGGGCGTACACAATATGTTAGTCTGGGCTTTGGGACGGGTTGTGTGGAGTCTGGGGTCAGGGATGTTATATGTGGTGTGCCGCAGGGTTCGGTTTTGGGTCCGACGCTTTTTCTCTTGTTTATTAACGATCTTGCACTGTTGGACACCAGGGCTCACATTGCATTGTTTGCCGATGATACATCATTAACTTGGCATGCTGCGGACCCGCGATCTCTGGAGGGCCTGATGAACGACGAGATTCCGATTTTTCAGAATTGGTTTAATGCTAATGGAATTACCCTAAATTTGAGTAAAACACAACTTTTAATTCACAAACACAATTGTGTAAGTGTGAATATTGAGATTGGTGGCATCACTTTAGAGCCTGTGAACTCCGTGAAGTTCCTTGGTCTTATTGTGGAGCCAGGCCCTTGTTGGACCGGGCATGTTCGTCGCCTTTCGTGTAAGCTCTCATCTGCTTGTTATGCGATTGGAGTGGTGCGTCGTAACCTGGGAGAGTCCACGGCTAGGACTGTATATTTTTCATTGTTTGAGTCTCGTCTACGGTATTGTATAGCATTTTGGGGATTCACGACCGCTGGGAATCTTCTTTCGATTTTTAGGTTGCAGGAGCGGGCGGTGCGGCTCTTGTGCGGGGCGGCAGCGGACGCCCACTGTCGGCCGTTGTATGCGGATAGTGGAATCATGACGGTTTATTCATTGTTATTATACGAATCATTGTCTATCATCTTTAAAAAGCAAAGTAATATCCAGCATAGGTCTGATATTCATTCGTATGATACACGCGGCAACCAACTTCTAAATTTACCAAAGCCCGCGACAAGTGCGAGTCGCGATTCAATAGTTTATATGGGCTTGCAGTATTTCAACAGACTGCCACTGAACATTAGGCAGTCTTCAAGCTTAAACCAGTTTCAGAGAAAATTAAAGGTGCTGCTCCTCGGGCAGGTTTTGTACTCGCTGGATGGGTTCCTTGCGGGTTGACGTTGGAATCCCTTGCTTTTATTTTTAAATTGTTTTTATTTTAAATATTGCTTTGATCATGTATTTTTTTATTAGGTGACATGTATTTGTTTCTTTTGGCAACCTAATCATTTATTATTATGTGTTTATACTGTAATTGTATGTGTATATTGCTTACTGTCCACGCACTGTATGTGCTTATTGACAATAAATCTATTCTATTCTATTCTAATATGTAAATAAAGGTGTTATATTGGATGTGCCGCATTTCATTAAAAACTGTCACCGAAGAGCAAAAAATTAGTGCGTATACGGCCTTACAACCCGTGCGCGGTGAGTCAACACAGGAGCGACGAAAAACCACGAGTTGCCTCAACAGTAGGAATATAGTTTGCTTTTCTGAAATACAGAAATGTTTGTTTATAAATCCATAACTATGCGACCACTCTGAATTACAATCTTTATTTCTTTCATATCACATTAGTAGTGTTTGCGTATTTGACGGCGGGAATGTAATGCTCCACCTTAGATAAGATTGATAGGGGGACATAAATTGTTCAACAAACTGTACATTATTTATATATAGGTATTTAGATATACATCACGCCAACGTGCGGGCGTTCACTTGAACATATTGGTTTATAAATAATGCAAATAACAGTAGATAATAAACATTCACATAATTTATATTAATACAATTATGCCGGTTTTTTTTACTTGCTTTTGTGTCCATTTTACAAAAGAATATCTTTTTGAACGTTCAGACTTTTTCGAATAAAACGGTGACTTCTCTAAAAATTAATTTAAAAAACTGTTATAATATAGCCTTAAATTCATGGCTTTATGTTGGTAAATAAAAACGCTGTTGTTGCTTGCTAATTCGCTGTAGTTATGTACACCTTTAACTAGTTTGGAATAATCTGTTGTTACATTGTGATTCTTAATTAAAATATGTCGGACAATACATTATTTGCTGTTTGGTTAAATCTGATGTGCAAGATAATTGCGCATTTTATTTGACCAATATATTTCGTCCTACATTTTTGGCATTCTATTTCATGGATTTAGAACTTTTTCTTTCGCGTTTGCAAAAAGCGTTTTAAATGAATTACCTGTTTTAAATGTAACATCGCGTTGTGGCAACAGTCTTTTTTAATTTAGAGTGTATAATTAGCTTATTTATTATTTCAGAATTAAAACCATTGTATTATCATGTGACATGTAACGTGTGATGTTTTTTCATTAAATTAAGTTCTCTTTCGTATCTATCTTACATTAGCGGAAAGCTTAACAACCGATGGATAAGCAAGTTAATTGAATTTTTTATTTGTCTAAAAACTATAATTTCAATCCGTGGTTATAAATCTGCTAACGTTGGTTTCTTTTCGGAAAATTAATTTCTGTTATTATCCTTTTTAATTGCTATTGCATCTAAAAATGGTAAACGATCAATGTTTTCTTTTTCAACTGTGAATTTAATTGTTGGAAACTTACAATTTAATTGTTTTAAGAAGCCATTTATTTCCATAAAAAATTGCGACTATCACCAAGTCCATACCTTCGAAAAATATATAGCGTTCCCTTTAAATTTAATTTCGACTGACTCATGAATAAATTCGTAATAAATGGAGCCAAGTAGTTATCCATTGCAGTAGCATCTTGCTGTTCGTAGAACTTCCATTCAAATTGAAAACAATTTTGGAACATGTTTAGGGTTGTTAACCGCAAACATTCATTTACTTAATTTGCACGAAACCAAATAAAAGAAGCAAAATAGAGTTAGAATTGTGTACTCTGCACTTGTTTAATACGAAAAATTTAAGCAATATTAAATTTGCAGATGGGTGTAACTTTATTCTATGTAAGTGAATAACTCACCTTTGTAAATTAAGAAAATTTCTATATATAGAACATATTTCACTAGAATTTGATTACATTTTTGCCATGATTATTATCAATTATATATGCCATGTTTACGATAAACAGAAAGTTTATTTGTAGAGAAAAATATAAATAACGATAATCAATTTTGTCATATTACATACCTACTGCCAAACAGTAGACATACAATTTTCTTATAATTTTATTTTCATATTTTGAACATTTACTTTTATAAAAAAAGTTGTGTAATATTCCTATAAAAGGTGTACCTACTATTTACTATATTACGAAGCGACTACAGATAAATTAAAATCATGATCAAATAATTTGGGTGTAGTTGTAATGATTACTATTGATTACTGACTTTCATGTGCACTTTAACAAATATGTTATTTTTATTAATTTTGTTTACTATTGTTGTATTTAGAACTATATACTCTAATATTGATCTCAAATACTGATAAGTAGAGAACGGACGCAAATTCCATAAAACGCAATCGGCAATTGGAATTGTGTATAACGTCGCTCAGTACATCCCGGCGTAATTCAATGAAGTATTTGTTTGACTTACTCGGACACCTGGTCTCGCCGCGATAACAATGGACAAGCCAGCTATTGTATTCGGAGAATATAGTGTTTTCTAAAGTATTTTCATGAGCGTAGATAGAAGCGGGGTTTTTATAATGTATTTAATTTATTAGTTTATATTTCGTAAGATAAATAAAGTGCTGTGAGTAAGTTTCTTGTTTTCATAGTTTTAACTGTTAATTACATCGTAATTTTTGTGATAAATCCTGTTTAATATCGTTTGATTGAATCTATTTCTACCAATTATTTCGACGTAAGTGTGCATTGAATTTCGTTCAGTTTCAATAACTTACGCACACATTTTTAGTTTTCATTTATTTAGATCTAGAACATTGTTTAAGCTACTTTTTCAGACATGATATGGAAGAATGTCGAGAACGGCATTGCAAAACAATGGCGAGTTGGATTGACGGTGATACTGATTGTATGTCCATTGTCAGTGATTCCGAAATTTATTACAAAATCCGTAAAATATCGTCAAAAATTCGTCACTTAGGATCGCAAACACATCTGAACTCTGTAAAACTTTTATGGCGGCTAATATTCCATTAAATAAACTTAGCAATCCCACTTTAAAAATATTTCTTCAAAAATATACTGGTCGAAATGTTCCTGATGAATCAACTTTACGCAAATATTATGTTTCTAGGTGCTATACGAGAACAGTAGAACGCATTAGAAGCCATCTTTTAAATCAATACATATGGATAAGCGCCGACGAAACGGTGGATATGTTAGGACGCTGTGTGGTAAATGTTGTAGCTGGTATACTACATCCAACTATTCCCTATAACTCATATGTAATAGCAACAAGTGTTATAAATAGAGTTGATGCGGAAACAGTTGCTGAAACCATTAAGGAGAATATGCAAAAAATGCTTCATTCGGACGCCACGTACAAAGAAAAAATACTTTTATTTGTCAGTGATAGTGCTGCGTATATGTTAAAAACAGGCAGACTATTGAAGAAAACATATCCTAATATGCTAATGCTTATTGTTTGGGAAAATAAAGGCATTATTATTATTATTATTATTATTATTATTATTATTATTATTATTATTATTATATGCTGCATATTACTTGTGTAGCACATGCTCTCCACAGAATCTGTGAATATATCAGAGACACTTTTCCGGAAGTTGATAGACTTGTATCAGCTTTTAAAAAAGTTTTTAGAAAAGCACCATTGAGAGTAGCTCTTTTCAGGGAAAAATTTCCATCTCTGTCACTGCCTCCCACTCCAGTAATAACTAGATGGGGAACATGGCTGGAAGCTACTAGTTATTATGCTGAGAATTTCGATAGTCTAAAACATTTCGTAACACTGCTAAAGGAGGATGCTAGAAGTATTGGTGAGTGCAAGGAGCTCACACAAATCCCAAATTTAAAAAATCAGTTGTACTTTCTTCACGAACACTTTGGAAAATTGCCAAAACTAATCACTTATTTTGAAAATCGAAATCTCAAATTAAATGACGGATTAACCACATTAGATGTGGCTGCTAATAATTTGAAAAGTATTTCAAGTGACTTCGGATGTGGCCTTCGGCAAAAGTTTGAAGCAATTCTTAATAGAAATCCAGATTTAATTACATTGCAGCAATTATGTATGGAGACAATTCCACAAAATCTAAGGGCTAAATATGAAGAAATAAAAGAATATTTCCAGTATGCACCTATAACCAGTTGCGATGTAGAAAGGACGTTTTCTATTTATAAGGATGTACTTAATTCAAAGAGAACAAAATTGACAGAAGAAAACCTTGAGAAACTATTGCTAGTCAATATTAAGACTCCTTTACTCAACTTGAACGACAAAATGAACAAATAAAAATGTTCCTATTATATAAATAAAATTTAAAACTTTAAAAATACAACTTTTCAACAAATACATATTGTAGTGGATTTTTCTATCCAGAGAGAGAGAAAAAGATGGAAGATTTAAAATTTGAACAATTGTTGAATTTTATTAATATTTATTATATTTGTAATTATATTTTTGAACTGACTCTGTATGTTTATTAGTTTAAACGTATGGATGTTGACAGTTGTGGTACTATTGAAGTAGATGTAGGAATTTTCGCGGTAAATTTTGTTAGAGATATCTAAACTTGCAAAGTGACCGGTTGTTAGAGGATAAGAAGTTCATTTTTTATTCTCTGTTTTATCGGGTTTTTATTTTTGAATATGCATTTTATTCATGTGCATGTAATGTTATTTCGATTTTTACGAGAGTTTGGGATCTAAAATAAGTATGATATCTCTCACGTAGTTTTTTTTTTGTGTTATCAGTGCATAGATCTATGTAAGTTCGATAAAAATATTTAATTTATATAATTGATACTACGATTATTTTGCTTATTATAATTTCATGTATTATTTGTGATAATTTTGATATTTGAAGTAGTATATGAATACTAGAGAAAATTGTCATGTTTTTTTTTTAGTGGAGTTTTTCTTCAAGATATTCTAGAACGTTTTAAATTCAGGTTGGATTTTTTTTTTAGTTGTGGGTTGAATTGTGTCGTGTTTTATTTGCGCATGACTGTAAGCCAATTTACGCGGTTTCAATAACTTTGTTGTTTTTGACATTTGAAATTGTAGGGGTTAAAGTAGAGGTCAAACTTGACAAATTTCTCCATTATTTATTAATTTTTATGTTTGTTCGAGAGTCACAGGGGGTTTTTCTCTGTGTGCGAGTCATATTCACAAAGAGTCTTTCCTCCTAATGCTACTGTTAATGTTGCTTTAGCACCCTCTACATTCGGTAAAGGGATTTTTTTTTATTTTTTTTTGATTAAAATTTGTAAATTAGTTAACTGAGACTTTTATTAACATTTATTGTTTTACTTCTAACATAACCTGGCCCTAATCTGAGAAGAGCGACCCAGGAGAAGTGATCTCAAGGAATCTACTAGACTGAACAGCCGGCAGCATAAGTTGTAGTGTGAATAAAAAAATTAATAAGCAATTAAAAAGCACATTCCACTGCAATTTGTATTTCGTAATTTTATAGATCACCACCCGTTTGTTTTCCAATTATATAAATAAAATTAAAAACTTTATAAATACAACTTTTCAACAAATAAATATGTATTTCGTAATTTTATAGATCACCACGCGTTCGTTTTCCAATTATATAAATAAAATTAAATATTTTAGAAATACAGCCTTTCGCCAGTACTGCACTGGGTGGTAAGCGTGTCCGTTCTCTACTGATAAGTATCTATTCTAATTAATGCAATAAAAGTAGGTTTTATAATACAACCATATCGTTTCTATTCATAATATGTTTGTTCTAGTTTTATGTAAGTCATCAGCAAACTTTGAATAAATTTAGTCAATACTATAATTTTGTTTACGCAAAATAGTGTATTTGTTATAGCAAAGTTAATCAGAAATGCGCGGAATTAACGATTCGTATTTATGTATATCCATTTATCTTTATATTTTTGTTTAATCCAGATGGTTCATTATTTTGTGTTAAGTTTGCGCAATGATATTCGCTTTTCCAAATACTTTATTTTGTGGTGTGAACATACGCTACATACTTAATGTAACAAGTGTTCATTTGAAAAGTTAATCTAGGTTACTTTGAAATTTTCATAGAATAAGACGCAAATATATTAATATGTGTTTGTATGTATGAAACTGTCAAAATATACGACTTCGTAGGTTAAGTAGTAAATTTTAATTTACGACATGCTTCAAAATGTTCTCAGTAAATCACATGCTACTAGATTGACTTTTCAAATAAACACTTGTTATATGAATAATAATATTTATTGTTTATTTAGACATATAAAGTGTATATAATAAGTAGTGATCGGACACGAGAGGCCTATGACTCATCGCCCGCGGGCGTACTATTGAAAATTTGTATTTTAAAATATTTTAATTTTATGTATATAATTGGAAACTAAACGGGTGGTGATCTATAAAATATGAAATACATTTTTATTTGTTCATTTTGTAGTTCAAGTTGAGTAAAGAAGTATTAATATTAACTAGCAATACTTTCTCAATGTTCTCTTCTGTAAAATTTGTTCCTTTGAATGAAATAATTCTTGTAGATAGGAAACGTCCTCTCTACATCGCAACTGGTTATAGGTGCATACTGGAAATATTCTTTTATTTCAACGTATTTAGCAGTTAGATTTTGAGGTATTACTTCCCTACACAATTTCCACAATGCTATTAAATTGGGATTTCTATTAAACACTGCGTCTAACTTTTGCCGAAGGCCACATTCGAGGTCACTTGGAATATTTTTCAAATTTTTAATAGCCACATCTAATGTTGTTAATCCATAATTTAATTTGAGATTTTGATTTTCAAAATAAGTGATTAGTTTTGGCAAATTATATATTTAAAAGGATGTTGAATTTTATATTATGCGTACCATATTATGACATAATAACTATAATTATTACAAAAGAAACAAAATATCACAATATTGCATATTTCATACCGTAGATATAGTAAAATCGGTAAATTAATTTTATATCTCTTGAATCCGATATCAAACAATCAAACGATACCTAGAAAACGTGTTAAGAATACTGATTCCTAGGTATCGAATCAAGGTATCGATTTCAAGATATCGATTCAAGGTATCGATTCCAAAGCATCGATACCTATCGCTACTTTACCGATTCCAGTACTCACTAAGTATCGATACTTGGCGATGTATCAGGTAGCTTACCTTTGTGCAATTTTTTAAATGTACATAAAGGATGCAATAACTTTTTAAGAAAAGAATTTTTAAGCATGGATGCATTATATATATTATATAGTATATATTTAAAAGGATGTTGTTGAATTTTACATTATGCGTAGCAAATATCCATATTATAACATAAACATAATAACTATAATTATTACAAAAAAAAAACCAAAATATCACAATATTGCAAATTTCATGCCGTAGATATGGTAGAATCGGTAAATTGATTTTATATCTTTTGAAACCGATATCAAACAATCGATATCTAGAAAACGGGTTATGAATACTGATTCCTAGGTATCGATAGTACCTGTCGATTCCAGTACTCAGAATCGACACCGTGCACAGACCCGATACATCGCTAAGTATCGATACCTCGATTATCGCTACCCGATACCGAAAACATCGGTATCGCCCAGCCCTAATATGCAGCATATTTGGATATGTTTCCTTTAATAGTCTGCCTGTTTTTAACATATATGCAGAACTATCACTGACAAAAGTATTTTTTCTTAGTTCCTGTCGTCCGAATGAAGCATTTGGTGCACATTCTCGTAAATGGTTTTAGCTACTGTTTCCGTATCAACTGTATTTATAACTCTTGTTGCTATTACATATCCGTTATATGGAATAGTTGGATGTATTACACCAGTTTCTACATTTACCATACAGCGTCGTAATATATCGACAGTTTCGTCGGAACTTATCCATAACTACTGATTTAAAAGATGGCTTCTAATGCATTCTAGTGCTTTCGTGTAGCACTTAGGAACATAATACATATTTGCGTAAGGTGAATTTATCAGGAACATTTCGACCAGTATATTTTTGAAGAAATGTTTTGAAAGTGGGATTGTTAAGTTTATCTAATGGAATTTTTAACACCATTAAAGTAACATAGAGTTCTTCGTTAAAATTGTCTGATTCCAATGGGTCTAATATATGTGTATGTGTTTGCGAAGCTAAGTGACGTTTTACGTGCTATTTCTTGGAATTTCTTAACGATATTTTACAGGCCTTACAATAAATTTCGGAATCACTGTCAATGGACATGCAATTAGTATGATCCTTAATCCAACTCGCCATTGTTTCACGATGCCATTCTCGACGTTGTTCCATATCCTATCTGAAAAAATAACTTAAACAATGTGCTAAATCTAACTAAATGAAATTTAGAAATGTATTCGTAAATTATTTAAACTTAACGAAATTCACTGCGACACTTACGCCAAAATAATTGGGAGAAGTAGATTCGATGAAACGATATTAAACAGGATCTATTACAAAAATTACGTAGTAATTTATTTATCTTACGAAATATAAACGAATAAATAAAATAAATTATAAAAACCCCGCTTTATCTACGCCCATGAAGAAATGAATTTCACTATAATATTGAAGTAATTGCGTTGCAATTCAACGACAAAAACCAGATGTGCGGTTAACCGAATGAATAGTGGTATTCAATAACTGCGTGTTGTACTTAGCGATGTTATAGATTAATTTATATGGTCCAAAATTATATATGTATATGGGGTAGCAAAGTTTCCAAGTTTCTTGAGTAATTTGGTTTAGTAAAATAATCAGTCACAAATCATAACGATGTTTATTAAAACTTATTCAACTCCAAAAATTATATAGAATGCAAATTATAATATGTACTATACAAATATTTACATTCTGGCTCTAAATCTATATGAAACCGCTTGTACAACTTCAAATTTATTTATTTTATGATTTTTTTTATCATCCAATTTTTAGTTTAGAAATCTCGCTTTTATTAAACTTTGCGAATCAATTGCTTTGGGGGTTGAAAAAACACTTATTAATTATTATATTTGCATCAATTTGAAATTGTAGCGAAACATTAATAATGTGATTTATATTCGGATGTGCGAAATAAAACGAAGAATTATATTTTGAATAAAAAGATTCACAAGCGTTCGTTGTTCTTTGTACTGATGGCGAATCTTCTGCCCAAATATGAGGTGTTAAATGGGAATTTACGCTAATGTAATTGTCACAAGGTAGTCACAAAATTTCTTGAGTTTTTCATTTTCAATAGCGAACATTTCTTCTACATTTTCAGGATGAGGAAACGGTAATCCAAATATATAAGTTAAGAACTTAGTAAGTTCCGTTTCATTTTCGTTTTTTCTTTAGTACTATGCAGCTAAACCTAATTGCTGAATTTTTCGTACCATGACTGCCCTAATTGAAACCTAAGACCTCGAACAACAGCATCCGGAAACGCTTTCTAAATATTTTTATGAATGGCGGTTTCAAAATCACCAGTTATGATTTTCGGCGCACTGGATGAAGTATATCACATTCTTCTTTAATATATTTGAAGGCATGATGGTATGTATAGGAAATTTTATTAGGAAGAAGACAAAATTCTAGAGGTATATAATGATCGTTTTTTGAGACCGAGAATGGTAAACAATTAAGTAAAAAAACGAGAACAGTATTCAAAAATTCCACTAACATACCAACAAGACGTAGAAGAGTTAAATTTGACAAACCCCAAAAAATGAGGATATTATTTTCTTTGATATTTTTAAGCAGGAAACATTCATTTTTATGCGTCACAATAGGGGACGATTCAACTGCAGCATGGAATTTGGAAATATTCTTAGGAAGTTTAATCAATGCGGAAACTCTAGCATTGTACATATTTTGTCTCACTCTCACAATGTCCTTTGTAGTAAAGGTTACAATGCCTGTGTTGTTAATTTCGCTTCGAATGAGTTTGAGACGCTTTTCACAAATATCACCCACTGCTTTGCGTTTAATGGAGTTACTTACGAGTTTTCTGTTAAAAACATCTGCTGTTAACTTCTCGTGATTATGGTCCAAAACCAATTCCACTATCTACTTTGAGTTTTTACAAAGGCCTTACACGTACGTTTGCTACACTACCACCGTTTCACTGTATCTTTGACTTACATTTTTTTAAAGCTAAAAGTATAGCCGTCAATCACTAACAAGGAGTTTCCTTTTTCACTGGTACAAAATGTTACTTCCATTTTGACGCGTTTTTTATACTTTTAAATCATTACTCAAATAACGCAAGCTGAAATAACAAATTCGACAAGAGAACAACTAATAACTCATTGCTTAATGTTACACTTTAATTCTATTCTGATTGCTTATACGCATAATTACCCCCCCCCCCCCTCCTTACACCCAGATGGGCATTGGTATTTTACCTAAGTTAAATTACACCAACCCGATAACGAGGGTCGGGCATCAGCTTTCACCGAGACAATAGTTCTTAAATAGAATCTTTGAGAAGTTATTGTTTGTGAATTTCCCAAATTTAATGTAAATCCTCAAATTTCGGCAACACTATGAAAATAACTTCAATTTTATATTACAAATCAAGTTTAGCTCGGGGATGCAATTTAAAACTGTATCCGCCTATTCTGGGATACAATTTCAGCTGAGTGTTTAATTTAGCTACAAGTTTAGAACAAAATAAAGTAAAAGGAAACAATGTGGAAAATAAAAATATATTAATTGCTATTAATTATTAGCTAATTGCTAATTATGGAAAACGATATGGAGCTAATACGAATAAGCTCGTTTTATCGAGTTTTCAAATCACCTTTCGTACCGTTGTGGGGGTTATTCGAGCAATTTCTTCACGAATCTTGAGATTTTAACTGTTCTACTGTTTGAGATTTATTAATACCCTATTCTTATGAAAAAGTCTGGTGCGTTCAAATTGGGAGAGCGAGGAGACCAAAGCAAATCACCTTTTTTTTTTAAATTACGCTATTTGGAAATTGTTGCTTTAGAACTTCCATTGTTGCCCGTGTTGTATGGGCCGTTGCTCCATCTTGCTGAAACCATATGTTAGCATCTTTATTCTGTACTTGTGCGAATAACACCGCCCTATACCGTTTACTGTTTGGGCATTACATACTTAAATAGATATACCGCGCAAAAAGGACGTCCGACACGCGGAAACATGGGAGCTGCTATTATTACGTACTACGTACTTCCTGAAGGATAGACTATTCAACTTGTAAATGTTCTATATTGATTGCATATCTACTATCTATAAAGTTAACATAAGTATTTCAGTTAGATGTAATCTACTCGTTTCGAAATCTCATTAAAATATATCTTTGAACATTTAATTTTAAAATACCTTCTTGATATTTAAATATTGGCAAACAACAATTAATTTTTATTCTTAAAAACAAACCCAATAGATGTAAAAAAAGTTTGTTTGTACTTTAACTTAAATTTTTCGGTCATTTGATATTACAGCAATTTTAGTTAGTAAAATAGCGTTTTTATTATTTTTCCCGGAATTATAAGAAAAACGGACACACGCTACTAAATAAGAGTTTTATTATTTTGAAGTCGAAACTTATACGAGGGAAGATCAGTAAGTACCCGTGTTTGAAGACAGGTGGCGCTGCTGAGGGAAGTTGGCATTACCGTCGTGTACTACCATCTGTCAGACAACACCATAATAAATTTCAGACTGATTCATAGGTTAGTTTTTATTTGGCAGCCGGTTGTATCACACGTGTTTCGTGTTTCTCGATAAAATGGAAAAACAGCAATATCGATCCGTAATTCGCTTTTTATTTTTGGATGGAAAAACATACGAAGAAATAAAAGCGAAGTTGGATGCTGTCTATGGGGACCCTTCACCATCTATGACAACCGTAAGATATTGGTTCAACGAATTTAAACGTGGTCGTACATCTGTTTTTGATGAGGAGCACCCAGGCCGCCCGGCAGACGTGGTTACAGAGGAGATCGTTGAATCGTCCACGACATGATTCTCGCTGATCGCCGAACGAAAGTGCGCGAAGTAGCAGAGGCCGTAGGCGTGTCGTACGGAACGGCAATTAATATTTTACATGATAAGTTATCGGTGAGAAAGGTGTCGGCCCGATGGGTGCCGCGATTGCTTACGGTGGACAACAAGCGGATACGGTTGTCAATATCGAAGCAGTGTTTGGACCTCTTTAAATTCGCAGGAGTTCTTGCGTCGAGTCGTCACCGTTGATGAAACCTGGATCCATTATTATACGCCAGAGTCCAAGCGACTGTCAAAACAATGGATTTTTCGGGGTGAATATGCTCTGAAGAAGGCAAAGACGGTCCCATCGGCCGGAAAGGTCATGGCCACGATTTTTTGGGATTCCAACGGAATAATCCTCATGGACTTTTTGCAGAAAGGAAGAACGGTCACGGGGCAGTACTACAGTGAATTATTGGACCGATTCGACATAAAATTGAAGGAGACACGGCCCCATTTGGCTAAGAAAAAAGTGCTGTTTCACCACGATAATGCACCAGCACATTCATCCAGAATTGTCGCGGCAAAGTTGCATGAACTGCACTACGAATTGCTGCCGCACCCACCGTACTCGCCTGACTTGGCTCCCTGCGACTTCTTTCTGTTCCCCAACATGAAAACGTGGCTCGGGGGAAAAAGATTCAGCTCAAACGAGGAGGTTATCGTCGAGACAGAAGCGTATTTTGTAGAGTTTGACAAATCGTATTTTTGGAGGGGTTAAAGAAATGGCAGAAACGTTGGGAAAAGTGTATTGTACTAAAAGGTGATTACGTTGAAAAATAAATAAAAAATTTGTGAAAAACTTGCGTCTTCTTTCCTAACACGGGTATTTATTGATCCACCCTCGTATAAACATAATTTTTAAAAAAAATATATATATAAGTATTAAATCATATACACACATCGGCACAGTCATATAACATATAAAATATTTTAGAGTAAAATACAATTAATATTATTTTAAACTACAATAAACACAGTATAACGTGGATATATCTCAATAATCAACGTAACTGAAAAAAAATCATGTATATAAATAAACAGTAAACACTACCTGTGAACACTACTATTAATGATGTTTATACAGCGGCAGTAACTGGGTTGCCTAAACAGCATGCAGTACGTAAAATGTCAAATTCTATCTCCTTTTATTCCAAGCTCCGTACAAATGCACAGTGGACCATGAGCGGCATATTTATTTAATGTATGTGTCGGGCATCCGTATTGTCGTTTTCAAAAAAGTACGGCTATAAATTCTTGCAGCAGTAATGGCGTACCAAACAGTTACATGAGCACAATGTAATAGGCTCCATACACCTGCGAACAAATTGCACAAACTGACGTTGCACAACAGATTGCTGTGCAGCCTGTTTAGTTGGCAACTGATAATTCCCTCTTATTTATAAAATTGGCCATTTTAAAACACTACTTTCTATTCTACGCGTGAAAAAGAAACTGCAGTTATTGCACAATGTGTTGCACAAAACTCATTCACGATGCAGTAGTTGGTTGTGCAATTAATTTCAAACAGTTTTGAATTTCTGTAACTAGTTGTGGAGCACGACAAACAACACCATACACAATTGTTTGCACAACAGCCTCTGTTGCGTAATTCGTTCGCAGGTGTATGGGGGCTATAATGGTTTTTGATGAAGTTGTTGTGGATTCTGTGATCCCCAAAACTACAGTTGTGTTTATTAATAAAGCCATTTAAATGTAAATGAGCTTCACCTCCGATCTCCAACTGAACCAAACTGGTCGAAGTTTCTTGCTAGTGCATAAATTGTTAGAGCTGTGGGGATATTTCTTACATCAAACAATCTTTGATATGCTCTTTGGGCGTTGAATATCAATCCACGATTTTCAAGAATGAACATTACAATTTTAGTTCGTTGTGCGATTGTGCATCGTTCCATGCTTGACACTCCCAAGTTTTATCTATAATAGAAAAAAATGTACATTTAAAAAGTACAATAAAAACAAAAGTAAGAATTATTTGAAATAGTAGAGGTACTTTAGCCGCACCCTGTATATGGGTTGCGGAAAGGTATACTTATCTATGTGAAAAATGTAAAAAAAATACTCATACAGAGATAAGACGTGTTTCTTTAATACTGATCTAAATAAAAATATAGCGGCATACTTTCAGATGTTACAACATGCAGCAAATGATTATATATTCACACTCCAGCGCTAATAGGGCTCATGTTCATGATAGCTAAAGTACTAAAAGGTTGATGAAAATCGTGTCTCATTCGAGTGTTGCGTGAATGTATGTTGGCGTTCGCTTTAAACATATTAATGTTTTCATAAATATAGCAGCATTCTTCAAGAATATAAATTCAGTAAAGTGGTAATACCTAAGTGTTTAAAAATTAGTGGGCACGATTCGGTATAATGAGCACCAACAATAGCTCTGACTGCTCTTTTATGAATCAAGAACATATCTCGTGCAGAAGGCGCCCCACAATATCAGAGTATACTGTAGTCTAGAGTTAACTTTTGCATAGTGTAGTGACAACAGCACTTGTATTGGGACATACCTTAGTTCGACAACATATCTACTAGACCTAGATCTGCAAGATTTTAATTTATATATTGCTTCTCGACAATTTTCAAATAATTTTACGAATATAAAAAGTTAAACCTTTCTTCAAATTATAAATTATTTTTCCGATACCTTGGATTTCGGAGTAAATTTTTGGACCTCTTAGTTTAGTTCTTCTCATGAAAGCGCATTCAAGTTTATTTTTATTAATTTTCCGAGAGGAGTATTAGCAAAAACACATGTAAATTATTATTCATCGTATCCCGCCCATGGTTAATATAAAATTATAATTATGATTTTTTCACTTAATCTCCGACCAGTCTTTAAATAAATGTTCTTATTTTTGAATCGAAAATTTTGAATTTTATGTCAGTCCAAAGCAATATTTTCAGGATTCAATTTTTATCTTCTCCTACTTAATTTCAACATTTTTTAAATAAATTTCAGCCTCTTGGCCCATAATTTTTTGAAGAGAACAGGCATAACAGTAACATCAAGAAGATATTGTCACATGATTGATACTTTTTTTCCGGCCAAGGTATGAACAACTTGATGGTAAATACTGGTTTCAGCAGGATGGAGCAACGAACCTCACGGCGAAAATCAGTATTAATATGCTTCCCGGCCGTTTAATCTCTCGCAACGGGGACATAATCTGGCCACCTCGATCACCTGACTTAACAGCGCCAGACTTTTTTCTGTGGCGATATCTAAAAAGTCGTGTATATAATAATAATAGTCCCGTAATCTTAAGTAAGATCTTAAACAAAACATTTTAAACAAAATTGAAACGATTCCAGTGGAGATGCTAGGCAGAGTGATGATTTCGTGTGATAGCTAGAAAAATGTGTAGCAGAAGAACGAGGCCGAGGTCATTAAATTTTTAAATTAAAAAAACTCCCAAAGTTATAGATTAAGATGTTGTAAATTTTTTAATGTTCAACCAATAAAAATTTATTTCATATTAAAAACCGCCAATGCATTTTGGAATTCGCTGTACAATCCAACTCAGAATCTATAACTTTTTATTTTTACTTATTTGGAAATACATATTTTATTGCTGAATATATATTTCTAGCTCTAAACTTAAACATATTTTGTTAACATGCAAATTAAGGAATTATGTTTTATGAATTATTTAAAGTAGATAATCTTTGTTCTGAAGAAATAAAAAGAAATCAGCACATTCTAAAGGAGGTCTATACTACTCTGTACCAAAGTACATAATATTAAATTATTTTCCTTTTATCTCATTTATTTCGGTATATATGTATTATATCTGAACTTCCGCTTATATGCGATTTGAAGTTGAAATGTGTTTAATTATTCTAAAGAATTGTCTGTGGTACTATCTCCATTCATATTCGTTCGCTTTAATTTGAAATAATTTAAATAGTGTGCGTATTATACACGAGGCCATGGGAAGAAACATAACTTAATAAAAATTCTTTGTTAATTTACTAGCTATTATACACGCCTTAGTGTTACTAACAGTATTCTAGTATTGTTTATTCCAAGTATTTACGTGGAATTTTATTTTAAACGGTGTACGTATTACGAGTCTTGGTTGATTAAAATCAATGTGAAAGTTTTTATGCTTTTTATGTAAAATTATTAAATTATGCATAATTTTATACTAATATAATTTGTACGAAATCTTTTACAGCTTGGTAATCTTTCTGATTTCTCTAAATAGTTAATTATATTATTTTAAAAAGTATTTGTTGTCTCAGAGAAAAATACACAACACAATCTATTATCAATGGTTGGTATCTGTAACGTAAAGATAAGACAATTTATTTATAAGTTCTGTATAAAAAGTACTTACGGACATTTAATCTTGAGAAAGGTTATTTTCTTCGCGGCACAGTACTTTAGAAATAATGAGAAAAGATATTTTAAAATAATGAAATCGGAGGCAATTTTATATTATTTGAATCTAAATGAAAATTAAGTAATATCAAATTGTAACCTGATATAGACGATATGAAATGAACTGGACAAATGTTAGAAAAGGGAAAAAGTGGAAAAACAACCTAGAAAAATAAATACAACGAATAGGTACGTCGTGTAATTAAAGCAGCTCACAATTAAAAGGTGAATATTTTGACGAGAAAAGATTATTTTGATCAACTTTTCTGTTCGATGTCAAAATCGATTTTTTGTAATTCATATTTATATGTGCTATGTGGAAATAAAGTGTGCGAGTACTAAATACCTGGCACGGCTCGACTATCACCCTAATGCCCTTGATCTTAATTTATTGAATAATAATGGAGTCACCTATAGAATGAAATGTAGTTTCGACACTAAGCAGGTAGTTCACACAAATCCTATCGGTAAGTTCGACATTGAGATTTAGGATCATGCCTAATCCATCCTACATGTATTTTCGAGACTACACAAGAATCTCCTTACCGCATTTGTAAAATTAAATAAATTAAGTAAAATTAATGTATTGTAATAAAAAAGAATAAGTTTTGAAAGTGAATAAAATAAAGTAAAATAAAGTAAAATAAATCACAAAATTTGGAAAACATAAAATGTAATTGAAAACTGATTTTAAAAATTAAATTAACATATACAAATAGTTTTTACAAATAATTAACTTTAATAGAAAAGAAAGTAATTTAATCTATCTCTAAGATTTTTTTATGGTTGCTGGAACTTGGTATTTTTATATATGAATCTATTTGAAATTCTTTAAGCTTTTCGATGAAAACATATGTGGAGAAAATTAACCATTTTATACGTGGTATCGAAATTACCCACAGAATTAACAATACCCTCCCCTTAGTCAGATAATAGAAGGGATTTGTTGTCGTAACTACACCCAGCGGCATGAAACGTCGCGTCGTACACTTTTGGAAGTTATTCACAGAATAGACTAAACCATAATAAACATGCACTTACGAGGTAAATCCAGAAAGTAAGTTCGGTTTGGTAATGAAAAGAGATCAAATAGAGATACAGAAAATCTATTTATTGCAAAACAATCTACAAACCTTCTACATAGTTCTCACCATTTTGTAAGCGCTTGTCATAGCGTGGCACAAGTTTTTGTATGCCTTCTTCATAAAAGGTTGCCGCCTGTATTGTCAACCATGTGGTAACATGTTCTTTGAGCTCATTTTCGAGGTGTCAAGATTTGCTTGGTTTTAGTCCTTGCTGGCGAGGAGTGTGTCTCCATTCTATCAATTATCGTTTAATTTCAGGTGTCATAAGCAATCCAAGTCTCATCCCCCGGTCACTATCTCCCTCAGAAAGTCATTACCGTCATTGTCGTAGCATGTCAAAAAGTCAAGTGCACTGCTCACACGTTTTTTGTGTTGCTCTCCAAAAAGTTTTCGAAAACCCAGTTTCACAGTAACAATTTCATAAGGAAGTAATCTTGAAATTTGCGGAAAGTCCATAGAAAGCAGGAATTGTAAAGTGGCGGTTTTCCTTAATCACTCATTACATGTATTCAATTACCTCGCAGATTTATCGATGAGTGTCGACTGATTTAATATTCTTCGCATTTAGAAAACGAATTACAGATCTAATTTTACAAGCGCCGGGTTTTTCAATCAATGTCGCCACCATTCTAAACAAGCACTACAACGCGTACACGATGAAGTTAGAAGTTATAACTTATAACTTCATTCACCTAGTTCAAGTAGGTAATATATATAAAATATATACAAAATATGTGCTGCCAGGCTTTGAAAGGCTGTGTGACAAGATTTTAATAAATCGAGGTTTCTTTTGTTTTCGTAGCTTTTATTGCATTTGGTTATAAAAATAATATAATAAATAGTAATAAACACAGCTTCTAATCTAGTAATATATTATCAAAATGTGTTTTTCTGGATTTTAGTTAAATTTACACCTTGTTTTAGAATATTGTGAATGAACACTTTACAATTGACTACTTACAACATGCAAATTCAATGAAACTAAAACTTCAACACTAATAAAAGGCCTTTGTTGTTTATAATAATAGTTCTTAACGACAGTAATAAAATTTTCTAAGAATAGGGGCTCTACTTCAGCTCCAAAATGTCCATTTTCGATCAATTATGGAAGTTATTCTTAGAGTTGCACACTTTGTCTCGAATGCATGTATTGTAAGGACGGCTTGTCGTTAAAATATTACGATTCGTTTTAAGTTTAAATTGAATTCACAACCAAATACAAATACATGCGTATTATTATTTATGATCCATAAATACAAATGGCTATTATGATTTTGTATAATAACAATATCCTGTGCATACTAAAATATCACTCTATTAATTTATGAGATCCGGCAAATCATTTCAGAGAATATTTAGATAAATAGTTAAATGTGGGGATGCACTACATACGGTCCTGCCGTACCGCAAACATCCTCAACTCTAGTTATAACTAAATCAAATTACTAATGTGAATATTAAGATTTAAAATAACAGAGGACCTTGAAAGAGATCTTATATATAAATTAAATTAAATTATAATATTACTAAAAAGATAATTTTTATTGTACTGCTACCATTAAGTAACACTATTGTTATATGAGAATGTATCAATTGGCGACCAACGATGGTGCTTCATTCTTTGACAAGCATCAATAAAATTTATATCAATATATATATATATAAAATACTTGCACTTTCTAGTTTTTTTTTGTTGTATATAATGTATTCCTAACAACGAAACTTTCTATAAGCAATATTAATAGGAACAACATTTTATGGCGTCACTTTCAATTTTCATGCTACCAACATTTGCGAAGAAACATAAGTTGATGTCAATCATTGTGGCGCCATTATACCGTCATACAATTGGCGCCAGAGAATATTGTATGTGGAAAAGAATCTTATTAAAATACTTTTACATTTATAATTTTCTACATTTTTTCTGTGTGATTTTAAGAACGAAATTCTCCAAACTACATTTAACACCTCTTTACTTTCGCCGTTTCTCCAATATTATTATTATTACAATTTACTTTCACGAATATTTCAAGATTCTGTTTACTTCTAAAATTTCACATCATAAAGCATTATGAAACTGTCAAATAAAACTAATAAATATAACAAGCCGTTAACTGTTAAATAATTAATATCAGAAAGAAAGATGAAAACCTTCAAAACGCTTACATATATGTAGTACATATATATATATATATATATATATATATATATATATATATGTATATATATGTATATATATATATATATATATATATATATATATATATATATATATAATAACTTCGTGACCTTGGTATGATATGGTAAACCTAATCAGTAGGCGATTAAAGGTCTGTATATTACTTCAAAATATATGTATTTAAAAAACTCTACATGTTTCGGCTGTATACGCCTTTTTCAAGAGAATACAAAATATGAATGACAGAATATAAAATATTCTGTCATTCATATTTTGTATTCTCTTGAAAAAGGCGTATACAGCCGAAACATGTAGAGTTTTTTAAATACATATATTTTGAAGTAATATACAGACCTTTAATCGCCTACTGATTAGGTTACAGACAGAATATAAAATATTCTGTCATTCATATTTTGTATTCTCTTGAAAAAGGCGTATACAGCCGAAACATGTAGAGTTTTTTAAATACATATATTTTGAAGTAATATACAGACCTTTAATCGCCTACTGATTAGGTTTACTATATATATATATATATATATATATGTATATATATGTATATATATATAGGTCTGCTAATCTAGCATTAGAATATTTAGCAAATTTGTTCAAGTAACTGTTTAACATTCACGACACAAATAATCTTGTAGGAGGTACGACCGTCGACGGATTCAACATCCAGTCATAAATATGAGTTCATTTGTGTGGTTGTGATGGAATGTATCCGCGAAATTTTCATATTAGTCATCGAGAATATCATTGTGTGGACAACAGAGAAAGAAAATATTTCTATGCATTTTCTGCAAAAAAATAAACTAGCCGTAAACTTAACTTTGTTTTATTATTGCTTTCTCGTTTATTGTAGAATCACTCTGATTATGATATTGAATTTGATATTACGTATTAGGTGGTACATGCCTGATTTTTTAATTTAAATTTCGCCAAGTAAAACTGAAACTTTACTTTCACAAATGGTCTTGACTGTTAAGTAAAAAACATTTATTATGATATTTTCAAAGCGGCTTGCAAAATTAAGATGGTAATTGAATATATTCCAAGCAGTTGAGTTATGATCAATTTATCGAAATGTATCCAGAATAACAAATTTTTACTTTCCCCAACATGGTGACGGAATAATCGAACGATTTTTAAACACATGTGGTAAGTCTACTTTTCGTTCCCCTGTTGTTGCACCCGATATTTTGGAAAATGTGAATCAGTTGAAGAACAAAATCCTCATGTTTCTATATGTCGTCTTCTTCAACTTATAGATATCTTCACTTAACATCAAATTATTACAATTTGTTTTTAAATTCCTATTTTAACATGTTTGTACATTTCACAATCAGTGTTTGTCATATCGAAACCTATAACAAAGATATGATTTTTGGTTGACGTCTTCATTTTTGCAACTGTATAATCGCTAAAAAAAATTAATTGCTAATGTCTGATGAAACGAATATAGTTTCGCAACGTCAGGTAGCAAAAAATCGCTTCATTCGTTACATTGACCTAAATTTTGCTTTCATTAACTGATAACTAGAGCTGAGGATGTTTGCGGTACGGCAGGACCGTATGTAGTGCATCCCCACCAGCGTATAAACACGATGCAGCGAAACACTTTAGTTAGTCGTGAACTAGCAACGTGATCGTGTGTTGTCTTGAGCTGAGCTCTATTTAATAAGTATGACGGACGTGCCCAAGCCAAGAAAGCGCCCATTGTATAACGACGTGAAGAAATTTTTCCGAGACTTTCCCGATTTGTATTATAATGGAGCAAAAGTGGTTTGTAAATTATGCGATAAACAGTTACTTTGCTGGGACAAATACGACTGTAAAAGACATGTTGAAAGTGTACACCACAAAGACAAAAAAAATAATGTGCTGTCTAAAACGCAATTCAATTTCGATTTATTGACAATGCTACTCGTCTGCGATGTGCCAGTTCACCTGCTAGATAAAAAAGCCTTTCACGACTTTTGGAATAAATACAATTCCAACAAAAAGCTACCGTCACGGAGAACGTTACTCACCTATTTACCAATTGTGCGTGAGGACATTGAAAACAGAATGAAAGCAGTAGTAAATGATAAACAGTTATGGGTATGTGTCGACGAAACGACAGATCGAAAAAAACATTCTATTGTGAATATTATAGTGCGTGTACTAGATCCTGTCAAATCAACATTTCCCATTTTATTAGCCAGCAAAAGATTGGAAAAGTGCACTAGCGAAGTAATTACGAAGGTAGTGCTCGATACGCTACAAAAATTTCAAGTTTCAACTAATCAACTCCTGATGTTTATGAGCGATGGTGCTGCGACAATGCGTTCTGTAGGCCGTTCTCTTAAAGCAGATTGTGAGAGACTTTAGCATGTGACATGTAAAGTTCATGCTTTACACCTTGTCGCACAAACTATTCGGCAATGTTATCCAGAGGTGGATGCATTAATAGCAACCACAAAAAAAGTGTTTCTAAAATCTCCCAAACGAATTCGAGAGTTTCACAGTCGGTGCCATGGTATTCCCGAACCATCAGAGCCAATCCTTACACGTTGGGGAAGTTGGTTAAAGGCGGCATTTTATTATGCCAAGTATTTCTAACAAATAAAATCTGTGGTTCTACAATTCAATCCTGCCGAAGCTGTAGCCATTAAGGAAAGCCAGAGACTCTTTCAAAGCCTTCCCTTGATGCAGATTTACAAACTATTTATAACAATCATATAGAATTGTTTAACGCAATCGAGAAATTTCAAAATACTGCATTATCGTTAGCGGAGTCACTGCAAATATTGGACGATGTACACACCCAGCTATGCGCAGTAAATGACAACAAAAATGTTAATGTAATAGAAAAGTTCGAGAGTGTGATAAACAATGATTTTGATTTTACCAGATTAAAACAAATTAGTAATGGTGCAAGTGTAGATTCGGTTTCTATCTATAAAGATTATTTTAATTGTGCGTGTGTTACATCCGTAGATGTCGAGCGGTCTTTCTCAAAATATAAAAAAAATTATTCATCACGGCGTACATCGCTCACCGCTACAAATATGGAAACGTATCTAATGCTACAAACTTACTGCAAGTCTTATCCACTTGGCGCTATGCTATAATAATCGTAAATAAGGTAAGTGTGTTATTTATATACAGTACACATAACTGACATACCTAAGTGATATAAATAGCGAATGCATGTAAAGCAATAAAATCACGCATGCATCACCGATCGAAACAAGGTCATTATATTCGTGCGTTTAACTGAATACTATCCTGGCACACCGCAAACATCCCCAGCTCTAGTGATAACTATATATATATATATATATATATATATATATATATATATATATATATATATATAATATGGAAGGATAATCGTTTTTTGGGGGAAGCAAAATTAAACTCTATTACTTAAGTCAGTTCTTTATTTTTTTAACCCAATATTTCGCATCAAATTCGTATTCTTCCTCAGGGGATCAAAATGTGAACTTGTTTTTTTTGGAGAAATTACTTGTCTTAATATTCATATGTTTGTAATATTATAAATTAATACAACCAATATCAACGAACGTACACATAGTTATGTCGAAATTACATTTTAAAAGCAGGACAAACACATCTAAAAGAAAGCCACATGTGCAATATTGAACACAAGAAGTAATCGCACAAACACATGTTCTTGTCACAAAGTTAATGCATATCATTATATATATATATATATATATATATATATATATATATATATATATATATATATATTAAAATAATAGACTTTTTCTTGGTTTAGCGACCTTTAATGAATTTCAGTTTTTTACTACGACGTTTCGACTTTTTTTATTATTAAGTCTTTTTCAAGTGATTAGAACTAAAAAATTAATACAAAGAAAGGTAAGAAATATATTTACATTTGTATGAATGAATTAAAATTAAAATAATAAAGTAAGGAAAATTAGAGGATACAAAACTCACCAATTTATTTCGTGTCAAAACACATATTTTGTGTCACATGTATGGCCAGACATGTCGAACCTTTTTATAGGGTCGAACTGTCTTTCTCGGAATATTTAGTGTAACTAAATGTCTTGGTGCAGAAATGAAATTGTTTATTTCGTTTTAAAATTAGTTTGGTCAGGCCATGTGTTTGGGAAAATACAGTATATTTACAATGGGAAGAAAACATTTTTTTTGTGTGGTTGGGGTTGTCTTCTATTGTTTAATGAGCGGATAATAAAGTTTAGAAAGTCCATCAATCTCGTTACGATCGTTGATTGTTTTGTTGTTTTTGAATATATGAGTCATTTCTAAGACCTCCCTAGCCTTTGTATTTTTTTGTTTGGTTATTATTTTTGTATTTTCAAAATCAAAATTATGTTTTAATGTTATCTGGTGTTTTTTAAAGCTGTCTGATTTTTTGCGTATTTGTGTCCTTTTAATCTTTCCTGTAGTAACTGTTTTGTTTGGCCTATGTATACTTTGTCACAGTCTTTGCAGGGTATGTTATATATTGTATGTGATTGTTTAAGTGTTGGTGTTGAGTCTTTTAGTTTTGTGTGTAGGAATTTTAGGTTTTTTCCGCTTTGATGTGCTCACCAAAAACAGCCAACAAATTAAAGATACATAATGCACTACCACCCAAAATATATGGCTTACCAAAACTACATAAAAATAATATCCCATTAAGACCGATCGTATCTTGCATTCAAAGCCCGCTTTATGAACTATCAAAATATCTAACAAAAACACTAACCAATGTCATAGCTCAAAATAAATATTATATTAAAAATACATTCGAATTCAAACAATACATCGATAAAATCAAAACAAATAACAACGAAAAACTTGTTTCCTTGGATGTAGAATCAATGTACACCAATATACCTTTAACACTAGCAAAAAAAGTAATTACAGAAAAATGGGACTCCATCAAAAATTTCACAGACTTACCATTAATAGATTTCCTTGAAGCAATAGAATTAACTTTAACTTCCACATATTTTCAATTCGACAATAAATATTTAAAACAAATTGAAGGACTAGCAATGGGAGCACCTATATCGAGCGTAGTAGCCCAATTAGTATTAGAACACATCGAAGAAAATGTTATTAAATCTCTGAAAATCAAACCAACTTTTCAAAAGATATGTCGATGACTGCATAATGATGTTACCAGAAAAGGAAATAAGCAATGTACAAAATAGCTTCAACAACTTCCATCCAAATTTAAACTTTACCATTGAAATAGAAAAAAACAACTCCATAAACTACTTAGACTTAACACTAATAAAAACAAACAAAATGGTACACTAAACCAATCACATCCGGCAGATACGCAAACTTTTACTCAAACCAACCCCTATCCCACAAAAAAAGTGTTGTAACAGCGTTAGTGGACAGGGCTTTAAATCTCACCAATCCAGTTTTCAGACCAACAGTACTGAAAAAAGTAACAACAATTTTAACAGAAAACAATTATCCACCACAATTTATACAAAACATTATAAAACAGAGATTTAATAAAATATATAACAAAACTAAGTGTAAAAATATAAATAAAACAACCAACGAATTAACATTGGTTGGTACACCCTATATAACTGGATTATCCGAAAAACTAAACAATATATTTAAACCATTAAATTTTAAAATAGCACATCAAAGCGGAAAAAAACTAACATTCCTACACACAAAACTAAAAGACTCAACATCAACACTTAAACAATCACATACAATATATAACATACCCTGCAAAGACTGTGACAAAGTATACATAGGCCAAACAAAACAGTTACTACAGGAAAGATTAAAAGGACACAAATACGCAAAAAATCAGACAGCTTTAAAAAACACCATATAACATTCAAACATAATTTTGGTTTTTAAAATACAAAAATAATAACCAAACAAAAAAATACAAAGGCTCGGGAGGGTCTTAGAAATGATTCATATATTCAAAAACAACAAAACAATCAACGATCGTAACGAGATTGATGGACTTTCTAAACATTTAGTTACACTAAATATTCCGAGAAAGGCAGTTCGACCCTATAAAAAGGTTCGACATGTCTGGCCATACATGTGACACAAAATATGTGTTTTGACACGAAATAAATTGGTGAGTTTTGTATCCTTTAATTTTCCTTACTTTAATTATTATTTTAATTTTAATTCAATACTGTGTTCTCGTAATAAAATCTACCTGTTTGAGTTACGAAACTGCTTGAATTTTATATGGAAACAACTGTAAGTCCTTTTTTAAATAGTATGACATGTTCCCATTGGCAAATGAACTTGTAATAGTTTTGCGAATGATTTTTTTGGTGAGTTGTTTGTTCGACGTCAAATATCCTCTTCGCAATTTGCTGTTCGTTTTCTAGGTGCTCCAACGCCAGGTTTACGAGTTATTGCCTCTGTTTCACCACATTTAATGCATCTTTGCAGTTATGCGTAACTGGCAGATTAAGATACCGTTGCCGGAAATCCTGTAAGCATTAATTAGTGGAATAAACCCAGTCTCCATTTTCTAATTTTTGGCCAGTTCTATAGTAACTTTGAATAATAAATATTTTATGTTGTAACTCTATAATATATATAATAAAATAATTAAAAAAGTATAAGCGTTTATAATTTGAATTTATGTACGACAACTGTTAGAATTTGAAGTTTTCTAAAACTTTTTTTTAAGTAAATCTCGTTTTCGTTTCACTGTTGTTGTGCTCGATATTTTGGAAATTTTGATGAACAAAATCCTCATGTTTCTTGCTTATAGTCTATTTCAAGTAATAGGTAATCTTCACTTAACAATTAATCTGTTCTTTTAATCTTTTCTACATCCATCCTAGACATTTCCTATGAATCTTCTCGTAAAAACCTGGAAAAAAACAGGTACATTATAAATTTTCAATTGTCCATCAAATTGACCCACTTGATTTTTTACAATGGATCTAGTTTTGTGATCAACTATATGAAAATTGCAAATAATGCGATGAATTATGTCTTCAGCACAGTAATTAAGAGTTGATTTCGGAGATAGCTTAGAAATTTTTTCTCCTGAAGATGTAAAGGAAGATTTCTCTGTAGTTTCAAATCTAGTGCCCCTCTCGTATAATGCGTACAACAGTACTTCTTCACATACCTGTTACTTTCACAATATCATTTGCACGTAAGGTAAAAGTACGTGTAAATTGTTCTTGAAATAATTATTTACATTCCAAATGATTTCCAGGGCTACCGAGAAAATACATGCCATTTATTCACGGTGGAATTTGCAGATGTGTCGCTTATTTTATACCTGAAGTTGTAAATATAAACTTAAGTTTCAATAAAATATTTTACTTACAAGTAGCCTTAAAAAGCTGGTGTATAATATAAATACAGAGAGATAATAAAAAAAGAGAAAAAGCATACTAATGCTACACATATCGTGCGTTCAAAAAAAAACGGCCTCAGAGTTGGCCATGGAATTTTTAGGTATGTCGTAACTTAACCGCACCGTTTTGAATTGTCAAATGTTAATATCATTAGTGTCATCTAATAAAAACGATAACACGAAATTTTATTTATTCATGACAGGAAGATTATAACGTAGCAATTAACCTTTCAATTTTCTAAAGCCGTCTGTCATTTAGATGTAACTGTCATTTAAGAAATTACGACATGCTTTTTGATGTTACTTAGAAATCATGGCTCACTAGATGCAGTTTTTTTTTGAACGCACGACACATAACAAGAATATTATTTGAATTTGGCGGCAAATATGTCAATATGGTCATAATCTGTAATATCTCCATCTGCCCTCCTCCTATTTCTTTGTAAGTTTAAATAAAATAGGTTTCCGCGCTGGTGTCTTTCTATTTTCCACGGACTACATGTTTTTTAAAGAGTATGAACAATTTTTTGGAGCCTTCTGGGAGTCCATACATAAAATGAGGCTTCATCTATAAACATTTTCAAACTTTGTCCGTCCCAATCTCGATTGTATTTTTTCTGTGCCCACAGAAATCATTGATCAATGTGCTTAGAATTAGTACTTTTATATTTAACATTTATGTCTCGTAAGCGTCCGATAATTGTTTTTATTGATATATTTAATACTTCTTTAACTAATTTTCTTTGCCCTTGATATAATGATGATACTGCAAATGGTTGGCTGATTGAAAAATGAAGAAAAAGTTCCGAAAAATGTCTGAAAACAATACAGAAACTTATAACAATTATAGAAAGTAAATAAATACTACACTTGATGTGGTTCATAATTTGTATGCTTCTTTACCAAAACACATAGCAGAAGTTATCAAAGCAGAGGGCGAAGTTACTCAATTTTGAAGAATCTATGTAAATAGTTCTCGAAATGAAATATGTAGTTTTTATTTATTTTGACTCTTATATCATCTAGGTACCATTTATACATATTGCAGCTTTGTTTCTTATTTGTAATTTTTACTTTAATTGTTACCCTATAAATGTTCTTGTTTAGGAATTAAGCAGAATTTTTAAGGTATTTCACAAAATAAATCTGTAAATTACTTTTGAACGCAATATTTAAAAGTTATGCATGTGCAGCCCTTTTTGTTGTATAATGTATTTGCTCTTATTAAATTGAACGCCATCACGACTTCTGCGTATGTTTGAAGATACTGTGGTATCGTGTATCGTGCAGTAAGCGTATGTGTCATATATTACATTTATTCTTTTTTAACCGTCTGTACAACTATTCTAGCACATGGATAATACCAACTAATTTTCTAAATTGATGCAAATGAAGTGCTTGCTTACTTGCATTCTTCCTCATCTTGCTACTGTTAGATCGTTGACATTGAGATGAAATACATGCGGAACATTGTACTGGCGTTTGTACATATAATCATCATTTCCAATTTATCCTTGTTAGACAAAACGTGAATGAATTGTGAATAACAATGCAGCAGTGAAATGCGTTACAGTACTGGCGTAAAATATTTATCGTTTAAAAATACCTCTTTTTATAAGGAAAATATGGTTGTATACCATTTATTTTTAAAAGAAATTGTGGATGAAGTACCTATATTATATTACCTATGTTAATTTAATATAATACATTATTCTACTTCTGTTGTCGACATAAAAGCATAATACGTATATTAAATTACAATACATATACAGCACGCCAAAAATATAGTATTCTCTATAATCGTATCGTTTTATATTTATCAGGGTTATCATAATATATTTGGCATAACGAAAAGTTTGTCGCCATCCTGGTTCTCAGCCACCAATAAAGCTTTTTTTATGCGTTTTTTTTTATTAAATAATCCTTTCATCAAATATTTAAATGGGATTTTAAGCTTCAAACGACTTGAACACATCGAAATAAATACAGTCCATGATAATAGATTGGTAAATTTATTTAGCCGATTGAAGAATCTTGACTATTTTAAATAAATGGCTGAAAATTTGTGAAAGCAATCTACTTTGTGTGCTGCAGATGACACATTTTCCGTTTTTAAAAATCTATTTTAGAAGGTTAATAGTTATTTACGAACCAAGTGCGTGAAAACATATTTCGCGAATGAGTGACCAGTTTAAAGCGCGAGCAGTTGGCGAGCGCTTTATGGTCACGAATTCGCGAAATGTTTCACGCAGGAAGTTTGTACAATATTTTTTGTACGAGAACTATAAACAATAATAATATTTATATAAAATATAAATATAATCTCAAAACTTTTATATTTATAAGTATTTTTAACAATATTACTAGTATCTGTCAGAATGGCCGGGCGGTCTAAGGCGCCGGACTCAAGGTTTACCTTGCCCGTTATATGGGTTCTCGAGCGTTCTGGTCCTCTCTGAGGGTGTGGGTTCGAATCCCACTTCTGACAATTTTTTTTTAGTTTTCTATAGATTTAAAAAATATTTGTTGCTGTTCTGACATTACATACCTTCCAAATATAACAATTTCTATTTCATTTCCTTTTATTTTCATAGAAAAACAACGAACTGGGTAGCATATTATTAAGGTTAGGGATTTATGATTTTAAAATGTCACTAAATTAATCAAGTTCCAGGAAGTACCTACTTTACTTTTACGCACTCGTGTTTAAAGTGACTTTTTACGCACGCAAATCGAATCGTGAAATGACAGGTTTTGATAAGCGAGTACAAACAAATTTATAATTGTCCGTGGTCTAGTGATTATCACGTTCAGCTGTAGACTACATGATCCGAATTCAAGCTCATTGACCCGCAAATTTAATTAAATTTTTTTTTCATGTTTTATTATGTAAAATGAGTAAGAGATTTCGAATTTTAACTTTATTTTGCTCAATAACTAAGTTTTTGTTAGATAAAAATGAATTAATCGGTTGTAATTATCAATTTATTTGAAATCAGCAAAACTCATAAATTTGGGCATTGTTGAGCTGCTCTTTATAAATTACGATTAAATGTCGCCGAATTTTCAAATAATGAACACACTAAAAGCTAATGTAAACTAGATAAAGGTAATTATCAAGTTTCTTAAGTTACGAATGTTGTACTGCTATTTTGTACTTTAAATAAAATTTAAACATCACCGATTTTTACTGAATTTTTACTTGAATTTTTCATGGCATTTCTATGAGCCTAACCAATTCCATTATTAATATTTTACTACAGTACACTCGCGATAGTGTGAACACAAAAATACAGTGGATCGTTCATACTAACGAGGGTGTAATTAAATAAATTAACTTTATTACTTAAACCTAAATCAATTGTACATGAATATTTCTAGATTTGAAAAATGTGTAATTTTTTCTGAATATTTTTTTAGCAATTTTGGCCATAACTGCTTTTTCTTGAATTGCTTTCAAGGTGATTATTTCACTTATATTTATGGAATTTTGATTTGATCTATTCTTTTTTTCAATTCACTCATTTTCATCCTCATTTGCAGAAGACATTTCTTGCCTCATTCTTATCCAAATCTTCCACATATGCAGGAGTGTAGTCAGCCTAAAATTTCCAGTTTATGATTATGCTATCGACTTCTAAAACCACTTATGCATTAACTTACTGGAGCCACTTCCTGTAGCAAATTTATTGTATCCCTAATAGCATCAGGGACCAAAGTTTTTTCACATCTTGATTTTTCCCTTAATGTACTTAGTGAAATGTTATATTCGTCTGCATCCTTATTATGTTCATTAAAATCTGACAGGATGTTTCTAAGAAACTTCTCGATTACTGTTGATCTAAGTTTCTTCCACGCCGCAGGCAAATGTATGATTGCATCTTTTAGTAAAATCTTGCTGAGTGCTGCAGCTATTCCTTCTTCCTTCCGTTGATACAACAGAATAGAGCAAAGTGTTTCTATAGTACAGTTTGTTGAGTCTTAAAATATTTTGGTCCATGGATTGGATTAAAGACGTAACATTAGGAGGTAAGAATTTTCAAAGATCATCCCATCTTTAGTTCTCAGTTCTGTTGCTGGTGGATGGGACGGCGCGTTATTCACAAGGATAATTGCTTTCTGAGGTAATTCCTGAGCACGTAGGAAACATCTCACCTACGAATTATGTAATATAATTTTGAAATATGTATGTATAATCAGCGGTATGAAACAAATGGTAGATAATTTTAACTCTTTCCTCGGGACAAAGTGTTCTTAGTGTTTTTGTACAGCAATGGGTTGTTAAAATTCCTAAAACCATGGATTTTTTTATTTCCTTGTCACTAGGGGGTTCAGCTTATGTAAGCCTGAAGCATTTACATAACCCATAAACGTCACTCGTTGCTTAGAAGTTTTTAATCCAGGAGCAGTTTTTTCAGCTAATGAGACATAAGTTTTGTCAGGCAATAAGTGCCAATATAATCCCGTCTCATCAGTATTATGAATCTGATGCAGCTTTAGGTCATGCTCTTGAATAATACATTTTAGATCTTCTTTAAAAGGGTCTACTACATCTGGGTTGCCTAATAATTTCTCCCCTGTGATTTTCAAAAACCTTATGCCACGACGGTGTTTAAATCTTTCCAGCTAACCATCACTGACTGTGAAAGGATCAATATTCAATTGTTTTGAGAGTGACAATGCTTTTGTTTCAGCATATTCCCCGAATCTGGTAAATGCCTATTTCTTTGCTTAAGACTTTTTCAAGGTACTTTTTTTCAATGGTTTTAGTGTGAGTTACCGTATCGACAATAAGTTTTTGATTTTTTTTTATACCACAAATTGTTGATTTTTTAACTCCGTATTTTTTAGATAACGTCGTGACTGACATTCCTTTTTTACGTTCTCCGATTATATTGGCTTTTTCTCTTAAACTCAATAATTTCTTTAATTTCCCCATCTTCCTCTAAGCATTCACAACACAATGTATTTACATCGGAAACACAGTTACTACTTTTATACACGTGATATGTAGAATGTACTTCAAAGTACAAAATAAGAGACTTCGCCGAGCGGTAAATAAGTAAAAACAGAACAGAACGCTTAATGCACTTGTCGCACTTCTGCACTTTCACGCTGTTCATACTATACGGCGTTCAATGTAAATAATTTCGTGTTCACACCACCGAGAGGTTCCCATTACTGAATGTTCACCTCATCGCGATTGGACTGTATTAAAAAAAAATTAAAACACAACAGTGTGCTGTCAGTCTCCCATTTTTTGTTTTTCTAGGAAAATTTTACAGTAACAATGAGTGTAAAAAGCAAAGTTGTAAGTTTGAATTAGTAATTAATTTTATATTTGTGTAAGGGGAAGCAAGAATTTCAAGATAGTTAATTCAACTTCAAAATTACATTAAAATTTTCTTAAAAAAGTAAAAAAAATATGATTAAATCGTTATCTGTAATGTGAATAGCTTTTGAATTTACCCTTCCCCAACCATGTGTCCCCCAAAGAATTTCCAATAAAAAGTTGTGGACTAATTTATTTGCAAAATGCTTAGTGGTATTATTAGAGAATAACGCCAGGCCGCATACCGCAAGAGTGACCCGGGAAAAAATTTCTGAACTTGGACACGTTACCACACCCTCAATATTCTCCTAACATTTCGCTAAGCGATTACCACCTTTTATTGTCTCACTGTATGGAGCATAGACAGTTCAAAAACCGAGTTGATGTAATAAATGCAGTCCGTCAATTTTTTTATTCAAAATCCATAGAGCTCTACAAAGCTGTACCGGCAAAAATTGGTGTCACGTTGGTAGAAAGTCATTGAGTGTGGTGGTAATTATTTAATCTCGATATATCTGCATTTCGTGCTATATATATCAAGGCCCATATTGCTTGCTGCTTGCATAAAGGACTGCGTCTTGGACTGCAGCTTCTTACTTCTTGCCATAAGTAGGATGTCATCTGCGTATGTAAGACATTAGTGGCTTCGATTGAAAAGCGTAGCCCTGCAGTTATATCTGCGTCTCTTATAGCTTTCTCCAGGACTATATTAAATAAAACTGTCGAAAGCGGATTTCCTTGCCGTAGCCCTCTTCGTACTTGAAAGTCTGCTGACATTTTTCCACTTAATTTGACTGCGCATGTTGTTCTTTTCAACGCCATTCTAACAAGGTTTACCAACTTGCCCGGGATTTTGAAATCTTTCAACACTTTGAACAGTTTCTCACTATGTATTGAGTCGGGCGCTGCTTAAAAATCTATAAAAAACATATATACTGGGATCTTATATTTATAGCAACCTGTTAGAATTTGCTTCAGCATATATATCTGGTCTGTCATTGATCTATTCCTCCTAAAACCTCCTTGATATTCTCCTATTAAATCTTCTATAAATACCTCTTCTCTTTACCACCTTATAAACCGTGTCTAATAAGGCAATACCTCTATAGCTACTGCATTCCATCACGTCACCTTTCTTTATATTATTCATAAGAATTGTAAATATTCTTAATGATAATGAAGCTGTCGCATTACGTTTCAGTATTGTAAATTAAATAATTTCTGATTGTTAGTTAATTGAATAGGTACTTATTCTATTAAAAGGAAAAAATTAACTTTCACAATAATTTTGTTTATTTATAGACCTATTTACTACGATTAAACTTTCACGTTCTTCCTTGTAGATTCAAATCGTCGTTTTTTAATTACTCATTCCAATTGTTCTGGTCGTAATTATTACGATTTAATAAGTTCTATGCATAAATATTCATATGTACATTAGACGGCATCTATACAATTTTCACCGTTTGACACTTTCCTTATCTTTTGTGTCCGGTCAATGAAAACAATTAAAATGCTCAACGTTATTGTTCAAGGTGATCTAAATTTGATTGATGTGGGCATAATAACATTTGACTACAACTTCCGATTCTATTGTGCTTATTTAGTCAGATAATTAACTATGTAGGTATACATATATTATGCTCGTATATAGAAGTAATATTGTTTTCTTAATAGGTTAACAAGGTTAATTATTAATTAATTTTATCGTATCAACTATTATGCCATCTTTATGTGAAACATTGATTGATAAATTGATAATTATTAGGAACATAATATTACAATATCTTAATAATACTTTAGTTACTCATAATACGTTAGTAACGAACTAATAACATGTTAGATACAGCACCATAATACGTTAGATACAAAACGATAATACGTCAAATAGTACATTATTTGTGAACATGAATTTCAATATTTTGACAGTTCTCAATTTTGACAGTCTCACGAAATGAGCGAGCAAGACTGTTTCCCCAGCACCTTGAACATGTTCTTCATCTCGCCATTTACAAAACAGACGATATTCGTTTACGTAATGCAGTTTTGACTTCGCTGGCAACAAATCTAATTTTGCACTATTTGCAGCCTCTACAATATTTGCGGGAACATAAAATTCTTCCATGATTTATTAATTTATTTCAAAAACGTGCAAGCTTTGACGTAAGTATTTTGTATGACAGACAAATTGTTGATTTTGTTTTAATCTTGATATTGTTGATGATACGATAAAGCTTTGAATATAAACTCGAACATCAGCGATTTAAACCCTCTCGGACGTTACGAGGTGACTCGGCTAGCGCCTCGTCACCTGGCAACGTCCTCGAGTATTATAAATCGCTTAATGTTCTCGTTATAACGAGCGTTCAACTAAATTTTACCTCGAAGTTGCCCATGGAAATTATACGTATATCTTAGCTTTTTACTTAAGTTCTTAAAATGAATTTTGTTGGTTATGAACTATTTGAATGACATGATAAATGTCAAAATAATAAAATTAAAATATTTAACTAAATGAGATACGTTTATTTGCAACAAACAAGTAACATTTTATAAAAATTGTTGAAAGTGGTCACCACCTTGTTCGAGACATTTCTCACTTCTCTTCTTCTGTCATCGATTTCGTTAATTCTTTCAGCAATTCTGGTTTGAAGGTCTGCAAGATCAGGCATCTGTACCCGAAAAATTGAGTTCTTTAAAAAAGGCCACAGAAAAAAAACACTGAAAAAAGATCTTGGTGGAAATTCATGTTCGGTGTTTAAACTTATCAACCAATTTTGATAAATTTGCCGTATCATATTAATTGTTTCACCAGCTGTGTGCGCTCTGGCTCCGTCTTGTTGAAAGTAACCCTAATTTATTTCTTCTTCATTAAGCTGTTCAATAAATGGCATAATAATTTCTTGTCGATACCTTTCTCCTGTTAAGGTACCGTTAAAGAAAATAGGGTCAATGATTTTCCTTCGACTAGGCGCACACCATTCACCAATTTTCTGTGGATGAAGTGAGGTTTCAACATAAAACTCAGGTGGTTTCTCAGTATTCCACATCCTTATATTTTGTGAGTTAACATATCCATTCAGATAAAACCATGATTCATCAGAAAAATAAGTTTTATCAAGAAAGTCATTATCTAAATTATTTAAGAACCACTGACAAAATGTTGTTCCTCTAGGATAGTCAATTTCTTTTATTTCTTGATAACAGGTCATGCGATATGGAAATAAATGTAAATCTTTTTTCAAAATTGTATGACAGGTGCCAATTGATTCACCCACTCGTTGAGATAATACTCGTATGGAAGTTCGTGGTGCATCATTCATCATTTGCGTTACATCGTCAACTAGCTCTTCCGTACGTTTTTTCGGCCGACCACTGCCTTCTTTCCGTATAACACTCCCTGTTTCTCTGAAAACCTTAGTGCAACTGTGTACCGAAAACTATCAATATCAAAGGCGAAGTTTGGAAACATTTCTAAATTCGTCTAAACATTCTTCAATAAAATAGTGCCATTGTCCGTCAATCTTACGTCCGTTTCGAAAATAAGATTCAACCATGAATGATTTGTGTTGAATAGTTTTAAATCAATTTTAAGTTAGAAAGCAATTTAAAAAAAGTTCCAATTAAGTATACATCAGAATAGTCTGTCAAATTGACAACTGATGTAAATGTAAATAGTACAAGTTACGACAAACATTTTTATTGTCATGGACTACTAGAGGTAAAATTTATTTGAACGCACATTATTAATAGCTATAATATACTCATAAAGTGTTTAGAAATTGCCAGTTTCTGTAACCAATCAATTATATTATAAAATGTCAAATATTTGTTGATTTTATAATTAATTAGGTATTCTTTAGCAAACGTGTATACAGTGATCGGCATATGTGTGGAACTATATAAATATCCGTTAAATTGAAGAGGTCTGTCTAAAATTTTATTACAATAATAAAATTTTAGACACGGAAATTTATAATGAAGAGCCATCATTTGAAGTATCTTTTAAATATACAGAGTGTTCAAAAAATGTAACCTACTAAAGTTATACTTTTTTAAATTGAATGCCCTGTAATATTTTACATTTTAGGATTCTCCTCGATGACACGATTTCAACAAACTATAACACTTGGGAACTAAAGAATTTCTTGAGATTTACGAGGGATGTTTCCAAATTTCTGGGAATTGTACTCTAATTAAATTACGCAGAACTTATAGGCAATGCTATTGGTGATAGACAAGTCTTGACATGTTTATGCAGCTGTCCAGTGCAATATCGCTCAGTCTAATTCAGGTGTTTGACTGATATAGAAACATTTTCGTAGCACTGTTTGTGTAACCATAGAAGACTCTAAATCTAAAAGAGCAATAATTTTCTTTTTTGTGGATAGAGGGTGTGAAAACTTTAGAAATTATTAAACGCCTGCAAGGAGTATTTAGTGAGTCTGCAGAATCTAAAAGTACTGTATACCGGTGGATCGGTCATTTTAAAAGTGGTAGAACATCATTAGAAGCCGATCCACACAGTGGTGTCCCGAGCACGTCTGTAAATGAAAGAAACATTACTGCCGTGGAGAACCTACTGAAAGAGGACAGACGAATGACTTATCTTTTTGGGCGTAAGCAAGGCTGCCCTTTGAGTGTCAAGGCTGTTGGGACCCGAACAGCAACTTAACACACTCTTCTCGTCAACTTCAATAGCTGTTAGCCCGCTGCGGTGATGAAATTTGGACTAAAAGTCAATCCAAAGAAAGGTCTCCATTTAAGGCGCGTGCAGTTCCGTCTGTTGGAAAGATAATGCTTACTGTATTCTGGTATAATTGCGAAGGGCTTATTTTATGGATTTTCTGGCGAAAGGTACTACAATTAACGCCGAATATTATTCGAACTTATTATCCGGACCACTGCTGTAGGCACTTATCAGAAAACGGCCTGGGAAGTTGCATAAGCGCCTGTTATTGCAACAGGATAATGCAAGACCGTACACTGCAGGAAAAACGAAGGATGTTTTAAACGATTTACGATGGTAATTGCTTCCGTATCCACTTTATTCATCGGATCTCGCACCGAGTGATTTTCATCTGTTCCTTGATTTAAAAAAACATTTACTGGGTGTTCGTTTTGGGAGTTTAACTGACGTAAAACGTGCCATAAATAGGTGGTTCGAGGAGACATCGAACTTTTTCTTCGAGGACGGCTTAAAAAAAATTATTGTGTTGAAAAACTACATTGTAATATTGATGAAAATTGACAAAATAAAAAAATTATAGCTAAATTCACAGAAGTTTGGAAACATACTTCGTACATGCAAACGAAAATCAGAATTTTTAGAATATTTACCTCACGATACTTTTCATATCATAACTTTCAAAATTATATGTATTGCTTGATACTTAGGTATGACCGTTTAAATAAAAACCTTTACAAATCGAAATGTCAGTACTACAATTTCATTTATTTCTTCTTTTGTTGTAGCCATAAAAAAAATTGCTTTTTTTTGTCGAACAAAAAGGGAACGGAAATATTACAATCTTTAAATTTTATCACAAGGTCTAGTAGTTTAATTTTATCTAGGTTTAATTTTAATATAAACGTTTTGAACATGAATTTAAAGGTAAAAAAATCATGGATTTTTGTTGTGGCATTTAAAAGTGTCATTAAATAATTTTACTCACAATCGGTTAGTAATCTGTAGATTTGTACTCTTCGAAACAGTCGGGAAGCGACTTATTGCTTACCTACTTCACTTTCCCAGCTATAGCCGGAAAAGTGTTTTCCCAGCTAGCAAGTGTCAGTTCATTAGTCACAAATATGACATAATTGTCATTTTGGCATTAAAACATGTTTTTAAGAATAAATTGTAATCAAACTCTGTATTTATTTAGTAAAGAAACAATAATAAACCTATTTACAGTTCTGGTGGGGTGCATTCAAGTTCACTGTCGGACATATTTCTTAGTATACACGTATAAAGATTTTTTATTATTAAAAATGCCGTACTATTTTTGTAGCTGGCAAAATAATTACCTAACTGTCAGATTCAACAAACTTATTACATTGCCTAGCAACGATTTTACAAGTATCTTCCTTAAAATACTTTATCAAGTTATCATAAAAATAAATACCGATACTCATGTATTATTATTATTATTATTATTTAAAATAAAACTTATATAGAATTACTAATAGTAGATTGTGAGTAAAATCGTATACATACCTCGGGAGAACTCATTCCAGCCTCGCGTCTGCAGCTTACCTCGGTGCTTTGCACCTCGGTAAGCCACCTTGACGCTCGGCTGTAATAGAGCACTTCCCCGCTCGGTATGTAATATACTATTGTTTGTCAATAATGGTTGAATTAAATAAAAGAGAAAGAATATAAATATTAATGGTTTTAATGATAGAATAAGAACTCATCAGGAAGAATGTAGGTAACCTTCTTAATGTTATACATCCCAATCGGCAGCCAATTTCGCGTTCTGTTGTTACCAAAACTTAAAGAAGTTACAACATAAATGGTGGTGTTCGCAATTTGCAAAATATTTGTCGTACAGATTTTTTCACAAATGATATTAAAGCACAAGATATTGCCATATTTGTAGAGGGAAATCCCCATTTATCTACAAACGAGCTGGCACAAAGGCGTGATATTAGTCGTCGTTCAATAGGCAGATTCTTCAAGAAAAAGTACTATCCTTACAAAATTCGCTTCGTTCAAGTACTCTTTGATGATGATTCCGACAGAAAGTAACAATTTTGTGAATTAGTGATGAAAATTTGTAATAGTGATAGCAATTTAGTAAATAATATAGTTAAGTATAGCAAACGCCAATTAAGTTGGCGCGAGGAGGGGTAAGTTCGCGCAGGATTAAAAGTAGTGGGGAGATTTGTATTTGGTTTTACATCAAATGTCAGATAATTCTAACCTCTGAGCGTGTTTTATCACTTTTTAATCCCCTAGCAAAGACATGTTCCGTCTAACGTCAATGACAAATGTATTCTGACAATTACTTGAGTAGTGGGGGTGGACATCTTTAAAAACGGCTTCTGCGCACCCCCTCGTCGCGCCAACTTAATTGGCGCTTGCTATATTTAAATAAAAGGCAACCTTTTATTTAAACGGTACTGTTCATAGACATAACTGTCGGTATTAGACATAGAGTAATCCTCACTGGATACAAGAGGCGCATACGCAACATCCTAGAAAGCTTAATGTTTGTGCTGGTATTTGTAGAAAGAAAATAATAGCTTTTTTTATAGAAGAAACTTTATATGGTCAAAAATGTTTAGAACTTTTAAATAACTAGATAATTCTTGCAAAGGAAGAAAATGGCCAACTTCCACAAAACATCTGGTTTCAGAACTTTTAAATAAACCAGATAATCCCTGCGTTGGAGGAATGGTCAACTTTTACAATACATCTGGTTCCAGCAAGATGGGGTACCCCCTCACTATTCAGTTATCGTTCGAGATCGATTAGATCTAACTTTTCCCCACAGATGGATTGGAAGGAGAGCCAAATTGAATGGTCCGCACGTTTTCCCGACTTTAATCCACTAAATTACTTGTGGAGCTATTATAAAACAGAAAATATATATTATTCGACATAGAAATTTGCAAAATTTGGCTGAAAGAATGAATGAAGAGATACAAAGCATTTCACCACACATAACGAGGGTTTCAAGAGAATTTATGGGCATATTGACTTTACTGTCAGGACGTGGGTAACACCCATTTTGAAAATCCATAAATTAAGTTTAACTTTGTTTGAATGACCAGTTTATTTTCTTTAATTTACCAATTAAAAAATGCAGAATACTTCAGACCCTAAGTGATATAGTTTGTTGAAATCGTGTGATCGAGAATGGAAAAAATACAGAGCAATTAAAAAAAGTACAACTTTAGTACGTTACATTTTTTAACACTCTGTATATTTAAAAAATACTTTAAATGATAGCTCTTCATCACTAATTTCCGTGTCTAAAATTTTATTGCACTATATGTTTTAATTTAACAGATATTTATTTACATGGTTCCACACATTTTTCCATGAGTGTATTTACAAACATTACGTACTAACAAGAAAGCTATAGTGCAGTCGCAGTTTATTATAAACTGCTGGATAAAATTAACCCACCACTTTATTAAATTCAAATAATTGCATTAATGACACTTAAATTAAGAATAATGAATCCCACTTATAACGTAAGGAATGGAATTAGGTACAGTGGACCCCCGCTATTCGTGGGGGTTGCGTTCCACGAAAACACCGCGAACATTGAATTCGCAAATATCAGGGTACAAAAATAATAGATATGTACGTATAAACTACAGGTATGTATGTATGTAGGTAATCGATACAAATAGATATACATACAATACATATTGCGTATAAGAGCCAAATACGATTTGTGAGCGGATAACGAGAAATGGCATAAAAACATAATCTCGAATAAGCGAATTCGCAAATACAGGGGGCGCGAATAGCGGGAGCCACTGTATTTTAAAAATAAACTAGAGAACTTACTATTTGAACTAATTTTTAACTTTAAAATCATTTTTTTATCGAAATCTCGTAAAACATGAAAACGAAAATCAAATAACATTTATCTTAAAAAGCCAAATTAGTAACTCTAATGCAACCTCAATACTGAACATGTCCTCATCTACTCTTAATTACTGCATTTACATGTCTTGGCATGCTATAGATTAAATTACGAATAATTACTTGAGGAATATTCTCCTATTCTTCAACTATGGCTTCCACTAGTTGATTCCCCCATTTTTCAATTACGGCTTCCACTAAGGACCTTTTGTTTAAAAAAATCGGATTTGTGCTCAATCGGATTAATGTCTGGACTATTAGGTGGCCTCTTTGAAACGAAATATTAACATCATTTACGTAATCAGCAAACTACCGGCGGACGAGTATTATCTTGCATGTTAGAAAATTAGGACCTATATATGGAACAAATGACATTACATGCTCAGCCACAATGTTTTCCAAGTTATAAACCGCATTTATTGACGTCGTACGTATCGGAACTAACTTTTTACGGCCGATGAAACAAATTCTTCCCAAAACGCGACAGAGTCACCCTAAAAAGGAGTTCTTGGAGAAATGTTGCAACTTGCTAATCGTTCTCCTGGTCTTCGCCAGGAGATTTTGAAGTAACACCAGTCTCATTTTCCAATCTTCAGTAGTCGAATGTTCATGATTTCTGATAAAACGCAACCTTTGAATTTTGGGGTCTCTGGTGGTTAGTGGCTTTTTTCCGGTCTCTATTACTTAATCTAGCCTCGTTTAAAGGACTTCTTGCAGTTCGAGACGATACGGCAACTCGTAACATATTGCCAGTAATTCTCCTGTTTCCTGCAGTGGATTGTCTAAGAAAACGATTATCTCTTGCATTTGTACAGCGTTTTCTCCCTTGACCTGATCTTAGAGAGTAAGATCTCAATAAAGATCATATTTCAATAAATATTTTCACGTACACATAAAAATTCTGAATGTACGAGCCCTTGGAGATTAAAAGTCAATTTTTACCAGTTCCTGAAACCTACTGTCCAGCATCTCCTTCCAAGAGTCCGATAGGAACCAACAAAAGGTCCAGAACCTTTTATACAATATTCCATTCATTTTCCTGTATAATTAAAATAACCCAAATAGTAGCATTACTAACTGTAAAATCAAACACCAGATCATTTAGAGATTTTTTTAACTAGATAATAACGTAAATCAAACTTTATTACAGTAGCTTACCTAGTAATTTTCACGATTTCACTGATTATTTATGTCTAAGTTTTTGTAGTATTAAGTATTACTTGGTCACAAGGGTTAATGGACCCATTTATCGATATCACTGATGTCTAAATAACGTACGTGCAATTACAGTTTTCTATTCATATTTACATAAACCGAATAAACGATAAACATTTTGTTTTCTTTACTCAAGTCCGTTAGTATTAAACTTAATTAAATAACACCTCTATTAGCACGAGGATCTGTTGTAAAACCCTGAGGTTTACATATAAATATTTCATAGATTTTACGAGCTAGCTCTTAATCAACGTAAGTACACATTGTGTATAATTTAATTCATATTCAATTAAAGATAGCTCAATAATTATGTAATCAACCCTCGGCGCTATTAAGCTACTTGTATCCTTTCAAATTATAACCCTAACGTGGTTTACGTAATTAATATTTTATACAAATGCTTTCAATTCTACTACAGCCAATAATATTGAACTTTAAATAAGACAACTCAGCTTTCTTCGTGAGGCATTGCATCACAACTAAAAAGCAATATAGAATTGTCGGTATTCAAATGCAGAACCTAAGAAAAAGTAACTGAATTTTTCTCAGGAATACGTCATAGTTGGTGGAATGGAAAATTATCCTTTTTTTGTACCTACTAAAAAAAAACATTATTATTGGCAAGATTTTAGAACAAATCAGGAGATAAGATTACATCAAAATGTTGGTAGAGGAACTGATATGATATGCGAACCTTTTTGTTACATTGGTGTACTATCAATTGTATTTATTTCCGATAATAATAATAATAATAATAAGTAATAACCTTTATTGCTCAGGAGACAATGCCCAATCACAAGCTAATCCATTGATATTAATTATGTATATACATAATGTAACTTAATTATTTATTAAATTAAATTTAAAAAAATAATTCTTAGGTATGTTAAAGAAGAGAAAAATAAAAGAGAGCGCAATAATAAAAAACATAATACAAAGGTATTTTTAATAATATAAAATATTATTAAAAATCTGGTGTGAAGAACACAAATGCAGGTTCACTATTAATATTTTCTGTGAACGTGTCCGAATATATCCTATCCCCAGAGACGTAGATACGTATTTCGCTTTTCTACAAGCTCATCGGTACGCCCCTGCTGGAGAAAGGATATTTCCAGACACATTCACAGAAAAGAACCACCTCGCCCTATCACCGTAATTATCCAGACCGAGCGCAGAAGTAAATTCGGCGCTACCTGTTGTCAGACAGCCGAAGTACCTCGCATACCGTCCACGTAATTAATGTGAAGTAACGACGCCCTTCCAAAGAGGTCCAACTCTCTAGAAAACTGCATTTTGTTTGTGCCTTCACTCCAGCAGGGGCGTACCGATGAGCTTGTAGAAAAGCGAAATACGTATCTACGTCTCTGGGGATAGGATATATTCGGACACGTTCACAGAAAATATTAATAGTGAACCTGCATTTGTGTTCTTCACACCAGATTTTTAATAATATTTTATATTATTAAAAATACCTTTGTATTATACAAAACTGGTGGGGTTTACCTACTCATGTATGTTTCAATTATTCTGATACATTACACATGCGGTTAAGCCGTAGTATGAGTGAAGGCACAAACAAAATGCAGTTTTCTAGAGAGTTGGCTGTGCTAACCTCTTTGGAAGGGCGTCGTTACTTCACATTAATTATGTGGACGGTATGCGAGGTACTTCGGCTGTCTGACAACAGGTAGCGCCGAATTTACTTCTGCGCTCGGTCTGGATAATTACGGTGATAGGGCGAGGTGGTTCTTTTCTGTGAATGTGTCTGGAAATATCCTTTCTCCAGCAGGGGCGTACCCATGAGCTTGTAGAAAAGCGAAATACGTATCTACGTCTCTGGGGATAGGATATATTTGGGCACGTTCACAGAAAATATTAATAGTGAACCTGCATTTGTGTTCTTCACACCAGATTTTTAATAATATTTTATATTATTAAAAATACCTTTGTATTATACAAAACTGGTGGGGTTTACCTACTCATGTATGTTTCAATTATTTTGATAAAAAACATAAATCCATTTGTAATAAAATATGATACTCTTTTGTACCTATTTGGTAAAAAGAAAAATCCTGCTGACACAAAAATATTTGTTTATTGGCAAGCATTAAGAGACTGTACAATGGCACTCTCTTCATTACATTTACTCTTACTCTTGGAAACGGAGTTGAAAACGTGCTGGCAATAATTCTAGATACTAGAAAAATATACGTCGCACTATGAAAGAGCAATCAATTCTGTTGTTTAGGAGATTTTTGCAGAAATTTACTTTTCTTGTGAATAAGGGTGATATATCATGGCGGGCTAATAACATATCTTGAGATATCTCCCTCTCCAGGCGTATTCCATCAATTGTGAACGAAAGGAATTGTTGGGTGTGAATTACTATTATTATTATAAAATATCTCAACACAAAAATATCCGTGAAGTTTTTCTAAGCAAATGAATTAGCCATGATGATTATGAAGAGGCATTATGTCTCCTTGCAGATGTTTCAATAGGCCTAGATTGGATGCTCCAATAAGATAACATGTTGTTTTATAATTCCTATTTAATGAAAGAGTGGTTTAGAATTTTCTTTATTAATTAAGAGACAATATACACCATACATAATAAAGCAAACACACCAAAAATAAGAGAAAGTGATACAATAAAAAATAAATAATAATTGAAAATTTTTATACCTTATAAGTAATTGAATTCACTACACAAATTTTTGATATAATATATTAAATAGATCTATATCTAGTCGAGTGAATTTAATTCCTTGCCTATGCGATTTATAGACCTATTGCAGCCATATACCGTGCGATGAAAAGGTTAGAATAAGAAATCCCCCACGCCGTAATTCTAATCTAGGCACGTGTATCAAAAAAAAAAAGAAAAAAGAAGACAATCGATCATATTATTTAAGCATATAAACCCGAGTTTAAGGAAAGCAATTTTACGCCGTTCATTTGACAGTTGTTTGTCGATATTCAGTTTATACAAAATGTAATTAATTTCTAGTAAAAACTGCGTCTAACTTTTGCCAAAGGCCACATCCTAAGTCACTTGAAATATTTTTCAAATTATTAATAGCCACATCTAATGTGGTTAATCCATCATTTAATTTGATATTTTGATTTTCAAAATAAGTGATTAGTTTCGCCGAATTTCCAAAGTGTTCCTGACGAAAGTACAACTGATTTTTTAAATTTGGAATTTGTATTAGTTCCTTGCACTCAGAAATACTTCGAGCATCGTCATTTAAACATGCAACGAAATTTCGTAAACTATCGAAATTCTCTGCATAAAAACTTGTAGCTTCCAAGCATGTTCCCCATCTAGTTCTTGCTGGAGATGGAGGCAGTCACAAAAATGAAAGTTTTTCCCTGTAAAGAGCTATCTCAATGGGGTTTTTCTGGAAACTTTTTTATGTGCTATGCAAGTAATATGCAGCATATTAGGATATGTTTCCTTTAATAGTCTGCCTGTTTTTAACATATATGCAGCACTGTCACTGATAAAAGTATTTTTTCTTTGTACCTGTCGTCCGAATGAAGCATTTGGTGCATATCCTCGTAAATGGTTTTACATCAACTGTATTTTAACTTTTGTTGCCATTGCATATGCATTATATAGAATAGTTGGAGCTACAACATTTACCACACAGCGTCCTAATATATCGACAGTTTCGTGGGCACTTATCTATAGGTACTGATTTGAAAGGTGGCTTCTAATGCGTTCTACTGCTTTCATGTAGCACCTAGAAACATAATATTTGCCTAAGATGGACTCATCAGGAACATTTCGACCAATATATTTTCGGAGAAATGTTTTGAAGGTGGGATTGTTAAGTTTATTTATTTAACAACATAATTTGAAACATACTTGAGTAAGTAAAACCTACCAATTTTGTATAATACAAAAGTATTTTTAATAATATATAATATTATTAAAAATGGGGTGTGAAGATACATTCAAAAGTACATATGAACTTGTATTGTGTTCTTCACACCCCATTTTTAATAATATTATATTTTATTAAAAATACTTTTGTATTAAGTTTATTTAATGGAATATTTGTCGCCATTAAAGTTTCGCAGAGTTCTTCGTTAAAATTGTCTGATTCTAACGGGTCTAATATCTGTGTTTGTGTTTGCGATGTTAAGTGACGTTTTACGCGCGATTTCTTGGAATTTTTTAACGATATTTTACAGATTTTACAATAAATTTCGGAATCACTGGCAATGGACATAAATCAGTATGACCCTTAATTCAACTCGCCATTGTTTCACGATCCCAGTCTCAATGTTGTTCCATATCATATTCGAAAAAGTAACTTAAACAATGTTGTAGATCTAAATAAATAAAAATTGAAAATGTATGTGTAAGTTATTGAAACTTAACGAAATTCTCTGGACAGTTACGTATATATGTAATTAACAGTTCAAACAATGAAAAAAGGAAACTAACTCACCGTACTTTATTTATCTTACGAAATATAAACTAATATATAAAACAAATTATAAAAACTCCTACCACTTCCATCTACGCCCATGAAGAAGAAAATTTAAGTTAATATTGAAGTAAGCGCGTCACAATTCTATTACAAAAAAAAACAGATGTGCGGTTAACTGAATGAATAGTGCTATTCAATAACTGCGTGTTGTACTTAGCGATGTTATAGACTATTTATATGGTCCATCGTAATTTCGGCCTCTCGTGTTCAGTCCCTAGTAATCATATTGAGGTTATTGCTATCTTGTAAAGTTTTTAAAACATCGACAGCTATCTAAACAATTTTATCTTCTAAAGTTTTTATAAACATAAAAATTACAGCGTATGTTTGCCTCTAAATTCAATTTAGATATTTTTTTTTATAGATATTCTGAATCCTTAGGCGCCACATAATATAATTTTCAGGGGTTTTAAATTTTGTAATTAATTCACAATTTATTGAATTCACATTCTATATAATTGCATTTTTGCATTTTTCATACGTCGTCTTTTTTTCAAGGACACCTATATACTAAATACGCTATACTATTTATTGTTGAAGGACCAATAAATTTATTTAATACACCCTACCTTTATAGTAGGTTTCTTGTCTATATTTTAATTTTAATGAATATATATTTAACATATGATGGTCTAGTTTTCTTTTTTTTTTTTAGTATTTATGTTGTGATGACATCAAATGTAATTTCCGGAAGTAATAAACTTTTTCTATAGAAAGGAAGGAAATAATAAATAAAACATTAGTGAAAACATTCAGTTTTTAGATAAAACTTATTTTGTTACGTTATAGATGCGGCTTACGTGGAAATTTTACGATAATTGTATAAAGTCAAATTTTAAGTAGCAATATAATAATTTAATAACAAGTAGTGGAAGTAATAAATTTTTACGTAAATGTTAGGTCATACAGCTTTTTGACCAGAAGGTATACAAATAGTATGAAAATAGAAACGGGATTTATTTATGCAATTATCTTTTTGGTTCTTCATGTCCCAATTACACTGGCCAACACGATTTTTGCTGATTTCTAACTGAAACTTGTTTTTTTACTAATTCGGGTGTGCTGAATCCGAAAATCATATTAGTTGTTGCGTATCACGTCCAAATTAAACTGTATACTATACTATGCTCTTTGAAGAATCACAAATGCGGCTAAATAGTTACTTACATTAGACCTGTTACGATATAAAGTATAAAATTTAATAATTCATTTATTTATTTCAATACAATATTAGTCACGAGTATTGTGCAAGTATTTATACAATCATCATTAAAAAATTACAAAAGTATTTGTAAAACAAAAAAATAACAATCAGGGAATAAATTTTCATTTGTAGCATTTTCTGCTGTGTATTTTGGTTTTGCAGTCGCTTTGAACACTCCAATAGTATTCCGCCATCATATGAGGATTTAATTTTCCTTGGTACCGAGTTTCCATGATTTTTAAATCTTGATGAAATCTATCACCTTGTTCAACGCTGGTTGACTTATAATATTCTTTTCTCCAACATCCAGTGATGTTTTGGGAGGCCAATGTTTCTGAATCCAGTGTTGGTTTTTAGCTCGACTATCTCAGAGACACAAAAATCACGGAAATTTTGTATATCCTCTTTTAAAGCCAAGTAAAAAGTTTACCATTTTGAGTTCCACGTAGAAGACCCAGTTATTGTCTGTATATTTTAGTAACTACCTCACACCCTAGGGTAAAGAGGTTTTTCGATTATATATATATATATATATTAAAATAATAGACTTTTTTTATTGGTTTAGCGACCTTTAATGAATTTTAATGTTTTCCTCTACGACGTTTCGACTCTTTTTATTATTGAGTCTTTTTCAAGTGACTAGCAACAAAAATGAATACAATGAAAAAGTAAGAAAATATGTTTGCATTTGTATGAATGAATTAAAAATTAAAATTAAATTAATAATAGAGTAAGGAAAAATTAAAATGATTACCTACATTTGTATGAATGAATTAAAAATTTAAATTAAAATAATAATAAAGTAAGGACATTAAATGATATAAATGATATAAACTCACCGATTTATTCTGTTTCAAAACTCATTTTGTGCAACATGTGTCGTCGGAATTTGCCCGAGACCTTTTTTAGGGAAACGACCGCGCCGCTTCGAATATTTTGTGTGACTAAATGTCTTTTGTTTGGAGAAGTGAAATTTCTTATTCTGTTTTAAAATTAGCAGCTGGTCAGGCAAATGTGTTAAAGGATATATAGTATATGTATTTACAAATGGGAAACGATAAAAATTTTTTTTTGTTGGTGTGTGTTTGTGCGGGGTTGGTTTTCTTCTATTGTTTAATGAGTGGGTAATAGAGTTTAGAAAGTCCATCAATCTCGTTTCTGTCGTTGATTGTTCTGCTGTTTTTGAAAATATGGATTATTTCTAAGACCTCCCTAGCCTTTGTATTTTTTTGCTTTGTTATTATTTTGTTATTTTCAAAATCAAAATGTTTTAGTGTCATTTGGTGTTTTTTTAAAGCAGTCTGATTTTTTGCGTATTTGTGACCTTTCAATATTTCCTGTAGTAACTGTTTTGTTTGGCCTATGTATACTTTGTCACAGTCTTTGCAGGGTATGTTATATATTGTATGTGATTGTTTTTGTGTAGGTGTTGAGTCTTTTAGTTTGGTGTGTAGGAATTTTATGTTTTTTTCGCTTTGATGTGCTATTTTAAAATTAAATGGTTTAAATATATTGTCTAGTTTTTCGGATAATCCAGTAATATAGGGTGTGTTAAAATAGCACATCAAAGCGGAAAAACCTAAAATTCCTACACACCAAACTAAAAGACTCAACACCTACACAAAAACAATCACATACAATATATAACATACCCTGCAAAGACTGTGACAAAGTATACATAGGCCAAACAAAACAGTTACTACAGGAAATATTGAAAGGTCACAAATACGCAAAAAATCAGACTGCTTTAAAAAAACACCAAATGACACTAAAACATTTTGATTTTGAAAATACCAAAATAATAACAAAGCAAAAAAATACAAAGGCTAGGGAGGTCTTAGAAATGATCCATATTTTCAAAAACAGCAGAACAATCAACGACAGAAACGAGATTGATGGACTTTCTAAACTCTATTACCCACTCATTAAACAATAGAAGAAAACCAACCCCGCACAAACACACACCAACAAAAAAAAATTTTTATCGTTTCCCATTTGTAAATACATATACTATATATCCTTTAACACATTTGCCTGACCAGTTGCTAATTTTAAAACAGAATAAGAAACTTCACTTCTCCAAACAAAAGACATTTAGTCACACAAAATATTCGAAGCGACGCGGTCGTTTCCCTAAAAATGTCTCGGGCAAATTCCGACGACACATGTTGCACAAAATGAGTTTTGAAACAGAATAAATCGGTGAGTTTATATCATTTATATCATTTAATGTCCTTACTTTATTATTATTTTATTTTAAATTTTTAATTCATTCATACAAATGTAATCATTTTAATTTTTCCTTACTCTATTATTAATTTAATTTTAATTTTTAATTCATTCATACAAATGCAAAGATATTTTCTTACTTTTTCATTGTATTAATTTTTGTTTCTAGTCACTTGAAAAAGACTCAATAATAAAAAGAGTCGAAACGTCGTAGAGGAAAACATTAAAATTCATTAAAGGTCGCTAAACCAATAAAAAAGTCTATTATTTTAATATTAAGACACGGCCAATAAAATAAATAAGAAAATTAAATTCTTATGAACACTCAATATATATATATATATATATATATATATATATATATATATATATATATTAGTAACTTTATAACCTCAATGTCGTCATATGTTTCCTTTAATTGAACGGAATATCCAATAAGAATTGAACCGAAAATATTCCCGTTGGGTAGTAGGACACGCTTGAGGATTCTGCCGGTAAAACTGTCGATAAACAAACGCCATTCACTTGGGTTATATTGTACAACGCCCATTTTAGTTAGCAAACCATTGTTACAATAAACAAATTCACACTCTTCTTGCTACAAAAAAAAATCTTCGTACTTTGCTCGAGTAAGTTCTTTTCATTTAATCTAACAGTTCCGATGATTCCTTTGATAGGTCCAAATCCCTTACTAAATCATTCAATTCTGCTTGAGTAAAATGTTGTAGTCCATCATTAGAAATTATATCTTACTCCTCAATAGCATCTGCCATGTCTTCAGCATACGAGTACTCAAGTGAAGGAAGTTTTTCATAAACGAGCACGGACCGAGCATCGGAATGAGGCAAAGGTCGAATCGCGGAGTCGATATTAGGATATACAATTATTCTTCTTATTATAACCGGAGGTCTGAACAAAAAAAAATCTACGTGGTTTTTGGTTCACGCCATATCATTGAAACGCCAAAAGCTAATTTCTAGCGTTTTCCCTTGCTCGACTGCCGCAAATTTTCCGCACATGGTTTACACACATTATGTGGAGCCCATGACTTGTCCTGATCAGCAAGCTTTACGTCAAAATAAGCCAAATACATTTTCTTAACGAAAACAGTAATACTTACTTTGACTGGGAACGGTGAAGCTGACACAAATGTAGCAGAACAAATCGGCACTATTTACACATCTTCGAGTAGTAGACATGATGTAGTTTCTTCTCTAATAACTAACATACAACTAACGTTTTATTATCTTTTTTTATATGAGTCCTCTTGATTTTGTTCGGTGGTCGGAGTTGCCTCCATTTCCACTCCAGTTTCATTACCCGGGGTTGTGTATGTTTTGTGTTATTGTGTGTAGTTGTGTGTTTGTGTGTTACGTTTGTTTATCCTATATGGAATGCTGTGTGTTTTGCTACATTTTTTGTGTGTTTGTGTTGACCTCCGTTTATCTGTTAATTTTTGATTTTTTTCGCGGCTATTTGGATATCGTTATCCTCTGCGCGTCTTTTAATTTGGTTAAGTCCGTCTTTTTTAATTAGTCTCCGTTTTGGATTTATTATTTTTCTTATTGTGGGGTTTTCGTGTGACTGTATTGTTTCTATTGTTTTTAGTGTTCGTTTGCATATTATTGTTTCCAGTGTTTCGAGTTTCGTCTCTTTATATATCTGCGCGTTTGTCATGTATCGCGGTGCATTTATCGCGAGTCTAATTACCTTGTTTATTTTCCCTTGTACCGATTGTCTTTGCTTTTCGCTGGCTTGATGCCATATTTCTCCGGCATATGTTGCGCCCGCGAGTATTATCGTTTTTATTATTAATATTTTATTTTCCAGTGTTAGTTTGCTTTTGCCGTTTAGTATCGGGTACAGTGCGTGTGTTGTGAACCCTATTTTTCGTTTTAATTCTTTAATATGTGCCGTGTATGTTAGTTGTGAGTCCATTGTGACCCCGAGGTATTTAACTTTTTCCTGCCAGTGTATTGTGTGGCCTTCGAGTTTGACTTCGTCCGGCCTTTTGTGTCGTTTTCTGTGTTGGAAGTAAATTGCCGCGGTTTTTAGTGGGTTAATTTTAATTTTCCATTTGTCGTACCAGTCCTTTAGGAGGACTAGATTGGTTTGTAACTGCTTGTGTATGTACGATGTTCGTCTGCTGCTTATGTATATAGCGGTGTTGTCTGCGTATTGTGCGATATTACATTTTTCTATTGTGGGAATATCCGAGGTGTATATGTTATACAGGAGCGGTCCGAGAACGGATCCTTGTGGTACTCCTGCTGCTATGTGTTCGATTGTCGATTTTTCGTTTCCGATTGTGACATTAAATGTACGGTTCTTTAGGTAATTGTCGGTTATTTTTATTAATGTGTTTGATATTTTGTGACGTTTCATTTTGTGTATGAGGCCGGCGTGCCAAACCCGGTCGAAGGCCTTTTCAATGTCGAGAAAGATTGCGCCCGTTGATGTCGATATGTTCATTTTTTCGGTTATGTGTTCTGTTAGTCTTAGTGCCTGTTGTGTGGTAGAGTGATTTTTCCGGAAACCGTATTGAAAATTTGGGATTATGTTTTTGTTTTCGACTTCGTTTTCAAGTCTTGTCTGTATTACGCGTTCTGCCAGCTTACTTATTGACGGAAGTAAGCTTATTGGCCGGTAATCTGCGGTTGTTTTTGTTGTTTTTCCAGGTTTGTGGATCATTATTATCTGCGCGTGTTTCCAAATCGCGGGATAGTGTCCGTGTTTTATTATTCCATTTATTATGTCGGTTATAATTTGTATACCGGTTTTTGGTAGGTTTTTTATTGCAATGTTAGTTATCCCGTCCGCTCCCGGAGCTTTTCGGTTTTTAAGGTTTTTAATTATTTTTTCCACTTCGTCGGTATTTGTGGCGTCGATTTCTCCATCTGTTATATCGATTTTTGTATTTCGTTGCCGTTCAATTTGGTTTGTGAATGTGTTATGCTTCGGTATTGTTGGGTTCGTTTCGAATTGTTTCTTTAACGCGTTCGCGAATTCGTCTGCTTTTTCTTTATCAGTTATTGCCGGTCCGTTTGCTGTTTTTAGCGGTGGAATTTTGTTTTTTTTGTTTGTTAGGGCTTTTGTCATCTGCCAGAGTGTTTGATCTTGCGTGTTAAGGGATTCAATTTTGTTATTCCAGTTTTTATTAAAGTGTTCGATCATGTCAGATTTTATTTCATTTGTTATCGCGTTTAATTTTGTTTTCATTACCGGATTTAGCGTTCTTTTATATTCTTTAAGTATGTTTTTTTTGAGTCGTAATTTTATTTTTAGTTCAGTCGGGATGTTAAGTTTTGTGTCGATGGTTTTAGTTTTTGTCGTTTGTGCTATTGCGTTTTTTATGTCATTTTCCAGTGTGATCACTGCTTGATCGATGTCTTTCGCGTTGTGAATTTTTACTGTTCTGAGTACTAGGGATTCTTTAATTTTTTCCCAGTCTGTCTTATTAAATGTTTTTTTCGTTCTAGTTGTGTCCATGTCAAGCGTTAATATCACTGGAAAATGATCTGAGGAGAGGTCGTTTATAGTTTCTATTGTATGTGTTGTGGTTATGTTTTTAAGTATTGCTATGTCTAAAACGTCAGTAGTGCCCGTTGGTATGTGTATGTCTGTGGGTTCTACAGGCCCGATTACATTGAGGTTGTTGTCTTGTGCTATTTTCTTTAGTTTTTTACCGTTTTTATTGGCTACTTTCGAGTTCCAGTTTTGGTGTTTCGCGTTAAAATCTCCCGCAAATATTGTAGGTGTGTTTTGACTGAAGATCGTTTGTATGTCTGATTCTACTATGTCTAATCCGGAGGGAAGATAACTTGCGTAAAGGTTTATCGGTCCCCTTTTTGTGTTTATTTGTATGCCTGTGTTTTCGATTTTATCGAGTGTTTTGTATTCAAGTTCGCTGTGTTTTATTGTTTCGTGTACGAGTATAGCGGTTCCGCCGCCTTTTTGTACCGGCCTATCGTGTCTGTATGTTTTGTATTTTTGTATTTTTAATGAGTGACTTGGTTTTAGATGTGTTTCATTTAGCAGCATTACGTCTATTTGGTGTTCGTCTAAAAATACGTGTAATTCATGTTTTTTGTGTGTTATGCTTTGTGCATTCCAATAGGCTATTTTAATGTTGTGTTTGTGATTCATTGTCTGCGTGCGTGGAAAAGTTTTGTAAGTTCGTTTGTTTGTTCGAAACAGCTTTGTGTTTGTTGGAGTGTAGGGTTTGTCGAGCTAAATGTTAGGAATAGTTTCCCAATCATGAGTGCAATTGTGTCGTCAGCTTTTTCGTGTGAGTTAAGTGTTGGTTTTGGTGTATTTTCCCGGGTTGTGGGTGTGGGTGTGGTTGCGGTGATGTTATTTGTCTGTTGTCTTTGAGTCCACGCGTTGTGTTTTGGTAGTGATGCTTCTATGAGTTTGTGTATTGGTGTGTTTATTGGGTTATTTGGATTCTTTTTACATGATAAGCTGAACGAGAGGTGAGCTCCGCCACAGTTTGCGCATTTAGGGGGGGTGGTTGACGGCTTTGTGCATTCATGCGTCGAGTGTGACTCTCCGCACTTCATGCACGCGAAATTCACGTTGCATGTACGCTGTTGATGACCGAATTTCTGACATCTGTGACACTGTACGATGTCTGTTCTTAGTCTGAGGGACTCTACTTTTACTTCTAATCCGCAAACTGTGTGGATGTCGAAAATTGACTTGTATTCTTTGTCTATTTCTATTAAAATAAGGGGGGCTGGAAGGCGGTCTTTACCGTTCATCCTAGTGATTTTTGCGATCGGATAGTTTCTAGAATCTAGATCGGCTTTGATGTCTTCGTCGGTTAGGAATTGGGGTACGCCTCTGATGACGATTTTTAATTTTTTCTCGCTACGGAGTTGGTATGTGAAAGATTGAATGGCTTTTTCGTTGAGAATTCGGTTGAGATTGCGATAGTCTTGTTCTGTTGATGGAGTGATTTGGACTCCGGCCGGGACGGACCTACTTTGTGTGTATTGAATGTTGTGTGTTTTCATTAGATCTCGGACTCGATACCATTGTGTTGGGTCAGTGATTGTAATTGGGGAGATAGAAGGCATTTTGGGTAATTGGATTGTGTTGTGTTATTATCACCCTTGTTTACTTTTAAATAGTCCTAAGTGATCGATACTTTCTAATAAAATCTCATTAAACTCTAATATGGTTACTTAATGAATAGGATTAGCTTAATAGAGTTGCATTTCTTTATAATTGTTTATTATTTAACTACTTTATTAAGGACTTAAATATTATCAGGTACAAGTGTACATTATGCTAATGAGATAAGTGTATTTGGAATTTCTTTCAGTTCTTTGAACAATTAAGAATTTCCTGCATTTACTTAACGATTTTCAAGAATTTTGAAATCGGCAAACAAGAAGTGCCGTAGAAAGAAAACTTGACGTGATAGAGACAAATGGGTTTCATATGTGGCATTAGCGTATCAATATTAATTAAAAACAAGTGTCAGACCATAGTCAGCAGAAAAAAATTTTTAATTGTTGGCCAGTGTTATCAACCATCTATAAACTACGCTTATGCTAAGCCTATTGACATTCCCTTACTTGAAGAATCCGGCTTTAATTAAAAACCAATGTCAGATCATAGTCAGCAGAAAAAAAATTTTAATTGTTGGCCATTGTTATCAACCATCTATAAACTACGCTTATGCTAGGCCTATTAATATTCCCTTACTTGTAGAATCCGGCACAATGCGAACCCTAAAAATGTTGAAAAAGAAATACACAACAGGTCAACAACTTGCCTAGCTTTCTAATTAAGGACTGTGCTATTGTTTTTCCAAACCACTCACAATTTTGTTTAATCACAATCTTTCAACATGTATTTTTCCGGGTTAGAAAGTATCTAAAATCATTCCGATACATAAAAAAGGTAATAGTAATCTAATTAAGATAATTAAAAATTCGTGAAAAACCACGTCCCGTCCATCAACGGAACGTACAGACGCGTTTCGCTCTTATTGGAGCTTGTCAATGCACGGTATCCTGGAGGCAGATATGATTTTTCACTTCTATACTTTGTGTATAACGTGTGTTCATTTGAAAAGTCAATCTAGGTTACTTTGAAATTTTGATAGAATAAGACGCATATATGTTAGTATGTGTTTGTTGTTCCGTAAACGTAAATCCAAATGACATTTGATAATGTCAATTGCAAATATCAGTTAGTGCATAAAATAATCGTGCGTCGATTCTGGTTTAAATAAATTGCTTCTCAGTTTTAAAATGTGTTTCACTTTAGAACATAAATTTTGTTTAGTCCAGGCTTATTTTCGAAGTGGTAATAAAATTGATGGTTTATGGGTTTATTCAGTTCAAGATTGCATGGTAGAATTTCAAGTTGAGTTTCCACATTTTGTAATAGATTATATTCAATTTAAGAATACTTTGGATAGAACTTTAAACTTTTTTCTGAAACTGGTAGTCTCTTAAGAAAATCAGGCAGCGGAGCAGTTAAGAAACGTACACCTCAAGTTGTCAACCGTGTTGAAGAAATAATGGAAAATGAACCACAAACATCTGTTCGACATTTGAGTCAACAAATAAACCTTTCTGTTGGTACAACTCACAAGTTATTAAAAAAAGAATTGCAACTTTATCCGTGTCACAGCAGTACAAGAATTGTTAAAAATTGATTACCCACGTAGACTACAGTTTTGTAATTGGTTTGTAAATATGAACAATAATGGAGAACTTTCGCAAAGAGTCATCTTTACTGATTAAGCATGGTTTTATAAAACGGGATACCTAAATTCACAAAATACAAGAATTTGGAGTAGTGAAAATCCACATGTAATTAATGAAGAATCGCTACATCCAGAGAAAATTGGTGTTTGGGCAGCGATAAGCCAAAGGCGAATCATTTGACCAACATTTTTTCAGGGAACGTTAACTGCTCAAAGGTACCGTACCGAAATTTTACAACCATATAATCTTTGGATTATTTAAGAGAATTTTTTGATGAGCGTATAATTAGTCGACATACTGAAATTGCCTGTCCAGCACGTTCATGCGATTTAACACCTTGCGACTTCTTTTTGTGGCCTTATCTAAAAAAATAACATATTTCGAACACCTATATTGAATTTGAATGATATGCTATAGAGAATCGAACAGAAATGCATGGAAATTAATAACAATCCAGTAATGTTGCAGAATATCATCAGAAATTTTGAACGGAGGATTTTAAAGTGCAATGATCTTGAAGGATAACATTTTCAACATTTGTTATAGTTTTCAATAAATACCTATTATTTGTTATTTATTTGATTATTTATGAAACTGTCAAAATATACGACTTCGTAGGTTAAGTAGTAAATTTTAATTTACGACATACTTCAAAATGTTCTCAGTAAATCACATGCTATTAGATTGACTTTTCAAATGAACACTTGTTATGTATATAGTTAACATTCTAAACTTAATGCAAATGAGAATTAATGAATATTAAATCTCATTTTTACAAATGTTTGCATTCGAGTTTGTAGTATAGAAGTGAAAAATCATATCTGTCTCCAGGACACCGTGCATTGACAAGTTCCAATAAGTGCGAAACGCGTCTGTACGTTCCGTTGATGGACGTGGTTTATCGTGAATTTTTAATTATCCTAACAACCAGGAAGTTTAAAGTCACGCCGCGTGGTGTTCTACATACTGGTACAAACTTAGTTTGTCGAATTGTAGTAATTAGCGCATCACATAAGGCGTCATTTGCATGTAAAAATGAGATTTAATATTCATTAATTCTCATTTGCAGTAAGTTCAGAATGTTAGTAATCTAATTAATATAGCAATCATAACTAACTTCGCCAAAGTATTCGAAAGATGTATTTATGTATTTTCACAATTTCGACAGACTTATATAATGATCAGCATGGCTTTGTCAATAAATGATCAGCTGTAACGAACTTGTCTGTTTTTACTCAGTATTTGTCAGAGTGTCTAAATAATAATTAACAAATTGGTGTCGCCTATTCTGAATTATCTAAAGCTTTCAATCGTACAGATCACAAGATACTCTTAACTAAACTTGATTTAATTGGTATTACCCAGGCTTTATCCTCAATGTTTCGAATTTGTTTGACAAAATTCAATATGTTTATTATAAAGATCATCGATCTAAACGCTCTTCGCCGACTTCAGAGGCGCCTCTCATATACGAGTAATTATAAATTTTACTGTAAATTAGGTAAAACGGCAGCAGAAACTTCGAGATGTTGAAATCTGTGTACGGTGATAACACCTTAAGGGCTGGTTGTACAAAAGACGTTTAACGCTGAACGTAAATTTATCGATAGTTCCACATGTGTGGAATGGATGTGTGGATGAACCAAGTTCAGCGTTGTCCCTCTTTTATACAATAGGCCCTAAGTCGTATGTGTTTGAGGGGTTTAAGCTATTTAATGAATATGATACACGTGAGAATGTACAAGATGACGCTAGAACTGGACATTTATCGGTCTGTCGAAATGCAGATATGATCGCGAAAGTGCGTGAATTTGTGACACGAAATCGACGAATGACAGCAGAAGAGTTAAATATAAATAAGTACACGAATGTTTACTGAAAGGACAATTAGTTATTGGTGCATACTACTTTGAAGTGATAAAGAAATTTCCGAAGCGCACTTTTCGAGTACGACCATAATATCGAGAAAATGGTAGTTGTTTCTTGTTTCTTCACGAATTGTAAGGGCATTTCTCGTGGAAGAAGGAGTTGTTGAGATTAATCGTCCACACTATTCACCGGATCTGACACCAGCGAATTTTTTTTTCTTTCCAACAGTGAAAACTGTACTCAAAGGGCAACGATTTCAAGGCGTAGAAGAAACACCATTTACCATTTTACACCATTTTGGATAACACTGTATATGATACTAGGTCTGCTATACCGACTGTACCATACCTAAAATTAATTATATTTATTGTACTGCTTTGATTCATTGCTGTCTAATTTGTTTATATACGTACTACTGTCTTTATTTGTTACCATTGTAACTTATGTTTCTCTTTTAAATATCATGAGGCAGTTGGTTTAGTTTCTATTGACGTTGCTTTTATAGGACATCTTTAAAAGATTAATTTCCTATTTAAATAATATTATATCATTCTATATATACTTTGAGTTTATTTAACTTCATTTTCCGATGTTGTTTACAATCAGGTTAAGTATTCTTAGTATGTACTGTCAATATTTTACACATGCGATTATGCATTCACATGTAATTATGCTAGTTATTATGCTAGTTATTGTTCAGCATTATATTTTTATTAGTGTCTAATATAAAATATTGGGAGTGTAGGATCTCGATATTTTTTTTGTGGAATTTCAGAAATGATTTGGCATTTTATTTTGTTAAAATACGATATGTAGGCCTACAGAGTCATCTATTATTTATTTATTGGTGAATTAGTACTAATGTTCGAGAGACATACAGCGACCTTTTATTAGTATTTATTTGTGGCTTTGTACGAGCTAATTAATGCTTAGCGACTTCATAAGTGGAAGTTGACCCATAAGTGGAACCTTCCTTTACGATCGATTTCTTATTGGAAATTAATTAAATGTGGGATAATTGGCATACTCTTTCGAATATGTTTTTTCTATAATGACGTAGATCCAGCTTTATATAAAACTGGACATGGAGTGGGCTTCGATCTCATTTTATTGTGCTCTTGTTATAAAGCCTAAGTGGTTGTTCCATGGTTATGGTAAAGAATCATCTTAAAAGTTAGAATTTGTTAAAACAGGGATTCTGTTCGCAATGGCGGGTTTGCAATTACAACTTAAATATAGAAAGTAACGAGGTATAGTAATACAGTTATTTTCTCGTGTAACTACACGGATCAATGTAGATGAAAATTTTTATCATGCGGACATCGGCCATGTTTGTAACTACAAACATGTTTTGAACAAGGGCAAGCAAGTTGGTACGGGCATTTTAACCCCCAAAAAAATTAAGTCAAACACCGTATTCTGGACATGAGGTGGCCTTCTGTTTTGTTCCTTCTTCCTGCAGACGCAATAAGAAAGGTAGTAGTCCTTAACGATATAATCAACCGTCAGCGCCAGACGGAATAGTAAAAATTTGTATCAATTAATGAGTTTTTTTTCCTGTTATATACGAGTACTATTATGTGAGTTATCCACAATATTTGCGAACAGTCTAACGATGCCTCACATGCGCGAACATACCACCGTCTCTAGAAAGACCGAGGAACTTCGGGGATATTGTCGAAGGTCTATAGACTATAAGAAGACTGGAAATGGAGGGAGACATTCATTCGATACCGAATTATCGCCGAGTGAACTTACATAAATATAAATACATAAATGTGCTTATATATAAGACAAACTTTACAATACTAAAATATTTAGTGCCATTCAATTTGGCTGAGATAAATTTGCCATTTTGTTTTTCTTACTCGTAGTGGAAAAATTGTACTGATTAATAGTAAATTTTATAAAAATCATTGTGTAAGATTTATTTCTACATATACTATGTGGAAACAAAATTTATTTAGAATTAATTTTGATATTATAATTTCTGTATTTATCATCAGTAAAATACTGAACAATTCATTTTTTTATATAAGTAAAATATCTCTGCATATACAGTGTGAACAAATCTTAATAGATAAATTTTGGTATAAACTTTTATCCAGTGAAATTTTCGCCATTAGATAAGTACTTGTGTGTGTTATATAGGGTATTATTGAAAGATCTTTGATAAATTATTAATGCAATTCTTAGAACTAAGATTTTTAATTAATTTAATTGTTTTCCATATTGGTCAAATCAGTTCAAACGTTGGCCTTCAAATTTTTATATATACCATCTGGTGATCTGAGTATTTGTTAATTTATCTAAACCACATGCTTTTATGTGCATATAATTTTATTTCACCTGTAATTTCAATTTTATTGTCTGCATTTTCAACTATTTCATTAATATATTAAACTGGGTGAATCTTTTACTCTTAACCAGAATTTAAATTGGCGAGAAATATATTTGATTGTGACATTCTGGATACGTTATCCTTTAGTCTGTTGATGTTGTTCTGGATTACAATAAATCCTTATTGTTATTGTTTTTATTTGAGTTTTATTTGATTTAACATCATTTATTCAATTTACTACGGCAGAGTCTGTGTTCTCTGTTGCGGCTAAAGGGATAACATGGTGGCGCCCTTTTAGATATAAGATCCCCCTCCACTCGCCTCTAAACTGAACTGGTCTTTAGCGGAGCAATCATGTATTGAGGTAAATTGGGTAAGTTCCTAAGTAAAGGTAGTACATTAGTAAGCACAAGACTAGTGCTCCTCGTGGGGACACATAGTAGCTTGTTTACAATACACAATAACGTTCGAAAGATACAGTATTCGAATTTAATTGAGACAAAATTTATCTTTACAGGTCATAAGTTAAACTTAACACCAATTACTTACTAAAACTAGATCTATTCTACGTTATTTAAAAAAAAAATATGTACGTTCAACCGAATACACAATAGAGGAGAAAGTACTTAGGCAGTAATCTAATCAATTAATATTATTTAAATAGAACTCGAGTGATTGAAATCTCCTGCGTTAGGTTTTTAGGTTTAATCATTGGAGCTTACGTTATAAATAAAAGGCCCAAGTGGTATAGATATTAGTCTATACTAGACTATATTTTATTTAATAAGAAATTTTTATTTCTTTGTGGCAATGTTTGTAATTATACCTCATGTTATATTTATTTCATAGTACATATTAACAAAATTTTTAATTAACTAATTCTGAATTATACTGGCCGCCATAAGTAAATATTTATATTTTTTTCGTATTAAGAAGCGATGAAAATTTCAACAAGATACAATTGTAACAATTAATAATAAAACTAATAATGCGTAGGCCATCCTCCACTTCTTACGCATTCAGCTACTCGATTAGATACTCGAAATAAGCGTATCTATGGTAGCCTGTGGTAAGCTGTCCCAAACTTCTAAAATCCGCCGTCGGAGAATTTCTATACTGTTTGAGGGTGGCTGTAAATTATTCATTCTTCGTCCTACCATATCCCATACGTTTCTATAGATCAGCCTGGCGACCGTGACGGCCATGGAAGCAGATAAATATTAGCATTATTCATAAACTCCATAGTAGCCTTTGCGGTATATGGCCGCGCATTATCTTGTTGAAAAATGGGATTTACCAGCTCTTACAGATATGGAATTAACACTGGTCTCAACACATGATTTCTAAAACTATTCGCATCTAATGTTCCTTGAATAATTACTAAAGGAGATCTACTTCCATAGCAGATAGCGCCCCACACCATTAGAGCCGTATGTCGTTGTTGAAAAAACTGCAAATTTCTTCTTTGTCCAGGACGTCTTCTGACCTTTCTGCGACCATTATGAGATCATAAACAAAATCAAGATTCGTCGCTAAAGATGACTCGATTCAATTCCTCATTCCAATGCAACCTATCATTAGCCCATTCCAGTCGTGCAGTTCGATGACATGGAGTTAGAGGTAAACAAAGAAATGGACGGTACGATCTAAGCCCAAAAGATCGAATTCTTCGATACACAGATCGTATGGAGATCTGTTGATGAACTAAACCTCTCCATCTATCACCAATTTCTCTTGTTGAGGAAAAATGGTCTCTAAGAGCCACAAGACGAAGAGTACGATCTTCACGACCGGTGGTGAGTCTGGTACGTCCAGGACGTGGGCGTCGTCGTTCATGATTTTCTCTATCTTCGCCAACATAGAGCAATTGTAGCAACACTGCGGCCCACACGATTAGCGATTTGATAATCTGACTTCTGGTAAGCCGACTATTCTATCACGTTCAAATTCCGTTAATTGATGAAAATTGTTTATTATTATTTGTGGTACCTTGATTATTCTTCTGTTGTATCTTGTTGAAATTTGCATCGTTCTTAATACGGCTAAAATACGTCTTTCCTGTAAATTTCATTAAAATATATCTACGTTTACTGGGTGTTCATTTACTTATGGCGGCTAGTATATTTCACTTCAGTTTATGAAATAAAATACTTTCTCTTATCTTTAAAACTCTGCTCTAGAAATATTAAATTTGATCTAGATTTACTCCATGAAAGAATGCATTACAAAAAATTCTTAGGTGGCGTCGTTAAATTGTTAACTCAGCATTTCTCTTTAATTTACGCATGGTTTAATTCTGCATTTAATTTTATTACTGTTGTTTTGAATTCAATGCCTAAATCTTATAAAAGAAAAACAAATATAGATAAATAATAAAGATAAACTATTTCTTCATTATGTAAAAATTGATTAATCATTGCCACAATATAGCTTTAAATCCTAGATCTAATTTCGACAACTAAGTTGTAATGATCAGTTATAGAAAAAATGTATAACAGAAGCCGAGTATTCTTATGAGGTGTGTCTATAAAGTAACGAAACATATGCTACTACAGGCGATGAATTTCAATTGGTGTCACATCGCGCAAATAGAGAAAACGAATGATTACACGCTGTTCTTGTAATAAAAACATCGCTATTTTAAGTATCAAAAACAGCTCTCATTCTCGCCGCTGCCGCTAAAGTCCTATGTGCCGTACAGTGCCGCCATTTCTGTCACACATTTGCAAAGAGTCCGCGCGTATTTTGAAACAAATCGCATGTTTCTATTCCGTTCCGAGCCCTGAGAAAAAAATTCGGAGGTGTTATAACTTGTTTGTACCTTGTATTACACAATAAAATAAAAAAAAATCGTCGTTGCACAACTTGCTGAAGCAAGGCACTATCAACTGGCTCCCGAGGAGCCCTGATCTTACACCCCTTGATTATTTCTTATGGGGATATCTTAAAGAGAAAGTGTATGCAAATAAACCGCGAACATACTGCAATTGAAGCACAAAATTCACACTGAAATGGCCGCTGTTTCCAGAGAGGTGTGTAGACGCGTGGTGGCTCGTTTTCATGTTCGGTTAGAGAAGTACCAGCAGCGCGAGGGTCAACATTTGGACAATATAATCTTTGGCACTTAATTTTCCAAAACTTTGTCCAAAGATTAAAAATTAAAAAAAAATTTTTCTGACTTGTAGTGTTTTTTTATTGAATTTACAAATACGCCCTACCCTTTCTGGACACCCTGTATTAAGGTGGTTATTAAATAATGTATATATATATATAAATGTATATATATATATATATATACATATATACATATATACGTATATATACATATACATACATACATACATATTTATATTCTTAATTGGTCTACTTAAATAATTTACGTTTATATAAATATTTATTCGCATTAACCATTTCGCTGTTTGCTCTCGAAGAAAGAGAAATAGTGCCAGATAAAAGATTTTTACCATTTAATATAATTCTATGTTGGCGTTATGAAGATGTCGGTAGATACTTATTGCCACACCATCTGTTCTATTTAAATTAACAGTCTCCAAACATTGATAAAGAAGTGCAGATCTTGTTTTATACTTTCTCTTTCCCACATTAACTTATCATACTGATCTAACAAATGCTATTAATTTATTTCTAATTGTCTCAATCACTAACATATGCTATCGTAGCTTGTTTTCGGAGTTATTTGATGTTTGACACAATTATTCAGTTGAATGCAGTAGTATTTATACCATATTTAGTAAACTACGTCGCGCGTCGCCTTGAATGATATATAAACTGGTCCTTATATAGAGACAATCCATAAAATAATAATAGTTCTACGTGTTTATATACTTGCATGTACATACAGAAATAACTAATAACATAGTCGTGAATCATTTGTGTTTATGAATGATCGAATCTGCTGAATAAATTAATAAAGTTACGTTATATATATATATATATATATATATATATATATATATATATATATATATATATATATAAACGGTATACAAGTATTTGCCAAGCAATGTGAGTCATACATTTATTTATGCACACAGTAAATATATAGCGAGCAAATATAAACCGCAATATTTCCAAGATCTAATAAAATATTGCCAACGCCTATTAAATATATACGATAAGTATGTATTTTAATTAAAAGTATCATCGATAATTACTTAAGCTTCAATTGAATTATAACATCTTACGTTTCTTGTATATTTTCGAAGATAACAGAATACACAAAACTTTCATTTGTACGTAATCACTAATTACAGTACATTATATAATATACAATAATTTTAAACAAATGTAAATATAATAATAAGAGGTTTGATCGAACCTATGAGTTTTTAGTGGTTTTGAACTGTACCAGTATTTGAAATTCACATTGGACTGCGCATATCCGCAAGATCGGATTGGTTCAGATTCTGCTTTTGTTAAGAAGGTTTGAACGTGTAAATTTTGAGGAATTTTGATAACACTAGAAACTAGAAATAAGTAACTATTTATACAGCGTTTGTACCACAGTATAGACCTATACAGTAGTTTTACTCTTCAAAATTATTGAAATCAAATGGAACTCGCTCATAACGCCACGGTGTGTCGCATGACGGAGAAAATTAAAATTAATAATTTCGAACATGTTCAAACTAGACGCTTCATATAGCCTGAGACTCACTTTGTTTGCTATATATATATATAGTAAACCTAATCAGTAGGCGATTAAAGGTCTGTATATTACTTCAAAATATATGTATGTATTTAAAAAACTCTACATGTTTCGGCAGTACGCCTTTATCAGGCGTACTGCCGAAACATGTAGAGTTTTTTAAATACATATATTTTGAAGTAATATACAGACCTTTAATCGCCTACTGATTAGGTTTACCATATCATACCAAGGTCACGAAGTTACCTTATATATATATATTATATATATATATATATTATATATATATATATATATATATAATAAATATATAATAATAAAAATGGATATACAAGTTTTGCGTTTTTGTTACTTGAAATGAAGACTACTTTACATTCCTAAAATTTGAACATAACGATACGGGATAATTTAGATAATTTCTTAGCCGTTTATTAAATATAACAATTGATAAATTATTGGAGTTTTTCGGCTTTTATATGAAATATTTACAAATATCAAGTTAGTATGTATGTAATTGCAAAGTAAGGGGGGGTGTAAACATTGCTGTCTACAAATTACAAAGCAAATCATACGAAATTTTTAATTGAAAAAATTGTCTTTGTTGGGACTCGCTATATATATATATATATATATATATATATATATATATAAAATATATATATATATAATATATATATATTATATATATATATATTATATATATATATATATATATTATATATATATATATATATATATATATATATATATATATATATATATATATATATATATATATATACATATTATATATATATATATATATATATATATATATTATATATATATATATATTATAATAAAATGTTAATTGATTTATAGAAGACAATAGCTTTTATTTGTTACATCTGTTATTGGAATTTCTTATAAGGTTGGAAGTCTATTATCTTTGTATTGTTTTCTAAATTTAGAGTGTCAAATCTATAATTAAATTTCAAAGTATTTGACTTTCCTACATTTACCAAAACTATAAAATATGTAAATCTAGTTAATTTTGAATTTTTCGAAAGGTTATGTGTGAAGGAAAATTTATTTATAAACCAATAAGTTCATAATATTATTTAAGAATCATAATTATTGTAAATATCAAATATTTTGGAAATTCTATAACTAAGCGACCAATGAGCTTAGAGAACAGAAAAGCTGTTGGGTTGCCATAGAGAGTTATTGAAACAATTAGAGAGAATAATTTTTTGCATTTTTAAAAAAAGTTTAGTTATGTTTTAAAAGAGAATTTTTTTTAAAAAAAAAACGTTTAATCTGAAAAATTAAAATAACAAATGGTAAATCTACTTACTTCCTTATAAAATCATATAATTAACTGGAAAAATAGTAATACAATAAATATTTGGGAAATTGAAGAACATATCATCGCTTGTACGGGGAGAATCTCAGAAGATAGCCCGTTATAATCCTTTTTGTCGTCCATTATATGTGTTCACATATTCTGTGGTGTTTAAGTTATAATTTCACATTTTTACTTTGCATGAAAACATTTATCCGTATTTAATCTAATGGTATTGGATCACCCTGAATCAACAATGGTTTAAATGGGACAATCTCTAGAAACCAAATTTTCGAATATGAAGATTATCCATTATTAAAAAAGAGACAGTATACCTTGTTTTGCTGGAGAACTCAACGCTTGAGGGATTTGGTTAGGTTCGTGACCGGATTTCCCTGTTTGGCACAATATTCAACTGTACATCAGGTGGACCAAGATTGATCGCAGAGATTAGGTGTCCTTAGACGAGAATCTTGAAGATAGAAAGGAAATGTTGAGCTAAGTTTGCATTATACGATTCACTTCCAAAAATTTAACTTAATAAGTAAACAGACTAATATATATATTTACCGGAAGTAGATTAAAATTCTAATAATAATCATTTTTAATTATGTAAATAGGGAAGTTATATCAATTTTTAAGCGTGGTTTGATTTACCAGAGCCTATTTTGTGTCAATATCCAAATATTTGTTATATATCTGCTGATTCATTTAACTCCTCTTATAAAAAGAAATTCCACATAACCTATAAATTTTAAGATTAAGTTTTCATTAAAATTAATTATTGATCTATTGTTAATCCTGTAAGTTATATTTAATATTACCGAATCAAATATTTTTTTACTATAATAAGATGTTCATTTTAAATAAACGGTATTTAAGAACCTAGACAAGTTGTTTGAAATTAATTAGCTTATCATATTAATACTGAGCTAAGATACCTTTTAGTTTTTTTTGTCAGACAGAATCTTCACGACCCTGGAGATATTAGAGGACTCATGTTCGATGTTTTATATTTTAATTTCAAACTTTCTTTAAGGTCAAAACACTATTTGGTTGTGCATGTTATGATTAATATCAACAAACATTTATATTCATTGCACCTGCGCAGAAGTGTATCAGAATGCGGGGGTAAAAATTAGAATTTTAAATTCATATTACAGTTGGAAAGTTTAATATTTTGACTTAAAGAACGTGTGTATCAAAGAATATTTATTTTTTTTTTGTACTCCAACGTTTGACTAGACTCTAAGTTTATTACATTTTGACGGTCCAACGTAGAGCTGCTCAAGATTGTTTCAATATATATATATTTAGCGAGTCCCAACAAAGACAATTTTTTCAATTAAAAATTTCGTATGATTTGCTTTGTAATTTGTAGACAGCAATGTTTACACCCCCCTTACTTTGCAATTACATACATACTAACTTGATATTTGTAAATATTTCATATAAAAGCCGAAAAACTCCAATAATTTATCAATTGTTATATTTAATAAACGGCTAAGAAATTATCTAAATTATCCCGTATCGTTATGTTCAAATTTTAGGAATGTAAAGTAGTCTTCATTTCAAGTAACAAAAACGCAAAACTTGTATATCCATTTTTATTTGTTTCAAAGTTACAGATCTATGAATGTGATTGTCAGATCATGAAAAAAAATGTAATCCTAAAGTCAATAAAAACTGATTTTATTTAAAAAAGTTCAATTAATAATATTTTCAAAATGTCCACCTCCTTGTTGAATGCAGGCTTGTGCCCGTAAGCCAACAGAAGAAGTACTTATCCCAATTTCATACTTGTTTCGTCAGATTTGCTCGGCAGCCAGGTGAATACGATCCAACAACTCTTCTCTTGTGTTCGAAACTTGCACGTAGACTAAATTTGCAACAGGATCACCTCGACCAATCCATCTTGGATAATTGACGTTAACCCAATTTCGGACAGCAGTTCCGAAATGTGGTGGTGCCCCATCCATGTGAAACCACATGTCTCGTTGAACATTCAGTAGGACATCTTCTAGAAGACCGGGCAGTTCGCCAATAAGAAATTAAAGGCAATTGTCTGCATTTAACCTCCCAGGAAGAACGACAGGACCAATCAACAAGTTATCGATTAGGGCCGCCCAAACGTTAATAGAAAATTCATGTCGAAATTTAGATGGGCGTATAGCTTTGGGATTTTCTGATGACCACCTGTGCAGGTTTCTCAGATTTGTAACACCACTTCTCGTGAACGTAGATTCATCTGACCAGAGGACTGTTCTGCAGAAATTAAAATGAAGCCGTGACTGTCTTAATATCCAGGTAGAATAAACTAGACGAGCATAGTGGTCTTCCTCAAGCAAACCGTGTCCCTTGCGATAGTGATATGGATATAAGCCCTCACGTTTGAAAATTCGCCAAACTGTCGTTCGTGGCACCGCTAGTTATCTAGCGATTCGACGTACGCTGAGAGTTGGATCCCTTGTAACAGTAGCTACTGCTTCTTCCTCTAAGTCTACTGGCAAATTTACTCCTCGGTCGAAAAGATAATCACGCAGTCTGCATTCCCAAAATTGTCTGTGTACTTCCAGAAACGTTCTGTAATGAGGAATGCGCCTATTGGGAAACCGATGTCGGTATTCAATAATGCTTGGCGTTCACTGCCGTTACAGTAGCCATACACAAAATGTATGTGCGCATACTCTTGAGAAGAAGATCGATAAGGCATTTCGAAGAATGAAAACGTGTCCACTAACTAATAAGCTGTTGTATGAACTGAAACGTAATGTAATCCTTTATTAAAAAATGCAACGTTAACAGTCATCTGAACATTTGCTTATTGTATGATATTCATGGTTCAGCACTTACAAAATAAGTAAGAACCTTCTCTATCATAAATCAATTTCCAGTACTCTTTTTTGTAGATCTCCAAGAAATTACTGTATGCACTACGACACGTGTTTATTTATTTTAGGATAACATTTTATTAGGCAACGTTAGCAATCTCAGGCTTGCTATTGAATCGTATAACTTTTTTTTAAATAAAATCAGTCTGTATTGACTTTAGGATTACATTTTTTTTCATGATCTGACAATCACATTCATAGATCTGTAACTTTGAAACAAATAAAAATGGATATACAAGTTTTGCGTTTTTGTTACTTGAAATGAAGTCTACTTTACACTCCTAAAATTTGAACATAACGATACGGGACACTTGTGTATATATATATAAGTAAACATTAATTAACGGGTGAGCGGTCTGTCAAGTAAAAAAAAAAACTCCTTTATTTCACTCTATATTTCATAACGAATTTGTTACTTCCTCCGGAGTGTAATTTAGAGTTAAAATTCAGCAAACAACGACACTAAACATGTTAAAATTAAATTAAAATTCATTTAATTTTAACGTGTTTAGTGTCGTTGTTTGCTGAATTTTAACTCTCAATTACACTCCTGAGGAAGTAACAAATTCGTTATGAAATATAGAGTGAAATAAAGGAGTTTTTTTTTTACTTGACAGGCCGCTCACCAGTTAATTAATTTTTACTTATACAGTACGGTCGATAATACTTAATAGTCTATATATATATATATATATATATATATATATATATATATATATGTTGTAACTGGATTACAGGTTTTCTTCCGCGTTTCCACTGTTTAGTCTTCGTAAAGACCGGTGCTGGTTTCTGGACGACGTTTCGGCATAATCATATTTGCATATATATATATATATATATATATATATAGCACATGTTTATAGCAATATGTGGGTTATAAATCTGTTAGGTTAGATTCTGATTTAAAATTTATAATAGACGAATGTCAATCGAGCATTTGTAAACATTACAAAATACAATACTGAATATGCAGTATGCATGTAATTCTGCATGTTCAGTATTATACTTTATTTATTTTGTTTATAAATTGCCCATTATCTATTATATTTCATAAAGCAATCTAAAGGCTTATTTATACATCGTCCTAGTGCTCGGTACAACCTTAGAAAAAAGTACAGGCTCTTATGGACTATTTCCTTCTTTTGCTATCTTACATACTTGACAATTAAAGCACGTAAAACGTCGTAAAATCATTTGTTTGGTCATATGTAGATCCTGGCCATCCATCTAGCTACGATGTCACAAATTCTTAATTGAGAATCTCCTATTACCTGAATTACATGAAAAATATCCTTTTCTGTTTCGGTACAGCTCAGCATTATTACCACCAGGAGATTGTATTCTTATGTGAGTGCAATCCATTGTACTTAGTACATTAGGAAAACTAGCTACCTGATAAAATCTCAGTTTAGTTTCTTGTAATTTTTCTACATTTCTAGGCATGTATAGATAAAAATTGAGGCCGTAGTCTGGTAATTGCATGTGTAACATTTTGTATGATTATTTGTATTATTATCATTGTACCCATTACATAAAACCTTAGTCAATAAAAGTTTAATTTTTGCATCTATTCTGTGATTTATGTCATTTGCAGACTATTTCTGGTCTTATATGTTCTAAAATGTTTCTTGAAGTATTTTTACTTAATCTAAATCGCTTTTTGAACTCTTCATCCGACAAGGTGTTAAAATAATTGACTCTGCAATAAAACAATATATTAAAAACATATGCATATTGTATGGTCTATAAGCCTACCTGTCCTTAAAGGCCTTACGGTTCCGAAAGTAACGCACACGATATCTAATTTCTCATCGATCGCTATATGAATATTGAATCAAAGACATTCATATTCATATGAATTTATAAAATGAGTCTAGAAAACTAACATTACATAAACAAGTAATCAGTAGAGCTGAGGATGTTTGCGGTATAACCATGGTTATATCATATAACCATAGTAATTTACTATGGTTACATGATATAACCATGGTTATACCGCAAACATCCTCAGCTCTAGTAATCAGCTGTTTAGTAATACTTGTCACTTTTACTGCCAGCACAAGAAAATTTGATATATTTGACGGTATAACTATCCCTGAACTAAAAACAACGCGTAGAACGTACGCTAGCATAAATCTCGGGTTATAATATGGAATAAGTTTAAACATGGGATAGCTAACCGAGTTTTATCTGCGATTGTGTAGAACCGGCCCATAGTGTGACAAACTTAAAACTGAATCCGCTAAATGTTCCATGCTTTAATGATTTATTAAAGCCCTCATTTAAAGTGCTTAAATAGATCTCTTAGCAACGCTAATTGCAAAATATTCTATTACAAAGACCGCATCAGAAAAACCGAAAAAAATCTATGCGCTAGCGATGCCCAGTAAGAAACGTAATTGTTCCTTCTTTGTTGGAAACAATAAAATAATTTCAATTAGCTTTCATCGTAAGTGTGTTGTACTGAAAGCAATTAAACCAAAATTATAGAGGTACTTCAAGTGAGTGAAGAAACACGTAGTTTTTTTGCAAAGTAATCTTTGCAAGCCGAAAGTGAAAAAGAACATCAGTCATGGGCATTTTACGATTTTACTGTCACCTAAATCACTGACATTTTACAATTTTGTAGTCACTCAAGAAAACTATAGAGAACAAAATTAAAATTGGTCGACTTATTATACCAGCTGAAAAACATTCTACTTCGTAACAGATTGAAAACTTTCCATCAATGAGTGAACATGTGGATTTCGAGAACCAACTCAAAGTTATTAGAGAAGGTTACTGTAGGAGAAAATTCTTCTGTAGCTTCATTGAACACTAATTGGAAAAATGAAATCTGTCCTAACAATATCCATTTTCGTCTATGTAATTATCAGTAATTTGAGTTTTATAGCGTTTATTAGAATTGTAATATGTGTATATTGTTAAATGAAATCGTTATAAAAGGTAAAAATAGTGAAAAAGAAGTGGTGCTGTCACTATGATTTTAGAAAAACGAATTTTTTTACCACTATGCAAAAAAATATTCATCAAATGTCCGAACTAACTTTATTTACGACGCAGCCTTTTTGGTAGGCATTAAAATTTAATGTTTCTACTCAGTTGATTTTTGGAATAGCATAAAAAATATATTTTTTTTATAAGTAACCACTAGTAGAACGTGCAGTATATCTTGTTCTCTATACAATATGAAATATAATCTTCAAATATAAAGAACATACATGTGAATGGTGATTCTCCGATGCAAAACGATTGTTGTCTAAAATGTTTTTATATAATATAATCTTCAAATATAAAGAACATACGAGGGGGTGTTGATATATTCTCAGTCTATTATTGAAACAATTTAAAGTTGGGACTTATTAATATTTTATTATTCAACATAGTCTTGTCTTAAATTAATACACTTAATACAGTGATCCTGCAACGCCTTTAACCCTTAAAAAAAGATTCTTCTTGGTCTGCAAACCAGTCCTCCACAGCTTCTTTTACCTCTTCGTTACGCAAAAATTGACGTCCTTTTAAACTTTTTTTCAGTCGAGGGAACAGATAATAGTCGGGGGGGGGGGGGTAAGTCTGGGGAATAGGGCGGGTGTTCCTGTAATTCGAAATCTAGATCCCGAATTGTGTTCATGGTAATGCGTAATTTGTGTGCAGGGGCATTGTCCTGCAAAAACAACACCTTTCGCTAACATGGTTTGTTTCCTTAATTTGCTCTCTTAGGGTGGTTAGTAATTTTAGAATAATAATCTCCAGTGATAGTTTGACCCATTTTTAGGTAATCGATCATAATTATTCCACGGATATCCAAAAAAAACTGAAGCAAGAACTTTTTTAGCGGATTTTTGATCTCGAAACTGCTTAGACATTGGAGAACCGCTTTATAGATTGCTGTTTTGTTTCTGGGTCCTAAGAATGGACCCATGTTTTATTTTTAGTCGCAAAATGGTTCAAACAATCTGAATCTCCTTCAAAACGAACACAGTTTGACCGTGATGCTTTCACTCTTGCTTGTTTGTGTTCGGCGTTCAAGCATTTAGGAATCCATTTTGCAGAAACTTTTTTGATATCTAAGTCGACGTGAACAATATGATGAACGCATTCATATGAAGTCTTTAGTGCCTCAGCAATATGTTTCAACCAAATTCGACGGTCTGGTAATATCATGTCATGAAATGCGTCAATATTTTCGGGGGTGGACACCAAAATCGGTCTTCCTGGTCACTTCTCATCTTCAACGGAAAGTTTACGTCTTTTGAATGACACAATCCAATTTTTGACGGTCGCATATGATGGGCATTGATCGGCAAGTGTTTTAAGCATATATTTGTAAATTTCCTTACTCATATACAAGTATTTGATGATGCCTGGATACTCCAATTTATCGATTTTTTACATTTGCATTTGACATACTTTCTTTCCAAATTTACTGTTACTTTTAAAATACCATTATTTCTTGCAATTATAATAAGATTTTCTTTTGCTCAAGGAAAATGGCCTAGGCTAGATATCAATACCCCCTCGTACATGGCGAATGGTGATTCTCCGATGCATAACGATTGTTCTCTAAAATGTTTTTATATTGTTCTATTGTTGAAACAAATTTTATTTTTAATTAAGACTATATGCATTCATACATAAAGTAAAAACAGTATCAAGACAGGTAATTTGTTGTTTATTGGTATTCAAATTTAAAATGATAATTCATTCAAAATAAATCGCTCTATGTTGCCATTCAGTTTTCTTTTTTTGACACATATCTGCAAATATGCAAATAACTACTCAATATTTTTCAATTCTTTGTTAATTAAGATTTAAATTTTATTTATTCCCCACTTCATTTGATAATCACTAGACCCATATATTAAGTTTTGTTAATATGTATTTAGATAGGTAGGTATAGCAATTTCACCATCGCTGTAAATACATATAAAAACAATTTTGCTTATACGACTTGTTACTTTATTGATTTTTTAACGTGTCATGTATTTGAAAACCAAACAACAACATAGTATCAGTGTCAAGGACACTGTTTTAACCTGGAAGTTAAGAAGAGATTATATTGACCTATTTTGCGCTACACATATAGTATCAATCCATTCGATGTTTTGACTTACGCCATTAATTTTTATCCATATGAACCAAATCAACACTTCTGGCTCAAATTTATTACTTATAAAATAGAATTGTATTTAAAAGTAAACTGCTTTATATCCTAAATTTTATAACATTTTTTATTCATTAGCTAAAATTCGCTATATTTATTAAAATGAATTTTAATAAAACGTCAATAAGAGCATGGGTATGAATGAAATTTTCCGTAATGTCAATCATGCATCTCATGACATGTAGGTTATGTATTTATTCAAAGAACCAACATATTCAACAACAAATCGTACCAGTCTGAATATAGAACACATAAAATGTATTTACTTACTATAAAAGCTTTTTTTAATATAGAGGAACCATGGAAAATTTAAAATTATCAAATTTTCTTCAAATAATATTTTAAGATGCACTAATTGGCACTAATAGAAGACCGGAATAAAATTCAGCCTGCCTATTGTGAAACACAACCTAGCACAACCTATGATGTTCATTCGTTAAGAAAAAGAACTGATAAATCTTACTCATGTTTCATGACAGTGTTTTAATATTATTTTATTTAGGTTTATAACGGGTGTTCAGAAACATTCGAAGTCAAAGTAGTCCTTGAAAATATGAAGTCATGTCTGAGATAGATTGATACATTTACTTAATACAATTTTATAGGTTAATATCTTCGATATTAGATTCTGACAATTTTTGACAGACAACAGTTGACATTTAATAATTATTACAAATCAGATACTTAAGTAAAGATATACGATTTTTTGTTCAGAGCCCACTTGACTTAGAATGTTTCTGAACACCCGTTATTTAGAGCTGTGTAAAACTTTTACACTTTCATCTGCTTTTATTTACTTTCAATAGATGCTTTTTTTCTATGTCTGAGTTTGATCTTGAGCAACTATATTTAATGCAAGACCTTTTGTAAGTAAGCAATACACTAAAATTTTTGTGTATTTTGATAAAAAAATAACTTTTTAATAATAAATTTTAAATAAATTTTTAATTAATTTATTTCAAAACAATAACAAACGATTCAATATATAATTTTCAAGAAGAATATAATAAATACTTCAAAAGCTGCATTTATATTTATTAGAGGTGTTTGATTTACCTTCTCTTTTTCAAAAAAGTTTCAAGACATTCAACACAAGTTGCTGGGATTGTGAATTCAGAGGTTTTCCGCATATCTGTAACAAATATAAATTCATAACCTATAACCAATAAATAACTTTGTGATAAGAATACTTACTGAAAATGTTTTAAAAACAGTTCTTTGTGTTATGAAAAGATCAATTATTTGGTAGATAGAAAGAAAATTAATTAATATTTAGAAAAGCAATAAAACGAAAATAAACCAAAGTAAGATGTCAAACGTCAAAATTTAATTATTCGACTATCGTAGTATAGGGGTGTCATCTCTGTCTATCTTAGTGGTCTTACAGCGCAGACAATCCTACATTTTCGTTTCAGTGTTTTATCCTTGTTTTAATCATTGGGTTTTGAATGAAATGAGAATACATACATTGCAGGTGCCCATGTCCGTGATAACGCCACGCATGACGCCCTTCCAAAGATGGCACAGCCTTCTCTCTAGAAACTGTATTTTGTTTGCGTCTTCAAACCCCAACTGGTGGGTAAAACTGGTGGGGTTTTACCCAGTCATGTATATTTCAATTATTCTGTTACATTACACATGCGGTTAGTCCGTATTATTATTTTTATTATAACTGTCCAGGTAATTATTTTAATTAATATTTTTATTTTAAACACTTTAATTAATATATCAATTTTTTTTCAAAATTTCATTTAAATTTAATGAATCAATGTTGTTTTTGATGTTATAATATTGTTATTTATGATTTTTGCCCTTTCAGCAAATGTTGTCTTAATATAATTTACTTTATTTTTCGAATTTCAAAAATTATTGTCATTTTTCCAAAATTTCAAATAAATTCTTATTATGTTTAGTTATTCCTCTTGTTTTTGTAAATTAAGCCCCTCTTGAGTAATTTAAGCATATTATTGTTTTATTTTATTTGTTTTTTAGGTGAAAATCTTCCTTCAGTTGGTGTGGAAAATCCCGATGTCTATGATTTATGTTCGGATGTTAATTTTGTTAGCTGGTTAGGGTGTATTTTGGTTCCTTCTTTGACTTGTAACTATTTGTTCTTCTTTCAGTGGTAGACGTGAACATTCTTTTGTTTAATGTAATGGAGTTGGAATTTGATTTTACGAAGCTTTTGTCAATAAAATTGTATTTTACTTCTATGGCGGTAGCCTCCGTCTAATTTTTCTTTTATGTTGAAGAATTTTCTCTCGGTTTCACCGTGTCTGGTTTTAAAATTTTTATAAGATTATATACTATCCATAACATGTCAATATAACCTTATAACATACCAGCTTATTAAGATAATTGACGAAAAGGGTTTTGAGAGTTTCGATTGATGCGTTCTTGAATGTCCGCAATAATTTCCAGTATTATAATATTAAACCTGCCTGGAGATTTGCATACACTTGTACTTTGAAGAAAGCGATTTACGATGCGATCTTGATGAGCGAATACGTATTAAAATTTGATGTTTGGGATAAGTGATAATAAATTGATTGTAACTTGTTTCGGTGGAGTAATTTCAAGAAGCATCACCATTTGGTATATTAAAATATGCCCACACAATGTATGTTCTTTCCTCTTGTGTGAAAGGCATTTTAAATATGTAAAACTAAATCTAATCAAAAACGAAAAAATAACACGGGAAAGACACGAAAACGATAATTGAAAACTAACAAACTCGAAAACCTATAATCCCGAAAACACAAGAAATTAATGTATCTGGCAACTTGTAAAAAATTAACTGTCCACATAACCAATGCAAACCAGCGACGCCCTTCCAAAGATGGCACAGCCTTCTCTCTAGAAACTGTATTTTGTTTGCGTCTTCAAACCCCACTGGTGGGTAAAACTGGTGGGGTTTTACCCAGTCTTGTATGTTTCAATTATTCTGTTACATTACACATGCGGTTAGTCCGTATTATTATTTTTCTTATAACTGTCCAGGTAATTATTTTAATTAATATTTTTATTTTAAACATTTTAATTAATATATCATTTTTTTTTCAAAATTTCATTTAAATTTAATGAATCAATGTTGTTTTTGATGTTATAATATTGTTATTTCTGATTTTTGCCCTTTCAGCAAATGTTGTCTTAATATAATTTACTTTATTTTTCGAATTTCAATAATCATCAAATCATAATCATAAAATAGTTACAACTCAATATTAGGTGCTTGTTATTTTAACCTGTATAAATCTCAAAATGAAAACAAATTAGAAAATTCCTGTCAACTACTTCAGTCTTTTTGGATCCTCACGTATTATAAATTAGTTTCTTACACTTCCTGCGTGTTTGTTAATTTATTGTCTAGACTGCAGTAATGTTCACATTTTGTAAAAAGTACGGGAATTATTTAACACAAGTTACCTGAAATAATAATAAATATTCTTAAATTTTAATAATTTTTCTTTAAAACTTAAATATAAAATATTTAATTCTATATAAAAATATATTTTGGCTGTCAAAATAAATTTTACGTTTAGTTATTTTTTAATTTTATTATTCCAGGTGTGGCACAAAATATGTTTCAAATGCAAAGAATGTGGGATGAGTTTAAACATGAGAAATTATAAAGGATTCAATAAGGAACCATATTGTGAGGCGTAAGTATACATTTATTTATTTTAAAATATTTTATTGTGTTTGTTATTAATTTAAGAATTTATGAAGAGTTGGTAATTAAAAACAGAAATTATAAATATGTAATGAATACGTCATTATCACTTCTAATTAATCTTTATGGGGTTTCATACATATACATATCTGTCTTTATATAAGCAATCAATTGCTTATTAACTTATTAATTGTGAATGAGGAAGACTATTATGCATTAGGTATAAGTATATTATTTTAAATAGATTCTTATAATATAGATATTATGTTCTGTTTCGGATAAATACATGGAAATATACCGACTGGTAAGAATTTATGGATGATCGGTCTTTCAATGCATGCGAGCGGACACCATTGCTACTTGTAATACGTGATTCATGTGACTTTATGATATGTGTACATTTTCTATGGGCTCTCCACTCAGTTTCCCTAGACTAACTTAAGTAGTTGACTGCTTGACACCAGTATTATTATACGTATGAGTATAAATTTTTATCCTACCGACAGACTTAAACAATCATAATTTAAAAATAAGAAAGGAAAATTTTTTGACTGAAATGTAATACTATTGTTCATAAATAAAAGATATTTACAATCAGTTTAATTAGAAAAATAAACAGGCATCATACCATAAAACACGAATAAATAAATAGGGGAATTTCTAAAAATAAATGAATAAATGAGATAAATAAATAAATGAAATAAACGAAAAATTTTCATTTCAAAGTAAATAAATGCATATTTCAAAATAAACAATTCTCAAATTCTAAAATTAAGTTGAAGTTAATTCAAAATAATGTATTAAAATGTAAAAATAAATCTAATTCTAAAAAGAAATTAAATCCTTCTAAAATCGAATTACACGAACTATATACGAGGGCGATTCGTAAAGTAAGTTCCGTTTCTGTCTAGTGAGCAAAGGAGGGCGGCGCGATCGCAGCGCTGCGATGTAGTCTAGCTCAGTGTAAACATGGCAGTGTTGGTAAGAGAATCGTGAAGGCTGCCGAGATTCATCGTGAACTTTGTTCTGTTTATGGTGAAAATGTCATGACTGTCAGTATGGTTAGAAGATGGAGCCGTATCTTTCGAGAAGGACGAACTAATGTCCATGATGAAGAATGGATTGGAAGACCAACTATTGTGACGAACGAACTTGTAGGTAATGTTGAAGAAAAAATTTGTGAAAATCTGCGATTTACAATCACAGAACGGAGTGCCTTTTTCTCTCAAATTTCACAGTATTTCGTACAATTTTGTAGGAGGTTGTTACTGATCATTTAGTTTACCACAAATTTTGTTCATAATAGGTGCCAAAACTTCCTGCCGAAGATCCGTAAAACAAAGAGAAAGGGATCGGCACTAGCTTTTCTGACACGTTACGATGTTGAAGGTGAAGATTTCCTCAGGCATATCGTAACAGGTCATGCGATTTTTGTCGCCTATGTCAACGTTGAGACGAAAAGACAGTCAATGCAGTGGAGTCGCTAACTCGTCTATGAGAAAACCTTTAAAATGCCGTCAAACTTTTTTTGCGAGAAAAGTCATGGTCACTGTCTTCTTGGACGAAAAAGGCGTCCTTGTAGACTTTACGGAACGAGGGACCACAATAGCTACTGAAGTCTACTACGAAAGCATGGCTTAATTCACAGGCGGCAGAGTTCTATGAAGAGAGCATTAAAAACATAGTTCATCGCCATGACAAATGAACTCCACCGAAGTTATCTCTTGAGTGTTACGCTTCGCGATTGTTTGGATGTCCTCAACGTTTTCAAAATGACTCCTTTTGATCTGTTCCTTCATTAACAAGAAAACGTCCACAAAAACGAAGTCAGAGTTACACGGAGGATGACGAAATACAGAAATGCCTTTCATTTCTATAAACTCACAAATCAATGCTGAATGCGACGGTGCGTTGTCATGGTGCCGCAACTATATGTTCTTAGCCAATTTCGGGCAAATGCTGACAACTCTCGGTCTTAAAAACAAACCGCAAATTCCCGAGGGACACACCTCAGATATTAAAAATAATAGCGTCGCGATTTTAACATCCTGCGATTTAACATTGGCCGCGTTCTCGTTATCTTATTCACTAGTGTTTTTTGATCTCAAGGTTGTACGACCCACGATTCACCTCCAGTCACGATTGTGCTCAACCAATCTCGCCTGTCTGCCTCAATTAGGCACTGCATTTCTTCTGCACTTTGGGAACTAATTTCGCCACAGTGTTCTCGTTCCTGGAACGCCATGCAACATGACACAAATTCTTTCCTTGTTGATAACAAGTTCCATCAATAACCTAACCAATTATCGCTGTTTACACATGCACGCAAATACTCAACATTGCGGCCTACGAGTATTGGTTTTGGCGCGCCGTCTTTTTATATCCGTTATCAACGGATTCCCGTCTGATTTTGAAACGAGTCGTTTCAACGGATTCCCGTCCATTCCTAAAACGATTCATTCATTCGTAGACTCGTACTTTCGATAAAAATTTCACAAGATATTTTGATATTAATTCATTACTTCTTTTTACGTCACTTATTTTTTCGCCCAAGGACACTTAATACCTCAGTCCCAAGTATTTTGTAAATTACGAATGAAATTCATTTGCAATTTGCAAAACACTATGCAGAACCAAATGAATTCAGTCGCAGCTCATCAGTATTGCCATCTCGGATCCCAAAAAAAAAAATTGTTACTTGTCACACCTCATATGGAACCCTAAGCAATACATTCATTCTGTAATCGTAGCTTTACTGACATTAAACATAGCGTACATACATTATACATATTAACTGCGCACATAGTAATTTTAACACATCTCAACTCCAATAAGTAGCATTTATGCAAATCAATTCAATGAGAGGTATGCACATGAGTCTTACAAATGAATATATTAATATTTAAAAAGTTCGTAAGGTTATCTGAAAACCAGTATAAGTCAATAAAAACAACAAATAGCTTGCTAAATTGATGTATTAATTAATGATTGATTAATCGCTCGTAATACAAGACCATGCTTACTCTATACGTTCAATATAAACCAGTGTTCCATATGCGTTTACGTAAATCATTACTCGTACTTCAATAGAGATAATAAGCAATATATGTGATAAAATTTTTAAAATAAAATTGCCAGAATCATTGTATTTCGGAAAAAATGTTTACCCCAAGCAAACCTAAGTAGTATTTGTCCAGTGAATGAAATTTTTTGCAACTGATCCATAAGTCGAAAAGTTGGTATTAGAGAATAGGAATAGGTGATATCTAGCGATGGAGATGAAACCGAATATCTAACTGTAAATATGTCAGCATCGCCAGATACCAATAAAAATTTCTTTTCTTTTCCGATTACTTTCATGATTGAATGGAGACACCGATAATGTAAATAAATTTTCTTCTGAAGAAAATTGGCTTTGCTGGAGTTTTAAGAAATCGGATAATGAAAGGTTTAACTAATATATTTATGTATAATAGTTAGGTACTTCCTTATGAATTGAAGAAACTGTTTCAGACAAATGTTTTTTCCAGTAGATTTCAAATCTGTAATAAAATATACGGGTTCCTATTTATGATTTTAACATCACTCCCCCTCCCAGTTACCAGTTTGCATTCCGTAATCCGTTGGCCTTAACAATGACCTTACCTAGATTATATTAAGGGCACTTATTACATAAAGACAAAAAATCAACCTTAGGTACGCCGTACGATAAAAGAACTACACAGGTACAGCCCAAATAATATGTAACTTAGAAGGGACTTCCCCGCCCGGCATACTTCAATACAACACTGTTAAAGTAATTCCCCAACGGGCCAACAGGCAAATCATCCGATCACCTCATATGATACATCATAATATTGTTGCGAGGAACCCCCGTCGGGGATTCCCTGTACGAAAGTATAAATACGCTTATTAAGATTTAATTTTTTCATTTATTATTCTACCAGCGACAAGGTTACGCAGGTTACGTTATTTAAATTTAAAAGTCAATTATCTGAAAAAGTTATTTTAAATGGCGGGAGACTTTGTTCAACATAAAAAATAGTGATACGTCGTCAGCGTGGAGTAATTTTTTAGTTGCGAACGACGGGAATAGTGCTAAATGTAAGCGATGCCCTGCCATTCTCAATATTTTGGGTGGCTCGACTAAGGGATTACATACACATTTGTCATCAAAACATAACATTAAGATTTTAGCTGACGTTAATCGTTTAACAGCTTCAACAAGTCAAGATTCTGAAAATCTGAACACAGCACCGCCGCCAGCTAAACGAAAGTTAGAAGATTATTTTACTAAAAGGGCCGACGATAGCCTGGATGATGTTTTGGCAAGAATGATTGCATTAGATGGATTTCCGAACGTTATGATAAAGGTGGGACAGCTTGTTTGCACTGAACAACAACTGTGTCTCGCACATGGTATCAATTTGGCCGTCTAGGATGTGCTTTATAAAATAAAGAATTATTTTCAAGGCAGGCAAGACAGCTCTACCTCAGACTCAGATGATACTATAAATGAACCAGTTGTGACTGCTGATTATATGAACGATAGCGATGATGATGACAATTGAGAAGACTTAGACTGCCCAGAATCAGGTTTAATCTTAATGTCACAAAATGAACTTGCGCGAGAACACATACCAGAGTTAGCGAAAGATGAAAACATTAATGAGTTGATAAAGAAAATCCGCAAAGTTGTGGTGTATTTCAAAAGATCATCATTGAAAAATGAAACAGTACTTCAAAAATATGTGAAGATTGAACATGAAAAAGAGCAGTCACTTCTTTCGGACTGTAAAACCAGGTGGAATAGTCTTTTAACCATGCTGGAACGATTTTCTCTTTTAAAAACCTGCATTCAAAAAGCTCTTATAGATCTCAATCATCCAATCCGTTTAGAAGATGCTGATTTTGACTTGGTAAATAAAATTGTTGATGTGCTGACCCCAATTAAATTAACAGTAGAAGCAATCTGTCGACGAGATGCTAATTTATGTACAGCTGATGCCGCTTTGAAATTTCTTATAAAACAATTGTCTAGCAAAAACTCAGCACTCGCCAATAAAATGAAAACATCCTTAGGGAACGTATAAAGCAACGACGAAATGATGATTTAACTGGTGTGTTGAATTATTTACAAACTCCACGAAAAGATTATGAAAATCAGTTATTATCGGATTTGGAATGGCTTGACTTATTTCCAGTTCCTACACAGGCTTTAGTGAGGGCGCAAATAAAGAGTATTGTTAAAAGACTAAATAGTCGAGATGATACGGAAGAGGAAGAAAGGTCAGGTTCACAAACAGATGATGAGCCAAGACAACAAACATCCCATCCCCCATTTACACTAAAGGAAAAGTTACAGCTGGAAATTAATATGAGCATGGAATCCCCAGATCCTGAAGTACAAAATGAATCGGGGTTGGTAAATAGTATTAGACGCGAAATGAGCCTGTTCGAAAATGAAGGAGTTCGTGGATATCACTTAGAATTAGCATATAAATATCTATTGTTTAGTTCTCCAACCAGTGTAGAACCTGAGCTAGCGTTTTCAGCTGCTGCTTATGTTGGCAATAAACGACGAAGCAGGCTTGGAAGTCAAACGTTGGTTGCTTTGATATTTCTGCGAATGTATTTTTGAAATTCTAAATAGTTTTTTGTATTGTCTTTTTTGTTCCTTATTTTAGTATATTGTGTATTGTGTTGTGCAACAATATTAATAAATAATTTTTAAGAAATTACTTAAGGTTTTTTTTTTCATTTGAGCCCAATTAGAAACCACATAGTCTAATCCCGGGATTACGCTTCAAAAATCTCGGGATTGAAAAACATGCTCGGGATCGTTATTCTCTATTTAGAACACACACAATCCCATCATGTTTAAATTTAATTTACACAGAAAATGGTAACGGTCCGATTCGTTTCACACTGTCTTATTAATTTTTATATAATAGTACAATGCTATAACTTCCGCTTGAAGTCCCGTAGTCGACATATATATCACTTGGATCATTGCTTTTTCTTTGAGCCCATATATTCCGGCTTCAACAACCTGGCAAGAAGGAGATCCAAACCTACGTACCGCTTACGTACCATCGCATATGCACAGGATTACAAACGATGTGTTTGTCATCCCATTCTTCGTTAACCATTAACTTCACATTGCAAGCATTACATTTAACGTGTTCCACTTCCTATGTATCAAGAACTTTTAAAATTGTATCATTCATAAATAAATCAAATCTAAAAATATTAAAACAAATTTGTAAGACACTTTTTGGAATTTTGGTCATATTTTCAAGAGAAATCCTTTCTTTTGTATCGGGCTGATCATAAACATTTAGGCATTTAATATAATTTTCGGACATTCCTTTCGAATTTACGTTGTACATTTTAATTAGTTACTAATTAAGTACATTTCTATTCTAATTATATATGAATTTCTATTTTTAATTATTATTAAACAATATGTTCTACTTGTCAAGATTATATAGGCCGCGTATCAATTGACACAATTTAATAGTCACGTTTTAATTCACTAGTGTGAATATTACCTAAATCACGTGTGACATATATTTTTTGCAAGGAATCTTTTAATTTAGTAGCGTTGTAGTAACTTGTTTTCAATTTGATTAGTTATACCTAACTCGGTCATAAAAACTACCCCTCATTTTACCAATCCTTTTGAAAAGAAGCTTTTCTCAGGTTTCGCACCTTTCATCGACTAAACACCGCGACCACCGACAAGTGCTCATTGGAATATACACAGTGAAGCGCTGACCGGCGTTTCGTTGTTTTTTAACACGTGTAACTTGCAATACACGCAAGTATTTATTCGGTATCGTTCCATACCTATATTAATTTATTTACATTTACAAACTCGTGTACATATATCTTTCTTTTATTAATTTTAATTATCTCAAAGCTTTAGCTGTATCTTTTATATATTAATAATACTTTAAGGACAGCGTCGTTGTGTTTTTTTATTTAATACGTTTGTTTCAGAGTACTAACGTCCTGGACGTTTGATGCTCATCAATAATTACATTAATTATTAACTATTTTTCATTATTGTTAAGACGCTACAACTAGCTCGCATCAATGTCGACGTAACAAACGGAATTGCCATATACTAAATGAGGGTACCGATGTATATACGAAATTAATAAATTTATCGTATCAACTATTATGCCATCTTTATGTGAAACATTTATTGATAATTATTAGGAACATAATATTACAATATCTTAATAATACTTTAGTTACTCATAATACGTTAGTAACGAACTAATAACACGTTAGATACAACACCATAATACGTTAGATACAAAACCATAATACGTCAAATAGTACATTATTTGTGAACATGAATTTCAATATTTTGACAGTGCTCAATTTTGAAAGATATGTCTTTCATATCTGTCTTTAATCCGCGATCTTCTGCAGCTTCACAAACAATTTTTTTTTCGGATGATTCAACACACATGATGTTCAAGCTGCTTACGTCCTTCAAATTTTCATTTTTACGTGAAAACTCAATTGATTGTTCAGAGTTTGACACACTGTTTATTAAAACCTTTCCCATCTGAATCTTCTGCGCAATTGCAGTTTTCTTCGTTACGTTGTCTTCTAAATACCCCCTAGCAACCTTGCTCGACTCCCATCTACCCAGCTCTTGCAGATCTAAGATGTCTCCGCCGGCGTTAACCAGAAAAGTTGCTGAAGATCTTCTAATACAATGACCAGTATACAAAGTTGGATTTTCTAGTTTGAGGTATGTAGCGATTTTTTCAGGTATTTTAGAAAAGAAATGAATACCACAAGGCTGAATTGTACACCTTCCATTTCTGTACGATATAAACAGTCTCTTATGCGTAACATGACGCGGTCGCAATGCTATATATTTTTTAAATAAAAGTACGGAATTAATGTCACCGTCAGGTACAAGGACAAAAAATCTTTTTTTGTGAGTTTTTTGTGTCAGGAATGGTAACAACTACCTTAGTCTCTAAAACCTCAACATCGTCCGTAAACATTCTCGCTAATTCAATGGTTCTACAAGCCCCTCCTAGACCAAATCAAAAAAGCTACTTTTATCATCAAAAATACCTCGTCTGGAGCTGTACGCATAAATTCATCAACTTGCTCTCTAGTGAGTATTTTGGATTTTTTAACTCGATATCCAACATTATTTTTCTTGATAAATCTTATCAAAGCACCATACTTATCAATTTCTACTCTTTCTTTTAATTCCAAGCAAGCTCGCAACATGGAATATTTTGGCCACAAACATGAAGGAGCGTAGTAATTTGACAGTCTCACGAAATAAGCGAGCAAGACTGTTTCCCCAGCACTTTGAACATGTTCTTCATCTCGCCATTTACAAAACAGACGATATTCGTTTTCGTAATGCAGTTTTGACTTCGCTGGCAACAAATCTAATTTGGCACTATTTGCAGCCTCTACAGTATTTGCGGGAACATCAAATTCTTCCATGATTTATTAATTTATTTCAAAAACGTGCAAGCTTTGACGTAAGTATTTTGTATGATAGACAAATTGTTGATTTTGTTTTAATCTTGATATCGTTGATGATACGATAAAGCTTTGAATATAAACTCGAACATCAGCGATTTAAACCCTCTCGGACGTTACGAGATGACTCGGCTAGCGCTTCGTCACCTGGCAACGTCCTCGAGTATTATAAATCGCTTAATGTTCTCGTTATATTAATAGCTATAATTTTCGTGTATCTCTTGTAATCTGTGTTTTCGTTTACGTAACATTTTCACTAACTAGCTTACGGTTGGTTGAACCAACGATACATACTCTAGAAGCGACCCGAGTGAACTAATTCACAATTGCATGATATAGCTATAAATAAAATTTTTCCGTCCCTGGGCGCTACTGTATGCCGGTAAAATCAACCATTTATAATTATAAGCGCTATTATTGAATAAATAAAACCATTATTTTTACTCAAGAAGTAAAGGGTAACATTTGATAACATTCTTAAATAATCATGAAATTTATTGATGAAAGGAATGTGTTTATTACTAAACTTATACAATATTGCAAGGGAATCCAGAATTATAATTAAAACTGATTATTAGCGTCTAAATCTCTATCCAGCATGTAGAAACCACACTAGACAGGATTGAAAACACAATTTTTAGAATTAATTTCGTGTGCGACAAATGTTAGAACTATGGGATTCCATTAAAGAAATTCCTTATTAGGTTTATAATATTTCTAGATTTCGTTATATAAACGTAACTTTTATCAAATTATATCGATTGCAGTAGTTCATAAAGTATTTCTTTGCAGTTCAAGGCCAAATTTAAGGCATCAGAATACCTTAAAATGACTAACGTGTGTAGTATTACAGCGTGTATTTATGTGTGTTAGAAAGAGATAAAGTGCAATTTGCGGTTTGCACTTGGACAGTACGAACTGAAAAGAAATACTTTATCAACTGTATATATTTTTATTTGTTTCCACGTGGCATAGTACATTTATATGACAAATTATCGAATTATCAATCTATTTCTGATAACTTGATTCTTTCTGAGTTCGTATGTGCACGCAAGATATATTTATACTTACTTACATCCGCCTCATTTGTTTTGTTTGATTTGGTGTGATATCTATTTATTTTTAAAGTCTAATCATAACTTTTGCTTATTCGTCATTGTTGTCACAACTTCCTTCAATATAAATTAATTTTTCGTTTAACATAACAAATGTACACAGATATTCATCTGTTTATTATTGTATGCAGTTATAGTTTGTTTCAACTTATTTTAATTTGACTAAATAAAAAGTATGTATGTATCTTTATAGCATTCCCTGGTGTAATAATGCGATCAGCTAACGATATAAATATATATACATATAGTAAATTCAATTTGTTGGCGATTTAAGGTCTGGTTTTACTTCAAAATATATATATTTAAAACAATCCTATTATATTTTATATTCCTTGAAAAAGCCATCATTTGCCGAAACATGTAGGATTGTTTTAAATATATACATTTTGAAGTAAAACCAGACCTTAAATCGCCAACAAATTGAATTTACCACAGGGTGAGTCGTGAGGAATCGACCAAACTGTAGGAGTGTATTCTACAGGTGAAAGTAATGTAAAAAAAACTCAAATGTTGCTATCCGATTTTTATTTGTTTTCGAGTTATAGCGTAATTAAAAATAAACAAAATTGCATACATTGAAGTTTTTGAATTTTATTGGTATTATCGTTCTTTATAATATATTTTCAAAAATACCGCCATTCATTTCAAAACATTTTTTACATCGTCTACCAAGGGCGCTGGTTGCGTTCCTGATTGCGTCAGGTTGATGTTTGATATCGTCAGCAGCATTCATAATCCGTTGAATTAGTACTTCACGAGTGTCCACTTTTACTTGATACACTTCATTTTGTAACCAGCCCCATAAACAACAATCGAGTGGCGTGAGGTCTGGAGACCTAGGAGCCCAACCAATGTGACTACCACGTCCAATCCAACTCCCTGGAAACCTTTCAGCCAAATGTTGCCTGACTGCACGAGCGTAATATGCAGGCGCTCCATCGTGCTGGTAGAAGATTTGAATTCTGATGTTTATGGGAACATCCTCTAGCAGTCCGTGCAGTTCATTTTCTAAAACATGTAAATAGGTGTCTCCCGTGAGGCGATTATCAAATATGTAAGGACCAATTAAAAAAACCATCGATCATACCATACCACACCACACGTTTACCGAAAATTTATGTTGAAAGTTACTTTCGACTGTTGCGTGTGGATTTTCGTCTGACCATACATGCTGGTTATGACAATTATTAATACCGTCACGGGTGAATGTCGCTTCATCCGTAAACAGTATACGCGATACAAAACAAGGATTATCATTTATCCATCGACAAAATTCCATACGTCTACGATTATCATCTCGTTGTAGGTGCTGTACTCTTTGTACATGGTACGGACGTAAGCCATGCTCGTGGAGTGTTTTTATCACCCTTGTTTGTGGAATGCCCAATTGAATACTAATTCTCCGTGAGCTGGTAGTTGCGTCTTCTTCTACTACATCCAGAATATCTTCTACTTCTTGTAATTGTTGTCGACTGCCTCGTTCAGATATTATGTTTACACTGGGAAGCTTTCCGGTCGCGTACAATGTGTTGAATACACTAATAAATACAGTTTTATTAGTTTGTCTGTGATGTGGAAACCGTTGACGATATTCGTTAGCAGCAGCTGTAGCATTCCCATCACAAAATACATAAACAAACGCCATATTAGCATATTCTAAATTAGAATAAGTGTGTGGCATTTTAGTTTGTTACACTATAGTCGTACAAACGTCAAGTCAATGTCACAATACCCGAACACAATGTTATAATTTACTCCAAGGTATAGGGAACATTTTTTATGATGGCAGCGCCCTCACTATATCAACGATGAACTAGAGGTAGTGACATTAGACGCATTAGGCATACAAACAGACTTCCCTATAATGAATTGCTACCGGGGTTTCACTGTTTTTACGAATACATACATAAACATGGTATACTAAATCTACATTTTTAATTACGCTATAACTCGAAAACAAATAAAAATCGGATAACAACATTGGAGTTTTTTTACATTACTTTCACCAGTAGAATACACTCCTTGAGTTTGGTCGATTCCTCACGACTCACCCTATATATATATATATATATATATATATATATATATATACATACATACATACATATACATATATACATATAACGAGCCATCGAAAAAATTCATAATTGGAGTAGACTGTGAAATTGGGTTGGTACTTTGGCCACTTCCACATAATGACACATTACTTGATGCTTGACAGTTTCATTTGGTTTCATTGTAAAAAAAAAGGTTATGGCATTGAAATGATACTACAACAAAAAAGAAAACAAATAATTTATTTAATATCGAAATAATAATCAAAATTTACATATACCTGCAGAGGTTGTTGAAAATGTTGTGCATTTACATCTAAACACAAACAATTTTCTTAATAAGAGTTTTGAAAAATTTGACAGAAACTTATAGTTTCAATGTCAAATAATAAATGTCATTATGTGGAAGTGGTTAAAGTATCAACCCAATTTCACAGTCTACTCCAATTATGAATTTTTTCGATGGCTAGTTATAATATATGTATATGCATAAATAAATTAAAAACAAATTTATATAAAAATGAAATGTTAATGTTAAAATACGTAAAAGCAGAAATATAAAATGAATCCATTATAAATGTATATACATGTAAAGTATTAGTAGGTGTTATAAATCTATGTATGTAGTTCCGGCCGAATTCCATTCTTTAGAAATTGAATTTTATTGTATATATGCCTATTTAGGAAACCTGAGCCTATTATACATATTTACTTAACAATGGGTGGTCAGATTAAATATCTTCTCTTGTATGCGTTCACTAATATCCCTAGGCAATAAAAGCAGCGGTTTAAATTATAAAGTTGGTAATAAATAAATTTGCAAATATAAATTCTTAGAACCTAAAGAAAGTTTTATAATGTGAATATGGTAATAAAAGATTGTTATACATACAATAGTTTAAACTTGAAAATGCACATTGAATATTTATAAGATTGGAAATGTTATAGATTAATCCTGTTTCCTAAATTTACTTGTATATCTAACATCTCTAACATATATACAATATAATGAATTTCGTTTTATGACGAAACAAAAATTGTATTATAAATGGATATAAATCTGACAGAAATTAAAATAATTTTCAAAATGTAAAAACAACTTTCACAAATGAACATAAAAACATTTCGAAAATTAGTGCTTAAGTTATTTAAGAATTATTAGTACAGAAATTTTGGATAACTTTTTTTTTCTATTTTTATTCACCACGTAACCAAACTAATATAAACTTACAAGACAAGCATTTCTTTGGATTGTTTTTTGTCAAATAATAGAAAAACCTCATAAGCGTAAGATTACTTGGAGGCAGGATATATTCTATTCTTACAATTTTTTGAAATATTCTTTTCATTTATGAATCATCAATTTGATGTCGGTGTATCATTAAATTATATCATTTGAAATATAAACCACATATAAAATCGCAAAAAATAAAAAAAGCTTTATGAAATTCGTTCCTATTAGATATTAAAGTTGCGAAACGGATGCAGGATATGATTAATTTTATCAATGTGATATTTTTAGGAAAATGTATCGCTTTTATTATAAATTATATATTATTGTGAGAGCATTCAAAAAAAAAACAAAATCTCAATTTATAACTTGTTTATAGTTGATGTTCAAAAAAATATAATGTACATATATTCATATGAATATTTTAATACTTTTTTAAAATTAAACAACTTGATTATTAGTATTATCAAAAATAAATTTAATTACTGATTCGACAATAAACAGAAATTAACTTCTAAATCCAGCTAGAACATAGAGAACTAATTTATACTATACATTATGTATAACAAGAATACAATAATAACTAGGGACCGGACACGAGAGGCCAATGACTCATCGCCAACGGGGCATTTCTATTGGCGTTCTATTGAAAATTTGTATTTTTAAAGAGTTTTTAATTTTATTTATATAATTCGAAAACAAGCGGGTGGGTGATCTATAAAATACGAAATACATTTTTATTTGTTCATTTTGTAGTTCAAGTTGAGTAAAGGAGTATTAATATTAACTAGGAATACTTTCTCAAGGTTATCTTCTGTAAAATTTGTTCTCTTTAAATGAAACACATCCTTGCAGATATAAAACGTCCTTTCTACATCGCAACTGGTTATACTGGAAATATTCTTTTATTTCAGGGTATTTAGCAGTTAGATTTTGAGGCATTGTCCCCATATACAATTGCCGCAATGTTATTAAATCTGGATTTCTATTAAACACTGCGTCTAATTTTTGCCGAAGGCCACATCAAATTATTAATAGCCACATCTAATGTAGTTAATCAATTTAATTTGAGATTTTGATTTTCAAAATAAGCGATTAGTTCTGGCAAATTTCCAAAGTGTTCCTGAAAAAAGTACAACTACGAGGTGCATTCAAGTTCTAAAGCCTCCGATTTTTTTTCTCCAGACTGGAAAGAGTAAGAGTAAGACGCGTAAGTGTAGGGTTTTGTATGTTGGTGCGCTCGTGCGTGTGTTTAGTGATCGGTCACTAAACACACGCACGAGCGCACCAACATACAAAACCCTACACTTACGCGCTCACACAAATACAAAACCAACACACCCAGAGAGAGACGCAAGCTGCCAGCAGCAACCAACACACAAGGTCATACCCAGAAAGAGACACAAGCTGCTAGCAGCAAACAACACATATGTTCACACCTTGCTATCTATTTTTTGGAATACTAAGGCATGATTTATTATTATCAATTGGAATGTATCTTTGAATAATTTAAACCATAGCAACTCAATTATTTGACATTTATATTCTGTCATTTATATTTTTTTATATCCTTGACAAAGGCATCATTGCCGAAACATGTAGGGTTGTTTTAAATATATATATACTTTGAAGTAATAAACCAGACCTTTAATCGCCGACTTATTAAGTTTACCATATATATATATATATATATATATATATATATACGATGTGTCCGAGATAAAGAGGGCCACTATGGTGATCTCGGAAACCTTAAGAGATACAGATTTGGTTAAATGGGAGAAAAGTTGCGAATCAAAAGTCTAAGATATTGGCGTTTAGATTTTCCTGAATTTTTTTTTAGTTTTTGAGAAATTTTGAAAAAATAGAATTTTTCGATTTTACAAACTTTTTCCTGGCGGTAAAATTTGACTTAGAGCAAAACCAATGACGCAGCAACTTTTAATGCTGTTTAAGGTGACGTTGTTAATTTTTTAATCCAACGTTTCGTCTTTGCGGAACCATCATAAATTTTTTTTAAATACGGCCCTGATGTGTTTATATTAGATTCTGAAAACCCTTTTCATTGCGAATTCAACAACTTATCATACTTTATCATTTAATTGCGGTTTCGTCATTTTTTAGACCTTAACCAAGAAAATTCCTAGTACGGACCTGTACCAATTTTTTAAATTTTTTAAGAATAAATGATTTGTTATGTTCATTAACAGTTTATTTAATTTACATATTAGCAATCCAATGGCTACATTTAAAAAAACAAAGAACAAATCAAATTAAATTAACAGAAGACATAAAAAGTAAAATATAACAACAAACGAATATGAACAAAACAACTAAGTTTAGAGCATATGTTCGAAAAGATTTCTATTATTTTCCAGGCACAGATAGCACTTTCTCACCGTCGATTCTAACACCCTAATAAGCATTTGTGGAGTAATATTGGCAAATCCTTCCAGAACTAACCCCCTCAGTTCTTCATCTGATACAAAATTTTGCTGATAAACATGATTCTTAACGAATCCCCATATGAAGAATTCAAGCGGAGTTATATCGAGTGAACGCGCTGGCCAGGGTGTTTCCGAATGCGTGCTAATAATTTTCTCTGGAAATCTCATTGAAAGATACTCCCGAACGGCTCTAGAATTATGTGCAGGTGCACCATCTTGCTGTATCCAAGAGTTATGAATCATTGCTAGGGGCATGCTATTGAGAGCATCCTCTAAATCGTTTTGCAGCAAATGTAGGTAACGCTCTGATGTTAAGGTATGGTGGTAAATAAACGGTCCTACAATCGTTGTACTGAAAATACCAGCCCACATATTAAAACCAAAACGGAGTTGATGCCTTGACGTTTTGTTTAAACGTGGATTGGTTCCAGACCAATAATGGACATTTCGTCTATTGAAAATGCCATTATTTGTAATCATACTCTCATCAGACCATATTATTTGATAAGGAAAATTCATATTCTCTTGACATTTTCTTGTGTACCATTCGCAGAATGAGCGACGTCGTTCTAAATCACCTGGTCTAAGTCCTTGACAAATTCTGTACTTGTAGGGATACAATTTTTGTTTTTTTTAAATACAATGTGTCGTTGATTTTGGTATACCAATGTTTTGTTCAATCCGCCGGACTGATGTACCGGGATCCTCGGTGACGGCCAACAGAACATTTTGTACGGTTTCCTCATTGCCAGTTTTTCGTCGGGACACTATAGGTTTTCTAAAAGAACTATATGCTTTAAGGTTTGCTACTAATTTTCTAAAAGTCCTTTTATTTGGCTGCCTCCTTTCAGGATACTAATAACTATAATAAACTAATAATAAAATGAGACAAACATGTAAACTAAATGTTATATAATAAAAAAAAAAAATTAACATGTATTTTTTAGAAAAATACAAGTTAAAAGATTAATTATAGTACTTTATAAAACCGCGGATTTGAAGTATATAGAATGATTGCATAATTTATTATCTTTAGAGCTAACAAAAGTTCTGTAATACGTGTCACTCCCACACTTTTCAATTAGAAGTCCTAAAAAAATTTATGTGTCTTGAAAATAATCTAATTGAATAAGTTGTACATACCAGAAGTTTCCATTTTACTGTTTGTAGATGAGCTATTCATAGATTCCTGAGTGTATATGATTGCTACAAATTTGTGTGTATTCATATTTTCTACATACTTTGTATATTTCATTTATACTTACAAGTTGATGTAGCAGCTCCTTAATTAGATGTATTAATAGATGATAAATTTAAAGAAACAGCGGATAATGATTCACATGGCTCTTGATTACTGTTTCTTTGAAGCATATTTTTAGTTTTTGAAGTAATAGAAATTTGTTGTGTTACATGAGATTTATGTAATTTTTCTATAGAATATGGAATTTAATAAGGAAGTTCCAAAAATATAAAATATTTTCATAAAATGACCAATTTATTTATTTAATTATTCTGTTACATTACGCATGCGGTTATCCTGCAAGGAGTCGTGAAGGCACGAAAAGTACAGTTTCTAGAGATACGGCAGTGCCATCATTGGAAACACTTCGTTAGTTCTGCATTTGTTATGTAGACAGAGCGAGTGCTTCAGTCGTTTGCCAATATGCAACGCTGAATGTACTTTTACGCTCGGTCTTAATAATTTCTGTGAGATAGCGAAGTCGTTCTTTTTGTAGGGGTATTCTTCTCTAGCAGGGGCGTACTGAGGAATCTGTAGAATGATGAAATACGTATCTGCTGCTCTGGAGAGGGATACGTTCACTATTGAACTTGTTTTGTGTCCTTCACTTTTTTAATCATATTATTAAAAATAGTTTTGAATTTAATTATAGTTTTCTTTCTACGGTAAACTAACTATAACAATAGAAGTCAAATGTTCGAATTAATAAACACTAAAAATAATAAAAACAAGGTTCATAAAAATGCAAATTAAAACGAAAACTATATAACAACAGTTGATAAATAAAACAAAAAGATAATGGCGTTAAAAGATGTCAACGTTGGTTCTAATTGGTTCAAATTATTGACTGTCGTTAAAGCAAATATTCAAATAGCCGGTAATTGAAAATTTACTATCCATTCTGCCATCTATTGAAAAGTTCGCAAACTTGACATCTTTTATCCTTTTCTAGCAATTATGTTTTAAACACAGCAATTTAAGTAAAATATCTCTGGTCAGCACCACGAAACAAACATATATGTACTGACTTTCAAAAAAATTCGAACACCCAGTGGGAGTTGATCAATTTCAATAAAATTTAAACATAATGTTTGTTTAATCAATGTTAAGAAATGATTATATTTTCAAACTAGAATATTAAAAAATAACAATGTTATTTAATAATGAGTGGGTCCGCCGTGGTGGCGCGTCAAAGGTATTTGTTGTTAAATGGATCCAAAAGTGTCAACGTGGACAACTTATTTGCAAAAGCAATTAACAGCGCAAGACAAGGCATTAATTTCTATTTAAAAAAAAAAACAAGCATCAAGCAAACAACATTCTAATGAAGACGAATATAAACGTGTCTCGAAACACACATCGAAGAAAATTAGAGGAACAGGACATTATTTATCAAGCTACAATTATAAAACTTCTGCTCTCAGAAAAGCAAAAGAAAAACATTTAGATTCGGGAAAGTCAAATGTAAACCGAGATTGGGACAATATAATATTACCAAAGAAAGCACAATCGAATATCCGCTAAAGTGGGATAAACTGGGATTTTGACTAACCTCTGATGTATAAAAAAGATATAGTAAGTAAAGTCTGCTAACATACTTTATTTACGTCCAAGAAATAACGACTGGATATTACACAAGGAGAACGATCCGAAACACCGGAGCTTTCGAGTGAAGAAGTTAAGTGTAACTAATCATTTTAGAGGAACCTTACAACAAAATTGGCAGAATCTTTCTCCAGACTATGCAAGCAAATTTGTTAGTTGTATACAAAGATGTCATCCGATAATCATTTATGGCGATTTGATAGTATTTTGATATATCTGCATCCTTTATATAAATTTTTAATAAAATCAATATTTTTTTATTTATAAGCTTTTGTTATATTTTTATGCCGCACACTTTATTATTGAAATGACTAGCCATAAACTTAAAAACAGTTTTAAATTGACTAAGTTTTTTTTCCACTGGTGAATGTATTTACAATGAATTTTTATACGTGCTGTTATTCAACAAGAATGTATTTCATAACCATTGTAAAATTATTAGAATTCATAAACGAATTGCACATTATAAAATTTAGCACATTTTTCTTTTATTTTCCTAGAAGGTTAACTGTCTGAAAGGAAACGTTGTGGTTATTAAATTTCCAGACTAAATTGATAAAATCATCTAAAAATTATTTATCTACCTCTGAAATGTCTTTCACGATAATTTTCGTCATTTTTACATTTTATATTACTAAATTTTAAATGCATAAAATTTAGATTTGCATTCTTTCGCTTCCATCATAAAAAACCTCGATATTTGAATATTTGAAAGTATAACATTAACTAATTATAGACATAAAATTGGTTGCTTAAGATGTAAAGGTTTAAGATTATTCATTAAATTGTTTTTATTGACAAGAATATACTATCCATCGGTGTAATAAATACAGATGCGGCCAAATATTAGTAACGGTTACAGAATTTATATTCTTTCATTTAATGCAACCTATTAAGGGAATGTAATTATACATACTTTTCTATATTTTTCGGTGCTGAGTTCCTTCTTTCACAATGCAATCTGTTTGCGGTAATTTTTAACAGGACAAATAATTTAGTAACATATCTAATTTATCAGATAAAATAGTCTTTGTCCTTAATTTAAATTAATTTTAGTATCTCTTATATCTTGTAGGGAAATCTTATTATGAATTACTTTTTGACATCGTCTATTTATTGATTCTACAAAGTTTTGTAAACATGTGTTCGAATCGCGAGTACCATATCATGCTAGTTTAATCGCTTCTTGCAACTCGTCTAAATTCGAATTCGAAACTTATTAAAAATAACAAGTGTTCATTTGAAAAGTCAATCTAGTAGCATGTGATTTACTGAGAACATTTTGAAGTATGTCGTAAACTAAAATTTACTACTTAACCTACGAAATCGTATATTTTGACAGTTTCATACATACAAATAAATAACAAATAATAGGTATTTATTGGAAACTAACAAATGTTGAAAATGTTGTCCTTCAAAATCAATGCACTTTAAAATCCTCCGTTCAAAATTTCTGATGATATTCTGCAACATTACTGGATTGTTATTAATTTCCATGCATTTCTGTTCGATTCTCTGTAGCATATCATTCAAATTCAATATAGGTGTTCGAAATATGTTATTTTTTAGATAAGGCCACAAATAGAAGTTGCAAGGTGTTAAATCGCATGAACGTGCAGGCCAGGCAATTTCAGTATTTCGACTAATTATACGCTCATCAAAAAATTCTCTTAAATAATCCAAAGTTTCTGCAGTACAATGACAAGGTGCTCCGTCTTGTTGGAAATATGCATTTTGAAGTTCATCATCATGCAACTGATTGACAAATGGTTATAAAATTTGCGTACGGTACCTTTGAGCAGTTTACGTTCCCTGAAAAAATATTGGTCCAATGATTCGCCTTTGGCTTATCGCTGCCCAAACACCAATTTTCTCTGGATGTAGCGATTCTTCATTAATTACATGTGGATTTTCACTACTCCAAATTCTTGTATTTTGTGAATTTAGGTATCCCGTTTTATAAAACCATGCTTCATCAGTAAAGATGACTCTTTGCGAAAGTTCTCCATTATTGTTCATATTTTCAAACCAATTACAAAACTGTAGTCTACGTGGGTAATCAATTTCTAACAATTCTTGTACTGCTGTGACACGGTATGGATAAAGTTGCATATCTTTTTTTAATAACTTGTGAGTTGTGCTAACAGAAAGGTTTATTTGTTGACTCAAATGTCGAACAGATGCTTGTGGTTCATTTTCTATTATTTCTTCAACACGATTGACAAATTGAAGTGTACGTTTCTTAACTGCTCCGCTGCCTGATTTTCTTAAGAGACTACCAGTTTCAGAAAAAAGTTTTAAAGTTCTATTCAGAATATTCTAATTTGTATATAATCTATTACAAAATGTGGAAACTCAACTTGAAATTCTACCATGCAATCTTGAACTGAAAAAACCCATAAACTATCAATTTTATTACCACTTCGAAAATAAACCTGGACAAAAAAAAATTTATGTTCTAAAGTGAAAGCCATTTTAAAACTGAGAAGCAATTTATTTAAACCAGAATCGACGCATGATTATTTTATGCACTAACTGATATTTGTGATTGACATTATCAAATGTCATTTGGATTTAGGTTTACGGAACAACAAACACATAACATTAAGTCGGGCTAGTGGCTTGGTGGCTTGCACACTTGCCTCGTAGTCCGGCAGTACCGGGTTCGAACCCCGGTGCTTCCTTTCTGAGTTTGGTTTTCTGTAGTTTTCCAAATTCCACGGCAAATGCGGAAAGGTAACATCTTAAGTCGGTCTACAGCCGCAGGCGTAATAATAACTCATGGCCGGCCGATGCCCCCTGTAATTGGCGCAAGCTGTTGGGGGATGCTAAGGCATGAATTATTATTATTATTATTATAACGGGTGTTCATTTGAAAAGTCAATCTAGTAGCATGTGATTTACTGAGAACATTTAGAAGTATGTCGTAAATTAAAATGTACTACTAAACCTACGAAGTCGTATATTTTGACAGTTTCATACATACAAATATGATTGACATTATTAAATGTCATTTGGATTTACGTTTACGGAACAACAAACACATACTAATATATTTGCGTCTTATTCTATCAAAATTTCAAAGTAACCTAGATTGACTTTTCAAATGAACACTTGTTATAGTGTGAATCTGTTACATATATGCATTTCCCAGTCAATAGTCGCTTGAAACGTAAGGACTTTTAGAACACTCGTTTTTTAATTTAAAAATATGAATCATTTTGTTAATATATATAAGTAATGACTGTAAACTATTAATTAATAACTATTATTAATACTTATTTGTTTTGCTTACAGTCACATACCGAAAGCGAAAGCGACACCTATGGCCGAAACGCCTGAATTAAAGAGGATCGCAGAAAATACAAAACTCCAATCTAATGTGAAATATCATGCAGAATTCGAAAAGAGTAGGGGTAAATGTACGCAAGTCGCTGATGATCCGGAGACATTAAGGATTAAACAGAACACACAAATAATAAGTAATGTCGCTTACCATGGTGAACTTCAACGCAAAGCGGAAATGGAACAAAGACGTACGATTAACGAGAACGGATATAGGGAAACTGATCAGAAGAATGCCAACATACTGCAACAGATGAATCCACCTTTGCAACAACAGCAATCACTTCCACCACCACAACAGCAACAACAACAGCAACAACAACAACAGCAGCAGCCGCAGCTGTTACAGCAGCAGCCGCAGCTGTTACAGCAGCAGCAAGCTGTAGGGAACATGAGCAATATAGGTAAAAGAAAATACAATTTAACATATTACTGTCAATACAAAAAAAAAGGGAAATCGTGTCGTGTGCTACTAATTGTCAGCTTATGTCAGTGTCAAACGTTACTATTAGTTTTAGTTTTTCGTTTTAAGTATGCCTCAATTAAACGAAGTCCAACGAGCTAGATTAAAAGCTCACTTTGAAAATGGAAAAACAATCATGCAGGTTGCTCATGAACTTGGAATTCCTAAAAGTACTATTGCAAGAATTAAAAAATGAGACAGAGAAATAACAACAGCAAGGAAGGTGGGATCTGGCAGGCCAAAAGCAAGTACCGAAGAAGATGATGCGGCTCTATTAAACTATTTGAGAATCCATTCACTACCGCATTCGATGCAATAAACATGTCTAGTTTTCCTGCTTGTTTTAGTACCGTTCGATGAAGAATAAGAAAATCCGAATTAAATAATTAGTTGCCGCACAGAAACCCCTACTAACTGAAGACCACAAGGGATCACGTTTCATATTTACTTTAAATTATCAGCTGCTAAATGATATATGGGATTCTGTGATATTTTCGGATGAAAAAACGTTTAAATCATGTTTTGACGGAAAAGTCAGAGGCTATAGACCACGTAACATCCGTTACGTAGATAGTTATACCCAAAAAGGACCTGCACCACATATCGCAGTAATTGTATGGACATGGATGAGTGTCCGAGGCACGGGCGTTCTTCTTATCGTGGAAGAAAGGCTAAACGCTCATGTTTATTGCCAAATTTTAGAACAAGTAATGGTCTCTTCTGTAAGAGAAATTTTTCAGGTCGATAATTATATATTCCAACATGATAACTGCTCGGTACATACGTCAGCTATCATTACTGATTGGATAAGAACAAATAATATTAATATTCTTCCGTTTCCAGCCAAAAGCCCGGATCTTAATCCAATCGAAAATTTATGGGGCCACATGGAAAAAACAATGCGTCGTAATAATTTTAGACCTCGGAATAGACAGGAATTGATTAATGGCATTAACGAGTGTTGGCAAAATTTAACTACACAATATTGTGAAGCTCTAGTTAGATCTATGCCTAGAAGGATTAATTTGGTGATAGAAAGCAATGGCAATGCAACAAAATACTTAAATATTATATTTCTCTTAATAACTGTTCCTAATAAAAAATAGGACCTTTATTTTCTTGCCGCATATTATTTAACGACGTCTAATTAAATTATTTTGATTAATCATTTGGATGGCATAATTCTAACCTTTTTGAAAAAAGCCATAATTAAACAGATAAAAAAAACATAAAACACAAATTTCTTTGTACGTCAATTTCCCATTTTTTTGGTGGGAAGCCTAATCACTGATTTTACTTTCTTACAACTATACTAATCATTAAGAGCAATCAATAAATAGTTTCTAAGAGGTGTATGAATTTATTGTGTTCCTTTTTATGTTCTTAATGAAATCCATTGCAGAGGCTTAAAATATTGAAACTCTAGTCTTTATTTAGATTAATGTACAATTTTCTAACTTTAACTAACAAACATTAAAACCTGAGAGTTCATTGGTGTTATTTGCACTATTTACAATGTAAATGGCCAAATCCTCTTGAATCGACTGTCTATATATGGATGTTGTTACGAAGGTGAAGTACCTCGATATTTATGTGGTGATGGAGCCTTTTTTTATGACTATATTAGTGAATGTCAAGGAATTGGAGTACCGCAACATTCATGTGAAATCTTTCTTCGTGACTCCTGGCATATCTTCCAGTCTCATTAATCACGGAGTTTATTCCTAGATCTTTATGAATATCTGTGTCTTATGTACCAGAGTGCATCGACGACATTTTTTAATATATACTCTATGTCCAAATAGGTTTTAGGACTTGCTTATATAGCATGAGTTTATAATGTCCGCTAATGTTTACAAGTCCGCTTTTCGCCTAAGCAACCATAATATCTCGCGTCAAATATCTCCCTTTTTGTTTTCACTAAGCTTTCCATCTCAGTTATGTTAAGATATTTGACTTTATTAGAGCACGATACTTTATGAAATTGTGAAATCGTGTGCACTGATTCCGTCTCGTTCAATTTGAGTTTCCATATCGCAATCAATTTAGAAACTTCTTTAATAACTTTCTGTAAGTTTCGTGTAGATTCTTCATTTGTTCTTCCAATGGCTAGCATTGATGTATCGTCAACAAAGGTAGTTGCGATATTAGTCTGCAACTTAATAATTAAAAGGTATAAAACCGGGCCCAGTACGCTTCCTTGTGGTACCTCAGGTTTGATTTGTCTTAACTGTAAGTAGACTTCTTGGTTTATTCTGAATAATATGCTTGTAATGTATATAGTCTATTTACGATTACAGACGAGGCACATCATAAACATATGTGGTACCCGCCACACCGTGTTGCTTAGTTTTGTTCTATTTTACCATTGAATGCTTTTTAGGTTATAGTTGATAAATTTAAATGGCACATGATATTACTGACTGTGGCATGCCTCATCTGGAAACAAATAGACTATAACTCTTGAATTTGTGAGTGTTATCTTGGTAAAAATGCCATCCATGCTTTATCGCACATGAGCTATGTCGAGAAAGATTTCTAACCAAACTTGTTTTGCTTCTAGTGTTTTTCGTGTTTCGAAACAGTTTTCTCGAATGTTTTATGGCTCGTAGAAATATGGCGGCTACTTCAAACATATTCCTTACTTTTTATCACAACAACCCGGGCCCGTCTCTTGTCTTGGTTGAATATCTCTGCGAGCTCCTTCCACTTTTCTTTATTTTGCGCCTGTTTGGAATCATCTTTTGCTTACTATTTGTTATTGATTCATTTCCTCCATAGTCTTCCCAGGCTTCTTCGGTTGACTTGTTATCCGTGTAAATTTTAATTTTTGTGCTTCTTTAGTTGGGATTTTTAGAAACTACATATCTCAATGATTGCTATTTCACATTTTTTATTTGTTCACATATACCTGTTATTCGTGCTTTATTTCGTGTCTAGCAATTACGGCAATCATTGTTTTTTCTACAACTCTTTAGAATGTTTTAAATTTGAACATAGGCCAAGTGATTGGTATCTTCACCAGTGACGTAGCTAGCATGGGTGTCACCCCAAGAATGAAAACTGTTAAAATGATTAAAAATCCAATAAACGTAAAGTAACGGGTGTTCATTTGAAAAGTCAATCTAGTAGCATGTGATTTACTGAGAACATTTTGAAGTATGTCGTAAATTAAAATTTACTACTTAACCTACGAAGTCGTATATTACAGTTTCATACATACAAATAAATAACAAATGTGATTGACATTATCAAATGTCATTTGGATTTACGTTTACGGAACAACAAACACATACTAATATATATCCGTCTTATTCCATCAAAATTTCAAAGTAACCTAGATTGACTTTTCAAATGAACACACGTTATGATTTTTAATGAATACAAATGAGAGTAATTAATAATCAAGTTAACTAGTAGTACGGTTTTATTATACATGCTTTGACATTCATGTATAAAATTAAAAATCAAGTTTAACAAAAAAGATTGTAGAATTAACATACTCTCATATACATGTTATGTAGAAACACTTAAAATCTCTTCTTTCTAGCTTTAACAGCCGCAAACTCGGAAATCACATCTTCAAAATTTATATTTATATTGCCTGGTGTTTGATTGTTTATATTCCAAGATTGTTAAGTTTCATTTCGTTCATTGTAGCCCGCAAGTAATTTTTAATTTGCTGAAACTCCTCTCACCAGAAGCAACTGATACGCAAATTGTCAACATTTTAAACGAAATTGGAGCGATTCCACTGGAAATGCTGTGCAGAGTGATGGATGATTTCGTGCGACGGCTAGAAGAATGTGTAGCAGAAGGAGGAGGCCACCTACGCCATTCAATTTTTAAATAAAAAAAACTCCCAGAGTTATAGATTAAGATGTTGTCGTTGCAATTTTTTAATGTTTAACCAGTAAAAATGTATTCCATATTAAAGAACGTCAGTGCATTTTCGAATTCCCTGTATACAGCCAATAATCATTTTAAAGTAAATTCTTATATTTTGGAATTTCTTTCCGACTTAATCTATGTTTACCCTTGCGAGTGTGAGGCGACTTAAACAATAAAGAAGTCCCATGTAATACAAACTTATTTACAGACACAATATATGAACGAATTCTTTTATTATTAACGGTATATAATTTAATGTGAAATATTGGTATCTGAATTGATTAAATTTGTTCAATTTATGTTTTCAATGTATATTTAAATATCTATATTTTAAAATCTTTATTTTTAGGTAAAATAAGCGATTATGATCCTCTAGCGGCGGCAGCAGCAGCAAGCCCTTATTCAAGTCGCAATTCACACAATGTGATTTATACTTCCGAACAAGGAGCCGTCAGTGCACCACAGCGTCAAATAGGATCCGTACATGACATGGATCCAGTGAATCACAACTACGGTTCCTTAGGAAGAGTATACAGGGCGATGTACGATTACGAGGCTGTGGACGATGATGAAGTTAGTTTTATGGACGGTGATCTAATTATTAATGTTAGTAGCGTTGAGGGAGGCTGGATGACGGGGGAAGTACAGCGTACCGGTCAAGTAGGAATGTTACCTGCCAATTATGTTCAGCTTGCGAACATTTAAATATCCACAAAAGTAAAATATATTCATTACAAATAAAATGATTTATTTTTCTAGTACTACTCGCAGTCATTTCAAGTAATATTTATTTTTATATTGATGGTATATACTTCTTATTTTACATACATTTATTGCATGTAAGTTTCCATTTGAGTTCTAAAAATGTCCTAACGTTGCAAATACTGAACCTTTTTTCATATACTTTTTTACTAATCTGGATTAGTAAACTTTTAACCGCTTAAGAATATCTTCCAAAATATTTATAAAAAAAAAAAACTAAACTTCATTGCAATAACTGGGAATGTTTAAATGTAACATTAATGCATATCAAATTTGTTTAAAAATAATATACATACATGCATACAACATTTTATATTAATAATTCGAAAATTATTCTTAGCACTATGATCATCATTATCAATTAAAGTACAATTAGTCTACAAGCGCGGGTCGCCGATTTCTGCTATGTAAGAAATCAAAAATAAAATAACTCCGTAATATTCTAAAACTAGACTATTTAAACTAAGACGCATTTTCCTAATCTCTATTATTGTTTCCCATCTTGGAGACATACTTTCTATTAGTTTTCAGCATAATCGGGTAATAAATTTCGCCATATTTTTCGATTTTCTCGACACAATTACTTTAGCTTCATCGGTACCCACACATTTTTATCGGGTTAGCATCTGATGAAGACGTCGGCCAACTTATTGTTATGACAACATGTTCAGCTTACCATTCTTGGCAAATATAACTACGATGTTTTGGGTCATTGTCCTCTCGAAGCTCATAAGAATCATTATCAAATCATGGTTTAGCAGATTTTATTAAACATTTTCGTGAATCCTCTTCATTTTTAGTGAGCAAATCCATGTTTTAGACTGGCTAAAAAATCTCAACTGTCAAAGGATGTTTTTACCGTTTTTTTACGACTCTATCACTTGCAGTTGACCGCAGACTTTTCTTAAAGAACTCCATTGTCAAAATTATGATAAAGATTGCATTCGACTAATCCGATTGCAAGAATTTTTGCCTGACTTCAATTTTGTACCTTTACATAATTGACTTGACGTCGAATAGTATTCAGACATTTACTCCTTTTGCGCAACTGCACTTAATGAAATGTAAGTAAAGGTTTTTCTGAAAAATTCACACAATCATCTTATCTTGGTTTTTGATGATTGCTCACTGGTAAATCGTCTACGTTTTTTTCTTTATCATAGTGGTATATCCACTTTTTTTTTTACAAAGCTTTATAGACCCTTTCATATATTTTACAGCGGCAGTAAATGCCATTTTTTGTCGTTTATAATACATAGTATTCATTTTAAGTTCAACATATCTATAAAATAAACATATGTCTAACGAATTTCAAGCGTTGCGCAGTAAACAATATCTCTATTTTAACCCCTGGATTAGCCAAACAAATTCGAACATGTTTCCTATTATCGAAATCGTCGATGCGCTCTTGTGGAGATAATTATACCTACCATTATTGTTTTTATGCTTCTTTTTTTATTGTTTTAATATACTTACCTCAAAAGGTAAATTTAAGAAAAATATTGGCTATATATATTTTCTTATTTCCTTTTATATTGTTAACAGTAGCTGATGTAATAACATTATACTTGGAGCAAATATGCTGTGAAAGGAATGATAGGGAATTAAAAGATATATTACATGCATATTCAAAAAGTAGCTTTAAGGTCATATTTGAAGCTAAAATTATAGTGTATACAGTAAAGATAATTTATTTTATCTATTATTTTAAAATAATACATTAGATGTAGCTAAAAATGAAAAAGTTTGATAATGAAAAATTACACTTCGTACTTTACTTTCATAACGAAAAAAATAGTTCCACTACATGATTAAATCGCTTGTGCGCAAAAATTGTTTGCCAATGTGAATACAAGTTTATATATGAAGTTAGGAATCGTTAATACAAATGCTAAAAAGTTATCTTTATGTTATTAGTATTTATTACCATCAATTTCTTTTTTAAATGCAATAATAATAAATTTGATTAGTAGTTGATAGAGACTCTAATTAGCTATTGAAGAAGCAGTCATACCAAAGCAGAAATATTTTTTATTTATTAAAAAAATATTATTTTGTAACCTGATATTCGAAATTGGCTTTGTTTATTGAAGGGAAATTACGTTGTGCGCCATATTTAGAACAGATTTCTGATGTTGACATATTAAGTATAACTGAAGACAGTGAAATATTCAATATGTGGTGATTTGTATCCCAGTTTATCACCAAATAATTTTTGAGATGAAATATTAAAGAGCTTTCGTATAATGTGCGGATTTATAATTATACAAGATCCGTGATTTTCTGAGAAAACACTGAATATATAAACATCTTAAAGTATGATATACTTATTTATATCATTTGCTATGGTTGGATTTGGAACTTCTTCGTATTTTATATCTTGAAGAACATATTTTGATGTAATGTACTGATAGATGGATTTATATCACAGTATACGAAAATGTCACTGTTAATCATGTTCCTTTGAATAAACGTATCGATTCATTATTTAGTTCACTGAATGTAAATCACGTTCCGTTTAAAAAAGTAAGAAAAAATCTTGCAATAAATCATGTACGCACGTAACTAGCAGGTGTTTCCATTTACTTTTTCGTCATCTTGTTTCATCTCCTGTCCTAACCATTGTGTCAACTGCTAACATATTTGTAATTGGTATCTATCTATCTAGTTCTTTGGGTTGTTGGGCGCCAGTAAGACCAGGCGCTCGACCACAGTGCTCTTTGTACCACCCCCAGTAGATCTCTCAGTTCCAATCTGTTACTCTTGCGTCCATGATAAAGGCCACTATCCTTTAATGTGGAAATTTGAGTATCTTTGTAGGATCCAATAGATCTCTTGCGAAATGTTTCTATTTGAATCCCTTCAGCTGCATCCTCACAAGTGCGTATTACATTTTTCACATCTCCTAAACCAGGGCTCGCTAACCAAGCCCATCTTGTACAGATGCTTCCTTAAAGAAGAATGTCCGGCTATCAAGCCAGTAATTTATGATTGCTTGAAATATCTAGTTTGAAGTGTGATGCCTTTTTTTCTGTACATAACTTTTCTTTTAATAAATTTATGCTTTCATATTTTGTAAAGTGAAAATTTAATAGCATTAAACTAGGAAATAAGAATATTTCCTCATAATTGCTTTTGGGATTCCGAGCTGGATCCGCGCCCTTTGGCACTACTTCCTTCTTGGCCGACACTTCCTCCACTGTAGCAAGGTACATCTTCAGGGCTGCTACTGCTATGACTGCACACTCAGTGGATAAAGCATCGGTCAAGAAAAAAGCAGTACAGTCCGGGCGCGATTCTAGTTCGGAATCCCAAAAGCGATCATAAACAACGGTCCCGGAAGCCTACAAACAAGCCGAATTTATTATTTCCTCAATTCAAAACCCACATTTCGACTGCATAGTTATAGAAAAAAAACTTAACTTCAGACATTTCCATGGTTACAAAAAATTTTAGCGGTTATTACACTAGTAAAAAATTCATCGAATATTGTACTAGTTATGGAAGTGAATATTTTAAACAAATGAAAATCTTTATTTAAACTTTATTTACAGCGAAAATGAACACAGAAATATTCATTTCTAACAAATAAATTGAAATGTCGATAAACCAGATATGCCCGAATTTTTATTTATTAAATATTTGATATTTTCTTAGATCATTATCTTCAAAACTACTTCATTTTAATAAATAAATAACAATTTTAGTGATTCGCTGCTTTAAAGTAATTAATTTATGGTTTCCTTTTAAAAGGGCAATAGGCATATCTGTGAATAACCTTACTAATGGTATAAAAAAGAGCGAACATAGTTTAAGCAAAGATAATTCAGCATGTATTCCCATTTTTAGCAAATGTAGTTCAGTAAGTATTTTTATTTAGTATGGTAATGGACGAAACAATTAATATGTAATGCAACTGGACACTTAACACAAATCATTTTCACTTTCTTATGGCACACTCTGCACCGGGTTTGTTTGTCCAAGGGTGATCTATTCTATTAAAGCGAGAATCTATGTTTTCAATACTTGATGGTCTCCCATTTTTCCTCTTTTCAGCTCTTGCCAGAATAGAATTTACAATTCTTCTTCTGCATGTTAGATGGTGTAATTGGCCACCTTGTTTTCTGTGTAAATGCCACGTATTTTGTTCCATCATATCAAGGCCAAAGACAATAAGACAAGAGTACCATTTTTCCTCTTATTTTTGTTCTGTACAAACTAATATTTTAGTCGCAACGGTCGACTCCACCCATATGTTTATTGTATTTGTAAATATTATACGGCTGCTTAACAATAATATTTATCTTCCTTTTTCGGCTGTACCTTTGAACATTTTGTGGTGGATTTGCTGGGTTGGTGTTTGAAGCAATGGATACAACAGCATTTCGTTACAATTATGTTCCTATCTTTAACTGATTTTTACTGATAACAACCCCGTTCTTTCTTTTTCATTTAATTTTTGTTGCTTACTGGACAATTTGCGCTTCGATTCTCCCGGATTGTTCCTGTGCCACGTATCGTAGTAAAAAAGTTATCAAAATAAAAATGATACGGTAACTTTGGAGCAGAAGATACTACGCCGGCGTATTCAAAATCTTTATACACGTTTTTTATTACTGACTTGGAACCTTGACAAGGCTCTACCCAATATATGTAACCCTCGCTGGTACAGCCCATCCATATTTTGTATCCGAGTCTGACAGGTTTATTTAGGATACACTGTTTACATCCGTGCTTTCCAAAATAGGGAACCATGCATTCGTCTATACTGTGATTTTCAACTGGACTTGAGAATTCTAAAAACTTCTTGTTTATGGCGTCGAAAAATGGTCTAACTTTAGCTAATTTATCTGATTGATTCAAATTGTCGTTATCGCAGCAATGAAGATTACTCATTATAAACTCAAACCTATTTCGGGACATCGCTCTGGAAACCAGTTCATTGTATGTATCAGTTGCCGTTTCCAATTACAATCTTCTAGGCAGAGTTGCGTATCCACTTAAAAGTAGAATGCCGCAAAGCGACCTTATTTTATCAGAAGTAATGTCAGTATTTTTGTTTTTCTTATCAGCATAGAGATTAGTATTATCGACAAATAAATTAACAATTTCGTCGTCGAAAAAGTTGTAAAACAACTCCACTGGAGATTTGTTATCTTTAATGGTCGAATACACTGGCCACTGTACCTCATTCAATTCTATAACGTCGTCAGCCCATTTATAGTTTAGTGACTTTTTGCAATTTAACTGAATAACGGACAAGGGGATATCGTCCTCATCGTCAAAATGACTACGCATTTCGGCTTCAGCCATAAGTTGAGTGTCTGGCAGATTGTTAACTGACACAAATCTTCATCGCCAGAGTCTTCGTCAGTAACGTCATCATAAGCATTTGTCGGTGGCAACATGGTTAAATCCACCGGAGTGTCATCATTATCATCATCCTCTTCGAGACAGGCCAATAAATCATGTAGAGTAAGTCCGCTGAAAAAAAACATATTAAAAAAAAATGCCCCTATTGTCCTTTTAAAAGAACACCACTATTTAGAACGCCAATAATGGCTTCTATATGATTTTTACTACAATATTATCATTTGCATAATTAACTAGAAGTCTAAGCAGGACAATCCTTCTAAATTATTACTAAGAATATATTATCACTCACCGAACTAATCTGAAATCCATCGGAGTGTCCATGTTTTTATTTTGCTGATCTTTGCTGCGTGTTCACTCACGCACAATCAGTTGTAAATTAAACCTATCAACGCTATTGGGTTCTGCACCCTTCGCACGAGATTTACATGTAACACCATCTGTGTATCAATATTTAGCGCGGACTTAGCCGCGAATTTTTAAATTGAATGCGTTCGACTTTCAAAAGGACAATGGGCATATCTGAGTTAAAAGGATTAATTGAAATATTCTATGTAGTGAAATATTTGTCCTGAATCATTTTTGCTGTTGAATTCCACATGTTTCAAGACTCCCTCCTTGTAATCTGTGCCGTTTTTATTTTTCATATTATATGCCTAACTTTTTAAAATAATATTTAACTCAACAGGGGACGTAATTTTTTCAAGTTTATAACCTTTCTCTTCTAAAAAATGTGAAAATTTACGCAAAACTGAGTCACGAGATCTTTTTGTGTTTTTTTTTTTTTGTGATCTCATCAATTTGAACTCACTTTCCATCGTAATTTAAAACGATTTTTAACAGTTTTAGCAAACTTATTGAGAGAAATTTGTGTGGGTCGCTTTTTAACACTTAGTTATGACACTTGTGACACTTATGAAATATTATTAATTGTTGTAACAGTAACGCAATCATGAATGGCTCGATTGATAAATTATTTAATTTGCGCAAAACGGCTATGAAGGATTTGATTCATTAAACAGTCATCCGAGTGCGATTCGTAATCAATGTTATGCAAATAATTTTTGCGGTGGTTTCACTCATGCCAACGGCGCTTTCGAATTTGACTCGTGCTAGCACACTTTAAAGTTTATTTATTCGAATATAATTATTGTTTCTATTTATAGTTGCTTTTCTTATTGTCTACATTTGTTCAATATTTACATTCAGTTTAATATTGTTGTACAGTTGACTGCTACTCCAAGTACATACATCTTTAATAAATAACTTCATCAGAAATACTTTTCTGCTTTTCTGATTGAAATAAGAATTATCTGGTGCCCATGTGAATAAAACCATAACTAGCTTTTCCAAATTTGATTTTAGAACGATTTTGTAAATAGAAATATATGTATCTATCTATCAGTCTAATTCTTGAGTTGAACGCCAGTAAGTCCAGCCACTTGAGCACAGTGCTCTTCGTATAGTGCATTCAGAATTATAAGAAACTAACTTTTAATGTGTTTACAACTGTTGCTGCACACCGTGCGACGATAATTCTCCCAACGTTATTGAATGGATACTGGTCACCTACCTACAGTATACGAATCCATTGGCCGTATTGATTCATGCAATAACAATGAGAGAATTATCGCCACAAGGGGTGCAACAGCAGTTGTAAACACATTAAAGGTTAGTTTCTTATAATTCGGAATGCGCTATACCACCCCCAGTAGATATCTCAGTTCCACTCTGTATGTATATTTACAACCATAATTGAAGGGATACTTTATTTACTGCTTTTTAAAACAAGCTTCAAGCAGCGTGTCTGAGAAATTAACCCTATTGAAACTAACATTTAGATTACATATGAAAGCTTGATTTACAATTCCTAAAAATAATTTTAAAAAAGGAGATGAGTCCCTTGAATATGATCGTGTAACCGTACCTATAATTTTTTTTGAGAAAAAGGAAAATCAAAATTTTTATTTTAAGTAGATATTCATACTAGCTATTTTTTTATTGTAATATAGTAAAATAAACCTACATCTTATTTGTAAATAAATTTTGATCGACATATTTTGCAGAATAAGGCTTAAAATACTTAATTTTTCATATCGAATTATTCTTTATACAGAAATGAAATTGTGCGAATATTATTTTTACTGTATATACTTATTGTATGAACTCTTTTAGTAAAAAAAAAGAAAATTATAAAATAACCATTCCGCAGTGCATTTATTGTATTTTTATGCATTCCGGTATATTAATAAATTTTTATTTATGTAGATAATGGCATGTTTGAGACATGTTCAACACTTTTAGAGAGAAATATAAATAATTTTTATATATCATAGGCTTGCCAAACAATGTTTATTACTAAATATATGCCAAAATTTTCATATCAAATATAATATACATATTAAAGTGCCTTATGCCACATCTTTTGATATATTATACAATTTTTTTATAAAAACATTTTATACCCGAATATCAAGTTTTTTATATTTATATTTAGTAATTTGATAATTACTACTACTACTTGACATAGTTAAGAGTATATTCTATTATAAAGTAGAATTTTCTTTAGGTTTATATCGATTTTTGGAACATTATTAGTTTACATTCGTCATTTCTATTACTGCAGCATTTCTAAGCAGTTTCAAAAATTACACACAGATAATGTAATTTTCAATATTTCAATAGACTTACAAGCAGTGTCAAAAATTTGAGCACACAATATACCATATAATAATCTTTTGTTTTGTACATTGTGTAATATTTTAGAATAACGTTTCTTGTATTAAATCTTTCTTTAATTTGCAACATCACTTTTACATATACAATATGTTTTTCTACTATTCATTTTTATGGAAATTGAATACTTTATAGATATCCTTGGTTTTGATGTATAATTACAAACTTATAATTCTTTCATTTATGCTTTAATAATGTACATTTATAGTTATATACATATGTTAAATAAAAGACTTAATATAATTTCAGACTATTTTTTTAAAACCTACTCTTTGACCTGATACGGTTTGATAACCACAAGGTGGGTATCAATCAAATTTATTAATAATGTAATGTTTATACGGAAATTTATTTTTACGAAAATAAATAAAACACCGAAGTTAAATGAATTTAAATGAACATTGAAATTAATTCAAGATATATATGTGTATACAGAACTACCCCCATATCCGCGGGGGTTTGGTTCTGTGGTCTTCCGCGGATACTGAAAACCGCGGATAGTAGCGAACGCTTTATTTTCGAGTACAATATGAAATATGAAGCAAAGTTAAAACAATGAAACAAGAAAAAATAAGTTATATAATATTTATTTAAAATAAATAAACAATAAATAAATAAATATTCTTGTGCTGTGGCACAAATAGAATTTAAGTTTAATAAATATATAAGTTCATACATATGTACATATAGTACATATTTACATACACAACAAGAAAAACTTTATCATCGTGAGCTACATATTCATTCATCTTCCTCCAAGTCCAAGTTAGTCGATTGTTTACTTAGATCCGAAGCAAACGATGTTGATGGCTGTGCATTATCGATAGTTTTGTCGACTTTTTCAAAGAACATTGTTATTGGTAGTTGTCGTTTTTGTCTTTTCATTTCAATAAACAAATCCTCCAAAGGTTTCAAGGTTTCCGTTATAGTGCGAGTAATTTTTATACTGCGTTCCATTATTGGATCATAGTCTACTATCTGTTCTTTTAATGTTTGAGCAGTTCGAAATATCGCTGAAAATCTTTCAAGCGTCCATGCTGGCGGTTCTTGTTGACCCTCATCCTCATCGTCACTCGCTTCTGGAGAAGATTTCACAAGGTCTTCCAATTCCTCGTTTGTGAATACTTGATCCTCTTCGTTTATGTAATCACTGAGTTCCTCTTGGGTTATATCGTTGAATCCTCCATCTATTTTCTGCGCTATGTTTTAATATCGTTGTTAGATGTGAATTAATATCATGTGTGTCTTCAGAACTAAGAACGATGTCATTCCACAGATTTTTCCAACATGCTATTATCGTTTCTGACTTTAATTCCTCCATCGCTCCATTGATAAATAGAATTGCGTCAGCAATTGTAAATGACTTCCAGCATTCCATGAGCCCGATATCAGAGCATTCGTTAGCCATTGTATACAGCATTTCGAAAACCTGTCGAATATATATGGCTTTAAAGCATCTAATGACACCTTGATCAAGGGGCTGAAGCAATGAGGTCGTGTTAGGTGGTAAAAAAAAGCTCTTCAACATTTTTATCTTCTGTGCCTAGTGACACAGGATGCCCAGGAGCATTGTCTAGTATCAGCAGCACTTTAAATGGTAATTCTTCCTTTTCCAAATATCTTTTCAATTCCGCAATAAAGCATTGATGAAACCATTGTGTAAATAGAACAGCCGTAACCCACGCCTTTCGATTTGATTGCCAAAACACAGGCAGGCAAGCTTTATCTTTGTATTTAAGAGCACGTGGATTCTGTGATCGGTAAACAAGTCCGGGTTTAATCATATGACCAGCTGCATTTGTACAAAATATCAAGGTAAGTCTATCCTTAATTGCTTTAAAGCCTGGTGCACTCTTTGCAGTCTTATGAATATAAGTCCGTTAAGGCATTTTTTTCCACATAAGACCAGTCTCATTGCAGTTAAAAACTTGCTTAGGATGATAATTCTTTTCTGGAATAATTTGTTTAAATTTTTCTGGAAACAGGGCAGCAGCTACATGATCAGCCGACGCAGATTCCCCTGTCATTTTTATATTTTTTAGATTAAACCGAGTTTTAAATCTATGCAGCCACCGCCTACTTGCTGTGAATGATTTTCCTTCCTCTTCAGTATAATCTTGGGTCTGCATATCTTCATATAAAACCAACGCCTTTTGTTGTAGCACTTTGCCATCGATAGGAATATGTTTTCTTGTCATATCTTCCACCCATAAATTTAAGGCATTTTCTACCTTGAGTAACACTTTATTACGTATTGTTGTTGCAACTTTTGCAGTTTGGGGTGCACTAGAAAAACTAGCTCGAATCTTATCTTTGTTTTTTAACACTTCTCGTATTGAAGATTCGTATTTATTGTATATTTTAGCAACAGTTGCAATAGATTTTTTTTCTATTTCAATCATATTAAAGATTTTTATTTTTTCACTAATAGTGAGCATTTCACGTTTTTTTTTTTTTAGTTTAGAAGCCATTTTAAAATGATTTTCAAATTTACTTGCTTTATTTAAAAACTATTTTAAGCACTGTCTTGTCCGACAATTCGAATAGTACTAAACTCATAGTTAACAGGAGCGTTTATATGTACAAGTAAAAGCGAGTGGCACCTTAAGCACGTTCCAACTTGTTTAACTTATCATAAGAGAGCGCCGAATTCAGGGGATGACTCATATATACGACGATATATCGACAAATGCTCCTATAACTTTTATATTTATTGATATAACGCGTTTTCTGCTCATCATATGTAAATCGCGGATGACTGAAACCGCGGATACGGAGTCAGCGGATAACCCGTTATCCGCTGCAGTAGTACCCCGGTACTACTGCATATACAAAATGCATTTACTTTATACAGTAAAAAATTCAAAATATTGAAAAAGTATAAACTTGAAATTATTATATCACTATAATTAAAGCGAATGCTTTGCCACACCCCAGTAAATATTTTTTATTCACATTAATTATTACAATATATTCTAAACTTTGTTCTGTAAAGTGCGTTCTTTTATTGGACAGTATGTCTTTAAATATAGAAAAGTTTCGCTCAACATCAGAGCTAGTGAGTGGCGCCTAGAAATAATAATCTTTAAATTTAATATATCTACCCTACCGATTTCCGTATTTTGAACATTACTACAAAATTAGGGCTATGAACAAATATTGCATCAAACTTATTATTTAAGCGAAACCGACGCTGCCTCTGCACCTGCATGATTCATTAGAGGATAGCATTTGTTCCCCAGTCTACTCATCACATTGCCCCCTTCTTAAAAATGAAGTTTCGTCCCGAAACATGTCATGCTTTGGTTTCTTCAAACGATGACGAAATCGACAGGTAGGGCCTTCGTTACATTGCTACGTCATATCGAAATAACAGTCCACGGTCTTCTACTTACCTGGGTGTAAGAATATTCGGGCTGGTAACTGCATGCTAGAATTTCCATACCAGTATGTTGGAATATTACTTCTTACAATTCTTCAGTCCAGACGATTGCTGGAGAAGATTATGTCAGCACTCTCAGATGAAGACCGGATAACATCCATGATCAAGTATGACATAATGTTCAAGATGCCAGTGACATAATGAAGGAGAGCTACGACATCAACGCCGAGAAGGGTGGTTACCATGAAGGCGATCGAGTTTGGGTATATAATCCACAACGTCGATGGGGCCTGTCTCCAAAACTTCAAAAGAATTGGGAGGGGCCACACGAGGTGTTGAAGCGGATTAACGATGTAATATACCGCATAAGGCGAACACCACATACTAAGCCAAGAGTCGTATATTTTAATCGATTAGCCCCATACTCTGGAGACAATAATGACGAAGCCGCTGGCTTGCGCCGAGTAGATAGCCACTAGCAGGGACTAACATTCGACGATTTTATGGAGGAGTATTCTGGTTCGAGAAAAACTCGATTTGGGGTGACCATCGAGAAACAGCAAGATTTGTTCACGGTGCCGCGAGACTACGCGCTTGCTCATTGCGTAGCCCGAAATCTGCGAATGGCCAAAGGAATTGACAGAGAATTTAAAGAGAGATTTGGCAGAATCGAAAAATTAAGGCAGCAGCGACCAGCAATTGGGAAGAGTCTCCAATTTTGTCACGAAAAAACTGTCAAGCCTGAAGCCAACCTATCGTGCCTTATGGGAGGCCCTGGTCCACTTACGTGAACAAAAATTATATATGTTACTTGTTGTACCTGTAACAATTTAAAGAAATATGTATATATTTTTCTCACAAATAACATTTCTGTAAAATTCTACTTTAAATCGAATGCTTCTATTGTGTTGTAACATATTCGAACACGTAATCTGAATTGAATGGATCTACTTTGTCCTAGGTGACACAATATAGCAGTATTTTACAGAAACTTTATTTCTGAGAAAAAGTAAATATATATCTAAATTATTACATGTACACAAGTCAGATACAATAATGTCTTGTCGTATATCCTTTCACTTGTCCAGGCTTATTCATTACAATAAAGGGAAAAGCTAATAAAGCAAATAACTAATGAAGTAAATACAAATTGCACTAGAATTCAACAAATAGCAAACCATTACAAAATAAAGCTACATTTCAAATAAAATTTAAAAAAATGACTTAAAGTAGGTATTTCTAGATAAGTAATGAATATTAGAAAAATTAAAAATTCCCTCAAACTAAGCAGATATAAATTAGAGGTTGAGTTTTGGAGCAATATCTCCGTACTAGTAAAAATAAATTAAATGTTTTCAAATTGAATGAAAAAGTAATCGTCGGAGGAAGCTGTGTAAAGAACAAGATTTTCGGTAGATTTAAACATAGAGGCGGTTTGATTTTAGTTTCAATATAGGTTTAAATTTAGAAATTTTAATTGTAATACACTTTTACGAGGATCGACCCGCTTTAGTTTTCCTGCTGCTCAGCCGATGCTTCCTTACCACATCTACTTCGAATGTGACCAATCTTTCCACAATTCCAGCATCGCAGTACTCTTTTATTTGATTTGATCTGATTTAGGACTCGACTAATGACTCCATGAACTCCTCATTTTCCTGTTTGTCGACAGTACAGACACGAGCATGGTTCGAGATGCTTGTTTTGCAGTCTCAAACTCAAGTGCGTGCGCCAAAGCATCGATTAAGGTGTTTGGTCGTGCTAAATTCCTGAAGATTTTCACATTTATTCTGGGACCGATTCTTCAGTTGGGTATGGTATACTTGCTCCAAATGTGCATGGCCATATCTCATCTCCAACCGTTTAATGAGTTGAGAATAATCCTAGCGTTCCTCAGGAGGTAGTATCTGCAAAATATCCTAGCATCACCCCTCAACACTATGATTAAAGCAGTAGCCTTTTCGACAGATGGCTTTCCATCAAAAGTTGGTGGCTTAATTCTGGTTTTTGAGATAGCCACTGCTTCTTTTATTTAGACGGACCGCGGCATAACTTCTTCGTTGACTTGCTTGAAATCCGAATGATTCGTGGTCACAAATAATTTCATCCTGGCCGTTATTTCCTCTAAAAGTCTAGAATGTTCTAGAAGTTTCGACTTTTCCCCAATTTTCTCCTCCACAGCATAACTTCCTCGTTTAATGCTTCAGCGTTTTCTTTTAGTCGCTGTTCTTTCTCCACCTGTTCCAGACTTTTCACATTGTCCAGATTCTTCTGTTCCATTTGAGTTTGTGAATCTATTAGTCGCTGTTCCACTTTTTATTCCGTCACTTTTCACTTTTAATTCCGTGAGTTTCACTCTATTCGCCATCACGATATTTAAAATAAACGTCTTTTCGCACTGTATATTTATTTAAACGAATACTTAATTGTCTTCTTAGTCCGTTATTTATTAATTAACTTCACCTTCCACATCTGACATCACTGTAAAATACTTGTCTTTTTTCTGTGAAATGTTTGTGTCTGCGGGGTTCTTAAATAAAACTAACGGTAACTTTATACACTCACTATATTAATAATAAAAACGAATAACAATTTAAAAACTAATTACTAACAATAAGCACATTTAAGTATTTATATGTATGTAAGTTCACTCGGCGATGATTTGGTATCGAAATGAATAAATTCCTTCCTCGACGGCTTATATATCGGCCGTCGAACATCTGTCGAGTTTTCTATATCTATCGCAAAGGTGCGAGAGGTGTGATACGTGACGTATCGTTGGATGAGTCAGTCATCAGTAGTCATCACAATATCTACAAAGTCCCAACTTAAAATCTACAGGCAGTGTGAAGTAGTCAAGCCACCGTCACTAAAAGCAAATATTATTCATACACACTAAATACAAAATATATTAATTTGGTAATTCATTGTACGAGTAGAAATACTGAAAATACCACAACAATTTTCGGAAAAGATCAGCAAGGAATTACTTTCGAAAAACAAAACACTCTGAAAGCCAGAAAGCTGGACTGGTGGCTCCAAATTGACACTTTTTATTGTTTGTATTGTATGCAAATAGTTCATGCTACAAACGTTTGTAAAAGGATTTTGAAAATGAATTTTTGGTATTTCATATGTTGAAAAAATGTTTGGTACTGGAAGAGTGAAATTAAAGAAGCGACAATTAGCAGGTTTAATAGATGTTCCACGAATGTTTTCGCCATTGCAAATGTCTGTCCGGGTAGAGATGTGTGAACAATTTTTAATACTTTGTGGGAACAAACCAGATTTAATAATCGACCGATTTATAACGGGAGATGCAACTTAGGTCATCGATACAGTGGTATATTAAGAGCTTCAGCCACTCCAAGGAGTTTAGGTCACCATTATAGAGCAAAAATAATGGCAACTGTTTTTTGGAATCGTCAAGGAATTCTGCTGAGAATCATTTTGCAGAAAAACTAAAACATTACGAGAAACAGAAAAAGTACTGTAATACCTGTATTCAAAAGCAATTAAATAAAATATATCAATTTTTATTGATGCTCTAGTCTTTTGTTTTCATTCCCAAATCCGTAAAAATTAAAAAGGCCGCTCATAACTAGAGTAGTCAGATTTTCCCCACGTTCCAGAATTCTACTCTAATTTACTACCAGATATTTGCTGCCATCTGGCATCGTGTTAATGGACTTACACCTATTTACGTATTTTCTTCTCTTCTGTACCGGCATAGCCGGTCAAGGGAAAGGTTGCCACTTTCGGCATAGTCTCTTTCGTCCGTCAGATGTCACTAGATTATATGGTGCCACCTGATAGAACAAAATTTGCTATACCTTATAAGTCGATTTAAGCTTTATTTACTTCACTAGCTTAACTGATGACGCCTAATAGTAGATGGCAGAAACACGTGTCTTAAGCAGAAGTAAATGCTGGAAAATACGAGGTGTATTGTCCATGTGTACAGTTACAGACGTGTAAATTGCATGTCTGTTTCATTTGTAACAAATGCGTAATACGTGCTTAACGTATTGATATATTTAAACCTTTTTTTGTATAGATGATATTCAGTTTAACCTCAGAATGGTGGATAAGTGAATCATTCTTTAACAAAAAAAAAGATGATTTCCGTACTCAACAAGGGTTAATATATATCTTATTACTAATACATTAATTTTTGCATATTCTTCCTTTTGATGATTTCGGAGACACCAATAAAATACCGTCTTTCTTGATTCGCTTAATCCGATTTGACGGGGCTTTTTCTTCTGACTTCAGCTTTGGATATTATTACACATACTGTGTAAAATATTAAACAAACTGTTAATTATTATTGATTGAAGAAAAAATAAGAACTTGTTATTTAAAACAAAGAAAAAGTTGTGTAATTTGGTTCACAAATCAATACAAATTTAAACTAGATGGCACTCAGAAAATATATACCGAAATTTCCACTTGACTGAAGTTGATATATTTTGTTAGAAATTTAAGTCTCAAGACAAATTTTGTTCACTAGAAATGGGCGTATAATTCCGTAAAATTTCAGAAAATTCTTTAAAATCCTGTTGTCGTTCACTTTGTTCCATTTCCAGTCGTGTCTTTAAGGCTTTTACATTTTCTTCTGCCAATTCCAACTTATTTCTCAATGAATTTTCATCTTCTTTGGCCCTTGAACTAATCAATGTATACGTAGATTGCCGTCCAGAATTATCTAATTCTAAACGAGCGATTTTTGCTTCCAGTTTAGCGTTTCTTTGTCTTTCAGTCTTATATTGCATTTGGGCTTCGGCAAGACTCTTTCGTTCACTTTCTAAGCGTTTATTTGTCATTTCGGTTAATTCTAATAACCTCATACGTTCCGCTTCTAAACGCATCACCAACTTGTCGTCGGTCGCAATTACCTAGACAAAAAAGGTATAAATACTTACATAAAGGGCTGTAGGACTTAAAATGAATGTGTAAATTAATTTAAAATGTAGATTAACAAGTATTAAGAGTGTCCACGTGAAATTTCTAATGAACAAATATTTAATCGAATATGTGCAGACAAACAAATGAATCGTGATCAATCAAAGAAATGTATTAAACAAACTGGTGTACAAGATGATGGCATCTCATTAGAAAATAGAAATTATCACTTAAATAACTATCAGAAATTTAGAATAGGAAAAATATACGAGAAAACCTGTAAATGAATAATGTAATATATTATCCGAATTATTACTAATACTACTTTAACTAATATCGATTAATTAATAAAATTAAATTTTATGTAAAGAAGCTATTCACTGGAATGGTATTCTGCATGTTCTCTTCCATTGGCATATAAGACGCTTATTGGCTTTATGGGCAGGTTACCAAATTCTTAGAGAAAAATTTGAAAAACAGTCCTTACAATCTTGTTATATACTTTTGCAATCGTTCACTGATCGTAAATCTGATATACAGGGTCCGGCAACGAAACGGGGACGGAAGATTACACGCGTATTTTAAAGTTAGTCAAATATTTAGTCATCGGATATCCTTCCGTACCATCAAGCACACGTTTTAAAAATATTTTGTTTTATACATACATGGTGTTCCAGATGGAAATGCCAGACTAAAGTTGCATTTTTTTAAATGGAACACCCTGTATATTAATAGATAAAATGATCCGCGCTTGAAAGCTGGTTACATCGATATAATGTTGTATGGGTCTAAAGTTGATAGTATCTGTGTAAATAATTATTTTACTTGATAAATTGATACATTTCAGTACTATTCTGCATAAGGAAAATCAAAAGATCCGAAACCAATAGAATAGAATATTTTCTACTAGTATGCACTTTCGTTGCTACGTGAAATAAATTCTGCAACTGCTCGCGTTATACAGGGTGTTCACAATTTCGCAAAATCGAAGAAATCTCGTAATTTTTAAATGGAGCACCCTGTATATTTTTAGCTCATTGAAAAGCCCTTATACTACGCTTTCTATTGATACCTCAATTGATGCACCTAGGATGGATCATTTGCTAATTATTTCTTTTTAGAGTTGAATTAATGAAAAATGCTTGTATTTTTAGTAGCTAATTTGCGCTTTTAAACCTTCTGTAAGATCGGATATTCAACAAATTGATTTTTCACTCAGCGGTGAAAGCAAACATTAAATTAATATAAAGTAATATAGCATTTTCAATAGATTCACTGCTGATCAAGTTATCTGGTTTACTGCTTCTAAATTTCCCCAGTGGTTTTCCATCGCTTCTCACAGCTCTTCACTACTTGCTGGTCTAAAATCACTTTGGTATATTTGCTTAACTAATAGTCCCTAAACATTTTCAATGGGATTAAGATCGGGACTACGCGCAGGCCATGGTAATATATTAATATGCTCCTCCAGCCAATTCCTCGAAATTACTGAAGTGTGAACAGGACAATTGTCCTGTTGTAATGTGAAGTTATTTCCGTAAATTTGTGTTACGGAGGGAAGCATAATATTTTCTAATATGTATATTCTTATGCGTGATGGAGTTAAAACGATTCTCTACTCTCCAGCAAACACCTTTTCCGCTAATCCATGACCAACCATTCCCTGAAAAATGGCCGCTGGAGCAAGTCCGATTTAAATATTGATCATCATACCTACGATTTTCAGGCCGATATACACGAAGACGACCGTTCTTATGTGAGACTGAAGAACTTTTTCGTCAGTGAAAATGACATTATCTCAGAAACCTTGCTACATGTTCGGATATTGATTAGAAAAATTCTATTCTATAAGCTGCTGCATAATTTTTTAAACCATATTCTCTAATACGACGCCGTGCGACGCAAGCAGATAATGAAAAAATTATCATGTGAACTAGAGATGGTTGCTCTGAACCGAACCTGTTCCTTTGAACCTAGTTCGCGTGCCGGAGCAGGTGCACCTAGTTCGCATTTTCCAAAAGAGTAGATCCGATTGAAACGATTCCGAGTCGTACAATTCTGATTCCGATCGTTCAAGTCGGAGCGCCCGAGAGTTGATCTCGCAGTTGCACCTACATATTCGCATCGTATTATGTAAAAGAGTAGGTCCGCCTGGAACGAGTCCGACTAAGCGAAGCGAAATGTGAGAAATAAACGACGCAACTACTCCTATACCTATGTATAAATAAATACAACTGGCAATTGTAGTTGCTGCGATTCCGAATAATTGTATATAGAATTGTGCAACCAAATATGTATACTTATTTTTAAATAATTAGTATGATTTCTAGTCATAAGAAAAACTAAATTTTTAGCTACACAAAAAATATATAATAAAAAGTAAAAATAATAAGAACTAATACATAAAAAATAGTTTTAATTTTTGTATTTAAATCTAAATGAAATCATCGTTCATATTCAGGAAAACAAGTTTTTCTACTTTACTCGCACTTAACCGTGTTCTTCTTTCATTTAAAATATACCCCGCTTTAGAAAAGAGTCTCTCGCATGGAACTGAAGTAGCCATTGCACAACATATTTCCTTTACAACGATACTTAGATTCGGGAATAAATATTCACTGTCCTTCCACCACTGAAATGGATCCTGATTTCGATCAGCCATTTCACATTCTAAATATCGTTGCACTTCCATTATTGCGCGAGAATTTGCAGACCCTGGGACTTCAACATTAGATAACATTTTATCTATTGAGGTATTATTGGTATTATTTTTGTGATTAGTCTAACGAATGTTTCTTTTTTTCTAACTTTAAACATTCTTTCTAACCGCCGCCGTCAATAAATTAAATACATTCAACACATTGCATATTAGAATGACATGGGATTTTCTAGTGTTGCATTGAAAAGCATACAAAAATTATTTTAAACCTATGTATGTATGTATATCGTATGCACTTTAATTTAAAAAAAAAATCTATAAATTGCAATCTGACACCTCATTTAAAATGTAATAATTTAACTGCTATTTGTATATCCAAGCTGTGTGCCTAAGTAAACATAAAGATTACCCTGACTGATCGGACGCAAAATATGACTCACAATCGGTCGGAGTCGGAACTGATTTGTGCACCTAGTTTGCCGCACCTAGTTCGGAACTGGAATCCTGGTAGGTGCACCTACTCCGCTCAAGGAGTAGGTTATATCATCTCTAATGTGAACAGTTTTACTGACGGTATCAAAAGGATATTCTAGTAAATATTGAGCCAAATTCTAGTCCTGTTCATTTGTAGAAGCCTTATGACGACTCAATAGAAAACGTGGTTCAGACGTTTTCTATTGAGCAAGTTATTATTTTGCCATTTACGGTAAATATTGTGAATCCTGCTCTTTCTAACATTTAAATCAGCGGCCACCATTCGCAAGGACCATCCATTATCAAGTAAAACTACTGCTCTTGATTTCTGTCTCAAATGCGTTCTCATAATGAAAATTGTTTGTTAAATGACAAATACAAACTAACATTGGTGACATTTCATAAATTGACAAATCATCATTTTATCACAATAGTACTTGTATTCTGTACTGAACACACGATTTTGAATAATATTTTTGATATTATTAAAAACGTTTTATTTAATTATTAATTTTTTATATATGTGTCGTAGCTTGGCTTCCAGTAAACAAAATGTTATAAAATTTTTGCAGATTATTTACGAAACTTTATACTTAAGTTAATCTACCACCAACAGATGGCACTACTAATTTCGATCAAATACAGTGATTCTGATTATTTCCGGGTTAGAGATTGTATTTAAACAAGCCGATGACGAAATTAGATACCTATCATTATTGGTGAAATGAAAAATACACGAACCTCGGGTTCAAATCATATACCATGCAAGATATCACGTTTCGTGGAGCCTATGTGTTTTCAACTTTTGACGCAGTTGATTAACTTGTTCTTCCAGCAATGTATTTTTCCTAAAGCTTTGAAGACGTCAGTAATTAATCTGGTATCTGGAATATGTTATGTTGAATCGATTGATGGATCATTTACATCGAAATAACATAATTGTAGATAGAGAGATCTCTCCCTACACATTGGCGAGTACCCTACCGATGTCTTTTGCGCAGACCACAGCATTTTGCTTGAAAAACTGAGAGTTATGATGCGTGTTGCGACTGATTGGTTTAAATCTTATTTGTCAAATTGTGCACAATTTGATAGAATATCAATTTTGTACAGTTAATTTCAATGAAATCTAGTACACCTAATTTTGTATGGTTTAAGTCGTTCTTATTAATCACTTTTGTTTGTTTCTGTCACTGTGACAAGAAGTCGATGTGAAAATGATAAAGTGTTAATTCTCTCCAAATTAGAAGACGGTTGGTCGATACGGACAATAGCTCGGCATTATAATATTGCTAAAAGCACTGTGCAGTGTGCTGGGAAAAAAAGATAGGATCAAGAAGGAGCAATCATTAGAATGGAAGGATCGTAGCGTTCGAAAATATCCACTGCCGAAGAAGACGAAGTTCTTTTGAACTATTTGAGACAAATCCTATTTGAATTAGCTAGGCAAGCCGCTTTTTAACATATTTTCCTCGCTCATCGTCTACCATATGCCGAAGAATTAAAAATTCCGAATTAAGAAACTCGGCCAGTACTAGAAAACCATTTTTGACAGAAGAGCAAAAGCAGATTCGGTTTTGCTTAAATTATATATGTATATATAACAAGTGTTCATTTGAAAAGTCAATCTATGTTACTTTGAAATTTTGATAGTATAAGACGCAAATATCAAATATATTAGTATGTGTTTGTTATTCCGTAAACGTAAATCCAAATGACATTTGACAATGTCAATCACTAATTAGGGCATAAAATAATCGTGCGTCGATTCTGGTTTAAATAAATTGCTTCTCAGTTTTAATTTAAAATGGCTTTCACTTTAGAACATAAAATTTTTTTAGTCCAGGCTTATTTTCGAAGTGGTAATAAAATTGATGGTTTATGGGTTTATTCAGTTCATGATTGCATGGTAGAATTTCAAGTTGAGTTTCCACATTTTGTAATAGATTATATACAATTTAAGAATACTTTGGATAGAATTTTAAAACTTTTTTCTGAAACTGGTAGTCTCTTAAGAAAATCAGGCAGCGGAGCAGTTAAGAAACGTACACCTCAAGTTGTCAATCGTGTTGAAGAAACAATGGAAAATGAACCACAAACATCTGTTCGACATTTGAGTCAACAAATAAACCTTTCTGTTGGTACAACTCACAAGTTATTAAAAAAAGATATGCAACTTTATCCATACCGTGTCACAGCAGTACAAGAATTGTTAGAAATTGATTACCTACCAAGGTGTTAAATTGCATGAACGTGCAGGCCAGGTAATTTCAGTATTTTGACTAATTATACGCTCATAAAAAAATTCTCTTAAATAATCCAAAGATTCTGCAGTACAGTGACAAGGTGCTCGTCTTGTTGGAAATATGCATTTTGTAGTTCATCATCATGCAACTGATTGACAAATGATTGTCAAATTTCCGTACGGCACCTTTGAGCAGTTAACGTTCCCTGAAAAAATATTGGTCCAATGATTCGCCTTTGGCTTATCGCTGCCCAAACACCAATTTTCTCTGGATGTAGCGATTCTTCATTAATTACATGTGGATTTTCACTACTCCAAATTCTTGTATTTTGTGAATTTACGTATCCCGTTTTATAAAACCATGCTTAATCAGTAAAGATGACTCTTTGCGACAGTTCTCCATTATTGTTCATATTTACAAACCAATTACAAAACTGTAGTCTACGTGGGTAATCAACTTCTAACAATTCTTGTACTGCTGTGACACGGTATGGATAAAGTTGCATATCTTTTTTTAATAACTTGTGAGTTGTGCCAACAGAAAGGTTTATTTGTTGACTCAAATGTCGAACAGATGCTTGTGGTTCATTTTCTATTATTTCTTCAACACGATTGACAACTTGAGGTTTCGAAAATAAGCCTGGACTAAAAAAATTTTATGTTCTAAAGTGAAAGCCATTTTAAAACTGAGAAGCAATTTATTTAAACCAGAATCGGCGCACGATTATTTTATGCACTAACTGATATTTTTGATTGACATTATCAAATGTCATTTGGATTTACGTTTACGGAACAACAAACATATACATACTAATATATTTGCGATTTATTCTATCAAAATTTCAAAGTAACCGAGATTGACTTTTCAAATGAACACTTGTTACATGAATATTTGAATATCCTGGAAAATGTTATGCTTCCCGAAGCATCGCAGTTATACGGAATAATTTTATCTTTCAACAAGATAATTGTCCCGTGCATAAGTTTGAGATGTAATGCTACATAAACTAAACGTCGAAGAACTATGATTATAGCTTTCTTTTTTGAAAATTTTCACTACTTATAAGACCCAACTTACTACCACGAAGGTCGGAGATCGAATTCTCAATCACCCGCTGCATAGAAAACGATAGGGGGGGGGGGGGGGGGGGGGTGATACAGTTACCAAATTTAAACACAGATAGCGATATGCATACCCGTTGAATGTATTTAAATGATTCGCAAACAAATTAAGATACCGGGACTTGACAATAAATAAAGGAAAACAAAAAGGAAAATTAAAGCGTAACACTAACTGAAAATTTGTTAAAGTTAATACTTACATCTTTTCCCGAAATTGGTCTGTTAAACCTTTGATCTTGGGTCCTAGTTGTCTCAGATAATTTTTCTTCTAGTTCGCGTTTAATGTGGTTATATTTACATTGTTCCTTTGATAATTCGGTTCGCAAATTCTTACATTCACGCTGAAGTTTCATTATCATTTGATCCTTATGTTTTGAATCGTCGTTTTGCACATTCTTGATAGTGGAAAGTTGACTTGTCAACGTTGTTATAAGATCTCTATTATTATCTTGTTGTTCCGTTAACATTAACGTTTTCGTTTTAAAGATCGAGTTTTCAGATTCTAATGCTCTGCTGCGAGCTCGAGACCCATCCAACTTCTTTTTGAATTCTTGAATTTCATTCTTCAGACTAACATTTTCTCGCGATAAAATTTCTAATCGACGATCACATTTGATATTTGTTGGCGGTTCTACAAATTTCATATCAGGTTCTGTAATTAATAATTGTAATTATTATTTGTGATAATAAATAAACAAAATATTATTCATGGACTTTTTGAATAAAATCGAAAAGTAAGTTTATATTGAGCATCTAGGTATTGTACACATGTATTTAAATTTTTCTCTTTTCCGACTACATATTTTAAATCATACATATTTTTTTCTAAAACATTTGGACATTTAAAATAACAAGCATTATATATTTATATAATGCTTGTAATGCAAAATATACTATACTATATGTAATTAAATTAATAGGACCAACTGTGAGATTATATTAGGTGTGACTGAAATTAAATATATATTTCATTTAAATCTTATAATTAACTAGTATGCAAACCTTTTATATGTAAAGTTATCAAAATATAAAAGGCATTTTAAAGTATTAATATTTTTCGTAATTGCACTGGTCAATAAAGTTTTCTTTCTTATTTTTTTATAGTAATAATAAATTTAACACATTCACGTTTTCTTTCAATCTAATTAGTACATCTGATGTTATGAGATATGTCTCCGAAATTAAAAGTAGGTAATGCATGCGGCGTGGTTGGTATTAGTATACAAATGCTAAAACTACGTATGCCCGAACTACCAGAATATATTCGTTATTTATTAAACAGGTGCTTTATTCATGTACCTTACCTGACACTTGACAACAATCGGTTACACACCCCTCCTCTAAGGTAAGTAATCCAGCGAGTTTCACTGATCTTCGACCTATTAGTATTTTGCCTGTGCTGACAAAGATTATGAAAAAAGCAATGTCACAGCAGATTCGACAATTTTTACAATTAGCAAATGTGTTACCGGAGTATCAGTCGGGCTTTAGACTGAACCAATCGAGCGCACTTGTCAAGAGCACCAACATCTGATGACATCCGGACTACTCGAAAGCATTTGACACATCGCACCATGAAATAATGATTACAAAACTTAGTTACAGCAAACGCCAATTAAGTTGGCGCGAGGAGGGGGTGCGCAGCAGCCGTTTTTGAAAACGTCCACTCCCACTACTCAAGTATTGTCAGAATACATTTGTCATTGACGTTTGACGGAACATAATGTCTTTGCTAGGGGATCATAAAGTGATACACGCTCAGAGGTTAGAATTATCTGACATTTGATGTAAAACCAAATACAAATCTCCCCACTACTTCTAATCCTGCGCGAACTTACCCCTCCTCGCGCCAAGTTAATTGGCGTTTGCTATACTTTGGTTTTGATGTAGATGCCTGTAACTTGCTTGCATCCTTCCTTGTAAACAGGCGTCAGAGGGTTCGCGTCAATAACACTTATTCGACTGAGGCTCGTGTCGTTTTGGGTGCCCCATAGGGATCCATTATAGCATCATTACTTTTTATTTTATATACCGTGGACTTTTCAAAGACTTCGAGGTACTGTACACCACACTTATATGCAGATGATACTCAACTATACTGCACCTTTGACATTAATCAGTTACCAGAGAATGCTGCTTGAATAAATTCTGACTTAGACACTCTATTGCGGATTTCCAGTAATCATTGCTTAAGGATGAACCATTCGAAATCACAGATATTACTATTTTCTAAACGTAAACATGGGGCCATGTGCGGACTGGATATAAGGGTTGATGGCCATACGCTTCTGATTGCAGAGACTGTGACCGGCCTAACTGTTGACAAAATTTTAAGATTTAAAGTTTTCACAAACTTATCCAGAAGTCCATTGCGGTATTAAAGCGTCTGTACAGCTACAAAGAAATTATATACACGTATATAGTTTCTCTGTATACAATTATTTGATTTTATCATGTTTCGACTATTGCGACGTCGTTTACGGTCCGTGATTAGACAACGAATATGTAAGAAGAAGATATCTGCATTTTTGTTCCTTTGTCCATAAAATGCTATTATCAAATGCACCAAGTTACACTGCGATCCTTCTAACCAGAAGAAGTGCATTCATTCCAGGCAGCTTCGATTCACTAATAATTTTACGGTACCGCAACACAGCTCCGTACTGTTTGAGAGATCTTTTTCGAATGCAGCTCCGACTAATTACAATACACCTCAAGTCTTGTCTCAGTGCGAATATTTTTAAAAGTAAAAATTCGTGAAAAGCCACATCTATCCCGGAACGTGTGGATGCATTTCGCTCTCATTAGAGCTCGTCTGCACAATGATATCCTGGAGACAGACATGACTACTCACTTCTACACTTGTTTTTGAATTTTGAACTTCCTAACAACAGGAATGTTGACGTCGCGACCTGTTGCGTTCTACATACTGGTACAAACTTAGCTTGTCAAATTATAGTAATTAACGCAACACATTAGGCGACATTTGCATGTGGAAATGAGATTTAATAGTCAATAGTTTTCATTTGCAGTAATTTGAAAGTGTGTTATTACATTACATTTACAATATACACGTTAGTCTAAGTTTTGTATCTAGTGGCTGGGTAGAACAGTTTATCTTGACATTATTATTATTATTAATACGTGTATTTTATGCGTTGACCACAATTAGTCAAAAATATCCATTCGAACTAAGTAATGCATATTTCTGTTACTGGCATCTTCGAGTATAATAGATGAAACATAAGTTTACTTAAATGGAATCGTTGTTAAACCTTTTTCCCATTCAATTTAGAAATCATTTAAACATACAAACATATAAACGATTTAAAATACCTTTTACATTCGAAAACTCCATATTTTATATACTTCTAAAATAAACTTACATTTCGATTTAAATTCTTTAGTAGATACTTTTGTCTTGAAGTTGCCTCAATCTTTCCCTTAGTTCACCGTTCTTTTGCTGTAAATCACAAATCATCTGTGCTCTTCCCCTCCAATTACATCCATTATTTACCAAATTTTGCAAAGTTTCAAAATTATCACCAACTTCTTGTTGAAGAAGCTTATTGGCTAATTTTAAATCATTCTTCAATTGAACATTGGCATTTTTAGATTCGAATAACTTTGCTATGACACTGCTCAATTTTTCATTTAGTTGCTTAATTTCGTCTTCTTGGTCTGTGCTTGATTTTACTGGAGTCTCTTCTTTAAGGAAAATAATTAATAAATAAAAAATAATAATAGTTTCAAAAAATACCTTTTTTTGGCTGTACATATTCTTCGTCTTCTTTTTGACGGAAAATGAACAATTGATGTTCTAACTTCGAAAATCTCGTTTTCATAGATTCTAATTCAGATGATTTCTCTCGAAGTTTCTTACTTAGTTCTACAATTTTAGCACTAGCTATACTAGAAACGGAAGAATAGCTATTTGACGGCGCAACATCTTCGAATTGTTTCACTTGCTTCGTTAACGTTTGAATTTGCTCCTGTTCCTTCTTCAATTTAGTTTCAGCTTCTGTAAGATTCTTCTTAAGCATACCATTTTCATGTGTCAAATACTAAAAAATATATCTATTTATATCACGTAAAATTGGTATCAGAAAATGCATTGTTAGGAACGTTGTAAGTACCGTTATCAATTTTACTAATGCTAACATTGTGAACGCAGCAGAGATAGAGAGGAACTCAGAGAAGCTCTGCCTCTGGCATTAACTGCATATTGAACAGTTTTATTAATCCCAATAAAACTTCGACGAATTACACTGTACCTTTTAGTATGATACTAGCATCGAACACTGACTAATTGAACTATTGCATCAACGGAGAAGAAATAGGAGAAGACAATAAAATCAATGCATATGTGGATTACTCCATTTTATATTAAAACTATGAAATCGCCGAAAAAGATGGATTCTTACCAAGTTACCTAGAATTTTTAGATTAAATATTATTTAAATTTTCGTCTAATACAAAAAATACATTTAGTAGTGAAAAAGTTTTACCTACGTCAAAGTATACTAAGAAACACTTGACAAAAAAAAATAAGAGAAAAATCGTACAAAACTTGTTGTTTTGATGTACTAATAGAATCAACAATACCAATAATACCATGCTTTAAAGAACATCTGCAAAAAATAAAGATAGAGAAAACTGTGTTCTAAATACAAAATCTGTAGTCACACAGAACACTCTTCCACTCCTCTGTACCTTTGTTGCCTCTATTCGGTTCAACTACATATTGTTACACTTCGTGTATATAAGAATATTCTAATTTAATTTTAAATTATATTTCTTCGCAAAAATATTTCGAATTTAAAAATATGAATTCAAACTTACCCATTTTCTATGTATATTCGTATTCGAAAACGATAATAAAAGAAAGTCTTTCTTTTGTTATTGTACTACAACGGACCCTTCAAAATCTACCTGACTGAGAATGGTCACCAAGTATCTAACGTTCGTTTACAAATATTTTAAATTTCGTTTTTAAAACTTAGTTATTTAACCAACTACGTACTCTTCTTTATAACTATATCATATCGCATATCGTTTTAAAGCTTGCTTCACAAGGAATATTTTAATGATATTTGTTTCATCGATATCGCAACTCTTAGCTCGCGCTTTTGATTAATTAATCTCTCTCCACCTTAGGCCATAAAACAAACCTACCCAAACCAGTGTCCTCTTTTACACAAATTCCTTCTTCTGTTTAAAACCTTCGTAAGAAAAACATCTTACTCCGCGTGCTCTTCGGCATACAACATGCCATGCTGTCCGACATTCTTTGTTTCCATGACATGTCTGGCTGCGACATGTTTTCAAGGTAACTCTGTACCGCCTCACACGGAAATGTAGGCAAATATAGAGCAGCGATATTTGCAATTAAATTTTGCGTTAAGCTGGGAAGTAATCTTAAGAACAGCATATGGAGATGCTAGTTTGACTTCTCTTTCAAAAAGCGCCATGAAAAAATTGAATGTCGCTCGGGACGGCTGTCGACATCGAAAACTGATGAAAGCGTGTCGAAGGTGCATTCTGTGTTAGCAAGAGACAGACGGTTAACAATCAGGGTGGTTGCACATGAGGTAATCATGAGTCAGAATATTGTTCATCGAATTTTAACAGAGGAACTAGGCATGAGAAAAACTTATGCAAAACTGGTGCCCAAGAATTTCTCTGATGAACAAAAAGAAATTCGCTTATCCATTAGCCAAGAACTGTTGGATCGCTTGACAACCGAACCCAACTTCATACACAGAACAATCAGAGATGACTAGAGGGGACCAATCCGGAGCGATATTGATAAATACTTCATATAAAAGCCGAAAAACTCCAATAATTTATCAATATATATATATATATATATATATATATATATATATATATATATATCAATTTATATATATATATATAAATTGATAAATTAATTATTGGAGTTTTTCGGCTTTTATATGAAATATTTACCAATATCGCTCCGGATTGGTCCACTCTAGAGATGACGAATCATGGGTATTTGAATACGATCAGGAAACAAAAGCACAAAGCGTGGAGTGTCACACACCACCATCATTGCGGCCGAAAAAAGCTCACATTAGCAAATCCCGAATCAAGTGTATGCTTAGCGTCTTTTTTTATTATCGTGGAGTTGTCCATACCGCAGGCTCAGACAGCGAATCAAACCTTTAATCGCGAAGTCCTTGAACGTTTGCGGAAAAGAGTGTTGCGTGTGTCGCCTGACATTGCCACCTCTTGCATCTTGCATCACGATAATGTCTCCAGTCACACCTTATTGTCAGTTAGAGAATTTATGGAAGAACAAAACATTCTGGCACTTCCACACCCACCCTGCAGACCAGGCATGTGATTATTTTCTTTTTCCAACGCTTAAGCGGAAGTTGAAAGATTACCATTACAGAGCAATAGACAACATTCAAAGAGTCATGACGCGCGACGCAGGTTCTAAACATCCTAAAAGAACAAGACTTGTTACCAGGAATGGCAAAGTCGCTGTAAACGTTGTGTGCATTCCCAAGGAGCATACTTTGAAGGCTACAATGTTAAATTGTAGGTTCATTAAAAAAACAACTTTAAAATAGATTATTCTCAGACATACCTACCTCGTATTACTTGACTATTCTCTGACAGTCTCAGCTAGGTTAGGCTGTCTACTTTTGTGCTACTTTTAATATGCGGTGGGCATTTTTGTATATTTTTTTATTTTTAGGCAAATATGTAGGACAGAAATTAAAGACAACATAACAATAATATGTACTACTTCATATACGGTGTCCTTTTTATTAATGTATTAATTTAATTACTACTAGACCAACACGGTCCGTGTTGGTCTAGTAGGTTAGTTTAGTCATCAGACTATGAATCCGACAAACTGTGTTCGAATTTTGGTACAAGCTATAAAATTGGTAGCATTTTTTTAGCCCCATGATTACCCTGAAGTAGTAATAGACATCCAGTGCCTAGCGCTAGCCACATTATCAACCTGATTTACTGCAAGTATCAAGTCTTAGCAGACCTTCTATGATACAAGCTTATAGGAAACTATTATTATTCATTATAGGTGATGGTCATAGTTGTCGAATAATATCAATTTTATGAACATACTCGTAGACAAACAGAAGATTTTGTGTGGCATTCGCCGATTCAAAGAAGAATGTAAATGCTGATCACCGTTCATGTCGATCGATTAAAATGATGATCGAAGAAAATGTCGAAAAAGTGGTCGATTTCTTGAAAATTTCGAAAAAGACTAGTGAGTGTCATGGAAATGGAACTTAGAACACCTTAGGCAATAATTCTTAGTCTTCAGAAGCTATTGTAATGTGAGTCACCGTAACTACGTCAGGCGATGATATCATTCAAGAACATGCCAGCAGTCGCCCGGAGGATTTTAGAAGCGGAAATCCGGAATATTTTTAAGAAAGTCTAAAGAAAGAAGCAAAACTTTAGCATTCTTTATTAAAATTAAGAGTATTTAAACATTGACAACTTGAAAACTTCAAAGTGACAACAACTGTCATTTAAAATAAAAGGTTAAATCGTTGATTCAAGGCGCCATGTTAGATGCGTAACGACTGTCAACGGCATGACAGTTGGCAAAAATCTCGGCACTTTTCCAATGTAATTCACGCTTAAGAAATTATTCTTCATGAAAAATAAAATCTTGTATGAACCACTGGCGTTAAAGCAATATAATACCCATAACGCCCTTGGTGCATAAATAACTTTTAAATAAACTTAAGTATTACACATAAGCTGTATATTTTCTGTGATTTAATTCTAAACAATGCTTAAAATTTAGAATGATTACTCTGATTTACAGTGGATCTGGGTTTTAGATAGAAGCATGGCCAGTGTTTTATACATGTTTACTGATTACTAAACTATAAAGATTTTTCACAATTTAGTAACAAAGTATTATTAAGATATGCATAACTATAGTTTCAGCCACGGTTTACAAGCTTTATACCCTCTATTCGTAATCGTATTAAATTTTTGTCCCAAGTACAGCAGCTTATGCACTTGTCTAAGCGTACTTGTAGAGTTCACTTAACTACAGAGTATATACCGAGTGATCAAGATAATTTGTAATCGAGTCATTCATGAACTTGAGTCCGTATGTCTTTTCCGATAGTAACCGTTGCATAGTTATATATTCGACTAACATTTTATTTGACGTTTGTAATGTAGTTGCAGTTCAAATAACGACATACAATTTCGAATTCATGATTACAAACTATCTTGATCGCTCGGTATAAGTGATATATGCCTTGTGCAGTCGCAGTACTCGTGCAAATTAGGTATAATGAAGCAATTTGTAAAAGCATTGAATAAGAATGGAAACTGCTTTAAGTACCTTTGTAATAATTTCCCAGTTTGCCTGACGCAAAACTTAAGGAGGGGCTTCTTCATGGATCCCCAAATTAGAAAACTGGCTTTGGACAGTCATTTTAAAACTACTAGGACTGCAGTTGAAAGGGAAGCCCGGATTGCTTTCGAAAGTGTAATGGAAAACTTTCTAGGAAATCATAAATCATACCAGGGAAGGTGGAATATACACGTGATGGCCGACTACTGTTGGTGTTTAAAAAGAGAAATCCCTACGTCTGTGCATACAAGAAAAACGATTAAACGGTCTTTTCAAACAAAGAGACATCGGTCTTATTAATAAAAGTTTCAGAAATTCGATTAATACTACGAGAATTGTTCGGAAACTACGTGGCCTAACACAGAGATGGCGCCAATTCGCAGGAATCTTCTTTACCATTCTGTAGAATCATCCTTTAATAGGTTAAATATGACAGTACAGAGCCATCTATCAATTACATTGTTTTTTTTTGACAGTACGCCAAAGTAAACGTCTCGTGTGATTTGGTAATAATGGAGAAAACTGAGTTGAGAGCAGTGTTAAAGTAGTTTCATTTGAAAGGCTTAACACCAACCGAAATCAAAGCAGAGTTAGATTCAACTCTATTAGAATCCGCTCCTTCATTTGCAATGGTTAAAAACTGGGTTGCCGAATTTAAGCGTGGTCGTATGAGCACAAATGATGAATCCCGTAGTGGACGTTCAAAAACTGTTAGTGTTCCGGATGTGTTTGGAAAAGTCCACCGTATCGTCTTGGATGACCGTCGAGTAAAAGTGTGCGAGATAGCAGCCATTCTAGTCTGCTCAAATGACAAAGTGCACAGAATTTTAACTGAAGAATTGGAAATGAAAATATATTGGTTGGGTGCCGCGGTTACTCACACCGGAGCAAAAACTGAAGCGTTGAGTGTTTCTCGCGCACTTTTGGCACGTTTTCGCCGCAATCAGAAGGACTTTGTACGCCGTTCCATTACCGTCGATGGAACTACGTCCACCATTACACTCCCTAACCAAAGAACAAACCAAACAACAGATAAAAAAAGGTTCTCCACCACAAAAGAAGGCAAAAACTGTTTTCTTTTGGGATTCTCATGGCATTATCTTGGTCGACTACTTAGAAAAGGAAAAACAATCAATGGGGAGTATTATACCAATTTGTTGCAATAATTAAATGACGAAATCAAAGAGAAAGTGCCCACAAGTCTGCTATTGCAAATGGCAAAAATTCTTGAATTGGGATTTTAATTAGTGCCTCATTCACCCTATTCCCCAGACTTGGCTCCAAGCGATTATTATCTCTTTCCAAACCTGAAAAATGGCTCAGTGGTAAGAGATTTTCATCTAATTCCGAGATAATCACCGCCGTAAATAGCTATTTCGAGGACTTTCATCGACCTACAATGAAGACGTTACTAATTTGGAATATAGTTGGAATATGGGTGTTAAGCGAGCAGGAGACTATATTGCAAAATAAAATGTTTTCTTTGTTAGTCCACGTAGTTTCCGAACTACCCTCGTATTTAGAAAAATGTAAAAGTGTCAATTTATTAATATTTTTAGATACAATATATGTATGTCATTATATACGATCGTAAAAGGCAATACTATTTAATTTCGTAACCTGTATTGTACCTGGATGTGAAAAAATCAAAATCAAGTTTGAAATCACAACAAGATATTTAGTCACTATTACCTATTAAAATTCAAACCTAAGCAAACAAGCTTAAATTTGTAAATTAGTGAAAAGAACATGTGCGTCTTAAATATTTTTATAAAAGATTATTATAATTAAGTAAGATAACGAAGAAAGCGGTTACTTTCGAAATTAAGGATTTCAATCATTCACTTAGATCCACTAATATTTACAATTATACAATAAACTATGAAGGCAAAATAATGTCGTTTCTTACTTGTACTTGATCACGCAAGTATGCATTCAATTCATCTGGAAAAATTATATCTTTGGGAACGTCTGGAACATAGGTTTCTGATAATCCCAAGTCATTGGTGTTCTTTTCATATTTTTTTCTAATTTCAATATTGGACATTTTAATATTTTGTAATAATATTCATTCTGTCAAAAATCTTACTGACATTACAAATATTGAATAATATTGACACATGCATAAATCATCCAATCATAAAGGATGGCTATAAACGATTGAAACATTTGTTATTAAGATGGTAACAATTTTGCAAGTTTATGTTGACGTCCTGATTTTAAATTAAAATTTGTCAAAGTAAACGTCAAACAACAATGGTCTAATAGTATATTATTTAATGAGCAGGTAATGAAGGCTATTACTCACGGTAATGAAGTTTGCAACACCAGACGAAGGCGAGTGTTATAAATCATTTGAGTGAGTAATAGTAATACTCATTTCATTACTCATTACTTGTGAATAGAATACTATACTTTTTCTAAGACCTTGAAATGACATTTTGTAAATTTTATGTTATATCTTTATTAAATGAAAACACTAATATTAACAACTTGTTTAAACATTACATATTGTACTTCATTTATTATTATTAAAGTTAATGGTAAAATTTGAACAATGAGAACATTCTCTGAAAAAGTTTAAATTTTTTCGTATTCGCCATTCCGTGAAAGCTTTGTATGTAGACTTGCTCGTATTTTTTCTAGATTTTTTGGGCTAACAAATTCAAATAATGTACTTGCGCTGCCTCTACTAGGAGGAGTGCAAATTTCATCTGTTTCTCCGTCAGAATCCATACTTTTCATTTATGATTATACAAATTATAGCAAAATAATAATTGTAAACGTAAACGATGTTAACAACAATTTTTGATAAATTTGACAGGTGTTCGTCAAGATTCCACAACACTCTTCGAACTCGCAGTAACATGATCGAAGTGTTCGATAATGACAAGATCTGTGATTGGCTCTAAAGTGGTGAGTAATGCATACTTAGAACTGTGATTGGATTTAAAGTGTTGAGTAATGAGAATTATTCAATATTGAGAATAATTAATAATATAAATTGCTATGTTAATGAGTGCATTACTAAATAGGAGTAGAAATAGTTATTTATGTACGGTCGCGGTTACATAAAAGCGACCACTAATTTGATATTTTGTGTTATTTTCATAAATTTTGGTAAATCAGGTTTTTAAAATGTTATATATGTTGTCAGCAATGACAGCATTTTTCATTATTAAGTGACATGATGTATACAATAGGAAAAAGTGCCGGTCGCTTTTATGTGAGCGCGACAGTACCTAGGTTCGTAAGTACAGTTTTATGGTCGAGAATACGTTGAGAATATATTCGAGACCATAAACTGTATTGTACGAACCGCGGTCCATATGAGATTTTTCGTCATACCTACGTTTTTTTTTTTTAAATAGACGAATTTTGATGATTTTGCACTTTACTTTTATTATATAGTTCGTAAAGTATAAGTTTTCAGTTCAAGGCCAAATTCAAAGCATATGATTCAAATCAGTACTGCAGAGTACTGCAGACTCAAATAAAGTCAATATTCAATCGCGGAAATAACCGTTTGTCATAAAATATAAACGTCATATTTTGCAATATTGTCAAAATTTTAGTATGTCACTTGCAATATAACCAAAGAAAGCATATACATAACCTACATGTCAAAATAATAATAATGAGTAAAGTAGGAACATGAATAGTTCAAAAGTATTGTTTCTTTTCTAGTATAAATATATTCTTTCTATCCAAGAAAACTATGCGCAAATTATTACTTTAATATTCGAACAAATTACCAGGCATCTGAAATATTCTGTAAAATAAATAGGTGGGTTAGAAATGTCAAAGTGATAATCAAACAATTTCGTACTTATTGTCACTAATTGATATTACTATTTATTATCAGTATTGTTCTGAAAAGAACGGATTTTGTAATTTTTTATGACAAACTAAATATTCAAATTAGAAGAATGGTTAACCTAGAAGTCAAAATACCGGAAATAAAGTCAATAAACAACAGTATTCAAATAATTTTACAGCAAGCCGAATAAAATAAGACTATCTCCTGGACAACTTATCCTTTTTATTTAATATAATATTTCAAAGACGTACGTCTTAACTTAAAATGACAAACGTGTGTAGTTTACAGCGCGTATTCATGTGTGTTAGGAAGAGATAAAGTACAATTTGGGGTTCCCACTTGGGCAGTACGAACTGAAAACTTATACTTTATGAACTGTATGTATACACATTAGTAACATCAAGTCAGGAATGTTTGTCGTATCTATGGTAACCATGTTTGTGTCAATATAAATTTTTTTGCCGATTGAAACAATATTGAATAATACTGCCTTGGTTACGATATATCATAACATTCATAACACACTTATATTTCCCAAGGGATATATGAAACGCTCATATTGTCCCAAGGGAAATATGAAACGTCACATTTCGCCATAAAAATGTTATATTTTTTAATTGAAGCAACAAAAATAATCAGAAATGTTTTATTTTCTAATTAAAGCAACAAATGAACTAAGAAAGTCTTTGCATTAGTAACACTACTTTTCAGAACCAAAATAAAAATTGCAATTCTCAAACCTTCCGCTTAAGCGATTACAACCAGATACAAACGATGAAGAATCTTGTTCGCAATTCGTCATCGACACACCAGGAACCGTAACAGATGCTGCAGATGGCTCTCCCTCCACACCCGCTATCATCTTTGCTACCTTATTTTTCTGCAACATACTGTCAGCCAGATAGCCTTCCGCAACAGACGAACTTTTCCAACCACCGTGTCTCTTTAGTGTAGTCATTGAGGCTCCCGCATCGGCCACCAAAGTCGCGGATGTTCGTCTTCCACAATGGCCTGTATAGGCCTTCGAATTATCCAAACCCAACTATTCAGCAACCTTACTCGGAATCTTTCCGAAGGTATTTTTGCCGACCGACTGAAGAGTACACTTCTTATTTCGATAAGCCACGAAGAACCTAAGAACACCTTGCGGACGCAACGCCGAATATTCTCTCACCAAACGAACAGCACCCATATATTCTTCTTCAATAATTGTAAATTTCCTATTTACATCATTCTTCGTCTTTGAAACGTTGATCACGATCACCGACCCACGATCTTCGATATCGGAAGAGAGCATATTCACCAATTCGTTCGTTCTGCAGGCGCCAAAGATTTCCATAATTAAAGCGACCTTTAAAATTACGGTTGTAACAATCTATTCAACAGAGGAGAATCACAATGAAATTTTTACCTTATACATCAAAAAAATTTCATTAGGAGCTTCTCGCAAGAATTTTTTGAGCTGTTCTCGGGACAACACCTCCGATTTTTTAGGAACGTATCCTTTATTTTTATTTTTCACAAATGCTTCTACTTCATCGAACATTTTAACATTAATTTTTTCCTTTAAATGTAACATTGACCTTAGCATCGATAATTTTGGCCACAACGTGTTTGGTGAATATTTATGCGACTACGGATAGAATAAATTAGTCATACGTCAAAAATAAAAAAAAATATAGCAAAATACCAAATCTTCAAAAACGCTAGCAAAATATTTTCGTCGACACCGTTCACCAAATTTTCTCTTCTCCACTCTTGAAAGTCTTCATACACTTTAGTGTAAGCAGCTTTGGATTTCGCCGGAACCAAACATTCACGGGCTTTCGCCGCTTGTGTTAGCACATTGTTTGACATTTCATCAATTTTATTTATAACAGAACCCGAAAATCAAACCAGTCAACCATGATATTTACAAACACGGCCCTTAGCAACGTCACCAATCCGATAAATTCAAAAATATACGATCCAATATTTTTCCATTTTCACAACAATATTGTTTCAATCAGAAAAAAAACTATTGATTACAACACGGGGAATATGAATATATTTCCCTTGGTTGTCTATACATCCCTCGGGTTTCACCCTCGGGATGTAACTAGCCACCACGGGAAATATACTTACTATTCATATTCCCCTAGTTGTAATAATAGCTATATATTTTTGATAAATGTCAAAGTACATGCAATATATTCTCAAAAGTTTTTGCTTTTAAATAAACTTTATAAATATGGATCAAATAGAGATGGAGGCTATTATAGCTTGTACTGAAATTTTGCTGGAGAAGTCTTGAAGATATTTTACAATTTCCTAAATTGAAAGGATTTTTGAAGCATAAAAATTATGGTTTTAGTAGGTCTAAAACCATCGGCCACATTACTAGCAGATTCAGGAATTGATGTTCTTGGTCAGAAAAGATACGGCGCATGGAAATATTCCACCGTGGCAGAAAGATCTAATTGTTCGTTTACATTTAATATTACAAAGTGATAAGTTTTTGTACAAGATTCTACTTTTACCAGTTATGTGTTTTTGTTAATTAAAATTATGTTTGAAATAAATTTGTTATAAATGTTCTAATATTGCTATTATTTACCTAGGGTCGTAATGAAATATTACAGCCCGCTACCATAGCAACTGTCAATACGGTATGTAAAGTGTCACTTACGTTTCAAAAAAAGGTGTTATAACTGTTTACTTACGCGGTATGTATGACGAAAATGTATTTTTCTACTGGTTTAAAAGATCCATCTGGCAAAGGAAAGCGACTAATTGTGCTTCACATTGGCAGCGAAACTGGTTTTCTGAATGGGGGTTTGTTATTATTTGAATCCAAGAAAACTGCAGATTACTATGAAGATATGAATAGTGAGGTGTTCATCACATGGATGCAAAATATATTACCTTCTCTTGAGCCCAATAGTGTTATAGTAATGGATAATGCATTCTACTAAAACACAAAAGTCACCTACTTTATCATGGAAAAAGGAGGCACTCATTAAATGGCTTTTAACCAAAGGAATTTTAGCTGATACTTCTATGCTAAAGATTGAATTGTTTGAGTTTGTAAAAAATTACACATCCTGTCATCCAGTTTCATACGTGGTCGATGAAATAGCTGAAGAAAGTGGCCGTACAGTTTTACGTTTACCTCCATATCACTGTAATCTTAACTCCATTGAACTTATATGGGCTCAAGTCAAGCATCATGTTGCGGCCAATAATAAGACATTTAAATTGGATGAAGTAAGAAATTTATTATTAGAAGGATTAGACATGGTTGATGCTGACGCATGGAAAAATAGCATTCATCACGTTATAACAGAAGAAAACCAAATGCATGATTTAGATAATATTGTTGAAAATGTATTAGAAAATTTGACTTTTACTGTAAATACTGGGTCATCCTCAGAATTTTCATTAGATTCAGGTTCTGATCTTGAAGATGAGTAGTTTTCAATATATATATATATATTCATGAACAATAGGCAACATAATGAACTGTGGTGTGTTAAATTTAGTTATGTGTGTGTGATGTTCTTGATTTAGATTCGTGTGTGTATGTGATGTGTTAGATATATTTTTTTTATACTTATAAATTGTATAGTTTGGTAAATATAGTGAATAAAATGTAAACCAAATATAATTATATAATAATGTTTACCATATACATTCATGAGATTGTAAGTTGTTTCAGGTCCTCAGAAATTGTTCGACGTCCTGGGTCTCAAGTAACTACCAGATATTGTGATAATCGCGGAATATTAATGAAATTTCTAAGTAGGAAATTATTATATAATTTTTTTAATGTAATTATGTAAGTGTAGGTAAAAGATTCAGACATTTTTGAAAAAAATTGTTTTTACTGAACACGGAGTTTCCCATGAAAGCAATTTCTCTTTTTATTTATTCTTTTTTTTTAATTCAATTACATTGAAATCTGAAACTGTAATCAAACCATATTTCTGCTAAAAGCAAAAAAAAATCATTGTACGATAGTAACAATTTATCCCATTGTTACGCTTAGCGTATAGAAGTTTTAATTCATTTATTTAAATACACATATTCGTCTTTAAATATCTCGATTAAATATATTAACATAGACATTTTTTACATTTGTACAAACTGTACACTTTCGTTACAAAGAGAAAGTTTTTCTATTGTTACATTCTGGACTGACCGAGGCCTTTTCTACCTGACCGTGTCAGCAACCCTAACCGTTACTATCGAATTTATTTCTAGTACGTTCCATTTTTAAATTCTTAATTAATATTACATACTTCTTCTCTTATATGTTGTGTTTGATATCGTTAGGAAGCTTATGTCACAAGGGTTATTCTAATAATATGTATGACATCGATAGACCACGTTTTCACAGCTTCTAATTAATTATAATTCAAGATATCGATCCCTCTCGACGATAGATCATAAAACCGACCGTTTCTAGACTTTTCTATCGACGCAAAACTATCAGTCCTCTCTTCTCTTTCGAACCTTTCGTGAGAAAACAACTCCTCGTGCTGTTCCAGTACACAATGGAACTCACCACGCCGTCCAGGCTTTTCCGCTTCTAAGGTAAACTGTATTGTTCTATATATTATTCTTTTAAGCGAATTCACATTAATTTAAACTAATTAATTTCTTATTCCTCCGGTCAACACCGCGCTACATATACTTGTCCGAGTATATCTTCAGACCACGTGGCCGCCCATCGCCGCAAATCAAAGGTAGCTCTGTATTCTTCGATACAGAGGTTATTTTATATACATTAATTAACCCTTAATTTACTACGCAATTTAACGTTCGTTTCAGAGTATTTTTTGTGTTAATTTTAATCTACTTATTCACCGCTCCGCGTGTATATAGTACTTTGTTTTATTACTGTTTCACCTTTCTATTTCAGATATTTTATATTAATTTCTCGATTACTAATTTATCGCCCCTTGTGTATATATTACTGATTTAATTACTTTTAAATACATCAATTTCTTTTATTTAAATATACCAATTTAAGGACAACATGTGTTTTATTTAGTAACTAAGTTGTTGTATATTTATTTTAATTAACCAATACCACGCACATCCTGGACCTTTGAAGGAACTTCACCAACACCACAAATTATTGTATTACAAAATAACTAAAATATTATTTTATTATTTATCTTAGAATAATTTCATTATTATTATCCCTAGCCAACCCCCTTTTTGTCATACCATACATAAGCAAAAATGTAAGTATTAATCAGAAATAACTTGAAATAAAGAAATGAACACATGTTTAACCAAATACTGAAACTGGAAAAATGCTTACGTTTTACCTATCTTTTGGTGCAAAATTGCTGTTTTATCCTTTTTAATATGTACTTACTTACTTTTGTAAAATGAAAATATTTTTAAATACCTTTTTTAGATGTATAAAAATGTTTATCCAAATTATGTGAAATGATGTGCAGGTAAATGAATTTCCTTATTGCTCTCTCATTATAGATACCATTAAAATAACTGTATTTTGTAAAATGCTATATTTTTTAAGCTAAACGATACACAAATATTATGATAATTATAATACACTGTCACCATCAATCCTTTAAATTTATTAGTTTCACATTTACACAAAAGTTTTGTTCTCTAATAAAATCAAAGAAAGATGCAAATATTTCTCCTGTAGTAATTTTAACACATTCTCACTGTATTTACGCACAAATTTATTGTAGATGCAACACCTTCAAACAATAAATAACAGATTATAAGATATTGATTGAAATATTTTATATAAGTCTAATACCTTGCATTGGTATATAACTGGTGTTCAGAAACATTCGAAGTCAAAGTAGTCCTTGAAAATATGAAGTCATGTCTGAGATAGATTGATTTTTGACAGACAACAGTTGACATTTAATAATTATTACAAATCAGATACTTAAGTAAAGATATACGATTTTTTGTTCAGAGCCCACTTGACTTCGAATGTTTCTGAACACCCGTTATTTGCCGCTTCTTGCTTGAATAAAACTTGTAAAGTCTAAGCTTTCTTAATAATAAATATGTTAATAAACAAACGTCAAAAATAATCTTTTGTATACGTTAGTAGGTACATAACCTCACATAGAAATTATCTATTTTTTTGAAATTCCTGTGTAAATTATACTCAGATTGCCGCGCCATCTGGTCGTTTCTTAAATGGAATAGCGTATAGTGTGTTATAGAAATACTTTCCTTATCACCATGAATACGAACTGCGCCAAATTTTACGTGTCATCGTATGTCATTTTCAAATGTCAAACTAAGAAATAATGCACATACAAGGAATAATTAAATTACAATTAATGAACCTCACCTGACACTTATTATCTTTATTTATTTCATGTAACAACTATATATTGAAGTTAATCTTAAAGTTTAAGGATATGGATTTGTCATTAACATGATTTTGGTCATTGGAATTTATACTTATAGTATGTGTAGTTTTAGTATCATCATTCAGGTATTTCGGTAGAAGTTGATGTCGATGTCTTATTCGAACCTTGTATTCTTCTGGCTATTTATACTTTATTCGAAACTGAATCTTGAATGTAGCCCTCACCTACGGCAGAGGACTTCCAACCTTCATGACATTTTACTGTCGTAATATCAGCCCCTGCATTTGCCAAAAATGTTGCTGAGGAACGTCCCATACTGTGTCCTGTATATTATTGTGCTTCAGTAGATGCAAGAACGATGCAACAAACTGAGGTATTATCGATATAATGTTGATTCCAACGGGTTGGCCACTACATTTACCGTTCTTATTATAAAGAAATAATCTACAATGTGGGACATTTTTCGGTCTCAAACGAATGTATTTTCTGTAAACATTCAAAGAATTTACTGAAAATCCTTCTCTAATAATTACAAAACTTCTTGAGATGTTCGTCGTTATGTCAGGTATGAAAAAATATAAGTACTGTCCCTTATCTTCAACATTAGTAATTCTCAACTTAGCTACCTCATCACAGCGGCAAGCATGTGATATTCCCATTATTAATGCGACCAAATGGGAGAAAGAAATAAATACTTTGGATAAAGATAAGAAAATGGAAATACCTTCAGCATCAGATACTGGTCGTTAGGTGCGTCGCGTAGGAATTGCTCTACATATTCTCTCTCTAAAATTCTTGCCATTTTGGCTTTGTAAGACCTACTCTCTATTTCTAAATAAGAAACCAGTTTTCCATATCATATATCAATATGTTTATATATTTTCAATACGGTTTTAAGCATGGAATACCTCGTCCATAGTTAAGAAGGTGCTAAGCTTTTTCTATAATTGAAGAAACGGCTTAGAATGATATTTTCATTTATTCCAATTACACCTCGACGTTCTTTCCACTCTTCAAATTTAGCGAGCTCTCTATTATATAATTCTTTTGATTTGTTTGGTATTAGGGCGCAACTTGCGGCTTGAGCATCGTGTAGAATGTCTTCGGGCATATAAGCAAATTCTTCTAATTTTTTCATTTTCGGAATATTTTGACATTACTATACTACTTTATAAATTTTTATAATAGAAATTTGTCATTTTGTCACTTTCAAATGTCAAGTTGTTATTAAGGGGTGTTGGATAAAATTTTGTATGGCACTCGTGCGTTATATACCATAACACACTTGACAAAAGTAACTCTTTTCTCTCATGTGTTATTTGATATATAACACAGTAGTACCATAAATTATATTATTATAACGGCCTATTTTGAAAGCGCCTTGTAAAATGAAGATGGTAATTGGATATATTCCAAGCGGCTAACTTTTAATCAATTTATCAAAATATATTCAGAAGAACAAAATGAATTGAATATCGTTACTTTTCACAACGCAGTGTTAGAATAATATTTCTGTACGTCATCTATTCCAACTAATAAGCTCCACTTAACTATTCATTCTTTTAACTTTTTCTATATCCATTCTGGAGCTTTCCTATGAATTTTCTCGTAAAAGACCCTCAAGAAACAGCTACATTTGTACTCATATAAATTTTCAATTGTCTTTCAAATTCACCCATCTGATATTTTACAATGAACGCAGTTTTGTCAGTGGTGTGATTATCATCAGCATAACATTGACCGGCAAAATATTATTTTCTATTCTGATGAAGCACGGTTTCGCCTGTTTAGTTATGTTAATTCGCAGAATTATAGAACTTGATCTGTTAATAATCCACACGATTTAATTGAAGTACCATTATATCCAGTTAAAATTGGTGTTTGGGTGGCAATGCCAAGACAACGAATTATTGAGCCAATGTTCTTCCTAATAACAATTAAGGCTCAAAGGTGCAAAACCATTATTTTAGAGTCATTGCTAAATCAGTTAAATAACATAGCGTTAATAACTAATGGTTATTTCTAACTGGATTCCACTCCATGTACAACTATGATTTATTCATATCAACTTTTCCATGACCGCTTTATAAGTGTAGATTTATAGGCAAGTAGATCGCCTGATTCGTCTCTGGATTGTTTTTTATTCCTTTATTTAAAAAGAGTAATATACCGGAATCCCATAAAAATTTGCAAGAACTACGATACACAATTGAATAAGTAATTGCAAATGTGCAATTTATCACGACAAATTCAGTGTTGTATACAAGTAGAAGGCCAATATTTTAAATATTTTCTTTAAATAATTTCCTTCGTACATAATTGTATTATTTATAATATAGGTTCGCAAAACTTGTTTCAAGTATTGTTTTGTATATATCGAACTTCTGACATTAGTTAATATTTAATTACTAGCTGTACAGGTAATTGAAAGTAGGTTAATATTCATATTAATTATTTAATTAATACATACATACATTCGGCACATACACAGGTTTTCGGCAGTTTAGTTGCTAAGCACGAGCAGAAAATCGTGGATCGAATCTCACTCGAGATCGTATTCTTAGCTAGAATTACTAGTAATTTACTAGTAATTCTAGCTACACGTCATCCATATTTATATAAAATCGTTTAATCCAAGAAGATAAATATAAAGCAAATGATCAGGTATGTTAAGTACAATATAATCAAATGTTTCTACCCTCTAGAAAGCCATGGAATTTTTCTTTTTTAACCTTAAGTTGGCAGTATAAGTTTGAAAATGTGTTTAAAGTGTAGGTCGTGCAGATTAGGTTATACCGTTGACAGATTAGTGTTAATAAACCAATACAGTACATATAATGACAGGTGTATTTTGTTTCTCACTACCAACATGATATTTTGATTAAATAATTTCATGGCTAACTATAGGATAAATTTATTCGATCATATAGTATTCGCTTCAATACTTTATATTAACTCGGTATTTATCATAGAATACAACATTTTAGTATTCATAAATTGGCGGCATTGCTCATATAGAAATAATATTTGTTTATGTGTTTGTTTTCCTGTGGTTATTGTTTGGTGTTAATCGTTGTATGTTTCTTGCTCTTCTGTCTGTATATTTTTGCGTTCTGACTAAAAATTTGTATCTATAAAGATATTAGAATAATGCCATTTACGGTGCAAGAAGATACATTCAATATTTCACCCATTTTCGAAGTGGAATATAAAAGGAAGATAGGACACAGATTTATTCTCTACAATATTGCCTTCTGCAACTTTTGGAAAATATCTTAATCAGGACGCAAACCTCGGCATATTTGAACGTCTTCAAAATGGACTGGTTCAAATGTTTTTTTAAAGCGGTAATATTTTGAAACGAAAATCCTAAAAGCCACCAGCAGTGTTTGTTGAAGATACATTTAATATCCTTTCATAATATTTTAATTTCAAACATTTTTATTGTTAAATATAAGTAAATGTAGGATATATAATTCAAATATAAGATTTACAATTTTATCAATATTAAACGTTCAATTTCAAGTTAAAACCACTGTATAAACAGAATAACTAAATTATAAAACTTTCTCTAGATTCTCAGAAACGGCATCTTTTATATTTGCAAATTTATTACTTTATACATTAGACCACTTGTTTTGTTAGCTAGTTTTATTAATAAACGAATTCAATAGACGGTATTTAATCTGACCATCTATTAATAAGTTCAAGTTTCCTAAACAGGTATCATTAAATTCCATTACTAAACAATGGAATTTATTCGGAACTGTATACTTAGGTTTACAACTAATACTTAATTAGTAATAATAGTTTAAGATTAAATTGTCAAAACCTTCGAAAGGCATTATTGCCACCATTACCAAGAATTGTTCACTTGGCAATTTTCTATAATTATGTTGTCATTTGGCAGTACAACCATTTAATTATGTAATAGTTTGTTGGAGTAGTGATGGATTTTACCTGCTTGCAGTGTTTTTAACACCAAGAAGAACATTCTCAACCAGAGTCTCGATACAACAGTCTCATTCTTAACATCAAGACACGACAGTCTTCATCAAAGTCTCACACTAGCAACAAAAGTCATACATCAGAATCTCATCATAGCAGTCATAACAAGAGACAACAGTCTAAACAGCAGTTGCAAGTATAAGTCGTTGTAGGTCTAAAAATAAATGTATTATTTGTGTGCATAAATATAATTATATGAAGGTGGATTTATTCATTTAATAACAATCACCGAACATTAAAAAATTTAATTATACAGTAGGGTGGGTCAAATTATATGGAACATTTTTTCCCATAAAGCGTAAGGCAAAAAGTCATGTGTAGATAATTCTGAGTAAAATTGCTGAAGACACCATAGCCCTAAGTCGGATTTGGAGCCCCCGAAATGTTCAAAATATATATTTTCCTTAATAAATTTGTATTACTCTTAAACAAATCGTCATAAAATCCTATAGAATTATAGTAGATTGCTCAGTACAGGCTTGTTGAAAAGGTATTTCTTCCACCTTTTAGAATCACTGCTAATATATATGTTTTTTTTTTTAATTTCAGGACATTAATTGTATTAATACTAAAAAAAGCTTAAACATAAGTTATCGTTCTTCAATAATTTTTTTATGAAAATATATTTTTTTCCTTACAACTCATTAAAATACATACATTTACAGGAACTTTTGTTACGATCGTTTTTTTCATTTTCTAAATTGTTTTGACGACCTGAAGAAATCATTATTTTGAAGAATTAAACAACAAAACAACACAATTTTTTTATTTTCAAGATGATTTAATTTTAATTCCTTTTATCGACTTAAAATGTACAATTTTAACGATTTTTTAAATAGCTATTTTTAAAAGCTTTTTTGTTTTCCATTCGAGACACTTTTCTACGATTTTCTATTGTTACCGCTGTAACACCTTCACGATTCTTTTCTATAACGCGTTGAGAACACTAATATATGTCTTTCCGTTCTTTGTATATCCATCGGTATTTATGAATTATGTAGTTAATGGTGGTTCATCAAACTCATCTCTAGATTTAATTTTTTCTCCAGCCACTTTAGCTTTAGCCATCCTGTGAAATTTATGCCTTCGTAAAGAGGTGTTGTCAAACATAAAGCAATCCTATCTAAAACTCCAAATCTATCACCCTTCATAGGAAAATTCAAAGTGTCGTATTTTTCACTTTCATGCCCTGGTTTTATTGGAGTAGATACTTCTGCAACTTCTTCATTTTCAACTATATCTACATCTGATTGATGTGAAATGTACGTTGGTTCACTTTCCGTTGGAATTCTTGATATTATTATGGATACTTCTTCTAAAACGTCTTCCATATATTCAATTATTGTCAATTTTCTAGCATTATGTTGGTCCATCATGAATTCTTTTAGATGTTGTGGAATCAAACCACATGAGAGTTTTGTTATTTTTAACTTACAATTACATTTATCAATATAAAACAATTCGTTTGTTGAAATTACGAATGCTCTAAATTTTTTTGTTTTGTTTCTACTTTTTGGAATATTTATCAAGCAAAACAGTTAATTTTTTTTAAATAATTTTTCTGTTTATGATTTCAATATTAAATTTACTCTAGATATAATATTTATCTGTTACATGGAAGGTAAGAATTTTATACGACAACACTTTGCGTTCAAGTTCAGCACGATCACTTAAAAAGAAATCATATTTTAAAATATTACGATTAATCGGCAAATTAAGATCATTTACATCACTTGATGAACCAAATACAAACATATGATAAGGCATGTGTGAGAATCTAGATTCAGAGCTTGCTGATATTCTTCTTTCCATTTGCGAAGGTGCTGCAGACGAGGTAGATGGTTGGTCCATATGAATAATAATTTAGAAATTTCAAATTGTTGTTTTCCTCTTTTTACTATAGAACGAAAAAATATGTTTTCATGAAAAAAATCATAGAAATATGATTTATTAGTTAAGAATCCATTTTAGGCTTTTTTTTAAGTTAATAACACAGGCCTGCATTTTTCAACTCTTTGAATGTTGATTTAAAAATTTTAACTGTTTTCTAGTAATTGGGTAGCGCTGATTTCAAATCTGCTTTTATTTTTTTTGTATCACGTAAGGTTATTTTTCAAACCAGTAAAATCCAAAAATATAGAGAAAACACGATTTATTTCATTTAAAAGCTAGTTTTATATTGTATTAAAAAAAATACAAAAATATACACATAGAAACTATAAGAAATACTTATTTATTCTTTATGCTTCTTAAAAAAACGTTTTCGTTTCAGAAAAGCTACGTTTGGTTGTTTTCCTGTCATATTCAGCTAAAGGAAGATCTGAAGGTAGTTTCTGGGGCAAGCAATTTTTTTTGTTTCAACCTAGACTCCAGTACTTCAGAAAGATCTTTTGAAAGTCCCAAATCTCTTACTAAATCATTCAGTTCGGCTTGTGAAAATAGCTGAGGTTAGTTTTGACATGAGGTTGATGGTTCAAAATCACTATCCATCTGTACGGAGCCGGAAGTTGAAGAGGTTTCAATATCTTCTTGAAGTACTTTGGGGGGTAGAGGTATAGGTACATGATCACTGTGAGGAACTGGTCTGATAGCTGATTTAATATTGTTTGGGTACAAAATATGTTTCAAAGTTTTTCTATTATGCCCCTATTACAAAGACAAAAGTAGCAATCTTCATGATGATTTTGCGGTTCTCTCCAAACCATCGGTATTCCAAAAGGAAGGCTTTTTCTATTCCCTTTGGTCTAATGTCTTAAAACTTCTTCACATACCTTACAAACAACGTGCGGTGCCCAATCTTTATCTTGATCTCCTAATTTGATTTTGAAATAAGCATAATATGCGTTTTCACAAATTCACCAATTGGTCTCTTAAACTTTTTCAAGACAAAATATCCACAAATATAACAGAAATCATCTGGTTTGTTTTTGCAACACCGGCTAGACGTATTTTTAATCAATGTTTATTTATCAAATACCACGTACAACACTAAAGACAAATTAATTTTACTTGTTTACTGATCGACACTCAGAGCTATAATGAAGTAAATGACATTAAAATATACATTTTGTTTGGAGTGATAAACTTGAAATCCTTCTTCGCAGTACTAATAAAGTGAAAGCATAATAAATAGGATTTAGCAGGTAAAAATTCCCGGAAATCTTGTCCAAAATTAATACATGTAATAAAAGATTTACATCAGGTAATGAGAGCCTATTTAACAAATTTCTTTAAAACCACAACAGAAAATCATTTTTGGGTTAATACCTAGAATTTGAAGTAGTACATTCATTTTAAAATGTATTAAAACGCCTATTATAAGTTTTTTTTATATTTTTTTCTTTTTCTTTTTCTTTTGTGCAAAAAAAATCTGTGGGTGGTAGAGACCAACTGTATTTTAATTAGTTATTGCTATATAAAAACTGAGCCTAACAAACAAAAATCACGTCATCACAAATTTTATGCAGGCCTGTGTAATTAATATCTACACTAAAATAAAAAAAAGAACTTAGATTTTAATAGTGGTTCTGAAAAGTGGAGAAATGCCTTTCCAGCAAACCTATTTTGTGCAATCTACTATCTTCAATGGAATTTTATTGGAAATAATATACATTTATTAAGAAAAATATTTATTTTGAAAATTTCGGGAGCTCCAAATCCGATTTGTTGTTTTCTCTTTTTGTGGGATGGTATAGAACGAAAAAATATGTTTTCATGAAAAAAATCGTAGAAAAGTGATTTATTAGTTAAAAATACATTTTAGGCTATTTTCTTAGTGTTAATAATTGATATCTACACTAAAATTAAAAAATCCTTAGATTTTGATAGTGGTTCTGGAAGGTGGTAGAAATACTTTTCAGCAAACCTATTCTGAACAAACTACTATAATTCTATGAGATTTTATTGATAATAATATACATTTATTAAGGAAAATATATATTTTGAAAATTTCGGGAGCTTCAATTTCGATTTACACTTTCTCTTCAGCAATTTTACTCAGAATCATCTATAGATTACTTTTTTGCTATACGCTTTATCGAAAACAAAATTGACCCACCTAGTATACAGCCTTACAACCTATGCACGATGAAGCAACATCTGGGTCGTGATTCAAGTAACCGGTGTTGACGCATCACCACCGCAAACCCAACCTTCCCAACAGGTTGACAGATGATATCTACTGTGAAAGATATTTGAAATAAGCACAGACAAGTCTCTTTTAACTTTTAAACTGACCCAACAGATACGATATACAGGGTTAGGCAAATGTATGGATCCATTCGAATATAGCTACTTAGATTTTAATAAGACACACAATTTCCACAATTAAATGCAAATCAGGAATTAGATGAGTATATTTATATCTGAATCAGACTTCCGGTTTAGCCGGAAACGATGTTAACTTATTTTAAATAAAACACCATATTTTTACGAATTTCAATCAGAGCACTTCAACAATAAATAATAAGGTTTGGCACCCTTTTGTTCAACAACGACAAAGATATTTAATTAAAACTGATATTTTAAAATCATGTTTATGCTATGGGATTAAAATTCAGTACTTAACTTACACTGTCAGAATTAACTTTGTAGACGTCTAAATATTAATAACGGTTCAATTAACTGAAAGGTATTGGAATTCTGATGATTGGTTTTGGTGACCACGTCAGAAATCATGAAGAAGATCGGCTTCAAATATTACAAACTCTCGTTGGTGAAATTTTGAGAAGGTATAACTTGACCGGCAATGTTAGAAATTTACCGAAAAGCGGAAGACCAAAAGTCGTAACTAAGAAGTTATTGCTCAAGATATTGCTATAGCATTAGAAGAATTACCACAAGCTTGTACTACATTCCTATCACTAAACTATGATATAAATTGCCGATCAGTAGCCAGAATATTGAAGCACGAAAAATATCATCCGTATAAACCACATTTTAGATTTGCAAAAATTTCCAATATTTTACATACACTTTCCTGTTTTCCGACGAGGCTACGTTTTGTTTGAATGGTACCGTTAATTGTCATAATTGTCGATATTGGTCAATAGATAACTCTCAATGGATGCTAGAAGGGCATACACAAATCCGCGGAAATAAAATGTTTGGGCTGGTATTTTCAGGAACCGTATTATTGGTCCTTGCTTCATTCATGGTACTCTAACTGGACCAAGATATTTAAATCTTTTACCCGATCAGGTTGTTCCTAATATTGAGGAAGATGGCGAATTACCTGTAAGTGTTTGGTTCCAACAAGATGGAGCAATCCATCACTATGTCCTTAATGTTAGCAGTTTTTTAAACGAAACATTCCCAAATCTGTGCATTGGTCATAGAGGATTCATTGAATGACCAGCGGGGTCTTCAGATTTAATTCCCCTGGATTTTTTCCTTTGGGGTCATTTAAAATATGTGGTTATACTAGACGACCGAAAAATCTGGACGAGTTGCGGCAGAGAATAATTGAGGACGTGCAATTAATTCGTAAGGAGGCTTTGGTAAATGTGATTTAAGAATTTGTTCACAGGCTTGCATATTGTCAGAAAGTAAACGGTCATCATTTCGAAAACTTTTTTAACTGGTATTGATTTTGTTTATATTTTTCTTGTTTTCAATAAAATTTGTATTATTAAATTTAATTAAATATCTCTGTCGCTGTTGAAAAAAAGGGTGCCAAATCTTATCATTGCTGAACTCCCAGAGCAAAGCCTTATTCAAATTTGTAAAAATATACAAGGTGTTTAGTTTCAAATAAAAAAGTTAACATCGTTTCCGACTAAACCAGAAGTGTTATTTGGATATAAATATCTTCTTCTTCGAAGGAATCAAAGATATTCGAATAGATCCATACATTTGCCTAACCCTGTATACAGCATCAGTCTCGTTTTTTCTAGCGACACCTTGTATATAAGAGAAATCGAAGGTTTTGAAACAAATCGAACGTCTACAATGTATTCATTACTTGGGAAAAGATATATATATATATATATATATATATATATATGAACTTCATGTGTATGAGAATTAATAATTATTAAATCTCATTTTACATGCGATTGTCGCTATAATTTGTTGCATTTAATTCTACAATTCGGCAAATCACTTTTGCCCTAGATTGTAGACGCAACAAGCCGCGACATCAACTGTACAAGTTGTCAGCACAAATGAAAAATTTTGTGAAAAACTTATCTGCGCGGAATGTGCATATATCGATATTTCACTGTTTTTTACAGATCATCAGTGCACCTTACCGAAGACAGACATGATATTCACTTCTATACTACGTGTATATATACGAACTGTAATGAACTTCATGTGTATGAGAATTAATAATTATTAAATCTCATTTTACATGCGATTGTCGCTATAATTTGTTGCATTTAATTCTACAATTCGGCAAATCACTTTTGCCCTAGATTGTAGACACAACAAGCCGCGACATCAACTGTACAAGTTGTCAGCACAAATGAAAAATTTTGTGAAAAACTTATCTGCGCGGAATGTGCATATATCGATATTTCACTGTTTTTTACAGATCATCAGTGCACCTTACCGAAGACAGACATGATATTCACTTCTATACTACGTGTATATATACGAACTGTAATGAACTTCATGTGTATGAGAATTAATAATTATTAAATCTCATTTTACATGCGATTGTCGCTATAATATATATATATATATATATATATATATATATATACACGTAGTATAGAAGTGAATATCATGTCTGTCTTCGGTAAGGTGCACTGATGATCTGTAAAAAACAGTGAAATATCGATATATGCACATTCCGCGCAGATAAGTTTTTCACAAAATTTTTCATTTGTGCTGACAACTTGTACAGTTGATGTCGCGGCTTGTTGCGTCTACAATCTAGGGCAAAAGTGATTTGCCGAATTGTAGAATTAAATGCAACAAATTATAGCGACAATCGCATGTAAAATGAGATTTAATAATTATTAATTCTCATACACATGAAGTTCATTACAGTTCGTATATATACACGTAGTATAGAAGTGAATATCATGTCTGTCTTCGGTAAGGTGCACTGATGATCTGTAAAAAACAGTGAAATATCGATATATGCACATTCCGCGCAGATAAGTTTTTCACAAAATTTTTCATTTGTGCTGACAACTTGTACAGTTGATGTCGCGGCTTGTTGCGTCTACAATCTAGGGCAAAAGTGATTTGCCGAATTGTAGAATTAAATGCAACAAATTATAGCGACAATCGCATGTAAAATGAGATTTAATAATTATTAATTCTCATACACATGAAGTTCATTACAGTTCGTATATATACACGTAGTATAGAAGTGAATATCATGTCTGTCTTCGGTAAGGTGCACTGATGATCTGTAAAAAACAGTGAAATATCGATATATGCACATTCCGCGCAGATAAGTTTTTCACAAAATTTTTCATATATATATATATATATATATATATATATATATATATATAGATCAAAGTTTCAGTAAGCATATAATTAAATTCCAAACAAAATCTATCAAATAAATACACACCTGTTTATAAAATATATTGTGCCTAATTATTAAAGATATGCATTTTAATATGGGGAAAATATGTATCTTTATCTTTATATAGCAGGTAATTTAGACATTTTTCTAAATTTTTAATTATTCCTTGTATTAATAATAATAATAATTTATTAAATTATTATTATTTTTAAGGTATTGCAAATTCTTTTGCGAATAACTTCTCTTCTATTAAATTTATATGTTTTACACGTTAATTTTGAAATTCATACACCCAAAAAATAACTAAATAATTTTATTTTACTTGTGAACATAATTATGGTAATTGCAGCTACTTATATAAATGTTACGTTAATATATGTGCATAAATTTAGATGCTTAGTGTTAAAAATTAAACAGGGATAACTTTACTTTTACTGGATATCATTAGAAAATCAATAACTTTCTCGCCCGTTACATTTCACACTGTAAACAAGTTCCTGTCACTTTGATACTCACTACTGCCAACCATTCACGTTTCGCGATATGTTTCGGTGTAATGTGTATGGATATTGTAGGTGAGAAAATATGTACCGACATAAAATAACGTAATTAGAATTCCAAAGTGCATTTATAGACATTAGCGGGAATTCAACGTATATTTTTTCTTAAATATTTTTATACCAAAGTACCTGAATTATGGTGGATTTAAGTGGTGGACAAGATGGACCTATTGAACATCGATTTTCAAATTTCGTTTTCGTCATATCAGGGATAATATTTGTTTCATTGACTGGTCAGTATTGTTATTAATTATAATTAATTTTATTAAATATATTAATTAATAAGTAATGTAGTGTTCTTTGGTGATAAATTTTCCTGAAAATCTATAAAGATTCTCAGGAAAATATTTATGTAGGTAGCTCAAAATTTTTTTTTTAAATAATAAGTGATCAAATTTTAAAATATAATGAAAACTTATATCTGTTATATATATATATATATATATATATATATATATATATATATATATATATATAAAACTAAACTCCTTTGTATTAGCAGGTAAACTGAAGTTTACCTGCTAATACAAATGAGTTTAGTTATATTTAAAAATGCAAAAGAAACACGTTGCAATATATTAATACCAAAAATATTTAATCTTTTGAAAAAGGTGCTATGTATAGCACCGAAACGTTAAATTAAATATTGTTTTAATTACGCGGCCGCTACTCCCAATAGCATTACTTTTATCCAGTATTATAATTACGGCCAAGAAAAGAAGAAATTCCTTCTATTATATATATATACATATATATATATATATATATATATATATATATATATATATATATATATATATATATATATATATATAATTATTTCGCGACCTTTGTATGTTATGGTAAATTCAGTTTGTTCGCGATTTAAGGTCTGATTTTACTTCAAAATGTATATACTTTTTCAAGGAATAGAAAATATATTTTATATTCCTTGAAAAAGGCATCATTTGCCGAAACATGTAGGATTGTTTTAAATATATACATTTTGAAGTAAAACCAGACCTTAAATCGCCAGCAAAATGAAGATTTATTTTGATATTATTTATGAAGAGAGATTTATATATTTATAGAAAATTTCTTGACCGTACTAATATAAATTCGCTAATATTTGGGTTATCGATCTGTTTATATTAGGTTTGTTTTTACAGGTGTTTTGAAACGGTTTGAAAATCATTTTATGATCACTTTTATACGCATGCGTCAATTACAGTCGTTTCCAATCTACCCATAATTTTATCGTTGCTAAAACGAATTTCAAATTCGTGGCAGCTAGTGACATCTACTATACAAATAGTAGAACTTCAGAATTTTCAAATCTATCACATACTTCTTGAGCAGCATGTCTGCTTACGCGAAAATGTTCTATGAATTCATTGTCTTTGTATTGAGGAATAATTATTTCAAAATAATTTTCAGTCCTTATTTTAATTTTATCTTGAAATAGTATTTCTTCTTCACTGGCAAACTCCCACTCAGTACTGCTGCTGTCCCTAGTGGATAAACTAAATAAATTCGACATTCTTTTCATAAAACAACTAGGATTTATACAAAGCTCTGCACAAAACAATCATACAACATGAAGATTTAAAAAACATTCAGTCAGAATCACAACGATGCTTACACGTTTCTCGGTTTCACAAAAATACTCAAACCATTCCAACCAAAAACGACAAATTTTTATCAGTGTTTGATTTTATTTTTCTGCCCGAACGCTTCTTCTTCAATGCGCACACTCTTGATACTTCAAATGATTTCAAGCGCCTGCAAAAACAAACATATTAAAACTCAAATGTTCTTTCTCCATATTTCGTCATTAATTAATGATCAAGTCCAAATATTACAGTTTCAGTTGTTGTTTAAAAATGTAATGTTCATGTTTTATTTGTTGTGAGTTGCTAGTTACAATTATGTGTAAATTAATTAATAAGACTGCCAACGCTTAAATCTAGTTGCAAGTTTTCTTTTTTGAATATATTAGTATAACAGTAAAATGTGTATTGCAATTTTATAGCTTTTCCTGATGAAATCATTAATAAATGACGAAATATTGAGAAAGAACATTTGAGTTTTAATGTAAACAGACCGATAACTAAAATATGAGTGAATTTATAGATATATATATATATATATATATATATATATATATACAACGTGTCCACTTAAGTATGAGACAAATGGGAAGGGAAATATTTTTATTTTTGATTTCACAGAAAACTTTATAGAAAAGAAAAGTTCGTGCATCCTAAGAAACTTGATATTTTGTATTCAGGGTTGCGTTGTATTACTTGGTTAGAGGAAAAATTAAAAAACATTGAAGTTGCCGTAAGAGTACGCTACACTTATTTTTAAAGATATCAAAAATATTCATATAAAAATTTTGTTTCAAATTTCAAAATATGCTCAAATACGAATTGTTATTTAAAATTTCGAAAAAATAAAAATTAAATTATCGAGCAATAATAATAGCAAATACGCAATAGTTTTTAACATCCATCTATGTGACAGTAGTTCTATGGTTGTCATTTGTATTGTTACTTTAATAATAAATTTTATGTAATTGCACGTGAAATCATTTACATACATTCGATATCAATTTTGTATCGCTGAAATGCAATAAAATGAAACAAAAATCATTTGCATATAACTTTTTGAAAATACATTTTTATATTACAAAATAAATATGAAATTAACAAAAACAACAAATTCATTAAAAATATCAGCTGCGTCTCTACATGTTTTGTAGTTATCTCCGCAAATAAGAATTAATTCAGCTCGCTCTTGCATAGTTAACCGTTCAGCCATAGTTGGTAGGTAATAACTTAATGAATTGTCTTAAAATTACTTAATTATTAAAGTGACAGCGGATCTGACAATCACATAAAATTTATTACTAAGGTGACAATACAAATGACAACCATAGAACTACTGTCACATAGATGGATGTTAAAAACTATTGCGTATTTGCTATTATTATTGCTCGATAATTAAATTTTAATTTTTTCGAAATTTTAAATAACAATTCGTATTTGAGCATATTTTGAAATTTGAAACAACATTTTTAAATGAATATTTTTGATATCTTTAAAAATAAGTGTAGCGTACTCTTACGGCAACTTCAATGTTTTTTAATTTTTCCTCTAACCAAGTAATACAACGCAACCCTGAATATAAAATATCAAGTTTCTTAGGATGCACGAACTTTTCTTTTCTATAAAGTTTTCTGTGAAATCAAAAATAAAAATATTTTCCATTTGTCTATATATATATATATATATATATATATGTATATATATATATATATATATGTATATATATATATATATATATATGTATATATATATATATATATGTATATATATATATATATATATATATATATATATATATATACAGGATGGTCCTTAATTTATTCGATAAAGTTTTCCGTTGTAGAGATACAGGCTGATTAATTTTTCACAAAAAAAAATTTATTTCAAAAATTTAGAAATCGATTTAGGGAACTGTTGTGTTGGTTGTCATGTTTACAGCATTTATTTGTACTTACGTAACTGTCATAAGTATTGTCAAACAATAATTAATTTGAAAGTTTGTACCTACAAATCTTTTTTTGTAAGTATGGTGAATTATACAAATGCTGAAATGGCAGATATGCATTTTGTGTACGGTCTAGCTAATGGAAATAGTTATGAAGCAAGGCGTATTTAGCAACAAAAATATCCTCGACGACTTGTACCTTGTGCGGAAACCTTCAGTAATATTCACCGTCGTCTAGCAGAAACTGGTACATTTGAGAGAAACAAAAATACTCCGGGAAGACCTCAAACTAAAAGAACACCCGATTTAGAGGAAGCTGTTCTGCACATAATCGATGAACATCCAGAAACCAGTACAAGAAAGATTGGTGTAACGGTAAACGCAAGCCATCAAACCATCTTAAGGATATTACACGATCAACAATTATATCCTTTCCATATTCAGAGAGTACAGGCTCTTCTTCCGCGTGACTTTCCGCAACGCTTAGTCCTTTGTGATTGGTTCCGACAAAAAATTACCCAAAATGCACAATTTCTAACCTACATTCTATTTACTGACGAGGCGAACTTCTCCAGAAATGGTATTAGGAATTTCCACAACAACCATTTATGGTCAGATGAAAATCCGCATTCCATAAGGGAGATGCACTTTCAAGAGCAATTTTCCTTAAATGTATGGGCGGGGATAATTAATAATTATTTAATTGGTCCCTTTTTCCTTCCTATACGACTTAATGGTGCATCATACCGGCTATTTCTTGAAAACGAGTTGCCTGGCCTTTTAGAAGATATTCCACTTTTGATCCGAAATGAACTTTGGTTTATGCATGACGGCGCTCCAGCACACTTTAGTTTACAAGCTAGGCAATTTTTAAATAGGACATATCAGAATAGATGGATAGGTCAAGGAGTGGAAGTTCCGAATCAGCCGTGGCCTCCAAGGTCACCTGATTTGAACCCTCTAGACTTTTTTCTGTGAGAACATTTAAAATCCCTTGTTTATACTTCGCCAATTCAAGATCTCGATGACCTAAGAAATCGCATAATTGTTGGATGCGAAACAATTCGAAACACTCCCGGACTTCTTCAGCGAGTGAGTATGCAATTGAATAGGAGGATAGAAGCCTGCATATTAGCTGTTGGTGGTCATTTTCAACAGTACCTTTAGGGTTTATTGTAACCGTTTCTTAAATTTTTGAAATAAATTTTTTTTTTTTTAATTAAAAAGCCTGTATCTCTACAACGGAAAACTTTAGGACAAATATTTATAGGAACTATTTCTCTCGAGATAACCCAAGGAATCGCACCCTAAAATTTCTCGACAAACTTAAGGACCACCCTGTATATATATATATATATATATATATATATATATATATATATATATACTTTCGAATATCAAAGTGAGGATCGTCTGAAGCGAATTTGCGTTTGAAGTGAGGTCCAGCTACAAAGTGAGGACATATATACGGACCTGACTTCTACATGCTTTAATTTTATGTTTAATGACCTTTTTATAATAATGTCTATCACTTATGAGAAAAAAAGAATGGACCTTACTATGTACCGGAATGAACAAATGTATACAATTTAGTTTGGCACATTGACACTAGAGGCGCTGCGCACTATGTATATTTTTGAACGATAGTATATTGTGTCGATGACAAAAATTTTTGAATCACGAAGTGAGGACTTTGAAGTGGCAACATTGTAAAAATGATGTATTCAGAGGTTTTAAATATTACCATAGGAAAGTAGACATCTTTACTATAACCTACTATAATGTTAGATTTGTTTACTTTTATTCTTTCAAAATTACTATTTTTTAAATATCTTTTGAAATAAATATTAATTTAAAATTTAATAACTGATATAATTCATATAACTACACTTGTAATTTGCAAATTTACTTATTTATTTATTTTACTATAAATTTCATGAAATGAAGATATACATAATATTAAAAATATGAAATAATTTTCTTAGTGATAAGATAAGTAGGGAATAAAAAATTAGAACAAATAACACAGTTTCTTCAATGATGAAAGTTTGTAAAATTATTTTTGTTTATTATAGGTATTGACTACAAATATTTTAACTTTTTCCCAACTTTTGTTTTCAAGAAGAGTTTTATTTTTTTGTTTTAGCTCAAGGCATTCATGTTTCTTTGGTGGTTTGGTTTTGAGATGATTTCTGAAATATGCTAATGTGACTTTCTTCTGCTCATCACTCCAAGGTTCTAAAATACGTTTCGCTTTTTGAGCCGATTTCTTCGCCTATTAATAAGAATAAGTAAATAAATAAATTACATTTAGATAAATTATAATTACTTACTATGTTTGTAATAGTTATATTTTGTTGCATTGCATCAGTAACTTCCTGATGATTTATGATGACAGTTGATACTGTGCCATCGGTCTCATCGTCGGAATTATGATCCTCACTTTCAACAGTAAGGTCGATTTCTTCTAATCGCATATCTTTATATTTCGTGGCTTCACCTTTTTCAGATAAGAGCAGTAACTTTGAAATTTTCGCAATTTGATATACATATATCGTTTGGTAAACGGTAGCAATTTTTGTGAATATTCGAGGTGTGCCCCATGAAGGAAGCGAGTTGTTCCAAGTCATGTTCTGATAAGTCAATTACTTGTGACATTGTGGCAAGGTGTTTCCGCAGTTTAGTTGATGTTATGGCCACAGGATTTTTAACACCTGCAAGCCGGACATGTTTGTATATTGCTTGCGTTCCGGTAATATTGTTATTTGTTTTCATATTTGCAAATAAGTACAAATTAGTTTTACTGATAAAATTATCTCTGCAACTAAGTAATACATTTATATGTTTTACCATCTGCTCTGTAAATAACACTGGAACTCCTCGTCCTCTTTTACCTCTTATCACTATTCGTTTAAAAGATTTCATTAAATGTTTCTCAGCTTCACTAATGCAACTATCAAATTGTCCAGAGGTTTGATTATTTATATTAGAGGTATAAGAAGTTATAGTCATTCGCTGCAGTTCACCTACCCGTCGTCTGTTAAGTAAAATTAGTTGCACGTATATTATCTCTTGCAATATTTTAAATGGTTTTTGATCTAGGTAATTGCTCAACAATGCATCAGCATACCTCTTACTTTCGGATAGTAAATAAGTTCTCAATAATGAGAGATCTTCAGCTAGAGGAATTAGCGAAGGCTTATTCGATCGTTTTTGATGCAAATCGCTATTTGCTAATGTTGATATTTCATAACGCCATTCATTGGTAATGAGTTCTTTCAGAGTTTTTAATTTATTTAGATTATCTACGTTATCATTAGGGTTCTTAAGTAGCATGCTATAGGCTACATCAATGCATTCTTTCAACATGGTACCCATATTGGCAGCTAAGGATGGAGCACCATAAGTTCTGTTTCAGGATTGTACTTCGAAATTATTTTGGTACAACGCACGAAAATGTCAAAATTAGCTGTCTCTAAAATACTTATAAAATTCGAAAGTTTTATGTGTTTTCTAATTTCTATTAATAATGCCCCCAATTGTCGCATTTTACGTGATGCGACAATACGAAATTGAGCATCACGATGACTTTTTAAATATCTACTAGCTACTGCACAAATTAATGTATCCGACTTTGCAGCCAGTGAAACTGAATCTGCCCTCATTGTAGGAAATATTTCTTTACGTAAGATGTCGTTATGTCTATAAGCTGATAGCAAGGACTGTCCATCACTTTGTGCGTTTGTTTTTAGTGTTTTATCTTCTACATTGTGTGGACATGCTTTTATATGTCTGAAAAGAGACCTTTTTTTGTAAAAACCTTTGCAAAATTTGCATGGAAGGTATGTCGAGACTGTCGGAAGACTAGGATCATCATATTGAGGTTTCCTTATTGGAATTATTTTTTCCTGTGTCGTGCTCTTTAAGAAATTTCCCTGATTACGAAGTTTATTAAAAAGTATTCTTCTTCTTTTATTGCCTTTTGATAATGCTATTATTTCTTGAACTTGGAATTCATACGAGTGATGTCTTAAAACATGTCTTGAAAATTTTAAAACGTCCGTTTCGCAAAAGTAACAGTAATCTCTTTTATTCCATACCCTTCTATTTGATTTCTTCTTAATATCAGCGTTCAGCATCTATAGTTTAGGATATAGGAATTACAAAAAAAATTATTTTTTTTTTATATCCAAACGCTCACGTTTGTTTCCAAATTTGCTAGGATGAAAGGTATTACTGGCGAGTCTATCCGAACTCGTTCTTCCTAAAAAAAATATTGTTGTCATTTAGTAGAAGATTTGCCCTTAAGAAAAGATAATTTTTATTTAGAGTTCACATTTTAAGGTTTTAAAATGTTATGGAATAACCTACTTTCCTAAATCTGTGTATTATAAAATCGACGAAACTAGAATTTAAATGAATACCTCATTTTCTGTAGTAGAAGAATTTGTTTCTTCATTCATATTAGGAATATATTCTGAATTTGCTTCGCTGCTATCTGTGTCACTAGGCGTTAATTCTGACTTATCTGTGTTGTAATATTGATAAATAACAGATTTTTTTTTACTTCTTAATCTCTTATTGATTCTAGAACCATTAGAAATCTAGAAAAATTAATACGAATAAAATTCAAGAATGTATTAAAAGAAAATTACAAGAAATTTACATTTAATTCTTGGTCTGGAACCAAATCTGTCCTTTTTCTAAGATTCTGTATTTTTATGCTTGTTATCTTTCTTTGATCACCAGAAAAGTCCGCTTCATCCTCTGTATCAGGAATATATTCTGTATCACTAGAATTATCTGATGGGGTTTCTGCATTCACGAAAATATTAAAATTTTATTGGGTACATCATTAACAGAAGCGCAAGTTGTAATATTAGATGTATTATTTATGTTTTTAATTTCTGCGGCATTATATAATTCTTGAGCAACATCTATTTGGGAAAATAAATATAATTTTTATACAACTTGCGAAAATTTTCCAAAAGTATTTATTATAAAAACTAACTCTTATCCCAATTAGCCCTTTCTACTGTATCGTTATTTCGTGAAGTTTCCTTACACATTTCTTCCCTTGTCAGGGATTGATGTTCGGCGACATATGGAGCTAGCAAATGTTAAAAATGTTTTATAAAGTAACATTACATACCTATAATGAAGAGCAGCTACAGTAAAGGAAGCTGAAGGCAGTTTTCAAAATATTTAAAATAGAAACTACTAAAGTAATCACTTTATTTCATAATACTAAAATATTTCATAAAGCATTTCTCAGATTTCTAATAAGTTAAATACCTAATACATATGCTGGTAAAAATTTTTAGGGTAGATGCACCTGTAGACAAGTAACAAAAACTAATTTTCTTCCTGTACTTTTCTGCAATGATAGCGCTTTTTCTGCAGTTTGACTAAATTTAAAAATATGGGAAAAGATGATTATTAACAAAATAAGCAGTTCAAAATAAGGATAACCTTAAGACCAACCAAATTTTCTGGAAAATTAATAGAGGATACGAATCGTTACGCGACAATTAAAAATAATACGCAATTATTTTTATTAATTGCCGCATAACAGTTTGTCTCCGTCAACAATTTGACTAGAAAATGTTGTTGCTTTTAATGTAATCCTTACGTTGAATTACTTATTTTGTCCAAAATCATCTTTTTCCATATTCTTAGATGAGCGGCAAATTTAAAAACAATATATGATATGTATTAAACAACAAGCAATGTATACGTAACTATAAAAATTCTAATTTAGTTTTGGCTTACCTTCAGTTGCAAGTCTTACTAACACTTTACCACGGCTTTCCATTTTGGTTTTGTATTTATTGTGATATAAATACTTTAAGCCTTAAACTATACAGTTTCACTGACTACAAATATCTTTTGTTTTATTAAATTGAAAAAGAGTCAAAAAGTATTTTAATACATAGAACAATGCGATTCTATTACTTTAATCTATTCTATCAGCGTACATGAATTTAAAACGTTTACAATGACCAAATGTTTTAGTTGGTTTTAGTGATAACAGTAACGGTCAACAGCGATATGGCAACGTATGTGGTCCTCACAGTGTCAGATCCACGAATTTGTATATAAATAATAGACCTCACAATGTATATATATATATATATATATATATATATATATATATATATATATACCTATATATATATATATATACCTATATATATATATATATATATTGATATTTTATATTTCACATACGTAAATATCTACTTGAAAATAAGATTCTACACTGAGAAAAATGTAGTTGTACATATATAGAACGAAATATTTGTAGTAAATGTACATATTGCAGAAATATACATTACAACTGTAGGTTAGTAAATGTAAACGAATATTAAATCCAACTAAAGTAAATCCAACTAAAGTAAAAGTACAAGAAGCTATTTTTCTGTAGTTTGGTATTATGGTAGATTTTACAAACGTTTGATATGTAAACAGAACAATACTTTCGAAATAAACATGTGTGGTAATAAACAACATCGTAGCTAAAAACAGAACATTAACCATAACAATAATATGCATTCTATCTTTATCGAAGTAGATTAAAATCGAAACAATTAGTATTGTGTTTGCTATAAGTATTTAATACTACGCTGTAGTAATAAAATTACTAAAATTTTTATTATTGATTGATTATATATTGTAGTATTTTTACATCACCAATGATTTCTACGCTGATAAGTAAATCAGAAGCGATATAACTGTAATATGAGTGATGTCTTTTAAGTGTTACATATAGCCATAAAATCAAACAGTGGATTGACTCAAAGTGCATTATTGCTTTCAAAATATTTTCCACAAAAATTGACTGCTTGTTCGAGCGACTGATATCGTCACCCACGCATTCCATTCTTGATCTTTGGGAACGTAAAAAAATCGTTGGGACTTAGGTCGGTACTATACAGAGGATGATCTAATAATTGCTGCCCCAAAAACTCAATTGTCTTTCGAGCTGTGTATGAACTCGCATTGTCATGATGCAGGATGATTCGCCGTGGTGGGTTGGTTTCAACAAACGTTGTGACCAGTGATGGTAACCCTACCGATTTTTCGGTAGATCTACCGAATTTAGGTATAAACTACCGATCTATCGAAGTGCTATGGAATTCTACCGAAATATTTCAATTCTTAAATGGCTAATCTGCACAACAAATAAATAAATTTGAATAACCAATCTGACGGATGTTAGCTACCTATAAACAGATAGGCAGTTAGTTTAGGTGTTACTATTTTTAGTAATATTAGTATTTTTAACGAAAAACTGTTTCTCATTTTCCTTGTCTTACTCTAAGAAAGAATTTATTTACCTAAAACTGATAATAAAGAAAGAACAGGAAATAAAAATAGATAGATAGCAATTGTCATTCATTAAATTCACTTCAATATAAGGGTATTCACCGATGGTTTTATACGAAAACCACCAGCCAAAACTATATATATACGTTTAACTTCCTATTCGATGTTATTTATTGAATTCACTTCAAAATAAGGGTATTCACTTAAATTCATTTATATAGGGAAATCACCAAGCAAACACTATACAACTTCCCATTCCCTCATTTTATTTTAGTAGATTGAATGTAGAAATCTAGTCGTGCTTTCTTATTAATTAACTAACAAAAATGAGTGATAGTGATAGTAGCAATGAAAGTAGTAGCTCCGGCGTTATTAAAAAAAGGAAATACAACCAAACTTATAAAAAAGAGTGGGAAACGATAGATGCTTTTAAAGGCTGGTTAAAAAAAAGTGAAAAGGGGTTCCAGTACGCAAAATGCAGTTCATGCGACCAAAATATAAATATAAAAATTAGTGGAAAGGATGCTCTCATGAAGCATAATAATTCAGCTACTCATCAAACAAAACTAAAAGCGATTTCGAAACAACCCACATTAGAAGCGTTTGCAACTGCTGCTCCTTCTATATTAGAGGAAGAAGTTAAAAAGGGTAATTACTTTATTTAAACATAACTTTAGTTTTTATTTTTTTATGTATATGTTATAGGTGAAATACGTCTATCTGCTTTCATCGCCGAACATAATTTACCACTTACTACTATGGATCACTTGACCAAGGTCGTTGCCGCAGTATGCCATGATTCAAAAATTGCCCAAAGACTAGCCTGTGCAAGAAGGATAACCACTGCAATAGTTAAAAATGTACTGGGATACGAAAATATGCAAGTATTATGTGATCATCCCCGTACGAACAAATTTTCCCTTATTGTTGATGAGTCGACTGATACGAGCAATATTAAACATCTTTGTATATGTGTAAGAATAAATAACAGTAATACCATTTGTGATAATTTTTTTGCTTTAATTAAATTAAAGCAGCCGACGCGAATAGTATATATAACCACATTGTCACTTTTTTGAAAAACACGAAATTCATATAAAAGAAATTTGGTCGGTTTCGCATCTGATGGGGCAAATGTTATGGCAGGACAGCATCGCTCAGTGTAATGACTTTATTGCAAAATGACATTCCAAAACTTTTTGTAATGAAATGTATATGTCACTCCTTCCATTTGTGCGCTTCATATGCATGTGAAAAGCTACCTCCGTATATAGAGAAGCTCACAAGAGATATCTATAATTACTTTGCTCATAGTCCCAAACGAATTAGCAAATATACCGAGTTTCAAGTATTTTGTAATACAAAAATCCATAAAATTTTATGCCCATGTCGAACCCGATGGTTATCCGTACATAGCGTTGTTTCGCGGTTATTAGAACTGAAATTACTTGCCGCAATTGTAATTTCAAATTTTTAGGTTAAACAAAACGCTCAATAATAACCCGTTATAAAGAACATATATCGCATATACAATTCCAATAAAAAAAAATCGAGTGTTTCCCGTCACGTATGGGTAACGAATCATAACATCATGCTTTAAAGCTTATTAAAAATATAAGCAATCCGATGGAGCTAGACATACATATACGAAAGTATCCATATCTTTAAAAACAAAAATAACATTTTGAACATTTTAAAATAACATTTTAAATATAAGCAATCCGATGGAGCTAGACATACATATACGAAAGTATTCATATCTTTAAAAACAAAAATAACATTTTTAACGAGGGCAACGGACCAGTCCCAGTCACTTTATTCTTCGAATTCTTAGAAAAGGCATAGGCAACGTGGGTGTGGGAACAAACACATGTGTGCCATTTGTGAAGAGGGGTACGTTGACTTAATTGCAGTTACATAAAATTTAGTATATACGTGGACGCCTTGTAAAGTGTTTCGCGATTCTTTGTGTTAGCTTTACTGTGCCCCATATTCAACACTGTGATTATTGATTTCACCTACTGAGAATGACAACTTAGTTGTCTAAACATGTATTTAGAATGTAACTATTAATTGTGGTAAGGGATTTTTTATCTTTTTAAATATTGTAGTTTAAATGCAACTAGTGTTCTTTTTATTATATTTTTAAATTTTTAATAAAAGAAATATTTTTAGGACAAATGAAAAAACGCGTTAAAGCTATGTCCACTCCGAAACGTGTATATACTAGTGTTTCATTCTAATTAGAAATCATCAGTACACAATATTCGGAGACGGACATGACTTTCACTTCGATAATGCGTGTAAACAAGTTGAACTTAATCCATATGAGAATTAATAACTTCTAAAATTTCATTTTGCATGCATTAAGTTCAACATATTTCGTATATATACACACAGTATAGACGTGAAAGTCATGTCTGTCTCCGAATATCGTGCATTTATGATTTTTAATGAGAATAAAATGCTAGTATATACACGTTTCCGGTTGGACGTGGCTTTCACGCCTTTTTTAATTTGTCCCCACAACCAGGGAGGTTGACGTCGCGACGTGTTCCGTTTGCATTCTAGTACAAACTTAGTTTGTCGGATTGTAGAAATTAACGTAACAAATTTGGCGACATTTGCATGTAAAATGAGATTTTAATAGTTATTACTTCTCATATGCATTAAGTTTAACATGTTTCGTATATATGCACGCAGTATAAAAGTAAAAGTCTCTCCGAATATCGCGTACTGATGAGTTCTAATGAGAATGAAATGTTAGTTTATTTACGTTTCGGGGTGAACGTGGCTTTCACGCAGTTTTTTACTTCTCCTCACAACCAGGGAGATTGATGTCGCGACATGTTGCGACTAAGTTTGTATTAGAACGCAGATTGTAGTACTACAAACTTAGTTTGCCGGATTGTAGAAATTAATGTAAACTTGGCAATATTTGCATGCAAAATGGGATTTTAATAGTTGTTAATTCTCATTTGCATTAAGTTCGAAATATTCGTATATTAAAGATTTTAAAAAATACAATAAAATTTTGGTAGTTTTCTCCAAAATTACTAGTTATACGAATTATTTCCACATCCACTGTATGTATGTATTTCTTTTCTGAATAATTATTGTTTTTAATTTTGTATGTGCAATAGCCAGAAATAAGTTTTATAGAACGCTTTGTATTCAACTGCATTAAACATTATGTAATCTTGCAATTTCGAATACTCATCATTATTTATTTTTTTAAATTATGAAATACATGCAAGTGTTATCTATGAAAATATTTCGCGATTACAGAATCTGAACTTGTTATTATTATGTTTTACAGTTTATTGTAGTATATGTGTTATTTTTTAAAACACGTATGTTTTGCATTCCTAAAATGAAAGCAATAATAGCAATAACCATATAATGCTCTAGTTTATAAATATAGTTAAAATTTTGTATTACGTAATTATTGTCTTAGTCAAATGTAGTTAGTGATAAAAGACAGTGTAGACGTACTCGACACTATAATCATACTTAACTTTAAAAGTACTCGATAATGTCTTATCAGTAATCTCGAATTGCTCAAATTGTATCAAGTATTAAGATATTTTCGACCTCCTTACGTGTTCATTAGTAAACATGTCGTTGGCAGTTTAAAACTTCCACGTTTTCACTATTTTATCGTAACGTTTATTAAAATCCACGTGCTCTTATAATTAAAGTTCATTATTGTTCATATCAAAATCCAAGAAGTATGGATCTATTGCAAGGTGTAAGAGATGGTGCAGCGGAGGATCCGATCATTCAAGAGGATGATCTTCAAACAGTGCCTCATCCAGCAGGCGATTTTCAAATGCCCTCTCCAGATAAATTACTTGAAATATTGGAGAAAATGAATATTTCAGACGAAGAAAAAGAAAACATAAGAGAAGGCTTAATCAAAAATATTGCACACCAACAAGGACAAAATGTATTCATGCAATCGAAATTGTTAATAGTAACATGTTGTGTTTTGGTTTTACTTCTTATATTTGGTAAGGAATTAAAAAGTAAATTAATTAAATTTCTTTCTTCTAGACATTTTTGTAGTGTTATAGTTCAAATGCATTTATTATAAAAGTATTAAATTTAATATTTTAGTTTATTTATTAATAAGTGTGTTTAAAAAAGATGCGGCAATATTAAAGGGGGTGATTGCCCAGGTCACTTTATACAAAAAGTTCCTATAAACATAGGTCCGCATATGCTTCGTTACCGATCTACAGCGTGTTGAAGTTTAATTTTAAAAAACAGTAAAAACTTGATTTTTCCAAAGCGGCTTGAGATATCATAATGAAATTTTAGGCGTGTTAATAGCTGTGGGAGACACATACTTTGCAATACAACACAATGTTCCAGTCGTACCTGTGGCGCGCGTATTGGCACGTCACAGGCTATTTTTCAAGAAAAAATAGGACGCCTCTGATTTCTCTAAAAATACAAATATGCTTTTATTTATTGTTCAATTATGAAGAAAAAAGCTCTCTTAACTTTTTATCGTACGACTTACCGTTTTTTAGTAAAAAAAAAAACATTTTAGTGCGTGTCCATTTATTACAGAAAAAAATATTAAAGAACAAGGTTTTATTCAAAGGCAAAAACAAATATTTTACCAAACCAACAATTTTATCAACCAAAAATTACAAAAACTGTGTAAAGTGACCACCTCTAGCTCGGATGCAAGAATCCAATCTTCTCCTCATTGACTGGCGAACTCTCTGAAAAACACCAGGATCGGTTTTAATTGAGTTGCACCCAGCAATGATTCGGTTTCTTAAGTCTTCTACGTTTTCCAATGGAGTAGCGTACACCAAGGACTTCAAATGGCCCCACATGAAAAAATCCAGGGGATTTAAGTTCGGGGATAGTGCAGGCCATGAGTGAGGTCCACCTCGGCCTAACCAGCGATACATGGTTATTATGGAAATTCCGTATTGCATTTCTTGAAAAATTCGCTTCATCGGTGAACAGAATCAACATCAGGAGTTGAGGGATTTGAACAATTTTGTGCAAAAGCCATTGACAGAATGCAATGCGAGGAGGAAAATCAGCAGGAAGAAGTGCTTGAACGCGTTGTATATGGAATAGATACAAAAAATTTTCCTTCAGAATGTGCCAAATAGTCCCATTACTTACATCCAAAGCGTCAGCAATTTTTCGAGTAGAAGTACCTCGATCTTCTTCAATCATGTCTAGCACATCCTCTTCCAGCTCTACCGTTCTTGCTGTCCTTGGCCTTCCTGCTCCTCCATTTCGTCTTAATGTGCCTGTTTCATAAAGACGCCGATGAATACTTTCGAAAGTTTTTCTATCAGGAACAATACGGCCAGGAAATCTTTCAGTATACAACCGCCTAGCTTCTAATGCATTGCCATCAGCACGCCCATAAATGTAGTGCATGTCGGTCATCTCGGCATTCGTATAGCGATTCATGATAAGGAACTTCAACAAATTCGACACATACAAAATTATTAATCACGAGACTCATTCAATATGTCAGTAAATAAAACAGGACTGTGGTTTGGTAAAATATTTGTTTTTGCCCTTGAATAAAACCTTGTTTTTTTTTTTCTGTAATAAATGGACATGCACTAAAATGTTTTTTTTTACTAAAAAACGGTAAGTCGTACGATAAAAAGTTAAGAGAGCTTTTTTCTTCATAATTGAACAATAAATAAAAGCATATTTGTATTTTTAGAGAAATCAGAGGCGTCCTATTTTTTCTTGAAAAATAGCCTGTGACGTGCCAATACGCGCGCCACAGGTACGACTGAAACATCGTGTTGTATTGTCTCCCACAGCTATTAACACGCCTAAAATTTCATTATGATACCTCAAGCCGCTTTGGAAAAATCAAGTTTTTACTGTTTTTTAAAATTAAACTTTAACCCGCTGTAGATCGGTAACGAAGCATATGCGGACCTATCTTTATAGGAACTTTTTGTATAAAATGACCTGGGCAATCACCCCCTTTAATATTGCCGCATCTTTTTTAAACACACTGTATACCTTCTTTCAACACGTCTACTAATTGTGAAAATTAACTTTGCTTAATAAATCATATTAATTTTGTGATCTGAATTTCAAATTGTGGAAAAAATTTCTGGGTATTTCCAAAAAGTTTTTTACATCTTCTTAATGAAATCCTAGAATATTGCAACCTATCTGAGGACATAGCAATTAATAATGACAGTTTAGTACAAATGACATGTAGTAGGAGAATGTCTAATAACATGTATCCTATAAAGTCTAGTCATTATTGATTGTTACTGACCATAAGAAGATTTTGCTCAGTACCAATTACTTAAAATCTAGTTCTAGGCTGTGCGAACTTGTATTATTTAAACATACGATTGTTATTGACACATGTAACTAATGATTTTATTAAATTTGTGAGATAACAGTGCGGCAGTGTAGTAAATGTAACGGTATTGCAATTGACATAGTTAAACAGACCATTCTATGGATAGTTGCTAGGTGGGTGATTACTAAAAATAGCACTGCGGCTTGGTGCGTTCGGCCCCTCGATATTGAAAGGTGAAAAAGGGATTCAGATTATGTATGTATTCAATTTGTGAACGTCGAGTCTCTGTTGGTACTTGGCATTGCAATTTTCACTTCTTGTTTAACAGATTTCACATGCAAATTACGCCTTATCACTTCGCTTGGCACAAACAACGATGCAATCTGCAGCAGAATCCTACAGCTGCATACTATACCTCCAAATAGATTTTAGAATTGTTTGATACACCAGAAGTATATTTTGAAGTAACAGTTCGAATTTTATTCCAATGACCAAATACAGCTTGCTTAGTTAAAACCTAATTTTTAAATTTTCGTATGTAAATATATATTTAGGCCAGGTAAGGTGTGGTCTAAATGCATACCTACGTATTTTACGACTTCAAATTGAGTCAGTTACTGGATATGTATCACGGGCAAAGCACATCGTAAAGATAAACCTCAACAGACTTTACTTCCTTCGAATTCATGCGTAATTTCTTTAATCAATTTTACATTATTTAGATTACTTTGTAGGTGACGAGATGCTGTTACTGATTATACTGTTAGCTGTAGTCAGGCGCTGCTCGTGATGACGTATTTGGGAGGACGCGTACAATGATGCGAGTGCTTCGTGTATTCTCGTGTACTAACTGTATGGATCTGTGGATGGGTCAGTAGTGTGATCAGATAAAGCATTTCTCCCATTGCGTTGCCCTGGGGGAACATTAGAGTTAACGAAACATAGGTATGCATATTCTTCTCTGGGTATACGACAAGTACTTATTTCCAGCATATAACTTCAGTGTTGTGTATATGTTATTTCGAAATTTTTTAATCCATTTTGCTAGATCTCTTATCGAAGATTCGATTAATGTCCAGGAATGCTGTTGTACAGTGTTTTTTTTTGTTTCAGTGTGTCATTGACGGGGTAATCTTGTTTGATTATAGTATGCTTCTGTCTAAATTCGTACAGGTAGTTCGATACAATCTGCCTTTCTTCAAGGATGGATTCAATTTTCTTTAAAAGTTTCCGAGAGAATCCAAAGTAATTGCAAAATTGCAAACCTCTTCCACTTCATCAGTGTTATCCCACTGGCAATTTGATGAAGAGCATATCTTCAAAGTTTGTACTTTAACCAAAGACGCTAGTATTTTTCTTTTTCAGATTGTTCTATTGAAGATGGAAACTTAGTTAGTCCGAAACACGTATTTAGAGTTTATTGATTTATATTGTGGTTAGGAATTTTTCTTCTTTTTGTTGTCTGTTTCACCCATTTAATATATAATTTCCTCACTTTTCCTCGTTCACATTTACGATAGATGCTAATTTATTTTTATAGGTAAATTAAATAAAAAGTATTATACAGGGTTACTATAAACATTCATTCATTTTCAAAAGTACAAATATAAGTGATATATGAGAATAACCGCAAACGCATCAAGTTTTTTGCACATTCTACAAATGTTTTATATGCGCTCCCTTGATCATACGACATACATCCAGGCGGTAGTTGAACTCGTTCCACACATTTTCTAGCATCATCCTGTCAATGCTCATCACTGCAGTATTAATCCGTTCCTTGAGCTCTTGTAATGTATTTAGTAGTGGGGGTACATACACAAGATCCTTAATGTGCCCTCAATAGAAGAAGTCACAAGGCGTTAAATCAGGTGATCTGGGAGGCCAAAAGGACAAAGCGAAGTCATCCGCACCAACACGCCCAATCCAGCGATGCGGAAGTTCATCGTGAATGTTATTGTTCCAATGAGGGGATCCTGTTTGAAAACAAAATCCTTGGAATCAGCAGTCAGTTGCGGAAACAAACCATAATTGCGACACATCCAGGTCTTCCCACAGAAGAAAAACGATCCATACACCTTTGCGTGTGAAAGTGCACAAAAAACATTTACCTTCGGTGAATCTCTTTGAACTGTCACAAATGCACGTGGATTTTCACTGCCCCAGATTCACACATTATGACCGTTCACGTTCCGGGATAAATGGAATGTCGCTTCATCGCTGAATATCAACTTGGCGGCAAAATGGTTATCCTCCGGCGTTAAGTGTGCAGGAGCTGTACACGGTAGGGTTTGAAATATAACCTTCGCCGCAAAACCTGCCATATTCCAAGTTCGCGGCTTCCTCGTGCCGTTAATTTCTGTGGACAACGGCCTCACTCTCTCCACTGTTTTTCAGCTGGCACTTTTGGTCGACTAGTGCTTTTATGTTTACACAAACAACTAGTGTTCTTGAATTGCCGATACCACATCAAAATGTTTTGTTTACAAGGCGGTTCTTTCCCGTACTCTCTTCTAAAAGCGCGTTACACTGCTATAACAGACAAACAACCCGCACACAAAAACTCTTTTCTTGCTTTGCTTCCATTTTGGGAGACTCAGACAGATACTGAATTCGTGCTGCCACCTAATGCCCCAATACAAACATGGTGAACTTGCGGTTATTCTCATATATCACTTATATTTGAACTTGTAATATTTTTGAATATATAGCGTTACGACAATGAATTAATCTTTTATAGTAGCCCTGTATATTGGCTTTTTAAATCAACAAGTGCACAGGTTGTCGAGAAATTGATGTCTCCCCCTAGGCACTCCTACCTTCTATGCCAGACCCATACATACATTTTCACTTACACTATGAATGTGGCGAGAATCATCTTCGTGTAACTAAAATACAAAATTTTATTGCATGTGAATAATAGAATATTTTTAAAACGTTTTATATAAAATGTGTTTTTATTTGAATTGTTTATTGTAATGTTTTCTGTTATGTTCTGTCAATAAATTAATTTTCAATTTATAATATACAGGGTTATCACTGAATAGGGCCAAAACTGTGCGAATTTGAATAATACATATAAATGCCTAACTGAAAATCAAAAAAGAAATTTCTTTGTAATTCATCAAAAATTTCCAAATTTTTAGGGCCAAAATGGAGTTAAAGTCGGTCCATATTTGTTTCTTCTATATTTACCGAAATACAGCTGTAATTGAAGTTCATTGAGATTGGTTAGACGATACGTCTACATAAGTTCCTATTCATAAAAACAATAAATGTTGATATTTTCAATATCAAAATGTTTTTTTCGTGGATATCAATAATAGCCTTTACGTCGAATATATGTCGATAAACCTATGCCGCATTTAATTAATGTGATTAAGATTAATTGAACGTTAAACTTCATTTAAAATAAAATTATAATGTTTATAATAAAACAAAAACCGTCATAAAACAAAAAACTTTATGTAGCGTGTCTAATGGGATAGATACCTGGTTTTTAATTATTTGTGTGGAATTATTTATATATATTCTTTTTTTCTTTAAATTTGTGTGTGGTACTGACAAATACCGATAGAACAATAGAATAGACGATAGAGAGAATTACGGATGAATTAGAGGTGGAAGCCCGTTTTGCCGTCCGCATATTTAACTGCCATAAGGCCAGACTCAAATAAAGAAAAATAATTACGCATTACGCACATATACCTTTCACTCCTTTTTTCTTCGACGCAATACACAACTAGCATTGTATATTTAAATTTCTAAATGTTCAATTTATTGAAATCATACATATTTTATGAAAATTTCGAATATGTAAACACTGAAAATGTGATTTAGCTTTGTGAAAACAAAATTATAAATTCATACGTCTGATATACAATATATGTCTTTATTTCTTTCTATTATTATTATTATTATTATTATAGATATATACATTATATATACATTACAAAAAAGAAAAAATTAAAAGCAAGCTATTTTGGTCTTAGAAACTATATTGAAGTAATGAGAGGATGACATTACTTCTACGGCAGAGTGTACAAACTAATAACAAATCATAGAAAATATCGGGTCCCCAGAATGAAGCGAAGTAAATATTTGCTATTGCATGTCATTGTACGAAGTAAATCCGTGAGTTTACCGCGATGTTAAAGGAAAATTTAAAGCTATTCCAATTAAATTATTTCATGCATAAAATATAGGTTTAAAATTGTTTATATAAATATTTTATTCGAATATTTCTTAAAAAGAAGCAATATTATCTGAATCTATTTCGTATTATATCGACGAAATTTTATTATATTGTAAAAACATTTTCGAAATCTCCATTTTGTGATTCGATTTCCTCACTTCGTCATATTTTCCTCGCTGATAAAGATATAGTGTCCTAAATCACCACAATTGCGGAAATTTCCCCACTGGTTACAACCCTGGTTCCTCCTGACATTCTCACCCAACATATTTCGGTAGTCTGGCTTATATTTGATCCATCCTTATAATATCTTTATTTTGAACATTTCAAAATATCCTTTGTCATACAGGATAATTGCCTGGAGAGTGATTAATTAATTAATTAAGTTAAGTAATTCTTTGATTGGATATTAAATTTTCAATATTTCTTATGAAAATGTTGAAACATTCGTAATTTTTTCAAGGAACTGTAGCTTTGCGAATAATTAGAAATTGCCTATTTTTCATATTTATACCGTGATATCATAAAGTTTCTAGGACGAAGATGGCTTTGTAATATAAATTGTATGTCTAAACTTAAGTTAGGAACTATAACTCTGTTTGGTAAATTATTTTGAAAGCGACATTATCTGTCATCCATTAATGTGTTAGAATTGCTGAAAGCAAGTTTGAACGTCGAGTTTGAAACATAGCACATTGGAGTAAATTCAAATATGGTTTACAATATAGTGCAAAAAGCGTACATGATTGAAGCCTATTTTCGGAGTGGAGTGCGAATTGATGGAATTTGGGTATACAGTCAACGTGCATGTTTGGATGATTTTAGAGAGCACTTTCCAGAGTTAGCTGTAATTCCCAAAGATTTTTATAATTGCCTTTCCAATTGTGTTGGTGTGTTTCGCGAGACTGGTTCTGTGGGTCATAAATCACGTACTGGTAGACCAACTGTTCGTTCGGAACAAGTTATAAATGATGTTCGTCAACGTATGGTAAATGAACCCACAAAACCTTTGGAACGCCTTTCTCAAGAGATTGGACTTTCTTATGGAACATGTTAGAAAATTGTAAAGAAAAACTTACACATGCATCCGTATAAGATGCAATCACATCAGGCTATTTTGCCGGTAGACGTCGTGCGTACTGCCAGTGGTTTGCAAATAACTTAATAGAAGATGATGACCTGCTAAATTTGTCATTTTTCTCTGATGAAGCATGGTTTCATCTTTCGGGGTATGTCAATTCCCAATACTCGAATGTGGAGTAGTGAAAATCCTCATATTTTTATTGAATCGTTTCTCCATAATGCGAAACTTGGTGTTTGGCTAGCAGTTTCTCGCCGCAGAGTTGTTGGCCCTATTTTTTTTAATTTCACAATTAATGCTGAGAGGTATAGAAACATTCTGAATGAATTTATTGAACAGTTGCATGATGATGAATTGCAATATGGATACTTTCAACAAGATGGTGCAACGGCACACACAACACGAGAAAATATTGCTTTTCTTCGTGAGTTTTTTGACGATCGGATCATAAGTTTACATACGGAAGTTGAGTTTCCACCATGATCACCTTGTTTGACAATTATGGACTTTTTCGTGTTTCCTCACCTAAAGAATAGAATATTTAAAACTCCTGTTGCTAATTTGCAAGATATGCAACAAAGAATTATTGACGAATGTGCATTAATAACGCCCGCAATGCTGCAAAATGCCTTTAACAGCATGAAAAGGCGTGTCACATTGGGAATTGAAAATAACGGACAACAATTTCAACATTTGCTTTAATTTTGCCTTTTTTTATTAATAAAATTTTGAATACAAGCTGAGCTTGTTGTTTTATTGTATCTTTATTAAATCAAATGACATATTTATTGATGTCACGATGACACTATCAAAATAATTTTCAAAAATTAAGGTTAAGTTACCAGTATGATAATATGGATAAAGTTCAGACATATATTTTCTATTTCAATGCCATCTTGGACCCAGAAACTTTATGATATCGCGGTATATGGTCAATGCAAGGCTTGTTGTCTAATGCTATTAATTAAAACTTCGATTCATTATAGGTACATAACATACATAAATTACTAAATTCAATAAGCCTAAACGCTTAATAAACAGAATAATCTGTTACTTCTCACTGAATTTGAAGCGAATGGTTTAATATTTAAATCTATTAAATACATTATCCCATTTTCGAAATACTTAATTATTCATTTAATTCACTTATAGACGTCAAAATTCGATACAAACTGTGATATATTTATCAATAATGCATACTGTAGTAGTACTCAAGATCAATATCTACCTTTTTCCATTATGAAGTAGGAATATATTAGTTGTGTTCACAACAGTTTTTTTTATAGTTATTTGCTTTAAGATATCATATCTGCTATATAAAATATAGTTTTGTTTAAATTAAAAAAAAAAAAAATTGTATGTACGAGGATGATTGACTATCCAATGAAATACTTATTTTAGGGTAAAAATTATATTTTATTTTTCAACATAATTACCAACGAATTTTATACACTTAGCTCAGTGATCTTCCAATTTTTTAAGACGTCTAAAAAGTATTCTTTCGGAAGATAATCAAGATATGCATTTATTATGGTTATCACCTTCTCATTTGTTTCGACTCTCTTTCCACCAAGCCATTTCTTCAAGTATGGGAACAAGAAAAAATCACTTGGAGTCAGATCTACTGAACATGGTGGATGATGCAACAATTCCTATCCTAAGAGCTACAGGAGTTTCCCTGCTTAGCTCGTAGATGCCACCAGGGAAAATTCTTCTGGGGCAGCCGTTTACTATGTGGGCCATAGTTTGTTCCACATACCCATAGTTGCAGAGGCTAGAATCTGCTAGTTTCCATTTATACAACATTGAGTTACACCTTTCGTGGCCTGTGCGCTAACTTACTTAATTGAGACCACTGCCTACGTGGGAGGGTTACCCCCGACAAAGCTTCTAAAGGATTAGAAATTAGATTTCTATTCCTCAATTCAGGGTTTTGTTCGGGGAGGGCTACCCAGCAATCATTCACATTGATGGGATGCTGAACTTCCATATCCAGCCAAATCGATCTCTTGGATTTCAGCTGGGTCCTGAATACCCAGACCCAGACGCTCTCCAAATCATCGTGTATGGGAAGATCAATGTAGTTAAAAATTTTAGTCCATTCATTCTGTGCTACAGTGAGTCGTCCGATATCCGGCGGAACAATGTTAGAGAAAATAGGTAACCAGAGACTGGGAGAGGATCTATCAGTACCGGTGAAGATCCTCATTGTATCACTAAGTTAAATATCTACTAGCTTGGTGCGAGAGCTTCGATACCAGACAGCAGCACAGTATTCAACAGGAGGGTAAGCCAGTACAATTGCTGCCGTTCGCAAGGTCCTCCATTTTCTTCCTATGAATTGCTGGCAAGTTTATGTAATATATTATTGCGGATTTTCACCTTTTGACCCTTGAACGTCAGAGACCTGTCTAACGTTACGCCCAGATTGGGGATTGGGGTTGTGGTTGATTCGACTATCCCCAAATTCAACATTCAGCTCTCTGTTGGCTTCTTTGTTACACAAATGAAAGGCACATGAATCGAATTTTGAAGGGTTTGATTTTTAAACGCCGTTTCTTATCATATTAGTCTAAAGCTTGCAGATCTTCAGCAAGTTGTAATTCTCCATCCTCTAAATTCTTGGTTTGGATGCATAAAGCCCGATCATCTGCTATAGAAATTTTCGTGATTTAGTGGGTAAAATATTATTGGTGTAAATGTTGAACATTAGAGGAACCAAAATTGAGGTTTGAGGGAAGCTCAAGTTGAAGGTTTTACCATTACTAGTTCAATTGTTTAGCCAGACTGCGATTCAGCGATTGCTCAGCATATTCTGCATAAGTTTGTTTAATTTAGCGCCAAGACATGTTCGCAGCAGTTCCTTCCTGTTCTGAAACCGGCTTGCTCCTTCTTAATAATCTCGTCGACGGCGGGCGCTATTCTATTGTAGATAAGCCGTTCTAGAAGTTTATAGCTAACAGATAAGATAACTGTAAGTCTGTAGTTTCCAGGATCTTCCGGGGACTTGCCAGACTTTAATATTGCTAGGATTTTTGCTTTCTGGAAAATGTTAGGGATGTCTCCAGAATCTAAGATATTGTTGTATAAGTTTCTCAACCAACCATTCTCAGCCAGTCATTCCAAGATTCTTGATGAATTCCGGAAAGACATTGTGAACACCAGGAGCCTTTCTTAACTTGAGCCGGGCAATGGCCGAACTGATTTCTTCAACAGAAAAAGGAGATGACCATTGCGAATTATAAGAGAGACAGAAAAGGTATCCTTAAAATCTCTTTTAATATCTCTAGCAAAAGCGCATTATTTGAAATATTTCGAAGTCATTCAGCTGGTTGGGATCCATTGGCGAAGTTTGTTTGGAGGGTAATGCTGGCGAACCTAGTTTTCTAAGCAGCGACCAGCTTTTACTACTAGAGTGAGTAAAACTATGTTTTCGGTCATTTCTCTCCATTTACTTTTCCAAATCTCATCAAGTTTAATTTAATTTAGCGATTGTCATAGCAGATGACTGAAACGGCGTGTTATCGTGATGGAACAAAACTTTTTTTCTGAATAAATGCCGTTATTTTTTCTTCAGTTCGGCATCGAAAGGTGTTATTTCCGTCTACAAATAGTTAATAAAAATGACGCCTTTGGTTTTGCCTTCTTCGGAGTTCGTTCATAAGAAAATCCATTGTTTTGACTAGGTTTTTGTCTCTGGAGTATAGTGATATGTCCAAATTCGTTAAGCATTTTTTGTGCTCAATTGTATCGAAGAGCCTATGTATATTTTATAAATTGAACTACAAAATTAAATTTCATTTCATTGAGTTTGGTTTTAACGAAGAAGATACAGAAAAAAAATCATTAATAATGTTTACAGATATATCGAATATTTATATAACCGACAATTTATAGCTATCACGGGGATTTATTTACATTAAAGTATTGATTATTCAAGGCACGATTGAAACTCGTATCGCTTGCAGTTATAGATAATAATATACTTGTAAAAACAGTAATACATATAAACTATTTAATAAAATATCGAGAAACTTTGATAAATTAAACATGTTCTTACTTTACTTCTAATTCACTTTCTTTGTACACATTTGAAGCGATATTTGGGTTCATTAACCTAAAATAAAAATAGTTCACTTTGTTATCGATCGACAGTGTTATATTATAAACACTAATTAAATATCACATCATACGAAGAACTGAGGAAACAATCTTTTAAATTAAATCAAACTAAAACAAAAGTAACGGTAATATCAAGAACACCTGAAAAAATAAATATTACAGTAGAAAGGAAGGAATTGAAAAACTTGGACAATTTAAATGTTTAGGAACTGTAACTGAAGATAAAAAATGGAAGAACTGACACTGGCATATGTGTAGAATGGCAACTACGAGATTAACTAAAATTTTCGGTAGAAGAAAACCACAGAAGAATATAAAAGGAAGACCGAGAATGAAGCGGAATTATGAATAGCTCAACATTTGAAGGAAGTAGGATTGGATTGGGGAAAAACAGAAGCACTCGTAGCAAACGATAGAACCGGACAGAAAAAGAAAATGAAAGAAGATTGATTAATGTGGCAAATTCGAATCAACACTGGCACTTGCCAGTAATCGAAAAAAGATTATGAATGAATGATATAAAAATATCCCATGATCAATGCAAGACTTTGTGAACTATAGTTCGTAAAGTAATTCTTGTTAGTCCAAGGCATAAAAATACCTTAAAATGACTAAGTTGTGTAGTATTACAGCGCGTATTTATGTGTGTTAGGAAAAGATTAAGTATCTACACTTTGCGGTTGGCACTTTGAGCAGTACGAACTACAAAGAAATAGTTTATCAACTGTAGATGTGTATTCTAGTTGCATCAATTATTTATTAATTAAATTAATAACATTGATGTTTTGTGAAGTAAATAAAAGAGGAATATTTACAATTTATTTTTCTGTTCACACTTTCCTTGCTAATTTGGATGTAAACTTATATTCCTGAACCTGAAATACATAAATATAGTGAACTACAATCACTTATGACTTATATAATACTAATAACTTATATAATGAATGTTTTTCTCCAAATATATTAAATTCTTCCAGTACGCAAAGTACAAAACCGGATGTCTAAAAGTTCCTTATATTTTTATAAACCACGATAATACAATCTATCTGTGCATCATAGTATACTGACTTGGTAAAAATTTAAGAACAATCTCATTTTCTGCAGATAACGAACACCGTTGCCCCCTGTGATATGTAGTATGATGTATGATGTTACGTGCTACTACAGTGAGCGAATATAGCAGCAAAGCTATGCATTATTTCATATATTGCAACGATATTTACAGTTAAAAAAGAGCGAAAGAGGAAATCAAAATTCTATGCTCATCGCAATATATATTCTATAATTATTCTTTTCTCGATATCCATAGAATTGTGTACCTGAAGGTTAAACTGTTAATCAGCATTACTACCTTGAGGTTCTTGCTTAACTTAATGAGAAAATTAGAAAAAATGACTCGATTTGTGAAAAAAAAAATTGGTTCTTCATCAGGACAACGTGCCACTGCATTGTCTGTCAAGACTTTTCCAGCCAAGTATAACATCCCAGTGCTAGACCCAGCGCCACGCCGTACTTTTGTCTGCTTGTGTGCATGCATAAGTTTGCCGCCCCTAATTCTTTACTATTTTAACATAGAATTACATTTATGTGTTAGGAGTGCATGTAAAGACAAATTTAAGGTATTGCCCACAGGGTTCAGAATCCATATATTCAAAATTTTAAATCATTCATGTGTTAAAGATCACTAGAAATACGTGTTGTCCAAACTGTTACGAATATTATTATTTAACATTGTAATAATACAGATATTATTTACTGATAAATCTTTGAATTTCCGAACATTCAATAGAGAATGAAGACTAAATGTAAATTTCTGAGTATATTCTACAGGGCGGGGAAAAAGTACTGCATATCACTTGCAACTTTTGAATGAGCAATTTAATTAAAACATTTCCTATACAAAATATGGTTTGTATAATATTTGGCATCTCACTTGGTAGCATTCGTTTTTTTTTGAATTCACTATTTTAATGCAAGGCCAACTTAACTTTTTCATCTTAAATAGCGTCATATATTTTTTTGCATATTTAAAAGACATTTTTTTGTGAATATAATGATATAAATTTATATGGTATTGTATAAGAAAATTTTCAAGAAAGTGGTCAAATTATAAAATTTTAATGAAATGAACAAAAAAAACATTGTTAAGATAAAGTGTTATTGTAATTTGTACAAACAAAAACGATGAATTAATTTAAAAACTAGAAAAAAAGGAACTTGACAAAATTAATTGGTTAAGTACTCAATACTACGCACCATTTACTGATAAACAATGACCTAGTCGGTCTCTATACCCCTGCAAAACATTTTGGAGTGCAATTGGTGAAAGCCTATTGACTTCAGTCTGAATTCTCAACTGTAAATCCTCGAGATTATTGGGTCGATTTCAGTAAACTTCAGTTTTTAAATGGCCTCACAAAAAAATTCAAAGGATTTAAATCTGGAGACTATTCGATAGGACCTCTTCTACCAATCCACCTGCCAAGAAACACCTCATTTAAGTACATTTCTACTACTGCTCCATAATTAGGTGGAGCACATATCATTACTTGAAACTAAAACTCCGGTTGAAATTTTGGGATTCTCCGCAACATCTAATAATACGTTCAAAGCCTTATCTCCGTCAGTTATTGTTCTTGGTCGGCCGAGTTTTAGAGCGTGTTTAACGGTACCCGCCTCATAATTCTGTTTTGCAATACGACTTGAAATTCGTTTGGTTAATCAAAATCCGCCCAGAATCCTTATTATTAAATAAATCACGTACCTCAGCTTGCGCACGTTTCCTACTACCGTAATCAACCACAATCAAAACTTCAATTCGTTCTTTTTGTGATAATTTTTCCATTTTTTACATAAATTAACGTTTTACAACCGAATAAATGTCAAAATTTTATCGAATGACACGTGATTGTCAAGTTTTTTTTTTATATTATGTCATGTTGACATTTAAAAACAGAATAATTTATTAAATTAAGACAACTGAGCTGTCACTGGGAATCATAAAGGTTTTTGACCATTTTCTTGAGAAGTTTCTTATATAACCCCCTATAAATTGCATATCATTATATTCACGAGAAAAATGTCTTTTAAATATGTAAAAAAATATATGACGCTATTTAAGAAAAAAGTTAGTCGGAATTGCATTGAAACAGTGAACTCAAAAAAAAAACTCAGTTGATGCTAAATATTATACGAACCATCTTTTGCATAAGAATTTTTTTAATTAAATTGCTCATTCAAAAGTTACAAGCTATATGCCGTACTTTTTCTCCACCCTGTATATTTTATACAATACGAAATATTGAAAATTAAAAAACCGAAAATTTGCCCTGCCATGTTTTCATATTGCAGTCATAAATTTTAGTAATTGATGCGCTAGTAAGACAGACCGTAATATAATATTTTCAAGACTAACAAGTTTAGAGCCTGACACACATGCTTGCTGATGCATCTTAAAATTCTAAACACTTGCCAAAATATATTAGGGTAAACCAAACAGTGCTATATTTTCTTATCGCAATCATAAATTTTCCAGTCGCTGATAAGTGATAAAAAGCCCCGTAATACAAATACTCTCTAAACACTAACAAGTTTAATGCTTGATGCCCTTTAAATTCTATACACACGCAAAAAATATAACGATTAGAAGAAGTGTGTAATCGATGGTACCTATGTTTGTTTAAAGTAAACATAACCGGTCTTATCGGTATTATCATAACCTATTGATTAATGACCAGTGTCTCTAGTAATGTCGAATAATTTTCGCCGCCCTTTGATTTGGACGCCTGTGTGCCTTGCACACGTGCACACAATTACGGCGCGGGCCTGGCTAGACCATCCGCCTTATCGCCTCACCTAGCACCACGTGACTTTTATTTATTCCTCAAAGTCAAATATGCATTAAAAGGAGTAAGATTTCAAACCGTTGAAGCTGTGATAGAAAAAGCAGCATGCGTTATGAGTAGAGAACGGACATTCTTACCACATGACTCAGCGTAATTCAATGAAGTATTTGTTAGACCATCTGGCCATCTGGTCGACAGCGATTACAATGGACAACACACCTATTGTATTCGGAGGATATATTCCATTAAACGCACTCGGCAATTGGAAATGTTTATAAACATCGCTGAGTACATCCCGGCGTAATACAATGAAGTATTTGTGTTTGATTTTCTCGGCCACCTATGTAAACACTATGTAAAATTCGAAAGGAGCGTGTAGGGATATAGAATGGTCTATATTGAAGGCGATAATAATTAAATATGCATAAATTTAAAAGAAAAAGTTTTACAGGATCAGTCTCGTTATTTTATACCCACATCTCGTATTCGTAAATATATTTCTTGAGACGGTGGCTGAAGTACAATAGTTACCTTATGAATAAAAAGGACGGTGTATGTATACAAACACTGTTTTTTTAAGAATGTAATTTCTTCTGTTTTTTACTTGTATTAAAAATATTTAATACACGTTTTCAACCACTAAGTTTAATATGTGCCTAATTGGTAAAGTCATACATATACAGGCATACATATTAAATTACACAAGCTCGTAATGTCTACACTATATTTATTAATTCTTTGAGCATATAATATTGCGATAAAAGAGTGAAATACGATCTTTTTCCAAAAAAAAATTGTAGCTGCTTTCTAGCGTTTACTTTAGGTAGGTAACTATAGGCAATTTAATTATGCTAATTCTTTAATACTGTTTCATTGGTTACTACTTAACCCTAACATTTAAATTTTTCTTAAAATTTTAAGTTCGAATGTTTCTTTAAAAGAAGTAAATTAAATCTTTTAGGCTTTTATTCACCATAGCGAAACGATTACTGGTTATTAGTGATTATTAATGTAAAATGGACATTTTATAAACTCATACAGGCCAGCCCGCTTAAAAAAACGAGCCTGAATTACAACTAAATAAAAATCTAAAATTCGATTCAGCAGGTAAATTTATAATGAACTAAGAGTTGCATATATGCTAATAACAAAAAAGTTGCTATGACGTCACACCAACACGACTTACATTTTTTAAATGTAATGTTGGATGTTTTTTAATTTATTGCAAAGAGCACATTTTTCTGTTTATAATGTTAGAAAACGTTATTAGTTTTAATACATATCTAGACAATTCGAAATAATGGATTAAAACAATCCTGCCAATATCGATGATTTAGATGATGAATTAAAAAACTGGATAAATATGGATAAAGATCTGCCTGTTGTTATGCTGTTGTTGTGTTGAAGAAAATATCGTCACAAGTTTGTCAACAAGCGAACGTGTACAAGCTGCTGAAAAAATTCACGCAGCACAGGAAGTTTTGAGAAGAAATTTGGATATAAAAGGTGCAACTTCGGAAGAATTTAGGTGCTTCTACAGGCTTGAAAATATTGTGAACTCCAAGATTTCAAGCGACAACAACAATTCAATGATTTTTACTAAAAGTTTAATTAAATATAAATGTATAAATTACCATTAAAGAACTTTTTGTGTACCTATACATACTTAAATAAAAACTATTTGTTCATTACATTTTTTTTCATTAGACATGTGCTAAGTATTTACATATTTATAGCCACAAATAAATTTTAAATTGATCATCCTTATAAAACCTATGAAAAATGAAAATAGTTTCTTTTTATACAACTAGGTACCGCTTGTTTGAATAGCTGCTTAATTAACTCAAAAATGCTATGTATTAACGTGATTATAATAAGTGAAATATACTGTACTACACTACTAATTAAATCTTTAAATGCTTGAATTAATACTGTTCCAAAACTTTATAGCCTGCTACATACACTTACTTAAATGTATTTATTTAAAGAGTTTGAAAATCTTTTTTTGTTTTGTTTCAGCTTTCTTCGGGTACAAATTGTACAGATCACAAACAGAAAAAGAACGAAAGAGAGAAGAAAAGAAAAAACAAAAGCAACAAAAGAAGAAGCATAAATAATGATAGGACAATATTATTTAATATTACTTTTTCCGTTTTTGACATATCCTTTGGACATTATTTTATACAAATATGTGATTTACATTAAAGAATAAATAATTTTATGTTATATGATGTTATAATGTTTGTAAGCGTTAATATTAAATATTTTGACTCTAGTACAATAAATATTTTTAAGTAACGTACATATTTCTCTACTTTTACAAATTATGCCATGATTTGGCCTTATTTGATATTTAAAGATGATTATTGATTAATAATTGTTTAATAATTGTATATACACACTGCCCTGAAAATACCAGAATTATATTTTATAATCAAATTGGAGGCACCATCTCATGACAGATTTATTTATGAACCGTAGACCTTCCTAAATAATCTAAAAATTTCAAGTCATTTTGTTCACTAGATGCTCTAGATACAATAGATTTAAGTAACAATTGTTTGTATACTTTGAGAGAAGAAGTGAATAAAAAACAAATAATCCACTTTGAATTCTTTGTCGAAAATGATAAAAGTACTACGAAAACGCTCCATATGCTCAAAATTGCTTATAGAGGTAATTGTTTATCATTACCGCAAATTTTTGAGAAGCAGATCAGGCATCGAAGTGCTCAATGGCGGTTACCAGATGATGGAAATTGAAAAATATTTCTTTTGGAAATGAGGAAAGGAGATTGTCCACAAAGAATTCCTTCCGAGTAGTACAAATGTTAGTACTGGATATTATATTGGGGTATCGACTATCGAAGCGTTTGGTATGTTGTATCCATCGTGTTCGTTTTGATTATTGAGAAACCGATAGTTGACAACTGCCGCACGATAATGCACCTTCGTATTGTTTTAAGCTGCATAAATTATGCAGTGGCTTTTATAACATTATGCTAAGCATAATGTTATAAAAGGAAACCTTTTTGCATGAATCAAAGATCAAAGAAATTCAATGGTCAATGCCGAACAATTTCAACAGAATTGCAATTGGTCACATAAAAAAACATTATTTTTAATTTATATTTAAAAAAAAATTGAAGATTAAATATATACACAATAGTTAAAAAAAAATTAAGCCGTAGCAAATGCATTTTTACATAAGGTAAACAACTTTTTTTCGCCACTTTATAGAACTGTTGAACTAGAAAATTAAAATATTCTTTCAATGGAGACTGTGGTTAAATAATAATTTAAAAAGGTATATATCCCCTTACCACAATTATTAGTCGTATCCTAAATACGTATTTCGACAACTAAGTTGTCATCATCAGTAGGTAAAAACTACTAATTAAAAGTCACACATGGGGCACAGTAAAATGATGACAACTTAGTTGTCGAAATACGTATTTAGGATACGACTAATAATTGTGGTAAGGGGTTATATACCTTTTTAAATTAGAAAATTAACTTTGTTTCATTATTAAAATATGAGTTCTTGCTTATATTTTAATAATGAAACAAGTGCTCTTGTATTCAAAAAAATCACGTATATACCTCAATTTTTTTTCAGTTTAATTTTGTATTTTTCTGACGTTTATTAAGGTCATGCTGTGACAATTAAGTTAATCAAAAATGTAAATACCAAAAGTTTCCGAACAAGAAAAGTATTATAGCAAAAGCTAAAGCAGGTTGGTCAATTGGAGATATTGCACTTCATTTCCATTACAATAAGAGCACAATTTTAAGAATCAAAAGAAGATGGGAACCAGGAACATTCTAAAAACACATAACTTTATAATAATAATCATAACTTTTGTCTAAATGACAGAAAGTCCGTTTTTAAACGATAAAAAAACTAATAAAAAATGTTTACTTGATTTAAATAGTATACGCAATTTATAATTATATATTATATATATTTTTTTGAATACAAGTGTACATTGTTTAATTATTAACTTACTTATTCATACGTAATTCAATAAATAATAATTTAAACTTTCTACAAATATGGCTACAATACTGCCAACATAAGCTAAGTACTTATTGACTTTTTTTAAATTTAGTGTATTTTACTTTTAGCGGGATTCTTTTGAAAAACAAAACACTTTCAAAACAGGTTAAGGGAAATGTCATGTGTAATATATTTGTAATTTTATGTATATACTTTCATTAGCTTTGAAATACAACTAATAATATGTCTTCTCAAGATTTAAAGGCTTTAGAAAATATGGATTTCAACAATTTCGACAGCTATAAAGATATTTTGATATCCTTTTTAAGTTTCGTACTAATATAAATGTAAAGAACTTTTGTAAGCGATGAAAACTTTCTTAACAATAAATACATAGCTTTGCAAGAAGAACATATAATAATTAAGAAATTGCAGTACATGGAACATTTAGTTATGAATTACTTGTCAATAGTTCCTGAAGTAAATTTTGATTCAGAAATATTATGCCTTTTGATGCCACAAGCAAAAGAAGTATTGGAAAAGGTATTGATGTTTACGGATGTATTAGCATTCAAACAAATATTATATATTTTTTATTAATTAATTGTTCTAAATAATTTTGCTATTTATTTAATAACATTGTACCTGTTTTAATAGAATTTATACTTTTGTAGATTTATGAGAGGTCAATTGATTTAGTCTATGAAAATAACGACGAAGAAATATGTTCACAAGCACTAAAAACAATACAAGAATATTTACAGGTAATCAGTTCTTTCATTATTTTATGAAATTAAAAATTAAAAGAATTTTAGATGGTCGTTACTTTATTTGAAACTATGAAGGTTCTGTTAAATTTTGTTATCGGTAAGAACAAAATGGATTTTTCTCATGTTAAAAGTTTACCTTTAGGTGTGGTCCAATTGTTATATACAACATTTTTACATTGTAAAGAAAGGTGAGAAGTTGTGTATAAATCTATATATTTTAAAATTAAGAAAATAGATATTTGATTGAGTTGGAAGAACGCAGTACTAGTAGTAAATAATGAAGTTGTTATTTTGAATAATGCATGTCGTACTGTTTTCGCTTAAGCCAGATAATCTAATAGCAATATTTATCAGATTCATTTTAAAATAAAAGCAAACATTTTTGAATCATTTTATGAAAAGTAATTATGGCAATATGTTAAAGAATTTTACTTAAAGATGCCTATAATATAATTTGTGTCTACTGTAATTGTCAAATGTCTATATATATTTCTCAAATGAAGATTCTAAACAATTAAAAACACATTAAATTAAGAAGTACACAAGTGAGCTTCAAATTGACTGCATCAAATTAATTCTTTTTCTTGAATTTTTTAAAATTTTATTCTGTATAAAAATTACTGTATCAATGACCTTATTAGGCATATCGTACTATGCTAACCAAAAAAGGTTAAGATCGCATTTTGAAATCACTAGCATAATGATGAGAAGATTTGTGTCGTCTCCTAATTGATGTCGCATGTTCTTGCATTGTGATGGACATATTTTGAAGGTCTGATTCAGGTATATTTTAAACAATGAATAGAATAGACACCATCTCTGCCTTAACACTAGAGGGATTTTGCAGATCTTGATGCACTAAAAAAACATGTAATGTTCTCATTTTTTTTAAATAAATAATTTACAAGAGCATGCATGAGGGAAGTATTTTATATTATCTACTTAACTATGAAAACAATATGTTATCGTGACAATTTTCAAGTTTTTGTGACATCTCATAGTGCCAAGTTTGGCAAATTGCTTAACATTTTTTACTTTTACATTAAGTTTAAAGAACTTGCACACAAGCATCATGAAAATATTATCAAAAGAAGGCAGTGGCGTGAAGAATATTCATGACAGAATGAGGGCAGTGTATGGAGAAAATAGCCCGTCCTATTTCCAAGTCAAATTTTGGTGTAAGCAGTTCAAATGGGGCAGAGAATCCATTCATGATGACCCAAAATGTGGAAGACTTCCGGAAGCACGAAGTAAAGAAATCATCAACAAAGTTGAAGATTTGATATTGATTGACCGCCGAGTAAAAGTGTCAGTTATTGCTAGAGAAATAGGAATATCAGGAAGGAGTGTTTTTAAAATTCTACACGAAGATTTGGGAATGAGCAAAGTGTCGGCACGATGGATCTCGAAGTTGCTTAGTCCCGAACAAAAATTGCGTAGACGGCAAATTTGTGAAGAGAATTTGACTATTTTGTCTCAAGATAAAAGCTTCTTAAATAGAATTGTAACTGGGGATGAAACTTGTGTACATCATTAGAACCCTTCCACGAAACAAGAGTCCATGCAATGGTTCGTAAGGGCTCTCCATCGCCCAAGAAGGCAAAAACGCAATTTTCTGCGTAAAAAGTGATGGCCACAGTTTTATGGGACGCGGAAGGGATTCTCTTAATTGAGTATATGCCGATTCAACGGCAATTAAAAAAAACGACTACAGTTAGCCAAGATGAAAGTAAAGTGCTCTTCCATCAAGATAATCCACGGGTGTACACGTACGTAGTCGCCATGGCGATATTTCTTGAATAGGGCTTTGAATTGCACCCTTATCCGTCATATTCTCCGAACTTAGCCCCCAGTGACTATTTCCTGTTTCCTGAACCTGAGGAAATGACTCGGCGGGAATAGAATTCGCTCCAACGATGCAATCATCGCTGAAAGAAACGCCAATTTCGAGAACCTCGATTTGGAAAGGATAAAAAAATTGGAGAAACGTTGGACGAAGTGAATTAAGCTCGAAGGAGACTTTATTGAGAAATACAATCTTTCATTCAAAAAGTCACAGACATAATGATCCATCCCCGTATAGTGAAAAATTAAATATATAATAAAAATGATAAACTATATAATTATACAAAATATACTTTTATGGTTGACTGGACATTTATGGTGTTTGCTACGTATTTGAAATTTTAATTTATAAGAAATAAATCACTAACAGCAATCGTTTATTATTTTTTTAAAGTAAAACCACTTTTTCAAAGATTTGCAATTTCATTTAGTAATAATGTAAGTATTTTGTTGGGAACTTTTAATTAACGTAGAAAATATTTTGAATTTTTGCATAATTGACAACCAATATTTTGCAAATGTAAACTAATTTGAAATCAACACAAAATGCAAATTTTCGTTAAACAAATATATATACAATGAATTTCACTTAAGATGCAATATACAAACATGTATAGGTTTTTTATTTCCATAGAAACTAGGTAATACATTCTTACATTGTCCCACATAAAATGCAACATATCAATATAATTTGACATTAGTTAAGTCAAAAGTAGCAGTATTTCTATTTCGATATTAGCTTAGTATCAATCTTAAATGATATACACAAAGGAAGAGAGAACTCAGTTAGTGACATGGTATCTTTCGGGATTCAGTTTGCAAAGAACGGCTGACGTGTTTCACGTTACCTACCCAGACAGGCCAGTACCAAATTCGTCAACTATATCAAGGTTCGTTTCAAAATTTAAAAGTGAAGGTTGTGTAGAATTAAGTCATCGAAAACGTAAAAGACCAAATACTGCAAGAACTGAGGCACGAAGAAATCAGTTGATCGAAACAATCGAAAATAATAATCGTCTTTCTACTAGGCACTTGGCAAGACAGTTGGGAATTAGCAAATCCAGTGTATTCAGACTCTTGAAAAGTGAAAAATATAACTGCTTTAAATTTGAAAATCATCAAGAACTTAGATTCGGTGACAATGAGAAGAGAACTGTTTTATGTGATCGGCTATTTGAAATCATCAATAATAACATTGATTTTTTAAAACAAATTGTATTTACCGATGAAGCAACATTTTCTGTTAACAGTGAAGTAAATCGACAAAACACTCGAAATTGGAGCAGAAGAAATTTACATTTGTTTAATGAATCTAGAACACAATACCCTCAAAAGGTAAATGTATGGGCGGGAATAACTAGTTCTCAGATTATAGGACCATTTTTTATTGACGGATATTTAAATAGTGAAAAATATTTACTATTACTACGAACAGAAATACTTTCAGCTTTAAATGCTTTAAACCTTCCTCATCAATTATGGTATCAACATGATGGCGCTCCTGCTCACTATTCTGCAAATGTGTGTCAGTATTTAAATGCAGCATTTCCTCAACGCTGGATAGGACGCGGCGGAGAAATAGCTTGGTCTCCGCGCTCGCCTGATTTGGCACCAGTTGATTTTTTTTATTGGGGTTATTTAAAGACACAGGTTTACAATGGCGAAATTGAAAACTTAAATCAGCTGAAAAATAGAATAATTGAAGTTTCTGGAACAATTACAGCAGACACACTAAATTCTGTTGTTACTGATTTTTATCATCGTTTAAGTCACTGTTTGGCAGTCAATGGGGGAATATTTGAAAATTTTTTGTAAAACAATTCAATAAACGATATTTATCGGAAATGTAGTTTTAATCCTAAAACACTACATTGAATTAAATAGGCTTTACTGTCAATAATTTGACAAAACCATGAAAGATATATCGATCATAACTATTACATATTGCATTTTATGTGGGACAGTGCAAGTGCATAGTATTTTATTATCTATGGTTCCTACATTCATATATTGCAAGTTACATGAAATTCTCTGTATATATATATATATATATATATATATATATATATATAAGTATATATATATATATATATATGTATATATATATATATATGTATATATATATATATATATAAGTATATATATATATATATATATATATATATATATATATATATATATATATATATATATATATATATGGTAAATCCAATCAGTTGGCGATTAAAGGTCTGTTTTACTTCAAGGTATATATATTTAAAAAACCCTACATGTTTCGGCAATGATGCCTTTATCAAGGATATAAAATATAAATGACAGAATATAAATGTCAAATAATTGAGTTGCTATGGTTTAAATTATTCAAAGATACATTCCAATTGCATAATAATAAATCATGCCTTAGTATTCCAAAAACAGATAGCAAGGTGTGAACATATGTGTTGTTCGCTGCTAGCAGCTTGTGTCTCTTTCTGGGTATGAAACTTGTGTGTTGGTTGCTGCTGGCAGCTTGCGTCTATCACTGGGTGTGTGGTTTTGTGTTTGTGTGAGCGCGTAAGTGTAGGGTTTTGTATGTTGGCGTGTTCGTGCGTGTGTTTAGTGACCGGTCGCGAGAAATTTAGAGAGATCGGATAACCAGCCGTTGCGTAGGGCCGCCAACCCTTTACCGGCAACTTCTTTACTTTTCCGTGCAGTACTTCGACGGCCCGACCCCCGCCCCATCGAGACAAGGCGCAGACCAGCGAAGCGCACCCTGCACGGGGTTGCTCATCGCCAACCGAGGGAACACTCTTAGTGGCTACTTCGGTCGACGACGGTCACACTTAGTAGCCACGAAGAGTGTTCCCTCGGTTGGCGATGAGCAACCCCGTGCAGGGTGCGCTTCGCTGGTCTGCGCCTTGCCTCGATGGGGCGGGGGTCGGGCCGTCGAAGTACTGCACGGAAAAGTAAAGAAGTTGCCGGGAAAGGGTTGGCGGCCCTACACAACGGCTGGTTATCCGATCTCTCTAAATTTCTCGCGACCGGTCACTAAACACACGCACGAACACGCCAACATACAAAACCCTACACTTACGCGCTCACACAAACACAAAACCACACACCCAGTGATAGACGCAAGCTGCCAGCAGCAACCAACACACAAGTTTCATACCCAGAAAGAGACACAAGCTGCTAGCAGCGAACAACACATATGTTCACACCTTGCTATCTGTTTTTGGAATACTAAGGCATGATTTATTATTATGCAATTGGAATGTATCTTTGAATAATTTAAACCATAGCAACTCAATTATTTGACATTTATATTCTGTCATTTATATTTTATATCCTTGATAAAGGCATCATTGCCGAAACATGTAGGGTTTTTAAATATATATACTTTGAAGTAAAACAGACCTTTAATCGCCAACTGATTGGATTTACCATATCATACCAAGGTCACGAAAATATTATATTTATATATGTATATATACAAAATTTGGCGAGGTTTTACCTCCTTTAGTATATTTCAAATTATGTACTTTGTTATATCGGCTTCTTTTTTTATTATTACATATACATTTTTCCTATGTGAAAATTTAAAAGGAAAATTGTCAATGCATTAGCGGCATAATAGGCAACTAATTATACACCAGTGAAGGATTTACCTATAGCTTAATTTAATTACTTACATTTTTCTATGTCAAATATTTCTGCATTTGATTGAAAAGTAGATAATTTATTTATTTAATGAATAAGTACAACAAAGATGAAAAGGTAGCAATGATAATGTGGTACCAGAAGAATAATAGTTTAAGGACGCTCAGAGACATGTTTTCCGTTAATTATCCTGACAGGCCTATACCTTGTACGAAAGCAATTTTAAATATGTTTAACGAATTCAAAGAACTTAGTTGTTTTATAGATTCCTACAAAAAAAATAAAATCAATCATGTGTTAACAGTACACATGAAGCTGGATACCCTGTGTTATGTAGAGGAACCGTCTGTAGGACGCCTTTTAGATGTAGCCAGGCATTTTGGAGTATTGTACAGTTCGGTGTACAAAACCCTGAAAGAATTCAAACATAAGCCATACAAGATATCAAACCATCAAGATCTTGTCGAGGGAGTAAAGTAACACGAACTGATTTTTGTAAAATAATGTTTAATATGTTAAATGAAAACTAAGAAATTTTAAATAAAATAATTTTTACCGATGAAGCTACATTTACCGTAAAGTCAACTTTCAGAACTTCCTGTTTGTATCCTACATTTATCCACTGCAAAATACTAAGTTTCCTTTCCATTAATCCATTAGGTATTGGTCCTGTACAAATCCTCATGCACAAAACCTAACCCGAACGCAGTACCCTCAAGAAGTCAATGTGTGGATTGGAATAATAAGCGATAGACATATTGGCCCATTTTTGATTGACGGTTATCTAACTGCAGGAAAATTTTTGAATTTTTTGCGAGACCACATCATTGCATCAATGGAGATATTAAATATTGATGAATCTTGGTTCCAAATGGATGGGATTCCAGTACATGCTACTAACGCCGTCAGGAATTTTTTTAATAACGCATTTCAAAGACGGCAGATTTGGTCTCATACCATGGCCCCCAAGATCAGCTGATCTATCTCCAAATGATTACTTCCTTTGGGGTTACCTGAAAAGTAAAATTTATAATAACGTGCAAATACGTAACTTGGACGAACTGAAAGACCATATTATTTATTTGGAATACCCTGCGTTGTTTTCAAGATCGCCTTGCTTATTGTCTTGAAAGACAAGGAGGACACTTCGAAAACTTGCTATGAAATTAGACTTCGCCTTTATTATGTTGTTTTGTTTGTCTTAATTAATCGTTAGAATAAAATTTTTTCATTCAAACCTGAGATTTTGCACTTTCTTTTCTAAAAACATAACCTAATTATTCGGGGCTTTATTTTGCTCTGTATTACCCACTGTTGCCAGTACAAGTATTTTTGCCGAACCAGATTCTACTATAGTTTCGCGATAAATTTTAACAGTTTCGTAATAGATTTAAAAGGTTTCATGTATGCTGGAAAGTTTAATTTTTCAATACAAAAAAAAAAATCCTTTAAACTAAGAGTAGCGTATTTATAGAATAGTTATTTTTGCTATGAAGACTTTTGCTTGTTATGAAGACAACGACAGTTGTTTTGGTGTTCGTAATGTTAACATTAGTCAATGAGGGGCGCTGAATGCAGGCGCGGCTCGTGATGACGTATTTGGGAGTGCAAGTACAATGATACGAGTGCCTCGTGTGTTTTCGGTGTTTACTAAGAAAACGTTACAGTTAGTACACGAGAATACACGAAGCACTCGCATCATTGTACTTGCACCCCCAAATACGTCATCACGAGCCGCGCCTGGCTGAATGTTTTCTACGCTCTGTCTTAATAACTTTTGTAATATGGTAAGGACGTTATTTTATGGTGAAAATATCTCTCCAGTGGCATGTACTGACGATTCTGTAGTAAGATAAGACACGTGTCTGCATGTCTGGAAATATACTTTCACACAAATACGAACTTGTATTGTGTTTTCCACACCCGATTTTAAATAATAATATTTTTATATTAATAAAAATATTTTTGTTTATACAAAATTTGCTGAGGTTTTACCTACTCAAGTATATTTCAAATTACTTTGTTAAATATATGGTTTAAAAAAAACTTATTTAATTGTTATTATTACTTAGTAGTTCATTTTTAGTAATAATATTTACAAGGCATATTTTGATTCATTAAGTGAAATATTAATGGTATTTAAAACGGCACAAGAAGTTCATTCGAAGTTATTAACTCTTCTGGAAAATTGTATTTTTAATACTTTATGTGAAGACGAAATGATGTCGTTAAATGATGGTAAATTTCTAAAATTGTAATTTATTTAAAAGATTTTCTCATTATCTGTTTATTTTAGTTTTAGATAATGTAACTGAAATTGGTGATGTTTTGACTGAAATGAATGTTAAATCAATGTCAGATAATTGGAAGCTATATATGAATTTAACACAAAAGTATAATAAAGAATTGAAGAAATATGTAAATGTTAAACGACCGTTAATATATTGCACTTCAGAATTGGTTAAGAATTTAAATAATGTCATAGATGCGGTACAACCATTTATTAATACTAGTTACTAATAAATGCTTTACTAAGAGTATTTTGTTATAGGATTTGGATGCTAATAAAAATATTACACACATATTGAAAATTTCAAATTTCATTCTGAAGATTATGATAAAAATATGTGATATATTTTGGGAAAAAGTTTTTCTGCATATGGATATTTTTTGGAACTTTTTGTCTGATTTTTACGGGTCCGTTTATGCTACTGCATTGTCACAAATAAAAATATCTTTTTTACAGTACTTATTCTCCCGCTCTTAAAAATAATCGGCTTTCTAAGAACACAATTAATTTACTCGAATCTCTAATATGTAATGGACTAGAACGATTTTTAAATAAACTGATTCGTCTTAAAGAATTTTACGATGTAAGTAACCCAAAAGAAAAAAATATATAAAGAGTAGTTAACTATTATTAATTTATTTCAGTTGCAGTTATTGGATTCACTGGTTACAAATAATGATTGTGCCCTTGGCTTTATTTTGGTTTCTAAAATAGTATTACAAAAGTTAGCTGCAGATAATTATGATGTTTCTACAATACATTTCCCTCAGTTTATAGGCGCTATTTTTATAACTATAAATAAGTGTAAGTACATTATAGTAATATAAGTATAAGACTTATTTGTAATGAAAATTTTTGAAAGTATATACACGTGCACAAAAAATTCCGGACACCGAAATAAATGTCTGTTAGTACAAAAAAATATATATTTATTTCAACAAGACACGAGACATTATCTACAAAGTAAGAATGAGAAATAAAAAAAGGTACTTAACATTTTATTCAATAAGAAAAAGTCACGAAACAGTAAATTGTGCAAAATTAACAAATTCATTGGCCTTACCAGCTAGATTTTACATCTACGTTTTCAAACAATTTAAGCTATTAATAGTGTGACTACCTCCACGAATTCTAATGACTCCTGCCATACAGTGTGGTAAAATTTGAATGCAGTTGGCGACCTCTTCTTGTGTAATGTTTCAAAGAGATCTCGTTCTTGTTCAAAGTATCGTACAGAAATCTTTAGACGCTATTCAATTACTTGCCTCGTAGCTTAACACTTCCTTCATTTCTAGCCCGTGTCTTTTCTGCAATCCATACTTCCTGTTTCCCTAAATAATTGCACAAAATATATATACTGAAACGATCATTTAGCATAGCTTCTTCCGCAAAGTCCGCCATTCTAGAAAGTCGCTTACGGAATAAATCTATTCGCCATTGAATTCACCACCATTTTAAACATGAAATCCATTATTTGATTTATAAATGCCAGTTCTCAGTCATATATCTGTTTTTGTAGTTCGTAGTTTTCTCTGAAAAAAAAATTCGGTGTCAGTCATTACTTTCTTAATGTGAATAGATATAGCTATGTTCACTACTTAGAAAAATTTAAAAGTAGTAAGGTTATAACGTGTCTTCAAAAACTTTCCTCATTATAGTAGGTTGTTTTTTAAGTAATTAAGTAATCAAAGATTGGTGCACATATGCAAAGCTTTAGAAAACTTCAAATTCTGACAGTTGTCATACATAAATTCAAATTATAAACAAACGTTTATATTTTTTAAATTATTTTATAATAATAATAATAATAATATTTATTAATTGTCCAACAGGTCACCCCAATACAGACAACATAAACAAATAATTATAATACATATGTGAAAAAGAATTAAAAACAAAGTGTAATTCAATAATATAATCAAACTGCCTAAATATAAAATAATAGTGAAAGAAAAGAAAAAAAAACATTAATAGAAGAAACAAATTAACGAAACATGTCTGCAGAAAAATTATTTAAACTGTTGAAGTTCTTGGCAGAATGCACCATGGGAGCCCTCAGCAATATATTTGTTCTAGCCGTTGGAAGTAGAAGCACTTCATTCACTCTTGAGTTTGAACGAGGTACTCGAAAATTCACTTCTGCAAGCAAATCAGCTGAATCGATCTTATAAAGAATTACATTTTTGATAAAATTCGAACTAATTAGGTGTCGTCTTGCTTCCAGCGATTCAACTCCATGACGATTCAAGAGTAACCTGTAATCCAAACCACGAGGAGGGTACGCTCCATCAACTTTAAAACTTAAATACTTTAGAGACTTGCGCTGTATGGATTCAACTGCATTAATATAGCAGTCATATATTGGATACCACACGACAACGGCATATTCTAACTTGCTAAAAACTAGCGCATAAACAAGGGACTTGAGTGAAGCTATGTTGTCGAAGTCCTTACACGTACAGATAATGAAACCCAAAGATCGATATGCTGACGTGGTGACTTGGGGAACATGATTAGCGAAGATCAGCTTTTCATCAAAAATAACTCCAAGATCATTGACATGTGTTTTTCAGTTGATTGCAATATTGTAAAAATTGAATAATTGGAAAGATATCTATTGGGTTTTCTGGTGAAAGATATGAAACAGCATTTGTCGATGTTTAAATTCAATTTGTTTGAAGAGCACCAATTTGTGACACGATCCAGGTTCTCTTGAAGAAGGGCAGTATCTTGTGGACTACCAATTCGATGAAAAAAATTTAAATCGTCCGCATAAGCCAAAACACGACAATTAATAGAGCTTATTAAATCATTAACAAAGATGTTAAATAACAAGGGTCCAAGATTGGAACCCTGGGGCACTCCGGATGTAGAAAGTTACGTTCTAGATTTGTAGCCATTATAATATACAAAATTCCTTCTATCAGTAAGGTAAGAAGTGAGGAGCATTATTAGTGAGTTGCTGAAGCCGAACAAACTCATTTTACCCAGGAGAGCAGTATGATCAATGGTATCGAAGGCATGAGAAAAGTCAGTATAAATGACGTCCATCTGCTCTCCCCTGTCAAGTGTTTCACATACAGCCTGAGATAAAAGGGCGTGGTTTGAAGTGGTAGACCTTTTAGACATAAAACCATGTTGATTTGGCGACAGGAATGATTTGATGTTAGAGTAAATATGGTCATATAGTATAGCCTCTCGTACACCTTTGCAAAGTTGGGTAGGATGGATATGGGCCTGTAATTATTAACATCAGAGTTATCTCCTTTTTTGTGTACAGGGCATATACTGGCGACTTTCCAGATAACAGGGAAGACAGATGTTTGCAGCGATAAATTAAATATCCTACCTACAAAGAGGCTTAGCAAATATTGATGCACAATCACGAAGAAGGAAGCTGGGAATGCCATGATGCCCGGAGGTGAAAGTATTCTTTGATTTTTTTAGTTGATTCAGTACATCATCATATACAACACTCCAAATATTCAATGATGGCAAATTTGTATGCAGTTCTTGAATGTCACCACTGATAGCACCTGGCAAGAATACATCAGAGAAAGCTGATGTAAAAGCATCAACATTCCGCTGAGGGTCGTCGAAATCAGAATCGCCGTTAAAGTTATAATGTTAGAGATACAACATAAAATATTATTATTCAAAGTTACTATAGAACTGGCCATTAGAAAATGTAGATTGGGTTTATTCCACTAATCAGTGTTTACAGGATTTAAGGCAACAGTATCCTTATCTGCCAGCAGTTACGGCGCTAGGGGACGACCGCGGACGGCCTCGCGTTTCATGGGGCCTCGCAAAAAAGTTTAACAATGTTATTAAAAGTCTAGTTATTCGTATATATTTCCGTACGCGTGCGTAGTATTTATCCAGAGTCGGAGAGTGGTTTGGCAACACTATGAAAGTTAAAATTCATATACTCATACATCTGTCCCAATCTATTTATCGTTTTCTTTCTGACTGGGAAATGAAAGAGGCCTCGCAAAGCTAATGCCGGCGACGTCTATATTTGGTCTAGCACAGCCACTGTCTGCCAGTTACTTACGCACAACTGCAAAAACAGATTCAAGCTTGTGTTATTAAAGTTGGTGAAACAGGGGCAATAAGTCGTAAACCTGGGGGTCGAGCACCTAGAAAACAGCAAATTGCATAAAGGATATTCGACTCGAATGGACAACTCACCCAAAAAAGCAATCGCAAAACTATCACAAGTTCATTTGTCAGTGGGAACATGTTATACTATTTTAAAAAAGGACTTAAAGTTGTTTTCATACAAGATTCAAGCAGTTTCGGAACTCAAACAGCTAGATTTTGTTACGAGAACACGGTATTGCCTATAGTTTTTGAATAACATAAATAATAATACTATAACTGTAAGTGCACAAATCTCGAGAAACAATAGCTTTTTTGCAAGAATTATTTGGTTCCAGCAATTATTAATTTTCCTCCAAGATCTCCAAATGTGTCAATTTTAGACAATTTAATTTTTCCATATTTAAAGAATACGATTTCCAAGACCAGACATCACAGAATCGAAGAGCTTCGTAATGCTATTGTGAATTATTGTGCCGACATAACCCAAAAAATCCTAATAAATGGCTTTAAAAACATCACGCGTAGAGTTCAACTTGGTCTTCAAAATAATGGTCAACATTTCCAACATCTGCTTTAGTATCATTTTCTTTTAATTTTGACTATTGTAATAAATAAATCAATAAATTTTATCAAAAACCAAATTATGAATTATTACACACATTTACATGGCATAACCAAACTATCAAAATTATACGTAAATGACAGAATACTTCTAATCCTGTGCGAATTTACCCCTCCGCTCGCCAACTTATCTGGCGCTTGCTTTACTTAAGTATATATTTTTGCCATATCTGTTTTTTGCTTCATAAGTCATTCTTCGGAGTTATGTATGGTCGTTCGGCTTTTGTCTAATGCACTGATATTTGAACAATTACACGGTAAACTTTGGTTTTTTTAATTCTTAAAAAATGTTGCGCTCTTTTCGCAATAGTTTTGTTTTATTCTAATGTAAATACAACCAAAATATGATTGCAAATTTGGTATTTTCATTCCTTAAGATCACTTGTGAATTTAATTGCTAATGTAAGTACATTTTTATATTTTATTTTACTTTGTATGGCTAATCCATAAATAATTTAATAGGTCTGATGAAGAAACGAATAAAGTTTCGAAACGTTACGTAGCAACAAATCGTTTTATTTGATTATACATTGACCCAAATTCTGTTTTTATTAACAGTAGGAGTAATTGTAGAATACAGGTAATGATTTTTCTTCAAATTTTCTTTCCCACTATAAATTCACACTCAAATAAGTTCCCTTTTGCGTCCTGTAAAAGTTCTGTTGCTTTTTATCCAGACACTTTCATTACCCGTATTCTAAATTCTGGCCAATTTTAGTATTGTAAACAAATAAATATGATTATGATCAACTACTGTTAATTTTCCAAATATTTTTATTATAGTAAAAAAGAATTAACACTTTATCAAATAGGTATACCTATTCGAATTTATTTTATTTTGTTAGTCATTAATTTTACGATTACAATTCACAAAACAATAACGACATTTTATTGCTTACTTATTTGGCATATAAATTTTCCTTTTAGGCTACATCCTGTTCATGAAGGAAGACAATTTATATGAAGAATTAATTGTACCAATTGTTTCCTTAACATCATTTTCAAGCAATCAACAATTCTCAGAAATCGAATTGATTTTATTCAAGAATTTATTGTCACCTTCTATTTGGAATTCATTATTTGCTTATGATACTTGGAGAATGATTTGTAGGTAATTTATTTTTTTTTTAATAAATTATTGACAAAATGTTTAGTAACTAAAGCGGGGACATTTAGACATTGCATAGGCGACGAGCGAAGCTGGTACGGATGTCTATGACGTCACTGGCGTATGTCAGCCACCGCAATACAGTATACGATAAACGTTGGTGACGGCCTTGACTACCTGGAGACATCCGAACTAGCTTCGCTCGCCGGTCATGCATGTTGTCTAAATATGACTTTATCATAATAACTACTATTAAAAAATATGTTTTTTTATTTTCTTATTTGTCGTGTGTAGTGCTAATGCTTCTTTCTTAACGTATCTTTCGTTTAAAAAACAAGTTTTTATTAATAATACTTATTGCCCAACAGTTTACATTGAATATATATTGAATTAAAAATTTAAACTTAAACTAATACAAAATAGTATATTAAAAAACAAGTTTCATAAGGCACCATTTTGCCGCACGAGATCAGTTTAGAAAACGAGCCGCGATAGCGGCGGGTTTTCTAAAGAGCGAGTGCGGCAAAAGGCCTTATGAAACGAGTTTTTTATACTATTTTTTCTATTTTGCGTTTTTTTACATTAATAAATTGCTTAAATTGGAATTATTTAATTTGAAAGTTCAGAGTTTAATTTTTATATAAAGCATGCAGTTGGTCACATTGATACTTGACATTTTCAAATTTAAATCTTGCTATCCGCGAAGTATATTATATTACATATTATTTACTAATTTTCGTTAACATTACTTGATACTTCATTTAAAAATATAAACATGAGTGACATAGAAACATATATATGTTGTTGTCAATTGTATACAACATACGTTGTTTGTGTAAAATACGGACATATATCATATCTGTCAAATGTACATAAATTCTTAAAATCAAAGGACAGCAATGATATTTATTTCTGTATTTGAACAACGCCAACATTGAAAAATGAAAAAAAGCGTATCGAAATGAAGCTCATTTCGATACTGTTTTGGGTTTCATAATGAGTTCATTTCAAACGCAAAATAGAAAAATACCTTTTATTTACATATACATCTTTCAGCCTTGTCTAAAATTATGAAAAATATCTGTGTAATAAATGTCAGGAATATTTTGTTTGCGGTATCGGTAACACAAATGTTCAAATCTAAATGGACGTTTCGGAACATGGAAGTTCAGTTTAGACAATAAGTTGTTGCCGTCAATATTCCCGTTTACCATTTTCCATAAAAATATTTCCTGATGTCTTTGGCTACGTTCAAGAAGGGTTTGTAATTCATGACGCTCTAGTAAAGAGTTATAATCAATACCCCTTGCAGAATACCAGGCATCAGATTTAAATTAGATATATTTAAGCAATCGTTGCTGAATCCTTTCATATCTTAATTAATAGCCCATATAATATAGGGACCAGATAATGGAATCATATTCCATGCAGTTCATAACAACTGCGAAATAATTAAAATGTCTTTAAAAATTTAAAAAAGGTATATAACCCCTTACCACAATTATTAGTCGTATCCTAAATACGTATTTCGACAACTAAGTTGTCATCATCAGTAGGTAAAAACTACTAATTAAAAGTCGCACATGGGGCACAGTAAAGTAAGAAAAACGCTTCCGCACAACTACCTTTTTTAAATTTTTATTTAACCACAGTCTCCATTGAAAGAATTTTCAAAATGTCTTTAGTCATAATGTTACTAGATTGTCTAAAGTTGCGTATTATAAATCCCAAACGTTTAGATGGTACTGTCGAAACGTGTTCGACATGATTCTTAAAGCTCAAGCGTCGATCGAAAAACATTCCAAGATCTTTCAACGTGTTAATCTTAGAGAGAACTTGTCCATCAATATGATACTCAGATGACATAGCTGCATATTTATGAGTATACGTAATGACTTGACATTTATTAATATTCAGTTTAAGTTATTTACTTGACACCACTTGACAAAACGTTGACATTTTCCTGTAAGCCCCGAACATCAATGTCATTGAAAATGGCATAATAGATTTTGATATCATTATCATAAACCAGTGTAGGACATTTGAGGATACCGAATAACTCATCTATGTTTAATATAAATAATAATTGTCCTAAATTTCAACCTTGAGGTTCTTCCGATGTTGGTAAAAATTTATCAGAATAATAGCCAATGTAAAAAAAAACTTGATTTGGTCTTAATAACTCTCCATTAGCACCAACACAGAATGAATGGGCTAAGATTTCCATTAACATTGATCTTCCCCTACACGATGATTTGAAGAGCGTTCCCAGGACCCGGCTGAAATCTAGGATACCGATTTGGCTGGATACGGAAGTTCAGGATTCCATCAATGTGAATGCATGCTGAAATAGCCCTCCTCGAACAATACCCTGAATTGGGTAGAAATCAATTTCTAACCCTTCAGAACATTTGCCGGGCGTAACCCTCCCACATAAGCAATGGCCTTAATTAAATAGGTTCCGTATAGGCCACGGAAGATGCAACTCAATGTTGTGTAAATGGACACTAGCAGATACTAGTCTCTGTGACTGCGGATATGTGGAACAAACTATGGCCCACATAATAAACGACTGCCTTAGAAGAAGTTTTCCTGGTGGTATCCACGAGTTGAGCAAGGCAACTCCTGCAGCTTGGGTAAAAAAAATAGATATTGTTGTATAATATAGTTTTATAACCCTTTTTTTGTCATAAAAGTGATTTATACACTAATATCTAAATTTCGATTTCGTTTCTCATACGAAATAAATAAATCAACATCAATAAGCTAGGTGACATGCCAAAAGTATTGATCTTTTTGAAGAAAAATTCCATTATTTATAGTATCGAAAGAACTCGAATAGTCAGTGTAAACGATACAAACTTGGCCTTGAACGTCAAGAGCTTCACTAATATACTGGATAATGCTGATCAAATTTGTTACAGTGGATCTACCAGGTATAAATTCATGTTGGGTGTGGACAAATGAATATATCGCATCCTCAAAAACTTTTTCAAAGTTTGATCAAATAAGAATCTGTCCGTAATTGCTAAGCAATGAAACGTCGCTCTTTTCATACATTGGTATAAGCCTTGGTCTCTTACACAGATCAGCGAAAACTACATTAGAAATTAACAAATTTATATGTACTAGAGGTTTCGCAAAGACAAATCTGGCATCGCGAATTAGGAAACTTGGAAACTTGTCACCACCTGCCGTATGCTTTTCATTGGTAAGAGAAAGATAACTGCTCTGAGCTTGCATACTCGAAAAAACCTTGCGAAAGAGTCATCAATATTGCGGATCCTCAAACTCTTCGTCATTAAGGGATCATTTTCCTGGTTTCCTAGTTGGATCCTACTTGTTTCCAATTAAAGTGAATAACTCGCATGGGTTATGGGTTACGATTTTTTGGAAGCAATTAAAGACAATCTGAAAATGTTCTAAAAGGTCATTACTGGAGACGAGTCGTGAACTTATAAATTTTCGCAGGGGAAAACGCCCCACGAGCCAGGATCTAAAAAAGCACACTAGAGTCGGAGCGACATCAAGGTGATGCTCACTGTTTTCTTCGACCAAGAATGTGTTGTTCATCATGGATACGCTCCAAAAGGTCAAACAGTGAACAAAGAGTATTATCAAGAGGTTTTGAAACGATGACGTGACATCAGTCAGCAAGAAAGCTAGATTTGTGGAAAAGTGTCGGTTGGGTGCTACACCACGACAACGCACCTGTTCATTCATCGTAAATTAAAGAAATTGCCAGGTTCTTGTGAAACACAGCGTTGTTTAGCTATGCCAACCACCTTACCTTCAAGGACTGTTTCCGAAAGTGGGAGGTTCGCTAGAGGAAGGTTGTAGCTTCTCAAGGGGAGTAGTTTGAAGGGAACACCAGCACCATTGACCAGATCTAACTTCATTTCTTGCAACATTCCAAGGTCAGATACTTTCCGGACAGACCTCGTATCAACTAAACCAGCACGTCCTTATGTTACTGATTGCTCGTGAAAAATTATTCGATATATTGAGATACTGAAAATTATTCCAGAAGAAAAATTTTCTTGACTTACGATAATATCCTCGCATGTTATTATTTGAATCTCGTTTTTATATGAATAAAATATTAACTCAAAAGGTCTGTTGTTAAATGCAAACGTAACTTACATTTATTTTTGTTTCTCAAAGTTAAAGATATGTTATGCAGACAAGTTTTATTTTGGATTGTAAAGCAATTATTAGGTTTATAGGACTGTTAAGTAGTGGTCAAGTATTTTAAACCAGAAAATATTTAAAAAAATTATCAGTCTACATTATACATTTATATAATATACTTTTATTTTAGAACGTGTGATATCGAATATTCATTTGATACACTATTGTGGTTAATTGAAAATTTTCAAGAAGTACTAAAAACACATTACACTTCAAGGCCCCAATTTGTAATTATAAGCAATTTCCTTGCTGAATTATATGAAATATTGAATCATAATTATAAGTTACTATTTTTGAAGAAATTTCCTCTCAAGTCCTCCTCTCATGTTTGGAAACACATTGGATTAAAAGATTTTCCCAATTCTTGTTTGATTCAAGTATCAAACTTTTTAACTTATATGTCAGAAACAATGGAAAAATTTGATTCTGGTAAATGTACATATGATGAATTCCTTACGATGGTTTGTATTCTCTGTTTATATTTTGAATTTTATTTATATATACATATATTTTTTTTTAGATCGATGCAATGAATATTTTCGGAACAGTCCCGTTTGAAGAAGTTTATTTTGATTTGAACAAAATAAATTCATTATTATTGAAATTATGGGATTTTGATGCTACGGATACGAATTTGTTAAATTCGAAAATATTTGAACTATATTTAGATAATTTATGTAAATTAACAGCGAACTTGGCATGGAGATTAAATAATACGCAAGTTATTCAAGTTAGTATATAATAAACTCATTAGATTCTAACAGAATTTTCCAAAATAATCTAAATAGTATTTAGAAAATAAGAAGTTGGATGGACACTTTACAAAGTTTGAAAACGATTCAGAAGGTATAAAAAGAAATTTTACCGTTTTATCGTTTTATCATTCAACTTATTATCCATTCATTAAAATATAAAAGTAAATAATTTTCTGTATTTTAACAGAAGTTAACATTATATTAGCATTCTTTTAAATTTATTATAAAAAAAACTACTTGCTGCGTGCAATATCAACATGATTCAGAAGGTATAAAAAGAAATTTTATCATGTTGATATTGCACGCAGCAAGTAGTTTGTTTTATAATAAATTAAAAAGAATGCTAATATAATGTTAACTTCTGTTAAAATACAGAAAATTATTTACTTTTATATTTTAATGAATGGATAATAAGTTGAATGATATAGAAAAGAGAATTAATAGAAATATGAAAGAGTTCTACAAATTTATTTACTTAGTGTATGGCAGTGTATGGCATCTAAGCACATCTGTACATACCAAAAATATATACATAAATGAAAAGTGTACAACACAAGTAAATTACTCACAAACAAACATCTAAAGATTTAATATAGTCTATTACACTTTCCGACGTCCTCAAGAATTCCCCAAACTCTCTTTCAAATCGCCTCAGGTGATAATCCTCAACAAAATGTATGGCGTATATTGTAGTCCCTTTTGGCATATACTCAATTAAGAGAATCCTTCCGCGTCCCAGAAAACTGTGGCCACTTTTCCTGCAGAAAATTGCGTTTTGCCACCTTGAGCGGTGGAGAACCCTTATTAGACTCTTGTTTCGTAGGAGGGTTCCAGTGGAGTACTCAAGTTTCATCCCCAGTTACAATTCTATTTAAGAAGATTTCATCTTGTGTTAAAACAGTCAAATTCTCTTCACAAATTTGTCATCTAAATAATTTTTGTTCGGGACTGAGCAGCCTGGGAATCCATCCTGCCGACACTTTGCTCATTCCCAAATCATCGTGTAGAACTTTAAAAACACTCGTTTCTGATATTCCTATTTCTCTGGCAATAACTGAAACTTTTACACGCCGGTTAAAATCGTCAACTTTGTCGACGATTTCTTCAGTTCGTGCTTCCAGAGGTCTTCCACACTTTGGGTCATCATTAATGGATTTTCTGCCCCATTTGAACTGCTTACACCAAAATTTGACGGGCTGTTTATTAAAAAATTCATGACGCTTCTGTGTTCAAGTTTCAAGTCACTCATTTTCTCTTCTTTAAACGAATGTAAAAGTAACAAACGTTAAGCGATTCGAACCAAATTTGGAGATGACACTATAAAATGTTACAGAAACTTGAAGTAAGAAAATTGTCACGATACCATATTTATACCGACCAGGGAACAGGCAAGAAGTCGCTCGAGCGATTGTGGTGCCGGCGCCTGGTACACTAATGGATCACAATCTAGTCAGGGGGCAGGTGCAGGCATATGTGGAATGTGCCTTAGAAGGAAAATATCGATATGTCTGGGGAAACATACTACGGTTTTCCAGGCCGAATTGTTTGCAGTCGCAGCCTGCGCCGAGGAAATTCGGGAAGGCGGCTGCGCAAACAAAAAAATCAACATAATGACTGATAGTCAGGCAGCTATTAAAGCCATTATGAACCCATCTACCAGGTCTAAGCTGGTGAAATATTATAAACAGGTCCTCAATAAACTGGCACAAGACAATACTGTGTCGCTGATATGGGTGCCAGGACATGAGGGAATTAAAGGCCGACGAACTGACCAAAGAAGGTACTAATGGGAACTTCATAGGACCAGAACCTGTATGTGGAATCGCTAAGGATTCCGCAGAGGGAGATCTGGTTAGGGCTAGAAAAAGAACATAAAAATAAATGGAAGGTCAACTCTATACCAAAACACTACTAAGGGAGCTGGACGGAAAATTTTCAGCCAACCTAATTCGTAGTAACAAAAAAGAAATTAAAATAATTACCGGGTTAATAACCGGACATTGTCCTTTAAGGAAGAATTTGTACAGCATGGGCTTGGTTAGCGAGCCCTGGTGTAGGAGATGTGAAAAACAGGAGGAAACTAGCCTTCATGTAATATGCACGTGTGAGGAACTGAAGGAACTTAAACAGAAACATTTCGGGAGAGATCTATTGGATCCTTCGAGTGTACTCAAACTTCCCCTGAGGAGGATAGTAGCTTTTATCGAGGACACAAGACTAACAGAGTGGAACTGAGAGATCTATTGGGGATAGTACAAAGAGCAGTGTGGTCAAGTGCCTGGACGTGCTGGCGTCCAACCCAAAAGAGAAGAAGAAGAAGAACATAACATATTGTTTTCAGAGCTAAGTTAATTACATAAAAACTCCCCTCGTGCTAGTAAATAAAGTCTAGAAAGAATGTGAAATGGATTAAATAGTAACTATATACAAAAATGAAGCTCAACAAATACGTAGTAATTATAGATGCATTGCATTACTAAATGTGACTTATAAGATCTTGTCTACAATGATTCAAAAAAGGTTACTGGAACTAGTATCAGTGTGGTTTTACGAAGGGCAAATCTCCAATAGATGCTATTCACGCCTTAAAACAGATAATGGAAAAAGCATATGATTACGACTAGAAAATAGATATACTTTTTATAGATTAATGAGATTTCGATTCAATGAACAGAAAGATACTTGTGAAAGGGTTGGAGAAAATGAGAGGAATGTAAAAGTTAGAAAACTAATTAATATTGGATTAAAGCAGAGAAATTCATTATCAGCAACAATATTTGACCAAGCGTTGTAATTTGTGGCAAGACAATACATAAATGCAGTCTACAAACTAGAGGTAGTGAGCTAATATTTTGTATTAATTACAACAAAATGACAGATAATAGAGGAGATTCCTGAAGAGATGTGAAAAAAAGAAAAATGGGTTTACAAATAATATCAATATATCAAAATAATACTAAAATTATAAGATGTGGAAGAATTACAAAGAACCAGACAATAAAAACAGAAGAATATGAATTGGAGGAAGTAAAAAGATAGAATTACTTAGGAATCATTATTTCAAACAGAGGAGGACGGATATCCCCAGAAATAAATGAAAAAATAATAACAAACAGATTTTTTTGTGCAAATAAAAATTTACTAACAAATAAACTAATAGGACAATTAAAATTTCACATATATGAAACAATATTAAGGCCACATTATATGCTGCAAAAACATTAACACTAAAAAAGAAAAGGGAAATTTGAGAACAGTAGAAAGCAGTATTTTTAGAGTTACGAGTATATTGGAGCAGTAAAACTTAAAAACAGCAAATATCTACCAAGTATAAATTTGTAATTATTAAAGGAAATAACTGGAGAGTATGTAGTTAGAATAAAAAGACAAAGAGTAAAATGGTGAGGCTATATATGAAGTGCCGGTCTAGGTACAGTGATATATTTAGTATTCCAATGGTATCCAGGAATTACGGGAAGAAGGAGAAGAAGAAGGGTTCAGGGCTAGATGGATTGCAAGAAGTGGAGTAAGATGTGCCATGATTAGAAGATGGGGAGAAAAAACGGCAAATAGAAAATTATGGAATAGAATAAACTGGAAAATATGAAACATTTTACCCCAACCAATTAAAAAAAAAAAACAGCTCCACAAACCGAGAAAAACCAGTATATATGGATTATGTCATTTTTCAAAGCATTCAAACTCATAACTCGATATTACAACGCGAATACAAATATACTAAAACATTGTTACTGTTAAAGGAATCCTAGTTGAGTTGAATTTTATACTACGTGGGGGCGCCAAATTGTTGAAAGACGGACGTTTGCTGATTACTTTGATTTTGTTCCGGGATACTTATAGCGTCCGAACAATAATGAAAATGATTTAAGATAATGTAATGATAAGCCTCAAAAGTCCAGGACGTAATGTTCCTTCAAATATATAATTTTGATAGTTTAGTTATGTCATGTAAATGTGTGTAATAATTAATAATTTACAACACTCAAAATTAAAAGAAAATTATACTAAAACAGATGTTGGAAATGTTGACTATTATTTTGAAGACAAACTTGAACTCTATGCTTCATGCCATTTATTAGGATTTCTTGTGTTATGTCGGCACAAGAAATCACAATAGCATTACGAAGCTCTTCGATTGTGGGATGTTTGGTCTTGAAAACATCATTAAATCTGGAAAAATAAAATAGTCTAAAATTGTCAAATCTGGAGATCATGGAGGAAAATTGATAATTCTTGTATCGAAAAATTCTTGCAAAACAGCTATTGTTTCTCGAGATTTATGGGCTGGTGCATTATCTTGCTGGAAATATCTTTCCGTAAATTCATCATCATGAAGTTCATTAATAAGCGGCTCCAATAATTCATTTTGCCAAGTTTACGAGATATTGCCCCTGTTTCACCAAAGTTTAATAACACAAGCTTGAATATGTTTGCAGTTGTGTGTAAGTAACTGGCAGATTAGAATACTGTTGCCGGAAATCCTATAAGCACTGATTAGCGGAATAAACCCAATCTCCATTTTCTAATTTTTGGCCAGTTCTATAGTAACTTTGAATAATAAATATTTTATGTTGTAACTAACATTATAATCATATAATTTAAAAAAATATGAGCGTTTATAATTTGAATTTATGTATGACAACTGTTAGAATTTGAAGTTTTCTAAAGATTCGTATGTGCACTAATCTTCGTTTTGATGATTGAAATTTTCATTTGAGTATTTGAGAATTTTAAATTTCTACTTTATATTTTTTGTATGATCAATTTTCGAAACATTCGTGAACTTCGTGAACTTCTTTCAATTCGAATTGTACATTGTGAATATATAATCATTCCCAGTCATCTTAGGTTACTAGTTTTAAATATAACTATAATTTTAATATCCGTTTTAGGTACTGAATCAGTTAAAACAAATAAGTAATACTGACGTATCATCAAAACCAATGTTTTTACTTATAATCAACGCAACATTAAATAGAACTTCTGATTTTTCCCAAGAGCAACAAATTATTTTCCATGTAACTTCAGAGTTGCTTACATTACTACTTACCAAAGAAAGTCCTGTAATGCGTGTATGTGCCTTAGAATTAGTTCAAGTAGCCTTAAGCAACACTACGTGGAACGAAATAATTCTTATCAAATTGGTGAATGAAAATTCTTCTTTAAAAAGGCTGATCTCTATTTTCTCAAATAAAGTAACGACTAATAATGTGAATACTTTTGAAGCGTATATGACGTTGGAACAAGCTGAATTTCAACACGAATGCTTGGAAACGTTATCATTAGAACCAGTACTGAAGAAAAGAAGACCAAATTTAGAAAATCCAATTATAACAGAAACATTACCAAAAAGTGTAAATAATAACCCTGAAACTTCTCGTGTAATACAAAGAATTAAAAAGGATGTACAATATTTAGGAAATTTATCAGGAAGAGATGATTTAACGCAGCAAAACGCGAAGGATATTAATTTTATATTAAAAGAATTACAACATTATGTGTAGTATTAGTGATATTATTTGTTTGTTATTTTTATAATAAATTATTTTCAAAGAATAAAGTCTTATGTGAAATTTTATGTTGAATGAAAAATAACTTTTATAAATTATTTGGAAAGTTAAAGAAAATTCAAGAATGTTATTACACTGAGCTATGTACATTTAATTTGATATTGAACTCAAGTTTTAAATATTGAGTATTTCAATATAATTTTTCTGAAATATCCGTTATTGAATAATACAAGATAATTAAAATTAGAATATTGCGGTAATTATTAGTGTTCCTTTGAACCCTCTAAGGAAGTAGATCCGAATTGGTGGAGACTGTGGCCTGAAATCTGAAACAGAAAATCTCTAACAACAAAAAGCTTTTAAACTTCTAAATACGTATTTCGGCAATTAAGTTGATATCTTCAGTAGTAGGGCTGGGCGAAGTATCGATACATCGTCCAATACCCGATACCTCATATAACGAAGGTATTGATTCCAAAGCATCGATACTTTACCGATTCCAGTACTCGCTAAGTATCGATGTATCGGGTAGCGAGGTATCGATTCCAAAGCATCGATACCTATCGATACTTTACCGATTCCAGTACTCGCTAAGTATCGATATATCGGGTAGCTTACCTTTATGCATTTTTTTAAATGTACATAAAAGATGCAATAACTAAGTAAAGAATTTTTAAGTATATATAGCATTATATATGTTATATAATATATATTTAAAAGGATGTTTTTATTGTGCAAATATCCTTATTATGACATAACTATAATTATTAAAAAAAAAGTCTCACAATATTGCAAATTTCATACCGTAGTTATGGTAGAATCGGTAAATTAATTTTATATCTCTTGAAACCGATATCAAACAATCAACACCTAGAAAACGGGTTATGAATATTGATTTCTAGGTATCGAATTAAGGTATCGATTCCAAAGGATCGATTCCAAGGTATCGATTCCACGGTATCGGTTCCAAGGTATCGATTCCAAGGTATCGATTCCAAAGCATCGATACCTATCGATACTTTACCGATTCCGGTACTCAGAATCGATACTGTGCACAGACCCGATACATCGGTAAGTATCGATACCTCGATTAGTATCGGTACCCGATACCGAAAACGTCGGTATCGCCCAGCCCTATTCAGTAGAACAATCTGAAAAAGAAAGATCGCTATCTTCAAAAATCATTCTCTTCCAAATCGCGCTTAAATCATCAAACTCATTAAAATCATTTTAGGTAACACCAAGGATAAAATTGAAGCAAGACAAAAGTCCGGTATCTATGAAATAAATTATAACGATTGTAACCAAAGAACATATTTCCCATTTTAAATTTAATAGACCCTAATAATAATCTAACATTGCCCGTCATATTTGGGACACAGGCGACTCCTTTCCTCCAAATAATAAATCTTAGATTAATTAAAACTGTAAATAATTATAGAAAATTAGATGGCTATGAAAGTATTTACATACATAGAAATAAGAGTAAATTAATGAGCTGAGGATGTTTGCGGTACGGCAGGACCGTATGTAGTGCATCCCCACATTTAACTATTTATCTAAATATTCTCCGAAATGATTTGCCGGATCTCATAAATTAATAGAGTGATATTTTAGTATGCACTGGATATTGTTATTATACAAAATCATAATAGCCATTTGTATTTATGGATCATAAATAATACGCATGTATTTGTATTTGGTTGTGAATTCAATTTTAAACTTAAAACGAATCGTAATATTTTAACGACAAGCCGTCCTTACAATACATGCATTCGAGACAAAGTGTGCAACTCTACGAATAACTTCCATAATTAATCGAAAATGGACATTTTGGAGCTGAAGTAAAGCCCCTATTCTTAGAAAATTTTATTACTGTCGTTAAGAACTATTATTATAAACAACAAAGGCCTTTTATTAGTGTTGAAGTTTTAGTTTCATTGAATTTCCATGTTGTAAGTAGTCAATTGTAAAGTGTTCATTCACAATATTCTAAAACAAGGTGTAAATTTAACTAAAATCCAGAAAAACACATTCTGATAATATATTACTAGATTAGAATCTGTGTTTATTACTATTTATTATATTATTTTTATAACCAAATGCAATAAAAGCTACGAAAACAAAAGAAACCTCGATTTATTAAAATCTTGTCACACAGCCTTTCAAAGCCTGGCAGCACATATTTTGCATATATTTTATATATACTACCTACTTGAACTAGGTGAATGAAGTTAGAAGTTATAACTTATAACTTCTAACTTCATTCACCTTTCAAAGCCTGGCAGCACATATTTTGCATATATTTTATATATACTACCTACTTGAACTAGGTGAATGAAGTTAGAAGTTATAACTTATAACTTCTAACTTCATTCACCTAGTTCAAGTAGGTAGTATATATAAAATATATGCAAAATATGTGCTGCCAGGCTTTGAAAGGCTGTGTGACAAGATTTTAATAAATCGAGGTTTCTTTTGTTTTCGTAGCTTTGATTGCATTTGGTTATAAAAATAATATAATAAATAGTAATAAACACAGCTTCTAATCTAGTAATATATTATCAGAATGTGTTTCTCTGGATTTTAGTTAAATTTACACCTTGTTTTAGAATATTGTGAATGAACACTTTACAATTGACTACTTACAACATGGAATTTCAATGAAACTAAAACTTCAACACTAATAAAAGGCCTTTGTTGTTTATAATAATAGTTCTTAACGACAGTAATAAAATTTTCTAAGAATAGGGGCTTTACTTCAGCTCCAAAATGTCCATTTTCGATCAATTATGGAAGTTATTCGTAGAGTTGCACACTTTGTCTCGAATGCATGTATTGTAAGGACGGCTTGTCGTTAAAATATTACGATTCGTTTTAAGTTTAAATTGAATTCACAACCAAATACAAATACATGCGTATTATTATTTATGATCCATAAATACAAATGGCTATTATGATTTTGTATAATAACAATATCCAGTGCATACTAAAATATCACTCTATTAATTTATGAGATCCGGCAAATCATTTCAGAGAATATTTAGATAAATAGTTAAATGTGGGGATGCACTACATACGGTCCTGCCGTACCGCAAACATCCTCAGCTCTATAATGAATTCTGATAATTGACCAATTCCTCTATCCAGTTTATATGCTTTATTGTGACTATTTTTACGCTTAATTTTTTTTCACGCTTCACTGTTCTTTAATTTTTACAGTAGGTTTAAGTTGTATACAAGCTGTCCCGTATCGTTATGTTAAAATTTTAGGAGTGTAAAGTAGACATCATTTCAAGAAACAAAAACGCAAAACTTGTATATCCATTTTTATTTGTTTCAAAGTTACAGATCTACGAATGTGATTGTCAGATCATGAAAAAAAATGTAATCCTAAAGTCAATACAAACTGATTTTATTTAAAAAAAGTTATACGATTCAATAACAGGCCTGTGATTGTTAACGTCGCATAATAAAATGTTATCTTAAAATAAATAAACACGTGTCGTAGTGCATACAGTAATTTCTTGGAGATCTACAAAAAAGAGTACTGGAAATTGATTTTTGATAAAGAAGGTTCTTACTTATTTCGTAAGTGCTGAACCATGAATATCATACAATAAACAAATGTTCAGATAACTGTTAACGTAGCATTTTTTTAAATAAAGGATTACATTACGTTTCAGTTCATACAACAGCTTATTAGTAGAGAACGGATGCAATTTCCATAAAACGCAATCGGCAATTGGAATTGTGTATAACGTCGCTCAGTACATCCCGGCGTAATTCAATGAAGTATTTGTTTGACTTACTTGGCCACCTGGTCGCAGCGATAACAATGAACAACCCAGCTATTGTATTCGGAGAATATATTCCATAAAACGCAATCGGCAATTGGAATTGTGTATAACGTCGCTCAGTACATCCCGGCGTAATTCAATGAAGTATTTGTTTGACTTACTTGGCCACTCGATAACAATGAACAACCCAGCTATTGTATTCGGAGAATATAGTCATGTGGTAAGAATGTCCGTTCTCTACTTTTTAGTGAGTAGACACGTTTTCTTTATTCAAAATGCCTTACCGATTCTCTTCTCAAGAGTATGCGGACATGCATTTTGTGTATGGCTACTGTAACGGCAGTGCACGTCAAACAGTTATTGAATACCGACATCGGTTTCCCGATAGGCGCATTCCTCATTACAGAACATTTCAGGAAGTACACAGACAGTTTCGGGAATACGGACTGCGTGATTATCGTTTCGACCGAGGAGTAAATTTGCCAGCAGACTTGGAGGAAGAAGCAGTAGCTATTGTTACAAGGGATCCAACTCTCAGTGTACGTCGAATCGCTAGACAACTAGGAGTGCCACGAACGACAGTTTGGCGAATTTTAAAACGTGAGGGCATATATCCATATCACTATCGCAGGGGACACGGTTTGCTTGAGGCAGACCACTATGCTCGTCTAGTTTATTCTACCTGGTTATTAAGACAGTCACGGCTTCATTTTCATTTCTGCAGAACAGTCCTCTGGACAGATGAATCTACGTTTACGAGAAGTGGTGTTACAAATCTGAGAAACCTGCAGGTGGTCATCAGAAAATCCCAAAGCTATACGCCCATCTAAATTTCAACATGAATTTTCTATTAACGTTTAGGCGGCCCTAATCGATGGCATGTTGATTGGTCCTGTCGTTCTTCCTGGGAGGTTAAATGCGGACAATTACCTTCAATTTCTTATTGAAGAACTGCTCAGTCTTCTAGAGGATGTCCCACTGAATGTTCGACGAGACATGTGGTTTCACATGGATGGGGCACCACCACATTTCGTAATTGCTGTCCGAAATTGGGTTAACGTCAATTATCCAAGATGGATTGGTCGAGGTGGTCCTGTTGCATGGCCACCCAGATTACCCGATCTTAATCCCCTTGAGTTTTATTTATGGGAGTACATGAAAAATTTAGTCTACGCGCAAGTTTCGAACACAAGAGAAGAGTTGTTGGATCGTATTCACCTAGCTGCCGAGCAAATCCGACAAAACAAGTATGAAATTCGGATAAGTACTTTTGTTGGCTTACGGACACAAGCTTGCATTCAACAAGGAGGTGGACATTTCGAAAATATTATTAATTGAACTTTTTTAAATAAAATCAGTTTTTATTGACTTTAGTATTACATTTTTTTCATGATATGACAATCACATTCATAGATCTGTAACTTTGAAACAAATAAAATTGAATATACAAGTTTTGCGTTTTTGTTACTTGAAATGAAGTCTACTTTACACTCCTAAAAGTTGAACATAACGATACGGGACACTTGTATAAGGGTTTATTTTATCTTAGAAGTTTAGTGTTATCCTACTGGTGATTTGGTAAGGAATATATCTTCAAAGGCTGTCATAAAATACTTTATGGTCAGCTTAATTTGAAGTTTTGTGCAATTTGCTTTGATTAAAATGGTTGCGTATTCGAATGGTGAAATGATCGATATGGTGCTTATGTACGGTCGTGCCAATGGGAATTCTTCAAAAGGTTCCTCATCGTCAATTTCCTGCCTTCACATGGTATGTTTTCAGATGGTGTGACAACGTCTAAGGGAAACTGGTTCGTTTCAGAAAAGGTCTCATGATATTGGACGGCGAATGACGTACGTCGGAGGTAGAAAAAGAAATTTTGAATATTGTTGATGAAAATTCCGAATCAAGTGTTGAAAGAATATAGGCTCAAGTGGGCAGAATTAACTGTCTTGTTTGGAAAACTCTTCATGATCAGCTGCTATACCCTTACCATATTCAACTGGTACACACCCTTACTGATCCGGATAATCAAGCGAGAAGGACATTTTGTGAGTTGTATTTATGCGAAGCTGCTGAACGGCCAAACTTAGTTCAAGCATCCTTTTTACAAGTGAAGCCATTTTTACTAAAAATGGAATATTTAATATTAATTAAATTAAATTAATTAATATAGCATGGCCTCCAAGATTTCCCGATTTAATTCCGTTGGAGTTTTTTATGTGGAAATATTTAAAAAGGTTAGTGTACGCAATACCGGTAAACGATCTTCAAGATTTGCACCAACGAATAGAGCAATATTGCCAGATAATTCGAGAAAAACGGTATTTTGAACAATTGCGGGCTGCCTTTGAATGAAGATATAGGAACCTGTCTGGATATGGAAGAACGGTATTATGAGCATATTATTTTGATATAATTATTTTTATTGTAAAATACAAAAACATTTTGAAAACCACGAAAGAAAATTTATTCTGCAATTCCTATAAGATAGCTAGTGTCTCTAAAGAGTTGATTTACGGACCAATGTGTATTAAGATTTTTAACCTTATTTTCGACCGTACTACATTACCTCAAGATTTTTAAATGTTAATATATACGAGGGCGATTCGTAAAGTAAGTTCTATTTGGTAATTTAAAAAACATCAATGAAGCTGCTATTTTCAGCTATTTTTCTACACAGTTGCCATTAAGATTGAGACATTTATCATAGCGATGAATCAGCTTCTTAATGCCCTTTTCGAATAACTCTGCTGCCTCTGAATTAAGCCATGCTGTAATACTGTCCTGCAACTCTTCATCGCTCTCAAACCGTTAGCTCTCAAGCCATTTCTTCATGTTAGGGACGCTAGGAGCCAAATCAGGTCTGTCTTCCCACTTAAAACTGTCCAGTAGGTCTACCGTGCGTAGCGGTATGCGGGTGGGCGTTGCCATGAGGAAAAAGGATGCCCGAACTTATCTATCTATCTACCTCGCTTGTTTTGAATAGCTTTTCTGAGCTTCTTCAAAGTTTCACAGTAGACTTCAGTGTTTTCTTGTGGTCCCTCATTCCATGAAGTCTACAAGAAGGACGCCTTTCTTGTCCCAAAAGACAGTGACCATGACTTTTCCTACAGAAAGCGGCACTTTAAGGGTTTACACGTAGGAGAGTTAGAGCGATGCTACTGCATTAACTGTCTTTTCGTCTCAACGTTTACATAGGCGACCCAACTCTCATCACCTGTTACGATATGGCGGACGAAATTTTCACCTTCAACACCGTAACGTGTCAGAAAAGTTAATGCCGATCCCATTCTCTTTGTTCTATGATCTTCGGTAAGAAGTTTTGAACAAAATTCGTGGTAACCTAAATGTTCAGTAACAGCCTCGTACAAAACTGTACGTGAAATTTGAGGGAAAAAGGCACTCAGTTTTGTGATTATGAATTACTGATTTTCACGAATTTTTTCTTCGTCATTGCTCACAATTTTGTTCGTCACAACAATTGGTTTTCCACTTTGTTCTTCTTCATAGAAATTAGTTTCTATTTCTCTAAAAATACGTCACTCATGATATTTTTACCATAAACAACAAAGTTCACGACGGATCTCAGCAGCCTTAATGTTCTTTATACACAGAAATCGGATAACAGCACGCAACTCACAGTAGCCAGAGTTTTCAATTACTGCAGCCATTTTAAACTAGCACTACCAGACACACACTGAACCAGACTATACCGTAACGTTGCGATCGCGCCGATATCCCCACTCCTCTGTTCACTAGGCGGAAACGGAACTTACTTTACGAATCGCCCTCGAATACAAAACTACTGTTCTCTTAGTCATTTAAAATCATAAAGCATGGTTACAGGATCGCTTTCCTTTATCTTTCCATGTTTGTTTAATATATTAATCTATTATTGCCTTTTTTATAATATAAGAGTTAGTATATAGGAAGATCACCTATTTTAATAAATTTAAAAGACTACACAGATAACTAGTGTAATTTGTTTAATGACATGTGTCATTCATATAACAAGGCGACTGAGTGTATCCTGCACACAGGCGACATAAGTGACGCAGTACAGCACAGGATATATTTTGTAGTGGAAGTAATTCCTAGTTCCCGCGTTCGATGTATTTTTGTGATTTGTGTAATCAGATACCAACGTAAATATTATAGTGGAAGAGAACTATTTTTCGAGCTATTAAGAAAAGAGGCAATTTTGTACTACACAAGCAATCCACATTAAATGAATGAAATTTGGGAAAAATTTCAAAGGAAGTAGGACGCAAGACGGTAAGTAAACAATATATATAACCTAAATGTATTAACAGTAACTGATGATATTTAGGCATTTATATCTTATTTAATTTATAGGATAATATTTATTAAAACCTGTTCCATTTTCTTCTTATTATAAAAAATGTAGCTCAATTGTTTAAACGATACGAAATTATATAGGTACTGGAAATTATGGCTATGATATTCCCTTCTTATCACAGGCGTGAAAGGCAGCATAACTAAAATTAATGAATTGTCATAAAGACACTTTCAGAGGGAAAATTACCATAACTGGTTCAGCAGTCCATCAAATCTTACAAATGGAATTTTCAGATCTTCGAGCAATGTGACTTTACAAGAGCATTTTTTCTTAGCATTTTTAAGTCATACCTTTTTTGTTTGTTGCGTTACTTACAAACGAATTTTTTTCATACGGGCAGCAGATTTTAAAGACCTTTCTATTATAAACAAAATATATGAATACAAACAAACCAAAAGAAAAAAAAAACGAAAGGTTGAAATAACAAAAAAAAACTAGGAGAAAAAATAAAACTGACTTCTAAAAAAAGACCACAAACAAAAAAAACTGCAAACAATAATTTTGCTCTAAAAAGAAAAATAATCTATTTTTTATTTTATTTCGTTATTTATTACATAGATCATTTTTGAATAATTTAAACACATAAACAGTTCGAAATATAATATAACACAGTCCTTTAGCAGCGCTCGCTCTAACGGTTACGTCGCCCCGGATATATATGTATATATATATATATATATATATATATATATATATATATATATATATATATATATATAAGGTAAACTTAATAAGTCGGCGATTAAAGGTCTGGTTCATTACTTCAAAGTATATATATTTAAAACAACCCTAACATGTTTCGGCAATGATATCATAACATGTATTCCGACTAATAAAATAAACTATCTTCTAAATAAATTCAACAATTTTCACAACAAATTAAAATTCACTATTGAAGAAGACATTAATAACAGTATTAATTTTCTTGATATTTCTTTAAGCTATGATAGACAGGGTACTATTTATACAAATTGGTATAATAAACCCACAGCTTCTTTTCGATATATGAATTACCACTCAAATGCTCCTACAGTATTTAATAAAATGATTATAAATAATCTGACTGATAGACCAGTAAAACTATCACATACTCAATACAGAAAAGATAACATCAAGAAAATTAAAACAATCCTAGCAGATAATAATTATCCACCACAACTTATAGACCAAACAATTAAAAAAATAATACACCAAATGTACAACACTGCAGACACCAATAACAATTTAAACAATGGCGCAACATATCACGATTCCATATGTTCCACAACTATCAGAAAAAATTAAATACACTTTAAAAAAATATGATACAGCTACAACATAACGATAACTATAAACTTAGTAATACTAATAAACATTTATTTTCAAAACTTAAACCTAAAATAGAAAAAAATCGAGAAACACATGTCATCTATAAAATACCATGTCGCGATTGCGATAGTTACTACATAGGCCAAACTAAACAATATTTATACAAAAGAATACAAGCCCACAAATACTCTAAAACAGACAAAACTGCCTTATCTACAAACAAACTACAACGCGATCACCATTTCGATTTTGAAAACACACAGATAATTGATAAAGAACAACACACAATGAAAAGGGAAATTAAAGAAGTTATTAGTATTGTAATGACTCATTCGATGACGCGAGGCGCGTCATCGCTCTGGACGTTTTCTAGACAGATTTGGAACATATGAACGAGATATATAAGCCGCGTCGAAGAAGGGATATTCATTCATTGAATCCTACAGTCTCGCGAAGTACATAAATATAGTTACATAAATATAGAATACATAAATGTACTTATTGTTGTTAATAGTTAGTTTTAGATTATTATACGTTTTAATATTAATATAGTGTGTGTGTCTAAAGTTATTGTTAGTTTTATTTAAGAACCCTAAAAGACAAACGTTACAGTGGTATTCAGGTGTGGACTAATTAATAAATAATAAACTAAGTAGACAATTAAGTGTTAATTAAGTATTCGATTAAATAAATATACAGTGCGGAAAGACGTTATTTTAAATATCGTGATGGCCAACACAATGAAACTGACTGAATTAAAAGTGTCCGAGTTAAAACGAGAATTAGAAGAGAGGGATGAGGATATAACTGGCAAAAAGTCGATCCTCCAGCAACGGCTTCGCAATGTGTTGATCCAAGAAGGCGAGGATCCAGAGAATTATGTCTTTCAAGTTCCAGGCGGAGATGCTGACGTGAATTCGCTGTTGATGAAAATGGAACAACGAATAATAGATTCACAAACTAAAATGGAGCAGAAAAGCCTGGAAACTTCTGGAAACTTAGCGAAAACTCTAGAACAAATGGAACAGAAGAATCTGGATAGTGCGAAAAATATGGAACAGCGTCTAATAGATTCACAAACTCAAATGCAACAAATGGAGCAGAAGAACCTGGAAACTTCTGGAAACTTAGCGAAAACTCTAGAACAAATGGAACAGAAGAATCTCGATAGCGCGAAAAATATGGAACAACGATTAATAGAGAATGCGCAAATACAAATGCAACAAATGGAACAAAGAAACCTAGAAACCGCTAGAATCCTCGAGAAAAATCTGGAAAAGAAATTACTAGAAAATTCTAGAAACTTCGAAAAAAGTCTGGAACAAGTGGAGAAAGTTCTAGAACAGCGATTAGCGGATAAATCAGAAGCGTTAAAAGAAGAGGTTTTCACAGCTGTAGAAGAGAAAATTGGAGAACATTCTAGACTTTTAGAGGCAATAATGATCGAGATGAAATTACCCGCTACCATGAGTCATTCTGATCCCAGGCAGGTCAACGAAGAAGTCATACCGCGGCCCATCGAAATAAAAGAAGAACTTGTGGCTATTTCAAGGACCAGAATCAAGCCACCAACCTTTGATGGAAAGACGTCATGGGCAACTTACCTGACGCAATTCGAAGCGGCCGCAGAAGCAAACGCATGGTCTTCTGCCGAGAAGGCGACTGCTTTAGTCATAGCATTGAGGGGTGATGCTAGTGATATTTTGCAGACATTGCCTCCTGAGGAACGTAAAGATTATTCTCAACTCATTAAACGCTTGGAGATGAGATATGGCCATGCGCATTTGGAGCAAGTATACCATACCCAACTGAAGAATCGATCACAGAAGAAAGGCGAGAATCTGCAGGAATTTGAGGCAGATATTGCTCGTCTAGTTCGACTTGCATATCCAATGGCGCCGGATAATTTCATGGAACACCTAGCGGTCCAGACATTCATAGATGGTCTCCGGGATATTGATACGCAGCAAGCATTAAGGTTGGCAAGACCGAAAACCTTGATCGATGCTTTGGCGCACGCGCTTGAGTTTGAGACTGCAAAGCAAGCCTCTCGGAACCATGCTCGTGTCTGCACTGTTGACAAGCAGGAAAATGAGGAGTTCATGGAGCAGGTGGTTAGTAGAGTTCTAAACCAGATCAAATCAAATAAAAGAGTACTGCGATGCTGGAATTGTGGAGAGATTGGTCACGTTCGTAGTAAATGTGGTAAGGTGGCCAAGAAAGCATCGTCTGAGCAGCAGGAAAACTAAAGCGGGTCGATGAGCGAGGGCAATCATCGATCCAGCATCAGGAAGCCCCAAAGACGCCTGGCCAAGTCGCATCCCTGCAACATCAAACCAACGGCCTGTATGTGGACGCTGTTATGGAAAGAAAGACCTATGCTTGCTTGCTAGATACTGGATCGACGAAAACCATCGTGCGACCCGATTTAATTCCCAGAAATAAAAAGTTATTTTCTAGCAAATGGAGACTTAGGACAGCAACTGGAGGAGCAGCTTCTGTGGCAGGTGAAGTGGATGTCAACTTTATCATAGGACCAACATCAGTCCGACATCGTGTTCTCGTAGCCGACATAGAAGAACAAATAATCTTGGGATTAGACATCATGAACACCTACGGCTTCCAGTTGAACATGAAAGAAGGCACTTTAAAAATAAATAATGAGGAATTGTTTCTTCATGGGAAAGATTGTGGGAATGTACAAGTAATTACAGCAGAGAATGTTGTTCTGGATGCAAGAAGTGAGACATTTTTGACGGCGTGTATGGAAGGTGATTATTTGGACGGAAATGTTACAATGTTGGAACCAAAGGCAGATGATGATGAGGTGGGCCGAGGAATAGTAGTTGCCAAAATGCTGGTTAAGACTCAGAAGACTGTACCGATAAGGGTAATGAATGTGAACCATTACCCTGTTTCATTGAAGAAGGGTACTATTCTGGGGTGGTGTTCGCCAGTGTCGGCCGTCGTTCATCGCATAGAGGCGAAGAAGAATGGATTCGTGCAGGTTCCTGAGAAATTGTCCAAGATAATCGACTCCGCCTGTCAAGGATTGAGCAAGAAGGAACAAAGTCAAGTTAAGGATTTAATCAAACATTATGAAGACGTCTTTGAAACTGAAACTGGTACGAAAGGAAGAACCAATATTGTAATGCACAAAATAAATACCAGCGATGCAAGTCCAATTCGACAAGGACCAAGAAGGTTACCTCTGGCAAAACGTGAGGAAGCCAAGCAAATTATACAAGATATGGAAGGCCAAGGAGTAATTGAACCATCGAATAGTCCATGGGCTTCACCAGTGGTCCTTGTCAGGAAGAAGGATGGATCTACCAGATTCTGTGTGGACTATCGTCGTTTAAATAGTGTGACCAAAAAGGACAGCTATCCTCTCCCAAGAATAGACGATACGCTAGACACCTTGGCAGGAGCAAAATGGTTCTCCACTCTCGACTTAAAGAGCGGTTATTGGCAAGTGGGAATGGATCCCAATGACAAAGAGAAGACTGCCTTCAGTTTAGGTACAGGACTCTGGCAATTTACAGTCATGCCATTTGGACTGTGTAACGCCCCAGCTACTTTTGAGCGACTCATGGACACTGTACTGAGGGGACTGTCTTGGAATACCTGCCTGGTATATCTCGATGATGTGATTGTGGTAGGGAAGACCTTTGAAGATCACATGAAAAATTTGGAAGTAGTCTTCCAGAGGTTGCGAGATGCCAACCTGAGATTAAGTCCAAAGAAGTGTCACCTTTTCCGCAAGGAGGTAAATTACCTTGGACATGTGGTTTCCGGAAAAGGAATTGCTGTGGATCCAGAAAAAGTAAAAGCTGTGGAAAAATGGCCGGTACCCAAAGACAAACATCAGCTAAGAAGCTTTTTGGGATTATGCACATATTATCGACGCTACGTTCCTGGATTCTCCAACATTGCAAAACCACTTACTCGCCTAACAGAAAATCGAGCATTCATTTGGAACAACGAATGCCAAGCGGCCTTTGAGTTGTTAAAAGGTACGTTGATCAGTGCACCTGTTTTAAACTATCCACTGCCATCTGGGAGGTTTGTTTTGGATACAGATGCCAGTAACGTCGGGATTGGTGGCGTGCTCTCTCAAATCCAAGATGGACAAGAAAGGGTCATTGGATACTTCAGCAAGACCCTGTCCAAACCGGAGAGGAACTACTGCGTAACCAGGAGAGAACTATTGGCAGTAGTTAAGACCATTGAGCACTTTTACAAGTACCTGTATGGGCAGAAGTTCCTGATCCGCACTGATCATGCCGCCTTAAAGTGGCTCTTGCAATTTAAGAATCCAGAGGGTCAAGTAGCTAGATGGATTGAGAGGCTACAGGAGTATGACTTTGTCATTGAACACAGAGCAGGCCTCAAACATCAAAATGCAGATGCCCTTTCCAGAAGGCCCTGTCCAGAAGACTGTCGATATTGCAACAGAATCGAAGACAAATCGGCCAACGCTCTTCGAACCACCGTTGTTGATGACCAATGGCAACCTGACAATTTGCGCGCAGATCAAGAAGCTGATCCGGATCTTGCAGTCCTCAGGGCTTGGAAAAGAAATGGGCAAAGACCGACCTGGCAAGAAATTGCTCCCCATTCACGAGAATTGAAGTCATACTGGGCACAATGGGATTCCATAACCATGGATGACGATCTCCTGAGACGTGAGGTCGAAAATCACGATGGAAGTGAGCGCAAGATGCAAATGGTGGTTCCCAAGAAAAGAATACCAGAGGTATTGCGAGAACTCCATAATGGTGCTTCTGGGGGACATTTTGGGGTCCATAAAACACTGGAGAAGGTGCGCCAGAGATTTTACTGGGTGAATTGTTCACGAGATGTGAAAGAATGGTGCCGAAAGTGTGCAAATTGCGCCGGAAGCAATGGTCCCCAGAGGCGTCGACGTGCACCCATGCGGCAATACAATGTAGGAAGCCCATTTGAAAGGATCGCCATAGATGCCGCCGGCCCTTTTCCAGAAAGCGACAAAGGAAATAAATACATAATAGTGGTCATGGATTACTTTACCAAATGGGTTGAAGCATATGCTCTACCAAATCAAGAAGCTGGAACTGTAGCAGACGTGATTGTGAAGGAGTTAGTCAGCCGTTTTGGTGTACCCTTGGAACTTCATTCCGATCAAGGGCGGAATTTTGAGTCCAGTCTATTCGAAAAGATGTGTGGACTTTTGGGCATACGGAAGACGAGAACAACTCCCTTGCATCCACAATCAGATGGGATGGTAGAGCGAATGAACAAGACCATGATCAGACACTTATCCAAAGTGGTCTCCGAACACCAGAGAGATTGGGACGAACATTTACCATTATTTCTAATGGCGTATCGGGCCTCCGTTCAAGAGACAACAGGCCAATCACCAGCCAACGTACTATTCGGGAGGGAACTCCGATTGCCCTGTGATTTAAAGTTTGGGAGCAAGCCTGGTGATGATCTTGCCGGAGAAGATTATGTCAGCACGCTCAGACGACGACTAGATAATATCCATGAACAAGTCAGACATAATATCCAAGATGCTAGTGACAGAATGAAAGAGAGCTACGACATCAACGCCGAGAAGAGTGGTTACCATGAAGGCGATCGGGTTTGGTTGTATAATCCACAACGCCGACGGGGCCTATCTCCAAAACTTCAAAAGAATTGGGAGGGGCCATACGAGGTGTTGAAGCGGATCAACGACGTAATATACCGCATCAGGCGAATACCTCACACTAAGCCAAGAGTCGTACATTTTAATCGATTAGCCCCATACTCTGGAGACAATAATGACGAAACCGCTGACTTGCGCCGATTGGATAGCCAATACCATGAACTAACCTTCGAAGACTTTATGCAAGAATATTCTGGTTCGAGAAAAGCTCGATTTGGAGTAACCATCGAGAAACAGCAAGATTTGTTTACGGTGCCGCCAGACTACGCGCTTGCACATTGCGTAGCCCGAGATCTGCGAATGGCCAAGGGAATTGCCAGTGAATTTAAAGAGAGATTTGGCAGAGTCGAAAAATTAAGGCAGCAGGGACCAGCAATTGGGAAGAGTCTCCAAATAGTAAATGAAGGACAGCCCATATTTTATTTGGTCACGAAAGAACTGTCAAGCCTGAAGCCAACCTATCGTGCCTTATGGGAGGCCCTGGCCCACTTACGCGAACAAATGTTACAGCAAGACATTCTGAAATTAGCAGTTCCAAAATTGGGTTGTGGATTAGACCGCCTGGACTGGAGAATTGTAAGGAGCATGTTGGAAGTAATCTTCCGACATACTGGCATGGAAATTCTGGTATGCAGCTACCGGATTGAATATTCCTGTCCATCCAGGCAAGATAAGACCGTGGACTGTTATTTCGATATGACGTCGCAATGTAACAAAGGCCCTACCTGTCGATTTCGTCATCGTTCAAGGAGACCAAAGCATGACATGTTTCGGGACGAAACTTCATTTTTTAAGAAGGGGGCAATGTAATGACTCATTCGATGACGCGAGGCGCGTCATCGCTCTGGACGTTTTCTAGACAGATTTGGAACATATGAACGAGATATATAAGCCGCGTCGAAGAAGGGATATTCATTCATTGAATCCTACAGTCTCGCGAAGTACATAAATATAGTTACATAAATATAGAATACATAAATGTACTTATTGTTGTTAATAGTTAGTTTTAGATTATTATACGTTTTAATATTAATATAGTGTGTGTGTCTAAAGTTATTGTTAGTTTTATTTAAGAACCCTAAAAGACAAACGTTACAGTATTAAACAGGAAAAAAATTCAATTAACAACAGAAATGATATAAAAAATTTAAGCAGTATATAACTTAATTATGTAATGATCTGCAATTTACCATCATAATATACGCGTTGCTATATGTTGCTGTTATATAATTATATATCTTAAGTTATTTAAATATCTATACGTTTGCTTATCATGCTAACAGTTCCGTGTTCTGATTCCTGTCTGGCTGTCCGAGTAGGTTTTCGTGGTTTTTCCTACTCGTTTAAGGCGAATGCCGACAGCTTTACATCTTAAGACGCTCCACGGGCGCATACATAATAATAACATAATTTAACTCAAAAATGCATATATTTAAAACAATCTTATAAAACAATCTTATGCATTTTTGTGTAAAACCAGACCATAAATCGCCAACTAATTAAATCTACCATAACATACAAAGGTCACAAAATAATTATCTATATATATATATATATATATATATATATATATATATATTCAAAACTGACATCTGCTTTCAATAATTGACATTTGCTTTCAATAACTGACATCTGCTTTCAAAACTGACATCTGCTTTAAAAATCTGACTTCTGCTTTCAAAACTTACATCTACTTTCAATAACTGACACCTGAATCATTAACATTGTCACCTTATAATGCGTTTGTAATTAGCTTGAACCAAGGTCTATCGTAGCTTAATTGGTTCAAGCTACGGTCCGGCAAACCGTAGACTTGGGTTCAACTCCCAACGTAGACAAAATTTTTCAATTAAATTTCGTATGACTTGCGTTGTAATTTGTAGACAGCAATGTTTACATTCACATTTTTTTTATTTTTAATAAAAATTAAATATTTTATTTAAATTTTAATAAAAGCATATAACATACTTAGAAAGAAACATATAACAAAACATAACATTGATAATCAAGCAGCACAAAACAGTAGAAATAATTAAGAAGTATCTAGCCACAAATTGTTAATCATAATATTTTTTACATTTTTAAATGCTATTAAAAATGTGTATTATTGCACAAACAATCATAATGACAGTTTTTGGAAAATAAACCAACATCAATTACACTAAAATCACAAAAAACTTTTCTTCTTTCAGTTCTGCAAACTTTTTTATTACATTTTTTAAATTTACTTGATCAGAAATTTCATGCTGAATTTCCAAACTAGCCAAACCATTAAGACGATTTTGTGTAGTAGTCGAACGCAAAAAGTTCTGAATTAATTTTAACTTAGAGAAACTCCTTTCGCCACTTGCTACAGTTATTGGTATCCTTAGCAATATTCTTAAAGCAATACTAAGGTTTGGGGCAAAATTTAACTTAGTAATTACGCTCAGTACATTATGGGCAGATACTGTTGAAATTTCTTCTGCTAATTCTACCCAATTTATGTCAACAGAATCACCATCAGTTAAAATACATTGCAAATTCTTGCAGTGCTTTAGTAGCATTTCTTTGGACATGGTATTTAAATCGTATATATTATATAAGAATTGAAAGTAGTTAACTATGATTACTAATTTGTTCAAATTTAGCATCTAGTGCATTTAGTGCTTGATCGATTATAAAATTAAAAAAATCTATTTTATATTTTTCATTTAGATGGCCACAATGCTGGATCTGTACTCAAAGTTTCTAGAACGCGTGATGATTTGTTTGTCATCATCCTCTGATGATTCCGTATTTTCTTTTAAAACCGGACTTGATATTGGATTCTCAGAGTCGTCATTTGTTTTGGTGCAACTCCAGATATAATTTTTTAACACGTCAGCTTGTTTTTGCCTTTCCGTTTCCTTTTCCAGCTTCCTTTTTTTGTACTCAGACATTCTGGAAATTAAATTTTATGAACTTCCACTTGTTATCACTATCGACGTAATAGCAAGAATAATGCTATTGTGTAATGAAACCGCTCTTTTAAATTAGAGGTTATAAGCAAGTTTCTGCATGTTCAAACACAAGTTGAAGTGTGCTAATGCTGTTTTGTTCAGAGAAGTATATGCGTGTTAAAACAACTTCAAGCAGCGTCCTTTACAAACTCTGCGTTAATTTTTCAATAATAGTGTAAATATTTTTAGCATTTAAACATAAACAATATAAATACGCTACGCACTGTAAATTTTTAGCTAACAAAAAAATCGATATATGAAATTTTCTATTAATTGGGCATTTTATGGCATATTAGGTATTCGTTTTCTCGAGCAGGCGTGGCTCGTGATGACGTACTGTAGGGACACGTACAATGATGCGAGTCCCTCGTGTGTTTTCGTTGTTTACTAAGAAAGCGCTACAGTTAGTACACTAGAATACACGAAGCCAGTAATGCCAGATTAGGGAATTTTTCCCTATTCTAGGGATTTTTTTGTCAAATCGGGAAAAAGGGAATTTTTGGAATTATCTAGGGAATTTTAGAGAAAAACTTCAAAAAAATTCAAATGCATTACAAAAGACAAGAAAAGAATTATCATTCTGAAGTAATTTAGTAATTACTTTTTTTATTGTTTCTATATATTAAATTCTTTGTTTTTATGTTTAATATTTAATGCCATCTACTTGGTTAGTTATATAATAGATAAACAAAGAATCGGTAAAATAGGGTACAACAAGAAGTGAAAAAATCGTGAATCTTTGGTTAGAAGAAGGGCACACCAAAAAATCCTATTTTTTTTTAAATGTTTGTAACAAAATTATCAAAAATATGTATATGAACGTGGTGATTCGCCCGTACATAAATATTTTCATGAAATACTTGCTCTGTTTTCAACTAGTTACATAGTTTTCTTAATATAATCATATCAACCATTCAAAATAACAGACGATAATGGGAGAACTTTTCCCTCAGTCTGAATAGGGGAAACACAGTGTTGCTTCATTTGGTTTGTGGGTTTATAAGATAGAAAAAAATATTAAGGGGATTTTTTGAAGAATATAATGGGGGAAGCACATAATATCGTTTAGAATAGACGTCGAAACACGCACAGATGATTTTAGTTTACCGTAAACACAAGTTAAGAGAAGACGTGAGCTATTTTTTACTATCAAAGTTCAATATTTAGTGCACATTAATTCAATATGAGTTCGGAAACATCTGACGATGAGTTATTGTAAGTTTAAGCTAATATTTTATTTTTATTTATTTACACAAAATTATGTAGATATCAACCTTCTACTTCGCGCGCCATGACTCCTGTAAAAAAAGAAAAATTAGACAGGAAGCCCCTAGACAACATGTATACGCCCAGAAATTTAAAATGGAATGGCTTGGAGATCCTCGCTTCAGAAGTTGGAAGCTGGAACATCCTAAAAACAAGTTCCTCTGCAAGTGCCAGGCATGTAATGTTGAGCTGAAGTGCGGGAAATCAGATTTAGAAAAGCATGGAGCAACCGCAAAACATAGAAAGAATATTGGTAAAATACAGGGCGTGCAAAATGTTAGCACTTTTTTAATTAAAGAAAACCTGCATAAACGAAGCATTACTGAAGCTGAAATAAAACTTTCAAATTTTTTCGCGCATCATAACGTAGCATATCAGGTTGTAGAACATCTAGTTCCTCTTTTAAAAGAATGTTTTCCGGATTCAAATATATTAAAGCAAATTCATTTAGGACGTACGAAAGCTATAAATATTATTAAAAATGTAATTGCTGAAAAGAAAATTCGAGATTTGTCTAACGAATTACAACAAAAATATTTTAGCATTCTAATTGATGAAAGTACCGACATTTCAATGAATAAACTCCTATGCGTAGTTGTTAAATATGTAAACAATTTTGGCAAAATTTCTGATAAATTATTAGAAGTAATAACTACCTATTGATGCTAAAAATTGTAATGCACAAAATTTGTATTCGGCATTTAAAAATTGTTTGCAATCAAAAAATATATAAAGTAAAAAATATCATAGGCTTAGCTTCTGACAACGCGAATGTAATGTTAGGTGTAAATAATTCTTTTATGACCCGACTGAAGTCTGAAACTAATTAATTGTATTACCTTGTATATGTCACTCTGCAGCTTTAGTGGCTAGTAAAGCATGTACAAAATTACCACGCACGCCTGAGGAATTAGTACGCAGTATAGCTAGCTACTTTTCACTTTCTGCAAAAAGAACTCACAACTAGCAGAAATGCAAGACTTTTTTAAAGTAGAGCAAAAAAGAATGTTAAAATTGTTAGCCACGAGGTGGTTAAGTATGCAACATGCAATTAAAAGACTAACTGACAACTGGCAAATTCTTTTGGAACACTTTAGACTTGCTAGTTTAGAAGGAAACAGTAAAATGGTACAATTTATATTTGATGAATTAAATAATAGTTGTACAAAAGCTATATTACTTTTTCTTAATTATATTTTAGATTATTTCAACTCTTTCAACGCCTTATTCCAAGGAAAGAAACTATTAATTAACCAACTATCATCCGAATCAAGAATAATATTTAAAAATATAATCAGACATTTTATTATTCCGCAGTATATACATGATTTGAAAGTTAATTGTAGAGATCACAGAAATTTTGTAGAATTAAAACTAATAGATTTGGGACTCGAATGTAATTTGTTTATTAAGGACTTACCTGAGACAATAAAAACGTCAATCCGAAAATCATGTTTAAAATTCTTTATAACAGCATCAACTGATTTACAATTACGATTACCGCTTACAGATCCATTTTTTGATTTCTTACAATTTTTAAAACCAGAAGTTGCGTTAAATACTACCAAACCTGATAATTTAGCATCTCTGCAAATAATTTGGAATAGGTTTTTGTCAACTGACTCATTTGATAAACAAAAAGTTGATACTGAATGGAAAAAAATTGCTATATGTTTTAGTGAACAAAAAGAGCATTTTTTGAAGCTTTCTGTTGAAGAATTTTGGTATGCCATTAAAACATATACAAATTTTCAAGAGCAATATGAATTTTTAAATATTGCACATCTAGCTAGTCTATGTATGTCTTTACCGCATAGCAATGCACACACCGAGAGAGTATTTTCAGTTGTCACTGATGTTAAATCTAAAAAGAGGAATAAATTAGGAAATGAGGCACTAAATGCTATTTCAGTTATTAGATTTTCCAATACTGGGATTTGTTGTAAATTATTTAACGTTAGTGATGACCATTTAAAACTGTTGCAATCAACGCAATTGTATAAAACAACATAATTTGAAACATACCTGAGTGGGTAAAACCTCACTAAATTTGTATAATACAAAAGTATTTTTAATAATATAAAAAAATATTATTAAAAATGGGGGCTGTTATTATGTAGATAGCGTTGAATATTCCTTCACGCTCTGTCTGAATAATTTCGGCTAGATAGTAACGTAGTTATGTTTGTTTTGAATGTGTCTCTTCTCCAACAGGGGCGTACCGACGAACATGTAGAAATGTGAAATACGTATCTACGTCTTTGGAGAAGATACATTCAAAAAAAACATAAATGAACTTGTATTGTGTTCTTCACACCCCATTTTTAATAATATTTTTTTATATTATTAAAAATACTTTTGCAATTGTATAAATTAATAAAAATGTATTTTATAGTTATTTATTTTTTCTGTATGTAATACTCATCATTTTAAAAATGTATGTACATATTTAATACCTACTATTTGAATAAACTTTTCCTGCTTGAATGTTTGTTTTTCTTATATAAATTTATAGAAAAATATTTAGGGAATTTTAGGGAATTTTTGAGGGACAACGAGGGATTTTTGACTATGGTCGTCTGGCATCACTGCACGAAGCACTGGCTCATTGTACGTGCCCCAACAGTATGTCATCACGAACCGCGCCTGTTCTCGAGCTACTTGAATATATTTCTTATGTTACTTTATGTATTTATTTTTAAAACTTAAGTTGGTTGCGGTGTTTATATTGATTTTTTGCTTTAAATTTGGCACCGATTCCCTAAAGTTTGATCCGTTTTATGTAACAATTAAATAAAATTTTTAAAGCAAAATTATTATTAGCTCCTTTTTTGTGTTTCATAAACTACGGACTGAGTACTACCAATCGCAAATTTATAGTAAATGGATACAGATTACCACGTGTTTCAAATACATATTTATAATTTAGCCCAGAGAATGAGTCATGGCAGCCGCACAAATAATGTACAATGTAAACAAACCTTGACAGAACAATAGAGATGTTTTTAACTTTATGCGAAATTCTTGGTTTACACAAAATTATTCCAGCCAGATATTTTTTTTATATGTATGTAATGTAAGTACGTAACTCATTATTCTCATTAATAATTATCATTCATACATACAGAATAACAGATGTGTGTTTTATAATCAAATGAAACGCCTATTTATACTTACAAAATACATGACAAATCTAATAAAAGTCGGAATAGTCTAATAATGTTCCATGTGTGATAAAGAAACTAAATATTAGGAACATAATTAAGATTTTATTGGTTATATATGCAGGTGATAATTTATAATTTTACGTATTTATAAATACATTGTGTAAAATACATATTGAAAAAGACGTTATTTACCTAAATTCTTTACCTGCTTTGTATCCCACCATCCTTCTTGCACTTTGTAGACAATTATTACTCCATCATCATAGTAAAATAATCTCTTTAAGTGTTTGGGTAAACTTAATATTAACAGTGCGTTTGGTTATTTTGTTTTTTTTTGTTAGTTCATTCCTCGAAATCGGTCGCAGAAAAAAATATTTCAGAAAGAAGGGAGATTTTATGCATTATTAGAAAAAAGACTCTATTCACCAAGAGAAATTTCACGAATGGAAGTTTCTTCTCAAACAGTCCATTGTGTTGCAAATTGAATAAAAGAGAATATTCCCACTATCAGTAAGGGAAGATTGTTCGGCGATAGAAAAAATATCTGGCCTAGGTATGGAAATAAAATTATTAAAATAACAAGGGCAAAAAATTAAGGCAAGAAGGCGTGCAGATTTAAAAAGAACTGTAAGAAACGGCGTTAATATGCAGATACCGAATAAAAAAACAAAATTGACGCCAAAAATAAAATGTCTGGACTAAATTAAATTGATTTATTAAACTTAATCCTGGTACTGCACACTTATTTTGTAAGGACACAAATTCTCAAAAACCCACTCAAAAAATGTCAGATTTTTCAAATTGGTTGTATTTTTTTGATAGTTTTTATGCATAGAATAGTTACTGTGGCTTCTTCTTCTTCTAATTTTTGGGGTGGGCGCCAGCGCGTCCAGGCACATGAGCGCAGTGGTCTTTGTACCACCCTCGATACGTCTCAATTCCACTCCAACACATATGTCAAAAAACGCTAATCTTCTTATTCCGGATATCTTCTAAATGTAGCTTACCGTCAGTGGCGGCTCGTGCTAAAAATTTTAAGGTGTTCTGCAAGTTCTACAAAAAATTTACCTTGCACGGGCAGTAAGAGGTTGTCTCCCATCGATCTTATCGTGCTTTCTTCGCCTTCCGCACTGAAGTAATGGATTTCTGGAACGATTGTCAATTGTCACACAAAAAAATAAGAGTCACTAAGCGCTACTTTACTAACAAATTATTTCTTATAAATTAAATCTATTCTACGTTCTTTTCGATTTGCAAATTTTGTTATCACTTTGTCATTAAAATTGTCTAGAGAATTATTAATTTCCTCAATTATTTGTTCTTGGCAGACTTCAAGTATGCACTGTAACAGATCATTCTGTATTTCTTTGGAAGTGCCTTTAAATACCGAACAATTTTTTAGGTGCTCACTTAGAGTTGCATCTAATTCAGCCGAAAAATTAATAAGTCCACGAAATATCCCCGGATTCTCGGAAGTATCGCTCTTATCATGTCCCCGAAGGGCCAATTCAAAAGCTCCACAAAATTTTATACAATTAATAATTTTTGATAAAATATAACGATTCTTTGACACATTTTCATTATGTCTCTGTATATTTACCCAATAAGCAGAATCTAGTTGAGCCATAATATTAGTTGACCCTAGTAACGCAAATTCCATACAATTATGAAGATGGCTTTTAGAATTCTCATGTCTTTTTATTTTCAAACTTAAGTGCTCTAGATCCGTGACCCCTATTTCCATCCAAGCTTTATCGCCACCAAAAAGTAAACAGGGAAAACAATATAAAGCATTTTTTTTGTTGCATCCACAAATCCATTCGTTTTTTGAATAAATATCGCTACTAAATTTACGTGTATAGTTTTTCCTCTCTACTTACACCAGTTTTTTTAATAGTGATATCTACTAATGGCCTACCATTTGCTTTTAAGTTTAACTTTTCTTCGTAATCGTATGTATATTTAAAGAATCTCTTCACATTAATTAAATTAAAGACCACCTCCATATATAAATTGTCAACAATACAGAAAAACAGAAGCACGCACACTCTAATATTATTGTTTTTACGTTAAACTCGCCGCACAGTAAAAAACACGCGAAAATATTAAATACCTATACCGATTCATATGACCTCTGCGCTGGAATGAATGCAGCGAATATTGCCTGGTAAAATCATGCATTGGTTTTAGACAGTCACGGGGGTAGCGGGCTGCGCGCGGGTGTTGGAAAGAGCGCTCAGAGCACGTTCGTGTGGACCAGATAAGGAACAAGTGAGCGATCGCGCGAATTAGGTTGGTTATTCCACTGGTCGCCTATTGTATATTTGATAATATAGTATATACGATATAACCGGCGTTAGTGTTGGAATATCGGAAGCGAATATCTCGGCTTCTACTGATCGGATTTTGATGATTGAGGTGTCAAATTGTAGGGTTTGATGTCCTCTACAGGTGATGTAGAAAAATATGCAAATTTTTTGATATACAGGGGGAGAATTTTCACAACAATATGTTACGCTTTTATAAACATCAGAAATGTCGGAAAAATTATGTAAAAGAAAACTAGTTATAACTAATACAGGTTCGCCCGCCCAATTTTTTGGGAGCTCTGCAGCACTGCAGCGCTTATGCGACAGCCGCCACTGCTTACCGTGTCAAATACATTTCTTCTTTTTCTTCTGATTCTTTGGGTTGGACGCCAGTAACTCCAGGCACTTGAGTACACTGCTCTTTGTACTACCCGTAATAGATCTCTAAGTTCCACACTGTTAGTCTTGTGTCTTCGATAAAAGCCACTATCCTCCTCAGGGGAAGTTTGAGTACCCTCACTATTGTGGCTATTTTAATAAATTTATTTCATACAGAGAGTTTTGTAAATAAACGTTTTTATTCTAAAAGGCACAAATTTCAAAAAAGTAACAACAAAATTCATGGTTTTCGAAAAAATATAAAAAAAGAGTGATTGGAAATAAAATTATAAATACACATAGCGTCTTAACTAAATATCACTCTTGAGTGTAATTGAAAAAATAACAATATCAGTAGATTTTCTTAGTCAACGGCTTATAAATCGGTCTCACAATTCCTACACATCATTGCCCTATGTTCACTGCCAAATGATTTTTAGCACATACTGCAATACATTGGTTTTTATATTCTTTTTCCTATCGAAAGAACTACAACGAACCTTTCTTCGTACATTTTTTTCTCGTACTGGAGGATATGATGGAGGTTCATTCAGGATTTCCAGGATCTTTTGTCGCAGTGATATTCTGAGCGTTGGAATCCGCAATCGTTCCCTGAGAAATGGTATCACCAAGCCCATTCGCAATTCTTTTATAAAATTCCTTCGTGGGCAAAGAAAGATAATAGAACTTCGTGTTCTGTTATGTTTTTCTGTCGACTTGCGGACGAATTACTTCTTCTTATTGCTTTGTTCATTTTCATCATCATTGTTTTGCTCATTTTCGTTACCGCCTTGTTCGTCATCGTCACTTCCTTGTTCGTTCGCATCATCTTGTTCATTTTTGTTAGCACTTCGTTGGCCGTCTTCTCGTTCTCCACATAGTTTTCCTCGCTATCCGAACTCTGAGAAATTACATATTCTTCTTCGATATGGCTTGAACTGCTCCCAAGATTATTTACAATCTACTCTAATTCAGCCTCTGTGAGTCGACAAGTTGTGTTCCTTCCACTTAGGCCTCGACATTTTACTAAAAAACAAAATTCATTAAAAATTCCTAATAGTAAAAATGTAACTTAATCCTGCACACTGGGGTCTCAATAACCTACGAGCACCTAAAATCAAATTTCACGACTTACCTACGAACGACAAAATGTTTTTCCGTGATGCTTCACACACATACAACCTTAAAGTTAATTTAAATTATATTGGCTCGAGGTCAAAACAAAAAACCTGCCCTCACGATAGTAAACCGAAAATTAAATGGTGTAGGAATCATGAACAGGCCTCTCGGAACCGCGCTCGAGTCTGTACTGTCGACAGACAAGAAAACGGGGAATTCATGGAGCAAGTGATCAGTCGGGTAATATATCAGACAAAACCGAACAAGACCAACATCAATCCGACATTGAGCTTTGGTGGCCGACATAGAGGAAGAAATAATCTTATGATTGGACATTATGAACACATACTCGTACACCTACCAGTTAAACTTGAAAGAAGGCACTTTAAAAATAAGTAATAAAGAATGGGTTCTTCATGAAGGAAATGTTGGAACCGAAGGTTGATGATGACAAGGTAGATCGAGGGATAGCGGTTGCTAAAATTCTGGTTAAGACTCAGGAAACCGTGCCGATAAGAGTAATGAATGTAAACTATTACTCTGATACATTAAAAAAGGGTACTATTCTGGGATGATGTTTGCCAATGTCGGCCATCGTTCATCGCGTAGAAGCAAAGAAGAATGTATTCACGCGGGTTCCTGAGAAATTTTCCAATATAATCGACTGAGGTTGTCAAGGAATAAACAGGAAAGAACAAAGCCAAGTTAGAGATCTAATCCAGCAGTATGAGGTTGTCTTTGAAACTAAAACTGGCACGAAAGGAAGAACCAAAATCGTCATGCATAAAATAAATACCAACGATCCAGTTTCAATACGACAAGGACCAAGGAGGCTACCACCGACAAAACGTGAGGAAGTCTATCAAATTATGTGAGATATGGAAAGCCAGGAGTAACAGAACCTTTACATAGTCCATGGGCTTCACGAATGGTCCTTGTAAGATAAAAGGATAGATCTATAATGTTTTGCGTGGACTATTGCCAATTGGAAAAAATCCGCAACGTTATCATATGATCTTGCATAACAATTGAGGCCATGGACCTTTGTATTTTAGAGAAATCTATATGAACCGAAAATCAAACGGTGTTGGAATCGGTTTTGTTAACGTACATCAGAGGTGTCCAAACGGTCGATCGCGATCAACCAGTCGATCGCGAGAGCAATCACTCCACAAATTCGAGTTCTATCGAACGTCAACTCTAGGCCGTCTCTGTCTCCATTGGAATTTGCGAGACTCCTGAGGCAATGCAACTGCGCAACGTTGTTTTGTGGTAGATTGCAATCCTTAAAAGTCTGAGCACCCCTGGCGTACATTAATGGACTAAGTACAGTTGGAAGTCCTTACATATAAACACAATGGCGCTGGAATAGGGCGAAAACAATTAAAAAGAAATTAAGTTCGGTGGATTTAGAAGTTTTGTCTTTGCCCGGAAATTCGCTGAACTTAAAAAATACAATGGTAAATATACGGAAGAAATTAAAAGGAATAGTTTATTCAAAACTAAATACTACTAGAGTTTAAATTAAAAAAAATTCTGACGCAGCGTGGAGGAATACTAAATAAATTTAAAAAAATATGAAATCTTGTGTAATCATCAAATAATTGTGAAAGTAATTACGGCGACTGGTGGAATTACCAGATCTTAATTAAATATCTTTATAAAGCATACATGGTACTAAGAATTAGATAAAATGTTCACATAAATTCGTTAGTTGTTTACGTATTTTCATTAAACAATAAAATTTAAGAAAATTAATACTGGTAGCCGTAACTTTGTGGTAATTCATTTTGAAAATAATAAAATAAAATAAAACAATAACTTTGTTTTACCACTTTATTCACATATAATCGTGACCGCGGTTTCGACATACAATGTCATTATCAAACTGCAAAAGTTACAGGCCTACATAGATCTTATAAATGACACAAAAATATATGAGGGTGGTTTATGATGTTATTTAAAATTACTACTATATACTTAACTATTATATACAACATTGGAAAAGAGGTGTATATATAAGATCCAACTGGTCGTTTAAAACGATATCTATTGTGTTCTTCCTGCTTTTAAAAATCTCTAGGGCTTCTAAAAGATTTAATTTACGACCTTTCTCGGCCAAATGCAATATTTTACGGTGACAAAATGTATGCCTTTCTGTAATAAGATGGTTTGCGAATGTTGAATCTGTCTTCTTTAGTTTATATGACCTCCTGTGTTCTTTTTCCCGTATAATAAAACTTCGACCAGTCTGACCTATATATACACTTTTACAACCATTACAATATAATTTATACACTCCTGATTTGTTATTGATATCTGTTTTAGGTTTTGCGTTAAAAATGAAATTACTTGTTTTTACATATGGTTTGTAAGCTATACTAACATTACTATTATTTTTTGAAATTATATTTCCAATTTGCTCCCTTATTTTACCGAAGTAAGTTAACGAGACAAATTGTTTCAAATTAGCACTATCTTTAGGATATACTAAACTAAGGGCCACTTGTAACTGTTTTTTCTTTAGTATACTGTCAATTACGCTACTTTTATAACTATTGTTTACCGCTATTTGTTTTATAGTATTTATTTCACGAACAAAGGATTCATTAGACAAAGAAATATTTAATGCTCTATGTATCATAGAATTAAAAAATGAATGTTTGTGTGTCTTAGGGTGTAGTGAATCTTTGGGAATAATGCAATCAGTGAAAGTAGGTTTACGGTATATATCAAATTTTAAGCTCTGATCTAATTTGTTTAATTTTAAATCCAGGAAGTTAATACTGTTATTCTCTTCTATTTCTACTGTAAAATTGATATTAGAATGGATTGAATTTATGTAGTTCAGAAATGTTTGTAGTTGTCTATGAGTACCCTTAAAGCAAGCTAGGATGTCGTCTACATACCGATACTAAAATTTAATGTTTTTTACCTAGTTGTGATGAAAGAATTTTTTCTGTAATATGCTTCATGAAAATTTTAGCTAATAGAGATCTTAGAGGTGAGCCCATTCTTCTGTTTGTTTGTAGAATTTGTTGTTAAATGTAAAGTAACTTTGGTTGGTGACTAACTCCGTTAGAGATATGATTTCGTGTATAACAACCGGGTTTGTATTTTTCTTTACTAATATGTTTTCTATTAACCTTAAGCATTCCTTATGTGGTATTTTTGAAAACATGTTGGAAACATCAAATGATACCAGGATTTCGGTCTTTTGTATATTACAATCTTTTAATTTAGCTGTTAACTGTATTGCGTTTTTTATGGAAGAGCTATCTGGAAATTCGGTATATTGTCTAATTATTATGTTTAATTTTTCGGCTAATTTTTTATTGGGGCAAGAAATAAACGAAACAACTGGTCTAATGGGTGCTTCCTCTTTGTGAATTTTTACTAAACCGTATAATTTAGTGGGGAAGGATTCTAATGGAAAAGTTTGTACTTATCTGTATTTGAGATTACTGCATTACAATTTTTGACACATTCTTTAATTTCTGCCTGATACTGTTTAGTGGGGTCCTTTTTCAATTCTATAATAGTATTGTCGTCTATAAATTTCTTAACTTTATTTTCATAATCACCTTTAGTTAATATACAGACGAATTTCCTTTATCTGCTTTTGTTATCGTGAGGTTTCATTTTTAACGCAAAACAGATATTAATAACAAATCAGGAGTGTATAAATTACATTGTAATGATTGTAAAAGTGTATATATAGGTCAGACTGGTCGAATTTTTATTATACGGGAAAAAGAACACAGGAGGTCAATTAAACTAAAGAAGACAGATTCAACATTCGCAAACCATCTTATTACAGAAAGGCATACATTTGGTCACCGTAAAATATTGCATTTGGCCGAGAAAGGTAGTAAATTAAATCTTTTAGAGGCCCTAGAGATTTTTAAAAGCCGGAAGAACACAATAGATATCGTTTTAAACGACCAGTTGGATCTTATATATACACCTCTTTTCCAATGTTGTTTATAATAGTTAAGTATATAGTAGTAATTTTAAATAACATCATAAACCACCCCCATATATTTTTGTGTCATTTATAAGTTCTATGTAGGTCTGTAACTTTTGCAGTTTGATAATGACATTGTATGTCGAAACCGCGGTCACGATTATATGTGAATAAAGTGGTAAAACAAAGTTATTGTTTTATTTTATTTTATTATTTTCAATAAAATTTAATTTGTTTCTTTATTTTATCCAGCGACTGCAGGGGAAGTATGGCTGTGAGGGCACAATTTTTATTGACGATGTATAACTTCCGTGAAATTTGTAATAATTGAGATATAAGATCGTTTATATGTGTAATCAAATGGATATTATTTGATAACATATAGATATTTGGCGTAATATTCTGGGGAATATCTGTGGAAGCATCATGATTTTTTGTACTGCAAAAATCTTGCATCTTTGAAATGAGAAATGGTGAGTCATGCAGAGAAGTCTTTAAAATTAGAAATACATTAATAAGTATTTATGTATTAGAGTGTGTAGTGCTTGTGAAGAAAAACTTTGACCTCTTCAAAGATTAACAGTTACATCACTCACACACCACCAGAGAAGTGGAACGAAAATATCTTGTCCCAATTCGAACCACTAGAAGAACAATAAATAAAAGTGCAATACTGCCACTAAAATATTTAAAACAAAAACTACATAAAACGCTCGCCTTTAATTATGTATTTCAATACAGTACAGGAATTTTATGATTATAATTTCTAGTAAAGCAATAAAATATTGTAATCGTTCTTTGGTTGGTATTTATTACATGTTATTTATTTAATTGTTTCTTTGTCTAATATGTTTGACGCAAAATATTGACTAATGACTAATTGTGTTTTTGTTATATGCTTGTTTGTTTTATACAATTTTAACTATTGTTTGATGTATTCAAAACTTATATATGTATTATACGAACAAAATTTGTTATTAATGTTATTATTATCCACTGGCTGTTATGCTATGGAGCCGCATTTCAAAATATGGTGTCGGTCCTGTCTATTTTTAAACAGGCACATGGACCGAAATCAGTATTTGGCAGCAGTATTTGGGAATGCTGGATGATGGTCTTTTTCCTTATAAGCTCCGATACTGCATCATATACCTTTATGTACGATGACACAAGATACCATACAGCGAAGATCTGCTAAAGACTTTCTTTCTGCCTATGGCAGGAAACTGATTTCAGAGCAGACAATTATAGAAAATGCTTAAAATATTAAATATGATTCTTAATTGAATGAATACATGCCTCCGTGTAATAAAAGCAAACGATGAAAATATCAAACTTTAATGTATGTATGTATATGTATACTGTTCTTTAGAAATTAATATTCGTTGTTCTCTTTATTGAGATCGTATGCATATCGTATCATGAATAAACCCATAGGACTCAAGTTTCCATAGAAATAGCTCTTGATCAACTCGGTCTTACTGTACACAAAATCAACTTAAGAACCATTTTCTAAGGACTCAGAGATAAAATGTTGATATACCTACAAGTAGATTGGTTTCGCACGAATACATGTTGCTCAGAAATTACTATAATAAAGTATATGGATAGAATTTTCTCAGCTTCTATGAAATCGAGTATTTTATCTATAGGAGGTAAAGCACTAACAGGTCAATTATTGCAAATACTTGAGAGATGATCTGACTGAGAGAGAGGCAATGCAAACGTAGTCTTCCATTGATCAGAAAAAATTCCCATGCGGAGAGATAAATTAAATAAAGAACAAATAGGCAATCACAAAGATGAGCAACACACTTATAAAAGTAGCATTCGTGGCATTCGAACCAGACCCGAAGAAAATGATATGGACAAAGAGCTTAATTTTTCAAAGACAATGTCAGGATTTATGTCAATAGTAGACAAAATGTAGGCGCTGACATAGTGTATAAGATTAAATTGCGGAATAGAATCGGCATTCCGACAGTAAGTGAAAAGCAAAATAGGTGGCATAAGACAATCTTTGTGGCACACCTAGAGATTTTCTCTTGGAATTCATAAAATTCCAAAAGATTTTGGTATTTAAATAAAACATGTACGTATTATTATTAATAATTTAAGCAATTTTTATTTACAATATGTTTAATAAAGTAGGTAAGAAAGTATTTTTTTAAACTCAATTTATATAGTGAAATTTTGTTTTAACAATGTGTGTCTCTTGTTTAAGTAGGAAAACATAAAATAATGTTGGTGTCGTTTCGTCAGTGAATGTTAACGGCATTGGTGTTCATACAAATAAAGAATGTAAATAGGCGCAAAAACTACAATAGGTACTATTACAATCGTTAAAGACAAGATTTAAATTAAGTGTTGCAAAATCGATCGGAATTACTTGGCCGTATAAACTTATGTCGCCTGTTACTTTTAGCTATACATCTTGTACTGTAGACATATTTAGTTTGAATAATCTTATTGCAATCTATTAATAGAAACTATAATTACAGTATGTCCATTGACATTTTAGAATATAAATCTTCATGCGTCGCTAATGTTCGTATCAATTATTCATAAATATTTCTTAGTTATTCTTAGATAACTCAGTTGTTTTACTATTCCATTCTAATGTTTCATTTCATAACAAATATGTTACTTCATATTGATATTTCTAGAGGATATCTTTCATGTGCTTTGAATTATTTAGTTTATTTTGTGAATTTCATTAATTTTCAATGTTTTATTTTTCTTTGGCTTATAGTTTATGCTAATTTGTTTTTTTACATTTAATAAAAAAATTCATCCACCTGATGAAGCCATTGTATGGCGAAACAATATTGTAGTGGTATTTACAATAAAAGAATTTTTGAAACTAGAAGTTCAATTACTTATTTCTTAGCGAAATATTTTTCATTTCTATAATCCAATTTTTAGCAATAACTTGTGTATCGGGTTTTAAAAATTTTAGTTTGTAACGGGGATCTATTACCGTAGCTATTACATACAACTTATTTTTTTCCACATTTTCAAACCGAGCCTTTAAAGATTTTAGCATTTATTTTTTCATGGTTACTGTTCCTTCGTCGTGTAGTTTTTTACAGAGAAAGCGCTCTAAAGCAACTACATTTGGGATTACCATCGAAATAGGAGCTTCCTCAGAACTGGCTTTAACTGTAACGATGTAAAATTATTCCAATAAGGTAACACGCTTTCGAATTGTGACGGCTGATTTTGGTAAATCCGTGTATTTCGCTAAGAGCAATTTTCTCAAATCGTCTGAAGTTATGAATACACTGAATGGAAATCCATCTAATGCAATCATTCTTGCCAAAACATCATCCAGGCTATCGTCGGCACTTTTAGTAAAATAATCTTCTAACTTTCGTTTAGCTGGCGGCGGTGCTGTGTTCAGATTTGCAGGATCTTGACTTGTTGAAGCTGTTAAAGTCAACTAAAATCTTAATGTTATGTTTTGATGACAAATGTGTATGCAATCCCTTAGTCGATCCACTCAAAGTGAGAATCTTACATTTAGCATTATTCCCGTCTTCCGCAACTAAAAAATAACTCCACGCTGACGACGTATTAATGTTTTTTTTTATGTTGAACAAAGTCTCCCGCCATTTAAAATAACTTTTTCAGATAATTGACTTTAAAATTTAAATGACGTAACCTGCGTAACCTTGTCGCTGGTAGAATAATAAATGAAAAAAGTAAATCCTAATAAGCGCATTTATACTTTCGTACAGGGAATCAAAGACGGGGAATCCCTCGCAACAATATTATGATATATTATATGAGGTGATCGGGTGATTCCCCTGTTGGCCCATTGGGGAATTACTTTAACAGTATTGTATTGAAGTATGCCGGGCGGGGAAGTCCCTTATAAGTTACATATTATTTGGGCTGTACCTGTGTAGTTCTTTTATCGTACAGCGTACCTAAGGTTGATTTTTTGTCTTTATGTAATAGGTGCCCTTAATATAATCAAGGTAAGGTCATTGTTAAGGCCAACGGATTACGGAATGCAAACTGGCAATCCTGAAAATCCCGAGATTAGCCAAGTACAGTCCCGGGATTTACCGGCCGGGATCCCGAGATCCCGGGATTTTATTTTCTACCCCTGATAGACCTCTCGAGACAAGATTACAGGAGGTAATAAAGAAAATTGGAAGGTGCGGTGTTGACAGATCGTAGAATTAAAGTTTCGATTATTGCAAAGGAAGTTCAGCTATCAGAGACAACAGTCTTGAAAATTTTACTCTGTGTGCTAATAAGAGAGACTGTCAAGGTTTTCACGCCAAAGTAGATGTTCGTCAATAAGGCTGCGATCTTTTTTCGAAAATTATCACTGGCGATGAAACTTGAGTATATTACTCGAGTCAATGAGGTGGGTCTCAGCCAAAAAGGTGAAAACGTATAGTTCGACAGAAAAATTTATAGCAATCGTTTTCTGGGACAGCGAAGAGATTCTGTTGGTTGAGCATATGAAGAAAAGCACTACGATTGATTACCTGTCGTGTTTATGAAGAGACCATTAAAACTCTTAAAGCTGTCGTCCAAGCGAAAAGACCTCAAAATTTTACTGAAAAAAGCATATTGTCGCACGCGCATAAGGCTCAAAAAGTTTGACTAGTTACCAAAGAACCTGGTTTCCAGGAGCTGCCTCTTTTCTTTACTTTCTTGTCTAAGTAGATTACATGAAAATCTTCCCTAGTAAGTAAAAATTTAGTTAGGTCAAATATTGAGCAGCACATAATTTCTCAGTTTTCTGGAAAATGTGATTATTGAGAATACATTTAATATTCTTTCATATTTTAATTTTAAAATTTTTTTATTGTTAAATATAAGTCGATCTAGGATATAGAATTCAAACATAAATATTTCCAATTTTATATTTAACGTTCAAGTTCAAGTGTTCACATTACAGAAACGTTCTTTAAATTCTAAGAAAGCGATATCCTTTACACCTGCAAATCGTTTTATTGACTGGGGCTATTAATAATCGGCATCTTTTTCCACTTTATACATCGGACCGTTTATTTATTGCCTAGGATTATTAGTGAACGATTTCAATAGATCCTTAATATCACCCCCATTGTTAATTAAATATGTATAATAAGCTCTCTTTTCTTAAATATGTATGTACCATAAAATCCATTAGTGAACAAAGGCTTTAAGTTGAATATTCATTGTTAAGATCTCCTTTCTTAGATATGTATAAATTTTATTATTCTAACAAAGGACCAGCCGGAAATGCATATTTAGGCTTATGACACACACAATACTTAATTAGTAATGATATTTTATTATATATTTATTAGAAGATTAAATGTTTAAGATATTATCGTAAAACCTTGGGTATTGTTGCTTGTAGGTATAATTTCCAAGAATTAAATAACACAAAATTTCCTGTTTATGACATCAAGCAATACACTTTTCAACCAATACGATTTTAATATGTAATAGTTAGTGGTAGTGATATATTTTTACATACTTATAAAACAGAACAGAATAGGTCAGTACAAACTCAACATCAGTATATGACACCACAATCTTACAGTATCATTCAGTCTCGTACTAACAACATTTATATCAAACAGTATAAACTCAAATACAGCATCAACATAACAATCATTTTTTAATAAGAGACACCACTCTCAACAGCAGTTTTATGTTAGTCATTGTAGATCCAAAAATAAATGTATATATCGTGTAAATAAATATATTTAGATGAAAGTACATTTATTCACTTAACAAACAGTCACCGAAGATTTAAAAAGTAAAGTGTATAGAGTCTTACAACCTGTGCACAGTGAAGCAATATAGGGGTTGTGATTCTAGTAACTGAGGTTGAAGCACCACCGCCGAGAAACCGTATACAACCATAACATTGGTTCATCACCCCGAACAATACAGTAATTTTTCCATTTTTTGTGCACTATTTTAAACATATTGGGCGAATTATGGCATAATAAAAAAAAATTAATAAATAGTTCTTCGCACACGTCAAAATTAAATAGTATCTAGACGTGTTATTGCGTGATTCCTTTCAATTAAATGCGAAATTATAGTGAATTCAAAACATACACTTTTACGTAAACGAACCTTATAACTGTAATAACTTTGCGTCAACTAATTATATAAGTGCATATATACTCTTGTATAACAACTTTATCCCAGAATACTTTCTAATAACCTACTTATAACAGTTGTATTTAGGAATATTTTAGAATCAAACAGTAAGAATACTCCTGTAATACTATTATTTAAGAAGATTATAAATCCTTATAAAGGTAGTAATAAAAGCACCATCTAAGTATTGTATAACAGTAAACTATACAATATTTACAGGTAACAGCTTTTCTTAAAAGTAAGTTCTTAAAGTACACTAATAAAAGCATTATCAAATACAATAAAATCATGATTTTTTCTTCTAAAGAAAAATTTTAAAAGAATTTGCCCTGGTAATTGTCTGCAATTTCATAGTTATCTATAGTATTGTGTATCAAAGACAATATTTTGTGATGTTTTCATACATTACCAAGGATTAAATATAATTTTTATTAATTATTATTTATTATTGACTATTAATAATAATAAGAATAATCAGTTTGTAACGTACTGTTTAGATGTAAACACCTGAGGAAGCCACTGTGTTGGCGAAACAATTGTCGTTTTACGAGTAATGATTAAAAGTGAAGATTAAAACCGTAGTTTTATTTCTATTCTTAATAAGAATAATACTGTGCCGCACTTATGACTTCGGATTTTTATGCACAAGAAATGCTTTAAATATGCTCATAAATATGTCACGTTCTTCCCAAAAATATGTCAGCACATATGTTTAATTTTTACAATTTATACATTACCTATTGTGCACTTAATTTTTGATGTATTGCGTTTACTGGAAATCAAAGAAAGAATAGTAAAACAACAAAAAGTAATCCAAATTACATTTATACATAAAAATCATTATTATTACATAATATATGATAAGAACATTGCATACTAATATGGTAAAAGATTACAATTAATAGCCTATATACATATAATTCTATGGATGCTACTTAATATAACATAATAAGTTATTATGTCATTAAGTAACATCCATATAATTATATGTATAATTATTATTAATAACTATTCATTTTCGCAATGAGATCTGCTTAACTTATTATTGTACCAATTAATAATTAAGCACTTCTCTAGATTTTCGACAATAGAATTTTGTCTTTTATCGCTGAAAATATTTTTATATGTTGAAAATGTTTTTTCGAGTTCAACTGAAGTGATAGTGATAGATAGGTGCATATTTTAATGACGCCAGATGTTCGGGGTCTAAATGTAAATTATTATCTTTAACATTCGAACTTAATGAATATTAATGACAATAATGACAATGAGAAAATCTTTGATATTTTTGTTAACTTTTGAAAACCATAATTTTTGATTGTAACACTATAAAATTTATCTAGTATAACTTGACCAGTTCGACCTTTTTCAATACATTTTTTCAATAAATGTTCTACAATAGAAATTGACTCTAATAAAGATATTTGGTCAGTCTCTAATTTTTTATTTAATCCTCTTAAAAAACTATAATGGGCTTTAAATATACGTCAACTGATCTAGAATCTCGCGTTTTTCGAATAAACTTTTGGATTTTATAAATGATTCAGCTGAATCAGAAAAATCTAATATGTACATTTGGTTTTTATATGATTATAGTTATTCGTGTGAAATATGGCTGTGTCTAACCACCTTCCCCATCGGGTAATTATCGGTTCAGGTGGTACAGGAACATTCGGCAATTTATGTAGAGGTGCTTCATCCATCTGATGAAGCCATTGTATGGCGAAACAATATTGTAGTGGTATTTACAATAAAAGAATTTTTGAAACTAGAAGTTTAATTACTTATTTCTTAGCGTTATAAGTTTCAACAAGTATCTCCTTCGTCAATTAACTATGAAAAATATTTCTCCGATAAGTAATGATAAAAACAATGACAATAAAAAAAGAGAACCTGCAGAACATGGAAAAAATCATGATAAAAATGAGGATGTGTGGGCTTGCATAGATGAAATTTTATTTGAAAATAAATCCATTGAAGAAGAATCCTATACTGTGAAAAATTCAACAGATAATATTCAACTTTTAAATTTTCTTAAACATCCTAACATTCCTCGTACCGAAAACCCATTGGTTTGGTGGGCAAAAAATACAAATATTTATCCAACACTATCAAAATTGGCTAGACAATACCTAGCAGCATACCCAGTGAAAGAATGTTCAGCGAGACGGGCGTTATTTACGAAGAGAGAAGAAATAGACTTCTTCCGCGAAACGCAGAGAAATTATTCGTTCTGCATTATAATCTCAATTATTGAGATTTAATTATTAAATTTAATTTTTTGTTTTGTATTTTTTAATAAAATGTCTAGTTAAAATAAATTTTGTGTAATTTATTTTCATTCACTAAGATAATAAGTGAATGAAAATGAATTACACAAAATTTAGTTATTTATTGTTAAGAATTGTCCCTTATTTTTCGATCGTAATAGTACGTGAAGAGGCTAAAGCGGCATCATTGGATCTACCTCCACAAAATTCTAGAGCAAAATATGAAATGGAATATAAGTTGTTTAAAAAATGGACGGTGACGAGAAATGCCAAAAAAATAACAACAGAAAGTTCCAAAGTAAATTGCGAAAATAGTATTGGATCTGTTTCATCTAAGATAATTTTCAGTAACCTTAATAATTGTACAATTAACAATTAATAAAATTTTACTCTCTAGGGAGAAAAACATTCATTTTGTTCCTTAGGGAGGATAATGCCTACTTTGGATCCTAATTTGAGAGAGCAAAAGCCTACATCTCATTGAAGGAGTAGAAAAACCATATTTTCATCTCGTTGCAGGAGCTTGATTCAACTATGGAGCCATTCTGTAATAGTCTTTGTTATCGTAATTTGCAGGTAGTAACAATATAGATTAATGTTCAATAGTTTAGTACATTAAATACTTTGTCTGTTTGCCTGGTTTCTATCAGACTACCTCAGACTCAGATGATACTATAAATGAACCAGCTGTGACTGCTGATTATATGAACGATAGCGATGATGATGGAAATTTAGAAGACTTATACTGTCCAGAATCAGGTTTAATCTTAATGTCACAAAATGAACTTGCGCAAGAACACATACCAGAGTTAACGAAAGATGAAAACATTAATGAGCTGATAAAGAAAATCCGCAAAGCTCTAGTGTATTTCAAAATATCACAATTGAAAAATGAAACAGTACTTCAAAAATATGTGCGGATTGAACATGAAAAAGGAATAGTCTTTTAACCATGCTGGAACGATTTTCTCTTTTAAAACCCTGCATTCAAAAAGCTCTTATAGATCTCAATCATCCAATCCGTTAAGAAGATGCTGCTTTTCACTTGGTAAATAAAATTGTTAATGTGCTGACCCCAATTAAATTAACAGTAGAAGCAATCTGTCGACGAGATGCTAATTTATGCACAGCTGATGCCGCTTTGAAATTTCTTATAAAACAATTGTCTAGCAAAAACTCAGCACTCGCCAATAAAATTAAAACATCCTTAGTGGAACGTATAAAGCAACGACGAAATGAAGATTTGAATTTAGAAAATCCATGAAAACATGATGAAAATCAGTTATTATCGGATTTAGAATAGCTTGACTTATTTCCAGTTTCTACACAGGCTTTAGTGAGAGCGCAAATAAAGAGTATTGTTAAAAGACTAAATAGTCGAGATGACACGGAAGAGGAAGAAAAGTCAGGATCACAAAAGATGATGAGCCAAGGCAACGAACCTCCCAACCCCAATTGACACTAAAGGAAAAGTTACAGCTGGAAATTAATAAGAGCATGCAATCCCAAGATCCTGAAGTACAAAATAAATCGGGGTTGGTAAATAGTAATACGAGTTCGTGGATGTCACTTAGAATTAGCATATAAATATCTATTGTTTATTCCTCCAACCAGTGTAGAACCTGAGCGAGCGTTTTCAGCTGCTGCTTATGTTGGCAATAAACTACGAAGCAGGCTTGGAAGTCAAACATTGGATGCTTTGATATTTCTGCAATTGCATTTTCGAAATTCTAAATAGTTTTTTGTATTGTCTTTTTTGTTCCTTATTTTAGTATATTGTGTATTGTGTTGTGTAAGAATATTAATAAATAATTTTTAAGAATTTACTTAAGTTTTTTTTTTCATTTGAACCCGATTAGAAACTACATAGTCTAATCCCGGAATTAATCACGGGATCCCGGGATTACGCTTAAAAAATTCCGTAATCCCGGGATTGAAAAAACATGCTCGGGATTATATTCTCTAATCAGGGGCCATTTGGGTCATCTTGAATGGATTCTTGATAGCAACGAAATTGGTTCGACCAAAATTTTACATGAATTTTATAACGTTTTTATGCTCAGCACTTAATTTTTTACTATTCAAACCGCTACCAAAACTATAAACATTTTTCAGCTTCAGTATTACCTGATGAGAACATATAAAAGTTAAAACTACTTGACGTTTAAAAGTTATTGAAACTTGTCACTGTTTTCATGGCTAGCTAGATCAGAAAAATTTCTTCTCATACCGTTGATTTTTACTTGTCGCGAATAGTAATGTTTTTTTTTATTAAGTCTTACCTTGTTACTCCTGTCACTGTTCTTAGGTATCGCATTTTATTTGTGAGAAGTTCACTTTTAATAGGGGAAACACAGAATTTACCTTTCACTTTCAGGAGTTAGGTACATATTCATTCTTATATATTATTACAAATAATATGCCTCAAAAGTCAATAAAACTTGTATTCAAAGAGTAGTAACATATATTAACACTTGCTATACGGTTATTTTTTTCGAGCGCTAATTCCTTTTTAGATTTGCATTTGTAAAATTATGTCTAAATACTTGTACCAATTTAATGGTTGTTATACTAACGTCTTCCTGTTCTCCTATATTCACCATTAGTTCTCTTCAATAGATCGGATATGGATATTTTCAAAAATTTTTAATTGAAATATAAAAAACCCCCCCAATAATAACTTTTAAAATTACCAATGTCATTTATTTAGAAAACGTCATTCGCCTAATATTAGCAAAGAAAGAATCATACATAAACTACGTTATTCTCGCAAATTTGAAGCGAATTGATTAACCCGGTTGAAATGTTTATCTCATGATTTATGAAATTCAAGTATTCATTACCATTTTCATAATACTTACATGACATACTGCTGTGAACTTTGCTTTCAAATATTTTAGTTTAAAAGGGATGATTGTGGGTGCATTTACACAAGCATAATTTTGTTGAGACTGTATATTATTTGGGTATTTCAGGGCTATGTTTTTGGGTTCTACTCAACTAGGCTTAGCGTCCAAAGTAACTGCAAAGAAATAATACAACAAGAACTAATTGTTTAAAAGTATTTTATTGCTTGTTTATATTTTCACATCTCATTTTTGTTGGTAACTTAAAATATTTCATTCTTAACCTATATTTTAAGCTATCAATGCAACTTTAATATACAAATATTCTTTAGTAAGTCATACACGGATAGTATTGGAGCTTTAATTCTTATTCGTAAAAAATCAGATAGGTAAATAAACATGTTGAGCAATTTGATTCACGTTTTCTAAAATATCGGGTTGTGATAACGTAATGCAGCTGTGTGTATGCAATCAATCTGAACCAGGCCACAGCCTCGTTCCAGTAACGCATGTTACAAATACGTCCTCGCTGACGCAAGTTGTTTCCAAACACAAGGCAAACACAGCTACATGTCAGGGTCTGTATTACATTCCCTAAGTAGTCCGAGGACCTTCTCTTATGTATATATACTGTAGTGTAAGAAGCATCAAGATCATTCTAGTCTCATTCTCATTCAGTGTCAGAGATTCAGTCTACATACTAGTTAGTAAGAATGTATATATTTGTTATGCAGTTTTAAGTGTTGTTATGTATTAAATATATGTTACCCGAACTATGTGTATCATTTAACGGGACAACGATATCTGCATGACGGCTCAACGATGTAGCCCTCAGGACCAGGCTAACATCACGTGGCGTCCTGCCACGAAGTGCGCTAAACGGCACTAATACCACATGCCGATCCTCCAGGCACTTAAGGCCCCACTGTTAGCACATGGCGATTCTGCCTAAGGGCTTAAGGCCCCACTAGTATTACATGGCGATCCTACCTGTCCACACCACTAGATGGCTCTGCCAGCCATCTAAGGCCGAAAAAGACCAAGTGGAAATTCGGAACGGACCAGGAAAAAAAAAACCCACAGTTTAGCAGGCCAAAACCAAGAGGATGGCAACAAGGAACGGAGGAAACAGAAGCTCCACAAGAAAGAAGAAATTCAGGTATTCCTTGTAAAATAAATTTAAACAAAGACAAATATTACGGTGTATAGAAATAAAGTGCAAGGCGTTCATATCTATAAACTACGCGAGTGAAAATGTTTATTCGTATTATAAAAGACAATAATATTGATTTAGCATACCATGTTATTTATGTTTATGTCTACTTACGCAAGAATGCAAAAGTTGCAAAGTGCGTACCATACGTTTCTTTATGTAAAGGTCAAGTTTATTTAAAAATTAATATGTACTACGTAAGATGTTACATTTCGGCCGTACACTTCGCAATTTTGTTAATTAACGCAAAAGTTTAAGTATATTTTTTTTGTTTAGAAGGCGCACATATATATATACAATATGTTATATTTCTTTTAACAAGTTTAATTACGTGCATAAAAAATGCATGCGTTGTACTTTTTAACAAGCGCCATATATTGCATAGTTTACAATCAAAATTAAAAACAATAACTTATTTATCGCGAGTAAATAAACATCGAATTCAAATTAAATATGTGTAGTTTAGTAATACACGAAGTCAAGGTCACTGATAAAATGCAACACAATGTTTATTTTGTAAACGATCGGATAAATGACATTGAAGGAAATATTGCTGATATATTCAAAAAAAGTTTCTCGCTAACAAAAGAAAATAATATCGAATTAATAAAATAAAAACCAATATACGAGGAGTAGTGTATTAATTTTATTGGTAAAGATTCCGAAATTTTTGTAACAAATGCCTTAGAAGTTGATTCCAATGCCATAATGGTTAGTAACGGCACGATACGATAGCATCCTAATCACGTCTGGAGCTCTATAAGACGACAGAGACCTATCGATTGTACCTTTACGACACCAACAACAGTGCAACCTACAGGACAGATCATCCTAGAGTTGTGGACTTGGCGAAAACGTTAACCAACCGAATCAGACGAACTTCGAAGTAGGAGAAAGGCAAAAAAGACTCCAATTCGCCCCTAGGTCGTGACGAAGCAAGCATGCGCTTCCAGGGAAGTGATCCTGCACGACAAGAAACGCTCTCAGAATTTTTTTTTAGAGACAGTTATAACAAAAGTGTGTTTTTGTTAACTGGTCTCAAGTTTTTCTAGATTGAAGAAAAGGCTTACAGCATAAGGGATCAGCAGCACGTGCAACTTTACTGTAGTCAGAATAAGCTTCACAGGATAGTTCTGCGCAGGAACATGACAGACACGAAATATGTGCTGTCCAGGGAAATACACGAAAAAGTGATTTCCAAAATAATTTTTTCCATGGAGGAAAATAGATAGAAAAACGGAGAGTCGATTTATTTTAAAGTATGGTTGGAAAGGGAGAATAAGAATTGGGAGCGCACAAAATTGAAGACAAACAATCATGTATAAGGAATCGAAAACGAACAATCAAGACAGAGAATCGAATGCGAAAAATTGGAAATTAGAAGCAAGAATTGCAAATACGAAGTAAGTCGACTATTAGATATATAAGAACACATGATATAGAAATAAAATACTAAAAAGCGAACAGACTAACAAGATTGAGACAGTGTACAAATTACAAAGGCCAAATTAACGATTATTATCAATTACTGATTATTATCAATTAACGATTATTATCAATTAATGTTTATTATCAATTAATTATTATTATCAATTAACGATTATTAATAATTATTATTTTTGCAACAATGTAAAAATGTACTATGAAAATTTATTTAAAGTTTTACAATCTATGTTATATATTTATCATTACAGTTTATTCGTTTATATATTTATTCGTTAAATATCTATTATTATAAATTGTATTATTGTATTGTATTGTATTACTGTATTGTATTGTATTATTTTATTGTATTGTATTATTGTATTGTATTGTATTTTTGTATTGTATTACAATATTGTAGAATAGGAATAAGGAAGGTAACCGGAGAGAAAGGTCTAACGTAAGAAAAACAAACACCTCAGCGTTATTTTTCTTAACCCCAGGAAGGGTGGTGTGATAACGTAATGCAGCTGTGTGTATGCAATCAATCTGAACCAGGCCACAGCCTCGTTCCAGTAACGCATGTTACAAATACGTCCTCGCTGACGCAAGTTGTTTCCAAACACAAGGCAAACACAGCTACATGTCAGGGTCTGTATTACATTCCCTAAGTAGTCCGAGGACCTTCTCTTATGTATATATACTGTAGTGTAAGAAGCATCAAGATCATTCTAGTCTCATTCTCATTCAGTGTCAGAGATTCAGTCTACATACTAGTTAGTAAGAATGTATATATTTGTTATGCAGTTTTAAGTGTTGTTATGTATTAAATATATGTTACCCGAACTATGTGTATCATTTAACGGGACAACGATATCTGCATGACGGCTCAACGATGTAGCCCTCAGGACCAGGCTAACATCACGTGGCGTCCTGCCACGAAGTGCGCTAAACGGCACTAATACCACATGCCGATCCTCCAGGCACTTAAGGCCCCACTGTTAGCACATGGCGATTCTGCCTAAGGGCTTAAGGCCCCACTAGTATTACAGGGTGTCACAACAGTGGGACGACAGAAGATTTACTTTTCGCTAGATTACCAGCCTCGGTATGGGCAGCATATCTATGCTGAAATGGGGAATACAGACAAAGGCGTTCCCTTCCGAAATAGGGTAGAAGAATCAGATCCTATAAATGGTTTGCCTTACCTAGCCGGCCAGGCGGAAGGTAAACCGCCACGAAAACCCCCCAATCAAGGTGGCACACATGCCGAGGATTTTCGAGGCTGGTGTGAAACCCAGTCGCTAGTGTGTGGACTCCGGATACCAGACGCCCTCCGATTTAAAATATCCTTTTCGCAGCGAATGCAGGGCTCTGTTGCGAGCGACTGTGTAGTCCCTAGCTACTCGTGGGAATATTGATGAATTTAAAAAACGATTTAAAACATGAAAAAATTAAAAAGGGAAAAATGAAAAGACAAAAAAAAGAACGAAACGGATGAAGTGAGAGATGGAGGTATATGGTTGCAAGATTTAGCAGGTTTACAGCCAGAGCTAGACGAAGCAAATAAAGAAGCAGTCTTTGCAACAAAATACTAGATCACCAGATCTCCACCTATGATAGACTCTTCAACCAAGACAAAATACTTAAAGACATAATAAGGAAGAGAGGAAGCGACACTATCTCCGGAAACGGAGAATAGAGTGGACACAATTGTAATTAACACCGAGGAAATTGTTCTACTGATGAATAAAATACAAAAGATCTCAAAAAAGACGTTAGATTTACTAATGGAAGACTCTACTACTAGGGCAGAGATTAAAAGGACGGCGAAACAAATGGAAGGCCTAATAGATGCTTTTAAGTGCAAATGGGGGGGAATGTGAGCGAAAAATAAACGCAAATAAAGACTCCTTCGCTCCCTAATCTAAAAGCTCAGGGGGATAAACTGCTGGAGAACCGTAACTGCACTTTTAGCGTGATTGGTGTATAAGTCAATATAAACAAAGAGACCATCAAGGAGGCTGAAATGCAAAGAGATGAGGAAGAAGCACGAAGAGTACGCGAAGATTTGGGGTGCGCTACTATAGAGGAAAAATACTGGAAACTTCTAGATCAGAAATAGCCTGAACAAAGCTACCAAAATACAAAACTATTTGTTGGAAATCGCCTATGAGCTGAGGGAGATTTGGCCATTTACACCAAGGATCAATGGAGAAGGGAATTGCCGGGAAGTTTCGATAGAGATTCCCGGAACTCATAAGTTCATTGGAAATAGACAAAACACCAGATAGTATCGAAACAATGATAGTCACAACGAAGAAAGTAGATGGAGAGGAAATTAAACTTAATGAAAAATGGATATATAAAGTAATGCCGGATGTGGACTCAAACAGTGAAGATAGATTACTGGGGTTACTAAAAGTGCTTCAAACCATGGTTAAGAGATGGACGAGTTAGAATATCCATGGAAATCCCAGAATTTATGGAATCAGAAGAAGTAAGGAAAATAGAACTTGCCCTCTATGGTACCAGCGTAAAGATTGAAGTCAACGCGAAAGAAGAAGAGTGCTGGATGGGGAACTGGATACAAAAATCGCAACCAAGGAATTTAACCTTCTTAAGCAGCCAAAACTTAGTATGCCCAAGATGCTAACATTAAGTTGGTTAACTAATGGCATCAAAATTTCTTGTTAATATCTTTGTGCATTTATGGTTCAATTAAAAAAAAATTGGACCAAGAAACACCAACTTTCTGAGGATAAGTCAGCATAGCAAGTCTCAACATAAAAATTGTTGAGTTTTTCAGCACTCCACATTCTAATATTCTGCGAATTAACTTACCTGTCGAAGCATTCGATACCTGAATTACTCCTGCGCATGGCTGCCTTGTGTACAACATAGAAGAGAGACAGAGAGAAAACTAACGTCAAGAAAGCGAGAAGAGATGGCATTGTATATCTAATACTAATGTGTGAACACTTATTGTTGTTGTATTGAAGTGTACAGTAAACAAACAAAGCTATCGAAGAAGGCCGAAACAAAGCGTCAGTGAGACCGGCAAAGGCATCCATTGGGATCGACACACAGCGTCTTCGGACCATAAAAACTACGAGAATCAAATCGAAACAACACAACACGGTAAGTGACTTCTCAATATCGCAACTATCCCTAACATATTCATTTGAGAACCGTTTCATTCAGAAAACATTTATGTTTATACTATCATATTATTCTAATTATGACGGAGAATCAGGACGCGAATTTGACTAGTTTAATTGCTAAACGAGGCATTATAAAGAGTCAATTAACAAAATTGACGACGTTTGTCACTAACTTTAAGATCGACGATGATATCAATCAAATTAAAGTACGAGTTAATCGATTTCATAAATTTTATGATGATTTTTCCAATATTCAAATGGAAATTGAAATAATCGATTCTAATGTTAAGAAAAATGAAATCGAAAGAGATACGGTAGACAAACAATATTTTAACACCTTAAGTGCCATAAATAGCATTCTTGATGACCAAGCATGTAAAAATAAACAGGATCAGACCCGGATTAAGTTAAATTCTAATGAAAATAAACAAGGAAACTTGTCATTGCCAGTAATAAAACTACCTTCGTTCGAGGAAACATTTGCTACTTGGTCTGCCTTTTATAACAGTTTTAAACCTCTAATACACGAAAATACAAGGTTATCGGAAATTGAAAAATTCTACTATCTCAAATCTTGCCTTTCAAATGAGGCGGCTAGAACAATTGAATCTCTGTCAGTAACTCAAGATAATTATACAATCGCATTCGAAACTCTAGAAAAAAGATACAATAACAAGCAGCTTATTGTGCAAGAACATGTTTGTTTTTTAATCAATCTCATGCCAATTACAAAGGCGTCACATGCCTGCTTACAAAAACTATTAGATGATCTGAAAATAAATGTTCAAGCACTGAAAACCTTAGAAGTCTGTGTTGAGCATGTGATAACCTAATTAAGTAATGTTTGTAGTACTCGATCAGTCAAGGCGTGGCCCTGGTCTTATTTGCATTGTATTAGGAAACACGACCTCGGTCCACCTGCTTAGTTAAACACAAGCATTATTAATCGGAGGTTATCCGCTTGCACATCTGTTTACAGATAAGTAAGGACGTAGTCAAACGAGGGCACTATAATATGGTATATAAGATGTTCTATTACAGAACAAGAATCAATGATAGTTAGAGAGCCAGTTAGATCTCTCCTTTGACTACTGCACTATTCATTGTTAAATATATATATATATATATATATATATTAATTGTTATGTTTGTTATGTGTTAAATTATTATACTACATTAAACCAACCTCATCTGAGTATTATTTCGATGCTTATACTACATTTGCGTATCAACACAACAATGTAGCCTCCGCAGGACCCAGCTACATTACAAGCATTGGGATGCAATAATTGTACCTATCATAACCTCAAAGTTGAATTTCTTTACAAAAAAAGAATTCGAATCAAATCAAAGTTCCGATATTACAAAATTGAGGGACTTAATGACATTTTTGGAAAAGAAATGTCAATTTTTAGAATCTCTAGATGCAGTGAATACTATAACGTTAAATTCTAACAATAAACAATTCAATAAAGCCCACAATTCAAATACGAATATGCAACATAGCAACAAACGTGTTATTACGTTAGTCAATACATATAATAATAATCAGCTATCGCAGCAATGTGTCATTTGTAAACTTGAAGGGCACGCAATTTATCGATGCGATGGGTTTGTAGGACAATCAGTATCGGATAGATTTAATACTGTTAAACAACTTAAATTGTGTACAAATTGTCTTCGAGACAATCACAACGTACAAAATTGTAGGTCAACCATAAAGTGTAGACAATGTCAGAAACAACATCATACTCTTTTGCATAAAGATAAATTTAATCCTCCATCGAATATTAATAAAAACGTTAATGGTAGAGATACAGAGGAGATTACTGCACAAGCAATGGTGCATCATATACTGCAGAAAAATACACAAATTTTGTTATCTACTGCAGTGATTAATATTCCAGACAAATTAGGCAATTTAATTAAATGCAGAGCACTATTAGACAATGCATCTCAAAGTTCATTTATTTCAACAGCTCTGTGCAACAAATTAGGCATTCCACTAAAGGAAATAAATATTCCTGTTGAAGGGGTCAACCAAACATCACAAAAAAGGCCGAGATTTCTATTTATAACGGTAATCAATTTATAGTGGCTCCTGTGGGGTGTTTAGTAGTCGACAAAATTACGCAAAATTTACCTTTACTTAGTTTTTCTATATCTAATTTGGAATTACCCAAAGAAGTTATACTAGCTGATCCGGATTTTAATATATCCGCACCGGTAGATGTTCTGCTAGGAGCAGACGTTTATTGGGGAATAATTCGCAGCGGCTTTGTAAACGGAAATCAAAATCACCCTACTTTAGTGCAAACATAGCTGGGCTGGATTCTTGGCGGCTGTTTTATGTCAAATTCCTATAACTCTGTAAAAAATACAGGCACTTTATGTAACTTATCGATAAATCTGGAAAAAACTATGGAAAAATTCTGGAACATAGAAAATATTGCTAGCGATAATTTAAAAAGGAATGAAGAAATTGCTTGTGTAACATTTTATAGAAATACCACTCGTAGAGAAATTAATGGACGGTTTTTAGTGAAACTCCCATTCAGGAATAATAAAGATGAATTAGGTTATTCAAAATCTTTTGCAATTAAACGATTCCAACTTTTAGAGAACAAATTGCAAAAGCATTCCGCTCTAAAATTAGAGTATTCTAACTTTCTTACCGAGTACTGTCGTCTGGGACACATGGAATTAGTAACAAATTCAGATTCTATAGAGTCAAAACAATCATTTTATTTGCCAACACATGCGGTATTTAAGGAATCAGAAACAACCAAACTTCGTGTGGTATTTGACGAAAGTATGAAATCATCAAGTGGGTTAAGTCTTAATGATATTATAATGACAGGACCGAACTTACAACAAGATCTATTTTCTATTTTATGTAGGTTCCGCACTTATAAATATGTGATAAACGCAGATATTGCTAAAATGTATCGTCAAATTAAAATAGACAGTCCAGATACAAATTATCAATTGATATTATGGCGTGAGAATCAAAATGATCCTCTTCAAACATACAGACTAACCACCGTAACATATGGAACTAACTGTGCACCTTTTTTAGCGATAAAAACTTTACAGCAATTAGCGGAAGAAGAGAAACAGAACTTTCCTGAAGCTTACTCAATTATAATTAGAGATTTTAACATGGATGACTGTTTGACGGGAGTAGAAACAATATCTAAAACAAAGGTCCTTCAAGAACAATTAACGAAAGTCATGTTGCGAGTGGGTTTTACATTGCGTAAATGGGTCACAAATGCGCCAGAAATTCTTGACGAGGAGGATAATCGCAGCGACCCATTTGTACTATTGGACCCTGCTTGTGTGACAAAAACTCTAGGTGTATTTTGGAATGCTCAACAAGATACCCTGGAATATCGCGTCAACGCTAATCACAATTTAAATCCGGTAATAAAACGAACCGTGCTTTCGACAATCAGTCGCATCTATGATCCTCTAGGTTTGTTACAACCAATAATAATCAAACTAAAAATTCTAATGCAAAGGGTGTGGATATCCAAAATTGATTGGGATGATATTATTCCAAATGACTTATTAAATACTTGGAATCAGTGTGTTACTCAATTTCATTTAATAAATAACATTAAACTTTCAAGATATATTTTTCCTAATGATCCATCAGGGGATACAGAATTGCATGGCTTCTGTGACGCTTCCAAGGAAGCATACGGATGTTGCAATTATCACACGCAACTATTGTGCGCGAAATCTAGGGTTGCACCACTGAAAGTGTTGTCCATACCACGTTCAGAACTATGTGGGGCGGTACTTTTATCGGAATTGGTAACCAGAGTTTTGAAGTGTTGAATTTACCTAATGTAAAATATTTTTGTGGACCGATTCAACTATTGTTTTGGCCTGGTTGTCAAGTCCTGCAACCAATTGGAACACCTTCGTTGCTAACAGGGTGTCAATTATACAAAAACTTACAAATCCAAATAATTGGCGTCATGTAGATACAAAAGGTAATCCAGCTGACGTTGTGTCCAGAGGATTATATCCCGAACAATTACTAACTTGCAGTTTATGGTGGTTTGGGTCGGACTTCTTGAATTTTCCGAATGAAACATGGGCGATAAATAGTAATGCAAATGATAAGTCTCTTCAAGCAGAAGATGTACCTGAGAAACGGAAAACGTGCATGCTAAATATTGTCGATTTCTTTAACATTCTTAGAAAATTATTAAAATTACAACGCATTGCAGCTTTCATGTTTAGATTTATTCATAATTGCAAAAGTCCAACTGAAAAAAGGACAGGTTTTTTAATGCCTTACGAAATTGATGAAGCTACACTAAAACTATTAAAATTAATACAAATCAGCTGCTTTCCTTTGGAGCACAAACTATTAAGCAAAAAAAAACAGAGATTCTTAAAACAAGCTCATTATTACCACTTAATCCTTTTATTGACGAAAATGGCTTAATTAGAGTGGGAGGCCGCATAAAACTTTCGAACGCAACATTTGATGCAAAATACCCAATTATTATTCCAAAAACCCATCACGTTACTGAATTAATTATAAGACATTATCACATTAAACAATTGCATGCAGGAATACAACGTATATTGACAGCCATACGTCAGACCTTCTGGCTAATAGGAGGGCGTAGTATTGTCAGAAAAATAATTCACAAATGTATAAACTGTTTTAAAAATAAACCTGTCGCGTATACTCAACTAATGGGAGATCTGCCAGAAGAAAGAATCAAACCTGCTAGGCCTTTCGTAAAGGTAGGTGTAGATTATGCTGGCCCAATTATAATTAAATCAAGTTTAACGCGGTCAAAGGTTCTAATCAAGACTTATATATGTGTTTTTGTATGCTTGGTGACTAAAGCTGTTCATTTAGATCTAGCGACCAGTTTGTCTACTGAATCTTTTCTAAACGTATTCAAACGCTTTATTTCACGACGCGGTAACGTCACAGATCTATTCTCGGATAACGCCACTAACTTTAAAGGCGCTAACAAAGAATTAAAGTACTTATTTGAATATTGTAATTCTCAAGAATTCGAGACTGAAGTTATTGACAAGCTTCGTCAAAATAAGATTAACTGGCACTTTATACCAGCAAAAAGTCCGAATTTCGGTGGTTTGTGGGAGAGTGTTGTTAAATCCACAAAATTTCATTTAAGACGGGTTATTGGTGAAACGATCTTAAACTATGAAGAATTGTACACTTTATTAACTATGATAGAGGCGGTTCTAAATTCCCGACCACTCTTACCTCTTACACAAGACCCAAACGACCTAGAAATCCTAACTCCTGCCCACGTCCTGATTGGTGAGCCACTTACAGCACCACCAGGATCAGAACTCCAAGAGGTTCCTGCTAACCGTCTACGAAGGTTTCAGCATCTCGAAAGAATGAAGCAGCATTTTTGGAGACGCTTTTCCTTAGAGTACTTAACAGAGCTACAACGGCGATCGAAGTGGCAACAGCGCACTCCAAATTTGGCACCAGGTATCTTGGTTCTGATAAAAGAAAAATTACCACCCCTACGCTGGCAACGAGGCCGAATCACCGAGTTGCACCCAGGAAGTGATGGTGTTGTGCGCGTAGTGTCTGTGCGACTTTGTGATGGAAGTATAATAAGTATATACAAGAGAACTGTACGAAATCTGTGTCCATTGCCAACAGACAATTAAATAAACAATTAAACTTGTATTTGTTTGAACAACCTTTTATAATTATCAATTGTTTTATATTTTTCAATATGTATTTGTAATACAATACTTATTTTGTACCCTTAAAGTGTCCAAGGGGGGCGGCATTGTCGAAGCATTCGACACCTGAATGACTCCTGCGCATGGCTGCCTTGCGTACAACACAAAAGATAGACAGAGAGAAAACTAACGCCAAGAAAGCGAGAAGAGATGGCATTGCATATCTAATAAATACTAATGTGTGAACACGTATTGTTGTTGTCTTAGTTATTAAATACAAAATAATCAAAAAAGACTATTATTCTTTAAAACAAATCACCTCAGCAGCCAGTGGCGGCTGGCGCATAAGCGCTGCAGTGCTGCAGAGCTCCCAAAAAATTGGGCGGGTGAACCTGTATTAGTTATAACTAGTTTTCTTTTACATAATTTTTCCGACATTTCTGATGTTTATAAAAGCGTAACATATTGTTGTGAAAATTCTCCTCCTGTATATCAAAAAATTTGCATATTTTTCTACATCACCTGTAGAGGACATCAAACCCTACAATTTGAAACCTCAATCATCAAAATCCGATCAGTAGAAGCCGAGATATTCGCTTCCGATATTCCAACACTAACGCCGGTTATATCGTATACAGTACAAATCTCTTCCCTATAGTCACCTACAAACGTGTATTTAGTAATGCATACATGTGATACATGCCATTAGTTACAGTTTATTTGCCAAGTTGGATGGTTAGCTCAACTTTTGCGAATAGTCCGTATTCACGATGGATATTTTTACCCTTGAACAAAAAAAATATGTCGTAAAACAGTATCATCTTGGTCGCAGCATAAGAGAAATTGCACGGGTATTTCAAATTAATTTTCAACGTACCATTGCGTTTGAAACGATAAGGCACATAATTAAAAATTTCGAAAAATATGGCTGTTTAAATCCGTTAAAACATACGAAGGTAAAGGTACCGCAAAATGAAGAACGTGATTTTTTGATTTGTGTTTCTGTAGAGGAGCAGCCACAATCGTCTAGCACGAAAATCGCCGAACAGCTTAACATTGCCAGCTGCACCGTTCGTAGGGTTTTGAAAAAAAATAAGTATCGTTCGTATAAATTAAGGAAAACGAATGAGATTTTTCCCGATGATAAATATAAACGTATGCAATTTTGCGAACAAGTCATCGAACGATGTAATAACGACAATAATTTTGTAAAAAACATATTGTTTACTGATGAAAGTTCATTTCCTTTATACGGTCGCCATAATCCAAGCATTGCAAGATATTGGTCAAGGGAAAATAAGCATATTGTTTATAATGCTAGAACTCAATATCCGGAAAAATTAAATGTTTGGGCTGGCCTATTGGGCAACAATATAATTGGTCCGTTTTTTATACAAGGAAACCTAAATGCAGCCAAATATTTAAGTCTTCTGCAGGATAATATAATTCCTGCTATACGAAATGTAGCAGACATAAATCTTATTTGGTTTCAGCAAGACGGTTGTCCTGCTCATAATGCTGTAATTGTCAGAGAATATTTGCGCAGCATATTTGATGACAGAGTACTAACCGGCTGGAGCGATATTCAATGGCCACCTAGATCACCTGATCTATCTCCTAATGATTTTTTTCTCTGGGGTTACCTTAAGACATCAATTTATGGGTTTCCAAATAACAGACCTAATAATCTGGAGGAATTACGGGCGAAAATAGTTGAATCTATCCTAAATATTCAACCGCAAACGATTTTTAATGTTCAGAGAAACTTTTATGACAGATTAGGACATTGCTTGTTTGCATTAGGAGACCGTTTTGAGCATACAATACATTTTTTAATTCTAGTTTTATTTATTATGTATAGAATATAGAAGTTATTATGATTTACCGCTTTATTTATTGTTATTGTTATAGGTATATCTGACATTGTTTTAAACGTTAAAAATATTAAAATCATCCAAAAAGTCCACACTTATTTGTGTTTATTATTACATAAAGACCTTATTATTGACGGTAGTTCCACATTCATCGACGTTTATACTATGTATGTGCTTAGTGCTTACATCCAAACTGATCTACAGTACATACATACATACATACATGCTATGTGCGTCCCCACTCATCGCTTGTCGAACGCACACATACGTAATACACGTTTGTAGGTGACTATAGGGAAGAGATTTGTACTGTATACTATATTATCAAATATACAATAGGCGACCAGTGGAATAACCAACCTAATTCGCGCGATCGCTCACTTGTTCCTTATCTGGTCCACACAAACGTGCTCTGAGCGCTCCTTGCAACACCCGCGCGCAACCCGCTATCCCCGTGACTGTCAAAACCAATGCATGATTTTACCAGGCAATGTTCGCTGCATTCATTCCAGCGCAGAGGTCATATGAATCGGTATAGGTATTTAATATTTTCGCGTGTTGTTTACTGTGCGGCGAGTGTAACGTAAAAACAATAATATTGTGCGCGTGCTTGTTTGTTTTTGTGTATTGTTGACAATTTATATAAACTCTGTGTATTATGGAGGTGGTCTTTAATTTAATTAATGTGAAGAGATTCTTTAAATATTCATTCGAAGAAAAGATAAAATTAAAAGCAAGTGGTAGGCCATTAGTAGATATCACTATTGAAAAAACGTGTAAGTAGAGGGAAAAATTATACACGTAAATTTAGTAGCGATATTTATTCAAAAAACGAATGGATTTGTGGATGCAACAAAAAAAATGCTTTATATTGTTTTCCCTGTTTACTTTTTGGTGGCGATAAAGCTTGGACGGAAATAGGGGTCACGGATCTAGAGCACTTGAGTTTGAAAATAAAAAGACATGAGAATTCTAAAAGCCATCTTCATAATTATATGGAATTTGCGTTACTAGGGTCAACTAATATTATGGCTCAACTAGATTCTGCTTATTGGGTAAAAATACAGAGACATAATGAAAATGTGTCAAAGAATCGTTATATTTTATCAAAAATTATTAATTGTATAAAATTTTGTGGAGCTTTTGAATTGGCCCTTCGGGGACATGATGAGAGCGATACTTCCGAGAATCCGGGGATATTTCGTTGACTTATTAATTTTTCGGCTGAATTAGATGCAACTCTAAGTGAGCACCTAAAAAATTGTTCGGTATTTAAAGGCACTTCCAAAGAATTACAGAATGATCTGTTACAGTGCATACTTGAAGTCTGCCGAGAACAAATAATTGAGGAAATTAATAATTCTCTAGACAATTTTAATGACAAAGTGATAACAAAATTTGCAAATCGAAAAGAACGTAGAATAGATTTAATTTATAAGAAATAATTTGTTAGTAAAGTAGTGCTTAGTGACTCTTATTTTTTTGTGTGACAATTGACAATCGTTCCGGAAATCCATTACTTCAGTGCGGAAGGCGAAGAAAGCACGATAAGATCGATGGGAGACAACCTCTTACTGCCCGTGCAAGGTAATTTTTTTTGTAAAACTTGCAGAACACCTTAAAATTTTTAGCACGAGCCGCCACTGTCAGCAGCCACAACATTACCCATGCTTCATCTTAAACGAAAGTTAACAAAATTTACAAAAAACCGTTGAGAAATGTTGACATTGACATATTTGTCTGCGTGTATGTTGATATTAGAAATGCTTAAATTGTTAGAAAATACGTTTTCTCATGCACTACCTACTTCAACTCCAGATTTATTTGATCGCTCGATATTATCTGTGTCTATCTGACAAAATATATTTTTAACCGAAAATTATTTTATTTATTTATATTTTCTTAGTGCCGAATTCATGTACCTACCCATTGGCAGATAGATTAATCGTTGGCGCCCAGTTCGTTCTTTGATGACCTTAGCATCGGTGCCGAATTCATGTATCCTTATCACGTAGACCGAGAGGTCCCGGTATTAAGTTCACTCTTAGTGCTGGATTCGTGGACGCCTAAAAATTTAACAACAATAGGTTGATTACTTAATGCGAAAATCACCCATTTTTAGACTAATAAAGACGTATTACTTATACTAATTATACAAATTATGAAACGAAATTTAATCTATTATCCTATGGTCTATTTTTAAACTAAGAGGAGTAAATGGAAAAGCCACATTTACACTGTAAAAGTTACCAAATCAATGACATTCTGAATGTTTTTTTAAATTTTTGTATTTTATTAGTTTTTCTTTATTCATTGAGCTCAAAGGCAACATTTAATTTAGCGTTATTTCCCGCTTAATTTTGAATATAAACTCTACATCAATAAAGTCATAACGTAATTAAACATTTATTAAAAATTATTTACATTAAACACAAAAATAACATAAATAAAGGATTTAAAGAAATCAAAGGCTCCGTTAACTACTTGTTACTTGCAAAAATTAAACAAAATAATCTATTCTAAATCTGAACTGTCTGAGAAAGTATCACTGTCACTATCAGCACCAATAGAAATAATAAACGGTTCGATTAGATCATCTACGATGCCATCTAGTGTGGCCATTTTTATTTCTTCCTTAATTATATGCTCAACACAACTTTTCCAATTAACATTTTGAACATTTTCGATAGCTTGCAATAACAGCCCCCTCACTTCTGTCAATTTAAATGTGATGTTCTTCGTACTTGAAGTTAATTTGCTTCATAAATTTGTACAATGACGAACGAGACATTTGTGGTAAATCTGGACGTTTCTTTATTTCCATCAAAATTTTGTCCAACGTAGGTAATTCGTTTTTATAAAAGAAAGCATGCACTATTTGCCGCACAGACTGTTTAACTACTTCATCGTATGCAGCAACATTACCAGGTCGTCCTCCATAGTGTTTAGATGCAGTAACTGTACCAGTCTCATTAGGTATACTATTTTATGGTGCGATATACTGTCGATTGTGCAACGCCTAAAAGTAGAACATTATCAAATTGGTTACATTATTCAATCCATGAAAACTTACCCACGGTGTTACTAATTTTAGAAACAATAAGTTTTTTTAAGATTCGGTTCATCAGTTCGCAGCTGTTTATACATATTTAAAACACATTGCTTTTCAGCAACAGATAAATGCCCTATATCTAAACGTTTGCGTTTTTTCGGAGGTGAAAATGATGCTGAACTTGTTGCAACAGTATCCATATTTATATGAATATTGAATAATTATCGATAACTACAGAAGGGTATCGTAAAGGTTTCGCAAATTATAAAAAGAACGGATTTATTTACGTTAATACAACAATACAACTGAATAGAACAACGGGAACACAACAGAAAACGAAATTTGACAAGCGTTTGACATCGATAGGTCAACACGTAATTTTTGCATAACGTAATCCTACCTCTGAAGCAACCAATCACGCATAGTAATTTTGGCGCGATTAATTTAAAACGCTCCTCTTAGTTTAAAAATAGACCATAATAGAGTTACTAAATGCATTAATGCAAGAAGTTTTATCCATTTTCGAATTTAACCGTCCGGACAATTTTAAGCAAAATCTGGAATGCTAAATAAAAAATATTCTGACGTGATGGATTTTTTTAACTATTTTTCTCGTAATCAGCACATTAAAAATTATCGTTAACGCTACTCCGATCTTAAAGGGGAAAACCATTGTAGGTCTATGTCATTGAAGAAATATAAATACCGAAATGTTTAGAGAAACACAAAAAACTATTTTGTTTAAAAAAACAGCTGTTTTTATATGTTAAGAAATAGTATTTAATGTATTAAGAAAGTGCTTTTTCTTGCAAATACATTTTTAATTTAATTTATTTACAATTGCATGTAATTATTCAGTTTCCTTTAAATAAATAACAATTTGGTATTTAACATTAACATACTCTACCAGCTCAATTTTTCTTTGAATTCACAATATGGTCGATCTAGTTGAAATAGTCTATAATGGTTTTTTGGTCGGGTAGTAATGATGACGTAAGTGTATATATATATTATCTGGCAATTTAAAGTGGAAAAACCTACATGATATCGTTTCTGCTTAGTATTTTATGTATTATGTATTATGTTACATGTATGTAGGGGTAGTGGGTACAATAAAAAGAATATTTTATAAAACTATAAAAACAATCAGCAAAAACTAAACATGTTAATTTTAAAATTCTTTGTGAGTTACTAGTACGTTTAAAGTTGCATAAAATTAAAATCAGTTGCCATTAGCTGTTAACAAATTATTTAACCTCTGCTTATTACCTATGTAAATATGTTTGATCCTGACCTCAGTAGAAAAAATGGCTACACTTCATTTTCGTAATATAATGAATGTATTTATCGTGAAAGATTGCATTAATTTAATTATATGTGTGGATTTCCTTTCAATTCCTGATGTAATTTAAAAGTCATTCATTGATAAAATATTTTGTGTGCTTTTAAATTTAACCGTGACAGTGACCTAGTAATATGTCCAAGGTTAACGAAATGTAATTTTAAATTTTATAAATATTCAGAAGTTATAGAAATATTCCGCTAAAAATAAACATTTGTGGAAAACTTGATTATTAAATATTATAATTAAGAGAAGCATGGTATCTGAAGTAAACACACGCATATATTTATTGAGTCAAAATTTTCCACATCAATAAAGTGTTTTTTCTTTGAAATAGAGCTACAACTTTTAATTAATTATAAAGAAAACATAACAGGAATTTAATATTGCCTTTTATACATTATACCAACTAAAAAAATATTAAAGAACGGTAAAACTAGTAAGAAATAAGTTTCACGATGAAAATCGTTCACTTACAGAATCTAATAACAAATGAATATAAAATATTACACAATATTTACTAAGGGAAGGTTCTCAAAAAAAAAAATTAAAAGAAATTGAAACTTTGTGGTTATAGTGCTTAGAACTATTATTGTTTCGTGCCAAGAAACATTTTAAAAGGGTAAAAATGCCCCCGCCCCCCAAATTAGAACTATTTAGGGCTTTTAGAATATAAATAATAATGGACCTAAATTTAAACCTCAAGGTACCCTGACGTTGTTAAAAATTCATTAGAATAATAACCATTGTAAAAAACTTGGTTTAATGCTACGAGTTATAATATCACCTGATTATTTTCCTTATCTAACAAACGCGAATTTTTGACCCACCACATGTTTAGAAATTGTTTGAAATTGCCAATCAAAATAGAATAATAGCTATTATTACAACTAGGGGAATATGAATAGTATATTTCCCGTGGTTGGCTAGTTACATCCCGAGGGTGAAACCCGAGGGATGTATAGACAATCAAGGGAAATGTATTCATATTCCCCGTGTTGTAATCAATAGTTTTTTTCTGATTGAAACAATATTGTTGTGAAAATAGAAAAATATTGGATTGTATATTTTTGAATTTATCGGATTGGTGACGTTGCTAAGGGCCGTGTTTGTAAATATCATGGTTGACTGGTTTGATTTTCGCGTTCTGTTATAAATAAAATTGATGAAATGTCAAACAATGTGCTAACACAAGCGGCGAAAGCCCGTGAACGTTTGGTTCCGGCGAACTCCAAAGCTGCTTACACTAAAGTGTATGAAGACTTTCAAGAGTGGAGAAGAGAAAATTTGGTGAACGGTGTCGACGAAAATATTTTGCTAGCGTTTTTTGAAGATTTGGTATTTTGCTACAATTTTTTTTATTTTTGACGTATGACTAATTTATTCTATCCGTAGTCGCATAAATATTCACCAAACACGTTGTGGCCAAAATTATCGATGCTAAGGTCAATGTTACATTTAAAGAAAAAGTTAATGTTAAAATGTTCGATGAAGTAGAAGCATTTGTGAAAAATAAAAATAAAGGATACGTTCCTAAAAAATCAGAGGTGTTGTCCCGAGTACAGCTCAAAAAATTTTTGCGAGAAGCTCCTAATGAAATTTTTTTGATGTATAAGGTTAAAATTTCATTGTGATTCTCCTCTGTTGAATAGATTGTTACAACCGTAATTTTAAAGGTCGCTTTAATTATGGAAATCTTTGGCGCCTGCAGAACGAACGAATTGGTGAATATGCTCTCTTCCGATATCGAAGATCGTGGGTCGGTGATCGTGATCAACGTTTCAAAGACGAAGAATGATGTAAATAGGAAATTTACAATTATTGAAGAAGAAGATCTGGGTGCTGTTCGTTTGGTGAGAGAATATTCGGCGTTGCGTCCGCAAGGTCTTCTTAGGTTCTACGTGGCTTATCGAAATAAGAAGTGTACTCTTCAGTCGGTCGGCAAAAATACCTTCGGAAAGATTCCGAGTAAGGTTGCTGAATGGTTGGGTTTGGATAATTCGAAGGCGTATACAGGCCATTGTGGAAGACGAACATCCGCGACTTTGGTGGCCGATGCGGGAGCCTCAATGACTACACTAAAGAGACACGGTGGTTGGAAAAGTTCGTCTGTTGCGGAAGGCTATCTGGCTGACAGTATGTTGCAGAAAAATAAGGTAGCAAAGATGATAGCGGGTGTGGAGGGAGAGCCATCTGCAGCATCTGTTACGGTTCCTGGTGTGTCGATGACGAATTGCGAACAAGATTTTTCATCGTTTGTATCTGGTTGTAATCGCTTAAGCGGAAGGTTTGAGAATTGCAATTTTTATTTTGGTTCTGAAAAGTAGTGTTACTAATGCAATGACTTTCTTAGTTCATTTGTTGCTTTAATTAGAAAATAAAACATTTCTGATTATTTTTGTTGCTTCAATTAAAAATTATAACATTTTTATGGTGAAATGTGACGTTTCATATTTCCCTTGGGACAATATGAGCGTTTCATATATCCCTTGGGAAATATAAGTGTGTTATGTTATGAAACTTATGAATGTTATGATATATCGTAACCAAGGCAGTATTATTCAATATTGTTTCAATCGGAAAAAAAGCAAATATTGACCACTGTGGTATATAGTCGACTGTTTAGTACCGTAGTTACTTTGACTGGCGCTTAGATGTCAAATTAAATGTGACATATTTTTGACTAAACATATTAAAAATGAGTGGATTTGAAAATAATAATCTGCAACAAATAGATAATGTAATTTAATGCAACATTCCTGATAATACTGTTAAAAGTAAAAAATAGTATATTGAGGCAATATAACAAATTTTGTCAGGGACCTCGATATAACGTGAGTGCATTAACACCGTTAGTTGATTTAAATAATATTCTGAAAAATTGGACATACAATATGAAGAAAGAAGACGGGAGTAAATATAACAGTAACGTAACTACGGGTGGGTCTAGGCCCACCCTTAGAATCGAAGTGCCCACCTTGCGGCCCACCCAAAAATGTACAGAAATTTATTTCTTTGTAAATACAGCGAACGCTCGATAACGTGAACTAATTCGAACCGAGGTGATTATCGAAATGTTTACAATAGCGAACGTAATTTCATTTAAATTATTAAAAGAAACCTTTAATACACCAAAATAAAAATTTTCAAACAACTTAAAGTATTATTTATTTAGAAGAAAAATAATCTGCTATCCTAGTCTGCGTAAATTTGCGCTTAGCATTGTCTTCCAAAGCCTGCACCCGTAATTTGCGGAGAACTAAAATATCCGCATAATGATACTTCTTTTCTTTCAGCCTAATCCAAAGCTTGGTTAAAAACTTGTATAGCTTGCGCGTCTGTCACTACACTTGCAACTTCAACGGAATAAAGATCCTCGTCATCACTGTCCGTATCTTCTTCCTCATTTAAATCATTCAACTGCTTATCTTCGTTCCATACATTGATATCACCTGGTGTACAAAGGACGTTAGGATTCATAATTTGCAACAAATTAACAACATCCGATGATGCATTAACAAGAACATCAGTATCTGATTGCAATTGTTCCCTAATTATGCTTAAAGGTACATCGTCTTTATCTTCGTTGCTGGTGCAAAAGAGATTAGATTAAGTGCATTCCAGGCCATGTGCAAATTCAAAACAGCTTCTCGTAATATTATTTGTTTCAACGCCTCGGAAATGTTTTCAGTAATCTTTGCTAAAACAGACGAAAGTAGAAACTTCCGGTAGTATAGCTTGATGAGTTTTATTACATTTTGTTCATTGGTTGGATTAATGGAGTTACGTTGGGCAGCATGTACATGACAAAAATTGACCCATCCTTGCTTCTTGGTTGTTGCTCTGGAGGATGACTTGGTGCATTATCTAATAATAACAACGCTTTTATAGGTAACATCTGCTTTTCCAGGAAATCTTTTACCTACAATTTGATTATCGTTTAACTATGTATAGAGCATTTGTGATTACAGATTCATTGTCATACCTGAGGGACAAAGCGCTTATGGAACCATTCCAGGAATATATTGCTGGTCATCCAAGCGGTTTTTCAATAGTCATAATCAACAGGGATATTTTCATTTTTAAATGAGCGTGGATTTTTTGCTTTTCCTATTATCAGTGGCTTTATTTTGTTTGAACCACTAGCATTGGTGCATGCTAGAAATGTTATTCGTTGTTTTTCGGGTTTTCTGCCCGCGGCAAATTTTTCAAATGGTGCAGCATAGGTTTTCTGAGGTAACATTTTCCAATCACGGCCACTTTCATCGACGTTGTAAATTTGGTCCATATTTAAATTTAGCTCCTTAATTTTTTCCATAAATTTTTCTTTGAACGGTTGTATTAATTGTGGTTGTGCTGATAATTTTTTACCAGATATAGACAACAATCGAATTCCATATCTTCTTTTGAACCTTTGTAGCCAACCATCACTGGCTACGAAATGTTCAGTCTCCTTCAGTTTTTTATTTAACAGCTTAGCCTTCCCTTTAATTATTTCGGCGCTAATTGGGACATGGTTTTCGCGTTGTTTTATAGACCATTAATACAGACAGTTTTCCATTCTAGGCGCTTTCGCATTTTTTAAAGTTTTTCGATTTCCCGGGCCTCCAACTGTATTGCAAGTTCTTCGTAAAATTTGCGTTTTCAAACGCTTAATCTTACAGATTGTTGCCTTTGACACACCATATTTTGTTGATAAATGTGTCACTCCTGCACCAAGTGCTACCTCGTCTAAGATTTTTACTTTATCACTTAATTTTAAACGCTTCCGTTTACTGGACGTGGATGCCATAGTTCTAGCGATGCATATAAACTCACGCAATTGTAAACTATTGTAAAAACACTACCGGTAGCAATAAATAAGGTTTACAATCGTGTATTAAAGAGCAAAGAGGAATGCTAATATTGAATAGAACCTCACCCAATAAACTTATAGCTAATTCAAAACTACACAACTACACATATACCGACATGCAACTAAGCATTTGTGTTTGGTATTAGCAAGGAGTAACATACAGACACAATTAAGTTCAAATATGAATGTATGCTTCATAAATCGGGGACTCCCCTACATAACTGCGTAATTCTGGGATTGATCATCGTCTTCGCCGAACTGTTTACTTTATCGAATCTACAAGATGTTTATGTTATCGAGCGTTCCATATAATCCTATAATACGAATTTTGTGTTCACATTAGCGCAATGTTACCAATATCGAGTGTTTACATTATCGAGCGTTTGCTGTATTAAATTTCTACTCCGTCGCTGTACCGAAGAGAAAGTAGTGCAAAAAATGTTAAGTGAATAAAATTTATCAATGATTTCCTAGAAATTTTCCATGATTAGAATATAGTGTTCTGGCGGATACAGCCTATTGTTTCCCGTGTAGACATTTTTTCACCAAAACCGATTGCAGGGAATCAACATTTGCTTCAAGTGGATTTAAAAATTGGAAGCGACCTTTAGAAAAAGATGCAGGTTTTAGGAAACACGGAAAAATTGTAAAGCATAAAAATAATGAAGCTACAATAATGAATATACATTTGAATTTGGTAAATGAAAATAGAACCTACATATCTGTAATAGCATATATTTTGTTATTTACTGCAACGCAATGCATATAACGTGATAATAAAGAAGGTGCAGACAGTCTGAATAGAGAGAATTTTTTGGAATTGTTATATTTAATTGATGAACATAATGAATTGGTTCTGAAAAAAATAAACGAAGAATTGCCACACAATGCAAATTATATTAGCCCACTTATACAAAATAAAATTTTGCCAATTTACGCCAAATTAATTCGTCAACAGATTAGTGCAGACTTTAGAGACACCAAATATTTTGCAGGTATTTGTGACAAAACAAGAAATATTCGCAAAACTGAGCAGTTATCCATCGTATTACGATACTGTTATGATGGTAAAAGAATCATTAGCTTGTTGCAAAGTCGATTTGAACAACTGTGTTGCCCAAACTTACGATGGTGCAAATTTGATGAGAGGGCGGTTAAACGGCGTACAAAAACTATTCCGTGATGAGGTAGAAGAAACTATGTACATTGTTTTAACCACAGACTGAATTTGATAGAGTTATTAACGTATATAGTAATTTACCAACAGGACAATATTTTGCTACACTAGAAACTCTCCATGTTTTCGTATCAGAATCTGCCATTTATTCAAACTTCATATCATTACAAAAGCGCCCATTTTCTTCACGAAAACCGGCCGAATAAAAACGAATTTGCTATACTCGATGGACTGCTCAGGCATTTGCCTGTATTTCTTGGAGCCAGCGATTTTATACAAAAGGCAACTTCTGATATGTTTGTTGCAAATTCGTTAATTAAATCAATTAATATAAGTTTTCTAAATATGAGAAATGATTTACAATGCTTTGTAAATATTTACAAAGAAGCCGAACAAATTTGTGTTGAAAATAATATTGAGATTACATCAGAAAAACCACATAGATATAATAATTTTATTTTACAGAAAATGTTCAGCATTTCGAAAGTGAATCGTATTAGAGTAAAGAGTCGATTATAGAGTAAAAATATTTATTCCTGCTCTTGACCGTATTTTATCTGAACTTAAGCAATATATTTGAAAATAATTCGGAAATATTCAGCAGCATTGATGATTTACATTCGCAGAACAAGAACTTTTTAAATTTTGAACAAGTTGAAATACTTGCAACTCATTATAAAATATATATAGAGTTAATGCTAGCAGAATTTAAAATCCTCAAAATAGCAATACCCAATTATGAAAAAGAAAACAACATTCAGGTGGAACATATATTACAGCTTATAGAGTTAAAAAAAATACAAATTAGTGTTTCCAGAAACATTCAAAATTGTTTCCATAACAGTTACTGTGCCGGTTTCAAGTGCGGGGTGTGAACGTACATTTTCTTGCTTACGCCGCCTAAAAATTATATGAGAAATAAAATGGGACAAGAACGCGTCAGTGATTTAGCAATTACAAACATTGAAAAAGAAATTGCCAAATATTTAAATAAAAATCGTGTAATTGACTATTTTGACTGCTCACAACAATAGGACGATTATACTTCATTAATTGGTGAGTGGGATTCTTTTGTAGTTTAGTAGGCTATACTACATATAAACAGTAGCATGCAAAAAAGAACTGGAACATCAAAATAAATAACAAGTGTTCATTTGAAAAGTCAATCTAGGTTACTTTGAAATTTTGATAGAATAAGACGCAAATATATTAGTATGTGTTTGTTGTTCCGTAAACGTAAATCCAAATGACATTTGATAATGTCAATCACAAATATCAGTTAGTGCATAAAATAATCGTGCGTCGATTCTGGTTTAAATAAATTGCTTCTCAGTTTTAATATGGCTTTCACTTTAGAACATACAATTTTTTTAGTCCAAGCTTATTTTCGAAGTGGTAATAAAATTGATGGTTTATGGGTTTATTCAGTTCAAGATTGCATGGTAGAATTTCAAGTTGAGTTTCCACATTTTGTAATAGATTATATACAATTTAAGAATACTTTGGATAGAACTTTAAAACTTTTTTCTGAAACTGGTAGTCTCTTAAGAAAATCAGGCAGCGGAGCAGTTAAGAAACGTACACCTCAAGTTGTCAATCGTGTTGAAGAAATAATGGAAAATGAACCACAAACACCTGTTCGACATTTGAGTCAACAAATAAACCTTTCTGTTGGTACAACTCACAAGTTATTAAAAAAAGATATGCAACTTTATCCATACCGTGTCACAGCAGTACAAGAATTGTTAGAAATTGATTACCCACGAAGACTACAGTTTTGTAATTGGTTTGTAAATATGAACAATAATGGAGAACTGTCGCAAAGAGTCATCTTTACTGATGAAGCATGGTTTTATAAAACGGGACACCTAAATTCACAAAATACAAGAATTTGGAGTAGTGAAAATCCACATGTAATTAATGAAGAATCGCTACATCCAGAGAAAATTGGTGTTTGGGCAGCGATAAGCCAACGGCGAATCATTGGACCAATATTTTTTCAGGGAACGTTAAATGCTCAAAGGTACCGTACGGAAATTTGACAACCATTTGTCAATCAGTTGCATGATGAAGAACTTCAAAATACATATTTCCAACAAGACGGAGCACCTTGAAATAATGTGCCCTTACTTCGGTGGTCAAGTTTGGCCTATTTCATGGCATATCATTAAAGAAGTTGTGTTTCGGAATGCTTTACTGCATTTGATAATATAGCTTCACAAATTTATTAAATAATCGCAAGTTGATATATTCTTATGATTCGAGTCGTTTTTCCGATAACTTTCCTGTCTGCTTGAGTTGTACTACTATTTTTTCCCTTTTTCAGTCCAACACATAATTGGTAATGAAAATAATTAAACTGATATTAGTAAAGCGAGATTAGGAGAAGTGATTGAAATTTAATATTCCTGATATTACATTTACTCTATTCCAAAAATATACAGTTAAACCTTTAACGGCCAGCTGTCTAAAGCGGCCACCAGAGGTAACAGACAGTTTCGAAGTTTCCCGAACCGACTAAAAGCGTTATGTACGGCCACTCTTATAAAACGACCTCGGCCAAATAAACCCAAATTATTACGGCCTATCTCCATAGAAATTTACCTCCGATATCGGCCGGACTATTTATGATGTATCTTTATTAATGGAAATACCTAATATTATTTTGTATTTATGCGAAATTGCCCATAATTATGTATTCCTAGTATGTACACATAATTAAATTAAACTTGTAGAAATTAATGCGATCTCAATCCTGAACACGCCCTGAAAGCAAATCGCCGGTGCAATACGTGTATGTTTATCTTTGATCTTTGAAACAAATTCATTTCTACAAGTTTACACGTAATGCGGACTTTCAGTTACTTGGTTAGTTTAAAATTCTCTCCGTATGTGAAAGTTTCTTTCGGTTACTTGATTAGTTTAAACTTGTGTCCGTATTCGAAAGGTGCTTAATTAAGTATGTTGCTAAAAAGAAAACGTTTATCGTTAAAAGACAAAATAAATATAACCGCATAAAGTGAAAAGTATGCGTTAAATTCGCAAAAGTTGGCCGAAAAATATGCGGTTGGAAAAACACAAATTAACGATATTATAAAAAATAAAGGTGAATCAAAAAAGATTATTGAGGTGTTAATTTGGAGCAGAAACGAAAATTTTCGACGTCGGAGGGATTGGCAGTATATCAAGTCGTTTACAATTGAAAAATAAAGGTGAATCAAAAAAGATGATTGAGGTATTAATTTGGAGCAGAAACGAAAATTTTCGACGTCGGAAGGATTGGCAGTATATCAAGTCGTTTACAATTGAAAAATAAAGGTGAATCAAAAAAGATGATTGAGGTGTTAATTTGGAGCAGAAACGAAAATTTTCGAAGTCGGAAGGATTGGCATTATATCAAGTCGTTTACAATTGGTTTTGCAAAGTCAGAAATAAAGCAATTCCAATATCTGGGCCGCTATTTAAACAAAAACACTGGAGGCAGCAAGCAGTTTAAAGATGGAAAATTTCGCAGCATAAAATGGATGGTTGGAAAGTTTCTGCCGGCGACACAGAATAACTTTTAAATCAATCTGTGGTGAGTCAGCAAAGGTTACTTTGGACGATATAGAGCACAGGAAAACCAAATTACTGGAGATGTCTATAATGCTGATGAAACAGGTCTTTATTACCGCGCAATGCCAAATAAGCCATTTGCATTAAAAAATGAGAATTGTGCAGAGAGGAAGACAGCAAAACAACATTTGACTGTTTTACTGTGTGAAAATATGGAAGGTGAAAAAAAATAGATCCATTAATAATTGGAAAAAATAAAAATCCTCGCTGTTTTAAGGATAATCAAATTATCCTTAGAATGGGTTTCTAACATAAAGGTATGACAAGATGGCTGGATAAATTTGACAATAAAATGAAAAAACAAAATAGAAAAGTGCTTTTATTCTTGGATAATTCCACGTCACATTCTAAAGTTCCATTAGAAAATGTTAAACTAGTCTTTCTACCGCCAAACACCACTTCGCATTATCAGCTCTTAGATCAAGGAATAATTCAGAATTTCAAATTGATTTCCGAAAATTTTTTTATTAAAAAGCTTGTAACGTTTATTGACAAATTGAAATTTTGAAAATTTAGAAAAAAACATAAATTTCGCCAATGCACTTATGGATTACTTACAGCTGCTTGCAAAAAGGTGCTACAATTAAGAAATATTTTACCAAGGCCGAATTCTCTGAACCAAGATATTATATTTTTGATGAAGAAGACGAAATATTCCTTGCCCTACAGTTCGTAACGAAATTGTGGATTTAGATGAATTTGCTTCTATTGATAGTCATGTGCCTACAGAGAGCCCTAATTTCAGTATTATGGAAATTGTTGAGGAAATGTGCAATAATGATGAAGAACATAACTCTGATAATAGTAATATGGACGAATGTGAAACTCCAAAATCTACTTTATCTAGTATGAGCGAAGTGTGTGCAAAATTAACAGACATACAGAATTATTTATTGTGCAATAACAATGGTGAAATTTTTATGGTTGTTTCTCGAATTTTACTTACACGTGAAGCTGTAGTTTTTAAATCGAAGCTAAAAAATTTAAAGCAAACAAAGATTGAACCATACTTTAAAAAAAGCTTAATAAATTATGATTTTAACTATAAATATGTTGTAATAATATGTACCTAGTTATGTTTTGTACATATTACATACATTAAAATAATTTTAGTTTTTCGTATACATAAGTATGTGTATTTATATAATATTTACATTAATTAATAACATTTTAAAAAAATTCTTGAAACCAATTAGGAATTTTATTTGTAAGAGGAAAAACCTGACAATTATGGCGTTTATATAACGGCCAATATACTTTCTTTTTTAGGTGGCCGTTATTGACAGGTTTTACTGTAATTTCAGTTCATTTCAAAAAAGTCGTTCATATAAAAACTGCAAGAAAGCGCACCACGTAAACAAATCACCATGACACATAAAAAAGGAAACAATTTATTTAAATATAATTTTAGGATCAACAATGAAATTATTTGATTGATAAGTTTAGTGCTTGTGTAAATAAAGAAAAATAATTTTACTTCGACCTGAAAATGTAGTTAAATAAACTACAAAACGTGGAAAATATAACCGCTTCTTATTGTTAATAGTATATTAAAAAACAAGTTTCATAAGGCACCATTTTGCCGCACGAGATCAGTTTAGAAAACGAGCGAGTTTTCTAAAGAGCGAGTGCGGCAAAAGGCCTTATGAAACGAGTTTTTTATACTATTTTTTCTATTTTGCGTTTTTTACATTAATAAATTGCTTAAATTGGAATTATTTAATTTGAAAGTTCAGAGTTTAATTTTTATATAAAGCATGCAGTTGGTCACATTGATACTTGACATTTTCAAATTTAAATCTTGCTATCCGCGAAGTATATTATATTACACATTATTTATTAATTTTCGTTAACATTACTTGATATTTCATTTAAAAATATAAACATGAGTGACATAGAAACATATATATGTTGTTATAATTGTTAATTTTTATATAAAGCATGCAGTTGGTCACATTGATACTTGACATTTTCAAATTTAAATCTTGCTATCCGCGAAGTATATTATATTACACATTATTTATTAATTTTCGTTAACATTACTTGATATTTCATTTAAAAATATAAACATGAGTGACATAGAAACATATATATGTTGTTGTCAATTATACAACATACGTTGTTTGTGTAAAATAAGGACATATATCATATCTGTCAAATGTACATAAATTCTTAAAATCCAATGACAGCAATGATATTTATTTCTGTATTCGAACAACGCCAACATTGAAAAATTAAAAAAAGCGTATCGAAATGAAGCTCATTTCGATACTGTTTTGGGTTTCATAATGAGTTCATTTCGAACGCAAAATAGAAAAATTATTTTTTTAAACGCATAATTAAGAAAAATAATTATAAAGGCCGAAACATCTTAAGAAATTCAAAACTAGAACAGCAATTCAATCTGTAGGTAGTTATACATGTACACGCAGTTTAAAAATTAGTATTCATTTCACGTTTATGGTCAAGGAATATTTATATTTATAGTAATTTAATCGATCAGTTTCATTGTTTCAATTGGAATTTCATTCTTGAAAGTACTTAATTGTCTGATATCGCAGATATCGGTATATTAAATGTCAACAAATAAATTTAAAACTCCGTCAATTTCTAGTTTGTATAGTTAAATTGAGTGACTGTAATACTGTCTTCGAAAAATTATAGTTTCTAAGTTATATATTTCGTTTTAATACATCTAAAAGTTGTAATACACCATCATAAAAATACATGTAGAAATACATGTAAGAATTAAAGCACTTAACACAATACACGATAATATTTTGATTAAAGGATGACAAAGGCAAATGACATTTTGTTGTTAGTAGATACTAAATAAATATTGGCAATATCTGGAATTAGAGAAATGACTTGAAATAACTACCTTTTTTAATTTATTGTGAATTTCTGAAAGACTTGTATTAAAAAAAGAAATGAATGTAGATAATAAATAAACAGAAACCAAAACCACGTGTTTCAAAAAGAATTACATGTAGTTGTCCATGAATTTCTCCTATAAATTATAATGTTCTGCATTCTTGAAGGGCGGATATAGATTCAATAGTATGATGGTTATCCATCTGTCACTCTCAAAATTTATCATCCAGAGATATGGCGATGAAATTAATAACAAGTACAAGTAGATTATTAATTTATTTAATAAGAAAACTTTAAAGATGGGATATTAATCAAACAACTAAGGTAAATAACTAATTTGTAGAAATTTGAATTATTATAATTTATAACAATTGTTCAAAATGGTCACCACTCTGTTCAATGTATAACGCAATACGACGTTTCATATTGTCAAATAAACTACTCAAAAATGAATAAGGAATTTTTACTTTTTTGTATTTTTTAGATAGTATGGGTAAATATTTGTAGTGTATTATATTAGATACATAATTGTACACAACAATTTAAAATTTTCAAGTATATTTATTCAGAAAAATCGTTAGATTACTAAGAAATGATCAAAAATGAAATAAGCAACATTTTTAACAATAGCTAAAATAAACATTTTTCTGTAACAATTAATTCTAAAATCGTGTATAATGGCCACGGACATCTCTCACAGCTGTACATCTTCGGGGCATACTCATAATGCAATTATTAATGTGTTCTTGTGACACTCTTCTCCAACACAGCGGTAAAATTTCCCGCAAGTGTTGCACGTTAACTGGGGGTGGATTATGTTCGTTGAGCTGTTCTTGAAGTCTGTCCCAAATGTGCTCAATTGTATTCAAGTCGGGAGACGTTGGTGGTAAAGGTAGATGGTTAATATAGAGGTCATTTATTGGTTGCATTACAATTTGTGCACGATGAGGTCTTGCATTATCATCAATAAAAACCATGTTTTCATCCACAGCCTCACGAAAGTCGGCCACATATTGCTGAATAATGTCATCTCTGTATATGTGTCCAATGACATTGTTTTCAAAGAGATGGAGGTTCGTACGTCCATTCAAACTAATGCCCGCCCACACCATAATACCACCGCCGCACCACAGCTTTTGTAAACTCGCGTCTAGAACGGTCTCCTCGAGTTCTCCAGACCCTTACTCTACGATTATCGCTAAATAAGCAGAATCTGGATTCATCTGTGTATAAACCATGCTCCCATTGAAAATTTTCTGCTAGTCGTTGGTTAACCCAAGTTCTTCTAGCCATTCTATTGGCATTAGTTAACTTTGGGCGTCTCACAGGCCTGCAGCTATGAAGATCCATTTCCCTCAGACGGTTTCTGATGGTTTGATCCGAAACTCTAACTCCAGTGGCGGCACGTAACTGTGTTTGCAACCATACAGCACTTCTAAACGGATTCATCCTTGTCTGAATTCGTATGTAGCGGTCTTGTCTCTGATTTGTTTTCCTCTCAGATCCACTACCGGGTCTTCTCCTTGCAGATCCTAACTGTTGGAATCTTGTTAGAGCCCTACTAACAACACTTGGAGACACATTAAAAATTGCGGCAATTTCTGCTCCAGATTGCCATCGCTGATGCAATAACGCAATTAAATCAAAAGTTTCTTTATTTAAATGACGTCTTGGCATCGTGAAAATGTGAAATAACATTTAAAATGAATAATACTTGTCAAAAAATGCGATTTTTATAATTTTGTATTCTAAATTAATTTAAAGTTAAAATACAAGATTCAATATTTTATCACACAGAAAAGACATTTACCAAATAAAATGTCCACAAACGACTGTGGGCCTTCTAATTTATCTATAGTTTGAGAAAATACGTTAAATTTAATCGAATTAATTAGATCTGTTAAAAAAAGATCTAATTCCCTATTCATTTTTGAGTAGTTTATATTCTGCAACACATTTGGTGTTATTTCATTACATTTAATTGTAATTGTATACATCAAGTCATAAGTTATTCATTCTTGTCTCATATACTTCATTTTTTTAGCAATCCGAAAATAGAAAAATCTAACGGAGTAAGATCTGGTGACCACGCTGGCCAAACACCAAACACCCAAACACACTTCTAAAAGCGTCAAATTTTCACGACTTGTATGTGCAGTAGCCCCATCTTGCTGGAAGTAACTCCTATTTAATTCGTCTCATTGCACTTGAGTTAAAAATGCTATTCTCGGTATCGTTGGCTATTAACTTTATTACTTATTAACTATTAACTTATTACCATACTCGAACTTTAACAGAATGTAAAGGAACCTCGATGTGATTGTTTGGATTGTTTATAGACCACGTTGTGTAATTTTGTTTATTTACAAACCTGCTTAAACGAAACCATGCTTCATCAGTAAAAAAACTTAGATCAAGAATTTCGTAATTACTTAAATTTTCTTGAAAGAAGTTGTAATAATTAAGCGTACTAGCGTGATCTCTAGGTAAGATCTGTTGAACAATTGATACTTTGTATGGATACATATTGCTATGAATAGTAGGTTGATGATTTTTCACGCCACCATCCACAACTAGTTTTCCCAACTAGGTTTTCTCAGCCGGTAAATTTTCATATCTGAGACCTCTAACTTCTCGGGTTCCACTTAGGAAAGACGTGTCTAAAATATATAGTTGAGCGCCAGTGAAATGTTCACAAAAATTTATTTACTTATTTTATATAAATTGATTCCAAACTAATTTCTCTTTAAGTTTCTTTTAAATATATTCTTTTATATAGGTATAATATACTTTACAAAATTGGAGTGAGTAAATAAAACAAATGCAGGTTAAAAGGTGAAATAAAAATTATATATATTTAATACAAAATAAAAAAAATAAAAAAATATACATATCTTTAAAAAGTATAAAGATGCTGTATCAAATAACAAAGATACTTGAGGTAAAAACATTCATTGAAAAATGACCGCTAAATGAATGGAAAACATCCTCCTTAATGACTCCGAACAAAACTTATCTAAAAAAATAATCAAGTTTACTATTAAATTCTCCCCAGAAAACCACACTGTATAATCAGATTCTGAACCGCGAACAAAACTACACATGTGCCTTGCCATGCACAAAAAACCCTGACTCCACTCGAACAAACTTTTCATTTATAATTTTAACAAAGAATTGTTAATACTAAACTGTATTATCTGTATACTTAACATTTAAATCTTTTATCTACTTATTTTAATACAATAGAACTATAATTCTGCTTGTTATGATAATTATGACGTCATAAAATTTTATTCTACTTACATGATTAATGGAGACTTTCACGAAAAAGGTGCTTAATCAAATTAAACATCAATAATATCGGGAATTTAATATATAAATGTCGGGAAATGTATAACAAATATAACATCAATTAAAACACTTTCAATAAATCAAGACCCGAACTAATTAAATATATATATAATGTATTTCGCGATGCAAGCACCTCTTCGTTCAATAGATAAAATTCGTATCCTAGATTGACCTCGACATCAAATGCACGCCGGATAACCAGTTTTCCCACTAGTTACCCCTCGCAAAATTTATCATATATGTTCAATCTACAGTCTTGTTACAAATAAATGTACATTTTTAAATATTCAAATATATCGCGTAATTTTCAGTATTTTCTCTGATGAAAAATCCATAGCAATATGTGAACGACGTTTCAAAATTATATGAACGGTACTAGCTGATAAATGACGAACTGATGTATGTGGCTTTTCTTCAACAAGGTTTTCTACGTGTTTACAATATTTTGCCGTGTACATGATCTACCAGAACTGCTGGCTTTTAACACAGATCCTGTAGCTCGAAACTTCTCCACGACTAGACGAATGTGATGATGTAAAACGGTATTATCCACAACTCTATTAGGAAACTGCAAGTGAAACTGTCGCCTACATGTCGCGTAGAACATTGCCACTCTCCGTTAAGAAACTGTGCACTTCGGAAATATGCTTCAACAATAAAAATATGGCAACGTGTCATTATTTAGTAGTATTGTTTATTAAGTAAAAAATATTTGTAGAAAAAATTATATTGCTAGTCACAAAATGGCAAATGTCAGAATGACATTAGATAAATAGTTATAAATAGGGACAGGACATGAGAGGCCCATGACTCATCGCCCACGGGCGTACTATTGAAAATTTGATTTTTTAAGGAGTTTTTAATTTTATTTATATAATTGAAAAACAAACGGGTAGTGATGTATAAAATACGAAATATATTTTTATTTATTCATTTTGTAGTTTTGTAGGAGTATTAATATTAACTAGCTATACTTTCTCAAGGTTATTTTCTGCAAAATTTGTTCTCTTTGAATGAAATACATCCTTGTAGATAGAAAACGTCCTTTCTACATCGCAACTGGTTATAGGTACATACTGGAAATATTCTTTTATTTCAGCGTATTTAGTAGTTGATTTTGAGGCGTTGTCTCTATACACAATTGCCGCAATGTTATTAAATCTGGATTATGTCTAACTTTTGCCGAAGTCACTTGCAATATTTTTCAAATTATTAATAGCCACATCTAATGTTGCTAATCCATCATTTAATTTGAGATTTTGATTTTAAAAATAAGTGATTAGTTTTGGCAAATTTCCAGTGTTCCTGAAGAAAGTACAAATAATTTTTAAAATTTTGAATTTGCATTAGTTCCTTGCATTCAGAAATACTTCGAGCATCGTAACGAAATTTTCTATACTATCGAAATTCTCTGCATTAAAGCTAGTAACCATGTTCCCCATCTAATTATTACTGGAGAGGGATAAAGGTCGAAGTTTTTCGATGTAAAGAGCAACTCTAAATGGTGGTTTTCTGAAAACTTTTGTAAAAGCGGAAACAAGTCTATCAACTTCCGGCAAGGTGTCTCTGAGCAAACATCATATTACTTGTATAGCACATGCTCTCCACAGAATCTGTGAATATATCAGAAACCTTTCTGGAAGTTGATAGACTTGTATCCGTTTTCAAAAAAGTTTTTAGAAAAGCACTATTAATAATAAGATATAATATTTTTAAATTAGAGTATTATTAATATTGTAGTTGTTTGATCAAAAGGAATGGCTTTCGGTTTTTGAGCGATGACTGCAGTGAGCGAAAAGTGATGGGTAGACATTTTTTTATTATAGATAGAAATACGTGATTATGCTTTACGAAAAATGTTTTTAAACTTCGAATGAATAAATCTTCAACTGCTTATAAGCTGCTCTATTTATTATAAATAGAAGAACCCTTACCTTCCGAACTTAAGTAGAGAAGTAAGTTAATTGATCATTTACGTTATTAAATATTATTAACTTTGGTAGCCGATGGGGGAAACATCGACTGCTTTCTTTTTAAACTGCGTACTATTTTGACATCCGCAACACTAATGCGCTCAAAATATTGGCAGATTTTTGGTGTCGAACTTCCGCAGTACGAAATAAATTAATTTACAGTTAATTGATCAACGTTGGAAAATACTGAAAACTTATTTCTAAAGTGAGTGTTATATTGCCAAAACAGTGCGAATTTTAAAAAGTATTTTTGATCGAAGTAATGCATCAATCGTGGCACTTGTATGCAAGTTTATGAAGAGAGTCTATAAGATTGGTTAGCAAATTAATAAATAACACAAGTTATTCTTCGGCGTGCTGTCGTGAATATTTTTGGTGTTGTCGCAAGCGTGAGGAAAATTCTGCATGGATTATTTGCTCATAAGATGTAACTTCGCTTCGTTATCGCTTTTCTGCTTGGGCTTTAGAGCAGCTGGAAATTGTTAAAAAATTAATCTTTTCGGATGAGGCACATTTTTAACTCGACGCCTGTGTAATCAAGTAAAACTGCTTGTACTTTGGGCTCGGTAATCCTACATGTAGTACTAAAGAAGCCTATGCATTTCCGGCGTGTTACTGTTTGATATTCTGTTTAAAATGGTGACATTATTGGTCAATTTTTCTTCGAAGATAAAGATGGCAACAGTGTTTCGGTCAACAGAGAAATGATATAGAAACATGAAAACCGATATACAATAATTAATTTTTTTGTGCAAAAGTTCCAACAATATTGTAACTAGCCATTTTGGTGATATAGTATTTTTACGATAAGTGATCAGATCAGTCACGTTATCAGGTATATGAACCAAAGAAATTCAATTTACTAACGTAGTACATATAATTTCTCGTAGTACATATAATTTCTCCCACATTTTATAGAATTTGGATTTTCAGTGTTACTTATTCCGCGCTATGTTGTCACGCATAATTATCATATGATATCCGCTTATAATCTGTTAGTCACCATTTCATATAATTATTGTTCATTTTATTTTCCTCGTTTTATTTATTTTTATTTTTCGTCTTTCACATCTAGTTCTACTTAGAACTAATAAATCATGCCTAAACCGGTTGGAAAACAGGCAAGAGAGTTAGTTTTGTCACTAATCACATATTTTTTGACAGAACGCCATAACAAGGGACCTCTATTGCTGTTAAAATATGTACGAGAGGTAATTTATTAACGAAAACGTAATAAGGATAAACCAACTGTTAATATTGACGCTTTTAGTCAATGCGCAGTTAGAAATTCAATTTATGACATGTACAGTAATAGTATGTATTGCATTATTCTATAAAATATTACCTATTCTTTAACAAACGCAGAACAACATATTACTTTGGATACATTGAACAAGTGTTCTTCGACAACGTGAAATATTCATTGGTTGCACTGCTTCCTTGTGGATAATATTGAAAAATATTGGTTTCCATTTTAAGAAAGATGACCCTAAACGAGCATTAATGGAATTGCCTGATATTGCTTTGAAAATAATTACATTTTTTCAACAGTATATGCGTTTTAAAAATGAAAATACTTTCCAGTTTGTTTTTCTTGATGAAACCTGGGTTTTTCAAGATGAAAGCTCTCAAAAATTATGGCAAAATGATAATATTAAATCCGTAGAAGCAAATAATTATTTAAAAAGTATTGACATGGGCAATATATCGTTGACTTTTGTTCTGTATATACATAGTTGTACAATAATGATTTCGTTCCTGGCGCAGAATTAATCTTTACAACAAATAGTAAAAGCATGGATTACCATGGGAATATGAATCAAGAAAATTTTTTAGTATTTTTTAGTTATTATTATGGATAATGCGAGTTATCATATGACAATAATAAATAAATCTCCTACTTCATCTTCGACAAAATACCAAATTCAGGAATGGTTAACTAACAATAAAATCAACTTCGACAAGGCAGCATTAAAAATACAGTTACTGGAGTTGGTTAGACTGTTGGTACATAAAATAATTACTGAATTTAGTTCAAATAGTTAATATGTTTAATTTGAAGGTATAAGCCGTCACCTATTTATAAAGCCGATGAATTAGAAGAGCAATATGGCCACACATTTCTTCGACTACCTCCATATCACTGTATTTTTAACCGTATAGAATTAATTTGGGGAATTACAAAAAGATATTACTCTAGTAATATAGGTAAATATGGTAGGACTAATGAACGCTGTAAAAGGTTGTGGCAAGAAGCACTAAATTAAGTAACTCCTGATGCATGGGCTAATAGTGTGACACACACTGAAGCTGAGATTGAAAAATGGTGGGATAGGCAAGTGGGATTTGACCAAAATGATATCGCACCTTTCATAATCAGTTTAGAAGAAGAGGAAGATAATGTTTTAAGCTAAAGCGATTAACCCTTTTTGTCTCTTTGAATTTTGTTGACAAATTAGAGCAACTCGGAACTATTTGGCGTTTACTCATATGAAATATGTAATTATTTTTTATTAATAAAATCTAGAAAAAGGTATACTTCCTTAATGTATTTAGGACTAAAGAAGTTGATATTGAAAATTCATAACATAGGAATAGTGGTTTTAGATTTATAAGTCACAATTGCACTTTTACCTTTTTATCATAGTTTTATTTATGAATTCTTTTGTTTCAGTAAAAATATTTGTAAAATTAAGAGCCAATATAGTGTTTTGATTTTAATATCTATTTGAGTTTATATTACACCATATTTACATGCTTTAAAGGCACATTGGTCAACTTCGAATGGTGCACGAATTATTACCTGTGCCTAAGAGAAACTCGTGAGTGTAATGTGATAAAAACTAAAAAATATAAAACCTTTATATCCTATTGTTTAATATAACGTATGTACTGCTATATTATCATGACTATTAATACTGATAGTAATAAACTATTTCCATTCTTTACGTTTTTTTATTTTAAAACATTGATATTATATTTATTAATTTTGCAAAATAAAAGTACTAATACAATTGCCTTTATTAATTAACATAAAGTATGTATTTTTCTGAATATAGAGTGACAAATATACAATATTAACATTCTAAACAGTTTAAGGTATAATCTAAATGCCATCTGTAAAATAGTATATTATACTATAAGGGAGAGAAATGCGTTATTTTGGCAGAGGTGCAATGCACCGAGGACAAAATAATGCATTTCTCTCCCTTATAGTATAATATACTATTTTACAGATGGCATTTAGATTATACCTTAAACTGTTTAGAATGTTAATTCTAAACAGTTTAAGGTATAATCTAAATGCCATCTGTAAAATAGTATATTATACTATAAGGGAGAGAAATGCGTTATTTTGGCAGAGGTGCAATGCACCGAGGACAAAATAGCATCTCTCCCGAATGGTATATACTATTTTTTCCACGGTCTCATTAACTTAAAAACACATATTTTGTCATTATGAAGTAAGTAGCACCAGAATTATTGTATTCGGATTTGAGCATTTATTTAGTAGTCGTTGAGTTATTGTCATAACTACAAAATAAACAAACATGAATCACAAACGTTCTCCATAATGTAAACTCCCTTGGGAGCATTATACTCCCTTGGGAATAATCGACTACTTCTGTTTTAATTTTGATGTCATAGAAACTGATTTCTACTCCCGACCGTGGAAAAAAAAAAATTAAGTTTATAAATGTAGGTACTATAACCTATAAACCTAATGAAAATTATTTGCCAGATGTAAACAATAGATTTGTCAACGTTGGTTGTGTGACGCACAATGATGACGCAACTGCGTTCTTATCGTAAAAATACTATATTTCTTGGAGCTTACTTAGCCTGTGTTTTTTATGGGATGTCACGTTGACAATTCTGGGACGATTCGGGCTTTTAAATACAATAATGATCAAGTTATTCGTGAAATAGGTTCTGAAACCATCGAAAATGTACGCCAAAATTGGATTTACAGAATGGGTTACTGCAAAGCAAGCAGAAGCAGCCATTTAAATGAAATTATATTCCATAACTTATCGCAAGGTTTATTCGTTTCAATAAAGTATCAAACTTTGAAAAGTATTGAACGTTTTTTATTTTATAGCAATTAAAAGAAGCCAGACGATGGCCCACCCTCTAATATAGATTGCTTAAGTAGGGGAGACCGGGGCAAAAGTAAACGCGAGGCAAGAGTAGACTTTTTGAATTTAGCGCGCTATGGTAGACCAATTGAACCGTAGATCAAGTGTAATTGAAAGTGGTCGATGCGTCAAAGCCACGCAGTGAACTGTGCGTATATTGTGCGAGTTTGTTAGAAAAAACAGGTAAGCTTGAGTTTATGATAGTTCTGATGTAAGGAATAAATTTAACAGAATTTCGGAAACTTGCCTTTGAATATGCAGAAGCAAACAAAATTGCACATAAATTTAATAGAACTAATAAAATGGCTGGGGAGCAATGGGCTACAAATTTTTTAAGAAGGGTTGGCGGTTTATCAATTCGCACGCCAGAGCCTACAAGTTTAGCCCGTATTGTGGGATTTTCCAGAACACAAGTTGATGGATTCTTTAAACATTTGCGAGAATTAAAGAACAGATATAACTTTCAACCGGATAACATATATAATCTGGATGAAACTGGGGTCACTGTTGTTCAACGCCCGAAGAAAATTATAGCTGCTAAAGGAAAAAAATAAGTAGACAGAGCTACATCCGCAGAAAGAAGGCAAACTGCAACAGTTGCAGCCTGTGTTAATGCCTATGGATCATTTATTCCTCCAGTTATAATTTACAAACGAGTCCGGATGAACCCATTGTTGCTAAATGGAGCAATATCCGGGACCATAGGAATACCAAGTAGTACTGGATGGATAGACACCGACATATTTTATAAAGTTCTTGAACATTTTATTAAATCAACTCATGCTAGAAAAGACGATCCAAAATTACTAATTGTAGACGGTCATTCCAGTCATAAGTCATTGAAGGCTATAGAATTATGCAGAGAACATGGAATTATAATGTTAACTTTGCCACCACACACAACAAATCGTATGCAACCACTAGACCTAACTGTCTTTGGTCCTTTTAAGAGCTACTTAAATTCAGAAATGGACACATGGATGATTAACAATCCAGGCAAAAGAATAACGGAGTATGATGTGGGTCCTATGATTGCTAGTGCCTTTAAGAGGGCAGCAATAATGGACAACATAACCCATGGCTTTGAGAAAGTTGGCATACACAACTTTAATCCAAATATTTTTACTGACAGTGACTTTGCTCCTGCAGAAGCTCTCAATCCTCGTGCTGAAGGCAATTCGAGTCAGCAGGGCACAAGTGATGAAATAAGTATTGCACACGAAAGAACTCCTGGCAGAGAACATGAAAGAACACCTGAAAAAGAACACGAAAGAACCCCTGAACGAGAACATAAACAACAACATTTAGAGATTTCCGTCTCCGACATCTTTCCTCTTCCACACGCAAAACACCAGCCCGCGAAGAAAACCAAAATATTCCAACAAGAATCTGATATCATAACAAGTAGTCCATATAAACAAGGTTTAGTTGAAAAAGAAGCCAAGAAGTCAAAGGTCACAAGAAATATTACTGCAAAACCTTCTACTTCAAGGCTGTTATCAAAGAAGACCAAGAAGTTAGAAAAGTGCAACACATCTGTTGATGAAGATTGCACTTGTCTTTACTGCGATGAGACATATAGTTCTTCTGTAAATGAGCAGTGGATACGTTGTGAAGGATGTCGAAAATGGTCTCACGAAGCATGTACAGATGCAGAATCAACGACTGAAGCATTCCTGTGTGATTTTTGTAGGGCGTAATAGTATTATCATTCATGTTTACTTTTGCCCCACCACAGGAGGCAAGAGTAGACACATGCAACTATTTTATTAATAATATGTATCTTGTTTAATGTTTTTCTTTAAAGAATATATTTTTTTTTATGAATTTCTAAAAGAGTGGTTATTGATGTTCTGCCTAATAAAGTTATTTCTGCACATTGTTATCCCAACAGGTAATTTATTTTGTAAAACCATTCACTCTTGCCCCGGTCTCCCCTATAGATTATTTCCTCTATGCTTATTCACATACAATTATTTATAGTTACCTAACCGTTAATATTACTTACATGAGTTGTTATCTGATTAATTTATTAATAATTTACAGTTATATACGTACTTTGTTCTATTATTATAATATCCAAGCTTTCTTCTATTTATTCAAATTAACGTTTTTTTTAATAGAAAGTTCGCATTTGCGATCAAATATGCAATGAGATTTAATTACTATTAATATTGCTAATTCATATTTGATTTCATATTTGCGATTACTACATTCAAGTTATTAGTTATGGTTAATACAGTCACACCTGTTACTTAACATTATAAATCCACATTGCTGGTTTTAAAGAGCAAGCTGTAGCGTTTGAAAGTTTTCTATTAGCTTAAATAGTTTATTTCTATTTGTGTATTATTATAATTATAATATTTCAGAGTATATTACTTCTGAAATATACCTATATAATTCCTTGCTGTGGCAATACTGAATTCTATCCTGATAAAAGCACACACAATATCTTCTCAAATAAAAAAAATTACGAAATTGGAAGGTCATAATTTTCAGTGCGATTCCTAAAATTATAAATATTGCACATATCATTATAAATTTTTGCCATTGTTAGAAAATAGTGGCAATAACTTAATCATACATTTTTGGTGTTGACGTTATGTAGTAATAGTCACCTTGCAAAAAATGAATTACATTACGAATATATTTCTTTATGAACTTCTACTTTTTAGAGCAACTTTTTTCAATTCTTGTTTAGGCTTTAGTTTTGTTAATGTTTAAAAAAAGCATGAAATAGTATTTACTAAATAGACTTGAGAAATATACCGGATGCGGCAATAGCGTGTTGGCGGAGCTTAGTATGAAAACTAATAAAGTTGTAGCAATGAAATTTTACGTACACATGTAGTATGCTACAGTGCATTTTCTATTTTTATTTATATATTTACAGGGTGTTCCAAATTTCCGCAACCACTTTCAATTTTTTTTAAAAATAAATTGCTATACTTTCTTGTTATTATGATGATAGCCACCCAAATGATCTTTGCAATGATATATGACAATGGTGCACTTACAACTGTTAGTTTTGGTTTTATTACAAATTTTGTTAAAATCTTGACAGTTGCAGCGTCTAACATTTTAAGTCTTAGCCTGAAAATGGATGCAGTGCCTCACGTAACTCTTTTGTTACAAATTTATTGACTAACACGTTATATGTTTTGAGGGTGAACAACATGACAACATATACAGAGTGTTAAATATGTCGTGCCAAAGTTATCGAAGTTTAAAGGCTATTTTCTCTTTTTTTTAAAATTGAACCTATAATTTTTTTATTAGTCAGCAAATTCCTTGTAAAATTGCCGTTAAAATGATACCAATAACATAGTACTTATTTCTAGTATTTTCGAAGTTATAACCCTTTAATGGGATATATTATACCTATGTTTATAATATTCAATATGCGGTGCTGCATCTAAGTTGGTTGAAATGATATTAAGCAAAAATTGCTGTGTAACCAAACGTCAAATATCTACTTAAAATTTCCGTATAAAGTGTTTTCCTGTAGTTCCTCTTAGCTGTAATCGCGTTTAATTGGTATAATTTAAGTTCGGCTAGTTAATTATCAATCTCCGTTTGTTCGTTATTAGTTGTTATCTTGTTGTCAGTGATTTACGTCAAACATGAAAGAACTAAGACTATGGTTACAGAAGATAATGAAGTGACAGTCGTCCAGTCCGTTGTGGAAAATCCGCGCGTATCTACAAGGATAGTTTCGAAAGAACACGGGATAGAAGTCATTTCTGTAAGAAGGATTAAAAAAAAACATAAATTTCACCCTTACAAAATTCAAAATCATCGAGGCTTATCACAAACGGATTTTGAAAGGAGACTTGGGCTACTTTTCCAATTACGACAAGATCATGTGCTTTTCACAGATGAAGCAACATTTGCTAATTGTGGAATAACAAACAGAAAAAATTCTCATTATAATGACACTAGAAAACCTCATTTTGTGCAACCCATTTTATACCAACAAAAATGGAGTGTTAACACCTGCGGAGGCATCATAGGAAACGCTATTATAGGTCCATTCTTTTTTAATACTACTTTAAATTGTGAAATCTACACAAATTTTCGTACAATATAATTTACCATTGCTGTTAGAAGACCTACCAGATAACGTCATAAGGAGATTGTGGTACCAACATGATGGCGCATCTGCACCTTACGGTGCTGCTGCAAGAGTACATTTAGATAGGGTATTCACCAATAGGTGGATTGGGAGAGGAAGCTTTATAAGATCTAACCTCTTGTGATTTCTTTCTGTGGCCTACTGTAAAAAAAAATAGTTTACGAAACACCTCCTACAACGGCAGAGAACAAGCAGCAACAAATCATAAACGCTTTTCTTCAATTAAGTGAAAACAACATGTCTCAAAATGTAAGTCTGTCGATGCAGAGGCGATTAAGAGCATGTGTAGAGCAGAATGGACATATATTTGAACAAATTTTAAATTAATTTTGTTTTATTATGGAAAAATTACAAAATGTATTTCTAAAACTAATAATAAAGAATTACAAAACAGGTGTTTGTAAAAGTTACTTTGTTTGATATCATTTCATGGCCAACCAACTATTAGATGCACCGCATATTGAATATTATAATCAAAGGTATATTCCATTAAAGGGTTATAACTTCGAAAATACTAGAAATAAGTACTATGTTATTGGAACCATTTTAACGGCAATTTTACAAGGAATTTGCTGGCTAATATAAAAATTATAGGTTCAATTTAAAAAAAAGAGAAAATAGCCTGTAAACTTCGATAACTTTGGCACGACATATTTAACACTCTGTATATGTTGTCACGTTGTTCACCCTCAAAACATATAACGTGTTAGTCCATAAATTGGTAATAAAAGAGTTACATGAGGCACTGCACCCATTTTCAGGCTAAGACTTAAAATGTTAGACGCTGCAACTGTCAAGATTTTAACAAAATTTGCAATAAAACCAAAATTAACAGTTGTAAGTGCACATTGTCATATATCATTGCAAAGATAATTTGGGTGGCTATCATCATAATAACAAAAAGGTATAGCAATCTATTTAAAAAAAAAATTGAAAGTGGTTGCGGAAATTTGATATATAAATAAAAATAGAAAATGAACTGTAGCATACTACATGTGTACGCAAAATTTCATTGCTACAACTTTATTAGTTTTCATGATAAGCTCCGCCGACACACTATTGCCGCACCCGGTATAGGATTTGAATGATATTACTATGACAAGTAAAAATAGACAGTTATTAAAAATCTGCTGTGAAGAATATTTTATATTATTAAAAATACCTTTGTATTATACAAAACTGGTGGGGTTTTACCCACTCATGTATGTTTCAATTATTCTGATAAAAATAGACAGTATTAGAATCAATATTAATTAATTCCTAAGAACGTATTAATTATTCTTACGTAGACTTCATTCCTAAATAACATGATTCGTATCTATTTCCTAAATCTCAAAGAAAATATTTCGATTTATTTTCTATTACTTCATTTAAAATGCAGTAATAGTTGAAAATATTATGACGATGATTTAACGAGAAGTGAGATGGAAAATGAAACAAAAGAATTAAGACATTCAGCTTTTTTATTTATCTTCATTTCGAGAGTGGTGCGTTCACGCTGAAATTATGCAAACTAGCTGCAAACACTACTATAGTATTTTTATACCAGATCAGTCTCGTCATCAATGTGCGTCACACAACGTTAACAGATCTATTGCTTACATCTTGCAAATAAGTGCCATTTAGTTTATAGGTTATAAAAGGACGGCAGACTATGTGCCCACACTGTCAAATTTAATAATACACGGTTAAATTTTTTAAAAATAAATATATCGAATCCCTATACAAAACGTTAAGAAAAAACATAAATAACTTACCCAACATGTTTACATTGTTGCAAAAAAATGCGGATGTGCGCGATGAAGAAACTGCACCATAATATATGTTTCTGTATTAGTCTCGGAAAGGTTCGTACGTAGCGACGTATATATATGTATATATATGTTTTTACTGAGAAGGATTGTTCGATGTTGAGAGATGTTATATTTGCATAGTTAAAGTGCTCTTTGTATCTGTACAACGGATCTTCAGTATTGGTAAAAAGTTGCCCTAATTTTGTAAAATCTACATTCTAATACACCTTATGTGTATTATTAAATTTAACAGTGTGGGGCACATAGTCTGCCGTCTTTAGTTATGATGTATGTCAACTGCCAGTAATTCCGAAATTTATTGCAAAGTCTGTAAAATATCGTTAAAAAATTCCAAGAAATCGCACGTAAAACGTCAATTAGCACGCAAATACATACACGGAAATTAGAGCCGTTGGAATCTGACAATTTTAACGAATAACTCTGTAAAACTTTAATGGAGGCAAATATTACATTAAATAAACTTAAAAATCCCACCATCAGCATTTCTACATGAAACATTTCTACACGAAAGTGCTGAACTTATAACTTGTAAGTTCAGTTAAAAAGTTCGAAAATCTCTTTTTTACAGATGCTATTTAAGTTATATCTTAAACTGTTTAGAATGTTAATTAATGCGGAGATTGCGTTCCACCAAAACACCGCGTAACCCAAAATGTTGGAGAAATTGTATCTACTACGTTAGTAAAATGAATCACATACGTTTTTATACCTGATATTACTGATTATGGCGTGATTGATCTGTTATCGTAAAAATACTATATTGGATGGTACTTCATCAACAAAAGCTAAATAAAGTCGATAAATGCATTATTTCAACGTTAAACCACATTTAAAATAATAGAAAAATATGGTTTACAGATTTTCACGCAAAAATTTTCTTTTAAATACTGTGTTAATAAAACTAATTCAAACACATATAAACTATTGACTGAATTATGATTAGAAATGTAAAATTTTACGAACATGACGGTTAAAAAAACGGAAGCTCCACTTTCCCAATTGTCCTATTATATGATATGGATATGAATATACAAATGTCTATGTTTATATCGTTACTATAGTTTGAAACCCTGCCGCACATTTCAAAAACGGCTAAAGAAAACTGTGGTATACCGTGTAGAAATGTGGTGACCGAACGACACTGCTGCGCAAGACGCGTCCCCGTCAACTTAACTTCGCCGATATGTTTATTCAATGTATAGTGTAGCATATGATTGGATAAGTAGATACGGTATACACATACGTATTGCCTATATATTCGTATTTCAACACAGACACGCCCATTGATAGGTCACAAGTAGGTGTGGTATACACATACGTAATGCGTATATACTCATATTTCAACAAAGACACGCCTGGCGCCTAGTGTACTGGTGTACTGGAGGGCTATCGTTTTCCACCAGATTTTCGTACGGTATATTGACATGACTGCGGGATATGGTAAGATCTGGAGAGAACACCTTTTCTACAAATTTGTCAACGTAGTACCATGTAGCCGAACAGTATCTTTATTAAACAACATGCTATGCGGCAGGCCTTTGCAAATAATAGAGAGAGTGCAAGAGTAAAATGAGACATCTTAATAATGGACTGCATCAAGGATCGTAGACCAACTTACAGCAGAAAATTTCAACGCAAATGATATATGGAGGTAGTATTGGGAAGTCTTGAAACCCGCTCGAGCGGCCCATATCCTCGATTCTACTGTACTCTTACCAGGAATGGAGCTGACTTACCACGAATGGAAGGTTTAATAGAATAAGAACATCCTACGGCCTCATTCTATAAATGGGGACTGACTGAGACATCGACTTTCGAATGCGGAGAATCTCGCCAAACTTTTCACCATATTACAGCTGAGTGCCCTCTTACAGCATATGGAGATGAGATGAGTGACTTCTTTGAAGCCACTGACTCCGTATTGGACTGGATCAATGGTCTTGATTTTAAAATTTAACTGTGTTCTGTCTAGATGTATATGTAACTTTAAATTTCAAACCATGTAAGCCATAGAGTAAGTTATAGGTTGCAGCAAAAGCTTAAGTGTTCAAATAAGTATGCTTGTTGCGGCAACTCGTGGTTTTTCGTCGCTCCTGTGTTGACTCACCGCGCACGGGTTGTAAGGCCGTATACGCACTAATTTTTTACTCTTCGGTGACAGTTTTTAATGAAATGCGGCACATCCAATATAACACCTTTATTTACATATTTACATTACTTCATATATAAAATTTGTTGTATAATGAAAGACGGTTGTCTTTTGATAACATATGAGACTGGTGTCTCTTGATATTAAATGTCGATTGCTGTCTTGAACGTTGTTCTTACGACTGTTGTCTAGAACGTTGTTACGTTAAGACTCGCGACTGTTATTAATTAATATAGACTGTTGTCTTGAACATTGTTCTTACGACTGTTGTAAGATATTATGCTTATTTCAAAATCAAATTAGGAGATCAAGATAAAGATTGGGCACCGCACGTTGTTTGTAAGGTATGTGAAGAAGGTTTAAGACATTGGACCAAAGGGAATAGAAAAAGCCTTCCTTTTGGAATACCGATGGTTTGGAGAGAACCGCAAAATCATCATGAAGATTGCTACTTTTGTCTTTGTGATATTAAGGGGCGTAATAGAAAAACTTTGAAACATATTTTACCCAAACAATATTAAATCAGCTATCAGACCAGTTCCTCACAGTGATCATGTACCTATACCTATACCCCCCAAAGTAATACAAGAAGATATTGAAACCTCTTCAGCTTCCGGCTCCGTACAGATGGATAGTGATTTTGAACCATCAACCTCAGGTCAAAACCAACCTCAGCTATTTTCACAAGCCGAACTGAATGATTTGGGACTTTCAAAAGAGATCTTTCTGAAGTACCGGGGTCTAGGTTGAAACAAAAAAATTTGCTTGCCCCAGAAACTACCTTCAGATCTTCCTTTAGCTGAATATGACAGAAAAACAACCAAACGAAGCTTTTCTGAAAAACGAAAACGTTTTTTTAAGAAGCATAAAGAATAAATAACTATTTCTAATAGTTTCTATGTGTATATTTTTGTATTTTTTTAATATAATATAAAATAAGCTAGTTTTATATTATATTAAATGAAATAAATCGTGTTTTTTCATATTTTTGGATTTTACTGGTTTGAAAAATAACCTTACGTGATACAAAAAAAAATAAAAGTAGATTTGAAATCAGCGCTACCCAATTACTAGAAAACAGTTCAAATTTTTAAATCAACTTTCAAAGTGTTGAAAAATGCAGGCCTGGTTATTAAAAGAGATTTAAGATGCTCATCGGTTAATTTAGATCTGTAAACATTCTTTGTGTACTTCATCTTGGAAAACGTTTTCTCACACAAGTAAGTAGTACCAAAAACAGAAAGCAACCCACGAGCAAATTTATGCAAATTATCAAGTTGTACCAGGGGAAGACTCTTATAAAATTCCAACAAAGATGAATTTTGATATTTGTTCTCAATCATATCACTGCACTGTAAATCAATAATTTCCATTTGGACTTCCGTCAGAATCAAAGGGATTTTGAAAAAGCTTAATTTCATTCGCAATGACATCAAAGTCTGAGAAACGAGTATCAAAATTTATCTTTAAAGCACTCAAAGTTTCGATTGCAAAATCGACGGGAAATTCAGTCTCTGTATTGTGGCTGAATATTTCACATGTTTTAAAATGTGTGAAACATTTTTTACGTAATTGCGATTGAACTAGTATTATTTTCTGCCTGAAGGATTTGATATTGGTGTATAAATCAGGGAGAAGCTGATTTTCTCCTTGCAATCTCAAATTCAGTTCGTTCATATGATTTGTCAAATCGACATAGAATGCTAACTTCCACAGCCAATCACTATTTTCTAAATCGGCAAAAGGGCGATGCTTCTCATTCAAAAAAATGTCGATCTCTGCTCGAAGTTCAGAAAAGCGCTTAAGGACTTTTCCGCAACTAAGCCAGCGTACGGCAGTATGATATGGTAAGTCATTTTCTCCAATCTCTTCAATAAACTCGCGGAATTGTCGGTGATTCAGCCCAGTGGATCTGATGAAATTAACAACTGATATGACTGGTTTTAGAACTTCAGACATATCCAAACATTTTCCGCACAAGGACTGTTGATGAATGATACAGTGTAAGACTAATGGTTTTCTACAGCCTTTGACACAAGTTGACACCACTCCATTATTTTTACCATACATATTTTTGCCTCCATCAGTTGTAATAGATTTCAAGTCTTTCCATCGAAGGTTATTTTTATTAATGGAATTTTCAACTCCCTTAAAAATATCTGCCCCAGTTGTCGTGCCGTGAATACTATCAATATTAAGAAGTTCTTCATACACTTCATAGCTTTGATCTACTCCGCGAATAAAAATCAACACCTGATCAGTATCTGACACATCCGTTGACTCATCCAAGGCTAGAGAAAACCACTCAAGATGTCCATTTTTGTCAGACAGTTGAGATGATATATTTTCTGCCAAGTCTTGCACCCTCCGAGCCACGGTGTTTGGTGACAAACTGACGCTTTTAAATAAATTTACCTTTTCGGGGCATATTTCTTCGGCTACTGCAATCAAGCATTCTTTTATCATTTCTCTATCGGTGAATGGTTTTCCACGTTTTCCGATCTCCAGAGCCACACGAAAGCTAGCGCGAGTTGCAGACTCTTGCTCAGTATTCGCTTTGGTAAACAAAGATTGCTGCCATTTCAGTCCGCGCTTCAAAGCTTCATATTTTTCCGTCCGCAAACTTCCTGTATATTTGGAGTAATTTTGAAGATGTTTCGATTCATAGTGTCGTTTAATGTGTTAAACTATGGTTTCATTACAAATTAAACATAGTACAATACATAGTACCACTACTCGCCACTAGATGTCGTTAAGTGTCACAATACACAATAGTAATTGAAATGCAAAAAAAGCTTAGGTCGCGCACTTTGCGACTAATCTAGAAATATTGTTAAGGGCAGAAAAATTAAAGCTGTTTTGGCCCTTGGAACATACTGAAAAAATCATTATGGCCCTAAGGCTTCAAAGTTTCGAAACCCCTGAATTCTAAGACATAACTGATTTAATCCATAGCATACTCCGAAAGCTTCTTTTGTATGCTTGATTTTCACAAGCTCTAAACTTTTCTGTCTGGTAATAGGTGTCAATATAAATTCTTATTTATTTTTTTCATCCATAGTGAATAATAATGAAACAATAAAATTTAAAAAAATTATATTAACATTGTTAGAAATAATTTGCGTATTACTGAAATATGTGTACATAAGATTCTGTACAAAATGGTTTTCATTTCAGAATTATTAGATGCATGAACGCAATTATCTTTTACATAAAAGTTCATTTAAGAATTTCAGTACGCAAAACAATGATCGACTCATGTAACAAATTGTTATTGAAGTTCTTTAAAACCTTTTGGAAAGTGTTGCGGTAGCCAATTTTGCTATATATTAAAATTAATATTTCAAATGAGTTGGCATTCTTATTTTTATTCTTATCAGTGAATAATATCAAAATACAAAATAGCTATTACATACGAAAAATAATTTTGCAATATTTGAAATCTCTCAGGGCGTTCATGCTGACTCATTTACTGCAAATAAATAACTTTAAGAAAAATGTATACAATTATTCTATTCTGTCGATAAAAACAAATATTTAAGAGTTTCAAGCTATCACAAGAACGTATTTTGTTGATTAAATAAGTCACCTCCACATAATCCATTGTAGGTCATACATACATAACTACCTACTGTATATCAAGAACGTCAAGTCGTGGGAAATCACATTTGCGTTACCGGTTTTTATTTTAAATAAATTATGTGAATAATATCAATACTGAGAATATAGATTTTTCGTATTACTTAACTTTTTCTAGTTTTTATTTTTCTTTTACCGTTTATTTACATGACATCATCTTTTTAGAAAGTTTTCTAGGCTAATATTGTTTTTCCATAAATATTTAAAATGTTTATTCACGACTTTAGATACAATTAATCTTTACATTATCACAATTTTCATGCACTGTACAATGGTGTTTACTGTGCAAGTTTTACTAATTTCTGTATCACTGCTGCTTATCTTTTTAAAGGAAATGTTCGAGGATCGTGACAACTTGTAGATTATATTGAACATTGTAAAACGTGGTTTATGTTTGTTCACAATCACTTATTGAAGGAGTAAAATTAATCATAGATATTTCACGAAATTTTGGAATATCTCATCTATACTGTTATAGCAATGGAAGCAATATAAACATTCTATTTTGCTACATTCAGAAGATTAATTGATTTTTAAAAGAAACTTTCTGCTTATATATATATATATTGTTGTGAGTCAACCTACCCTCTTAATTAATTCTTTTACTAATAAGTTTTCAGTTTCAACAATGTTATATCTTGAATGTTAAGATTTGTAAAGTATTTCTTTATAGTAAGAATTTTGTAATTTTGATATTACTTCCCATATTTTATTATCTGTTTGTCTTATGTGAATTTCATTTACAAGATTTGTAATTGAGATTACGTGAGTGGATTTTCTATAATATTATCTTTTAAATTATTTTAGTAACCTTTGCACGAATTTTCGTAGAATATCTGATTTTTACTTTTATAAAATTGCTGTTAGGAGTCTTGACGACGAAAAAACATAATTATTATTATTATTTTTGACTGATTGAAAGAGATCTTTTTCTGCATTTTATAATTTGAGTCTTTTATCAATATTCCATTTATATTCCTATACAAAATGCTTATGGACGTATATTGTACATAAGGAAATGTTTTAATAAGTATTCTGGATGTATTAATCATATAAGGAGAATTTAATCATACATTTGAATACGGAAGATTATATTTATATCAAAGGAACACTTTTAAAGAAGAAATCAGATTTCTTTTGAATCATCTTGGAATAAGAATAACTCATCTGGATCCCATATTGAACATAACCTGGTGGTTTACTCTGCTAATTTGGATTATAAGTAACGCAGCGACTAGGATATTATCCAGAAATTTGAATCGAGCAACGGACATTCATTCTTGACGTATTAGATAGAAATTTTCCTGTGAACTTCATACAAAGAACATATTGAAAATTGTGATCTCCAAAATTTTAACATATTCTTCAGGTATTTAAGTGTAATTGTTATATAATAATTTGTTAAAGATATAACATTGCTTGATATCACTTTTCTATACACGTTATAAACTCACGTCATCTCAAACGTCATTTTCCTTTATATTTATATGTCAGATTTGATAGTTATATTTGTATCTTGTGATAATTGATATAATTACATTTAAATATATATTTATACATAAATTTGACGCTTTCGTATTATTTCATGTATTAGTAGAAGTCTTTTTGTGTATGGAGAACTTACTTTTAGACCCTTGAGATTAAGCAGAATCTTTGCAATTATTATTTTAATATCTGAAGTTTTCGAGCTAGCATTTTGTTATTTCATTTTATTTTTCATTTATTTTTATTTCTCAGCATTCCGCGTTATTACATTTTTGGCACCAGCAACGTGGGGCAAATTTATACATACACAAACAGTTCATATTAGATACATGAAATAAAAAGGTGCAATATATCAGTTTATCAAAATAAATAAGGAACGTAGTTATATTAGAAATTGTATAATAAAGATATTTCTATTAACATCAATTACAGAACAACTTATATCATATTATCTATAACTTAATAGACAACTTTTACAAATAAGATATATATTACTTCATATTATCAACCATGGAAACACGTTCACGTTCCGGTACAAGAACAGGAAAATCAGATGATGGTCAGGAAATAGGTGAAGGAGAGAGGTCCACTATTACGGAGGTTCATGCTGCACAAGAAGAAGCGCCAGTCGATCAGATGAAGATCATGTTTGAAGCGTTAATGGGAAAACTTCATGAAAATCAACAAGATATGAAGGAGGAAATAAGGATAATGAAGGATGATAATCAACAAGCAATGAAAATACAGACAGAGAAGATTGAAGAAAATCAACAAGAAATGAAGAGGATGAATGAAGAGAATCAACAAGAAATGAAGAGGATGAATGAAGAGAATCAACAAGAAATGAAGAGGATGAATGAGAAGATGGAACAAAACATAATTACTAAATTAGAAGTGATAATACATTTACAAAACAGGCAATGGGGATTGCAAGTAAAGAATATCGAAGAAGACAAAATAATTACAAGAATCCAACAAGAAGAGGTAATATGCAATCCGGTACTGAAAGAACAACATTTGAGTACTAGTATGAACACTAATAACAACAAAAAGGTAACTAAAATTATCTCTGACTGTAAATTTAATAAACCGTTGAGATACAAAACTAAATCTAATTTACGTAATCAATTTCATATAAATGATAGAGCATATCAGAATTTTCTATTAACTTATGCAAAAGAGTATGATAATTTTAATATAGAGACATCGGGGATAAATCAAATTAATACTAATATTCATAAAATTAGAAACTTTATTTACAATAATGCTACTATCATGACTCAAGTAAATAATATTTATATACTAAACACAACTCTAATTTTACAAAACTCATTTATATACACTGACATTGATGAAACATTTTATAAAGTAGGAACCATGAGCAATACTATAAGTAATGTATATTTTAATATTAACAATTTTCTGAACACTTTATTTTACATTAAAAACAACACCAATCTACACACTTATACAAAGTTGGCGTTTACACAAACACTTATAATTAAAAACCTTCACATAACACTTGGTAGAGGCAATATGATATTTGTATACATTGATAACAGCATTAATATCCATAAAATCGTTCGTCGGAAAATAATAATTTAAACATATTATGATAGAATCTCGGTGTTCTAATATTCATACAATGACGAACTAAGCAAAGATGGGGTCATGATTTCTTATAACTCACAAATTAAACTAATTAGATTTATATATAATACTAACAAAGATATGCAGATTACTTTTGTATTTAAAAAGAACATAATATAAAACTTAAATATATTTATGAACGTATAACAAGACAAATTATTAACATATTTAAAGAGGTATTACTTCTATAACTGGAGCTTAAATATTAAAACTGTTGAACAATAATAAAGAAATATTATATTCTGAGTTTAAAAAAAATAACGTCATATATTCTAATGGTATAGATAAACTTACAAAAGAACAATTATTTAAATAATTTTGTACAATAAATCAAAATATATAATGGGGAAAACGACCACATATAAGTATGTTAAAGTTAATAAATGAAAGATTAAACGTTTTATATTGAAACAGATAGTTAGACTGAAAATAAATATGAGGCTTGATGAATTGATAATTGAAATGGATAAGGTACAGATTTATAAAGTTAGTAGGAAGCATTATATGATTATGGGGTATATAGAATTAATTATGATTAATAATAGATAAAGACAAATAGGTCTTATTATGGGTAGATTATATATGTTAAAGGAATGGATATGAAGATTTGCGTATGGTTTGGAAAGCGATGATTTGTATGTATGAGAAGCATTATTTATTATGGAAGCTAAAACTTATATGGAAAGATATCATTTATAAATGAGGATTATATATAACAATTTATTATAAGAGAATATTAAGCTTATACCATCAATTCAAGAGATTAACAAAACAATTACCTCAAGTATAACAACATTTTCTAATACCAGAATATCGAATACAAATAAAACAAGAATTTAATATAAAATTTAGATTACAGAAAACAGCCCAGTTTTTCAGGTATGTTACAGGTCGAAAAGATTTAATTATATATATTTAACTCATAATAAATATTCAACTAGTAATATAAATAATTATTTACAATTCGGAAAAAAATAATATATTCGTATACGATAATTTTATTTTTATTAACAATGACTAGTTAATATTATATTTTAAAAATTTTCCTATAATTTAAACATAAAAACTATGTTCCGATTTAGTTATGTAACACTGATATATTTTGTTTTATGGAAATAGTTTCTTTAATATACAGTTCTTAACTAAGTATTGTATGAACGTTATAAAAGTTTTAGTTTGTTGAGTTTCTTCACACATATTGAACAATCATTTTCAGATTTACAAGACCAGTATTTTAATTGACTATTACAAGATACAATCTTCGTTTTTAATTTTTTTTTTTTTTCTTATATACCTTCTATTATTGAATTTAATTTTCTGAAAAAATTCCGACTTAATCGAATTTATTTCATTAACAATGGGGATAATGTTGTGAGTCAACCTACCCTCTTAATTAATTCTTTTACTAATAAGTTTTCAGTTTCAACAATGTTATATCTTGAATGTTAAGATTTGTAAAGTATTTCTTTATAGTAAGAATTTTGTAATTTTGATATTACTTCCCATATTTTATTATCTGTTTGTCTTATGTGAATTTCATTTACAAGATTTGTAATTGAGATTACGTGAGTGGATTTTCTATAATATTATCTTTTAAATTATTTTAGTAACCTTTGCACGAATTTTCGTAGAATATCTGATTTTTACTTTTATAAAATTGCTGTTAGGAGTCTTGACGACGAAAAAACATAATTATTATTATTATTTTTGACTGATTGAAAGAGATCTTTTTCTGCATTTTATAATTTGAGTCTTTTATCAATATTCCATTTATATTCCTATACAAAATGCTTATGGACGTATATTGTACATAAGGAAATGTTTTAATAAGTATTCTGGATGTATTAATCATATAAGGAGAATTTAATCATACATTTGAATACGGAAGATTATATTTATATCAAAGGAACACTTTTAAAGAAGAAATCAGATTTCTTTTGAATCATCTTGGAATAAGAATAACTCATCTGGATCCCATATTGAACATAACCTGGTGGTTTACTCTGCTAATTTGGATTATAAGTAACGCAGCGACTAGGATATTATCCAGAAATTTGAATCGAGCAACGGACATTCATTCTTGACGTATTAGATAGAAATTTTCCTGTGAACTTCATACAAAGAACATATTGAAAATTGTGATCTCCAAAATTTTAACATATTCTTCAGGTATTTAAGTGTAATTGTTATATAATAATTTGTTAAAGATATAACATTGCTTGATATCACTTTTCTATACACGTTATAAACTCACGTCATCTCAAACGTCATTTTCCTTTATATTTATATGTCAGATTTGATAGTTATATTTGTATCTTGTGATAATTGATATAATTACATTTAAATATATATTTATACATAAATTTGACGCTTTCGTATTATTTCATGTATTAGTAGAAGTCTTTTTGTGTATGGAGAACTTACTTTTAGACCCTTGAGATTAAGCAGAATCTTTGCAATTATTATTTTAATATCTGAAGTTTTCGAGCTAGCATTTTGTTATTTCATTTTATTTTTCATTTATTTTTATTTCTCAGCATTCCGCGTTATTACAATATATATATATATATATATATATATATATATATATATATATATATATATATATAATAAGTGTTCATTTGAAAAGACAATCTAGGTTACTTTGAAATTTTGATAGAATAAGACGCAAATATATTAGTATGTGTTTGTATGTATGAAACTGTCAAAATATACGACTTCGTAGGTTAAGTAGTAAATTTTAATTAACGACATACTTCAAAATATTCTCAGTAAATCACATGCTACTAGATTGACTTTTCAAATGAACACACGTTATATATATGTATATATATATATATATATATATATATATATTTTATATATATATATATATATTTTATATATATATATATATATATATATATATATATATATATATATATATAGTAAACCTAATCAGTAGGCGATTAAAGGTCTGTATATTACTTCAAAATACATGTATTTAAAAAACTCTACCTGTTTCGGCTGTATACGCCTTTATCAAGAGAATACAAAATATGATTCATATTTTGTATTCTCGTTTTATCAGAGGGGATGCAAGCGATGTAATATCCACTTATCTTTTAAAAAGTGTGTTTAAAATTTAATTTTGAAATTATGTTTTGTTCTTGTTCTTCTAGTACAAGTTGTGTAACAACACTAGAGATAGAGATAGATTGTTATATTGGAAGTATGTTATGCTTATGGTTAACTCTATTGCTTTTTTTAATTCTTCTAGTATTAGGGATGTGAAATTTTGTAGTTGGTTCCAATGAGTTTTTATTACTTTTATGACAACGTCAGTGGCTATATTGATATACATCGAAATAACATCCAAGGAAATATAAGACACAATATAGAAATCCTTGGATGTTATTTCAATGTATACCAATATACCCACTAACGTTGCCACAAAAGCAATAGAAACTCATTGGAACCAACTACAAAATATGGTCAATAATTCAATGTTTTCAATTTCATTATCGTTATTGTACACCAAATTTTTCGTGTTCCCATACATGAAAGTCCATTGGATTCAAGTCGGGTGATCTAGGTGGCCATGCAATAGGCTCACCTCTATCTATCCATGGGCCACCAAACGTATTATTTAAATGCTCACGCACTTCGTAAATGTTATGAGGTAGAGCACCATCATGCAAAAACCACATATGTTGACGCACGTTGCTCCAGGAGGTGTTCCTGTGTTGCTCACATAAGTGTGAATATCTCTGTTACTTTAAAACTTTTATCACAATTTTTTTCATTTGTCATTATTTTGTGTGTACTATTTTCAGTTAAAATTAAAACTCCAACTTTTTTATCGCCCTGTATATATATTAATTGGAATTTCTAAATTTTCTTGTCCGTATTATAATACAAAATAAAATGTAAAAGTTTTTCTTTGGAAGTAGCAGCCCGGTAATGAAAACAATATTTAATACATAGAGTATGTATACTACCTTTTTTCATACTGTGATTTTATTAATTCAATAAAATTTATTAAATAAGAATAAAGCGAAAATTTATTACATAAAATGTATCTGCTCTTTCTGCGATCCACACTTCCTGTTACCGTAATTAACTTCACAAAACGGAGAATGTCTTTTTTGCACAGTAAAGTTGTCAGAAGTCTTGTGGGTGTATTTTTTACCAACCTTTAAAAAATTAAAAATATTACCAGTGCCTTGTATCTACATAACACTTGTAAGTTTATTTCTTATTATAATAAAAACATTTAGAGAATACCACCTACGTCATATGTGGTATGAACATATAATTGGGCAAGTTCTTTATATCCCATCTGATCCAGTTTAGAGGTGTTTCGTGCCGCTTACGATTAAGTTATTTTGGTGTTTATGTTTTGTTGTTACTCGTAAATTATCGTTCTTTAAATAGTTGTCTTTATCAATATTTCTATATTATTCGATCGGTAAGTTTAAAAAGTATATATTTTATTCTATTATATAAATAATTAGAAATTATTTATACAGGGATCACAGGGATGACTTCATCATCGAAGAAAGTTGGCATAAAAGGCGAAGTTATGCACAGCCACAAATGAACATGCGGGATTGGATATTTTCTTACTTTTCTTAAATCTTTTGTAAAACTTCAAAATAAAAAAGTAGAACATTTTGTTACTTTTTTATACTCCATATATTATATATAATGGAATTAATATACATGTATTAAACTGTACTGTTTTTATTGCATACATATATTGTAATATTACTTGGAGAAAATACAATTTTCCAAATAATTTCATCTTCCATATCTTACAGATGTTAACTTGTATTAAATATAACAATATACTCTTGACAACATGAAATATTTATATGTATCTTTATTGTAGCTTGGAATAAGCCAATATCTATTTCAAATTATAATAATTATTCTATTCACATTAATACTTATTAATTATTGTAAATAATAATTTGCTTCCCTAATATCAATTAAATTCATTAGAAATATTGTAGTTTTATGTAAAATCATAATTTTCACAATTATGAAGTTTTTCAAAAATCATCCTTAATATCTCTGCCCTCTAAATCACCTACGCTTCTGGCATTTTTTGTTCGTGCATGTTTGTGATGACTAGGGAACGGACATTCTTACCACATGACTCGGCGTAATTCAATGAAGTATTTGTTAGACTTACCCGGCCATCTGGTCCGCAGCGTTAACAATGCACAAGCCCGCTATTGTATTCGGAGAATATATTCCATTAGACGCAATCGGCAATTGGAAATGTTTATAAACTTCTTGAAAATGTTTATAAACTTCGCTCAGAACATCCCGGGGTAAATGAAGATTTTGTGTTTGACTTACTCGGACACCTGCTCTCGCCGCGAAAACAATAACAATATAGTCATGTGGTAAGAATGTCCGTTCTCTAGTGATGACGTATGTGGTATTCTCTAAATGTTTTCACTCTACTCCTTTTCGTTATGTTTAATTTGATTTTTATTTATATTCCTCTGTCTAATGAGCCATTGGATCATCACCTAATTACGTGAATATCTTAAAGATACAGAAAGAATATAGAAGAAATTTCTTAACACATCTACTCTTTTTCTATGATGGGAATTATATGCGAGATATTCTCATTCTCACAAGGTTGAGCTTAACCAATTGTATTTGAACACCTTTACGAAAGATCCAGAGATTTATATGCAAAATATGTGCATATACTTAATTAATAAAAATGTAATATAATGTAAATATTAATTAATAATAAAAAAAGTAATTTAATAATAATCAATTTTATAATTAATTTGTTTACTTTGAATAAATACAGCTCGGTTAAGCATATATTATTTTTCTCAAGAAACCAATTTAACTATAAGGAACTATCGAATAATTGCAAAAGCTTATACCTAACTTTGACTGCTAGTAAGGGTTGTAAATTTAACTTTGGAATTTTTATTCTTACTAAAACATAAAATATTAGAAAAATCCGAATTTTAATTGTACCAGTGTAAAGTACAAAGATGACGGTCAAATACTCTTCACATCTCCGCTGATACGATACATGAAAATCAACATTTTTATGTATTGAAGTAGACGCTGACATATTTGTTTTGTCGTTAAGTAATGTCGTTGCAGACGAAGGTGAGCTATAATTATGGACTGGTAACTGTTACTGTATTTTGAAGAGACTGTAAAATTTTGATTTGTATTCGATTTTTACTGCTAGTCAGTTGATCAAAATATTACACCACAATCCTTGCAAGATATCCAAACATCGTCTTTTTCTTTAATTTAACTAAATCTTCTCCTATATTTACTAATAACGCTGAACAAGTTCTGTGAAAACAATAGCCAGTATATTGTTCAGGATTAAGCAAATTTCAGAATTGAGCTATTACTATAGGATATTTACTAATTAATTCCCACAACCTATCTACTACACTTTCCATACTAATAGTAAATAAAGAATTATGAACTAATTTTATTCATATTCATTGAAATCTTATAAAAGGGGCCATAAATATGAAAGGAACGTGGTACTTTTGTTTTTCGTATTATGCAATTTAGATAAGAGTATATTTCCAGTATCCTTTAGACTTCAGACCGTTTACTATCAATTTTTTAATTAGCGCTCATTCGCAAGGAGCTAATTCTGGAATTTAACATTAATAGCATAGCATAATTTGTATTTATTATCCTCAGATGTCTACATTCGAATAATGTAAAAAGTTTATATAGAATGAACAGAGAAAGTTCAAAATTAGGATGAAGGAACACGAAAAAAAGCTATAAAGACAAGAAAATGGACTCTACATTCGCAAATCATTATTTATTATCTAGTTGTAGATTCAATAAAAATTTCAGAATTTTACACATTCAGGATAAAAGCAAAAAACTAAAGTAGACAAAATTTAGAAATCAACAGGTATAATAAGTTAATGCGCTATATTAGTGCGACGTCATATTGCGGAAGGTTAGTTCCCATTATCCAAACAATTTTTTTACGTGGGTTTTTGCAATCTTCAGAAGCTTATTTACATTTGTTTCAAAACTATTGTGTTTTAAGACTTGAATATCAACTGATTTAAGTAAGTTTATATATAGTATTATGCGTTTTAGCATCATTTTTATTACAAAGTTTCAACAAACTTGAAATAATTAGCATAATAGTACCAATATAACATAACCTCAATATGCGATTCGTAATGTTTTGATTTGTTTTAGTGAGTATTTTATTAAATACGAAATTTCGGACAAAATGTGCGCGCTATCTCGGTTTCATATGGCGTACTAAATATAGTATTGCTGCTAAGTCTTTGTAGGCTCTATATCTAAAAGGATTATAATCAAACATCGAAGAAAGTTTTGGTATGAAGAATGAGATAGTTTTTAGCGTTATTTTCACCAAAAAGTCTTCGTTGCTCATATTCTTTAGAAATCTATGAATAAATATGGTTAATTATAAGAGTATGCGACATGGCAACAGTGTATGGTACCAAGGATACAATAAAAATGCAAATCATAATAGCCTAATATTCACAAAATAATATTCACAAATTTTTGAATAGGTTTTTGGGTAAGTTTGATTATTATTAATTGTTGTAGTAATAATTAATTGTAATATTTTGCATAAAAATTACTTTTTTCTATTCCGGTGTCGCAAAGTGCTAATTACGATACCCCGTTGCTTGGTTACACAGTATCGTAATGTATTACTTTACCGCACTCTAATTTTTTTTTTCGAAGTTGGTCACAAGTGTAATAAGTAGAGAACGGACGCAATTTCCATAATACGCAATCGGCAATTGGAATTGTGTATAACGTCGCTCAGTACATCCCGGCGTAATTCAATGAAGTATTTATTTGACTTACTCGGTCACCTGGTCCCGCCGCGATAACAATGGACAAGCCAGCTATTGTATTCCGAGAATATAGTGCTTTTTAAAGTGTTTTCATGAGCGTAGATAGAAGCGGGGTTTTTATAATGTATTTTATTATTAGTTTATATTTCGTAAGATAAATAAAGTGCTGTGAGTAAGTTTCTTGTTTTCATAGTTTTAACTGTTAATTACATCGTAATTTTTGTGATAGATCCTGTTTAATATCGTTTGATTGAATCTATTTCTACCAATTATTTCGACGTAAGAGTGTGCATTGAATTTCGTTCAGTTTCAATAACTTACGCACACATTTTTAGTTTTCATTTATTTAGATCTAGAGCATTGTTTAAGTTACTTTTTCAGACATGATATGGAAGAATATCGAGAACGGCATTGTAAAACAATGGCGAGTTGGATTGACGGTCATACTGATTGTATGGCCATTGTCAGTGATTCCGAAATTTATTACAAAATCCGTAAAATATCGTCAAAAATTCGTCACTTAGGATCGCAAACACATCTGAACTCTGTAAAACTTTTATGGCGGCTAATATTCCATTAAATAAACTTAGCAATCCCACTTTAAAAATATTTCTTCAAAAATATACTGGACGAAATGTTCCTGATGAATCAACTTTACGCAAATATTATGATTCTAGGTGCTATACGAGAACAGTAGAACGCATTAGAAGACATCTTTTAAATCAATACGTATGGATAAGCGCCGACGAAACGGTGGATATGTTAGGACGCTGTGTGGTAAATGTCGTAGCTGGTGTACTACATCCAACTATTCCCTATAACTCATATGTAATAGCAGCAAGTGTTATAAATAGAGTTGATGCGGAAACAGTTGCTGAAACCATTAAGGAGGATATGCAAAAAATGCTTTATTCGGACGCCACGTACAAAGAAAAAATACTTTTATTTGTCAGTGATAGTGCTGCGTATATGTTAAAAACAGGCAGACTATTGAAGAAGACATATCCTAATATGCTGCATATTACTTGTGTAGCACATGCTCTCCACAGAATCTGTGAATATATCAGAGACACTTTTCCGGAAGTTGATAGACTTGTATCAGCTTTTAAAAAAGTTTTCAGAAAAGCACCATTCAGAGTAGCTCTTTTCAGGGAAAAATTTCCATCTCTGTCATTGCCTCCCACTCCAGTAATAACTAGATGGGGAACATGGCTGGAAGCTACTAGTTATTATGCTGAGAATTTCGATAGTCTAAAACATTTCGTAACACTGCTAAAGGAGGATGCTAGAAGTATTGGTGAGTGCAAGGAGATCACACAAATCCCAAATTTAAGAAATCAGTTGTACTTTCTTCACGAACACTTTGGGAAATTGCCAAAACTAATCACTTATTTTGAAAATCGAAATCTCAAATTAAATGACGGATTAACCACATTAGATGCGGCTGTTAATAATTTGAAAAGTATTCCAAGTGACTTCGGATGTGGCCTTCGGCAAAAGTTTGAAGCAATTCTTAATAGAAATCCAGATTTAATTACATTGCAGCAATTATGTATGGAGACAATTCCACAAAATCTAACGGCTAAATATGAAGAAATAAAAGAATATTTCCAGTATGCACCTATAACCAGTTGCGATGTAGAAAGGACGTTTTCTATTTATAAGGATGTACTTAATTCAAAGAGAACAAAATTGACAGAAGAAAACCTTGAGAAACTATTGCTAGTCAATATTAATACTCCTTTACTCAACTTGAACGACAAAATGAACAAATAAAAATGTTCCAATTATAGAAATAAAATTAAAAACTTTAAAAATACAACTTTTCAACAAATACATATGTATTTCGTAATTTTATAGATCACCACCCGTTTGTTTTCCAATTATATAAATAAAATTAAAAACTTTATAAATACAACTTTTCAACAAATAAATATGTATTTCGTAATTTTATAGGTCACCACCCGTTCGTTTTCCAATTATATAAATAAAATTAAATATTTTAGAAATACAGCCTTTCGCCAGTACTGCACTGGGTGGTAAGCGTGTCCGTTCTCTAGTAATAAGTAACTAAATCGTTTTAAAAGTTAGATATGGTTAGATATGAATGTTTGACAGTGATAAAAATGTAAATAAAAATTATAGAGAGAATAGTAGAGACATTTGCTAAAACTTTTTTAGTACTAATTATACAAAATATACTAATAATAATACTCTTGCTAAAGGAGTGTATCTATAAATTCGTTAACAAAGCTAGACGCTATAAATACTTCTATTTTGAATACTGCAATTGTTATATACTTTTACTGAAACACTAGAAGATTCGTGGGCATTAATAGATATTCCAGCCAGATTCTGGGAACGCACTTTATTTTGTTTGAATCCCTGCTGATTCACATTAACTAATAAATCACTGTCCATTGAATTAGAAGTTGGTGGATTCTCTGTGATTTTAGTAGACGTGTTAGGTGCAGTGTTAGATAGTATTTCTGCAACGTCTAATTTTTTTCTTGATGGAATTATTAATGTAACCTTCAACCACAGCGGAAGATTTTCATCCTCCATGGCGCTTAATTGTAATTAAATCTCCTCCACTATTAGCCAAATATGTTACACTGGATCGTCTAAAGCAATGTCCAGTGAAGAGTTCAGGATTAGGTAACGTCAAGTAAATAGCATCACTTTTTGATTGTATTAATACCTACACACAAGCCATTTCTATATTGCAGGAAAAAACGCCTATGTGTAACATGACTTGGACGAAGATGATAATATTTTTTCACCAAATCAATCCATAACCTTTGAGATATAATAAATTGTCTAGGAACACACGTCTTAGTTTTTAGCAGGTCAGCCATTATGACATCATTTTTAAACAGTATATCATCTATAATCATGTTTGTTATTTCTTCACGACGGCAAGCTCCATTAAAGCCCATTATAAGAATTACCTAACATAATTTTAATATGACTATTATAGCAAAATAATGTACAATAGTATATTAAAAAACAAGTTTCATAAGGCACCATTTTGCCGCACGAGATCAGTTTAGAAAACGAGCCGCGATAGCGGCGAGTTTTCTAAAGAGCGAGTGCGGCAAAAGGCCTTATGAAACGAGTTTTTTATACTATTTTTTCTATTTTGCGTTTTTTACATTAATAAATTGCTTAAATTGGAATTATTTAATTTGAAAGTTCAGAGTTTAATTTTTATATAAAGCATGCAGTTGGTCACATTGATACTTGACATTTTCAAATTTAAATCTTGCTATCCGCGAAGTATATTATATTACATATTATTTATGAATTTTCGTTAACATTACTTGATATTTCCTTTAAAAATATAAACATGAGTGACATAGAAACATATATATGTTGTCAATTGTATACAACATACGTTGTTTGTGTAAAATACGGACATATATCATATCTGTCAAATGTACATAAATTCTTAAAATCAAATGACAGCAATGATATTTATTTCTGTATTCGAACAACGCCAACATTGAAAAATGAAAAAAAGCGTATCGAAATGAAGCTCATTTCGATACTGTTTTGGGTTTCATAATGAGTTCATTTCGAACGCAAAATAGAAAAATTATTTTTTTAAACGCATAATTAAGAAAAATAATTATAAAGGCCGAAACATCTTAAGAAATTCAAAACTAGAACAGCAATTCAATCTGTAGGTAGTTAGTTATACATGTACACGCAGTTTAAAAATTAGTATTCATTTCACGTTTATGGTCAAGGAATATTTATATTTATAGTAATTTAATCGATCAGTTTCATTGTTTCAATTGGAATTTCATTCTTGAAAGTACTTAATTGTCTGATATCGCAGATATCGGTATATTAAATGTCAACAAATAAATTTAAAACTCCGTCAATTTCTAGTTTGTATAGTTAAATTGAGTGACTGTAATATTGTCTTCGAAAAATTATAGTTTCTAAGTTATATATTTCATTTTAATACATCTAAAAGTTGTAATACACCATCATAAAAATACATGTAGAAATACATGTAAGAATTGAAGCACTTAACACAATACACGATAATATTTTGAATAAAGGATGACAAAGGCAAATGACATTTTGTTGTTAGTAGATACTAAATAAATATTGGCAATATCTGGAATTAGAGAAATTACTTGAAATAACTACCTTTTTTAATTTATTGTGAATTTCTGAAAGACTTGTATTAAAAAAAGAAATGAATGTAGATAATAAATAAACAGAGACCAAAACCACGTGATACAACGTGTTTCAAAAAGAATTACATGTAGTTGTCCATGAATTTCTCCTATAAATTGTAATGTTGTGCATTCTTGAAGTGCGGATATAGATTCAATAGTATGATGGTTATCCATCTGTCACTGTCAAAATTTATCATCCAGAGATATAGCGATGAAATTAATAACAAGTACAAGTAGATTATTATTTATTTAATAAGATAGAAAAAATTAGTAAAATACTACTATAATTATGTTTTTCTATTTTGCGTTCGAAATGAACTCATTATGACACCCAAAACAGTATCGAAATGAGCTTCATTTCGATACGCTTTTTTTCATTTTTTAATGTTGGCGTTGTTCGAACACAGAAATAAATACCATTGCTGTCATTTGATTTTAAGAATTTAAGTACATTTGACAGATATGATATATGTTCATACTCTACACAAACAACGTATATTGTATACAATTGACAACAAGATATATTAGTTTCTATGTCACTCATGTTTATATTTTTAAATAAAATATCAAGTAATGTTAACGAAAATTAATAAATAATATGTAATATAATAAACTTCGCGGATAGCAAGATTTAAATTTGACAATGTCAAGTATCAATGTGACCAACTGCATGATTTATATGAAAATTAAACTCTGAACTTCCAAATTAAATAATTCCAATTTATTAATGTAAAAAATGTAAAATAGAAAAAATAGTATAAAAAACTCGTTTCATAAGGCCTTTTGCCAGACTCGCTCTTTAAACTAAACTGTTCTCGTGCGGCAAAATGGTGCCTTATGAAACTTGTTTTTTAATATACTATTTTCTATTTTGCGTTCGAAATGAACTCATTATGAAACCCAAAACAGTATCGAAATGAGCTTCATTTCGATACGCTTTTTTTCATTTTTCAATGTTGGCGTTGTTCGAATACAGAAATAAATATCATTGCTGTCATTTGATTTTAAGAATTTATGTACGGTCGCGGTCACATAAAAGCGACCGGCACTTTTTCCTATTGTATACATCATGTCACTTAATAATGAAAAAAGTCAAATATTATTTAATTTGTCATTAGTGTCATTACTTACAAAGCCAAAATTTATGAAAATAACACAAAATGTCAAATTAGTGGTCGCTTTTATGTAACCGCGACCGTACATTTGACAGATATGATATATGTCCGTATTTTACACAAACAACGTATGTTGTATACAATTGACAACAACATATATATGTTTCTATGTCACTCATGTTTATATTTTTAAATGAAGTATCAAGTAATGTTAGTAAAAAAATATTATTATAATAATAAATAATTACTAATAAAATTAGTAAATAATATGTAATATAATATACTTCGCGGATAGCAAGATTTAAATTTGAAAATGTCAAGTATCAATGTGACCAACTGCATGCTTTATATAAAAATTAAACTCTGAACTTTCGAATTAAATAATTCCAATTTAAGCAATTTATTAATGTAAAAAACGCAAAATAGAAAAAATAGTATAAAAAACTCGTTTCATAAGGCCTTTTGCCGCACTCGCTCTTTAGAAAACTCGCCGCTATCGCGGCTCGTTTTCTAAATTGATCTCGTGCGGCAAAATGGTGCCTTATGAAACTTGTTTTTTTATATACTATTTTATTACTTACTTTCATTGCTAAATATGATTATCATCGGCTTCTATTATAAATCCGTTAATGTGCTCTATTTCTAAAATCTTCGATTTCTTAGGCTCATAGCCTTCAGACAATCTTTTCAAATATGTTATTAGTTTAGAAAATTTTGAGATATCTGTATTTTTATAAATATTCAAACAACATTTTAACATCGAATATTTGGATGCCTTTTTTATTTTACTTTCTTTGTCAAAATAGGCGATCAAAATGTTTTCTGTTATAGTCACGATGTTATTTTCTTTACACCAAGTTATACATTGGTTATATTCCTTTTTATAAATGTGTCGAGATTTTTTTGGCAGAAGATTTTCCAAATTGTCTTCTGCAATTTTCCGAAGCTCTGGCGGCATGCAATTACTTATTTCGTTCATTTTGGTATTAGATAGTTACATAAATTAGTCTAAGATTTAAATTTCAAAACACATAATAATATTTCAAATATTAGAAATGTTCAAATTATAAGTCAGTGTAACCAACGTCAAAAAATAAAATATCTAAAATATTCGTATTGAATATGACTACTATTTTAAACATTTTTTAATATTTAAAAGGCGGAATAGAAAAACTAGTATAAAATACACGTTTCATAAGACATTTTTGCACACGTTCATTAGAAAACTCGCCTACGGCTCCTTTTCTAAACTTTGAACTCGGGCGCAAAAATAATGTCTTATGATTCTTATGAAACTTGTATCTTATACCGTATGAACGCCCGGGAGTGATTGATCTACCACAATGTAGTAAGACGAAGACGAATAACGAGTTTATGTGGTTAGGGTTGAGAGAGTATATTCAGTCTGTTCTACTGTCTAACTGTACGGGCGTTCCCTTTCTTTATCCAACACATTCTACATAAGATCTAAGTACGAATCAAATAATCTCTCTCTAACACATTGAATATTCCTATCAGTCGCTCAAAGTGTTCAAGCAAGGCGGAATATATTGAATCGGAAAACAAGCTTGCGACTGGTCATTCAGTTGCAGTTGCTCCTTGTCATCCGTACGTAGAGTACGTATAGAAATGTTAACAAATGTCCGTCGTAATTTTTATAACCGATTGGGTTACTGCTCGGCTCAAGAGGGTGGTTTATTTGAGCATTTACTAAATAATTAGTTTTTCTTTTTAGAATGTTCTTTTATTTAATAATTAATATTTATTACCAATAAAGGTATTTTAGCTAAATTTAATATTTTATAGGTAGTTTATTTAAGGAAACCATTTATTTATACTGGTAAACACTTTATTTATATTCTTGCAAGAATCGTTATCGTTTTGAAATTTTATGCTATTACAGAATACTTTTTATTTTAATTTTTTTCAATAAGAGTTACGGTTTTGTTTCATAATTTTATATTATTTATGTGTTTTCATTTGAATAAGAATTTTTTAAGTTCAAGCCACGAAGCTATGATGAAACTTATCATTAAATATTTAGCGATGAAAATATCTGATGCTTCGCCGGTAAGAATTATTATTATGCAGTAAACAAAAACTCTGCACTTTACGGCGGATGGTATTTTATGATACTTTCAACTATATTATGTCATTTTATTTAAATTTAAATGTTAAATTTAAAGTATTATGGCCGAAGAGACATAAACAAAAGTATCCGTTATTGTAGGGACGTTGACAGCCGGCATATGACTAATAGTGCGAAAAGCAACGGTGTAGTCGGATAAAATATCCAAATTCGTACATTAACCATAAATAATATACTACAAATATTTTTGTAGTTTGTTAAACAATTAGTTATTAATTTGGAATATTTATTTTGATACATCATTTATTAATAAACAACCATAACGTTTTCTTAGTTCACCACAATTAAATACGCCCTGTAGGAGTTTAACGTATGTAGCCCCTCCCACTTGCAGTTGGCCAGTCATTACTTATATATCCATCGATCGCTCGACGTTGTGCACACGGTATACTGTTAAAAATACTGTCGTGAACAAACAAACGGGACAGTGTCAAAATCGTTATGTCAATTTCCTTTATTTTTTAGCGTTGTAATTTTAACATTTGATTAACTTTCAAACTCTACGTCAAATTATATATCATAGTTGATAATTCAAAATTGAAAATGCCGCATTTTTCGAAAACTGATAAAGCTAGACTTGTTACTAGTTTGAAAAATGGGAAATCATTAAAAAGTGTATCGGTTCAATTTAATATTGGTAAAAGTTCAGCCGCAAGAATACATAAAAAAAATGGAGGGAAGAGGATAATTTAAATCGGAAAATAATTTCCGCACGTAACAAAATTTCGAATACGCAGGAAGACGAAACATTACTTACTGAGACTAGGCACAACCCTTTCAAAACATTAAAGGAAGCTATAAGAACAACACAATTTCCTGTCTCATCTTGTAACACAATGGTTACAAGAGAATGAAATTTAAACTTGAGATATCCAGCCCTACAGTCCTTATCTAAATCCCATTGAAAATGTATGGGGATTCATGAGATAGAGCTTCTACCCAGGAAGAATTTTGGGAGATTGTTCATAATACTTGGCATCAAATTTCTATAAATTTTGTACAGAATATTGTCGCTTCAATGTCTACAAGATTAAATGCAGTTTATTAACAGTGTTATTATTATAACGGTGGAATGACGAAATACTAATTATTTTAATGTAATAATTATTTTATTTATTAATAAATAATCTTTCTCTATCGTTTTTAGTAATTTTTATTTACATTTATTTTAAAAATGTTTAATAAATGTCAATAAGACACACATTTTTGACAATTCCTGACTTACTATTATGAGTAAAGATAGCCACTTAAGTAGTCACAATTTAAACCCATGCAGAAACAGTGTCCCGTTTTTTTTGCTCACGACAGTACTATTATAATGACTTTTCCAAGTACACACAAATATAAATGTAAAATTCCAGGTTGCAAAAATCGATATTATTCGAATATTTTTCCTGATTCGAGTTATCAAAATAAATATTTCTTCACTTTCCCTTCTGATGTTGGTAGAAAACAGGTATGGTTGAATTCTATTAAAAATTTTTCACAATTTTGAACAACATCTAAATAATGTAGTGTCTTCTCATTCCATCGGGTTCAATTGTGAGGAGGATGGAGTGGGCGTATCTTAACTAATTTGTCTTTTATTGAGCCTAAAAGTGGTAAGATTAGTACATTGGATACGCATGAATTAGAATATTCCTCTCTAATTATTCCAATTAATGACGAGAATGATTTTAATTATCAAGCTGTCACCTATGTATGTGGATTCTTGCTAAAAAAGCTTAATTTACCCGTTTGTGAGGTTTGTAAATCGTCTTTATTTTCTGCTAACGTAGAACCATATCACACATTTACAATGTTTATGGAATTTAGTGAATCAATAATCTTCTTTATCCCACTATCAGTTTGGCATTATATGCTAATGCCATTTACGATAAGATGGTTGTGGCGTTAAAATATTTTGGCCATGTAAATTCTATTCAGAAGAAAATGTTGGTAACTTTGCAGAAGGTTAGTTTTTCATGTATACTTGGTGTTAAATCCGATCATTAAACTTTAGTTCAAGAGGAGTTGCTAAATATATCTATGAGTTTAATTATTACGAAATTTTATGATGACATTTATGTGTCTTCTAATGATAGATCTCTGAATTGAAACAGTGAGAAAAATTAGACAGTTCATGCATTTGAAGAATTTGCATTTTTTTTATAAAAGGGTGTCCGGGAAAATGTGGGAAATCTCTGGGATGCTGATAGAACATGAAAAAATAAGATGACAAGTTGCTATAATTTTTTTTCCTACAGGCCCTTCCTATGGAGACATGAGTCCCTAAAGAACGCCCCTGGAAATCGATTTTTCTTGAATTTTTTTTAAAGTAGTTAATATAAACGCAGTGCTGTACCGTACATCAGATGCATATCTGCATACTCAATAAACTTGTATTCCATACTTCGAATAAATTCACAATTAAATTTACCACGAAATCAAAAACTCAGTAAATTAATATTGAATAAAGGGATATTTTATTTATTTCGTACCATAGTAATGTTTGCAACAGCAATAGGTTTTTTTTGGTGCTGAAAAAACTAAAACACACATTTTTACGAACATAGGACTTTTTCTCGTAAACGGTTCATTTTATTGACAATAAACGAGAGTTACCTTTTTTTTTAATCTAAGATTCAAGCTATCCAGTTTTATTTTTTTGAAGTCTCTATAATACAGGGTGTTAAAAATTTAGGCATTCAGTTGTAAAGATTAGCCCGCCCCTGGTAAACTAAAAAAGCTAAATATGTTTCGAGAACACTACTTTAGGAGATTCTTACTAGTGTCCATCACATTCAATTTTTATTAAATTATATTAAGTACTTTTAAAAAAATTCAAAAAAAACCGATTTCAAGCAGCGTCCTTCAGAGACGCATATCTCCGTAGGATGGGCCTGTAGGAAAAAAAATTATAGGAACTTGTCATCGTATTTATTCATGCTCTATATGTATCCGAGAGATTTCCCACATTTTCTCGGACATCCTGTATATTTGTTGAATTTTAAGTAACAAGTGTTCATTTGAAAAGCCAATCTAGTAGCATGTGATTTACTGAGAACATTTTGAAGTATGTCGTAAATTAAAATTTACTACTTAACCTACGAAGTCGTATATTTCGACAGTTTCATACATACAAATAAATAACAAATAATAGGTATTTATTGAAAACTATAATAAATGTTGAAAATGTTGTCCTTCAAGATCAATGAATGATCCTGATGATATTCTGCAATATTACTGGATTGTTATTAATTTCCATGCATTTCTGTTCGATTCTCTGTAGCATATCATTCAAATTCAATATAGGTGTTCGAAATATGTTATTTTTTAGATAAGGCCACAAAAAGAAGTCGCAAGGTGTTAAATCGCATGAACTTGCAGGCCAGGCAATTTCAGTATTTCGATTAATTATACGCTTATCAAAAAATTCTATTAAATAATCCAAAGATTCTGCAGTACAGTGACAAGGTGTTCCGTCTTGTTGGAAATATGCATTTTGTAGTTCCTCATCATGCAACTGATTGACAAATGGTTGTAAAATTTCCATACGGTACCTTTGAGCAGTTAACGTTCCCTGAGCAAATATTGGTCCAATGATTCGCCCTTGGCTTATCGCTGCCCAAACACCAATTTTCTCTGGATGTAGCGATTCTTCATTAATTACATCTAGATTTTCACTACTCCAAATTCTTGTATTTTGTGAATTTAGGTATCCCGTTTTATAAAACCATGCTTCATCAGTAAAGATGACTCTTTGCGAAAGTTCTCCATTATTGTTCATATTTACAAACCAATTACAAAACTGTAGTCTACGTGGGTAATCAATTTCTAACAATTCTTGTACTGCTGTGACACGGTATGGTTGAAGTTGCATATCTTTTTTTAATAACTTGTGAGTTGTACCAACAGAAAGGTTTATTTGTTGACTCAAATGTCGAACAGATGTTTGTGGTTCATTTTCCATTATTTCTTCAACACGATTGACAACTTGAGGTGTACGTTTCTTAACTGCTCCGCTGCCTGATTTTCTTAAGAGACTACCAGTTTCAGAGAAAAGTTTTAAAGTTCTATCCAAAGTATTCTTAAATTGTATATATGTAATCTATTAAAAAATGTGGAAACTCAACTTGAAATTCTACCATGCAATCTTAAACTGAATAAACCCATAAACCATCAATTTTATTACCACTTCGAAAATAAGCCGGGACTAAAAAAAAATTATGTTCTAAAGTGAAAGCCATTTTAAAACTGAGAAGCAATTTATTTAAACCAGAATCGACGCACGATTATTTTATGCACTAACTGATATTTGTGATTGACATTATCAAATGTCATTTGGATTTACGTTTACGGAACAAGAAACACATACTAATATATTTGCGTCTTATTCTATCAAAATTTCAAAGTAACCTAGATTGACTTTTCAAATGAACATTTGTTATATTACTAATGTATATCCTTGTGCCAGAGTTAAACTATTCCAGTCAACTAAAAATTCTTCAATCCTACATTTTGAGCTTTGTTGCCTTATTGGATAGGTAGCCTTCCAATAGTAGAAGACGTGATTACATGGTTCATTTCTTGTTTTAAGCCATAAAGTACTATCACTTGAACCTAAAATATGATTTAGCAATTACTCACATGGTATTTCTGAAACCAAGGGAATTCACCTGAATATTCTATCTCTCGGTTTCTGTCTTCAATATCCTCAGGCGGAACATCAATGCCTATTAATCGCAACTCTCTTATTCTATTTCGATATTTATCCACTAACTTGATAGATTTTTCAGCTGGAGAAACAGCTTTTAATACAGAGGGTGTGAAGTACAAATCCTTTGGTTCTGTGATTTATTTTCTTTGTACATTTTTATTAGTTTTCACTGCATTTATCTCATCTTTATTACAAACAGTTATTTGCATCACTAAAGGGGAATTATTGCCTTTCGCAATAATGCCGAAATCGTTCTCTAGCCAGAGTAAATCGTTAATTGCAACTACAATCGCGTATTTTACGGAAAAACGTGGTAATGGCGAGCCGTTGTTACCATTAACGGCAATACATGAGGTGATTTATATATATTATTCATACAATACTATAACTATAATGATTTACATTATTTGTAGCATATATCTGCAGCATTAGGTGTAAGCCTCACAACTGTTAGCAGAGTATCTACTAATGTTGAAAAGGGCAATACACTGGTCAGCCCTAAACGGAAGCATAACAGGAAGAAAGTAGTTGTTCATATTGACAACTTACAACAACTGACTGACACTACTGGGTGTGCTATCAGGAATACCGTGTACAACATGTCCAGAAACAGGAGGTAAGTTTTTCAAAATATACATACATTAGCATAATATAATTATTGTGTAATTACCGAACAACATATTACGCGAAAATCTTTGAGAGCAGTACTTTGTGAAACAGAAATTTTTATGGGTGACTTCATCACTGTGGAAAGTGCTACAGAACATAGGATATCACTACAAAAAAAGAAGGTCCTAAAAGGGCATTGATGGAGTTACCACACATCATATTAAAACTTGTGAAGTTTTTATCAAACTATTTACGACTGAAGAAATCTGGTATTTCTCAATTTGTATTTGTTGATGAAACTTGGATCTTCCCAGACGGCACAGTGACACGTTTGTTTACTATTATATTGATGAAATATATTCCATATTGTATTGTTTGTGTATAAATAAATTGCATCTATTTCTATTTAATAAAATCGTTGAAAAAGCAGTTTTCTTTATTAAACACAAAGGTTATATCTGATAAACAAACAATAGTATAAACAATAAATGTATTAACTAATATGTATGCATCCACTTCATTTTTACATATTTTATTTTGAATTATTACATCAACATAACCTAAATATCTTCCATGTTATGTCAGTTATTTGATACATATATCCTATATTAGAGAATCATTATTTATTACATAACAAAGATGCACATCTTGCTACTGTGCAAACGTCATCAATGACGTGCACGTCTTCGTATCGTGAAAGGCCTATACTAATGTAATGACTAATGATATTGACTAATTTCACTTTAATAAAATTTCAAGCCATGTTACAATTACTTGCAAACGGAAATATCATACGCTAACATTTACATATACGATAACCTCCAAAATTGTGTTAAGTAAATGCAAGTAAATGTATCGTTCTATCATACTCTATGTCAGACATGACTTCAAATTTCCATGGATTATTTTGACGCTGAATTTTTCTATATACCCGATGTAAAATTACTAACCTGATTGTAATTGTTTAACCCATTACAAGTTAAATTATGAATTATTTTTTAATAAAACTCTTTGTATATTAGTTCATAACTGATAGTAAATAAAATTTTATGTAAAATATTTTTATGGTAACATGCTCCTAAAAAAAAATTAAAGCGGCTAAAACTAATTTTTAAAATAAGTGGTTTAGATATGTATCAAAACAAGCCTTTTGTTTAAAAATATACAAGTAAATGAAAAGTTCAGATTCAAATTTCAACATGTTCAAGACTTTAGAGCAAAAAAAAATGTAAAACTTTATTAGTTCCTATTAAATATGTATAGTAAAGAAAATATTTGAACGTGTTTCGATATTATAAAAAGCATTCAAATATACGAGGGAAAGTCAGCAATTAGGTCACAAAAAGGTAATAATTAGCGAAATAGTTAGCCAAAAACAAATTTTATTTTTCAACAAAGTCTCCATCTACATTAATACACTTATCCCATCGCTTTATCAATGCCCCAATGCCTGCTGCATAAAAGTGTTTGGGCTGGAGTCTGAACCACGTGCGTACCTCTTGTTGAACACCGTTGTCACCCTGTTGCCGGATGTTCAAGAAGTTCCCACCCTAATTGCGCAATTCTCGCCTGGGTCAAGTGGGCCGAATGGGGCCTGGCATTATCGTGATGCAGCAATATTCCTCTCGTCAGTAGGCCTGGACGTTTTCGTCGAATTGCATCCCGAAGCAACAACAAAACTCTACAGTATGATTCAGCAGTCACGTTTTCTTTTTTGTTCTGGAAATGGGCTAGGAGCACTCCCTGAGATTCCCAGAACACGGTAAGCATAACCTTACCAGCTGAGGGCACAACCTTAAATTTCTTTGTTGACGGCGAAGAAGGATGTTTGCATTGCATTGAAGCACGCTTTGTTTCGGGTTGGTAGTGGTGCATCCATGACTCATCACCAGTAACAACCCTGTTAAGCATGTTCTCCCCTTCCACTGTGTATCGAGAGAGGTGTTGCAATGACAAACCCATTCGAATTCTTCTGTGTTCCTCGGTCAGTTGTCTAGGTACTCACAGTGCGCAAACTTTTCGGAAATTCAAACGATCGTGCATCAGTTCGTAAGCTAAACCATGAGAACACCCTATTGTAGTTGCTATACTGTCTATTGTTATCCGCCTGTCAGTTCGAATCATCTCTTCCACCCGTCAAAGTGTTGCATCTGTCGAAATCTGAATGGGGCGGCCACTTCGCTGATCGTCAACAAGTTTTGAGCGTCCTCGAGAGAATTTCTCGACCCAGTTATATACGGCTTTACGCGACAAACACTTTTCACCGTAAACAGGAGACATTTCCTTATGAATATCTTATGCAGAAAGTCCTTTTGCCCAGAAAAATCGCACAATAGCACGTTGCCCTTCCACAGTACAATCTTCGAGCACGGTCGCCATTTTAACACTGCCTGTGTTCGCGCACACCAACTGTCACTTGAGAATTATAAAGCTGGATTGTTGTGACACCTATTGACAAATAGGGAAACAACTCACTCCTATTTTCAGCTTTCCTACAGCAGTTTGTGACTTATTTATTGACTTTCCCTCGTATGAGGGTGAATCAAATATAAACTGGAATTTATAGGATTGTTTCCTTACTTGATGAAATTCCATTAGAACTATTAGAACAAATTTTAATGAATTTCACTACTTTTTACTTTACAAAGTTACGATCGTTTGAATCAACCAAGACCTTCGTCAGACATGTAACTAACTTATGGATATATCTTTACATAAATATGCTGTAACAAACACATGTTTTGGATAGTTGAGGGAATGGGTAGTCTTTATTACTTAAAAGTCTATGAACAAAAACTTTCACAAAAATATTGAACTACGGTTTATACAATACAGTTCATAAAGTGAAAACTAAGGGTCTACATTGCTACATTATGTTAAAGAGAGGTAGACCACTTTGGAACAATAAAATATATGACAGTCTGAATAATAAGATAAATAAATTAAGTAACGGTGAATAATTAATTGATAATTAAGGATATTATCAGTTTTCCTTAATTTATTAATTTCAAGTGACTAATAAATCAAGCTTTTTGCCCTTATTTTCTACATATGTGTAGTATTTTAAATTCTTTGTTAAACTTGTGGTTTGCTAAATTAATATGAGATACATATGAAGAGTCACTTTTATTATTTCTAAAGGAAGAAAAATGTTCTTTGATGCGTATTTCAAACGATCTGCCTGTCTGTCCGATGTACGTCATGGGGCAACTATCGCAAGTTAACTCATAGACTCCTGACTTTTTATTGTTTTTTGTTAAATCCTTGTTGTTTTTTTATAAATTTTAATAAATTGTTGTTAGTTCTATACGCTGTATTAATATCTGATTTTTATGCTCGAAGAGCCTATAAAAGTAATAATTTTAAACTTTTGTGATATGGCTTTTGTAAAGAGTTTTTTAGTTAAAATGTTATCTAATATGTTACTGTTATATTCATTGTTAATTAACGCTTAAGTCTTTAAAGAATATTTAGTGTAAAACGTATGCCAAGTTTATTTTTAAACAATAAACGTATTTCGAGAAGTTTTATCTCAAAAATCACTCCCAATTGCTTTAATTTTTCATTTAGTGTCGTTTTCCCGAAAAGATATTCTGCTAAGATTTTATTTGGTATGGATTTCTATATTTTCTATTGCATGCTTAATAATAATAATTTATTTCTTTCTAACAGGACAAGCCAAATAATAAAACGGGTCAAACGGGGTTACGAAATTGCGTTTACAGAATAAATTCATTTAATTCTATATGTTGTTTGATTAACCTACAAATCACACTATATCACCAATCTTTATTATAAATATTCGATTTGGAAACTTGTAATAAATTGTAGATATTATGATTGGTTATGCGAATGCGTAAGTGAGTCAATCGTGTCAGTTTAAATGGGAGCTGGATTCTGCATATACTTCTTTCCACGCCAAATTTTAAATACAATATATGTATGTATAAATATTTAAGAACCATTTAAAGCCCGTTTTACATCTGTCAATTTATTGATCAATTTCTAGAACTTGGGCTCTTGCAGGCGCGGCTCATGATGACGTATTTTGGTTTGCAGTACAATGATCCGAGTGCTTCGTGTATTCTCGTGTACTAACTGTAACGTTTGCTTAGTAAACACCGAAAACACACGAGGCACTCGTATCATTGTACTGCAAACCAAAATACGTCATCACGAGCCGCGCCTGGCCGTTCTTGGTTGTTAAGTTGGGATTTTACATCTATCAATTTCTAGTTCAATTTTAAGTTCAATTTCTAGTTCAAGTTGTCTTCAATTTTCAGCTTCAAGCTCACTACTTTACATTTATCAATAAATTGATCAATTTCTAGAACTTGGTCAAGTTCTAGAAATTGACCAAGACGAACATATTCTATTTTTCCCTCAATTTTCTAGTAATTTATTGGGGGATTTAGTTTATTGTATGCGGAGTGTATGCTTGTGTTTAATTTCCATATATGTCACCAAATTTCCCTAGTAGAGGCAAATCACCTCAAACAATATATTTTAATTTAGTAAATCTAAAACTAAATAAAATTTTGAAAATTAAAAAAAAAATATTATTAAATACTTAATTAACACTAAAAGTAATTTAAGGAAAATCAAAGGAAATATAAATATAGTATTTTGAATAGTTTTAATATCCAAATTTAAATATGTAATTAATTCTGAAGGAAATTGTAATTTATACCAATTTGAATATTTAATCAAATTATAAATTTGATTATCGTTTCCATTGTTCTAACAAACCAATGAGAAGTTGTGAAGCAGATTTCAAGGGGACGTTTTCTCTTTTTTACCGGCGTCTATAGGGAGTCGTTGTATAAAGCCCATCAGATACGGTCGCCATTTTTGGTAAAATAACAGCATTGTTCTTAGTCTGCATCTTCTAAGAATAGAGATTTAGAAAATAACAACGACTAAAAGTACTTAAAAATATATTTAGAAGATAGCGTAACGTTTAATGTATCAATTAAAAGTCATTTGAACAGCGTAAACCAAGTATTTAATAAATTATCAACTAAAGCATCATTTTGAACATAAATATTTTAATGGAGGACCAGATGAAAATTTAGAAAATATTGTTATAAACACACAATTCTTTGAATACCTACCCTTCTACAGTCATTCTTGGTCCTGATCCTAGAAGATACGAGAGATTTTTCCAGTTTCCAGTAATCTTTGAAGAAATACACCAAGACCCTTCCTTTTATCCGGACTTAACTTTGCATCCCGATTTAGAAGATACCTTAAATTACACTTATAAAAGAAAAATCATCTGGTAGTTATTTTAAAATAAATCGATAAACCTTGTCAAATAGTCGTAACTGAATGATACTAGGAAACTATTCAGAATACGTCTTCCCATATATCAATTGGGTTCTTCTTAATACTAATTAAAAGTTTACAGTCCATTCAAGAACTAACTTTCATTTATTTGGGTCAATTTAGATGTGAATTACCTCATCAAGGTTATTCTTTCTCCGAACACTTCGGTTATCAGTGCACTGTTGCATTATAAAGTTTTGATTCATGCATTTAGTGTTTTTTAAATTTATATTTCCTTTGAAGCAAACAATCTAACGTTTTTGTTGTCTTTCTTTTACATTTCCTGCAAGAATAAATTAACTTAGGTTATAGTAGTTTAATTATTATTTTTAGTAAAAGTTTTGAAAACAAATACCGACCTGTTAAGGCAGTGTTTTTCAACCCTTTTCATGACACGACCCCCCTAGTATCAAAAAATATTTCCCGACTCCCGACCCTTTTTTTTCCTGTATGTTAAAAATATTTAATCCCTACAAAAATTTTAGGCGTTTGCCTTATTAGGATTCGGATATAAATATACAATTAAGTACGTAAAACATATAATTTTAAATTGAATACGTGGCCAATTGATAACTAACAAACAAATACAAACATATTGTTAAGGCCGGAGACTCTCAGCGCCATCTGTTGGTAACACTCGGAACTAGTACAGGTTCCGAGTGTTACCAACGGATGGCGCTGGTAGTCCCCCGCGCGCTCCACGGCCCGCGCTAAAGGTCCACAAGTTTCGAGACGTTTCGTTACGCTTCGAGATGATTCTCGCTAGAATGCGCTGGCCTATAAATAGGGCGGTCGACCGCGGCCACGGCAGTTGAGTGCAAGACCGCGAAGCAGGTGGTCGTGTCGTCTGCTGTTTAGTTGTTTGAAGAGCGCGAATCACTTGTTTTACGTATTTATTTGAGTTGTTATAATTGAAAATGGATAAATTCCTGAAGAGATCATCAGAACCATCAACGCCTAAGTCTAGCAGTAGTAGTAGAATAAAGAAAAAACGTCTTTATGACGACAATTATTTGAAATTTGGGTTTACTGTGATTGAGAATAAACCACAATGCGTAATTTGCTTTGAAACTTTGTCAAGAGAAAGCATGAAGCCATCGAAGTTGGTACGCCACCTAAACAGAAAACATCCTAATTAAAAAAATAAACCCGTGGAATTTTTTGAGCGAAAATTAAAAGCTCTTGAACATAAAAAAACTGCTATAGGAAAAATGTCCAACCTAAATGAGAAAGCGTTGCTCGCTAGTTATCAAGTAGCTTTTCGTGTGGCTAAAGCAGGAAAACCTCACAGTATTGCCGAAAATTTGATTTTACCAGAGGCTTTAGATATAGCAGAGATTATGTTTGGAAAGCAAGAGGTAGAAAAGCTCAAAAGTATACCTCTCTCTGACAATACCATTCAACGCAGGATAAGCAATATGCCGACTGACGTTCGTGATCAAGTCATAGAAATAAATTAAGAAAAGTTCTTTTGTGTCCTTGCAATTTGATGAATCAACGGATATTGAGGGTTGTGCGCAGTTTGTAGCTTTTGTGCGTTTTGAATCCAATGAAATATTAATGGAAGAAATACTATTTTGCAAGGCACTACCCAAAACTACTACAGGTCAGTGCTTGCATGACACGTTCCTTGAAGCTACGCAAGATATGAATATCGATTGGGCACAAAAATGCATTGCTATTTGTAGTGACGGAGCAAAAGCCATGACTGGTGCGAAGAGTGGATTTATTGCTAGACTGAAAGAACAGATGCCAAACGCTTGTTGGATGCATTGCTTTCTCCATCGCCAAGCTCTTGCAGCCAAAACTTTGCCACAAGAATACAGTCAAGTTCTAAATATTATTATTAACATTGTAAATTCTATTAAAGGAAAAGCGTTGCGGACTCGATTCTTTCTAATCATTTGTGAAGATATGGGGGCACTACACCGCAATTTGCTTTACCATACAGAAGTAGGTGGTTATCAAAAGGCAAAGTACTGACCAGAGTTATGGAACTTCGTGCTGAACTATTAGTATATTTACAACAAGCCAAGTCACATTACTCTGAATTCATTTCTGACCCGGAATTCCTTTTGAAATTGGCTTTTCTTTCTGACTTATTTGAGCATTTAAATAACTTGAATAAAAGTCTTCAAGGGCGGGATGAAAATGTCATTACAGCAAAAGACAAACTCCATAGCTTTATAAAAAAAATTGAATTGTGGTCATCATCTATAAATCAAAACAATTTTGATTCATTTTCGTCGACACAGTCTTTCATTGAAGAAGTCGGAAGCGAGATAAACATCAACTCATATATATCTGGTATGAAAATGGTGTTAGATAATTTGAAGAAAGAATTGTGTCATTACTTCTCAGTGCAAGTGATATCGGATAACACTGGGCAAAGATGGATCTTAAATCCGTTTTTAAATGCAGCTATAAATGAGGCAAATTTATCAACTAAGCTCAAAGAAAATCTGCTGGAATTATCTGCCGATGGAATGTTACACTTGGAATTCAAGTCTGAAAATTTCGATACCTTTTGGTTAAAAAGATAAACAGAATACCCGGAATTAACAACCGAAGCTTTGAAGTGTTTGATTCCATTTTCTACCTCGTACTTGTGCGAGTTGGCATTTTCATCATGGGCCCAAATAAAAAGTAAACTAAGAAATCGCTTAAATTTGGAAAACGATTTAATACTTAAAGTTGCAGAAACGGATCCACGATGGGAGAAATTGATTGAACAAACTCAAGCGCAACCTTCACATTAAAATGAACGAGTACTCGAAGATTTTATTTTTTGTTAATGTGTTTGTATACATAACATAACGAGTATCGTTTTCTTAACTTTTTTTAATATATCTACCTTTTTAAAATTTATTGATTGAGTTCTCGCGACCCCCCTACAGAGGCTTCGCGACGCCCCAGGGGGTCGCGACCCACAGGTTGAAAAACACTTTGTTAAGGTATTCAATATCCAACTATTGTATTTGTTACCTTTTTTAGCATTCTTGGTTTTTAAAATAAATATTTTATATTGCTTAGTTTGAAGAGGAAGTTTTATTGTTATTATTATAACCGTAGATATATGTTGAAAGGTTTTTTATTTTTTTTGTGTCTACCTGTTTTAAAGTAAATCAAATTCTTGCTGATTTCACAGTTAGTTCTTTCTACCCAGAGATAGATGTCAGCTTGTATGGCAAACGGCTTAAGTCATCGATATAGATATCCCTTTTAAATTGATAAAATTAATAAAGGTTGTCTTTTTATATGTATGTTTATTTCCGCAGCTTTTAAAACGGACCAATTCACACGCCTGAGATATATAATTTATTTGTAAGAGGCTCATTAATATTCCTGAATGTAGTAAATTTCCACATTATACATTTTATAGCCGACTAAACGTGGGACATTAGCCTGTTGTGGTATCATTTCTTCCACATTGCATTTCGGGGTTTACTACAATATATATATAGATTAGCTTGATAGGCGACCCGTGAATAATTTTGCGGGGAAGGTATCCGAACAATTGGAGGGGAAGGAAATTAGTTATACAACTTAAACATCACAAGGATGTTGCATTCAGAAGTTGTTCTGGGCTAAGAATTTCATATGTTAACGAAAAATTTAGTGTTGGCTATCTTTAGTGTTGGCTTCGTGTTATATGTTATAAACTTTCGTTTGGATTTTTGTTTGTTTGTGTAAGTAGTATTTAGGACTATGGATAATAGCGTTAGTTTTACCCTTTTTTTTTATATTATTAGTTGTAAATTTTTTAGGTTAATATTAACTGGATAGTGTCATATTCTGAAACGTCAAACTATACAATTTTTGAAAATACTATTGTATTTCTTTAAATTCATCTGGCATAAGAGTTGGTATAGATCCTAAATATATTTTTACACGAATTACGTTTGTTTGTAATTTTCATTGAATTTACATTTTATGATATATTTTGAAGATATTCAAGAATGTGGAAAAGAATTAAATAGAGTATGGAGAAAAAGAATGTTTCGTTCGATTAAATTCTGCATTGAATATGTCTAAGAAGTTTATGTAATGGGTTCTAAATTACATATATTGATTGCAATACAGAAGCTAATCGAATAATATATTAGTTTTCCTTCATACATAAAATTTGAATAACCCCAATAGTAATTTAAATATAGCTATGTTGGTTGCATACACAATTATCCCCTTTCCCAGCACGGTGACCAGTCCACGAGCTATACATAGGGACCTATTTTAATATTAAGTTACACATCTATATTATTACTGATCTGTGAGATAAACTGCATGTGGCAGGGTTGCCAGGTCTAGTGATTTTTCACTAGATCTAGCGATTTGAGTACTGTGTTAGTGATTTAGTGAAAAACTTCAGTATTTTAGTAAAATCTAGTTATTTTACGTTATTTTACGTATTTTTCGTTTTGTAGTTTATATGAAATCATATATTTATCAAAATAGATTGCGTTATTTATTATTATTAAATATTATAGATCCTACGTAAAGTGACATCTATACCTTAGTAGTCGAAACAATTTTCTCGCAATAAATAATTGATATAATACATAAGCTCATTACGGGAAGTACCGTTCAAATTATTTTTAAATTTGTAATTTTTGAAATAATACGATGAAGGGTAAGTACCTATTTAAAATGGGAAAGTATAAAAGCTCTTGGCCGGGGGAATTTTGGATTAAATCATATTAGATATTTATGGTAGAATCTTATTCACGCGCGCCCAATCGCACTGAATTCTTTAAATAAATTAATTTTCGGATTATTACCATGTAAGTATTTACTGCAAATAAAACCGTTTACATATTTTTATTAGTTTTCCTAAATCTGTTTTAATTTCTAGCAGTTATTATGTCGACCACAGATCAACCATCTATTTCAAAAAAAAAAGAAAATTTATCAACAAAAATACAAAACTGATTGGGAGAAACACAATGATTACCAACATTGGATAGAAGCTAGTTCAAAAGGAGAAGAGTTTTCCAGATGTAAAATATGCGGTAATGACTATCTTGGAGGGATAGCTGCAATACGTAAGCACCATGATTCTATAAAACACCAATCTAAATCTAAATTAATCAAACAACAAAAATTCTGTGTTACGCAATATGTAAGAAGCTCTACAAGCACGGAACTTAGTACAAAAGAAATAGAAATAAGAATTTCATCTTTCATTGCAGAACACAATATATCTATAAATTCAGTTGATCATCTGGTACAACTAATTAGGTCTATAAATAATGAAAGTGATGTTATAAAAAATATTTCCTGTAATCGTACAAAATGCACAGCTATTATAAATAACGTAATTGGTCAATCAAGTTTTGAAACTCTAATAGAAACTTTAAAGTGCAGCAAATTTTCTTTATTAATTGATGAGTCTACGGATCATACCGGAATTAAAAACTTAGCATTAGTTGTGCGATTAAATCAAAATTTTAGTATAAATGGCGAATTTCTTGCTTTATTACCAATCTATGATGCAACTGCAGTAAATATACATAATGTTATTGTTCAATTTTTTAATAAACATATTGTTCGATATAAAAATAATATGGTAGGATTTGCAGCTGATGGGGCAAATTCAATGATGGGCATTAAGCATTCCGTCAAAACTTTATTAAAAAATGAAATACCACATCTTTTTACTGTAAAATGTCTATGTCACTCAATAGCTTCCCATGCTTGTGAAAAATTACCTTCTACAACGGAAAAACTGGTGCGAGAAGTATACACTTATATGCAATATAGTTTTAAACGACAAACACAATACAAAGAATTTCAGCAGTTTCTTGATATTAAACCCCATAAGCTGCTGCAACCTAGCCAAACACGCTGGCTCTCTTTAATTTCTGTTGTTAAAAGAGTGTTGGAGCAGTATGAAGCTCTTAAATTATATTTCCAAAATGAATCTTTCAATCAAATCGATGCATCTGAATCCATTCACAATCATTTACAAAATCCTATGAATAAATATTATTTAGAGTTTTTGGAATATGTTTTACCTGTATTTACTGATTTAAATAAGGAATTTCAATCAGAATCTCCTAAAATTTATGCAATATATGACAGAATGTTAGTAGTATACAAGACTATTCTAAGTTCTTATATAAATAATACATATTTGAGTAAAACTGATGGTAACTATTTTGCAATATAGAAACCCAGAACATTATGTTTTACTAAATGAAGTATATTGTGGCCCGAAGGCAGCTATATTATTTCAAGAAAATACTCTTTCAGATGGTGATAAACATAACTTTCAATTAACATGCTTAGGTTTTTATGTTGAAGCTGCTCATCAATTATATAAACGCTTTCCATTTAATGCAGAAGATGTAAAGACACTTAAGTTCTTTAAATCTTTGGACCCAAAACTTATTAAAACTACAAGTTCATTAGTTCCAGCAGCAAATTTTCATAGGAAAGATATTGATCTTCTTTCATTGGATAGAGAGTGGCGATTATTGCAAAACAGTGACTTCAATGAGGATGCAGCCGATTATATTTCTTTTTGGAAAAATATCTGTAATCAAATTAGATGTGACAATACTTGCTGTTTATCCAGAACTATCAAAATTTGTCAATTTAGTTTTAACATTACCTCACAGTAGTGCTTCGGTAGAAAGAATATTCAGTGCAGTATCTCTCAACAAAAGTAAAATCAGAAATCGGTTATCTGCTACTACCTTAACTGGAATTCTACACTCTAAGAGATTAATAAATAGTGATAATAAATCATGTTTTGATTACAAAATTCCTGTAACTGTAACAAATAAACATAACAACAATATGTATTCATCAGAATAAAAATATATTATTTAATGCAATTTATATAAGCTCTAATTTGTAATTTACTATAATTACCTTTTATTTTCTTGTAAATTATACTTAAGTTTAAAACAGCTTGTACAGTGTTATTGTAAAATAGGTACGACTTTATGCAATATTATACCAATAAATATATATATTATATATAAATATATATATATCAAGAAATTCTTGTGTTTCTTTTATTATTTACATACCTACCTACAGCTTTACATTTTTTTTTATTGCAATAGCTCTTCTTTCTTTATTAACGAAAACTAAAACTATACATTATATATACTACCCGTAATTAGACATATGTAATGGTTTCATTTATAATTGTGGTAACAATCTAGTGATTTTCTAAGTTCTCATCTAGTGAAAACAATTATTTTCACCTGGCAACACTGGCATGTAGGTTTTCCCATAGTAACGAGAGTTCAATTCTGACAGTAACGTTCAGATAAACGTCATATATAAGCTTTTGTATTTTTCTCTTCCAAAGTGAATTGTTTTGGCAGTGCTACTATAGAAAATATAAAACAAACGGTATTGAATAACGTGCCTAACAATACAAGAAAAACGAAAATCTCAATATGAAAGCAATCTAAATAGTGTTCAGTCGGCCACAAATAAAATATTTGATAATAACTGTACATTTTCTAAATGTAGTTTTAGTAACAATAAAGCTACTATTTACATATGTATTCAAAGAAGTGTTGTGTTTTGACGTTGGCCGTAATTCTTCTTCGAGCAGTTCGAACACTTCTTGGAAAGTTAGTTCTTTGCCGAGCTACTACAGCTGTCTTATATGGACATAGTAAACGAAGGCCTCATACTGTTCAAGATTTGAGACAACATGACTCCAGAACCTCCTAAACGTTCCACTGTTAGCGTCTCTAACCAGTTCCGTCTTATTTTTAGAATACATGTATGGTTTACGTTGTAAAACGCTGCTATTTGTCTACTTGACTGACCATTTTCTAAATGTAACAATATTGCTCCCTTTTGAAAATCAGTAACTAAATTTCTTATCATTTTACTAACGTTGTTTTGACACAAGAATGACAACTAATAAATGTTATTAAGCAGTTAAGCAGTCAATTTACAACAAGCAAAAATAGCTGGAAACTATTGTATATATGTTGTCAATATATGTAAAATACTTGTTTATGGGTTCCTTTAAACACACACTATATTAATAATAAAACGCACTAAATAACATTTAATAAGTAATGATAACAGTATTTATATATCAGTATTTATTTACAACTTAATTTACAAGCAAAAATAGCTGGAAACTATTCTATGTCCGCGATTGTATATATGTTGTCAATATATGTAAAATACTTGTTTCTGGGTTCTTTTAAACACACACTATTTTAATAATAAAACGCACCAAATAACATTTAATAATGAATAATAACAGTATTTATACGATATATCAGTATTTACTTACATTAATATAGCAATATCACACGACAGCGATTACTCGTTGAATGAATCGTAATCCCTTCCGAGCGGTCCTGCTTGCGCGTCTAGAAAAATCCGGACTCTGGTGTTTTTCCGGGCGGATCTCGAATGTTATGTTACGTATGGCGGGTGACGTCATTGCATGACTCACATTATAATCAAATACATATGTGTGCGACCGACCACTGCGACGTGTGTTTGCTCCCAAATGAGCATCCCTAGTAATAATAATAAATGTCTTTATTACAATAAAATTTACAGATATAAATAATAGATTGTAAGTTATATAAATCAGTGCGGGTTCTTGATGACGTACGGTGTACGCTGTTGCACGAATGAGACTGCTTCGTTTAAGCTTATATAGAGAATATATAGAGAAACAAGTAGCCGCAACCGAAATTGTTCGAAGCAGTCTCATCCGCGTCGTACGTCATCAAGAACTGTTCAAACTAAAATTACTGCCTATTGCTAAACTTGTCTAAATTTGAAATTAAAAATATGGGAAAAAGTACATAACATATCCTAACCTGATTTCTTATTCATTAATCAATAATCATTATTGTTCCTTAATAATTAACATATCTATTTTTACATGAGAAATAGCATTTTCTTTTTCGATATTTTTGAACATTCATTTTTATCGATGCTAAATATCAAATAACATCGATATTTTCCAACGATGTCCCAACTCTACATCAAGTTCGAATTCAAAGCTGCTTGAATTTGAACTTGGCGCACAAAATTTATTTGGCTTAAAAGATAGGTGCAATCACTGCTATTGGGAATTTACACGCCACCATGCGGTAAATTTTGGAACTAGCGTTGGATTGTCCATTGCAGTTTATTGGGTTCTATCGTTTGTTAAATTGTCTTGTGTTTTCATCTTTTCCTTGGTATTTTTTATTTTCGCTACTGTTTTATGACAAATTTGTCTTTCTAAACATCACCCATCGTTAGCATATTCTCCAGATTTTATCTTCTAAAATAATATACCGAAAAAATTAAAAAGATAAAAGTGCTGTAAATTGCATAGATTCATGTAATTATTTGATATTGGAAGAAAATAACACAGTGCTAAAGAAAAATCTTTCATATTATGCGCAAATTCAGTTAGGAATGGCCATATCAAATTTAAACGAGTGCAACTTCTTTATATTTGCTTCATATGACTCGAGTTACATCAATATTACAGTGCCTTTTGATAAAGTATATTCATATAATTTAATTACAACTTCAAGAAACAAGTATGTAAATAAAATGGTGCATGTAATATGTAAAAATAAAGATTAAAAGAAAATTTGAAGTACTTTTTAAGTTTAGAATTGCTCATGCTGTTGGAAATCATTAAATAATATGCAATAGAAATTTATTGCGTATAAAGTTATACCAAAAGCATGAAACGGTATATAAAGTTTTATTTAGCGATTTGTGGTATAGAATTCTTCAAATTCAAAACAATAGGATTTTGCACTTACATCGTGTTATTTAACAGCTCGAGTAAAATAACTGGTTGTTAAAAAGCTTTGGGGTAATTCGAGGAGAGATTGGCATAGAGGAGAGCTTGCCTACGATGAAATTGTGACTATCCCGCCGTTGTAGCGTTTAATAGTTTGTCGAGTCAGTGGTGTTAGTGGTAAGCAACAGGTTGCTTCGAGGTTGTACTGAAAAATAATTAATTTGACAAAGGTAAGGCAGCATGATTTTGTTATATATGCTAAAAATTATTTTATGAGTAAAGACGGCAGACTATGTGCCCGAACAGTAGCGTGATGTGGAGGGATCGAGTAGAGGCGTACGACGATCAATTCAGTTGCCGTTGAGACGTTGTAAGCGATACATTGTTAACACAATCGTGTTGAAAATGTCGGGAGTGTGTAGAAACAATGCACCGACTCGGTTGCATGCTAACGTAGTAAAGAAATTTTTACATCGGTTTCCCGATTTAATATATGACGGTACCGTAGTGAAATGTTTAGTTTGTGAAACAACTTTATTAACTTGGAAAGCAAGTCAGTGCCAAAGACATATAAATAGTGACAAACATAAATCGAATAATAGTGGACGCAGATCATATAATAAATTTGTGTGTGATTTAACAATGATGTTAATTGCGACCAATATACCAATGCAGAAAGTGGAACACCCAATGTTTCGTCAGTTTTGGAAGAAATACAATCCTACGTGGAAATTACCAGCAAGAAGTACGCTTCAGAATTACGTACCGTCAGTGCGTGAGAGAATTGTAAATCGTACGAAAAATACGGTAAAAAAAAATTCCTGTGGTTAACAATAGACGAAACTACAGATATTAAAAAACAGTCCATCCTAGCCATTCTAGTACGGACGCTGACTCCGCACGGACCTTTTCCTCCTTATTTACTAACCTGTAAACGAATGCAAGGGTGTACTGCCAGAGCGATATATGATGTATTAATAGAAACACTACACAAATTTGAGATTTTACCGAAGCAAGTGTTAATGTTAGTTACCGATGCAGCCAAGGTTATGTGTTCCATGGCAAACTTACTCAAAATGATTCAACCAAACCTGCTGCATGTCACATGTTTGCTTCACGCTTTACACCTTGTAACAAACACTATACGTACAACTTATCGATGTGGATCAACTGATAGGACAAACGAAAGCGGTTTTTCTTAAATCTCCGAAACGGATTCGGCTATTTCATTCGCTGTGTCCTGATATACCCGAGCCGCCGCAACCAATTCTTATACGATGGGGTACTTGGTTAGAAGCAGCATTTTATTATTATAAACATTTTGAAAAAATTAAATCAGTGATTTTACAACTAGATGCCAAAGAAGCAGCTGCAATCGGCTTAGCCAGGTTCAATTTAACAATCCTCAAGTTGCAGCAAATTTAAAAATTATTTACGACAGTTACGTTCCAATACTGGACGCAATAAAAAATTTACAGAACACTGCGCTGTCCTTATCGGACTCATTAACAATTATTGACCACGTAAAACTAGTGCTGCATATCCTTGAAGATAAAAAAAGTGATTGTGTCCGTGAAAAATTTAACAGTGTATTAGATAAAAATTTAGATTTTACAAAATTAGGGCAACTTTTTACCAATACTGAAGATCCGTTGTACAGATACAAAGAGCGCTTTAACTATGCAAATATAACATCTCTCAACGTCGAACAATCCATCTCTGTATATAAACATATATATACGTCGCTACGTACGAACCTTTCCGACTAATACAGAAACATATATTATGGTGCAGTTTTTTCATCGCGCACATCCGCATTTTTTTGCAAAAATGTAAACATGTTGGGTAAGTTATTTATGTTTTTTCTTAACGTTTTGTATAGGGATTCGATATATTTATTTTTAAGTAAGCGCACTGTTATTCTGCTAAACTCTCCACGCAACGCCACTGCTGGGGCACATAGTCTGCCGTCTTTATTTATGAGTAATTAAAATAAAAAATTTACTCTTGTTTTATTATAAATGCACATGTTTTCTTCAAAAATTGAAGGAATAAGTCTGTGGTCGTTCATTCCAACCTAACTTTTTGGTTATATATGCTATATTTATTGTGGTATATAGGATCCATTAAGGTAACAACATTTAGGAGAGATTGCCATAGCCTCATGAAGGAGAGTTTGCCATACGGCAATCTGTCCTTATAGACTTAACAATAAATATTAATTTAATATTATATTATATTTAAATATTCAACTTATATCTAATATGTTTCTTTCAGATGCCGAACTTTTATAAAAGAAAGCCTGGTTCCAGGCGCGGCTCGTGATGACGTATTTTGGTTTGCAGTACAATGATACGAGTGCCTCGTGTGTTTTCGGTGTTTACTAAGCAAACGTTACAGTTAGTACACGAGAATACACGAAGCACTCGGATCATTATACTGCTCACCTAAATACGTCATCACGAGCCGCGCCTGCCTGGTTCTCAACGTGGAACATGGGCTAAAGAAGATCTGGAAAAAGCAATACAATATGTAAAAAACAACAACTCCGTAAGACAAGCTGCTATCATATTTTCCATTCCCCGGAAAACCTTGGAATATAGAATGAAGAAAGGAGATATGCAGGGACCTAGTCACATGGGACCATCATGTCATTTGGGACAGGCGAACGAAGCAAGATTAGTTAAACATATCAAAGCTATGCAAGCAAATGGATTTCCCATGAACAGGGATGATGTGCGAAAGCTTGCTTACAATTTCGCAGAAAAATTGGGATTAAAACATTATTTTAACAGAGAAAAAGAAACGGCAGGATATCCATGGCTACTTCGATTTATGAGGGACCATTCTGATCTTTCTGTTAGAACTTCAGAGGGTGTAAGCCTAGCTCGGGTTCAGGGTATGAATAAGGAGGAGGTTTCCAACTATTTTAATCTGCTCCAGTCTATACTTGAAAAAAATGGCCTCCTAGATAAGCCATCAGCCTTATTTAATATTGATGAAACTGGATTGCAGCTTAATAATAAACCCGGTAAAGTAATTGTGGAAAAAGGGTCAAAAGTTGTGTCATCAGTAACCTCTGGGGAAAAAGGAGAGACTGTAACAGTTCTAACTTGCTGCAATGCCGAAGGTACGTTTATTCCACCATTTTGTATAATGAAGGGGAAAAACTTGAAGAAAGAATGGAACGATGGAATGCCACCTGGTTCGTCTATTATGATGTCGGAGAAGTCAGCTTATGTTACCACAGAAATATTCTTTTATTGGCTTAAAAATATTTTCTTTCTGAGGAAACCGAGTGGAAAGGTAGTACTACTCTTGGATGGCCACTCCTCCCACAGTTCTTCTGTAGAAATGTTGGATTTTTGTTCCACTAATGGCATGATATTGTTGTGTCTACCTAGCCATACAACACATTATCTCCAACCTCTCGATAGAGGAGTGTTCAAAGCACTTAAAAGCTATTTTTATTCAGCTGCAAACTTGTACATTAAAAATAATCCAGGTCGTAGGATAAATCGCCTAACGTTCGGAGGCTTACTAAATACAGCCTGGGGCAAGACAGCTACACAAGACAATGCGTCAAATGCATTTAGGGCTTGTGGCATTTATCCCCTAAACCCACACGCTATCCCAGAATATGCATATCTAAGCCTTCCTGCTGAAAATCTCACAATACCTGAGACAAGAGTAGCTCAAAGTCCACCAGACCTAACATCAGAAGAGCCATGTCCCTCAACATCATCAACCTCCAGCACTAATGTTAAGTTAGACAGTATGGAAAAAGCTTCAACAAAGCTGATTTCCAGACCCTCAACATCAGCTATAGCCGAAATTGAAGTGCGGTCAGACAGTGTCAAAAGATATCCAACAAAATTGACTTCAGATCTCTCAACATCAGCTGTGTTCGAAACTGAGGCACATTAAGGAAACTCCCACCAAGTTAATTCATGAGATTTCACCCATCCCTAGAGTTTTGCCTGTAACAACTACATGCTGTAGAATTAACGTCCCCCAAAAACATTGGCGTTTTAAAAAACAAAAGGAAACCTCTTCAACGGCATGTGAGAAAAAGGATTCCGCTCCGTGATCCTAGCCCAGAGTGTCAAGAAGATTTCTTGTCTGATGAAGATGATGATGCATACTGCATTTTCTGCACAGAACCCTTCAAGAAATCGAATGGAGGAGAGCGCTGGGTTCAGTGTACCAAGCGTAAAAAGTGGTGCCACATTCTGTGTGCTGCCCCAAAGTTAAAACATATATTTGTGAACTGTGTGGTTAGATACTAAAAATCATTTATATTTTTTAATAAAATAGTTATTACGGAGTTTTCATATGATTGTATAGTTTTTATTGTTTAATTAGCTTGGAGTATAGTCATGGCAATCTATCCTAAATGCGTATGGCAATCTCACCTCAGTGTTGGCAATTTCTCCTAACTTCTACGTTATCACTTTTTTTAAAATCATAATTAACTTAATTTTATTACAGTGTAACATGCCTTTTAATTTTATAAAACATATTTTTTATTATTAAATAGGCATAATAAAAACTAGAACTTTTAATTTTTAAGGGGTGTTAAATGAATTTAAAAAAACTATGGCAATCTCTCCTCGAATTACCCTATTATCAGTACAATATTCTTACATGTTTGAGTAGGCAGATGAAGTATAGCTTTTAAAAAAGATGTTTCTTGATGAAGAAATTAAAATCAATATAAAAGAAAACACCGAACCAACTTCGAAGACACTTGGTTAACGCGATACGCTATATACAAAACTATAAAGGTATACGTCCATTAGACGCCATCTTGGTAACGTTCGTGGAGCCACAATCAGTAATGTTAATTCCCAATTGCGTAATAGATTGCAAAAAACTTAGTGCCACTAAAGTATGCCTTTTAAGCGATATTATGTTAAACTTATTCATTAGTATTTGATAATACAAACCACGTTCTGGATAAGTTTCATCTTTGAAACATATGATGGATTTTAAGGATCTTTGGGTCCATTCAATCGTATTAATATATGTATTGTATAAACAGGACACCAGACCAATGAACCATGTTCCAATTTGGATCCGGCAAAAGTAGTGCACGAGCAATTTTAAATAGTGGATGTTCTTAAAATCTCTGCAATTCCTGTATACATATAAAATCTGGTATACACTACAGCTTGTGCTATGTGCTCAGGAAAAATAAATTTTCTATCAAATAATGTTTAAAAAAACTACAACTTTTTTAATTAAATTGACGTAGCTCCAGTAGTGAAAAGTTAGCATAAAAGCTTATGAAGGATTACTATATTTTTATTCGTCTTAATTGTGCTTCAATCATTAGTAGAGTTGCGAATCTTGCCCGTAGGACAGAATCGATGCCCCCACCGATACGTAAATGTGTATGTAACTTGATCTACGACATTTGTTTAATAGTTATTTATGCACCAAGGCCGGTTATGGGTATTATATTCCACTGAGGTCGACGTTAATTCAGCCCGAGGGCCTCTGGCCCAAGGAATTAATATCGACCGAAGGCAATATAATTGCCATAACGCCAGTGGTTGATAGAAGATTTTGTTTTTCACGAAAAATGTATTTCTTAAGTGGAAAATTCAAATTACATTGAAAAATTTCTGAGATTTCTGTCAACTGACATGTCGTTGACAGTCGTTACGCATGTAATATGACTCCTTGAATCAACGATAGAGGAAAACATTTCTTCTAAGGATAGAGTATCCAAGCATATTAAATTCTGTTACCGCATCAGATAAATCCTCGTTGGCTTGTCAAAGTACTAGTGGAGATGTTTTCCTTACATTTTACTGTCGAAGCATGGTTTCATTTAAACGGGTTTGTAAATAAACATAATTATAGAACATGGTCTATGAACAATCAAACAATCACATCGAAGTTCTTTTACGTCCTGGTAAAGTTGGAGTATGGTTAGCTGTATCTCGTCGTAGAAAAATAGGACCAATATTTTTTCATAATAACATTAATAGCCAACGATACCGAGAACAGATATTAACACCATTTTTAATTAAAGTACAACGAAACGAATTCAATGGTGGTTACTCCCAGCAAGATGGGGCTACTGCACATACAACTCGTGAAAATTTAGCGCTTTTAGAATATTACTTCCCTCATCGAGTTATAAGCAGAGGTGTTTGGCCAACAAGGTCACCAGATCTTACTCCGTTAAATATTTCTATTTTCGGATTGCTAGAAAATAAGGTATATAAGACAAAAATGAATAACTTAAATGACTTGATAAATACAATTACAATTAAATGTAATGAAATAACACCAAATGTATTGCAGAATATTTTTGACAATATGAAACGTCGTATTGCATTATGCATTCAACAGTATGGTGACCATTTTGAACACTTGTTATAAATTATAATAATTAAAATAAATAATTAGTTATTTACCTTGGTTGTTTGATTAATATCCCATCTTTAAAGTTTTCTTATTAAATAAATTAATAATATAAGTAGTTGTTATTAATTTCATTACCATACCTTTCGATGGTAAATTTTGACAGTGACAGGTAGATAACCTTCATACCATTTAATCTATATCTGCATTTCAAGAATGCAGAACATCATAATTTATAGAAGAAATTCATGGACAACTGGATGTCTTATACATATACATACTTTTTACTTCGCATGCTTGAGTTAGTCCGAAGCCGTAAATTGGATAGTAAGACGCCTAGTCCGATTCTGTTGTAATTGCAACTTTAATCAACACTTTTTATTCTTTGGTAATAAAACAAAAAAAGTTACTTAAAATATACATTTTATTATAAATTATAATTTCTACAAATAAAATATTATATGTACAAAAGTTTGAAAATGTAATAAGTAATAACTAATAACTAGTAAAATTTAAAACATTATGAATAGGAATATGTTTAAAAAAACACGTACATTATTTAAATATCATATATAATGTGTGTCATACTATTGTTTGAACATATTTTTTTTTGCAAAATTGGTAGTGCCTTTTAAAACAACAATAGTATGAACGAAATGGTAACCTTGAATTTCTTTTAGCGACAATACAGATTCAGATTAATAGCTTGAACCTTTTAAGATATTTATTATCGTAATGCAATAATACATGTTACAAATATTGGTTTAAATACGCATCATACAAAGATTCGTTGTACAAAACGATACATGTGTATAAGCGTACGAAACGCAAAAATTGTTCTAATAAAAAAAAGTAAATGTGTTTTGCAAATACTGTAACTTATCCAAGGAAAATATATTTATAACTACGTCAACATTTTATTATATCAACTAATATTGAAATAAATAAAAAATATATTTTGGGGATTTAATTTAGATATTTTTGATCAGAAGAAAAATTAAAAAATAATGAATTAATTTAATAATTTGTATCAAAATTAGTAAATACTTTAAAAAAGGACTCTACAATCTATATGCATGTTAGAAAATTCCAAGATAACAAAAAAAATCGAAAAAATTCTCTTTTGAAACGTGGTGCTGGTGAAATATCTTGTGATAAAGAACGAAACATTATTTCAATTAAATTTTTTGACGCAACATCGAGTGTGATAACAATTTACTACTTCATAGGGGTCGATGTTGTGTCAAAAAATTTAATTGAAATAATATTTCGTTCCTTATCACAAGATATTTCATCACCAACGAACACAGATACAAATTTAAATTTGGATCAAAAACTAATAGATACTTTAAAAAAGGACTCTACATATCTATATGCATGTTAGAAAATTTCAAAATATGTAATAAAAAAAAAGAGCGAAAAGAGATCCTCTTTCGAAACGTGGTGTTAGTGAAATACCTTGTGATAAAGAACGAAACATTATTTCAATTAAATTTTTTGACGCAAAATCGAGTCTGATAACAATTTACTACTTCATAGGCGTCGATGTTGTGTCAAAAAATTTAATTGAAATAATATTTAGTTCCTTATCACAAGATATTTCAGCACCAACAAACACCGTCATGAATTTAATAATTTGGATCAAAAATTTGTAGATACTTTAAGAAAGGACTACATATCTATATGAATATTAAAAAATTTCCAAATAATCAAAAAAAAAACGAAAAAAATTTTCTCTTTCGAAACGTGGTGTTCGTTAAATACCTTGTGATAAAGAACAAAACATTACTTCAATTAAATTTTTTGACGCAACATCGAGTGTGGCAGCAATTTACTTCTGCATAGGGGTCGATGTTGTGTCAAAAAATTTAATTGAAATAATATTTCGTTCCTTATCACAAGATATTTCATCGCTAATAAACACCGGTGACGAGTAGCAAAAAAAACTAATATTATTCCATTAAAAAATAATGCAGATACATTGAAAATGGGAGCCCACATTTCTGCATTTTGTAAATTTCAAATTGAAAAATGATGAAACAAATTGGTGGTTCTAGTGATAAAGAATAAAAAATTATTTTGATTAAATTTTTTTGAGGCAGCATTGATTGCTATTACTTTGTAAGGTCGATGTATCAAGAAATTTAATTGAAATAATATTTCATTCCTTATCACAAGAAATTTCAACGACAATATTAGTAATAAAGAACTAATTTTATTCCGTTATAAAATAATAAACTTATTATATCGACTAAAAATTAGTAGACGTGGTATGTATGTTAATTATTTTTTTAATCGATAGTTGGAATATAAACAGTTTTCCATTGTAAAATTTTGTAAAACAATGTTATAATAGAAAAATCACAATACATTCGTGTATATACTGCAAAATATTCTGTAGAAATACAGTGTAGGTGTAATCAAGTAAGAATTGCTTAAATTAGAATGTTGAATTGTAACGGTATTTTTGCAGTAACGTTTCGCAGCATACATAAGGCACATTTTCGCGAACGAGTTTGAAATCCCGTGTTCAAAAATTATCACGTAATTTCTTCATTTTATTACAAAGTTTGAGATTGCATTAATTAAAAATTTGTAAAGAAACAAAAGGAAGTTGATAAGACACCAGAAACTGTCCAAGATTGATATAACCTACAATTCCTTCATTAAAACTCGAACTCATATACTAAGCTCAGAAGCAAAATAAATTCAATTACAATCATGCTTACACAGAAATTAAAAGAAAACGAAAATATTTGAATTGTGGAATATCGAAGCTTTGAAATTTGTAATATATTAAAATTCTAATTCTCATGGCTTCGTTTTTTAAAATGTTTGTTGTAAAAAATAGGCTATGTTTATTCATTTCATATGCTTGTAATTATTGACCCATGGTAACGAGTGCTAGTAAACATATCTGTCGACTGAATAATTTATATTTGTGTTTAATTCATACATAATTATATTTATTACAATTTACATTAATCAGCATTTGTAGCCAATTGTATTTTGAAAGATACTACAAACCACTATTACTATTTAGTCCTACAATGACTAGGAAATTATATACAAAAGAATTTATTATAAATTATGCTGATCAATAAACCTATTTCGTAATATAATAACTCTCACTTAAGGAAACTTGGTAACTTTCACAAAGGTTTACTTACATAGATAGTATCATCATACCTATATCTTATAAATATTGTGCTTACTTTTATATGCTTTATACTATTACCATAGTTAAAACGTAATTAGTTACATTTTAAAAACTGAAATATAAGCGTTTATCTTGATAAATATAAGTAAGCTAAACAGATGGTACACAATAAAGCTTCGTTGAATTCACGTAATTTACACTTTCGTTTACACGATATGATACTTCGTCGAGGTACGAAACTGGTATATGAAAACAATAGCTCCGTTAAATTAAACATTCACAAAACACAAATTGTTCAATAGGTACCTCATAAAACCAAAATTAGAAACCGAATCTACATACCAGTATACCTACGGGTATAATAAAACTTCCTCGTAACATGTTTGATGAGTTTGGTTCCTTTGTTGTACTTGGCTGGTCAGTATTTTTACTAGTAATATTAATATCCGTTTCTTTCGAAACAGTCTTAACTTTTTCAGTGGCAGCAGACATTTTTTCTGTAGTGGATTCAATCGAAGTACTAGTTGGAAGAGAAGCCGGTTTTGGAGTTAAATCGTGTATTAGTGGTGGAAAAGTGGTGGTGGTGGCATTATTCATTGTTGTATTAATATAATCCACCCTGGATGCCATTTCTGTTACATTTAAAGATGTAGAAAATTGCGTGTTATTTTCTGGAGACGAGTCTAAAAATGTCGGTGAAGATGCAATTTCAGTTTGCGATAAAACACCGAAAAAGCGTAACGCGATGGCAGTTAAAATAACGGTCCACTTCGCCATCGTAACGTTTCGCAAAGAATAGCGATAGGAAAGCAAGAGCGACCGATTGTATGTACTATGTATTAAGAGTAACACGTCTTGTTTGAACGAGGACTAACAACCGAATGCGCACACCTGGACTTCAACGTTCGAAAGTTAAATGCAACCGGTATATATTGAGTACAACGTAACAATAAATACTTAAAGCAGGGACGGATTATTCATAAACACTGGTTTTTGTTTGATGTAAAGCAAGACTACAAAAAATGTTGACACCAAGTGGAAGACGTCATATTAGCCGAATTTATTAATTTTCATTTTATATTTTAAATCTTCATTTATAAAAATACAATCACACTTTGGCTGCTATTGCTAAATTAATGGAAAATTAAAGGTTTGTAGTTTTCTTATTTCATCTCTAATGTTGAAAATATAGATAAGGAATTTAATGTGTGTCAAATTCATAATTGTGTTAAAGGTAAAATATCAAAACTATCTAAATTAATATTATCTTCCATTAAAACAATTATGAGTAAAAACAAATCACTTAATAATGTGTTATTTATAACACTCATTGACGCGTCGTGTCATTGGTTCTATGAATAGTCAATTACTTCTTATGCAGACATGCCTAATTTCTTAATCTTCTACTGTATTGTCACAATTCTTACCGCGAGGGAACGTTCATTGGCTTGAAAAATTTTATCTTTTACCCTCTGAAGATATTGAAGAATACGAGGTTCAAAAAGTTTTTTTAAGTAACATTAAGCGGTTATAGTACATCAGAGTACGTCTAATTAACACTAGAAGAGATCTACTCCCATGGGCAAAGGCTGCCCATACTCCAGCAGTGCAATGTACAAATCTTTCAACAGAAAATTAAAGATGAAGCTTTTCTCTATGTTTTAACCATTTAAAAATTGTCTGATGACAATTTTACACTATTCGATATTTCACTGGAGCAGTACAAACGTTGTTTCTATTGTTTAGTAGCGAGTGGTAGCACAAGATGTGTTCGGTAAGACTTAAGCTCAAAAGACCATACTCTTCTGTTCAGAGCTACTAGGTTACTAAGTGGCATTTGTCACCAAATCGCAAATAATAACAACTGATTGGTTAGTGAAAAACATCTTCTCCAAGCCGGTAGTTTTAAGACGCGGTCTTGACGAGTAATTGTTCTTTTTCCAGCTCCAATACCCCTTCTTCGATGTCTTTGATCAATCTTGAATCACACTTAGCATCTCATGGCGCTGGACCGATTTACACACTTAGCAATTTTGTTGACCAAAAAATCGATTGACAATAACAATTGACATTAGTTAAGTTTACAGTGTTGAGCACGTATACACTGAGTTGTAGTGTTTCGCGATTTTTGGGTTAGCTTTACTGTGCCCCATGTTCGACGCTGTCATTATTATTTTTGCCTACTGAGGATGACAGCATAGTTCTCGAAGTACGTATTTAGGATACAAATATGAATGTAGGGGCTTTTATACCTTTTTTCATTTAGCCACAGTCTCCAATGAAAGACTTTAAACTAACCAATAATAGTAAAAAAATCGTACAAATTAACACAAAAACGCTTCATAATAATTTAAGTAGACATTTATAAAATATAAATACAATTTGGGACAGTGATTGTATTTTAATAATATAATACTTGTGCCCAAGTTAGCCAAAAAAATGTCTCTCCGTAGTAGGTATTGCAATTTCTATGCCCCTGAACATATGTTATTACGTTATTATGTTACTATATGATCAAAATATTTTATATTCTATAAAAAATATTTCTTTTATCGTATTATAATATATACAGGCTGTCCTTGAAATAAAAAGACAACGTATGAAAAATGGAAAGGTGGAATTATATAGAATATGAATCCAAAATATTGTGAGTCAATATTGTGAGCGAAACCCAAAATTAAAAACCTCCTGAAAATTATATCATGTTCCGCCTATGAATTCAAAATATTCACAGTGTAAATATGTACCTCTATTGAAGTTACACATACAGCGTATGTTTACATACGCAACAGCTGTCGATGTTATAAAAGTTATAACATCCTGTCCTGTATATTAAGGTGTACCAAATCAGCTTTTTATACATTCAAGTAAATAATTAAGATGCGTGTTTTCTTCATTTACAAATCCATTTTAAAAATCATATTAAAATTTCGTGTGTATTACCACAGATTATACAGATGGATCACTTGGCCAATTTTCATGTTAATATAGTCCTTAAGTAGAAGTATATAACAAAGTCTGTGCGTCGTTTTGGAACATGCGCATTTCAGTTTATTCGACGATGTTGATGCTTTTGTGTGTTTCCGTAGAAATATGTACCTACCTAAGTTTTCTTTTGAGTGTGAGAGTGGTTTTTGTTTTTATTATAAATTTCGGTTAGTGCTTTTGAATTTTTCGTGGACTTTTATAATTATTATTTATTGTTTATTTAAATAGAGTGCATATCTATTTCAAGTAGCGAATATATGTATACTAGCAAATTTACTATTCTCATATGCTAATAGTTTTTTTGTGTAAGTTTTTTTAAAGATGGCTCGGAAATATTGTTGTGTCCGATTGTGTTCCAATAATACGGAATACAATGCGAATTTAAGGTCTTTTTTCATTTAAAATTTTTAAATAACGACATGGTTACAACTGTAAAACATTATAAATTAAGAAAATTAGAACATATGTAGGCACTATGTTAATAAAATGTTCAACAAAAAAGCTTTATTTCTATTTTATTTTTTATAATTATTAAAATATAATGGTAGTCTACCCTTAGAGCATTCATTTTTATACTATGATTATGGTGCTTAGTTTCTTAATTTAAGATAGACTTCGGATTCAGAACATCTTTTGAATATATAAATAAATTCCATATGAATTTCACGAAACTCAAAAAATAAAAAGTACTTTTGACCATAATGTAAACGTAATAATTGAACATTATTGTGTCGTCACTTTCTGATTATGTAATTACAGCTTCTTAAAAATTTATTATGGTCATAAAGGATTTGCACAAGATACATATATTTTTGGAATATTTAATTGAAAAGGAATTGATGTATTTCAATCCAGTTTTTATCACATTACGTATTAATTAGCTAATTGAATGTTTCCCTTTTAAATGTACAATATTTTATATATTTAGAGGGCTGGAAATTCTCAAACTATACTTTCAAAAAGGCAAATTTAATTTAAATTCATGTATTTCAAATATGCAATCATGTATAATTTTTTTAATAATAAAAAATCGTAAATTTGTTTTAAAATGTTCGTTTAACTATACAGAATAAATAACAGCTAATTTTTTCATTACTTCTACTATAAAGCCTATATGTATATCACGTATATACATATATAAATTTAAGAATATGTTAATATTTCGGTTCTGATTGATATCTTAGTTAGGCTCTGTTCATATGAGTGGAGGAATTATAGAATCCATGCGCGAACTTAAAAACACCAAATGAACCGACCACAAATGACACATTTGTATAATGTATTACGAATTTTTTTTTTGTTTGAAGTAAGAAATATCAAATACGAATATCGGATTCAGAATTCCCCATTATATTTAAAGGCGACCATGTTTATATTTACAAAATTGATAAGTTTTGTTATGGTAAGGGCTCAATAACCTGAGTCAGCTGTTCTTATTTTTAACGGAAAAATTATATCGATCGTACTTAACCATCGACAACAGAACGGAACTTAAAGCGAGGTATACAATAACAAAGCTATTATTTTTATTATTGTGGGTTCAGCTATAAGTATCGACTCCAATAGTATTTATGATATATTCAGTCGCATAGTAGTGTAACAATTTCTTTTGAATATCTTCGTCATTTTTTTTTCTTGCTTATGAGAGAGAATTTTGGGAAAATATTTTGGGTATATATTCTATATAATTAAATCTTTCCATTTTTCATACGTTATCTTTTCATTTCAAGGTCACCCAGTGATTGATTGACATGATTATTCTTCTCAATACTGTACAACTACTCTAGCAATAATGTTATAGTCAAACAGTATATTTTTCTTACTTGAACTAGACAATATGTTATATTGTAATATTTATATTTTGTATAGGAAAATAGATGGTCAACATCCAAACCACTACCAAGCACAAGGGAAGTTGTTTACAATAAATAGCATATGATTGATATGATATAAATTAGTTCCGATAAACTAATACTTTAAGCCGAGGTGTTGACAAAACGTAGACGTTCGAATATGTTTGAATATCTATAAGAGAAACAAACAAATCATCCTTTCTTGTTAACAGTTTGGAGATAAGAAAGAAAAGGGTTTAAAGACAACATTGGGACTTTATAACTGTTTATATACGGTATTGAATTAATAACTAAAGTATTTTGCTATAAAACTCTGGTGTTTATTTCACTAATATTATCGAAATATATTCCAATCACTTGTTTAAGGTGGAAATTATTGTAGTCCGCTTAGCGTTATATAAGTGAGTGGATTAAATATTTCCTAAAGAAATCTTTCCAATACTTTAACTATCTGATTTACAGTGTGAGGCTGAGTAAATTCGTGCAAAAATAAAATCTCACTAAAGACTACGTTTTAAATATTTTGTTTCGTATTACTTCTTTTTTTTTACATTTTACAATACTTATTGGCTGTTGCAATAGTTTCATGATCTCAAAATTCAACGAGAATATCAATTTCTTTGAAAATGATAACATATCCATGTTAATATAATAACATACAATATACAACATACAATAACATATAGACATACAAAACGCATATTTAAGCAAAACGCATTTTAAACTATCTCAACGTACAGACGTGTGTTTCGATCGTTTCTTAGATCTCTTCAGTGTACGTGGTTCAGTATCTATTGCCAATCGCTACGGCTAAGTATAATAACACAATCTTGGACGTCAAATGTCAAGTGAAAACTTCTCGGAAAATCTGACGACCAAGGCAAGCATGCCAACGAGCGTTTTCCTACGAGTAGCCAAGCTACTATTAACAAGAAAAGTACGCGTTTAAATGTGTATACCACTAACTCGTAGCGTCGATGGCTACATTGTAACCATTGCTCAAATATGCGTTGCGTATGGCCATGTATGCTGGGTGAACTAACGATCTGACAAAGTACATTTTCTAATAAATGGTGAATATAATCAAAAAATCATAAGCTGGAGTTGATAGGATTGCTATTGTTGCACATTTTAAAAATGTGTAGACTTATAGAGAATGGACCGTAAATTGTTGGCAAAAACACACAGCCTATATATAGATCTAATTTTTTATTTTACTATACGTTAAATTTGGAATATTTTTTATTATAAATACTTAGCTACTAGACCCACTAGTTTCCGAGATATTTATAATTAAAAAGAAAAAGTGGCATTTCTATGTGCGTATTTAAGCGTTAACAATTCGAGAGTGCCATGGCATAAAATAAAATAACTTGGTATGGCGTAAGATACTTTTGTATAGTAATAGTTATAATGTATACTGGGTGCTTGCGAAGGTTAGATAAATTAAAGGAAATTTGCGTTAAAAAATCTCGTATATTGCATATTGGGTGCTTTAGCAGCTATCTTTTTTGTTAAATATGTCCTATATCCATCTTCAATATTTTGAAACATATTTAATTTTCTTTTAAAAATCCGTTTCTCTATTCATTAAAAATCACAGTAACTAATAACATGAAAAAAATTGATATAACATATCAATTTTTTTTCGTGTTATAGTCCTGTCAAAATACCCGCAAAAGTGTAAAGTTGCGATTGTTGATCTCTAATGCATTATTGTTCTTATTGTTTCTGTTATTGTTATATTTTTTGTTCGTGTTCTTACTTATTATCCGTTTTTGCGTTTTATTATTAGTCCATTTATTAAATTATTTTAATAATAATTAATTTCTCAAACGAGGAGCTAATTGATATGGTTTACATTTTCGGAGAAGCACAGAAAAATTGTTTAGTTGCGTTACTCATTTATCGGATGCGTTATTCGAATAGACGTCGAAGGAGAATCTTTGAAAACCTCAAAGATTAGATTTGATACTAATGGTAGTGTTAAGTATAGTATAAGATGCGTAATAAACACACCGCTACAGAGAAAAAACGGTTGGAAATTCTTGTTTATGTCGAATAAAATCTGCACACCTACTATCAATGTGCAGATTTTGTTCGACATTTGTTCGATTACTAAGTGTCGTAAGTGTTATTATAGACACATCGCGGTCAACGGTAAACCGTACAGTAAAGAAGTACAAACTCTACCCGTATCATATCTATCAGGAGTTACATCCTCGTGACTATGAAAACCGAATTCGTTCTTGTAATATAATGAGAAGACAAATCAATAGTAATCCTAATATGCTATCATACATTTTTCTGATGAAGCGACCTTTAAAAGTAATGGCCTTGTTAATCGCCATAATATACATTATTTTTCTTCGAATAATCCAAATTGGGTACGCAATATGAATAGCCAAAATGTTTGGAGGCTTAATATTTTGTGCAGTATTATTGATACCCAAATTGTTGGAATTTTTTTGAAGAACATCTAACTGAACTATACTTATCATTTTAAGTGAATTCTCTGACACTTATTCAGAATAACACAGTATAAGACGGAAGTTTTGACGATTTTTTCTACCACTTTCTAATCAAGTTATTCGTGATCATCAATAGACCATCGTTATGTTCTATACTCTCTTTAGCACTTTTTAACCTTATGAGCTTTTGCACGTAATTATGATAAATTTGCTGATGAATTTTTACAGTACAATTTCTTTTCGCTATCACTTGAAACTAATTTTAGACAAACTAATTTTAATATTCATTGTAAACGGATTGAATATTAAAATTAGTTTGTCTAACTGATATGTCGCAAATTGAGATGGTTCAGGCATTTAATAAGAATGGAACGGTGCAGACACAGGCGATAGGCAGAAAGAGATGGAAAAGGACATATATTGAAGACGTAAATTAGAGCCCCCAATTTAGAAAAAAATATTGAAGTCGATATAGTCGATTTCTAAGTACATCTGTATTATCTATAATGCATATTGGTAATGTATAGAGTATGCCGTATTGTGCATAATGTATAAAATTTAGTCATCCAACAGTAAATGGAAATAGAGATTATGTATGTATGTAAACGAATTGTTATTAGCAACTAAGAACAAAATGCAGAAGAATATCGTTGCCAGTTAACTGCTGATCGAAGTAATTGAACTGCGCAAGCACTATCTTTTTAATCCAAAGATTACATAGGCGCCAAATTTGAAAATGGCTTTACTTAAAAAACGTGCCTCTAATTTGTTTCTTTATAACCTTTTCCGCATAGATGAAAGAAGTTCTTATTTTCAACCAATATACCAACCTTTACTTTGTCGTGACATGAATTTTAATATTAGATCGAACATATTTTTATGTATCCATAAGTATTATATTTTAGCAGTTTTTTACATGGAAATTCAGGTTTTTGCAGTCGTCGTCTGAAGTAGTAGTAGTTACTTCTATTGTGTTCTGCCGTTTTGATCTTGTAGCGTAGGCGTTTCACATAATGAAGATAATTTTAATTATATGCCCAAAAGTAGTGTTGTCATAATTGAAGACATTAAATTCTTTAACTATGTAATGATCAGTGGACACTAAAAAACAGAAAATAAAGTAGTACCTTGCCTAATGATAAACATTATTTTCTTACAATATGAAACAGACATGTAAATAATTTAGATATCTGTAACTGTACACATGGACAATACACCTCGTATTTTCAGCATTTACTTCTGCTTAAGACATATGTTTCTGCCATCTAGGCGTCTTCAGTCAAGCTAGTACAGCAATGTATACACATTGATACAAATCTCTTAAACAATGATCTGTATCTACATTACGCTAAAATCGTCTCCAAGCCATAGCAAGTTACCTCCTATCAGATGGCACTAATTTAATAAGTGACATCTGACGGACGAAAGAGACTATGCCAGACTATGATAGGAGGTAACTTGCTATGGCTTGGAGACGATTTTAGCGTAATGTAGATACAGATACAGATCATTGTTTAAGAGATTTGTATCAATGTGTATACATTGCTTCACTAGCTTGACTGAAGACGCCTAGATGGCAGAAACATATGTCTTAAGCAGAAGTAAATGCTGAAAATACGAGGTGTATTGTCCATGTGTACAGTTACAGATATGTAAATTATTTACATGTCTGTTTCATATTGTAACAAATGCTTTATACGTGCATAACGTATTGTCATACATAAACACAACCTTTTTGTATATTATTTTCTTATTATTTTCTGGGAATAAAGAATATTTGTTTAACGGATGAATAAATAAAAAAAAGTGTTTGTTTAATTCACAAATAAATAAACAAATAATATATATTCTTCGGGTTTTTTTCTAGATAAAACACAAATCCAAAAAGATTTGTTTTGTCATGCAATAGAAACATTTATTTAGATCATTTCTTTGAAATAAAAGGAAGTGGTTTGACTGTTTATTAATTAGATTAGAGATGAGGTGATGACTGATGACAAATTACAAAGAATAATTAATACTAATAGATTAATTAATTTTGAATTCGATTTAACTTAACAGTGTATAATTGCAGAAGTACTTTAAAGGAGATAAATATTTACGAATAAAATTGTATTTTTTGTTTTATTGAACAATTCCGGGTTATTTTTAATCAGATTTAGATGACAATGATATCTAGTGTGACAAAACAATTTTCTTTTTAATCGATATACAATAACGTAATAGATAATTTATTTATCATGATTGTATTGTTGAAAAAAGTGCAAGAAAATCAGGAATGTGGAGAAATAAAATAATAGCATTTTCTTAATATGTGTTTGATAAATTTTTAAACAAATATATTCATAAAGATACACCAGAGTTATAAAAATACAATACATAGAATTAAAAAAAGAATTATATTCAGGTGTAATGTAATGCTATTATGAAAGAGTTGCACACAAATACAGTACCCTGTATAAATCGTATAGAATTATTTTGAAGGAACCTTTAACGTCATAAATTTGATCTTTTTGTGACAGTTCCTAAACTGAGAAACCTTTGAGTCGCCAAGGTCGCCTGGTTTGGAATAGATGTATCTTGAGTACTAAAAGGTTTTTCATTATAAAAAATTTGCAATGATTAAAAAAGCCCAAAATCCGAAGACGATATATCTGGAGAAATTGGTGAATGTAATAACTAGCACCGGACACGAGAGGCCCATGACTCATCGCCCACGAGCGTACTATTGAAAATTTGTATTTTTAAAGAGTTTTTAATTTTATTTATACCGGGTGCGGCAATAGTGTGTCGGCGGAGCTTAGCATCAAAACTAATAAAGTTGTAGCAATGAAATTTTACGTACACATGTAGTATGTTACAGTGCATTTTCTATTTTTATTTATATATTCGCAGGGTGTTCCAAATTTCCGCAAGCACTTTCAATTTTTTTTTTAATAGATTGCTATACTTTCTTGTTATTATGATGATAGCCACCCATATCTTTGCAATGATATATGACAATGTGCACTTACAACTGTTAGTTTTGGTTTTATTGCAAATATTGTTAAAATCTTGACAGTTACAGCGTCTAACATTTTAAGTCTTAGTCTGAAAATGGGTGAAGTGCCCCACGTAACTTTTTTGTTACGAATTTATGGACTAACACACGTTATATGTTTTGAAGGTGAACAATGTGACAACATATACAGAGTGTTAAATATGTCGTGCCAAAGTTAACGAAGTTTAAAGGCTATTTTCTCTTTTTTTTTTAAATTGAACCTGTAATTTTTTGATTAGTCAGCAAATTCCTTGTAAAATTGCCGTTAAAATGGTGTCAATGATATAGTACTTATTTCTAGTATTTTCGAAGTTATAGCCCTTTAATGGGATATACCTTTGTTTATAATATGCTGCATCTAATAGTTGGTTGGCCGTGAAATGATATCAAACAAAGTAACTTTTACAAACACCTGTTTTTTAATTATTTATTATTAGTTTTAGAATTATATTTTGTAATTTTTCCATAATGAAACAAAATTAATTTAAAATGTGTTCAAATATATGTCCATTCTGCTCTACACATGCTCTTGTTGTTTTCACTTAATTGAAGAAAAGCGTTTCTGATTCGTTGCTGCATGTTCTCTGCCGTTGTAGGAGGTGTTTTGTAAACAATATTTTTTATAGTAGGCCACAGGAGACAATCACAAGGGGTTAGATCTGGTGATCGCGGTGGCCAGCTTATAAAGCTTCTTCTCCCAATCCAACTATTGGTGAATACCCTATCTAAATGTGCTCTTGCAGCAGCACCGTAATGTGCAGGTGCGCCATCATATTGGTACCACAATCTCTTTATGACGTTATATGTTAGGCCTTCTAACAGCAATGGTAAATTATTTTGTAGGAAATTTGTGTAGATTTCACAATTTAAAGTAGTATTAAAAAAGAATGGACCTATAATTTTTGTTGGTATAAAATGGGTTGCACAAAATGAGGGTTTCTAGTGTCAAAATAATGAGAATTTTTTCTGTTCGTTATTCCACAATTAGCAAATGTTGCTTCATCTGTGAAAAGCACATGATCTAGAAAAGTTAGATCTTGTCGTAATTGGAAAAGTAGCCATTCACAGTAAACAAGTCTCCTTTTAAAATCCGTTTGTAATAAGCCTTGATGATTTTGAATTTTGTAAGGGTGAAATTTATGTTTTTTTAAAATCCTTCTTACAGCAGTGACTTCTATCCCGCGTACTTTCGAAATTATCTTTGTAGATACGCGCGGATTTTCCACAACGAACTGGATGACTGTCACTTCATTATCTTCTGTAACCATAGTCTCTTAGTTCTTTCATGTTTGACGTAATTCACTGAACCCGTCCGAAGAAACCTTGTCAATAAATTTTCAAACGTTTTAATATCTGGTGCTCTTCGGTGAGGATACTCCATATCATATGTTCTTGATGCTAAAAGTGGATTTCTATTGCTAGCGCCAAGAACAAATACCATGTCTATTAGCTCCTCTTTCGAAAAATTCATTCTAAAGAAACACAACTATAAACTAATGTGTGTTCATTTGAAAAGTCAATCTAGGTTACTTTGAAATTTTGATAGAATAAGACGCATATATATTAGTATGTGATTGTTGTTCCGTAAACGTAAATCCAAATGACATTTGATAATGTCAATCACATTTGTTATTTATATGTATGTATGAAACTGTCAAAATATACGACTTCGTAGGTTAAGTAGTCAAAATGTTCTCAGTAAATCACATGCTACTAGATTGACTTTTCAAATGAACACCCGTTATTACGGCATGTAAATAAAAAATAATGACAACAAAACTATATAACTGACAACAAGATAACAACTAATAACGAAGAAACGAAAATTGATAATTAACTAGCCGAACTTAAATTATAACAATTAAACGCGATTACAGCAAAGAGGAACTACAGAAAAACACTTTATACAAACATTTTTAAGTAGCTATTTGTCGCTTGATTACACAGCAATTTTTGCTTAATATCATTTCATGGCCAAGCAACCAACTATTAGATGCAGCACCGCATATTGAATATTATAAACATAGGATATCCCATTAAAGGGCTATAACTTCGAAAATACTAGAAATAGTACTATGTTATTGATACAATTTTACAATGAATTTGCTGACTAATAAAAAAATTATAGGTTCAATTTAAAAAAAAGAGAAAATAGCCTTTAAACTTCGATAACTTTGGCACAACATATTTAACACCATGTATATGTTGTCACGTTGTTCACCCTCAAAACATATAACGTGTTAGTCCATAAATTGATAACAAAAGAGTTACGTGAGGCACTTCACCCATTTTCAGACTTAAAATGTTAAACGCTGCAACTGTCAATATTTTAACAAAATTTGCAATAAAACCAAAACTAACAGTTGTAAGTGCACATTGTCATATATCATTGCAAAGATATGGGTGGCTATCATCATAATAACAAGAAAGTATAGCAATCTATTAAAAAAAAAATTGAAAGTGGTAAATATATAAATAAAAATAGAAAATGCACTGTAGCATACTACATATTGCTATGGATTTTTTTTTAAATAATATTTAAAAATAATTTAAAATAAATGTACATATTTTTTGACTTTCACTGTATCTTGAATGTATTTAAATTTAAATTTAACGTGTGATAAAAACTTGTTTTTTCCGAGGCCAATGTGATCGAGAGGCCTATGTAAATTCAGGGAGACGAATTTAATATCCCCTACTAGAAGGTAGCTTGGTGTGATATAATTAATTATATTGAATATCGGTTAATTATTTGATTTGTGTTTTTTTGATGTATTAGAGAGCTGTAAAGTTTAATTCTCGTTTGCTATTTGTTGATTAAAATAGAAAAAGCACCTTCTTTGTTTGTCTCCAGTATTTTTGTAAGTAGATATTTTTTATGATATCATAAAACTTTAATTTAAAATTATAAGAATATTTCTATTGTATCCAAGATTGTTAATTAAGAGATTTAATTTTTAGAAATATAAATAATAAAGATTATTATTAATATTTCTTGGTAATAATTAAAATTAGAATTTGTTCGAGAGGAGTCGGGGTTTTTTGTACATGTTGATTGCGCATGCGTAGATTTTGATCGTGTATCAGTATTTTATTATACAGTGTGGTTCTCTGGGGAGAAATTAAAAATAAACTTTATTATTTTAGATAAGTTTGATCGGAGTCATTAAGAGGAAGTTTTTTTATTCACTCAGCTGTCAATATTACAGTGAATATATTTTACCTCATGTTACTCATGTATTATTGTAAAATACAGAATCTTTATACTTTATAAAGATAGGTTTTTTTTTCTTTTTTTGATTTTTGTATTAAATATTCAGTTTAAATTTATTCATGTGTTTGATTTTTGAGCTAATACCTGTATTGCTAATTAATTAAAAATATAAGTATATCAATTTTTGTGAACAATTCACTGGCGCCTAACTCATTGTAGAAAATACACGATTTTCCGAATTGGAACCCGAGAAGATAGAAGTCTCATATTTGAAAATTCTCCGGCTGAGAAACCTAGTTGGGAGAACTGGTTGTGGATAGTGGCGTGCCCAATTTTCAAACCACTATTCATAGCGATATGTACGTAAAATTTCATTGCTACAACTTTATTAGTTTTCATGCTAAGCTCCGCCGACGCACTATTGCCGCACCCGGTATATAATTGGAAAACAAACGGGTGGTGATTTATAAAATACGAAATACATTTTTATTTATTCAATTTGTGGTTAAAGTTGAGTAAATGAGTATTAATATTAACTAGTAATACTTTCTCAAGGTTCTCTTCTGTAAAATTTGTTCTCTTTGAATGAAATACATCCTTGTAGATAGAAAACACCCTTTCTACATCGCAACTGGTTATAGGCACATACTGGAAATATTCTTCAGCGTATTTAGCAATTAGATCTTGACGCACTGTCACACATACACAATTGCCGCAATGTTATTAAATCACTTGGAATATTTTTCAAAATTATTAAGAGTCACATCTAATGTAATTAATCCATCATTTAATTTGACATTTTGATTTTCAAAATAAGTTATTAGTTTTGGCAAATTTCCAAAGTGTTCCTGAAGAAAGTACAACTAATTTTTAAAATTTGGTATTTGTATTAGTTCCTTGCACTCAGAAATACTTCGAGCATCGCCATTTAAACAGGTAACGAAATTTTGTAAATTATCGAAATTCTCTGCACAAAAACTAGTAGCTTCCAACCATGTCCCCCATCTAGTTATTACTGGAGAGGGAAGCAGTGACAAAGATGGACGTTTTTCCCTATAAAGAGCTACTCTCAATGCTGCTTTTCTGAAAACTTTTTTAAAAGCGGATACAAGTCTATCAACTTCCGGAAAGGTGTCTCTGATATATTCACAGATTCTGTGGAGAGCATGTGCTACACAAGTAATATGTAGCATATTAGGATATGTTCCCTTTAATAGTCTGCCAGTTTTTAACACGTTTGCAGCACTATCACTGACAAATAAAAGTATTTTTTCTTTGTACCTGTTGTCCGATTGAAGCATTTGGTGCATATTCTCGTAAATGGTTTTAGCTACTGTTTCCGCATCAACTGTATTTATAACTTTTGTTGCTATTACATATGCGTTATATGGAATAGTTGGATGTAGTACACCAGCTACAACATTTACCACACAGCGTCCTAACATATCGACAGTTTCGTCGGCACTTATCCATAGGTACTGATTTGAAATATGGCTTCAAATGAGTTCTACTGTTTTCGTGTAGCACTTAGAAACATATATAATTGTTTCAGCCTTTACTTGATGAAATTACATTATAACTATTATCAGGATAAAATAAAACAAATTTTAATGAATTTCACTTTTTAATTGACACTGCAACGATCGTTTCGCTCCAACCTGAGCTTGGAGCGAAACGCTCGTTGCAGTGTCAATTAAAAAGTGAAATTCATTAAAATTTGTTTTATTTTATTCTGATAAAACTTAGAAACATAATATTTGCGCAAGGTGTATTCATCAGGAAAATTTCGACTAGTATATTTTTGGAGAAATGTTTTGAAGGTAGGATTGTTAAATTTATTTAATGGAATATTTGCCGCCATTAAAGTTTCACAAAGTCTTTCGTTAAAATGTCAGATTCCAACGGGTCTAGTTTATGTGCATGTGTTTGTGACGTTTTACGGGCGATTTCTTGGAATTTTGTAAGGATATTTTACAGACTTTGCAATAAATTTCGGAATCACTGGCAATGAACATACAATCAGTTTGACTCTTAATCCAACTCGCCATTGTTTCACAATGCCATTCTCGACCTTGTTCCATATCATATTTGAAAAAGTAACTTGAACAATGTTCTAGATCTAAATAAATGAAAATTGAAAATGTATGCCTAAGTTAATGAAACTTAACGAAATTCACTGGACACTTACGTATAACAAGTGTTCATTTGAAAAGTCAATCTAGTAGCATGTGATTTACTGAGAACATTTTGAAGTATGTCGTAAATTAAAATTTACTACTTAACCTACGAAGTCGTATATTTTGACAGTTTCATACATACAAATAAATAACAAATAATAGGTATTTATTGAAAACTATAACAAATGTTGGAAATGTTGTCCTTCAAGATCAATGCACTTTAAAATCCTCCGTTCAAAATTTCTGATGATATTCTGCAACATTACTGGATTGTTATTAATTTTCATGCATTTCTTTCGATTCTCTGTAGCATATCATTCAAATTCAATATAGGTGTTCGAAATATGTTATTTTTTAGATTTTTTAGATAAGGCCACAAAAAGAAGTCGCAAGGTGTTAAATCGCATGAACGTGCAGGCCTGGCAATTTCAGTCTTTCGACTAATTATACGCTCATCAAAAAATTCTCTTAAATAATCCAAAGATTCTGCAGTACAGTGACAAGGTGCTCCGTCTTGTTGGAAATATGCATTTTGAAGTTCATCATCATACAACTGATTGACAAATGGTTGTAAAATTTCCGTACGGTACCTTTCAGCAGTTAACGTTTCCTGAAAAAATATTGGTCCAATGATTCGCCTCTGCCCAAACACCAATTTTCTCTGGATGTAGCGATTCTTCATTAATTACATGTGGATTTTCACTACTCCAAATTCTTGTATTTTGTGAATTTAGGTATCCCGTTTTATAAAACCATGCTTCATCAGTAAAGATGACTCTTTGCGAAAGTTCTCCATTATTGTTCATATTTACAAACCAATTACAAAACTGTAGTCTACGTGGGTAATCAATTTCTAACAATTCTTGTACTGCTGTGACACGGTATGGATAAAGTTGCATATCTTTTTTTAATAACTTGTGAGTTGTACCAACAGAAAGGTTTATTTTTTGACTCAAATGTCGAACAGATGTTTGTGGTTCATTTTCCATTATTTCTTCAACACGATTGACAACTTGAGGTGTTCGTTTCTTAACTGCTCCGCTGCCTGATTTTCTTAAGAGACTGCCAGTTTCAGAAAAAAGTTTTAAAGTTCTATCCAAAGTATTCTTAAATTGTATATAATGTATTGCAAAATGTGGAAACTCAACTTGAAATTCTACCATGCAATCTTGAACTGAATAAACCCATAAACCATCAATTTTATTACCACTTCGAAAATAAGCCTGGACTAAAAAAATTTTATGTTCTAAAGTGAAAGCCATTTTAAAACTGAGATGCAATTTATTTAAACAAGAATCGACGCACGATTATTTTATGCACTAACTGGTATTTGTGATTGACATTATCAAATGTCATTTGGATTTACGTTTACGGAACAACAAACACATATTAATATATTTGCGTCTTATTCTATCAAAATTTCAAAGTAACCTAGATTGACTTTTCAAATGAACACTTGTTATATGTAATTAACAGTTGAAATAATGAAAAAAAACTAGCTTACCGTACTTTATTTATCTTACGAAATATAAACTAATAAATAAAACAAATTATAAAAAACTCCTCCCGCTTCTATCTACGCTCATGAGGCAAGAAATTTAATTTAAATATTAAAGTACTTGCGTCACAATTCGACGACAATAAACAGATGTGCGGTTAGCCGAATAAATAGTGCTATTCAATAACTGCGTGTTGTACTTAGCGATGTTATAGACTATTTATATGGTCTATCGTAATTTCGGCCTCTCGTGTCCGGTCCCTAGTAATAACACTTCCGGACCTAGTTCATCCAACTTTATGTGAGTCACCAGGAAGCGTGTAGTCAAGCGCGTTATTATTTTGGAAAACCGTTCTTTTTCTATCTGCCCAAATGATCATATTCAAATTTAGCAGTCGTTAAAAATACTTATCAGAATTAATGATTTCTCCTGGCTGCTAAAGTTTATAATAAATTAGAACGTTTTATATCCCACTAAATGCACAGGGCTTTCCTATCTTGATGCAAATTTGATTTTGCGATTATTAGGATTGATTCTTCAAGCTATATACACCTGTTTCACTCATATAATTTCTGTAGTTAATAGATTTTTCTGTATACACTACTCAAAAAAATCAAAGTAGCCACTTTTTTGAACTTCGATATTTTTTTTATATTTTAAGAGTTTTGGATGAAACTTGTAATATGATCCATTATTTATTGAACCAATTTTAACAAATTAAAAACAGACAAATACTGTCACAACCTACTACATACTAACTATTATGTACCAACATTCGCATAAATAAAATGGTTGAAATCAAATCAAATTAAAGAAAAAGTCTGAAGTTAGCTAATTTGTACAAAATATCTAGTGTGGCCGCCTCTTGCATTGTGGCATGCTACAAATAAGCCTTCGCAAAACGTCTTGGAGAAAATTGTCTTATTCTTTAATTAACTCTGTGCCAACTGTTCAGTTTTAATTGGAGGATTTCTGGAGGGGAACACGTTCCCCTAATTTATCCCAAACATATTTGATTGGATTCATGTCTGCGTTGTATGCGGACCAATCCATTTTACGGATATTGTGATCATCAAGAAAATCAGTGACGATTTGAGCAACGTACGGTCTGGCACTTGAGGCTCTACAATCTCGTCAATGTATTTTCGAACCGTTAAGCCACCATTGCGAATAACAAGTTCCGTGTGAGTGTTTATTGTTATTCCACCCCACACCATTATGGATCCACCACCAAAAGGGACGGTTTCATGTACTGTATTTGGCATGATACGTTATCCAGGACTCCGGACTCTTACACGTCCATTATTACCTGACAGAACAAACTTGGACACATCGCTATAACAGGAGTCCAATGACGAAGTTGCCAGATTAAGTGTTCTCTTCCAAATTTAAATCTTCTTCGACGATGTTCTCTGGTCAATTTAAGCACTTTTGCAGGACATCTGACTCACAAATTAGCCTCTGTTAGCCTATTTCGGGCGGTTTGGTCGCTAATTCCTCTTGCCCCTACTAGATCTTCTTGTGGGTCACGCAGGGTTTGTGACCGATTTCGAAGGGCTTGCAATTTCAGAAAACGGTCATCACCTGCCATAATTTTCCTCTGCTGACCGTATCTGCTCGCCTTGTTACGGTACCTGTTTCTCGATATGGTTTCCAAAGCTTCCACACAGTTCCCTGCACAACCCGAAGCTGTTGGGCAACATAATGTTGTGAATATCCTTCTTCAAGTAAAGTTGCAGCTCCACTAACTTCTATCGACGTTAATTGCTGAGCCATTGCTTATTTTAAATGTTAGTCAGTGTTAAGTTTTTGTATTGTTCGAACATTTGACGTTATAAGTTGACTATAACAAGAAGTATTCGAGTACAATTTTGTAATTACGTGAATAAATGACAGCTCAATATATATTTCAGGTTTGATCCAAATCTTTTAAAATATAAAAACAATATCGAAGTTCAAAAAAAGTGATTACATACTTTTATTTTTTGAGTAGTGTATATTAAATTTAATATAATACTGATTCAAGGAAACTACCTTGAGGAACTTCAGATAGTATAGGATGCAGATATGAAAATTCGTTATTTTGCTTAATGATGTAGAATCTATTTATTAGGTAGGATTTACTGGATTTGGCATTTCTGCAAACCACCGTTTCGACTATGGTATAACTAATAACTATGGTCAATTAAGTCTAAAATTTAGAAATGCATGAGTTTTACTGTGATGTCCTTTTACATTTTAGAATTTTTATAAAAGAGACACGTCTTCGGAAAATATCTTTCTTGCACTAAAAATGAATAACAGATGTTCTGGTATATGTACGAGGGATGTTTCCAAAGTTCTGGGAACTTAGCTATAATTTTTTTATTTTGTCAATTTTCATCAATATTACAAAGTAGATTTTCAACATAATCCCAACGATAAATTATTTTTTTTAAGCCGTCCTCAAAGAACTTTTTCAGTGTCTCCTCAATCCACCTATTTATAGCACGTATTTTTAACGTCAGTTAATCTCTCAAAACGAACATACCGTAAAGGTTTTTTCAAATTTGGAAACAAATGAAAATCACTCGGTGCGAGATCCGATGAATAAGATGGATGCGGAAGCGATTCCCACTGTAAATCGTTGAAAACATTCTTCGTTTTTTGCGGTGTGCGGTCTTGCATTATCCTGTTGAAATAACGCACGCTTATGCAACTTCCCAGGTCCTTTTCTGATTAGTGCCTGCCGCAGTGGTTCAGATAATAAGTTCGAATAATATTCTGCGTTAATTGTAGAACGTTTCGCCAGATAATCCATAAAAGTAATCCCTTAGCAATCCCAGAATACAGTAAGCATTACCTTTCCAACAGACGGAACTGTACGCGCCTTAAGTGGAGGCCTTTCTTCGGGTTTACGCCATTCTTTGGATTGACTTTTGGTCTAAGGATTGAAATAAAGAATTCACATTTCGTCAGTGGTTATTATCAATTGCCAAAATTCATCATCGTAACGGGCTAACAGTTCTTTAAGTTAACGACAAGTGGGCACCTAGCAATCTGAAACCTTGCTTACGCCCAAACAATCAGATCTTACATCATTGTTTTGGTAGGGTGAACTTGTTGTGTATCTATTCCTAAGCGTACACTAATTTGAGAAATAGTAATTCATTAGTCCTCTTTCAGTAGGTTCTCTACGGAAGTAGTGTCTCTTTTATTTACCGACGTCTTGGCCGACCACTGCGTGGATAGTCTTCTAATGGAGTTCTACCATTTTTAAAGCGATCGATGCACCGAAATACCGATACTTTTAGATTCTGCAGACTCAGCAGACACTCCTTGAATTTTTGAAGTTTTCGCACCTTCTTTCCACCATAAGAAAATTATTGTTCTTAGAGATTTAGTCATGCCTTCCATGGTTACACAAACAGTGCTACGAAAATGCGTCTACATCGGTCGAACACCTGATTCAATATTATATTCTCGGCTGTTGTTGCAGATACTTCTTGGTGAAACATTTTAACTTCATACAGTAAATAATAAAAATAAATTAAAACACTTGGCTTGTTTCACTATGAGATTTATTTAAATTCTCTAACAATTGTTTCGGCTGTTATGCCATTCTCAAAGAGATCTATAAATCTAACTTAAAGACTATCGCACTTGTTCTTATATGTTGTCTGTTCTTGTGTGTAGTAGGGGTGGTATTATATTGTGTATTACGGTGTCTATAAAGGGTGTATTGGCATATTCTATCTGTGTGTTGTTGATTAATAGATTTTGTTTTTTCGCTATTTTTATTTCTAATATTTCTAGGAGGTCCAATCTCTTGCTTTTTGTGATATTGTGTATTAATTCGCAGTTATATCGGGGAAGTGGTTGAGTTCTATACAGTGTTCGGCAAAGCCTGTGTTTTTCTCACTATATAAAATTGACTTTTTGTGTTCTTTAACTCTGTTTTTAATGGCTCGTCCACTTTGGCCGATATAGAATAGCTTCACAGTCTTTACATTTTAATTTATAAACCCCTGATTGGTCCATTTTAGGATTAGGTATCAAAGGATTAGATATCAAAATAAGCTGGGTAAATAAAACAAATTTAGGAACAATGATTAGCAACAACAAAGATAAAAGAGATAAAATGGACCAATCAGGGGTTTATAAATTAAAATGTAAAGACTGTGAAGCTATCTATATCGGCCAAAGTGGACGAGCCATTAAAAACAGAGTTAAAGAACACAAAAAGTCAATTTTATATAGTGAGAAAAACATAGGCTTTGCCGAACACTGTATAGAACTCAACCACTTCCCCGATATAGATAACTGCGAATTAATACACAATATCACAAAAAGCAAGAGATTGGACCTCCTAGAAATATTAGAAATAAAAATAGCGAAAAAACAAAATCTATTAATCACCAACACACAGATAGAATATGCCAATACACCCTTTATAGACACCGTAATACACAATATAATACCACCCCCACTACACACAAGAACAGACAACATATAAGAACAAGTGCGATAGTCTTTAAGTTAGATTTATAGATCTCTTTGAGAATGGCATAACAGCCGAAACAATTGTTAGAGAATTTAAATAAATCTCATAGTGAAACAAGCCAAGTGTTTTAATTTATTTTTATTATTTACTGTATGATGATTCAATATTATTGATGATATTGCACTGGCTGGCTGCAGAAACATGTCAAGACTTGTATATCATCAATAGCATTGCCTATAAGTTCTGCGTAATTTAATTAGAGCACAATTCCCAGAACTTTGGAAACATTCCTCGTATATTAATACAGTCGTAGTATAAAAACAAATAATACGTAAATTAAATGAACATACCTATTATTTTGACTGTGAGTAACAGTATATAATTAGGCATTATCGAAAGTGCCAAATTAATCTCTTGGTTTTCAAAAGTTAAACTCATTAATATCACCTATATCAAAGACATACTTTCTTACGTAAATTTTAGCACAAAGATTGGGGACTAAAATAATTTAAGAAAACGGGAAAATTAAAAATTCAAGGTATTTATAATAAATTTTTATTTATTTTTAAAAATCGAAATTTACATCCCACATATAATTTTAATAATCGAAGTCAAAATTTAGAGCAGACAAATTAAAAATTTTGTCTAGTTGGTAGTATAAGCCAGTTAAGCAATGACGCTTAGGTTGTAACTTAATATGCTTTCATTCGGTGGAAGTTTACAAAATATCTGCATTATATAAATATTATCTAAAGAATTTCACACCACACACAATTATTGTTTAGATTTCTTGCAGAGGAATTTTTATTTTATCTTGCTCCGTGTTCGTAAGTTCATGTATCAAACAGTCTCTATTTTTAAATTAATTGTAGGTAAATTGTTTATTTCTGTTTCACTGAGTACTTTGAATGTGTACCGAATGAATAACTTAAGTAACGTTATTTTTTAATCCTTTTGAGAAACACTCAGCTACTGGTAATATTACTATGTAAGAATGTCAATATTAATGAAGATGAAGGTCAAGTTGAGCTGCTTAAAAAAGATGAACTAAACTTTGAATGCATTCTTGACATATTTGGGATTACGTTGTGAATTAATTTTTACACTTCAATGGCTATTATTATTTGATAATAAATTACATCCTAACGTTATAGCTTGAGGATGCGAGCTTAGACTATCATTTGAAGGTAGACAAAGTTAGTACAAGCTAGCAGAGCTTGCAGCTTTTAGTTTTCAGATTCAGATTATGCATCATATTTGAATTCTTATCAATGTAACATAATACATATATTACATATATGTAATGATTAATGATTCAATATTATTACCATTACTGTTATTATTATGATTATTAAGAATTTTACGAACCAACATCAAAGAACATATTTTCCATATATCGCTACTAAAAAAAAATCAATCAGCCAAATTCTTTGCTTCATGGGAACATACACAGGACCGCTCCAAGGTATGTTGGCGCCGGGGAGCCAGGCAAAAGTTGCCGCCTCCTAAAAAGCTAAAATTATTTTTGTCTTAATTTAATATTTTTCACAATAACACAAATATATATTTTCATATTTTGCATATATTTCCAAAACAAGTAAGTACATATACATACAATGTTTAGAAAAAAAACGACAAAAACATACAAAACTGTAAAACATTGATTAAAGATTGTATCTCTCGCCACCAAATCATTCGATTTGGAATTAGAAGAGTTTTCCTGTTGTTCCTTTGACTTCACCATATTGCTGTGGATTCCTTGATTATACTTAATCAAATTTTGCCTCATGTTATGGGCGACACTTATTACAAACACGCGTTTCCCATTTTGGGGTGCCACTTATTACTAGAAACGGGACACATCGGGCTGAAATGACGTACGTAAGTACATTACGCAGTTATCGAATAGCACTATTCATTCGGTTAACCGCACACAAAAAATAGATATGTAGTTAACCGATTGAATACTGCTATTCAACAACTGCGTGATGTACTTACAGATGTTGTAGTCTATTTATATCGTCCGCCGTAATGACGTCCATTTCAGCCGGATGTGTCCGGTCTCTACTTATTACTAACAAGCTGTACGTCTGGGCGACATTTATTACTAACAAGCGTTCTGGTTGGCCGGCTGCTGTGTGGTAATAATAATGAAATTATTATATATAATAAATAATTGGTGTAACTTCACCAGCACCACAATTATTTATTATAGAATAATTTCATTATTATCACTACACAGCAGCCAGCTAACCAGAAAGCTTGTTAGTAATAAATGTCGCCCAGACGTACAGCTTGTTAGTAATAAGTAGAGAACGGACGCAATTTCCATAAAACGCAATCGGCAATTGGAATTGTGTATAACGTCGCTCAGTACATCCCGGCGTAATTCAATGAAGTATTTGTTTGACTTACTCGGACACCTGGTCTCGCCGCGATATCAATGGACAGGCCAGCTATTGTATTCGGAGAATATAGTGTTTTTTAAAGTGTTTTCATGAGCGTAGATAGAAGCGGGGTTTTTATAATGTATTTTATTTATTAGTTTATATTTATATATGAAATATATATATAAATATAAATATATATGAAAATAATATATATTATATATTATTTTCATAGTTTTAACTGTTAATTACATCGTAATTTTTGTGATAGATCCTGTTTAATATCGTTTGATTGAATCTATTTCTACCAATTATTTCGACGTAAGAGTGTGCATTGAATTTCCTTCAGTTTCAATAACTTACGCACACATTTTTAGTTTTCATTTATTTAGATCTAGAGCATTGTTTAAGTTACTTTTTCAGACATGATATGGAAGAATGTCGAGAACGGCATTGTAAAACAATGGCGAGTTGGATTGACGGTCATACTGATTGTATGTCCATTGTCAGTGATTCCGAAATTTATTACAAAATCCGTAAAATATCGTCAAAAATTCGTCACTTAGGATCGCAAACACATCTGAACTCTGTAAAACTTTTATGGCGGCTAATATTCCATTAAATAAACTTAGCAATCCCACTTTAAAAATATTTCTGAAAAAATATACTGGTCGAAATGTTCCTGATGAATCAACTTTACGCAAATATTATGATTCTAGGTGCTATACGAGAACAGTAGAACGCATTAGAAGCCATCTTTTAAATCAATACATATGGATAAGCGCCGACGAAACGGTGGATATGTTCGGACGCTGTGTGGTAAATGTTGTAGCTGGTGTACTACATCCAACTATTCCATATAACGCATATGTAATAGCAACAAAAGTTATAAATACAGTTGATGCGGAAACAGTTGCTAAAACGATTAATGAGAATATTCAAAATATACTTCATTTCGACAGGTACAAAGAAAAAGTACTTTTATTTGTAAGTGACAGAGCTGCATATACGAGAATATTAAAGGAAACATATCCTAATTTGCTGCATATTACTTGTGTGGCACATGTTCTCCGCAGAATCTGTGAATATATCAGAGCACCTTTCCAGAAGTTGATAGACTTGTATCCGCTTTTAAAAAATTTTCAGAAAAGCACCATTGAGAGTAGCTCTTTTCAGGGAAAAATTTACATCTCTGTCACTGCCTCCCACTCCAGTAATAACTAGATGGGGAACATGGCTGGAAGCTACAAGTTATTATGCTGAGAATTTCGATAGTCTAAAAAATTTCATAACACTGCTAAAGGAGGATGCTAGAAGTATTGGTGAGTGCAAGGAGCTCACACAAATTCCAAATTTAAAAAATCAGTTGTACTTTCTTCACGAACACTTTGGAAAATTGCCAAAACTAATCACTTATTTTGAAAATCGAAATCTCAAATTAAATGACGGATTAACCACATTAGATGTGGCTGTTAATAATTTGAAAAGTATTCCAAGTGACTTCGGATGGGGCCTTCGGCAGGAGTTTGAAGCAATTCTTAATAGAAATCCAGATTTAATTACATTGCAGCAATTATGTATGGAGATAATTCCACAAAATCTAACGGCTAAATATGAAGAAATAAAAGAATATTTCCAGTTTGCACCTATAACCAGTTGCGATGTAGAAAGGACGTTTTCTATTTATAAGGATGTACTTAATTCAAAGAGAACAAAATTGACAGAAGAAAACCTTGAGAAACTATTGCTAGTCAATATTAATACTCCTTTACTCAACTTGAACGACAAAATGAACAAATAAAAATGTTCCAATTATAGAAATAAAATGAAAAACTTTAAAAATACAACTTTTCAACAAATACATATGTATTTCGTAATTTTATAGATCACCACCCGTTTGTTTTCCAATTATATAAATAAAATTAAAAACTTTATAAATACAACTTTTCAACAAATAAATATGTATTTCGTAATTTTATAGATCACCACCCGTTCGTTTTCCAATTATATAAATAAAATTAACTATTTTAGAAATACAGCCTTTCGCCAGTACTGCACTGGGTGGTAAGCGTGTCCGTTCTCTAGTAATAAGTGGCACCCCAAAACGTGAAACGCGTGTTTGTAATAATATGAATAATACTGAACAAGTAAATGAAAATATTTCCAAAAGTTTTATATAAAAAAAATGTAAATTTTACTTAAAAATGAACTTTTCTAGCCTTTTTAAGTGCAAATTCATTGATTAAATCTGTTGTGTCCAAATCTGCTGCTATTTTATTTTCAATGCTGATTAAACTCAAGTTTATTAATCTTTCTTGTGACATAGATCTTAAATAATTTTTTATTAATTCAAGTTTAGAAAAACTTCTTTCACCAGAAGCCACTGTCACAGGTATGGTTAAAAAAATTCTTAATGCAATTGTCGTATTTGGAAACGTTGGAGTAAAATCACTTGGAAATATATAATCTAAAACTCATACCGGACTTAATGTACGTTAAAAGGATTTAAATTTTGTCTCATAAATCTATCGCATTTATATCAGATTCATTTCGTCATTATCGGACAATTTAATTTGCAAATTCATGCAATATCTTTTTATTTTAGCATCTTGCCCCAATGCCAGCTACGAATAAATATTATTTAAAAACTGAAAAGTTTCCTTATGACTGTCATTAGCTCAAATAGTTCCTTTATTTTGGATGTTGCTGTATCTAAAAGAGTGAAATAAAAATTAGTTTTAAAATTTTCTAAAGACGCTTCAGGACTTTCAGCAACATTTTCAAATACAAACAATCTCCTTTTTTTACAAGGTCTTATAATATTAACCGCTGGGACCTCAGTTTCACAATTAATCTCCTGTGCTATCTTTTCAACTTCATTCAACATATTTGTAAAATCAGCATCTATACTTTTGTAAGTAATTATTAAGGTCTTTTAACATTGAAATGTTCAATTGCAGTTGGTATAACTAAATCACATTTTTGCAAAAATTTATTAACATTTACCTTGGATAATATGCTATACCAAAAAACTTTTGAACATTTAAATTTGTATGATTTATTTTTTTTATAAAAGATATAGTCACATTTCTTGTATTAGCATCTCTAGATGAGTCATTAAATAAAACATATAATGTATCATAAATAGATTCCAAATTATATCTTAAACTTTTATAGCGTCGACTTTACTTTCCCACCTTGTTTCAAACACCGGTTTAATGGTTTAATGAAGGGCACTTTTTTATCAAAACTTGCCAACGATGAGTTGATGACTAATGATAAGAATTTATTTTTCATTGTACTTATTTACGTACATATTTAAGCAAAACTATAAAATACTTATAAGTTCTACGTATTTGTTTAATAAGTAGTAGGTTTAAACCATCATAAACGTATTAAAAATTGGACATTAATACATATTTGTATTGTAAATTATTTTCCACTCGCTACCCGCCGCCCCAAGACGTGCGTGATGCCCAGGTGCCGTGCACGCTTGATACCCCCGCTTGGCACGGCCCTAAACATACAGTAGTCAAAAAAAGTACACCATCTCAACATTTTTTAGCTCCAACTTTTCTGAATAAAAGAATCTTAAGTGTAATGAACTGAAATGAAATTAAATATAATATAGTAAAAGTATAGTCATAAATTTATGTACAGATTTTTCAAGTAACTCGTTCGTTAGAAGTTTTCTATGTTAACGCCTTAGGACACTTTAATTTGTGGCACGTAATCTTGATACTTGGTGTGTTAAAATAAAATATTTACACTCATGAACTACTTGCGGTTATACCGGAAGTCATAGGCGACTTCGATATTTTAAATGGAATGTTATATTTTTATTGCTTTTTTTAGATTCCTTGTAAAGTGTTAAAACACATATTTTCTATTTTGCGTTTGAAATGAACTCATTATGACACCCAAAACAGTATCGAAATAGCTTCATTTCGATACGCTTTTTTCAGTTTTCAATGTTGGCGTTGTTCGAATACAGAAATAAATATCATTGCTGTCATTTGATTTTAAGAATTTATGTACATTTGACAGATATGATATATGTCCGTATTTTACACAAACAACGTGTGTTGTATACAATTGACAACAACATATATATGTTTCTATGTCACTCATGTTTATATTTTTAAATTAAGTATCAAGTAATGTTAACGAAAATTAATAAATAATATGTAATATAATATACTTCGCGGATAGCAAGATTTAAATTTGAAAATGTCAAGTATAAATGTGACTAACTGCATGCTTTATACAAAAATAAAACTCTGCACTTTCAAATTAAATAATTCCAATTTATTAATGTAAAAAATGCAAAATAGAAAAAATTGTATAAAAAACTCGTTTCATAAAGTCTTTTGCCGCACTCGCTCTTTCGCTATCGCGGCTCGTTCTCTAAACTGATCTCGTGCGGCAAAATGGTGCCTTATGAAACTTGTTTTTTAATATACTATTTTGTTTTTTCAATACACTAATCACCACATATCTAAAGCGTATTTGAACTGAACTACGTCATACTTCTACTGGAGACAGCGAAAGGTGTAAGATTCTTAGTAATGTCTAAATATTTATTATGTCTGACGTGTACATACATGACCAATTTACAAGTTCGATGTGTACGTGCTCTTTGTAATTTGTTCTCCTTCTATAATACTGAGACACAACTTCAGTTAAGGTTCGAATGCGAAGCGTGCGTCTGGTGCTTTTATTCTAGTGTACGGTTAACCGTGAAACTGAATTGTTTTTTTTTTTTAATATCGTATGTAAAGTGGATAAATTTGTGAAAAAACGAAGTGCGCCATTTACATCCAGTGAATTGGTTGGTACAAAGACAAAGTTGCACAATGACAGTTATTTAAATAATGATTTTACCTCATTGGATGGAAAGCCACAGTGGGTTGTATGCTTTCAAGTTCTCTCCGATGAAAGCCATCAAAATTAGTTCGACACTTGGAAACTAAACATCTGGCTTATAAAAACAAACCCTTGGAATTTTTCGACAGAAAATTACATACCTTGAGAAATCAACAAACTTCTATTTATAAGTCAAGCCATACTGACAAAACGGTTATTGTTAAGATCCTTCCAACCTCCCGTATCTCGAAAAAAATTTTTGGAATTATTAAAGGACCTCAAAGTGAAGTAATTTGCCTTATAAACCAAATGGGGGGAAACATACTCTTAGCCAAAAAGAAGATAATTTAAGCTTGAATTTTGCTTATTATCAATCCAAGATATCGAAAATACGCCAAATTTCGGATAGTCATAATATTTATATGTGCCAACTTAAACATCACTTTAAAGTATTTATGCTCTAAAGTTAGTTAAATTATTTTTTTTTGGCTAAGAATACCATTCCCCCCCCCATTAGTTTATAAGGCAAATTAGTTCTTTTTGGGGTCCTTTAATGATTCCAAAAGTTTTTTTCGAGATATGGTAGGTTGAAAAGATCTTAGCAATAGCCAAGTATACTTGAAGCATCTTATCTCGTAGCATTAAGAGTAGCTAAGATGTTCAAACCCCATATAAACGCCGAAAACCTCATATTGCCTGCTGCAATTGATGTAGTCAGTGTTTTAATATCGGTGGAAGAGATAAAACAATTGAAACAAAATCCGCTTTCGTACGATACTTTATTAAGGCGAATCGATGACATGGCTGTTGATGTTTGCGTACAGATAATTCAGCAAATGAGTTAAAGTGAATTTTTAGTATCATTTTGATGAATCAACAGATGTAGCAAACACGTCTCAGTTCATATGTTTTGTGAGGTATGAATGTGATAGGGACACAACATTCAAAGAAAATATGTTGTTTTGCAAAACAGTACCAAGTCATGCAACAGGACAATGTCTTTTTGATGTTTTTTATGAAGCTGCAGTGGATTAATAAAAGTATTTAAAATAGTCTTGTACCAAGGGCGGAATGGACGCTCTGATTCATTCACAGACATGCTCTTGTCACAAAAAACATGCCGGAAAGTCTCAATCAAATTCTTTATGCAGCGGTAAAAATGGTTAATTTTATTACAACCGTTACAGAACAGGCTGTTCGCTAAACTATGCGATAAAATAGGCAAAAATAAAAAATCTTTTCCATACAGAAGTCAGATGGCTATCGCATGGGAAAGTCTTAACCCGGGTATTGAAATTGTGGGATGAATTAATAATATTTTTCCAGGATAAACAAACGCTATTCTCATTGTTTTTACAGAATAAAGAGTGTATGTTGTTGTTGGCTTACTTAGCTAACTATTTTCATTTTCGCATTTAAACGACTTTAGTGTGAATTTACGAGAACTTGATAAAAACATTTTATTAATGGCAGACAAAGTTCATGTTTCATTAAGAAGCTTGATATTCTGGATTCTTCGCCTTCAAAGATAAAAATTGTTCCCACTCACTTCGGGTTATATTGAGAAAAATTTGAATGAACAAGACACTATTATTCACCACAGTTTGGATTGCATGAAGATGGATTAGCGTGAGCTAAAAACTCAGTTGACGGGGTATTTCCTGGAAGGTAAAAAAGAGATGTGTACCGAATCCGTTTATTAAAAACGTTGTTGCCGCTGCTAAGTTATCAGTTGAGATTCACGGCCAGCTCATCGAAATGTCTGCCGCCAAAACGCTACAACTGCAATTTGCATCTGAAGATTTAAATACGTTTTGGCTTGCTCGTTGAAATGAATATGGAAATTTAGTCACAGAAGCATTGAAAATATTAATCCCTTTGGGTCTTACCTCTGTGAAAAGGGTTTTTCGGCTATGGTTGCTTTAAAAACTAAATACAGGAATCGTCTGTTATCACTCGAAAACAATTTGCTTTTGTGTGTTTCTAACGTAGATACACGTGTGGAGAAACTTTTAAATGGAAAACAAATGCATCCATAACATTAATATCTTTTCTTTACATGTGTACTTATTGTAAGTAAAATCTTTATAATAAATTATTATTTCTCATAAAATGATATTTCATTATTGTTTACGCTATTTTGTGCCCCCCCTTTAATGTCTCCGCAACCTCCTTGAGGGTCACGTCTGCCAGACTGAGAAACGATCATATATATTAAAAGAAAATAACTTGACACCGAAAGGTACATGAGTTTCCAGGATTAAGAAAGTAAGTAGAAGGAAACTTGAAAGTCGGAACTTAACGTAATGAATCTTTTATTTCTTTTTACTGTTCCAACGCATGTCAAATTACGTTTTCTTAATTCTCTTACTAATTCTAAAGGTGAATACCTGTTATCGTCCGTAATGTTGCGAGCAGTATTTTTTAATGGTTCAACTAAACGCAGAACCACTTCTGTGGGATAATTTTATTTCTTTCAGATTTTTGCGTGGGTTTTTCTCTGTTTCTTGGATCTTAACAGTATAAAACTCAACATTCACTATATAATGAGTTTTGCAATCAGTAAGGATCTGAATCTTAATGCCATATTTTGCTGGTTTATTAGGCATAAACATTCGAAATTGGCAGCGGCCTTTAAAGGGTACTAACAATATAACAATCTTTCGAATTAATCAAACACTTTTCAAAAATGTCAGCTATAGGCGCCAGTTTGTTCACTTTTCTCCTTTCTGCTCGTATACTTTCATCATCAAAACGTAGACAGTAGAAACGAAAATCTAGCAAGAGACATCGTAGCACGAAATACATGTCTTCCTGTACCATCTGTAGCATACATCGCTCTTAAGTCTTCGTGCCCAGATTTAGACACTCCTTGCAGGTACAGGAAACCAATTAAAGCTTCAATTTCCATTTTATTCGTATTTTTAATCAAAGCTGGAGAGAATATACGTCGAGCAATTTTATTTTTCTTACACTTACTATATTATTTCGTTTGTTTGTAAATTGTGCAATGTTTTGAAGCATTGTATCATCAAAAAGTGTTCTCAAACTTTCCAGAGGTTTCGTTGGTGGACTTTCCCTAGCTGCTCCTTTCAATCCAAGTTAAAAGTTTTATTAAATTATTTGACAACACTTTGCCTCTTTATGAAACAGTTTTGGACCATTTCATGTTATATATTTTGCCATTCCAAAAATTACGACGTGAGAAGGTTTCGGCTTCTTTTAGCCGTTGATTTTCATCGTCAGAATTTTCTGACAGCAAAGTTTGCGTTTTTGTTTTTGATTTGCCGTCATAGATATCGTTATTTTTGGCTTGCTCCTCACTCTCAGATTCTTCATTACTCTCATAATTTTCCTCACTGTCAGGTTACCATTCTTCTTCACTGTCAGAACAATGCTCACTGTACATTTCTTCATTGTGTTCATTTTTATCACTTTCGTCGCCACAGTCCAAAATACTGGCGCAAGCATTAAGCTTATCACTTTCTGGCACCAGTTCGTCTGTTCTATTTTGTTCAGACTCCTCATCATCTACCCAAAATTCATCACTTTCTACAGTTCTCTATCAGAAAGTGGACGTGGCTTACTCATTTTACTGAAGAAAAAATAAACAAACATTGTGGAAAGCGTGTAAAAATTTTATAAACAAAACTCACCTTAATTAATTTACTTTCACTTAAAGTATTCCTGAGTCAATTTAACCCAGTCGTGCTCGCTTATTACACTTCCGATAAACTTTCTTAGAAAATAACCTTATTCGTACAGTTCTCAGCTGCTGCTAGGAGAATACTAAAGCGCTGGATGAATAACAGTGCCGCGTTTCGCTGTATTAACAAGTCTCGATATGCGTCTAGGTTACGATGACCCAGTGGTAAGTGGTTAAGGGTTAAAAAGAAAACCTATGTCTCATTAACAGCAGTCTCTAATAATATTAAAAGCCAAGTACCGAAACTGCACTTTTACATATTTTTTTTACAACAAAGGGCACAGTACATTTATCTGGTGTGCTTTATGAAAAAGTAATTTCGTCAAAAAATATCTAGAAGGGACGATTCTGAAGCAAGTTCTGAATGGTCGAAGTTCAACATGTCAATCGTTGGCGAAAAATTGTCTGCCGATGAATCTGTTGTTGAGCTAGTCCAACAAATATTGTCAGTGGAAATTGCAGAAAAGGAATTAATACCCCATTAAGTCTACAATGCTTATAAGAGTGATCTGTTTTGGAGAATACTTTCAAACAAAACCCTCGCATACGGAAGCAATAAAACGGTACCAAGTCGCAGAGTGAATAAAACATTTAAGTTCATGCCTTGCGTCAATGCCTCCAGTATTCATAAACCGAAATCGTTCTTGTTGGAAAGGCATTAAAGAGGAGTCCAAATCTTCCCGTTGCATGTATGTGTCAAAATAAGGAATTGACTACAATGGATGTTTTTTGTAAATTGTTTCAGGATTATTGTATCTCAAGTTAAAAGAAAAATTAGGGATTTGAATTTGTTTTCGAAAGCATTGTTTATTTTGGATAATGCCCCTGAACATTCCGATGTAAAAATGTAAAAGAACTTTGTATTGAAGACAAAAGCAATCAAGCAATGTATTTGCTACCAAATTGTACCCCTCCCTTATACAGCTAATGATCCAACAGTGATACAAAAGATGAAACTGCGTTATGTCAAATTTCTAGTGATCTCTGTTATAATTTGAAGATGTCTAAAATATCCCACTTTTTTTTGAAGATTTTTGATTTATCGTCAGCGATACTACTTCTTGTTTGGTGTGCTGTATCACACGACTTATTCAACAATCAATGAAAAAACTGCGGCGTAATGTGAATGAACTGCTGCTCAGAACAATTGATGAAAGTCAGGATTCTATTCGTTTAGTTTCTTTGTTCGGGATCCTCAGGATACTAATACTGAATCCCATCAAATTTGCAATCATTTTTTCAAACCGATATAACCAACACAATGTTTTGTAAGAGGCGATGAAGAGATTTCAGCTACGAATGAAGAGATAATCTCATTTTTAACAGTAACCAAATAAGCAATTAGAAAGAAGACAAGAATGAAAGTGTTCCACGAGAGAGATGTGTCATGTAAAGAAGCTCACCAGTGCATATGGAGTACAGAAACTAACATACTAGATCATCAACTCTTAATTCTAACGAATTAGAGAGAGTATATTGACTCATATTTTAATGTTTAAATTAAGGCTTTTGTAATCCAAATATGCCCTTCTAAAACACTCATTTTAATTAGTTTAAGTGAAAAATCGTTATATTTGCCAATCCGACCATTTCCTTTCCTTATATGTTTTAGTTTGAATTAAAAAGGTTGTATTGTAAATAATTTACTCATTATTTAATCTTTTTTATTTTTCATTAAAAATGGGCTTGATGAGATGATAAGCACAAGGTAAAGAAAGCTGAATATCTTCTAAATAAAATAAGTTATTGAGCAAAACGAAATAAATTATGTATAAACATTTATGACCTGAATTACGCTGTTTTTAATTCTTATATAAGTGATGTTTAGTTGTTAATTGTTTAAAGTATATAAAAAGCTGTGATGGAGTGTTCATGATAATTAAACAGCATATAGAAATACATCACGTAACATCACTGTATTTACTCACATTGAAGACAATATTATTAACTTATTAACGTTATTCGACATCAATAACGACATCATAAGAAGTCGATTTATACGAATACAGGTACTTTCTCGTATTAACTTGTGTTCAATTTATTCGGAGATTTCCAGATTATCCTTTTTTATGACTCTGGTCAAGACAAATTGATCGGGATTTCATTGCGGCCTATTTATAAGTGCTGATGTTCTTAAAAAATATTTCAAGGTGAGGTGGGCTAGTTCCCATCCGTAGAATACTACACGTGTACCCTGAATAACGCTAAATGAACTAGCACAAAAGGCAGCCAGATCATCCGGAATCACCTGGATCTCCTGACTATAAGCACATCATCAATAAAATTATAATACGAGTACAACCTCACCAGAATCGAAGTTACTACGCCAAGCATGTTCAACAACAAACAGAATCAGGTTTAAACAGTGGAAGGTGCCCGGACAGCTTGTAGATGTGGTTTGCTGACCTGGGTTGTGATTGCGGATCTACGCGTCGAACCATACGCCATATTGTTGGTGATTCTCACACGGTGCGATACCATTACCATATACAGGCTGTAAATGAAATATTCCGAGATACGCTAATATATGATACTTAAGACAGCAATTCAAAACTACAAAAAATTTTATTCTATCGAAACATTAATTTTTACAGAAATTAGGAACACAAATTTTTCAAATACGGTTTTGTATTCATATTGAATCTAAATAAATAGACATTATATGTTTATATGTTGTCGATCCAATAAACAAATAGGCATTTTAAATTAATGAAGCCACAGTGTGGTGAAACATATGTAGTGTGTTAACATTATATATTATTTTGAAACTATACAACTGTGTTTTATTATATCTAAATAGGCATTTACTTATTCAAGTTCACAAATTGTTTTCATTCATAAATTTTCTTATGCATCAGCTGTTGTCTTGTTATTTATAAGTAGAACAATGACCTGACCTTTGTAATATGCCAAAAAAAAATATAATATCCAGTTTCCTTAAAAATTTTAAACGGTATAACAGTTTTGTGGTGATATGGAAATTGTAATTTAGTTGTTTACTTTAGTTAGTCTTAATTTAAATTCACGAGAAATAATAAATAACATTTGTAATTTTGATTGAATGTTAATTTTTTTTCTGTTCTATTTACCTCTTTTTTTTAATGACAATTGTTTTGCCCTAAAATGGGCAAATTTGTGTGAAACAAGTGAAATATTTACAGGAGGTATCCAATGTGACTGTCATTTGCGTAAATATATGTATGTACACGCTTTAACATGGCTCGGCTTCTTCGCGGATATGGGGCGCAGGTTGAAAAATACGTTGCCGAAGATCATCTTTCATGGCCACGGCCTTCATAACTTGGATGCAATGTACCGCTATCTCAATCTTTACATGGTTTGTAAAATTAACTCATTTAATTGACCTAAATTAAACTTCGCTTACCTCAAAGTAACTGGAGTAACTCTTTAGGAGGAATACTTAATCTCATTGTGTTTTCTTTCCGTACAGATTCTAATAATCGCTCTACCAACAAATTATCTGAGCTCATTCGGAAGTAATTGTAAAATTTTTCTTCATGTTGAAGTAACTTTTCGAAAAGCGTATAAAAGGCACCATCTACGTATCTTGCTTGTAACTAGGGACAAACCCAGTAACGCCGATTTTTGCGTCGAGCCTTCCTTTGTTTAATTTTCGATTTAGAAGCAGTACCAGTAGTAGACTTGTACATCATGATACTTCACAACATACTGAGACTACTTTGGCAACATCGAATAATTATTTTAGTTCGCAAAATTTTATGGTATCTATCGTTGTGTGTGAAAAATTAGTACCATATTGCAATCACTTATTGTCCACTGTATATGGTAATGGATCACGCCGTGTGAAAACGCTCTGAGAGGATTTGGAGGAGAATTCTAAAATCCGACGGCAAATGCAAATAGAGTATATTAAATCCTTAGATATTTGTGAATAATTTATTTATGTTATATACTTGTATTTTTCGTATGTACCGATGTGTTTAGTAAATACATTGCAAGGTTTAAATCTTTGTGGTCAAATATATTGTTTCATATATTGTAATGTTTATGACACCTAATTAATGGATATTCAAAGTAGTACAAAATTAACAGAAATACCACTCCTATAAAGATCGTTTTAGAAAATTTGGATAATTTTATAGTGCTTCCGATGTACACTAGTCCTCTAGAGTAACGAGATATTTTGTTTGCACATAGACAACACAAATCTCAGATCTGTAGCAAGCTAAGCCCTACGTTCTTCTTTTATCTGATCAAGTATTGTATCTGCTTTCACTAAACGTAAAACTTTAGCTTGACATAGGTCTGCAATTTGTCTTGTCTTCATTGAGCTGATATATGAGGGCGACTTGACGGGGGAGTGGGGGAATACTTTCACCATGATGAGTATATTGCATAAAATATTTAACGTACATTTTCACTGCAAACCATATACTTTTAGTAGGACATTCAAATTATAAAAACGTTCTTTAAATTCTAAGAAAGCGATATTCTATACATTTACAAATCTATTTATTACCTACTTTATACATTAGACCGTTTGTTTATAACTTAGGGTTATTAGTGAACGATTGCACTAGACTCTTAATATGATCACCCATTGTTAATTAAATATATATAATAGGCTCACGATTCCTAAATATATATGTACCATAATAATCCATTAATGAACATAGGAACAGCCGAAAATACATACTTAGGTTTATAGCATCTACTAATACTTAATTAGGAATTATATTTTATTTTATTATTATATTTATTTATTAGTAAGATCTTTAAGACTCTATGGTACACATTAGGTGTTGCACAAAGGTAAAATTTCCAACAATATACTGCTCAACCAATACGCTTTTAATATGTAACAGTTAGGGGTAGTATAGTTCAGTATGAATTAAAATACAGTATCAACTCAACATCAGTACAAGACACACAGTCTTGAGACAACAGTCTCATTCATAACAATCATATTTTAACAAGAGACACCTGTCTCAACAGCAGTTTTGTATTAGTATAAGTCGTTGTAGATCCAAAATAAATGTATATACTGTAAATAAATATATTTAGATGAAAGTACAGTTATTTATTTAACAAACATTCACCGAAGATTTAAACAGTAAAGTGTATACAGCCTTACAACCTGTGCACGGTGAAGCAACTTCGGGAGCAACATCGAGGTCGTGATTCTAGTAACTGACATTGAAGCATCACCGCCAGAAACGGATTAATCGCAAACAGTTTGGTCCATGAGCCAACAACAACCATAACATTAGTACAATCCCCATCAAAGAGCGACCACCAAATAAAAGTGTGTGAGATAGCTAATGCCGTAAACATCTCAACCGAACTGGTACACAGTGTTTTTTATCGACATTTAAGCAAATTTGAGCATATGCGAACTCACGTTACAATTTTAAATGACCATATGGCTAAGTTCAAACAAAACAAAATCCAAGAGAATTTTTTCATCGATATCTCACCGTAGGTGTAACTTCGATACGTCACTATTCTTCAGAGACAAAAGCACAGTCATAACAATGGTATTCTTTTGATGAACGTAATATAGATTAAGATTAAATAAGATTATGGACACGATTTTTTTGGGGATTCCAAAAGCGTAATCTCTATTGATTATTAGTATAATAACTAGCCAATATTATCCTTAATGTACTGACACGTTTCGATGGTGAACTGAAGAAAAAGCGACCGCATTTGTTCAGAAAGAAAGCTTTGTGGTGAAATGCTGCCTTCACCAGATTTGGCTCCGAATGATTTTTTTCTTGTTCCCAAACTTGAAAAAATGGCTTAGTGGGCGGAGATTCGGTACAAATGAAGAGGCGATAGCCGCAGCGAATGTCTATTTTGAGTTTTTCTCAGATTACTTTTTAAACGGCTTAGAAAAATGGTAAAGTCACTGGGTTGTGTAATTGAATCGAAATTATGTTGGAAAATAAAATATATTTTTGGCAATTTGGTAGGAGAGTGACATATACATACATGATTCAAACTTTGCGTATGATATAAACTTAATTTTTTTCTGCATAAAAAAAAAACAAGAATTCTTGTTGTGTTAAAAAGAAATTGTAGAAACGGTTGTTTCTGATCAAGTACTGGTGCACTATTGAGGAAAGTGATTTTTAAATGTTGGGTGTTACAGCGGAAATGACTTCGTTGTGTTGCTATTATCATATAAATCAATAAACCCTTTAATAGGTAGTTGTTATCTGATGTAAAAATGACGACGCATTTTAATTGCAATCCCTCCTTTACATATCCATATGTAAAATTATTAGTTATTAGGCAAGTTTCAAATAAGTTATTTAAAGTTTCGTTTGACAGAATTTATTTCTCAAAAATTTTGACATGAGCAGTAATCATTAAATATGGACAAACGAAAGGATATACGACACGACATTATTAGATCTAACTTGCATACAAATAGCAATTTGGATAATGCGTTTTTTCTCACAAATGGAATTCCTGTAAAATACTGCTCTGTTCTGTTGTCATATATTAATAATCCGACTCGTAATCTAGGACACCGTAGAATTCAATTCAGATTACCTGTCCGAATATTGATATATTACAACCCAATAGAGGCATTCAATTTAAAAGAGGTACTTTATAGAAATGTTCATTGTGTTTAGATAATATCTTAGCCGTTCATTAAATATATCGATTGATAAATTCTTGGAGTTTGTCGGCTTTTATATGAAATATTTACAAATATTATCAAATTAGTATGTAATTGCGAGGTAAATTTGAATGGAAACATTGCTATCTATAAATTACTAAGCAAATCATACGAAATTTTGAATTAAAAAATTTTGTCTGCGTTGGTTTACCACTTACGTTACTTTACCACTTAAGTGGTAAAGCAACGGTCCGGCAAACCGTAGATTTGGGTTCAAGTCCAAACGTAGACAAAATTTTCCAATTAAAAATTTCGTACGATTTGTTTTGTAATTTGTAGACAGCAATGTTTACATTCAAATTTACCTCGCAATTACATACTTATTTGATAATATTTGTAAATATTTCATATAAAAGCCGAAAAACTCCAAGAATTTATCAGTTGATATATATGAAAAAAATGTGTTTTTTTTTCATCCAGAAACGTGCAGATATCGATATTTCGCTGTCGTTACAGCTCATCAGTACACGATATTCAGACAAGACATGATTTTTATTTGTATACTTTCGTGTATATATACGAATTATATTGAATTTAATTGGAGTGAGAAATGAGAATTATTTAAATCTCATCTCACATGCAATTGTCGCTAAATTTGTGCAGTTGATTCTACAATCTGACAAGATTACTCCTGCCGAAGAATGTAGACGCAAACACGTTGCGACGTTAGTCATCCACCCATGCGGATAATGAAAATTGTATGAAAAAAAACCACATCCGTCCAGAAACGTGCAGATATCGATATTTCGCTGTCGTTACAGCTCATCAGCTCATAAAAATCATGTCTTGTCTGAATATCGTGTACTGATGAGCTGTAACGACAGCGAAATATCGATATCTGCACGTTTCTGGACGGATGTGTTTTTTTTTCATACAATTTTCATTATCCGCATGGGTGGATGACTAACGTCGCAACGTGTTTGCGTCTACATTCTTCGGCAGGAGTAATCTTGTCAGATTGTAGAATCAACTGCACAAATTTAGCGACAATTGCATGTGAGATGAGATTTGAATAATTCTCATTTCTCACTCCAATTAAATTCAATATAATTTATATATATTGAAGTGATACCACCAGAGAGTGATGTTATTAATGATTATAATAATAATAAAATTTAATGTTTAAATAAAAATAAGTTAAGATTTTAAATGTGAATTATAAATCTCTGTCTTATGTGGGCTAGTACAAATTACATATAGATGGGGTTGTATTACACCAAAACTGTTATTTGCGCATAATGCAAAGATACACATTCGTTAATATCGAAGTATTCATAACCTAAACAGCTGTTCGTGAATAAAACTTCTTATAAGTATCTCTGGTGGGCGAAAGTTTATGTGATGTTTATGTCCGGCTAGACAGAAGAACACTATTGACTCTTAGGTGATGCATATAAAGATACACCTTTTAAAAGCAGGTTCGGTGACTAAAAGAACACTTACAAAATTAGCAGATGCTAATACAATAAATAATGGTATTTTTATTCAAAACTACAAAATAAAACGAATGAGATACGGACTAATAAACAAGATTTTAATGAAGTGATTGCAAAGATAGTACAGGTAAGTGGATAAATAAATTAAATTAATTTATATAAATATAATGTATCATGTCCCGTGATAAACTTAATTTGAAATAAAATCTAGGTTAAAAACACGACAAAATAAAGGTGACATGAGTTAAGCTAAACGTAACAATGAAATACTTTGATTAAATTTAATAGAAAATCAGGAAACTGTATTCTTCGATACTTAACTTAGAATATTTATCTTAAATGTAACATAGGTTATGATTAATTTAAAAAAAATAATTTAATGGTGATATTATTGGTGAAATTAAATTAACTTATCATTTTCAAAATTCATAGGATTTATAAAGAGTACTTATGTGAGCCTGGACAGGAAATTAGTGTATCTGGAACTGTTTCGTGGATTTGTGAATGTTGGGTACTGGAATCAATGGCGATCGGAAGGCGTCCCCTGCTTGTTCGATCTTACGGCTGTCTTCCCGGAGAAATGCAATTTGCGTTTTCTTGGACACCGGTCACCGTCTTGACTCGCAAAGTGCGTTAAACCGTAGCTGGATATATTGGTAAGGTTTGACTAGAGTTGACGTATAGGTTTTATAGATTTATTAATACTTTTTCTTTTAATTTGTAGAGAGGCACTTCAAATACGTCGAGGTGAATTTTAATGGAGACTTCTAGTGACGCTAACTTTCGTTTGTTCTCAACCCTAATTTCTGATTTGTCCAACTGTATGTATTCTTTTAGCCACGTCGTTTTCTTATAATGAAAATGACAATTTAATCATTTTAAATATACTTATGCTTAGTATAAATTATCTAGTTTATATTTGTGAATACATGTTTGACGTATGAATGTAAATAGTTGTCTATAATGCTAATTTTATAGTGGGGAAAATTCCCGCGGTTACCTTTTTAAAAATCGTACAGTTTTGCCTAAATAAATGGCGTCATTTATTTTTAATCAATTAAGTTGAAATATCTTTTGAAATACAAGATATCGGAATGAAATGACTGATACAAATAAAAAGAATAAAATAAATCAATGTGAGAATGAATTTAGAACAATTAAATACGCGAAATCAACTTTATTGATATTACATATGAAGAATTCAGTTTCAATATTTTTTATAATTCTACAGCTTACATCTATACATAAAAATTTCGTCTTTTGCTCACTGAGGCATTCTTAGGTGTAGTCTCGACCTACATCAATATATATATATATATATATATATATATATATATATATATTGTTGTGGGGCAAAACTACACCATCATACCAGCGAACTGCAAAAGGAAAGACTGAAATAACATATAATAGAATGGTTAAATTGGCGAACATAATTTGTAAAATTGGTTATCGAAGTGTAAATAAATTAATATAACGATAACTTTGTATATTTCAAATTAATTTACATTTATTTCAAAATTTACTTTTTAATATTTATTTTAAATTGTCATTTTCATAATTTAAATCATTAGCGCGAAATTACAGATAGCTAATTTATCTACATCAAAAGTTTGTATCGATACTAGTTAGACACGCCCACTTTTCAAATGTAAACTAACCCGCGAAACGGTTATTTTCTTGCCACTCATAAAACATAACCCTACATTTAAAAACCCATGACAATTATTTGAAAAATATTATTTTAATTTTGTTTATATGTTAGAAACAATACATTATTTATATTCAAATTATTATTATATGTGATTTAAAGTAAAATTCGAGGCTATTTCAAAAATGCAGAATAGGCTTTGAATGAAATAATTGCCATCAAGGCGTCAGTAGAAAATTTTATTAGAAGTGCTAGAAAAAAGTATGACTCCAAGTTTTAAAATTAAATAAAAGCTAAAATACCTGAGCTAGAATTTTAAAAGTGTCCAAAAAAGTAACACATTAATTTGGGGCTACTTTTAAAACATCTTTGAAGGCGATACCATCGAAGTACGGCCAGAAATCGATCATAGCATCTTTTTGATTGGAACACCGGCCCGAGAAAAAAAACACCGTCGAAGCACGCTCAAAGCCGGCCACGCAGAATTGACAACTCCGTACTTGGAACTCACGACGAATTTACTGACCTACGCCAATACCATCCAGATACCTGCCTTATATAACGAAAAACAGGTTTTATTAATCCAAATTATTTCAAAATAAAGACTTATTAAAAACAATTTACAATTAAAATAAACTACTCAAAAATGAATAAGGAATTTTTACTTTTTTGTATTTTTTAGATAGTATGGGTAAATATTTGTAGTGTATTATATTAGATACATAATTGTACACAACAATTTAAAATTTCTAGTATATTTATTCAGAAAAATCGTTAGATAACTAAGAAATGATCAAAAATGAATTAAGCAACATTTTTAACAATAGCTAAAATAAACATTTTTCTGTAACAATTAATTCTAAAATCGTGTATAATGGCGACGGATATCTCTCACAGCTGTACATCTTCGGGGCATACTCATAATGCAATTATTAATGTGTTCTTGAGACACTCTTCTCCAACACAGCGGTAAAATTTCCCGCAAGTGTTGCACGTTAACTGGGGGTGGATTATGTTCGTTGCGCTGTTCTTGAAGTCTGTCCCAAATGTGCTCAATTGGATTCAAGTCGGGAGATGTTGGTGGTAAAGGTAGATGGTTAATATGGAGGTCATTTATTGCTTGCATTACAATTTGTGCACGATGATGTGTTGCATTATCATCAATAAAAACCATGTTTTCATCCACAGCCTCACGAAAGTCGGCCATATATTGCTGAATAATGTCATCTCTGTATATGTGTCCATTGACATTGTTTTAAAAGAGATGGAGGTTCATACGTCCATTCAAACTAATGCCCGCCCACACCATGATACCACCGCCGCCAAAAGGCACAACAGCTTTTATAAACTCGCGTCTATAACGGTCTCCTCGAGTTCTCCAGACCCTTACTCTACGATTATCACTAAATACGCAGAATCTGGATTCACCGGTGTATAAACCATGCTCCCATTGAAAATTTTCTGCTAGTCGTTGGTTAACCCAAGTTCTTCTAGCCATTCTATTGGCATTAGTTAATTTTGGGCGTCTCACAGGCCTGCAGCTATGAAGATCCATTTCCCTCAGACGGTTTCTGATTGTTTGATCCGAAACTCTAACTCCAGTGGCGGCACGTAACTGTGTTTGCAACCATACAGCACTTCTAAACGGATTCATCCTTGTCTGAATTCGTATGTAGCGGTCTTGTCTCTCAATTTGTTTTTCTCTCAGATCCACTACCGGGTTTTCTCCTTGCAGATCCTACCTGTTGGAATCTTGTTAGAGCCCTACTAACAACACTTGGAGACACATTAAAAATTGTGGCAATTTCTGCTCCAGATGGCGCTCGCTGATGCAATAACGCAATTAAATCAAAAGTTTCTTTATTTAAATGACGTCTTGGCATCGTGAAAATGTGAAATGACATTTAAAATGAATAATACTTGTCAAAAAATGCGATTTTTATAATTTTGTATTCTAAATTAATTTAAGGTTAAAATAAAAGATTCAATATTTTATCACACAGAAAAGACATTTACCAAATAAAATGTCCACAAACGACTGTGGGCCTTCTAATTTATCTATAGTTTGAGAAAATACGTTAAATTTAATCGAATTAATTAGATCTGTTAAAAAAAGATCTAATTCCCTATTCATTTTTGAGTAGTTTATGTTTTTAACTAAATAGAAAACTCATAATTTTACTTTGAAAATTACATCTGAATATTACTCACAATTGTGGAAGAACTTTTGTTATATAAGACTGTAGTACTTACCCATATCTGTTTGTTGATTAATTTATATCATAACTTATATGAAAATATCATAACCATTGGAACATAACCTTTCTTAATTCACACGTGCATTTAATTGTAATTCCATAATTTGTCGATAGGCACGTTGTATGTTATTGTTTACAGACACCTTATTTTAATAAACTTTTATACATATTTCCTTAAACAACTCTTTTATTTATCTGTGCTTAGCTGGAGAAAACTAAGTTATTTTATTTAACAATTTACTTCCGAACACATAGGGAAAATAAGGAGACCGACGAAGATCCTAGACAGTCAGCTTTGTTATAAATTTCTTGCTCTCCGACGACCTAGCCGCTAATAGTGAATCATATGAGGAGCGCTGGTGAACGTGTGTAATAGGTTTTTAATTAACCTAAGGCGCTCAATCTATAGTATAATTCCTATACTTTACAATTTTAATATTATCATAAATCACTGAATCTCTTTTTATTAGTATATTATTATATTTTTTTCTTCACCATCAGCGCATCTTATATCAATATACATATATATATATATATATATATATATATATATATATATATATATATATTGGATTGTCATTTTCATTTTGAATTAATTTAATAGGCAAAAGCGCAAGAGTAGCATATACACCAATAATTAAGTTAAGGATTACATATTTTCTTTACTCATTGTTAATATTTTTTTATAAATTAAACATCTTTACATTAAATTAATAGAGTTAGTGCAAAATTATTGTAAATGTACATAGATTAAAAACTCGTCTTAAAGTTCAAAATAATTTTTTACTACATTACAATTGTTTCTTTAAATTATGACTTTGTCAGATGGTTGACTAATGATTAGTCAACCACATGATGAAGGTAATGTTTAGTGAAGCAACTGTTGTGCAATAAAAAAATTATTTTAAATTTTTAAACTAGTTTTTCAATTTACATTTAAATGGAGTTTCAACGCATATATTTACGATTACAAACGAGGCAAGTCATAATCACGTCACACAATGTTGCTAAGTTTGGTTTATATTTTTCCATTTAATGTTTTTTACGTTATCCTTGATCAATTTAAATGACAGAAAACGACGTAATAAATGCATTACAAATAATAACAGTTGTGGTATGTAACACTCTGACAACGTTGTGAAGGGTAATAATAATACGTTTATTATCCAACAGTCATAATAACTAATTACAGGATAATATAATATTTATACAAAACAAAACGAAGTGAGTGTTTATGGCAAAAAAAAATTAGAAAATAAGAAAGATAAGAAAATGGTTCAATAACTATACCAAAACTATAAAATAAAATAAATAGGTACAATTATAGCAATATGAAGTGATTGTTAATAATAGTGACAAATTGATTGTAATTTAGATAAAAAATATCTATGTCTAGTCTTTTGATTATGTTATTCATGGCACAAATCATATCAATCACAGGCGAATGTTGATGTCAGAGAGCGGACAGAAGCGATTGAATGACCAATTGCCCCGATGAAACGTCGGCGATCTCAGGTATGCATGTACAGTATGCATGTTACAACAGCCCCACTATTTGCTTGCTCGATTGCATTCGCCGAATAGATGTTATTTCCGTCGTTATTGTGTCTATTCATTCATAAATTCTATATTACAGTAGCGTGTAAAACGGAATATACATTTATATATTATTTCGTAATATTCGCTCATTTCCAAAGCGTATTCTCGTGTTTGCATGCTGTTATACATGCATACACATATATGTATTTATTGTTCTTGAGATAGTATATTTTCTATTCTCTTCTTTAAGGGATTGTTTCTGGTTTCGTTTCTTTCAGTGTTATTTGGGTACAATTTTTAGTATTTTAAAAAATCCGTTCTATATTGTTATATTGTATATTTATCCTATAATTTTTTATAAATATTTTGTGATGTGGAACGGATATTTTCTATTTTTTTTAACATCTAAAAGAATTATTTTTATTAACGTAACTGGTGACGTAGAATAAAATTACATTAGTGGTGACGTGGAGTCTGAGAGACTCTCCCTGCTAATTTTTCATTATTTTTGCTAAATAAAAAGCACAAATGAATAAACTGTAGTTATATTTAGTTATAATGTTAACATATAAACATCGAAACATTTGAATAAAGTTATCAAATAAAAAAAGTTATTGTACTTGTATCAGGAAAACAACGGTATCCTCCAAACTTCAAATTTGTCATTTTAGAAGCTTGACATGTCAAACAGAAAATGTTCTTAAATGGTAAAAACTATGAAAAAAAATAGAAATTGAAAGCAATGTAAGTTAATTTATAGACAAAAAAAAGTCAAGGGTTCAAGTCAGTCATTTCTGGCACAGCATTCGGTACACACTTTATTAGCGGATTGCAGACAAACGGGACGGTAGCACTTTCGACAAAGATATTTGGTCTTTCTCTTTAGTTTTACACACAAGAAGCAGTACTGTCTTTTTTTTAGTGTTTCTGTAGGTGTTGGTTCTGGCTCGATGTTCAATATTTTTCTGATACCGTTACGAATCTCTAATGAAATTTTTACGTTGTCGACTCTTCTTTCCATATGGGGTTTCACTAATTTGCTTGCCAAATCTTTCCTAAATGTAAAGCGTTGTAATTGACAGTTATTTTTGTACATGTTGTACATGATAAAAGAGTTGACTGTACTCATATCCAATATCTGGAAAAATATTGCCATCGGCCAGCGTCTAGTTCTTCTGCTTAAACTATATACGGCGCACTTTTCATCAAGAGAGTCAACTCCTCCCTTTGTATTGTTGTAATGAAGAATCATTTCGGGTTTATCATCATTGTTATTTGACTTACAAGATGTATCGATGAAATAAGTAGTACCACTTTGCGTTTCTTCGGAACGTATGATAGAAGAGTCATATCTCTTGTAAAACCATTCTAAGAAGATTTTACTTGTAAAAATTGGGGATGGAATTTCTCTTTTGTTCTTTCGTAATGTGCCTATATATGTTAAATTTCTAGCTTTTAACTCACCCGCTAATTAATTGAGCTATACCAATTGTCAGCTGTAATATTTCGGTTTGTACCTTTCTAGCACACTTTGCGTGGGTTTACTGAGTTTCCTTTCTTCTTGTGACAAAGTTAAACCATCAGAATCTTTACCACAATATATGTATCCATTATGTACATATCCGCTACGGGAATCTTTGGGCATCATGATTTTGATACCATATTTAACTGGTTTTGCTGGCATATAGACTTTAAATCGACACCTTCCACGAAAGCCAACTAACATTTCATCAACGCAAGCGTATTCACCTATTGTGAACGTTGCCTGAGAGTTTTTTATAAATTTTTTAAATAGCTCGCTAATTGCCGCAGCAGGGTTACTTACTTGCCGCAAAGCTCTATCCTCTGGATTGCCAAATCGATAACAAGATAACAGCACGGCAAATCGATTCTGGCTCATAACTAATCTAAAAATATCTCTTCCCGTACCATCAGTAGAAAATATTGAGGCAATATCTTTAGTGTTAGATTTGAAAATGGCTGTATATACAGGGTGAGTTTTTTTGAATGTTTAGCATTGGGATCTCAGAAACTACTGGAGATAGAAAAACGCTTAAATGGGGAAAGATGCGCAGTTTTACGAGTTTGATTTAAAACTCCTTTTGTTTCTCCGATAACTTTCATGGCTTATTAGATATTCAAAGAAAACTAAATTTTACGATTTTCTTTAAACATGCTTAGCATCGTTAATAGTAATTTTAGAGAAAAAGTGTTCAAACAAAAGTTTTAGATAATTTTACGCCAAATAAAACTATGCAGCTAATATTTTTTTTTCGTTCACCATTATCGAGTTATGACACAAACTTGTGTTTTTTTTTTAATGGAAACCATAGTTGGTTTTGACATCACTAAAAAGCTTATTTTTTGCTGATTACAATGATATAAGGTTTGATATGGATATTTTAAAAAATAAAGAGGATATAGACATTTCTATGATTGTTCACTTTATAAGATAAAAACTTAAAAAAAAAATGTTTGATGTTTTGTAATTCAAAAAACGAAAAATCTGAGTTACAATAGTGTTCGTTGGAGCAGTCGAGATAAATATACTAACATTGCTTTCACGTTCAGTCACAGAAGTGAGAGCTGTTAATTTTTACTTTTAAGTCAAGTTAATTGTCAAACATTGACAATTAACTATTAATTAATTTAATTGTAACTTAACTATAAGCGGTGCAAACGGCCGTTAATCATAAGTTTGCATTGGCTATGGAATTTTCTAACGTAGAAAAGCATGATATGGTTGAATGTTACATTCAGTGCCAGAAAAATTCTACTAGAGCTGCTGAAGTTTATTTTGAAAATTATTTTGATCGACGTCAGCCGTCGCTACCTACTTTTAAGAGATTATGGGATAATTTAGCAGATTATGGTTCGTTCGTTAAACCAAAATCAAAAAAAGGGATGAATGAAGATAGAGAAATAAACATATTAGCAAGTGTCGCTCAGAATCCATCTACATCGACCAGACAAATTTCAACAGAAATGGGCTCCTCTCAACGCACTATTGTCAGAGTGTTGAAGAAGCATAAATTTCGTCCCTACAAATTATCAGTATCACAAACTTTACATGAAGGTGATAACATCAGACGAATAGCTTTTTGTAGATGGTTTAAAGATCAGTGTCAAAACGATCCACACTTTTCAATGAAAATATTATGGACTGATGAATCTCGTTTCACAAATTGTGGAATGTTTAATAGGCACAATGAGCAGATATGGTCTCAAACAAATCCATTTCACGTTGAACATAGGAGACCACAAATTAAATTTGGGTTTAATGGTGTGGTGTTATAGGATCAACTTTTCTTCCTCCTTTTATTTTTGATGGATCACTAACTGGCAATCGTTATCTTAATTTTTTACAACAAGATTTCGAGGAAATGTTAGATAATTTAAATTTAAGAACCCGAGCAATGCTGCAATGGTTTCAACATGACGGAGCGCCTCCGCACAATCAACTGAATGTTAGAAATTATTTAAATTTGAACTTCCCTAATCAATGGATAGGACGAAATGCACCCATTGAATGGCCGGTTAGATCCCCTGATTTATCAGTTTTGGATTTTTTCTTGTGGGGTGTACTAAAGGACACAGTATACAAAAGAACATATGAAACAATCGACTATTTAAGAGAAGCTGTCTTAGTTGCTTTTAATAACATCGATAGGCGTAAAGTCCGCAATGCTACAAATTCTGTTGTGAAGAGATGCAATTTGTGTATTAATAATAATGGAGGTATCTTTGAACGTTAATAATGTTGTGTGCCCTTAATAAAAGTTCTTATAGTTTTCATTTTATTACTACATAAGATTTCAAAATAAGTTTTCGTTTGGTTTGTATTTTATGAGTTCGAAATTCAATTGTTTTCCATAAAAACCATAAAAATGTCTATATCCTCTTTATTCTTTAAAATAACCATATCAAACCTTATATCATTGTAATCAACAAAAAATGAGCTTTTTAATGATGTCAAAATCAACTATGGTTTCCATTTAAAAGAACACAAGTTTGTGTCATAACTCGATATTGGTGAACGAAAAAAAAATATTAGCTACACAGTTTTATTTGGCGTAAAATTATCTAAACCTTTTGTCTGAACACTTTTTCTCTAAAATTACTATTAACGATGCTAAGCATGTTTAAAGAAAATCGTAAAATTTAGTTTTCTTTGAATATCTAATAAGCCATGAAAGTTATCGGAGAAACAAAAGCAGTTTTAAATCAAACTCGTAAAACTGCGCATCTTTCCCCATTTAAGCGTTTTTCTATCTCCAGTAGTTTCTGAGATCCCAATGCTAAACATTCAAAAAAACTCAGCCTGTATAAGGAGCCTCATGAACGCTTTCATTTCGATATCATCAACTGGTTTGAGTTCCGGTTTGTCCGCTCTTTTATATTTTTGGCGTACTATGTTTAAAATTACATTACTCCACTACACAGTAAGTGAAATTATTGTATCATCAAACAGGAGATTCGAGATCTTTTCAGTGTTCTGATGTTCATCTATCATTGCAGGAGCTCTTAGTCCTGGTAGATGCGACACGATGTTATGAAGTGGTGTTCGGGTATTTCTTGTTGGTTCCTGACTGGACCATTTATATTTATTTTTTCCATAGTAGTATCGCGTTCTCGAAATATCTTCTACATCGATTGATCGTGTTTGATCTACTTCTATGCTTGCTTCCAGTTCGATATCGTCAAATATTGTAGGTATATCTTCTGTATCCGATCCCGATTGTTCTGATTCTGTGTCATGATCGGAAACCTCAAAAATGTCATCTTCTATCATTTGTTCGCTTGCAAGTTCGTCAAACCACTCCGGCAGTGTAGTTTCAAAATCTTTGTCTTCAAATTTAACTCGTTTTGAAGTTGAAGGCAATTGATCCATTGTGAAAATCCTAAAAAGTCACGCAAAATTCGATTGTTAAAAACTATTAAAATTGTGAAAAAAGTTACACTTACAGTGACATGGAGTCTGGGAGAATCCGCCTGAACTTTACAAGCATACACCTACACAACAGCAAGCCAAACAGGACTGACATGTGCACTGCACATTACTTGAGTCAAGAAATGAAGGTAGGTAGAATCTGGTGGGGGTTAAATCGGGATTTGTTAAAACACAAAACAGGCAAACTTTGCAGGAGTCTCGTAGACTTCACGTCACCAGTTATGGGTTAAAAATTAGATACGCAATTCGCTTGTCAATATTACTTTTGTTTCAGCAGTAACTGCTGCCTGTTACCTACATACGCTCTGTTGTGCATTAACATGTACATATTAACTGCATATGTAGGTATGTGCCACTTAGGCACTTGGCAGTGGCAATAGTGCGCACATTATTTAATTAATATTGTTACATAATAGATTGTTTTGTTCTTCTTTTGATTTAAACAATAGGGTAAACGGATCATCAAAACCTCACACGACAAACTGTGATGAACAGATGATGAAGATTCATTTCTCCAATAAAAAATGTTTCGTTTATGAACCACTACATTTGTGTTAAAAGAAAAACTTAATGATTGTTTCAATGTCATGCTTGTTTTGTATATTATCTTAATAAATTGCTGTGCTTACTTTAATTATTAATTCATCTTTGTTCTGAATATGATGAGATTTTAGATATATAATGTTTTTAATCTGATTTGGTTTTTAATTTTAGTTTTCAACTTTTATTTTTCGGTATTTTTTCATTTTAAAACGGACAACACTCAAAAAAAACTATATTTCTTATAATAAATCATTATAATTTACATATTTCAATAAGCAGAACTTTCAAATAACCATCTTTATAGGTTAGCTTAATGAATGTCATTTAGAAACTCTTTTTTAGCTATTACTAGTAGTACGACATGTAAGTTAAATCATTTAATCAATCTAAGACATGACTGATTTACTCCATGGCATACTCTGAAAACTTTTTTTTTGTGGCTCAGTCCATATTATTATAATTATGTATAGTTTATTTCAAATTATAAGAACATAACTTTGAACGGCTCTAATGCTTTTATTGCACCACCTTCTGTGATGATAATTATTATACCTGGTCTCCTTATTGAACGAGTACGGTTTACCTATTTGCAACGTATGAATCTAGGGGCCGTATTGACTATAAATTAGGGCCCTATAATATAATAATAAAACGCTGTTAATTTCAAGTATATAATAAAAAATATCTGTACATTGGGTTTATATACAAAGAAATAATTACAAATCGTGTGGCAACATGTGTAGTGGATACATATAAATATATAAAGCTAATTTATTTGTAATACACTGTTTCTTCCTCCTAGTTTGAAGGTAGTTCGGTATGTATCGACCGAAGTATGTGTTGAAATAATGCAATATATTTTGTATAACACTAATATATTAATAAATTTAATATTGGAGTTCCGTTAAATAAATGCAGTATCTGGTCTTAATACTAAAGACCGAGAGAAACTGCCTAATAAATAATATATGCTCCTATTTAGATCACTGAGATCTTAGTAGGAACTGTTAGTTAGATCACTGAGACCTAAGCTTTAACTCGAAGAGATTGTACTTGGAACTGTAGTGAGCTCTAAGAGATCTTGTTTGGAACTGTTTCTTCATTCCCTTATTTTTCGGCAAGAAAGTTTTGCCCCCGCCAGTCAAAGAGAGGAAGAAACCAATGAAATAGAGTATACGGAAATTTCCATACCATTATTTTTACATTTCCAAGAAAAGTATATGCTGTAGTTTCCAACGTCATAAATGTATTAAAATAAACAATATACGCCGGAAACCCTTAGTTATAGAAAATAAAATACCTCTTAAAGTAACAAATATACAATGCACAGAGATAACCTAATAGTTCGCAGAATCGCATCGAACATCGAACCAAATTATTTAACCTATTATAATAATATATAACAGGAAATATGTACAATAAAACTTATTCTATTATATTTATGCTTATTCAAATACATTTACACAATGGATGGATTAACCAGAGGGTTGTGCCTGTAATAAAATAAATAGTTTTTATGACTGTAGAAAATAAGACAATGAATAAATGTAATACCTGACCAGGCCTAAGGTAATTAACAACATTAAATATATCTGAACTCCAAGACCAAGACCTTTTCTATATATGTACAATATATAATATTTACAATTTAAAACTAGAATTAAACATAAATATACCTACATCTATTTGCTTATATCTAAATGAAGCAAAAATACAAAATTAAATCTATTTTGCCCGAACATACACAATAAAATTTTTATGTGTCACCGCATTTCATAAATCATCTGTGATTGAGTCGTCTTGCAAATCGGTGTCTGTGTCTGAATCGTATTGCAAATTTATAATCAAAGGTGCTACTATTTTGTACATGCGCATATATTCGTCCTCTTTTGCTATTGCGTGTTTAACAGCATTTTTCCAATTTACAGCAGTTATATGTTCCATAGCATTTTTTATGTGTGTTACACTGCTTTCACTAAATTTCGGTGTTTGATTTGTTCGTCTTATGGTATGTTTCAGTTGTGCCCATATCAATTCAATGGGATTGAAAATGCAATGGTATGGTGGTAAACGCAAAATTGTATGTCCTGCTTCTTTGGCCCTGTTATCCACATAATAATCCTTTAAATATTCTTTTGTCTTCATCACCTCTATTAATTGTTTTTTTGTATAATGATCCTCAAAATATTAATCATTTGCTTCTAAAAATGTTTTAATATCTTTCTTATTATTACATTTTCTAGAAACTTTGGTTTGCTGTCGAGAATGATACGGAGCGTTGTCCATCACTATCACACTATCTTTTGGTAAAATTGGCAGCAAAGTGTCACAAAACCATTCTTCAAATAAAGATGAGGTCATATCTTCATGGTAATCTAAACTTGAGGATTTAACATTTTTAGCAGATAATAGCGGCTGTCCGATCCATCCTTTTTCTGACCCAGCATGAAGAATGATTATTCTCTTCCCTCTCGAAACCGGCGCGTCCAACTGACACATACTTGAACTATCCACCCAACCTTTGCAAATTGTGTCATGGGTGTCATAGCACGTCTCGTCTAAATAACATATGAATCGTCCTTCCTGTCTATACCTTTTAATTGCCGTTAAGTATTCATATCGAAGTTTCTGTAACCTCGGGCTTTCCATAATTGTGCGACGTTTGTCTATAGTGCCAAACTTAAAACCAGCTTTCTTTAGCGTCCGCCACAAGGTTGCTTTAGAACACTGAATATTTATAGGCTCATCACTGATTCTTTTATGTAAGCAGTCAAGTGTAGATACAACACTTCCTCTGTAGAAGGAGTATACTTGCTGCCTAATAGTATCAATTTCATACTCGTCAATTTTTCTCGGTGCTCCTTTGTCACTTCTTTGCTTTCGAGGCCCTGTATTATTCTTAATTATTTTATATATTGTTCCAAAAGGCACCTTGGTTAATGGCGACGTTCGTTGAATGTTCTGGGTTTGTAGTTCGTTATTTTCTTCCATCAGGGTATGATAGACATTGAAAATTATCTGTTTTGCATCTTCTGATATATGCTTTCTCTGTCGTGCTCCTACAGTATTATCACTATCCACATCATAATCACTGACACTTTCAGCAAAAGGTCGCCACATGTTCGTTAAGTAAAGAGAGAAAAATCAAATATGTATACAGCAGTAAAGATTAACAATAAATGATAAATAGACTCAATATTAGATGTAATATATACCAACTCTCCTAACTATATTTACTTAAATTTTGTTTAATAAATATAAGGACTTATTTCATCTAAATTGTAATTTAATGACTATTTAACTATATATAATAACTATATATTCAAATTAACAACTGTTCGTACTTATATTATTATTAAATTTTATTTCATCTAAATTGCAGTAATTACAATTTATTTAAATTTTGTCATTACGGACCTCAGCAGTTTGTTTGCGTAAAAGATAATAGTATTTAGCGGCCAGGTAGTTATTGCCGCAGGTGGTGAAATAAAAGCATTAGAGCCGTTCAAAGTTATATTCTTATAATTTGAAATAAACTATACTTGCTTCCGAGAAAATATTAAATGAATTTCACATCTCATATGCAGAAGTGATCGCAGTTTAAGGTAAGGGATTTGGGATAATCCTATTGAAACCTTACAACTCGGGTCATTATAATATAAAATGAACTGTATATGTATTCAAAGTGCTTTCTGAATCTATACATCTAATGGCACAATGGAACAACGACTTGAACGATCTCTGCATATCTTGTTGTGGTATGTGCTGATGTATTAATGTCACAGTTTTTTAGATGTATTTAGTAGCAGTGTTGGGAAAAGAAAACACTGAATTAATGAATTTGGACTATTGAGCAGATACAGTTGCTTTCGGACCAAAAATTCCTGTTCAACTACAGCTTTATAAAGTTGTGCATTATCATGAAGCAGCAACTAATATCATGCCTAGTGTTAAGTATACTTAATAATTTTCCTACTGTCGCAAAAACACACGAATATCATCTATTTTTGTAAACAAACTTTTTTTTTGCTTTGGTGATAATGGTGACCGCCATTCCGCAGTTTGGGATTATAGGCGAAAATAACAAATCCACAAATAATGGAATTCACGAAATTTTTAATTCGAATCATATTTCAAATTATTAATTCCCGAATTTAAATATCTGGCAATAAATGAAGAGTAGTTGATAACTTTGAATAAATTATGTAATACGAATTGATAACCTTTTTAGAAGTCGGTTAAAATTAATCTGATTTCTTAATTTTTTTTGTTTTTTTAAAACGATTCCAAGTATTTTTGCGCGAAAGTGTACATAAATTTTTAAAATAAGGTGTATTAAACTTACTAGTAACTACTTTCAATGTTAATAAAATTATATCAGTATAATAAATCTTGTTTACTTACAAAGTTGTTTACTTCATAAGTTATTTGTAGTTTATGTTCTTTTTTGTTAAAACAAGTCATTTCAATAAATACAAAGGAAAAATATTGCATAATCCCAGCAAAAAAATTAGTAATTCTCAATACTAATTTATTATTTTCATGTTTGTACTTATATCAACAGAAGAACTCATATTAATACATTTATGTCTTTTAATTTTAAATTAGTCATTATTTCTTTTTATTTCACCTTCATAAATATATCTCACTTTGATGGTTTGATGTAAACAAACACGTAATTAAATTATTCTGTTTATGTTTACATAATGTAGTGCATGAGAAAAAGTCTAAGGTTACCTATTGAAGAATAACATTTGTCATGAATATATTAAGTGTACATAATATCCGTTGATTAAATCTAATCTATAATCAAATTATGAACATACAAATATTCTAAAATACGGTCCTGAACTGTTGAAAACGTAGGTTTAGTTTATTTTGTAGGAACAGTGACTCAGAATTCTTGTAGGCGCGGGGCACGGGGATCTAGAGACAAAAGGGACGACAAATTTTGCCAATACATATTTAGACTGGCGACAATCAAGTGATGATGAGCTATCCTACATATATTTGGTGATCGAAATTTACAATGAAAATGTATTGTTCTTTGTTGTTATATCTATCTTATGAATGGTAATAAATTCGTATCTTGTGCAAAACGCCAGGGGCGTGAACTTTCTATCACATTTATTATTACGATTGAATGCGCCCCAGTAATTTCATAATTGCTCGTTTTCGTGAATATAAATGTGTACATATATACAATATATATTCATATTTACACAAGTACGAATGTAACGGTATTAAAACGTGTATTTATAAAATTAAAAATGCTGTTTGTAGCAAAAGTTGTCATACAATTCTCATATTATTCAAACCACAACAAATTAGATTAATATTAAATAATTAATTGATAAGGGAGACACTTGTTGAACACTCCATAACTATGATAGTATAAAAGTGCACTGATTTTAAGTTTCAAATAATTTAATCTAACTTTTCACTACAATATCGTTTCGTCACACTGTGACTTCATCAGGTGGATGAATAAATAGTGAATTTACAAATGTACAACGTATATATACAAAGCCTGATAATTATAAATTTAATGAAAGTAGGGGGGAATTACAAATTTCTATTTGGTCGTTTAATACTAACCCTAATTTCTTATATCTAGAAATTTCTAATGATTCTAGCAAATCTAGTTTTTTACTTTTATCTTGAATATGAAGAATTTTGAAGTTTGTATTAAAGTTGTGGTTATTCTCTATACAATGATTAGCAAAAGTTGAATCTGATTTATTATTTCTATAACTATTTTGATGTTCGGATATCCTTTGAGTGAATGTTCGTCCTGTTTGACCAATATATGACATATTACACTCACAAGTTAACTTATAGACGCCTGAACCAAGTTTTTTATCCGTTTTGTCCTTATTGTTTTTTAAAAAACTTCCAACTGTATTATTGGTTTTGTACGCTACGATAGTATTAGTGGCTTTCTTGATAAGATTACTAATTATGTCTGAAGTTTTCCCGATATACGTTAAGGAAGAATAATATGCTAAATCTTTTAATTGTTTAGGGTATATTAATATATCCTAATATATTAGTATCCTTTCATCCTTTAAAACACAAATTAGCCGCGTATGAATCTATGATTCATAGACTTTTACATATACCCCTTAATAAAAACAATTTCAACATAGAATTAAACAGAATACACACTATTGCTAAAAATAATGGATATTCATACAATATTATCAATAGAATCCTCCAACACAAACAAAAATACTTACCCGCTCTTTAATATACCATAAACAATTAAAAGACTTAGTATATTATTCTTCCTTAACGTATATCGGGAAAACTTCAGACATAATTAGTAATCTTATCAAGAAAGCCACTAATACTATCGTAGCGTACAAAACCAATAATACAGTTGGAAGTTTTTTAAAAAACAATAAGGACAAAACGGATAAAAAACTTGGTTCAGGCGTCTATAAGTTAACTTGTGAGTGTAATATGTCATATATTGGTCAAACAGGACGAACATTCACTCAAAGGATATCCGAACATCAAAATAGTTATAGAAATAATAAATCAGATTCAACTTTTGCTAATCATTGTATAGAGAATAACCACAACTTTAATACAAACTTCAAAATTCTTCATATTCAAGATAAAAGTAAAAAACTAGATTTGCTAGAATCATTAGAAATTTCTAGATATAAGAAATTAGGGTTAGTATTAAACGACCAAACAGAAATTTGTAATTCCCCCCTACTTTCATTAAATTTATAATTATCAGGCTTTGTATATATTACCTTGTACATTTGTAAATACACTATTTATTCATCCACCTGATGAAGTCACAGTGTGACGAAACGATATTGTAGTGAAAAGTTAGATTAAATTATTTGAAACTTAAAATCAGTGCATTTTTTATACTATCATAGATTAATATTAAACAAAATGTAGGTACGGTACATACGGTGAGATTGAAAAAAATGTATGTAAATGTGTGTAATATAGTCAGTAATTTAATTCTAGAAAAAAATTTTTATGACAATAGTGAAAATTAAAAATTAATACTAAAGCAGATGTTGGAAATGTTGACCATTATTTTGAAGACAAAGTTAAACTCTACGTTTCATGCTTTCAAAACCATTTATTAGGATTTCTTGGGTTATATCAGCACAAGAATTCACAATAGCATCACGAAGCTCCTCGATTGTGTGATGCCTGGTCTTGAAAATGGTATTCTTTAAATATGGAATAATAAAATAGTCTAAAATTGTCAAATCTGGAGAAGTTGAAGGAAAATGAATAATTCTTATATCAAAAAATTCTTGTAAAAAAGCTATTGTTTCTCAAGATTTCTGCGCCGGTGCATTAGCTTGCTGGAAATATCCTTCCGTAAAGTCATATCATGAATAATAATTTATTTCGATAACTTTCAACAGTTCAACAGTTTGATTAAAAAATATAGGCCCAATAATTCGCTTTCTTGAAACTGCTAGCCTTTTTTTTTTGATGTAGCATAGTTTCCACAAATTCATGAGGGTTTTCTGCAGACTAAATTCTCATATTTTGCTTGTTTAAATATCGTGAAAGATGGAACCAAGTCTCATCCGAAAAGAAGCATTCATCGAGAATGTCATTATTATTTACGGTATTCAAAACCCAGTAATAATAGAATACTGTGTTCTCGTATCACAATCTACCTATTTGAGTTCCAAAACTGCTTGAATTTTATATGGAAACAACATTAAGCCGTTTTTTTTTAATAATATGACATGTTCCCACTGACAAATGAACTTGTAATAGTTTTGCGATTGATATCTTGAGTGAGTTTATTATATTATTGCCCATGTTTCACCAAATTTAATAACACAAGCTTGAATGTTTTTGCAGTTGTGCGTAAGTATCTGGCAGAATAGGATAGTGTTGCTGGAAATCCTATAAGCATTTATTAGTGGAATAAATCCAATCTTCATTTTCTAATTTTTGGCCAGTTCTATAGTAACTTTGAATAATAAATATTTTATGTTGTAACTCTAAAATTATAATAAAATAATTTAAAAAATATAAGCGTTTGTTTATAATTTGAATTTATGTATGACGACTGTCAGAATTTGAAGTTTTCTAAAGCTTCGGATGTGCACCAATCTTTGATTACTTAAAAAACAACCTACTATAATGAGGAAGGTTTTTGAAGACCACATGTTTGTTCCGATCTCGCATTTAGAAGTATTACCTACTGCATTATAAAGACATACAGAAATACAAATCGTGTGTTAAAGAGGTTTGCAGTTTAAATCAATTTTGCGGCTTACTTACTCTCAAAACTTTACGAATACGGTATAAGTGCTGTCATTATGAAAAAATGATTTCTTACTTTTCATTCATAAAAATGTTTACAAAATAATTAACAATTTGTCCTCTTTACTTAAGCAATCGAATAAAAAATGGCTTCCTCAATAAATTTCATTTAAATTTTGGTGGACATGGGGGTGACAAGTTGAGACTTTGCCCAGTGCAAAGTCTCAACTTGTCACCCGAATCGAATAAAAAATCGCTTCCTCAATAAATTTCATTTAAATTTTGGTGGACATGGGGGTGACAAGTTGAGACTTTGCACTGGGTGCCACCAATTGAAGACGTCAAATTTAAATTTCATCACGTCCTAACATCTCTTTTTTATGTACATATTTGGGTATTGATTATATAATAATAATAACAAGTTAACTTTTATTCAACTATATAGCATATTTTTGGGGACAGTATTTTCGACTTTCTTTTTCGAAATGAAACTGTACAGTATTGTAAAATACTTGTCCTTTAGGGTTTTTTTAAATAAAACTAACGGTAATTTAAATACACACTATATTAACAAATAAACAAAATCCATTATATAACACTTAAAAACTAATAAGTAATAACTAACCATAAGAGCATTTATTTCACAATAAGTGTTTATTTACATTTATATCACAATATTAGCCCGGCGGCGATTACTCGTTGATTGAATTAATCCCTTGGTTGGCGGCTTATACACATAAGACCAGCTCTCAACGGGCCATACCCGGCAATAAGTGGCAAAAGCGTATCCCCTCTACGCGCGGTAGCTTACATTACCATACATTGCAGAGTTATGAATTTAGTAAGACTTAAACCGCGCAAGGATATAGTCGTTTGCATATTCGTTCTGTATACGTAATTTGCACATTTGTTTCAGATATAATAAGGTCGTTATATCTCCAAGTTATTATTATTGTATTCTTAGCTGCTACGGAAAAGTAATTTTAAGTAATAAAAAAACAATAACGTTTTCTAAAAGATAAAAGTAAAAAAATCAATAATTCTGCAAAATAAATTTTAATTCTAAGAAAGTCACTAAATATAGGATTCGAAAATACCGCCCTCTCTCCCCAAACAAAAGCCGAGCCTATTGTAAAACTCCCGCCTCACTCCCTCGAGATTTCTAGGGGTTATTGTCTCGAAAATTCTAAACAGTTGAACTTGCAACTGTTGCAACCTTTACGTTTGCATAGCTAGATACGAATGACGGGCAATCTATTGCTCTCGATCATCGGACTTATGAATGCGCACGCGGAGTGGCATCGTACATACGTTGCCACATCGCATTACGTTCCATACGTATATTGTTGCGTATGTCCCGTAGCGGGTTGGACCTATCGGTATATAAGCCGCCACATATTCTAAGGCCACCCGGACTTCTCTCGTTTTGTTCTCGAACGTCTTGAAGACGTATACGGCGCGTGATACGGGTATACGTAAATTGCACGCCAAACCCCCAGGTCAATGTAATCCTACAGGTATTTTGCACTCCGGTTTCTTCATAGCCCATTAATCTGACCGGTAAATTGCACTCTAAACATGAATGAATTTTCTATCATATTTTATTCCTATACATATAGTTAAAAATCCAACATAAAAATACATATATAAAAATATAGTCACTAAATTTTACAGAAAAAAAGGAATATAGTTTATTACAAAATACATACAATAGATGTGTGAAATACTATGATACATAGAAATGATCATGTAGTTATCCTTTGGGAGCACTATGGTAAGATATAACTTTTAAGAAGGTATGTCTCTGTATCTCTCCGCTTACGGATAATGAGTATGCAAATGATTAGAGTGCAAGAGTGCATTTTACATATGGGATTAGGGCGCCGGATTTATAAGTAAAGCTCAAGCGGATTCAATAGCGTGCAAATTACCTGTGCCCCGTGATACTGCCTGGCTGACGTATCGTTGGATGACTCATGGTCATATCACAGTATGGTTCTTCATTATTACAGAATATGTATAACAATAATATTTAATTAAATGCATTGTCGCGGTATTCTTTATAATATGTAATTATCTTTATTTTGATCATAATAACATCTTTGTGAATACGATAATGTAACAGAAAATACACAACATATACAACGCGACCCATCACACAATCGATATGCTGTACTTTTTTAGATATTACCACAGTTTTTACTGAATGGATTAAAAACTTAAATATTAATTTATTATTTTGCAATTATTTGTGAAATTTTGTGTTACTTTTTGTATTTATATAAGTCTATTATTATAAGTTTTTCATTGGAGACTATGGTTAAGTAAACAATTGAAAGGGTACAAAACCTTTCGTCACATCATTCTATATACGTATTTCGACAACTTAATTGTCATACTGAGTAACAATGTTAACCATGAGACACAGTAAAACTATAATTGCTAACTTCTTCAATGAAAAACACTGTATATTTATTAACAGAAGATTAAATTATATAATACTATATGAGAATTAGAATTCTTAAAAAAAAATATTCAAGTTACGTATTGAATAACGAAGCACAGAGGAATTGATTCTTAGACTAAATAAAAATGTTTACAAAAACCAGAGACAATCGAGACGAGCAACTACGCACTGAACTTTACTCCTGAATATTGAATTGGTCGACTGGAATGAAAAGCCATCGTAGATGGCGCAATAGCATTTAACGCGGGAAGCTTCAATCCCCTCTTTTGTAGCATTTTTAAAATTTGTTAATAATTATTAAATTTCTAACAAAAATAAGCTTTAACAATGTGATTGAAACAATAATGGTAAATTTTTATCATATTATAAAAGAGAATTACATTGTTAATGCCTACTTTTATCAGACATTTAATATTTTAATTATAATCTATACTGGAAATACATATCCTACTGTATTTAGTTTACACAGCAATTACCAGATAGCGGTCTCGAGCAATTGATGATTCATAGCCCATAGGCGTCTGCCTTGTATTCGCAATAGGTTTGTTCCTATAAGCGATCTGTGAGTTTCGAACCATTTGATACGTGTGGCTATATGTATAAGTGGCACATACCTACATATGCAGTTAATATGTATCTGTCAATGCACAACAGAGCGAATGTAATAAACGGTTTGGTAACCGGCAGCAACTACTGCTGAAACAAAAGTAATGTTGACAAGCGAATTGCGTATCGAATTTTTAATAAAAATAATTTACAAAGAACAGAACTCAACACTATGTATTTTCTGTGAAACATTGAAAGTGTAAAACATTACTATAAACAACTAAAATTTGCTCAAGGTATTCCTGTGTTAAATTAGTTATTTTAGATGTTAAAAGTCTTTAAAAATAGAAAATGTCCGTTCCACATCACACCTGATGATGGATGCGTGATTAAATTATTGCAAAAGTGCACCATACTTCGAATGTATATATTTTTCAATCGGCTCTCTGTAGAATTGATATAATATATTCAAATCTGGATTTCTGCTAAATATGGCATCAACCTTTTGTCTCAGCTTTGAGAAATATCTTTTTAAATGATGAAACTAACTTATCAACATTTGGAAAATGACACCTCATGTATTTACATACTCTGTAACGTGCATGTGCTGCACAGGTAACCTGTAGCATACTGGGATAAGATTGCTTTAATAACTTCCCTGTTTTTAACATATAAGCTGCCACATCCGTCAAAAGTAATAGCATCTTGTTTTTATAGTTGTTATCCGATGACAGAATATTATGAATAAATTGATCAATTACTTCTGCAACTGTTTCACAATTTACGACTGGCAAAATTTTAGTTGCAAGTATAGTTGGTATGAAGTTTTCGGATGAAGAATACCAACAACTACATTTAACATATATCGTCCCATTACATTCGTTGTTTCGTCTGCACTTACCCAAAGATAATGACCAGATAGGTTGGATCGTATTTTTTCAATAGTTCTCAAATAACATTGTGGTAAGTGGTATTTACGTAAAGTAGATTCATCTGGTATATGACGATCAGTATATTTTCTAAGAAACCTCTTGAGAACTGGATTGTTAAGCTTTTTGAATGGGATATTGGCCGCCATGAAAGCTTCACACAGTTCTTCAGTAAAAGTGTCAGGTGTAGATGGTCATATGTTATCTTGATGAGTTTTCGAAGAAACATGTCACTGCACATTACACTTTTGTGGACGCCTTAAACTTAATGAACAGACAGTGCCTGTTCATATAAGGTTCAAATAAGGTAAATTGAAGTGTCTAAAGAGTCCAGCAATAAAATAAGTACCGAATTGAATAAAGGTTGATAAACATGAACGATGCCGCATCCTAAATTCAGGGAAACGTTTGCATTTTAATACGATAATAAAATATATTTATACAAAGGTTTCAATTTTGTATCTGACCCTTAGGTTCGAATACTATATTCTACGATTCCTTATATTTAATATATAATACAAATTAATTTTGTTTATAAGACCAAACACACTGCAATACATCTTGGTATCATTAGGAATATGCAACCAATCTGTATGGCCTCTAATCCATCCTACCATGGTTGCCTTACGAGACTTCTCCATAGTTAATGAAAATAAAGAGAAATACTAAGAACAGAAAGAAATGGACTAAAAGGAAGAAACGAAAACTACTCCAAAAATAAGGTAATAAATTAAACTTAATATTTATAGAAAATTATAGGATAAATATACAATATAACAATACAAAACGAGTTTTTTAAAATACTAAACGTTGTAACCAAATAACACTGACAGAAACGAAACTAGAAACAGTCGCTTATAGAAGAGGATAGAAAATATACTATCTCAAGAACAATAAATATATATCTGTATATGCATGTATAACAGCATGTAAACAAAAGAATACATTTTGGAAATTAGTGGATATAATTTTTTAAGCGATTATTTGAACGAAGTCTGACGAAATAATATATACAAGTATATTCCGTCTTACACGCCACTATTGAGTTGAATTTATGAAGGAATACACACAATGTACTTTTCATAACGACGGAAATAACAACATCTGCTCGACGAATGGAATCGAACAAGCAAATAGTGGGGCTGTTATAACATGCATATTATATCTGATACCGCCATAACGTTTTATCAGGGCAATTGGTCATTCAATCGTTTCAGTCCGCTCTCTGGCAATTATCTTGTCGCTCTGGTTACAGTTACTAGGAAGAATTGATAAATAAAAATGCATTTTTATTTAGCAATGTTCTAGATATCATATAAATAAAACATAAAAAATAATTCCTATTTCTTTTTGTTTAATATTGTGTATATATATTCTAGGACAATCATGAGCACAATATCTTGCTCAAAAATAAAATACATTTGTTGTTGAAAGAGAATAATTTAAAAGCCTAACTGAAAAGGTATTTATTAGAAAAATACTGTTTTTCAAAAACTCAACAAACAATAAGTTTAGAAACTACTTTATAACAAATTAAAATGTAGAGTACATTTTTTAGATTCTTCTTTTTTTGCATAGTGTAAAGCATTATAATAAATGTTACTACACATGTCTAATTTTTCTTAATTTTTTTTGCTATCTTCTACTAGATCTAAATAAATGAAAATTAAAAATGTATGCTTAAGTTATTGAAACTTAACGGAATTAACTGGACACTTACATCAAAATAATTGCGAGAAATAGATTCGATGAAACGATATTAAACAGGATATAGGAGGGGCAAGCTAATTATTGAGAATAGAAAGATTGATACAAGTTTTCAGAATTTTTATTTTAAATATGTTCAAAATTGTAATTGCCATCAACAAAAATACACTTAACCATTCTTTCCTTCCATAGTTGAAAAGCGTTCAGTCAGCTGTCTTTAGGGGTACTATCAAAAAAACACTTAACAACGATATCAATCTCTTCTTCTGACTGAAACCTTTTCTCTCTCAAATGTTTTTTGAGCTCAAAAAATAGCTAGAAGTCACACATCACCAAATCAGGTGCGTAAGGAGGATGTTCTATAATTTTGACTTCGTTTTCAGCTAAATACTCAACAGTTATCCCTGCTGTATGGGACGACGCGTTATTATGATATAATATAATTCTCTTTCTTAGCACTTTATTGGACACAGTAGGCAAACAATTTTCAACATACCATTTAGCGGTAATTGTTTTCTGATCTTCTAATAATTGCGACCACCAAATCCGTACATCTAAAAAATACTGCGTGCATTACTTTTTTCATTGCTCGCTGTTTTTAACCATCGTAGGGGTTTCCTCATCTTCATGTATCCAGATTCGGCTTTCGTGGCGAGTGGGAACATAAAAAATACGTTTCATCGCCAGTTACAATTTAAAAAATAATTTGATGGCCTCCAGCATTCAACATATCTATAGTTTGTTGACAAATTCTATCACGTTCTGCTTTTTCTAATTCTATCAGATGATGGGGTACAAACCGAGCTACAACCTTTTTCAAATGTAAATGTTCGTGCAATATTGATCTCACTTGCGAGGATCCAATCTTCAGTTTGGACTCTATCATTGCATAGGTAATGCGGTTGTCTTCTTCCACCATCTTCTTCACTGCATCAATATTTTTGGGATTAACAACTGTTGAAGGAGGGCCAGCTCCTTTTCTGTGTACAACCGAGTTACAACCTCGTTCAAATTCAAATTATACCATCTATAAACAGTAGCCAATGATGGTACGAGATTCCCAAATGCCGATTTTAAACTTTCCTCACACTCATACGCGCTCAAGCCTTTCTTGAAATCATAGTAAATCATTATCCGAAAATTGTCTCACGATAATTCATTTTTTCGATAACCGAAGCGTATTCTATAGGTTATTTCTCCGACACTATTCAACCGAATTGCACAAACTAAACTGCATTTGACAGATAAAATAATGCACTATTTAATAAACAACAATTTGTTTTTCATAGGTAACTAGATTTTTCTATTATCAATAATTGTAGCTTATCCCTCGTATTACAAAAATTACGAAGTATGTAATTAACAGTTAAAACACTGAAAAAAAGAAACTAACTTACCGTACTTTATTTATCTTACGAAATATAAACTAATAAATAAAATAAATTATAAAAACTCATCACGCTTCTATCTACGCCCAGGCAGAAAGGAATTAACTATAATATTGAAGTAATTGTGTCACAATTCAACGACAAAAACAGATGTGTGGTTGACCGAATGAATAGTGCTACTCAATAACTGCGGGTTGTACTGTTATAGATGTTATAGAGTATTATAGACTATCTATATGGTCCATCGTAATTTCGGCCTGATGCGTTTGGTCTCTACTTATTAATTATAAAGCAAGGATGTTAGATTCAAATACATTCGGAAAAATTTTCCCATATACTTGCGCGTTTCGATTGTCTCTGTAATAACTATAAAATTTGGAACGCATGTTCATGTGTTCCTAATTTATGGACAACATTTTAGTGTTTGGCAGTAAGATGCCGTTTGTACGATGTGAATACGAAACTAATCTACATCATAAATAAGAATTTAAGAAAGCAATAAAGATATTAGAACGATACTAAATACCAAGAATCAATGTTAAATCTAATAGTTTAAAATACAAATAATATAATATACAGCTGGGTATATTACAAAGCTAACAAATATCACGAAGCACTTTACTGGAGGATGTCCTCGTATTCATAGTGAATACCAGAAATAGAAAAACTAGAAAAATGAAACCGTAAATTTCGTTTTTACTCCTTAGTAATATGGCCAGGCTCCAAGAGTACTGGCCGAAATATAAACAAATGATAAGAGTTGTATTCTATCAGCGTGAGAAAAATCGGAGTGATTTTAAAATACACTTACGAAGTTAGTCGTTTGTCTAGATGTATTTATAATTTGTAATAATCATTATATTCATTATACATCTTTTTTGATAAGAATTTGTTCGTTTTAAAAATTGCTCTTATTGTTTAACGTCTACTTAAAATTTTTGCATTATTTTTTTGGTATTTCTCTGTTAATAGTATCTACAAATTCATCAATTTTCATTAAAATTTTGAACTTGAATCAAATAATCTAAACATCTGATCTTTGCCGATTTTGGAACAAAAAGTCACGATTAATAATCGGAAAAATGAGGGCGTCTTGTAAGAAATTAATTATTATACTTAATTGCAATTACTCTAGATAAGGACCACTTCACATGTTATTTAGAACTATTGGGCTTCATTCTTAAAATTTTTCACAGCCCATATTCGTCTAGAAGAAAATAATCTAAAGTACATGCTCGTAAAATATATTTACAACAAATTCTGAACTTTCAGACAGGAAATATATTGTGCAAATTAAGCGGAAACCTTAAGAATGTTGTGTCTATATCTAAAACATTCAGTTCAGTTATTTAAACTATTAAGAGATAAGATTAGGTTTTCGTGATATTATTATATGTGCATGTGCATACATTTGAAAACAAAAACAAAAAGCATTTTAGTTGTTTATCTATCATATATTGCAAGGAACAATAAAAGAAGGCAATGAGAAATTCAACCGTAATCGCTGGGTTTTACCGGTTTTGTATAGTAGGTATGTTATGTAGATGATTCATTCGACCTCTTGACGCCTAACTAAAAGTTCCGATTGTTCCCGAGCAAATGTTTCGTTAAAAAGAATAATACGCATAAAGAGTCGCTAAATATTTATATCTTTACACTGAATTTTCTAAATAAGGAATGATAAAAAATGCTTAATATTAATATGAGCATACAGGTGTCCTTGAAATAAAAAGACAACGTGTGAAAAATGGAAAGATGTAATTATATTGAATATAAATCCAAAATATTTTTCCAAAATTCCGTCTCATAAGCGGGAAAAATTGACAAATATATTTTTTTGAAAATTTGTCACGACACTGTACGATTATAAAAAGTAACAGAGACGATATCTTAAATAACAAAAATAATAGTTTTGTTATTGTCCATCTCATCCAGTTATTACGTATGTAAACATATGCTATAGCGTATGTGTGTGTGAGGTATTTATTATTTATACAAATTCTAAATATATTGAATTTATAGGCGTCACAAAATACCATTTTCGGGATGTTTTTAATTTCGGGGTGCGCGTCGTAACTGTGTCACAATATTTTGGATTTGTATTCTACATAATTAGATCTTTCCATTTACCACGTTGTTTTTTTTATTTCAAGGACAGCCTGTATTATAAACGCCAAACGTTGCAGCGCTTAAAATTTTATAAATTATATTTACACCCCATTGGCTGCAAAATTATTAAGATAGTAATGTCTCAGGATCTATTGTTCGTTTCACCGAAATTGCATTCCTTAACCCATGCAACAAAAAACTAAATTATTTTAATTATTTTTAAATATACATATATTAAATTTATTATTTTTTCTTTTCTTTTAATAAAAATGTGAACGAATATGAACTGCCTTATATTTATAAATATACTATATTAAACATAACTTCTTAATAACTAATAAACCTCTTGATTTCATTAATTTCCTGTCATCAAAATTAAACTCCTGTCACTAACTTCTCTCATATTCATCCTACTTCTTCTTTGTGCACTAATGAACTTTAACTTCTTGCCTTTTTCGTTCAAATTTCTTTTATCCTTAATTTGTTTTCTACCAATTATATTACATATATCTTTTTCAATATATTATTTCTTGACTTGATCCTTGTTTTAAACTTTAACGACCTTTATTTTTCACTTCATTTTATTCTAATCCTCTTTTTGCTTCTTATAAATCTCCTTTTATCATTGAATTCTTTTATCAAAATATATTTCCAACTTATATACCGTATGTGTTAAATATCATTAGGCATAGAGAATCAACGTATGAGTACATACAATGTATACGTACATGAGAAAGCCAGTCCAATGCCAGCGAAGACCGAAGATTGTCTCCGATACCGATTGACTGGAAATTTTGCATTCAGTCTAGCTGCGGCCGTTACAGTTTGAAAGCGTACAATAAAATTAATGTATAATGGCTCTTTATACACCCACTGAAAAGCTTCTGTTAGTAAAATGGTTTTATGCTGGCAAGTCTGCAATGGAGTGCATGAATTTGTTTGCGCTGACTTTTGCAGACCGTTCTGTACCTTGCAGACAAACAATTTATAATATTATAAATAAATTTGAAACTTGTTTCTGTCTCAATAACTGTACGAAATGCAAACCAAGAGAGGTATCACCACAAAAAATTGAGGAAAGAGAACGGCGGGATGTATTAATTTGTAGTATTGTGGAAATTGATAACACGAGATCTACTAGAAGTGCTGCCGAGGAATTGGGTACAAGTAACACAACTATTTCACGTATTTGGAAACGTAATGGTTTAAAATGTTTCAAATATTCGAAAACTCAAGAAATATTTCCCGAGGACAATTTCCGGAGAATGGAGTTTTGTCAAGACTAGGGCTGGGCGATACCGACGTTTTCGGTATCGGGTACCGACACCAATCGAGGAATCGATACTTACCGATGTATCGGGTCTGTGCACGGTATCGATTCTGAGTACCGGAATCGGTAAAGTATCGATAGGTATCGGTGCTTTGGAATCGATACCTTGGAATCGATACCTTGGAACCGATACCTTGGAATCGATACCTTGGAATCGATACTTTGGAATCGATACCTTAATTCGATACCTAGAAATCAATATTGATAACCCGTTTTCTAGGTGTTGATTGTTTGATATCGGTTTCCAGAGATATAAAATTAATTTATCGATTCTACCATATCTACGGTATGAAATTTGCAATATTGCGATATTTTTTTTTTGTAATAATTGTAGTTATTATGTTTATGTTATAATATGGATATTTGCTACGCATAATATAAAATTCAACAACATCCTTTGAAATATATACTATATATTATAATGCTATATATACTTAAAAATTCTTTACTTAAAAAGTTATTGCATCTTTTATGTACGTTTAAAAAAACGCATAAAGGTAAGCTACCTGATACATGGCTACCCGATAGATCGATACTTAGCGAGTACTGGAATCGGTAAAGTATCGATAGGTGTATCGATGCTTTGGAATCGATACCTCGCTACCCGATACATCGCTACTCGATACTTAGCGAGTACTGGAATCGGTAAAGTATCGATGCTTGGAATCGATACTTTGGAATCGATACCTTGAATCGATACCTTGGAATCGATACTTTGGAATCGATACCTTGGAATCGATACCTTGATTCGATACCTAGGAATCAGTATTCATAACCCGTTTTCTAGGTATCGTTTGTTTGATATCAGTTTCAAGAGATATAAAATTAATTTATCGATTCTACCATATCTACGGTATGAAATTTGCAATATGGTGATATTTTTTTGTAATAATTATAGTTATTATGTTTATGTTATAATATGGTTATTTGCTACGCATAATATAAAATTCAACAACATCCTTTGAAATATATACTATATAATATATATAATGCTATATGTATATACTTAAAAATTCTTTACTTAGTTATTGCATCTTTTATGTACATTTAAAAAAATGCATAAAGGTAAGCTACCCGATACATGGCTACCTGATACATGGCTACCCGATACATCGCTACCCGATACATCGATACTTAGCGAGTACTGGAATCGGTAAAGTATCGATAGGTATCGATGCTTTGGAATCGATACCTTAGAATCGATATCTTCGTTATATGAGGTATATACCAGTTATGGTATCGTGCATTGGACGATGTATCGATACTTCGCCCAGCCCTAGTCAAGACGTTATGGAAAAGATACATCGAGATGAAAATTTCGTTAAAAATATTCTCTTCACCGATGAATCAACTTTTCCATTACACGGAAAGCACAATCCCTCTGTTCTTCGATATTGGGCTTCGGAAAATCAACACCGGCATTTTGCAAATCGCCCTCAGTATCCTCAAAAACTAAACGTTTGGGCAGGTATTTTAGGTGACCATTCTATAGGCCCCTATTTTATTGATGGTATATTAAATGCCGACAAGTATCTCGAATTACTGAAAAATCAAATACTTCCCGCCATTCAAAACATTGGAATAAATCAGGAAATCGTTTGGTTTCAACATGATGGCTGTCCAGCACATAATGCAGTGAGGGTAAAGGAATTTCTAGGAAATACTTTTCCTGACTGTCTTATTACTGGAACAGGAAACATTAAATGGCCCCCGCGATCTCCTGATCTATCTCCAAATGATTTCTTTTTGTGGGGATATCTAAAAAATATTGTTTATACTCATGAAGTTGATAGAGCAGAAAATCTAGTTGCCTTGAGAGAAAAAATAACTAAGGCTGCGAATTCATTAACAGCCGACATGTTAGCAAATGCAAGAGCTAATTTCTACGACCGCCTAGGACAATGTCTTGCTGTGCAAGGAAGAATTTTTGAACCTTTTGTATAATTTATTATAATTTTTAGAATCATTTTTTGTTTATTTTATTAGGATTATTCTTTAATTTTATTAGAATTACGCTTTTGTTTATGCGACGCACCGCAGCTTAAAAATTTCCTGCATCTATTGAACGAAATAAGAAAAGCAAATCCCTTGCAATTCGTAAATGTTATTTTAGAACGCATTACAAGTACCTATGTCGATGGTCAAAAGATTACTGATAACTTGTATTTGCGAAACAATCGGAGACAATCGTTGCCGGCCGTCGCGGTCTTCGCCGGCATTGGATCGGCTTTTCCATATACATATAGTACATCGTATGTACTCATACGTATTCCCTTTGCCTAATGATATTTGACACATGCGGTATATATTTATCCTTGACAATATATTGACTCGTAAATTTTACGTCAATGTAAGTATCATTAATAATAAGATTTAATTTTTATAATCATTAAATACTATAAAACTATAAAGATAATAAATTCATCAGCCTTTTTCTAAATTTTATATTTTTCTATTTCGAAATTTTTTGTTGCTATCTTTTTTAGTTTCAAATTCCCAACTACATATTATTTAAACATCATTCTTATTTTATTAATACTCTATTTTTCACATTTGACAATGTCATAATTTTTGCATCTTTCTGACATTTATATTTAACATATCTACAGTACTTACAGTAAAGACAATTCATTCTAGATTAAAGCAAATTCGATCCCTTTTTATAATTAAACTTTCATAACAATATATATATATATATATATATATATATATATATATATATATATATATATATATATATATATATTTGTTGGCGATTTAAGGTCTGGTTTTACTTGGAAATGTATATATTTAAAACAATCCTACATGTTTCTGCAAATGATGCCTTTTTCAAGGAATATAAATATAAATGACAGTATATTAATGTCATACTTTACATTTGTAACGAGCCATCGAAAAAATTCATAATTGGAGAGACTGTGAAATTAGGTTGGTACTTTAAGCACTTCCACATAATGACACATTACTTGATGCTTGACAGTTTCATTTGGTTTCATTGTAAAAAAAGGTTATAGCATTGAAATGATACTACATCAAAAAAGAAAACAATTAATTTATTTAATATCGAAATCATAATCAAAATTTACATATAGCTACAGAAGTTGTTGAAAATGTTGTCCATTTACATCTAAACACAAAAAATTACAATTACAAACAAAACTTAATAAGAGTTTTAAAAAATTTGACACAAACTTAAAGTTTCAATGTCAAATAATAAATGTCATTATGTGGAAGTGGTTAAAGTACCAACCCAATTTCACAGTCTACTCCAATTATGAATTTTTTCGATGGCTCGTTAGTTGCCATGGATGAAATTATTCAAAGATACATTCCAGTTTAATAATAATAAATCATGCCTTAGTATTCTAAAATAGATAGACAACAAAAACAGGGAAAAGCAAGACATGAGTTATTATTATGTATGCGCCCGTGGAGCGACTTAAGATGTTAAGGTGTCGGTATTCGCCTTAAACGAGAGGAAAACCACGAAACCTACTCGGACAGCTAGTCAGGGATCAAAACACGGAACTTTCAGCATGATTAAGCAAATGTATAGATATTTAAATAACATAAGATATATAATTATATAATAGGAACATATATTATGATGTTAAATTACAGATCGTTACATAATTAAGTTATAGTATATACTGCTTAAATTTTTTATATCACTTCTGTTGTTAATTGAATTTTTTTCCTGTTTAATACTAATCATTTCTTTAATTCCCTTTTCAGTGTTAAATTTGAATTTAGTTCTTAGGAACTCTGCGATTTGGGCATAATGGTTTTAAATTTTGTACAGAACCAGTAATGTCTATTTTCTTTTCAAGTCTACAAATTGTAGCTTTGTTCGGGATGGGCCTGTCGGGATACCTTCCGGCAAATAAGTCACATACTCTTTGAAAAGAATTATCAGCGTGGTACCATTTCATCATTTCGGCTTTCTCTTCTAGTGTATAACGCGGCATGATCACTATACAAGCGCTTAAGAGACACTGTATAGGGTGACAATGGTGACACTAATTTGTGACACTAATTGTCAAATGGTTGCGTGACAGACTGTTTTGTGATTGGCTAAACGCGTTCAGGGGATTTGTATTCGGAGCGGGAGAAATATTCATACATTCGGATCGTTGCGTTTACTCAGAATGAGGCGGTATAACTAAAACGTCTTGAAACAAATACGACATTAACGACATTAACTATAAATAATTAAGATAGATAGATATTCCTTTGTAAATATATGATTTGAATTAAAAAATGTAATAAATTTACATGTGAGTAGTTTCATTGTTTGGATTATCTGGATTTACTAAATGTTTATATTTATATACCTAACAGTTTCATATTTTATTTCAGTTTGTTTGAACATACATATAGTAACATAATGCTATGGTTTTTTCCCCAATAAATATTAAAAATTTATTTATATATCTATGTACTATTGTTTTGAACTTAAGTGTAAATTTTTGAAAATGTAATTCATGTGCCTGGAGAAAAAACTTGTTTTATTGAAGGTCAGCCTTATGCGAAGCCACCGTGGTTGATGTGGACTTGACAGACATAGTTAAACCTTTAGACAAGAACGTTCTTTTTATTTAAGAAAAGTATATATGTAATTATATGTTTAAAGTAAAATTCGGTTTGAATTTGAATTAATTAGTTGATGGTGTTTGTATTTCAATTCCCGAATATTCTACGAGATTTTGTTCTCGTAATTTTGTTTATATTTGATTAAACAACGTTTTCTTGTCTACGTGTCTCATATATATTTTTTTTATGTAAGTAAAAATATATATATATACATATATATATATATACATATATATTATAACTCGACTTATTAATTAAAAGATATTGTATTTCAATTGTATTAATATTGTTATATTGAGATTTAGTCTTAATTAGTGGAGGTAGATGACAAAGAGTCTTTTTAAAATTTCTACGTAAAAAAATATAACTGTAAAATTTTATACGTTTGGAATTCAAGGGAATTTTTTGTGACATGTGAGTGCGCATGTGGTAGATTTTTGATCGCGTTGTCAAGTTTGTTTATTTTATGTTGTTCTCTGGGGAGAAATTAAAAATAAACTTTGTTGTTTAATTAAGTTGATCGGTAGTCATTATTTTTACCTCGTTGTAATTTACATTACACAATTTTTATACTTTATAAAGATAATTTTTTTCTTTTTTTGATTTTTTTTGTATTAAATATTCATTTAAATTTTATATTGTGCTCATTATTTTTTCCTTTCATCTTGCATTTTTAATAAGTAACTTAAAGCAATATAATTATAACTTTTATCAAGAAACTTTGATTGGCGCCTAAATAGCTTATTTATTTTCCACGTTTCCGATTGAAACCCTGAGAAGAAAGAAGTCCAATTTTTGGAAATAAACCGACCGAGTATCCTAGTTGGGTAGATTAGTTGTGGATGGTGGTGCAGTAAATATAAAAACCACAATTCATAGCAATATGTATTATATTATATTTTATATATAGCCCCTTTATCCATCTTTTATATCAAGCATTTTATTACTAGATTGTTTTTATCTTAAAAATGTTCGTTCTTTGTCCTAAAGTTTATTTTATGATTGTTCGGTTAATTATCCACAAAAACGAAAAGAAAATAGCTTTTTTTGGTATAAAGTTTGCTTTTGTGATAGTTATAGTAATAATACTCATTTTTGATTTATTTTATAAATTTTAATTAATTTTAATACATTCAAAAATACCGCGCGATCAGAGTGGGGTTTTTACGTTCACATAGTGCCGCTAGATGGCATTCGAGTGATAAACAACGATCGTGTGTTTTGTACAAGTCTAGAAAAACTTAAAATGTCGTCGCGAAAGTGTAAATATGATGCTGATGCATTTTGTTATATATGTGGTCAATTTATTAAAGTTCGAGACGTAAAATACGAACTAAAGACATCTGACGTTCTCTGTGAAGCCTACGAAGCATATTTTGACTGTCCTGTTCGGCATCAAGACAAGCCATGGGCTCCACATGTTGCTTGTAGTTATTGTAAAAGATGTTTGGAAGGTAAGAAATTTTTAATTAAGCGGTGAATCAAATATAATAGACATATTAATTTTTATTTCTACATTTTAGATTAGTATCGAGGTGAGAAGAGGTCCATGAAATTTGCAATACCAAGGATCTGGCGACAACCAACAGACCACGTCAATGACTGCTACTTTTGAATTGTGAATCAAAAGACGTAGAGGTAAAAATGCAAAACCTATCGAATATCCTGACCTTGAATCTTCTTCTGCTCCAATTGCACACGACCTGACACGACCAGTACCTAAGCCACGGAAAAAATTATCGCAGAAAAGTAGCTCATCTCTTAGTTCTAATAAAAGTAATTCCGATAAGGAGTTTTCACTTACACCAGAACAACCAAAACACCATCTTATTACTACAGAAGATTTTAACGAATTGATAAGAGATTTAAATTTGCCAAAAAATAAAGCAGAGCTTTTAGGCTCTCGCTTAAAACAGTGGAATTTGCTTGATGATGTTAATATCACGGATCAATACAATGAAAACATGATGGGAGACTATATTTGGGGTTTATTGAGAGAAAGTACTTATGAACATTAAAGAAAAAGTAAAAGCGTGCACTTTTAAATTATTTTCCACTTTTTTGTAAGTTTTTTGATAGTAAAACTTAATAAAAATAATAAACATATTTATTTGAATGGTTTCATCTTCAATTAAAAATTAAAACCACAGATTTTGAAAAATATCGTTCAATCGGTCTCCTGAATACAAAAGCAAACTTTTTCAAGTCACGTATTTTTTGTCGTCTAATTACGACCTAAAATATCGAAATTTTATGCTTTAAAGTCAAAGTCAAATTTTGTGTTGACCCGTATAATTGATCGATCAGTTAGTAAAGTAAGCATGCGTTTCCTTCCTGGTTCAATACTGACTTAAGGAAATTAATAAAACTGAAGGAGTATTACTTCCATAAATTTAAGGAAACAAGATCTCAGTTTCATCGTTCTCAATTTTATAGACTACGTTCCATGGTAAAACGTGAAGTAGTGAGTGCGTATAATACTTATCAAACGAATGTGGAGGCTAATATCATAAGAGATCCGAAATCCTTTTGGAATTTTTTGGGGAATAAGAGGAACATGTCTAGGATCCCTGGCTATGATGATTAACGATGATAATGTTTCAAATCCTCGAGGAATAGTTGAAGCTTTTGCTAATGTTTTCTCAAATGTTTTTCATTCTGTACCTCATTTGACGAATACCACATCTACTCACAACCACTCATTATGCATATCCATTCAACCTTTGTCTTCAGAGGAAACGTTCAAGTGCATGAAGAATCTGAAATCTAGCTTTACTTCGGGACATGATGGTTTATCAAGTTTTTTTGTGAGGAATTGTGCGGGAGTGTTATGTGAACCCTTAACAGTCCTTTATAATTTAGTAATTACGTCATCCTCGTTTCCGGACGTATAGAAGATTGGCAGAGTTGTTTCAGTTTTCAAGAAGGGTGTCAGATCGAACCTTTTAAATTATAGGCCTGTTAACATTATTAGCAATTTTGCGAAGATTTTTGAAAGTTTGTTGTATCAAAAAATTATCTTCAAGTGTAAATCGGCGTTGGCTGTACAACAACACGGCTTCATTGCAGATAGATCCATTATTACGAATTCGGCTGAAATAACCCAATACATTAGTGAAGCTTTAGATACTCGAATGCAGGTGAATGTCATCTATACAGACTTACCCAAAGCATTTGATTCTGTTAGCCATTTCTTACTGTTAACCAAGTTAGATGCTCTTGATTTCTCGTATGGTCTACTTCAACTAATATCTTCATATTTGTGTAACAGATCTAGTTACGACTACTACAATGGTTTTCATTCCAGGCAGTATACTCCATCGTCAGGTGTTTTCCAAGGATCTACTCTAGGGCCCCTATTATTTAATATTTTTATTAATGATCTCTCATTATGCTATTATATATAAATATATAAAATATATAGTAAAAGAAAACAAGAATAGAAAACTAGGTAAAACAAAAAAAATCTTACTTTATTCAATATCAAAAACAAATTGTAGATCCTTAGTATAATTTAATAATTCTCGTCGCCATCATTTTGAATTTAAAAAGAAAAAAGAGATAATTGTTGTAACGAAATACCAACTAAGACGTACATACCTGCTTCCCATTTACATTTATGCGAGCCTTGAGTTGTGATAAGTACATACTCAGAACATAAGGAATCAATCCAGCACAATTAAATTTATGTAGTTTGTAACATTTATAACAATGTTAATTGTCAATTTAAAATTTTTTTTTAACTGAACCAAATTGCAACATATCTAGTGTTCCACTTCATTTGTTTTACGAGTCCACAAAAGCTTACTGTCAAATAACAAATTTAGGGCATTAAGGACATATCTATTAATACAATTATCGAAATAATTAGGGTAGACATTATTTCGGCTTAATAACAAGAGCGCCTTTACATAAAAGTAGGCATTATATACATAAATGCGTTTAACGACTATCTGGTGTGACACAATTTGTTATCACTTTTTAAACATTCATTGAGGAACTTGTGGTTCAGCTCAGGTTTTGGAGTTTATTAAATTCACAATGTTAATTTCGACTTAATCTATAAATGCCCTGTTCCTATTCAAATATACGAGGGCTATTTTTTTTTCAAGGTCCGATCGGTCGTGAAATTAAAACCACAGTGAAATTCAAATATGTTTTATTTGTAACATTTAGGTACACCTCCCATCTACTTCTCTACATAGTCGCCGTTCCGATTTAGGCACTTTTCGTAGCGCGGCATCAACTTTTCAATCCCCTCTTCATAGAAGGTAGCCGCCTGTGCTTTCAGTCAAGTTTGTAAGCTGGTCTGCAGCTCATTGTCTGTAGCAAAATGGTGTTCTCCTAAGCTCTTTTTCATACGAGGAAAGAGATGGAAATCGGAAGGAGCTAAGTCCGGGCTGTATGGAGGGTGATCGAATACTTCCCATCTAAAACGCTGCAGGAGGTTCTTTGTTGCATTTGCAGTATGGGGACAAGCGTTGTCATGAAGAAGAACAAAGCCTGATGACAACATTCCTCTTCGCTTGTTCTGAATTGCCTTACGTATATTTTGAAGAGTCACGCCGTATGAGGCTGCTGTGATGGTCGTACCACGTTCCATGAATTCCACCAAGAGAACTCCTTTTCGGTCCCAGAATATAGTAGCCATACACTTTCTGTTGGAAAATGTTCCCTTAAACTTCTTTGGTTTTGATGGGGACGAAGAATGCATCCACTGTTTGGATTGCTCTTTTGCTTCTTCCGTTTCTTAAAGAACCCATGACTCGTCGCCTGTGACAATTTTGCTAAAAAAATCTTCTCCTTCATCATGGTAGCGCTGGAGAAACGTTAAGGCGGCACCCATTCGCTGTGTTTTGTGATGGTCGGACAGCATCTTGGGAACCCATCTCCCACACAATTTGCGGTACTGAAGTGTCCCACCCACGATGGTGTACAGAGCTGACCCTGACATTTCGGGAAACGACTCATGCAACACAGAAATTGTGAACCGACGATTTTCTCTAATCGCCTGATCCACTCGCTGAACGAGATCTTCATTGGTTGACATTCGCTTCCTTCCCTGACCGCCTGCATCATGAACGTCTGTACGCCCTGCTTCAAAGTTCCTGCACTATTGCCGCACTTTACTATCACTCATGAATGTTTCACCATACACATTACACATTCGTCGGTAAATTGTAGCTGTGTTGCACCCCTCCGCATGAAGAAATCGAATTACTGCACGCAATTCACATTTGGCAGGTGACGCTATTGTTCTCGGCATGTTTACGTGTACAATGCGCGCTCGTAACTGACATGTACAACGTGACGCGATCTGCTGTTATACTAGAGACACTGCGCAATACATCTGCGCAAAGCTTCATCTGATTGTCACTGTGGTTTTAATTTCACGACCGATCGGACCTTGAAAAAAAAATAGCCCTCGTAGATATAAAGTGGATATACACTACTTAGGGCCGGTATTATAAACGGCGAATAAATCTCTGAATAACAAATTGGCGAATAAATTTATTCAACGAATAAATTGAAATCTGGTATTATAAAAAATGCATGCAAGTAAAATAAGTATTTGTAGAATAATTCTGAATAGCTATGTATTTTACAGTTTCGCGTTTCGATAAACGAATAAACTGAATAAAATGAAAAAAATACAAAAAAATCCTAATTCTTTACTATTTCTTTTTGCTTATATTTGTAAAATATAAACCAATAAATCTGGCATTATCAAAATTTAAGTTATCAAACACACACAAAATATAAACTTTTGAAAATAAGGTTATGTTTATTTGAACCGGTGGAGCAAACAGCTGTTCACATTTAACCAACGAATAAAATTTAATACCACGATTTTCTAGGGTGTAAATTAATTAGTAGATTTACTTGCTTAGTTTTCTTATTCGCTATTTATAATACCCGATCTATAAAGTAAATTAAATTTACTTGCTTACAAAATAAAATCTGCAGATTTTATTGTTTATAATACCGGCCCTTAGAAATTGTGTACTATTTATAATTTTCATCGCCCCATGAAATTTTTTTAACTTTTTTATGTTAAAGCTAATACTATTACGTTTATTATACGTAAAAAAAATTCTTCCAATACGCACTTTATTTGCAACTTAAATAACTACGCACATGTGTTTGTTTTTTCATTGATTTATTAAGTAACCGAACATATCGACTTCTAATGATTCATTAGCTGAAGAAAACCATTTACATTTCTTACTAAAATAGGATATAATTTCAGAAATTTTTGCATAATTGTTTATTGATTTTTTAAATAAGTTTTGAAATCTCTACTATTTAAATTTAATTGTTATATAATGTGCGGTATTAATAATTAATAATTACCTACATATACTTGTTTAAGAATAGAAAACCAAAATTGTAAAACCCAAACCAGATATTTGTTCACGTATTTACTTGTACATATTGCTATGGATTTTTCCCTAAATTATATTTGAAATTTATTTAAAAATAAATGTACATTGTTTTTGGATATCCGTGTATATCCGTTATATTTAGATAAAATGTGTGTAAGAAAAAACTAGATGTTTGAAGGTCTTTATGTGAAAGCGATCGTAGTGACGATATTGAGGGGGAGAGGAAGTTAAACCTTTAGACAAGAACGTTCTCTTTCTTTAAAATATATATATATATATATATATATTTAATTATATTCGGGTTGAATTTATTGAGTTAATTAGTTGTTGGTGTTTGATTTTCAATTCCCGTATATTCGACGAGATTGTATTCTCGTAATTTTGATATTTTGATATTTGATTAAACAACGTTTTTCTTGTCAACGTGTCTCCTATATCATTTTTTATGTAAGTAAAAATATATATTTATAAGACGCCTTATTAATTCAACGAGTTTTTTAAGATTGTATATCAATTGTATTAGTATTATTAGTTAAGAGTCTTAATTAGTTGAGATAAATAATAAAGAATATTTTTAAAATTTCTTCGTAAAAAAATATAATTGTAAAATTTTATTCGTTTGGAATAAAAGGGTTTTTTGTTACATGTGAGCGCGCATGTGGTAGATTTTTGATCGTGTTTTCAAGTTTGTTCATTCTATGTTGTTCTCTGGGGAGAAATTAAAAATAAACTTTGTTATTTTAATTAAGTTGATCGGAAGTCATTAGAGGAAGTTTTAATTCACTTCGCGGTCATATTCAGTGAATTGTTTTACCTCAGAAGTTGTATATTGTTAATACACAATCTTTATACTTTATAAAGATAGTGTTTTTTTCTTTTTTGACTTTTTTTGTATTAAATATTCATTTAAATTTTATATTGCGCTCGTTTAATGTAATAAACCTTTTACTGCGCATTTATTATTAAAAGAAGTAAATTATTAAAAAGATAACTATCATATTTGTCAAGTACGTTTGATTGGCGCCTAGTAATATTCCAGTTCCACGTTTCCGATTGGAACCCTGAGAAGAAAGAAGTCTCATTGTTGGATATCAACTGGCTGAGTATCCTAGTTGGGTAGATTAGTTGTGGATAGTGGTGCAGTAAATATATAAACCACAATTCATAGCAATATGTATTATATGTACTTAGAATGCAAAATGCATAATATAAAATAATTCAATATTAAATTAGGTATTAGACTTGTTTATAACTTAAAGATGTTACTACAAATAGTATAATACTATTTAATGAACACAGATATTACACAATTGATAAGTTAAGCCTCAAAAAAAACAAAAACAATCACAAATACGGATAAAGAACATTTTTCTGCCCTCAGAAATAACAAAAGTGACTCTTCATATGCGTCTCATATTAATTTAACAAACCACAACTCTAACAATGAATTTAAAATACTACCCATAGAAAATAAGGGCAAAAAGTTTAATTTATTAGAGTCACTTGAAATTAATAAATTAAAGAAAACCAATAATATACTCGATGATCAATTAGAAATTAATAATTCACCGTTACTTCATTTATTTATCTGATTATTCAGACTGCCATATTTTGTATTTTTCCAAAATGCTGCTCTACCTCTCTTTCATAATAAAGACCCTTAGTCTTATCACTTTTATGAACGGTATTGTATAAACTGTTGTTCAATATTTTTGTGAAAATTTTTGTTGATCGACATTTAAGTAATAAAGACTACCTATTTCTTCAACTATCCCTAGCATGTGTTTGTTGCGGTATGTTTAGGTAAAGATATGTCCAAAAGTTAGTTATATGTCTGACGAAGCTCCTGTGTGATGGTAAAGTAAAAAATAGTGAAATTCAATAAAATTTGTTTTATTTTATCCCGATCATAACTATAGAAGACCACCAGACTTTTTACTTCAAGCTTAAGTTAGCAGTATAAATGAATTTACAGATGATGTCATTTTTTTTTGATACAAACGTTTCAGTTAAAAAAGGAAAAAGTTTAATAATATTTAAAGTGAGTTCCTTTATTTCGATACATAACGCCACTCTTCACGACATGTTATTGAAGGCATTTCTTAAATATTGTTGTGCAATTGCCTCATAGACATTTCGGATAGCTTTGATAAGTTCTTCTATTGTACGAAGACTTTGTAAATATCATATTTTTCGAGAGTGGATAAATTCAGGATTGTCGAATCCAGAGTGGTAAGTCAAGTAGGTATTGACTTACCAACTTACCCCAACAGCACGACTGCTCCGGAAATCTTCGGCTGAGAGGCCAGCTCAGATAAGAGACGAGCTAGGGGATGTTCTTTTATAATAGGCGCTACCGTGTTTATACTCTCAAGCCGATACAACGAACACAGACGCCGCCGACAGTAAGTAAGTTAAATAAATCGCAGGTAAATAGGTGGCAAATTGTTACCATAACAATAAAACACCAATAATATAACAATAGCAAGCAATAGTTTATTAACAACAACAAGATAACAAACTAGAAAGACAAGAAACATATATGTTGAACAACGCCGCAGTAAATTAAATTCACAGGGCAAAATGGTGCAAAAATCTAAGTAAGCCACAATAAGTAATGAATTATAACTCAACAATATCACTGACCAACGTGTTTGATGAATAAAAAGAATAAATTAAAGTAAATAACTGACACCGAGGAAATGGCTCACCCCGTATAGTAATTTTGTATATATAAAAAAAGAAAATCATGCACATTTAATATACATTAAAAAAGCAATTATCTACGAAGTAACAGTAAAACTACATTAATGAATAAAACAAAAGTGATACAACATAAGCAAAAAGATCTCAGTATATAAATCATTAAGCCATAAATACGTAAATGTTATGCTTAGTATAAATAATAAATTGCTGGGTAATTTATCTAAAAATCTTTCGATAAATTTCACATCGAGATTCTTGTACATCCAGTATAATAATTAGATTATTAAATATAAGAGAACAATCAATCTACGCTTTAAGATCGTAATAAAAAAATGAACAATGCAATTATAATGTTAAAGTTGACACTACGGTGGTCTCCATAATTTAAACAATTATAATTAATTCTTAAGATTTAGAAATCGTTTGCAACATAACGAATAATAATTCACAAAAAAATCGGACATAACCCTAGTATGATACATTAATTTATACATAAATTTGATTACCCTGTATATGCAAAATAACAAGTATAGATTGCTTAAACTTTACTAAATGAAATATGTATATACAAAAAAATGTGACTTTAAATTACGATAAGCTTTACAATAGACACTAACAAATTTGTTGTAGAGAGTTGGGGTTAATTTGGACTAGTCTTCCGGAAAAATAAAGACATCAGTTCCTACCTGGTGGGCTCAAGACCTATCATTACCTTACGATTCCAATAAAGTGATATCGGCTTGGTAAAACGCTCGCCAGACGGTTGAACTAACTGTTTCTGGCTGCAAAGGGACGCCACGTGCTCGAACAATTTCAAGCCTCGTGTTTAAAAAAAATACGACGTGGTTGGAGAAGTAGCTTCGACTTGTAGATAAAGCCTGGTACTGATAAAAATAGCCTCAACTTACACTATACCACGTGCTTGCAAAAGTAAGCTAAACTTGTACCCTTATTAATTCAAGAAAGAAAAAAAACTAATGTAGCAAAATTATACAATAGAAGAACAACGTGTAAAAAACTCACCTAATGTAGAGTAAAAGGTCGTGCGTCGGAAGGAAATTTGAAACACCACGACCAGGTCGGTATCGCTTTAGAAAATTTTCATATCCGTCGAAATCCAACGATAAACAATATTTAGATATCATACTATATCTTTCTGAAGAGTACAACGTAATTACACACGTGCTACTCTTTCATCAGAAACAACACTTTAGTTTTAAATGCGTATAGATCTTTCCATTGAAGTTTTTTGCCTTGCTTGTTTTGCGTAAAATAGAAATCGTGTATGAAGATATGTGTTTCTTATAGCTACACGTTAAATATAAAATTTAGTTTTCTAGTTTTTTCAATTTGTGATTTAAAATTTAAGATTTATATTTTCTCTACAATTTGTCAATTTAATTAATTATAATCATTCATTCCTTTTCTTTTCTTAATATTATAAAACCGCCAACATTAGTATAATTTATCTTCAATATTCCACTTTGTAAATTTTCACTTAGTTTATTTTTAATATATATAACAAGAACCTCCAGACATATACCAGGTCTGCCCAATAGTCTGGCTTACGATTGTGTATTTACCAATGTGAACCAAAGAAATACGTATTTTGACGGGGGTTATAATAATTTTCTGGGCAGAGTTTAGTCAGTATTTTCATTTAGTACATAGTAGATTCGCATTCCTTTTTTTTTATGTAGAGTAAGGGCGACATATATGGACCACCATAAGGATTTCCTAAAATAAAACTCAGATTTTTAAAGTATAAACAACCTTATTTATTTTAAATTATTCGATAATTATTTGGTTTTGAAAAGAATTTAAATTAAAACAAAAAAACATCAACATCTTAGAAATAATCTACATTTTTTATAATCTGTCATTTTTACGATCTTACTAAAAGTGAGCATAACATGGACCACATGGTTTCAAATATGGACCAAGGTGAACTAAGCTTAAATTAATAGAAAAAAAAATTGCCCACTCTATTATCAGGGCTTAGATGAATCATTGGTACAAAATTCGCAAACATAGAAGTCGACCACATCTTCTATGCTAGCACAATCTTCATGAGCCCATCGCCTACAAGAAACACATTGGATCCATTTCTCTCCATGAACATCTTCAGAAAAAAGCCCTTGACAATACAAGCATTTGGCGTTTTCATTTTGAGAGCGGTCGGGACTCTCGTCTGTGCTATCATCAACTAAATAGTCACTCTGATTAGAAGTTTCAGAAGATGATTCTTTATATTTTGAGATGATGCTTTTTTTCTTTGGTGCTTTCTTTGATTTATTTTTAATGTTCAACGGTCTCTTTTTCTTTAATTTATCTGATTCCTCCTTCCTTTTTATCGATGTTTCTAAATCTCGCTTATAAGGTGAGGATGTCAAAATCACTGATTTTGTGGCCTTTATTCCTCTATTACTGACAGTTTTCTTCAAACGTGGTATGCAACCCATACCACGTTACACTTTTGGTGACAAATATATTCTAGCTGATGTGGAGGAACCAGCCACTGAATCATTCAAGGTGGTTGTCGGTTCCTTGGATTGTAGATTTGGAAGGTGACTTTCGTCAAATGTCAGAGTAGAAATAGGTGTGGAGTGGGCTTCCAGAGCTTCAACAGCATCTGCCTCAGGACAATTGTTATCACCATTTTCAATAACTGGTGTTATCCTATCACGTGGTCGATCATTAACAGATTCCTCTACTACTGGACAGTCGTCGTCAATAAAGTCATAATTTTCGAAGACATTTCTGTTAATTGGATATATTCCAATCGCACGAAAACCATTTATAGCCAGTTCTGCACGCTGAGCTCTTATGTAGGCTTGACCAAATAATTCAGCTATGTCATAATGTGTCACTGCTTGTGGTTGCATTCTAGCCCGCTTACGAATTTCTTCTGTCAAGTACTTTTTTAATGGACCCATAAATGTTTTATCAAGCGGCTGTATTTTATGACTAGAGTGTGGGGGCAGCGACAATAAGCTAACGTGATTTTTTCTTGCTAAATCCGCCACCTTGATGTTACGAGTGTGACTAGCATGGCCATCTAAAACAAGGAGAACCGGCGATGTAGCAGTTGGTTTCACGTGCTGTAAAAAGTGCTCGAACCACTGAGTAAATAGTTCTAATTATATCCATCCTGATGGATGACAGGCGTGAATAGAACCAGGTGGAGCACCTTTCATCAGTAATGGATTATCCCGTTTTCTTGGAAATATCAACATTGGTGGGATAAATGTGCCACCTGCACTCATACATATGACACAAGTAATTGTTGATCCACGTTCTGCTGAAGTTGCAGTTCCAATTTGTTTCTTGCCCTTAAGTGCCAATATCTCCGGCATTTTTGATGGCACGACTGAAATATCAGTTTCGTCCACGTTATAAACATTAGTCGCAGGATACTGGAATTCATTCATACAACTCTCTAATAAGTCAAAAAATGCATTTCCATTTTCTTTGTTGAAACCTTTCATTCTTGATATTGATGTGCCCGTTGGATGGCGAAATGATAGGTTAGGATGGCGCTTGAGGAATAACTTCAACCATGTTCTGCCTGCAGATTCTTTAGCTTCTGAAAACGAGTGCTCTATGTTGTTTTTCTTCGCTAACTGGTAAGCCAAAGATCTTATGTCCCTGCGTGTTAGACCAAATCCTGATTTTTCCATTTCTAAAATATAATTAGATAGCTCATCCTCCAATTCAGTAGGTAACGACGATTTTCTGCCAAGTTTGAGGTTAGTTATATCACAAAGTGATTCATTTTCTGTTTTTGTTAATCGTAAAAGTGTAGTTTTGGGTACTCCGTATGTTTTCGATGCTTTTAAAAAGCCCATTGTCTTTTCTCGTACAGCTTTAATTGCATCTGCCATTGCACTTTTATCCCACGCCTGTCTGGCCTTCCCTTTTACTTTAGATGCCATTCTGCAACATAAAAAAAACACAAGTGATGGTTTATAATATGGACCACGGCTACCAACACAACTTTCAAAATTTTCCGTAGTCCATATTTAAAACATGCCGGTGGTCTATATTTGAACACTCGTACATTTTAAGGTTAACATTGTTGTTAATAAAATTATAAAAACCTTAGGAGATGCGACTTTATATGAATAATTGTACAATAACTCACCTTTCTCCTGGTCTAATTCACTTTCACATCGAGTAGTATTTGTTCAAGTGATGAGCTTACGAAGTTAGCTAAAAAAATGTATCGTGAGTTGACGAAAACGAAAAATGGCTCCCAAGAAAACGTGCGTCTACGTTACGTTACTGTAAACGACTAGTGGTCCGCGGGAGGGGTGCGGGTTAGTACGTACCGACTGTCGGCTTGATACATCCAACGTTATTTAAGATATGTCGGTGGTCCATATTATAGACCTAGTCCATATATGGCGCCTTTACTCTACATAATTATTAACATATTACCGCTTGGTAGTGTTTATTTTATTTTGTTTACTTAATTAAATAAAGCGTAAACTAGTTGAATCCACCTCCTTTTGGCTTTTCAGTACCTCTGGGTTTCCCACCCCTAGGCTGAGGCTGTCTTTGTAGCCGGGTGGGCCGCTGGACGTTGGCACGAGCGTGCAGGTGGGGCAATCCACGTTGCCCGAAACTTGGGTTTTTTGTCTTCCTTTTTTTATTATTTCATTATTGTTACAGTATTACCACCGTAGGAAGCTGCATTGAGAAATTTGCAGCCAACAGTTGAAGTACTTGAGAATAAAGCTAACCAGAGTTGCTCTCAGGGAGTCAATTAATGGTTGGATAGTAATAACAACATGAAATGACATACTCAGAAATCCAACGATAAACAATACTTTGATATAACACTATATCTTTACTATTATTTAAAATTAATTATAATGACTCAAAGCCGCAGTAGCGAGTAATGAAATTACTTCTAAGAAGTCATTAATAATTTAAATTTACAAAATGTACGGCCCAGATGCCTTTCAGTTCCAAGCGACAGTTACACTACAAAAGGGACGATACTTCGCATACTACACTTTAGATGAGGAAAATAATTATCATATAGGAAATTCCCATGGTATATACCTAAACATTCAAAAGTAAATGACAAGAAAACCAACTAATACAGGTAGGTTTAATCCAACGATTTCAATATACCAGACAGTTTAAAAATATATATACGCTGTCCTAAAAATATAGTAAAGCAAATTCAGCGCGAAACGAGATATCGACGTCATCTCCTCCAGTCCTTATTACAATCAGTATAATACGATGTGCAAATTATAACGAACTTTTTAAAAAGAATTAACGTTAAAGATTTACTGGATTGCATAATTATGAGACGAAATCAAAAGTGAAACAATAGCTGCATCATTGAGAAATTTGCAGCCAACAGTTAAAATATTTGAGAATAAAGCTAACCAGCGTTGTTCTCAGGGATTATGATAAACAACATGAAATGACATAGTCAGAAATTGTGCAAATCTGGACAAAGCAAGTGTTCAAGAGTCAACTTATCTTCAACTAGAGAAAAAATCAGTTATAATGATGATACAGTCGCTTTGAAAACCACACTCCATTACGAACAGTAAAAAGAAGCCTATCCGCCAAAAATGTTGGCGCGATATCGCTAACAAAAACCATATTAAGTAGTGTATGACTGCAAAGATATACATACTTTATAAACTGTAAACAAATTACAATCTTTTTGTGCAAACGCATTTTTTTCTTTTATATAACCCCGTAGTTCCTGTTCCCTTACACCTCAAACTATGTAATTATATATTATCTAATTGGTATCAGTTATCACTGATTTAGTTGATAATTTAAATAGCTCTTGTCTGTTTTTCGGAAAAAACTTTTTTTTTACAATGTAATTTGTACTATAATTAATCCATCCGTACTATTTATAACAAAAGCATGTATGCAAGTGTACGGTATGTGTCGTAAATAAAATGAATAAACAGTTGGGATGTCTGCCAAAACCAATAAGAAGCAAACGACATTTCCTCATTCAAATTATGCGTTCAATGTTATATTAAGTACGATAAGAATATCTACATTAAATGTCAATGATGAACTTGAATTTTCTGAACTACCTGGTTTTTAATGACGGTCAGTTAAGCATTGGTAGAATATTAAGCATATAATATTGTAACAAAAGCCTCTCCATTGTCTATAATTTCAATAACGCTTTTTTAATTTATTTGTATATCTATTTAAAGTAAACATAGATAGAAATTAGAATAATTCTTTAGTCAGGTAGATCACATAGGTATTTATTGTGTACGCATTTTCAGGATTACCAAAGTGCATAATTTTTTAAAACTTTAAAACTAATTTGTTACGCTTCTACGCATCTACGAGGGCTGATTGAAATGTAAAGTCTCCAATCAATTCTCTAAAATAAGTTTAAGAAAGGACAAAATACCAACCCGAACTTCAGTGTCTGATGAAAAATGTTGGCCTTTGACTTTGGAAACAACCAGAAATCTGAAGGTGCCAAATCAGAACTGTACGGAGGGTGCGTAGCAACCGTGATTTTCAAGCTCATCACTGTTTTCATCGTTTCGTTGCTGCAATGCAGTCTGGCATTGTCGTGGTGGAAGAAAAAATTCGTTCTTTCCTGTCTTACTCTTCGGTTACGATTCTGTGATCATAAAGTTTTGCAGTATCTTATTGAGTTCATCGTTGATCCCTTGAGCAGATATTCGGTATGAATAACTACCTCTACATCCAAGAAAATAATGAGCATAACTTTTTGTTGTCATCGAACTCTTTTGAATTTCTGTACACGTTTTCGGGGTCATAATGGTGAACCCAATATTCGTCGGCAAATGTGTTTTCTTAGGCTTTCATGTCGTCCGTTAATTGTTACGGGATCCGTTTTGCGTAATTTCTTCTATAATTCAATGTACTGGACTCTTGACTAATGGCTAATTGTTAAGCAATTTATTTTTGCATAATTTGGCGATATCCTTGAATCAGTGTATTCACTTGTCTTTGATTTCTCTTATACGTCACTTATACTAGTCGATCTGATCGCTTTTCGTCAAATCCTTTTATTTCGCCTTATGATAAAGTTTTGCACGTCAAACCCACTGGCGAACATTCTTCACATCCATACAATTGTTGTCATAAACAGCTTTCAAACACTTGTAAATTTATAACCTTCCAACGTTAGAAATTCTGTCATGGATCGTTGCTTGGACTACGCCTCTAATAAATCAAACTCATGATAAATGACACTATTACTCTACGACGATACATAGGAAAATTAAATTTTGCAAGGTAAGACGAGATACTCGAAATTATCATCATTATTCAGGTGATTGTTAAACCATTTACAATATTGAATACGCCGTCCATGATCAATGGGAAATAACTAGAGTGGACCAATTCGGAGCGAAAGCAGAGGCGTGACTAACGACTAAAAAAACTTACCGTCTTATGCGTTTTCCGTGACTTGAAAATCTGGAGAAGCGCGATGAAATGAATATTGTTAACATAAGGTGCGTCTCCAAAGTTATTTCTCGAAAACGCGTCCGCCGTGAGGAAAATATGTGCTTGTATAAAGAAAACGATCGCTCCACATCTAGTGATGTAGTATTATACGTGTACACACGATGACCGTGAACAACATACTAAGTAATCGTATGTTAGTCACGCCTCTGCTTTCGCTCCGGATTGGTACACTCTATTTATTATAACTCCTACCTTTATCCGTCGTCTAAAGTTTAATATAAGCACTTATATAATATAAGCGCTTATATTAAACTTTAGACGACGGATAAAGGTAGTAATTATAATAAATCAAAACTAGGGAACAGCAAAAATTTGTTGCCACATAATTTACATAAAGCAGTGTTGAGAGAAATATAGGTGATATTCATATTCATATAAATATAAAACACTTTCCTCTTCTATAGAATGCACAATACACAATACACGACTGTAAATTGGAACTAAATTAAACAAAATATAATACAAATATGTAGTATTAAGTAATATAATAACTTATTATATTACTTAATAACATAATAACAGCACCGTTCGTGATAGTATATCTCTAGATATTAATAATGTTTCGCATGCGGGAATCAATTCGTTAGTCACGCCTCTGCTTTCGCTCAGAATTGGTCCACTCTAGTAATAACTGCTGCACAGCTGTCACTTTGTAGGGATGTATATGTAGATTCTTTATCAAAGCTCTACGACAAGTTGAATAAGCCACACCTATAGAACAAATTTGGTATACAGTAAAATATAATTAAAGATGTTAGCGATATTGAAAGACACATCTTCAACTTTACTAAAATTAACTTTAATGTAGTAATATTAAATGAAGGTTTAGTGAAGGTTACCTGATTGAGCACTTAATTTTCTCAATGATTTAGTTGGACTTTGTTCTATTCTCTGTCGTAAATCATTCACAGTTTCTTAGACACGACCGGTTGATTTCTTTTTGCAAACACAATTATTATTTTCAAAGTGCAAAACAATTCGATCCTTGTGCTGGACAAACATTTTATATAGAACATGTAAATTAGGAACTGCTTCTTCAAACTGTTGAATAGATGATTGTATTGAGTATGACCATGTTCCATCTTCGTTACGCACACCACTTCGATAATGAGCTTTCAAAATGAATGCCTTTTGCTCCTCGGATAAAGGCATGTTGTATATAACAAATAAAAGGACAAGAAGGAAGTACAATATAACTTCTAATATTTTATTTTGTACTTTTACCTTTCTTTCGTCACAACTTCCCTGCTTGTTTTGAAAAAAACAGTTCTAATAGAATCTAACAAAAAAACTTATGCAGAAATTGAATGAAAAGCAGAATAAATTTATATTTATAACGACGCTAAACACCTCCAAACACAAGCCAGCTATTCAATATGCCCAAATATGTTTTTCGAAGATTTACAGTCACTTTGATCAACCTAAGATAACAAAAAAAAACAGCGGGAAATTCTACTTGTCCTCAAACTTATTGGGCTCAGTACGTAGTTTGTCTACAAATTAATGTCTCCACTTAATCACAGTTAAATATAAATATGTACTAATCTTTTATTCCCGCTGTCAAATGGAAACGTAATACATGTATATATATATATATATATATATACCACGTGGCCCAAAAGTTGCGCAACGTCAAAATGAAATACACATGCGCCATTCTCCCCCTAATGCAAGGTTGACGGCTGGTCTGTCGGCAGTACAGCGGTTGTCTGTTTGTGAAGCAGTATCTTGTCGCAGTTTGTAAGTGTGTGAACGCGTTATCATGGCAACAAGCCCACATTATCGGTATACCGTAGCGCAACGGGTATTCTTGGTGTCTTCGTACTATCGTTACCATGCTGATTATGAACACATTTTTTCTGATTTCGCGGTAAAATTCCCTGACTGTCAAGTTCCGAGGCGTGAGACTGTTTATCGTTTGATAAAAAGAGTCGAAAAAACGGTTCTGTGGATGATTCGCGTACAGGCCGGCCACGTAGTCTGAGGAGAGATAATAAATTACAAGCTGTAGCTCAGAGTTTTATTGAATCGCCTGCGCGATCTGTCCGAAAAACCGCAAATGAACTGGATATTTCTCGTTCTACCCTACAGCGAATAATGAAGGAACTAGGTTTGAAGGTTTACAGACCACGCCTCTTACAAGCATTGACAGAAGATGATCCGGATCGTCGGCTACAGTTCGCAGAATGGTATGTCATTCAATGTGAAGCCTTTCAAAATTTCTTCAAAACAATTTTGTGGTCGGACGAAGCACAATTTAAATTAAATGGGCGCATCAATAGACACAATTGTGTGTACTGGTCCACTGAAAATCCGCATATCACCATTCAAGAAGAATTAAACGTGCCTGGAGTAACGGTATGGCTTGGTGTTTGCGCCTTCGGAATCGTCGGCCCCTATTTCTTCGACAATACTGTAACAGGTGTTGCATACCTCGATTTGTTGATGGAACTACGTGAAGAACTTGCCAATAACCCAGTGTTTGCTGGTCAATGTTTAACTCTTCAACAAGATGGTGCTCCAGCACATTACGCTTTAATTGTTCGCGAATTTCTCGATGAATTTTTCCCCGGATGGATTGGAAGAAGAGGTCAAGTCGAATGGCCTCCGAGATCTCCGGACGTAACCCCACTAGATTTCGCTGTGTGGGGTATTTTAAAGGATAAGGTATTCCATCGTCAGTTGCCGGATATTGAGACCATGAAAAATGTTATAACCGAAGAAGTCGCCAAACTTAATGATGACAAACAATTACTTCGGCGCATTAGTAACGCGGTTAAAAAGCGATGTCTGCGATGCATTGAAGAAGGTGGAGGACACTTCGAACATAAGCTGTGATCCCAAAGAGTCAGTTTTTGTTCAAACATATTTGTATTATTTTTATTATAGAAGAATAAATTTTGTATTTGTACTACACAATTTCATTTCTTTTTTTTCATTCGGTTGCGCGACTTTTGGGCCACACTGTATATATATATATATATATATATATATATATATATATATATATATATATTGTAGTGGTTCTACTTTACCAGAAACTGGAAGAAAAAGACATAAGCATTAGATTAAGTAAGTTAACCATGCAATTACAACGTAAATTATTAAACAATTTAATACCGAGCATTTAATTAGAAAATTTATTTGAAAGAATTTTTATTATTTATGTTATCATTTTTCACAATCAAAAGTCTTTAAATTATTTATTATTCCGAAAATAATTAACTTGATTAATAAAATTAATATCATATGGAAATCTATTTTATCAACCCGTATATTTTTTGAATTTGAATTAGTTTACCGCGAAAATCATTTATTATTAACTCCATTAATATGATATTTATCAACATTCAAAAATATGTAATTATAATTGTATAATTATTAATTTTATTTTTATAATAATGTCAATTAAATATTGGATATGAAATCAATCGATTGGGATAATTACGGAAGCTAAATAACTGAATCAAGTAAAAATAAATCGTATGGAGGCCAAGGAATAAAAACAACAGAAGAGAGCGTCGTTTGAATGATTGCAAAATAAAGCTACGCAAAATGTGATCGTAAACTTAAAATATTATTTATACAGTAGAAATAGTAATTTCCTTACCCGAAAATATTCTTAACACAAAAAGACAGTGTGTATACATCATCTGAATAAGAAATTCATAGAGCATTGTGGAATTATATGGCATAAAACTGCGTCACCTTCAATACCCGCTACATGAAACACCTCCTGCTTCCAATTTCAACCAGGTATTCATCAATTCCCGTTTCACCTAGAAGATTCAGATTACTGACAAAGGATTTCACGTAATTACCGATCTAATCCTATATTTTATATCCACATTAATTTAGAAAAATATAACCTAACAATTTGTGCAAACAAACTAGATTTAAAATTAGTTATATTAATAAGTACAACATACCTTGAAACTGAATGGTCTTCTCAAATTAATTAGAATTTTAAACTATCAATCACCAGGTAATATCACTTAGTTTTGAAATTTGATTTGCATTTATTATAAATAACTTATGTTTGTTACCAATGCACACGAATATATAAACTAATTATGTCACGTGATCTACGCATCACTTACAGCTGATTCATATATGTAATTTCAATAGGGTTGAATATCTCTAAAATAATCATTAAATTGAATTAACACAAACTACAATTTATACTTTTATTTATTGTCTATTTTACTAAGTTACTTATGCATATGATATCAACACTTTTCACTAAAATTCAGTATTAATACCCGAGATAGATTGTTTTCACATAAATGAGATTTGATATTTTCTTCTCTAATGAATTGAAGGACCGGCTCCTTTGAGAAAGATCTCGTACAACCGCCAAGCAGCCAAAAACAATACATATAATATTGTTCATAGATATAAATATGAACTAGCGCTTAATTGTATTAATATAATACAATATAAAAAATACTTATTTATTTATAATAAAGTTGCCCAGATAATGTTGTAAGAGCGACATCTTACATTCTACTACCAAATTAAGTTGAATAATAAGGTAGGTAACTTAATACTTTATATTATAAATTATAGAAAATGTAAAACCAATCATTAATTTGTTTTAATTTTATTTAATTAATAAATTATAATTCTTAGTAACCCAAAATTATATATCTATATATATATATATATATATATATATATATATATATATATATATATATATATTTATATAGTATAATAAGTCGGCGATTAAAGGTCTGGTTCATTACTTCAAAGTATATATATTTAAAACAACCCTACATGTTTCGGCAATATGCCTTTGTCAAGGGAATACAAAATATAAATGACAGAATATAAATGTCATGGTGTGTATGAGAATTAATAATTATTAAATCTCATCTTACATGCGATTGTCGCTATAATTTGTTGCATTAAATTCTACAATTCGGCAAATCACTTTTGCCCTAGATTGTAGACGCAACAATCTGCGACGTCAATTGTACAAGTTGTCAGTACAAATGAAAATTAAATTTTTTTTTTTTGTGAAAGACCAATCCGCCCAGAATAGGCAAATATCGACATTTTACCGTTTTTACGGATCATCAGTGTACATTATTCGGGGACAAACACGACTTTCACTTCTATACTACGTGTATATATACGAACTATAATGGACTTCATGTGTGTGAGAACTAATCATTATTAAATCTCATTTTACATGCGATTGTCGCTATACTTTGTTGCATTAAATTCTATAATCCGGCAAATCACTTTTGCCCTAAATTGTAGACGCAACAATCCGCGACGTCAACTGTACAAGTTATACAAATGAAAATTAAAAAAAATTTTTTGTGAAAAACATCCGCCCGGAATATGCAAATATCGACATTTCATCGTTTTTACGGATCATCAGTGCACATTATCCGGCGACAGACACCACTTTCACTTCTATACTACATGTATATGTACGAACTATAATGGACTTGTGTATGAGAATTTTGCATATTCCGGGCGGATCTGTCTTTCACAAAAAAAGAAATAAATTTTCATATATATATACAAATATAGTTTCGAAACTATATTTGTTTCTTCATCAGACCTAATAAATTAATAACAAATTAGCCAGACACAATACAATATGCAAATGTACTTACACTAGCAATTAAAAATTCCTAAGCTATTTTATAATAGAAAGAAGGAAGATATCAATTAAAATTCATATCTAGTTATATTTTAGATATGACAAAAACTTATTGTGGAGAGTATAAAACATGTTGACTAGGAAATTTAAAACAATAACGAAAATATAATGGTTTGAAGTCAGCGCACTTTGACCAGAATATTTCGTGAGTAAAGGCAAAATTTAGTCTATGCGAAAGAAACCGGTGAACTCGATAAGGACGAAGAAAGAAACCAGATACCGTAAAAAAATTATATATCTAACAGTGAAATGAGTTGAAATATACGAGGATCGGAAAACAAAATCAGACCAGAAATAACGAACAAGCTAAATTAATTTGATTTTGATATATTTCTTGAGACCATTGTAAGCATTGATGAACGTGGGTGTACGTTCTTTAGTATTGAGATTATTGGTGATTTTTTTTTAAGGCTAAATTTTCTAACGTAATTCTTTTGTAATAGTTGTTTTCGCTGAATAAGCAATTTACACTGTTAAAATTCACATTGTGTTTGAAAGTGCTAATATGGGATCCGAAGGCACATTTCTTTCTGGGCTGTCTGACCTATATAATATTTAGAGCATTCATTGCATTCGACTGCATACACTATATGGTTTTGTTGAAGAGAAAGTATCGGGTTCTTTAATTTCGATAGAAATCTGAAAGTTCGAGCTTTTCGATTTCCTGTTTTTCAGAACTACCGCTTTTCATAGCTTCGACTTTGATACATTGACCGCATTACAAAATTCAAAATCAAATGAAATTTGTCCTAGAAAGCAGGGAGAGGAAAGAGACAAGAATCAAGGCGAAAAGGTTATAATACGTTTTGTAGAAGAAATTGAAAAATCTGGAAGGGATGTCACGTGCGACAATTTCTTTACTCCGTAGAATCTTTCAAAGTATTTGTTATCAAAAAACCTAACATTAGTTGGTACGATCCATAAAAATATGCCTGAATTGCCATCTTCATTTGTTGATCCAAAAAATCAAGTGCTTTCCACACAGTTTGGTTTTACAGACGATGCGATGATTATTTCGTATTGCCCAAAGAAATGCAAGCTTGTAACGTTGCTGAGTACGCTGCACAGTGAGAAAAAGAAAAGAAACCTCTGGTAATCCTGGACTTCAATAAAACAAGAGGTGGCGTAGACAATATGGACAAAATGACACGATCATACACCGTGAAAAGGATGACGAAGAGGTGGCCTCTTGTAGTTTTTTATAACATAATAGACATCAGCGCCATGAACGCATACATACTATGGGAGCTCTTGAAACCTAATTCAGCTTTTGATTTGAAAAAGAGAAGAAACTTACTAATTGAGCTAGGAAAGGAGCTGGCAGAATACAAGAACCACGAAAAACCAGAAGCAGAAGAAGAAGCTGAAGCATCTACTAGTTTTGAGATTCCTAGAAACAAGAAGAGGTGTGATGTTTGTCCATCTTCAAAAGACAAAAAAATAAGAAAAACTTGTGCGCGTTGTAAAACCAATGTATGCGGTGGTTAGTGGTGGTCAGTAGTTATATGTAAGAAATGTGTTTAACCCACTTTTACTTGTATATAAGTCATTTATGTATTTTATTTTACAATATTTATGTCATTATTACTTCAGTTTATTCTAATGGTCTTTTCTTATGTTGAATAAAATAAAAGTCAAATATAATAATGCTTACGCTATATTGAATTCAAAATAATCGCCGAATATTAGTTCAAACCCAGCATATAGTAATACGGGTCCAATGGACCAGCGCGGAAAGTAGCGATAGGTCGTTTTCCTGGTAGTCCTAGGGTTAAATTGGGTCTAATGAGCTAAAATATGTTTGACACGCTCTAATTTGTTATTATTAAATTCCTAAATTTCGTAACATTTATCTAAGTAATATTTTTATACCTACCCACATTCTTTGAAGTATTGTCAGTATTTGGTTTACCACGATTGGATTCGACTGCCATTTCCAATATTCTTGCCCCTCTTGAAAAAATTAAATACATGAAAAATAAATTTTTTAGCTTAGATAGCTTAGTTTTAGACATATTTTTTACCCTTGTACACACTGGAAGTATATGCAATTATTATAAACGTCAATAGCTTCAATGTCAATATTTTCATTCATGAATAATTTTAACAAAACTGAGTAAAACCTAAAATTAACTTCTATATGGAAAAATTGAGAAAATCTATCGATATTGCTTTTTTCCAATGTAAATATCCTTGTTGCAAATAATATTACAAAAAATCGATGCACTTCAAATAACAGTACTTCCACTGGTGACTGGTGATCAGCATAAAGCAAAAATAATAGAAAAAGTAAATATTTTCGAATATACGTGTACATATTTACTTCCAATATTATTATCCAATATTATTTGTATTTACTTCAGTAATTATTAATTATGAAGTAAATGCTAAAAATATTTTTTAAAGAATAAATAATTGAAAATTATTCAAGTATAGTATTTATTATAAATATTCATTTTGCAAATAAATCACTGAACTTCGAAGACAAATAATTATACATAAACCATGTTTTCTATTTATAAAGAACTTCTTATACTGTAATATCAGATAATAATAATAATAATATTCTTTATTGTCCAACAGAAATATTCTAATTACAGGACAAAACATAACCTAAGTAAATACATACAGTGTACCATAAAATAGTTACATGTGTAAGGCACTGTTAAAAATAATAGTAAATAATAAAAACAAAAACAATGCAATTCAAGTACAAAATACTGGGCTCGCAACACGGACATACGTTTGTTGGTATTCAAAGCTACTCCATTATGACTACACCACTGATTAACCAAATGGAGATTACGTAACAGTTCCCTACAATCGCTCAACGACGAGACTCTAGAAAATATTTTAAGATCATCCGCGTAAGCCAGCACTTTACAATATAATAATATAATTGGAGAGCAGCGATGATGACTACAACAGAAATCCGGCTGGAGCTAATTCTTTTATATCAAAAAACAAACAAGTTGTTCGGTACCAAGATCCTATTTTACCTGATCACGGAAGACAACCACGCCACAATATTTTACGAGAACGTTCAGGCCCAACACGTTTTGAAAATCGCGGGATTGATACACCTGCTTCTTCTTTTTTTATTTATTTTTGTAAACCTCTTCTTGAAATTATCCTAAAGTGGACGAATGAAGAAGGAGAGATTGTTTTCGGCAAAAATTTGATAAAAATGGATGTCCAAGAATTGAAGAAATTTATTAGAGTTTTGATACTAATAGGTGTATACAAATCTTATAACGAGGACGTAACACACTTTGGAGCAAAAACAATGATTTAAAAATATTTGGTACTATTATCGCTCGAAATAGATTTCAAAATATACTTGTGTGTACTTAGATTCGACGATGCAGCGTAAAGATGAAGAAAAAAGCGACAAAATAGCACCAATACGGAAATGCTTTGAGTTATGGAATACTTATTTGCGAGATGCGTATGTACCAAATTGATGTATGACGGTTGGAACAGCTTGTAACTTTCAGAGGCAGATGACCCTTTAGATAATATACTCCATCTAAACCTGGACAATATGGAATAAAATTTTGGGCCATTCGTGATAGTGTAACAACCTATGCATGGAAACTGGAAATTTGTCCTAGAAAGCAGGGAGAGGAAAGAGACAAGAATCAAGGCGAAAAGGTTATAATACGTTTTGTAGAAGAAATTGAAAAATCTGGAAGGGATGTCACGTGCGACAATTTCTTTACTCCGTAGAATCTTTCAAAGTATTTGTTATCAAAAAACCTAACATTAGTTGGTACGATCCATAAAAATATGCCTGAATTGCCATCTTCATTTGTTGATCCAAAAAATCAAGTGCTTTCCACACAGTTTGGTTTTACAGACGATGCGATGATTATTTCGTATTGCCCAAAGAAATGCAAGCTTGTAACGTTGCTGAGTACGCTGCACAGTGAGAAAAAGAAAAGAAACCTCTGGTAATCCTGGACTTCAATAAAACAAGAGGTGGCGTAGACAATATGGACAAAATGACACGATCATACACCGTGAAAAGGATGACGAAGAGGTGGCCTCTTGTAGTTTTTTATAACATAATAGACATCAGCGCCATGAACGCATACATACTATGGGAGCTCTTGAAACCTAATTCAGCTTTTGATTTGAAAAAGAGAAGAAACTTACTAATTGAGCTAGGAAAGGAGCTGGCAGAATACAAGAACCACGAAAAACCAGAAGCAGAAGAAGAAGCTGAAGCATCTACTAGTTTTGAGATTCCTAGAAACAAGAAGAGGTGTGATGTTTGTCCATCTTCAAAAGACAAAAAAATAAGAAAAACTTGTGCGCGTTGTAAAACCAATGTATGCGGTGGTTAGTGGTGGTCAGTAGTTATATGTAAGAAATGTGTTTAACCCACTTTTACTTGTATATAAGTCATTTATGTATTTTATTTTACAATATTTATGTCATTATTACTTCAGTTTATTCTAATGGTCTTTTCTTATGTTGAATAAAATAAAAGTCAAATATAATAATGCTTACGCTATATTGAATTCAAAATAATCGCCGAATATTAGTTCAAACCCAGCATATAGTAATACGGGTCCAATGGACCCGCGCGGAAAGTAGCGATAGGTCGTTTTCCTGGTAGTCCTAGGGTTAAATTGGGTCTAATGAGCTAAAATATGTTTGACACGCTCTAATTTGTTATTATTAAATTCCTAAATTTCGTAACATTTATCTAAGTAATATTTTTATACCTACCCACATTCTTTGAAGTATTGTCAGTATTTGGTTTACCACGATTGGATTCGACTGCCATTTCCAATATTCTTGCCCCTCTTGAAAAAATTAAATACATGAAAAATAAATTTTTTAGCTTAGATAGCTTAGTTTTAGACATATTTTTTACCCTTGTACACACTGGAAGTATATGCAATTATTATAAACGTCAATAGCTTCAATGTCAATATTTTCATTCATGAATAATTTTAACAAAACTGAGTAAAACCTAAAATTAACTTCTATATGGAAAAATTGAGAAAATCTATCGATATTGCTTTTTTCCAATGTAAATATCCTTGTTGCAAATAATATTACAAAAAATCGATGCACTTCAAATAACAGTACTTCCACTGGTGACTGGTGATCAGCATAAAGCAAAAATAATAGAAAAAGTAAATATTTTCGAATATACGTGTACATATTTACTTCCAATATTATTATCCAATATTATTTGTATTTACTTCAGTAATTATTAATTATGAAGTAAATGCTAAAAATATTTTTTAAAGAATAAATAATTGAAAATTATTCAAGTATAGTATTTATTATAAATATTCATTTTGCAAATAAATCACTGAACTTCGAAGACAAATAATTATACATAAATCATGTTTTCTATTTATAAAGAACTTCTTATACTGTAATATCAGATAATAATAATAATAATATTCTTTATTGTCCAACAGAAATATTCTAATTACAGGACAAAACATAACCTAAGTAAATACATACAGTGTACCATAAAATAGTTACATGTGTAAGGCACTGTTAAAAATAATAGTAAATAATAAAAACAAAAACAATGCAATTCAAGTACAAAATACTGGGCTCGCAACACGGACATACGTTTGTTGGTATTCAAAGCTACTCCATTATGACTACACCACTGATTAACCAAATGGAGATTACGTAACAGTTCCCTACAATCGCTCAACGACGAGACTCTAGAAAATATTTTAAGATCATCCGCGTAAGCCAGCACTTTACAATATAATAATATAATTGGAAACAGCGTTACCAAAATATTTTTCTCTGAAAATTGTATTGTATATTATGTTTCATGTCCTTGTATACGCCTATTTATACCTATACATTCCATACCTCTAAAACAATAACGGACTTCCAGGCAGAAATTACATTTTTCAAAAGCTTTAATATTTTATTAAATTCAAATATATGATATAGTTTTTAAAAATATGAGTTATGTATATACTTAGTAATAGTATAATCGCACTCATAATTCGCATTCCGACACGTAAAGTAAAACAACAAAACGCTATATCTCTTAAGAAACCTTGGCAACATAGGAGGGGCCCTCCTAGCTGTGTTTTATTTTTATTTTTTTAAATATGGTATCCCCGAAATATTATCTTAATTTTCGTTAACATTACTTGATATTTTATTTAAAAATATGCACATGGGTGACATAGACACGAGCCGAAGGCCTCAGTTATTCAAAATATTTGAGAACATACAAATATGGGATCTCATTGTATCGATATTTACAAGGAATCTCAATGTTCCGGGAATATTTCATGTATATATTAACAAATTTCTGCCCCTCTATTGAAATCTTGCATAAAAATAGGAATTCGAATGTTTATTAGTGATTACTTTTCTGAACTACCGATTGATTTCAATGGATCGCAGGTTGCGCGATATATGTCGGGAATTGCAGGCGCGGCTCGTGATGACGTATTTTGGTTTGCAGTACAATGATACGAGTGCCTCGTGTGTTTTCGGTGTTCACTAAGCAAACGTTACAGTTAGTACACGAGAATACACGAAGCACTCGGATCATTGTACTGCAAACCAAAATACGTCATCACGAGCCGCGCCTGCGGGATCTCATATTGTGCAGAAAACGTGTATATATACCGGGTTCTTCTTTTATCATTACATTCATTACACATAGGTATAATGCATTGACTTTTCTTCTTTTAGGGATAAATATATGGTGGCATAGTAGGCACCCAGTTATACACCAGTGACGTATTTGGACGTATCAAATATTTCTGATTTTTCATTCTACTTAAATCTTAAATTAAATACATTTTATTGAAAAATACATAATTCATTTAAAACAGTTAATTATCCCAACAGGCGTATACCTTATACGAAGACAATTTTAAATATTTTTAACAAATTCAAGGAAGATGGATAGTATTTCTTTAAGGTTGAAATATATCTAAGATAGTAAAATTAGTGTATCAAAAAAGGTAGAAAATATAACAAAAAAGTACAAATAGATTTTACCACATAATGTAATTGTAGAATGTCCTCACATTACTTCTAATGATTACCGAACGTAACTCATGGATTGGGGGCATTTCAATAACACGACAAAAACAAATAACGTCGTGGTATTTTAAGAATAAGTTTTTTTATAAAATGGAGAAATTTATCTTAAAAAGCAGTAGTGGGAAATTCTTGTAGGTAATAAGTATGTTACTATTTCTTTAATAATCACAATAACATTTGGACTGTACAATTATTTGACAGCATCACTACTGGAATTAAAGATTGAGGAAGGGAAGACACTATACAAGAAACTTTTGGAATCTGTTAAAGCAAGGCTATTTTCATATGAAGGAGGATCAGTTACTAGTGTAACAACTGTTTGAGAACCTCTATCTAATAAGAAAGTTTTCGTAGTACTGAAAATGCTGCCGAGGGTTACTTCTGTTCTAGATCAAGAAATGTTTAATGTTATGAAGAAAGTAGATCCTGAAAGTAAAAAAAAATGCCTGCAATCGAAACAGACATTAGTCACATCAAAAGTCACTTTCACTATTTGGATTTTTGCAAGAAAGAATCAATTACATCCGATGTAATAATAACTATATGGCAATACCTCGAAAGGCCAAATTCATATCAGGACGTAGATCCTCTTTTATTTTGGAAGGTAAGTTTTAAGAAAAAAGGGTAATTACATTTTTTATTTAGATTTTCTTTTAGGTAACAGAAATGGAGGTGAAACCCTCAAAAAAATGTGCTAGGAAATACTTCTGTATTCCAGAAAGTGAGAGTGTATAATAATAGAACAAAGGTGTGCAAGACTAAAACCGATAAATGTTAATATGATATTGTTTATAAATAAAAATTTTAAAAATATTAATAAGTAATTTAAGTACATATTTAGTTTATTAAAATTACACCCAACCTTTTCTTATTAACTAAAGAAATAACTCAATGGGTTTCATCTTATTATGCATTCTAGCTATTAAATATATTACGCATTCAAATTATTTAGATTGCCATTACAGAATGAAACTCTTTAAATTTATTACGGAACTATTTTCTTTATCAGTAAAAAATATTTTATTTAAAACTTCTTCGTTTTCATTTAACAAATTAAACATTATATCACAAAAATCAGTTCGTTTTACTTTATCTTCCTCGTAAAGCCTTCGGTGGTTTGATATCCTGTATGGCTTATATTTGAATTTTTTCAGAGTTGTGATCACCGAACTGTAAGATACTCCAAAATGCCTTGCTACATCTAAAAGTGATCCTACAGACCGTTCTTTTACATAACACAGGATATTCAGCTTCATGTGTTCTGTTAACACGTGATTGGTTTTACCTTATTTTTTTTGTGGAACTTTAGAAAACAACCATGTTTTTTGAGTTTGTTAAAAATATTTAAAATTGTTTTCGCACAAGGTATACGCCTGTTGGGATAATTAATTGTTTTAAGTAAATTATGTATTTTTCAATCAAATGTATTTAGTTAAGATTTAAGTATGAATTAAAAATCAGAAATATTTGACAATTTAAAAATACGTCCAAATACGTCACTGGATACCTACTATGCCACCATACATTTATCCTTACGTGTAAAAGCTAAAAGAAGAAAAATCAATGAATTATACCTATGAGTAATGATAAACGAAGCAAGCTGTCCCGTATCGTTATGTTCAAATTTTAGGAGTGTAAAGTAGACTTCATTTCAAGTAACAAAAACGCAAAACTTGTACATCCATTTTTATTTGTTTCAAAGTTACAGATCTATGAATGTGATTGTGAGATCATGAACAAAAAATGTAATCCTAAAGTCAATAAAAACTGATTTTATTTAAAAAAGTTCAATTAATAATAATTTCGAAATGTCCACCTTCTTGTTGAATGCAGGCTTGTACCCGTAAACCAACAGAACAAGTACTTATCCGAATTTCATACTTGTTTTGTCGAATTTGCTCGGCAGCCAGGTGAATACGATCCAACAACTCTTCTCAAGTGTTCGAAACTTGCGCGTAGACTAATTTTTTCATGTATCCCCATAAATAAAAATCAAGGGGATTAAGATCGGGTGATCTGGGTGGCCATGCAATAAGACCACCTCGACCAATCCATCTTGGATAATTGACGTTAACCCAATTTCGGACAGCATTTCCGAAATGTGGTGGTGCCCCATCCATGTGAAACCACATGTCTCGTCGAGCATTCAGTGGGACATTCTCTAAAAGACCTGGCAGTTCGTCAATAAGAAATTGAAGGTAATTGTCCGCAGTTAACCTCCCAGGAAGAACAACAGGACCACTCAACAAGTCATCGATTAGGGCCGCCTAAACCTTAATAGAAAATTCATGTTGAAATTTAGATGGGCGTATAGCTTTGGGATTTTCTGATGACCACCTGTGCAGGTTTCTCAGGTTTGTAACACCACTTCTCGTGAACGTAGATTCATCTGTCCAGAGGACTGTTCTGCAGAAATTAAAATGAAGCCGTGACTGTCTTAATATCCGGGTAGAATAAATTAGACGAGCATAGTGGTCTGCCTCAAGCAACCTCAACCGTGTCCCCTGCGATAGTGATATGGATATAAGCCCTCACGTTTTAAAATTCGCCAAACTGTCGTTCGTGGCACTCTTAGTTGTCTAGCGATTCGACGTACACTGAGAGTTGGATCCCTTGTTACAATAGCAACTGCTTCTTCCTCTAAGTCTGCTGACAAATTTACTGCTCGGTCGAAAAGATAATCACGCAGTCCGCATTTCCGAAATTGTCTTGTACTTCCAGAAACGTTCTGTAATGAGGAATGGGCCTATCGGGAACCCGATGTCGGTATTCAATAACTGCTTGACGTGCACTGCCGTTACAGCAGCCATACACAAAATGCATGTCCAATCGGTAAGGCATTTTGAATAAAGAAAACGTATCCACTCACTAATAAGTAGAGAACGGACACGCTTACCACCCAGTGCAGTACTGGCGAAAGGCTGTATTTCTAAAATATTTAATTTTATTTATATAATTGGAAAACGAACGGGTGGTGATCTATAAAATTACGAAATACATATTTATTTGTTGAAAAGTTGTATTTATAAAGTTTTTAATTTTATTTATATAATTGGAAAACAAACGGGTGGTGATCTATAAAATTACGAAATACATATGTATTTGTTGAAAAGTTGTATTTTTAAAGTTTTTAATTTTATTTCTATAATTGGAACATTTCTATTTGTTCATTTTGTCGTTCAAGTTGAGTAAAGGAGTATTAATATTGACTAGCAATAGTTTCTCAAGGTTTTCTTCTGTCAATTTTGTTCTCTTTGAATTAAGTACATCCTTATAAATAGAAAACGTTCTTTCTACATCGCAACTGGTTATAGGTGCATACTGGAAATATTCTTTTATTTCTTCATATTTAGCCGTTAGATTTTGTGGAATTGTCACCATACATAATTGCTGCAATGTAATTAAATCTGGATTTCTATTAAGAATTGCTTCAAACTTTTGCCGAAAGCCACATCCGAAGTCACTTGGAATACTTTTCAAATTATTAACAGCCACATCTAATGTGGTTAATCCGTCATTAAATCTGAGATTTCGATTTTCAAAATAAGTGATTAGTTTTGGCAATTTTCCAAAGTGTTCGTGAAGAAAGTCAACTGATTTTTTTAATTTGGGATTTGTGTGAGCTCCTTGCACTCACCAATACTTCTAGCATCCTCCTTTAGCAGTGTTACGAAATGTTTTAGACTATCGAAATTCTCAGCATAATAACTAGTAGCTTCCAGCCATGTTCCCCATCTAGTTATTACTGGAGTGGAAGGCAGTGACAGAGATGGAAATTTTTCCCTGAAAAGAGCTACTCTCAATGGTGCTTTTCTGAAAACTTTTTTAAAAGCTGATACAAGTCTATCAACTTCCGGAAAAGTGTCTCTGATAGATTCACAGATTCTGTGGAGAGCATGTGCTACACAAGTAATATGCAGCTTATTAGGATATGTTTTCTTCAATAGTCTGCCTGTTTTCAACATATACGCAGCACTATCACTGACAAATAAAAGTATTTTTTCTTGAAGCATTTTTTGCATATTCTCCTTAATGCTTTCAGCAACTGTTTCCGCATCAACTCTATTTATAACACTTGTTGCTATTACATATGAGTTTTAGGGAATAGTTGGATGTAGTACATCAGCTACAACATTTACCACACAGCGTCCTAACATATCCACCGTTTCGTCGGCGCTTATCCATATGTATTGATTTAAAAGATGGCTTCTAATGCGTTCTACTGTTCTCGTATAGCACCTAGAAACATAATATTTGCGTAAAGTTGATTCATCAGGAACATTTCGACCAGTATATTTTTGAAGAAATATTTTTAAAGTGGGATTGCTAAGTTTATTTAATGGAATATTAGCCGCCATAAAAGTTTTACAGAGTTCAGATGTGTTTGCGATCCTAAGTGACAAATTTTTGACGATATTTTACGGATTTTGTAATAAATTTCGGAATCACTGACAATGAACATACAATCAGTATGACCGTCAATCCAACTCGCCATTGTTTTACAATGCCGTTCTCGACATTCTTCCATATCATGTTTGAAAAAGTAACTTACACAATGCTCTAGATCTAAATAAATGAAAACTAAAAATGTGTGCGTAAGTTATTGAAACTGAACGAAATTCAATGCACACTTACGTCGAAATAATTGGTAGAAATAGATTCAATCAAACGATATTAAACAGGATCTATCACAAAAATTACGATGTAATTAACAGTTAAAACTATGAAAACAAGAAACTTACTCACAGCACTTTATTTATCTTACGAAATATAAACTAATAAATAAAGTACATTATAAAAACCCCGCTTCTATCTACGCTCATGAAAATACTTTAAAAAACACTATATTCTCCGAATACAATAGCTGGCTTGTCCATTGTTATCGCGGCAAGACCAGGTGTCCGAGTAAGTCAAACAAATACTTCATTGAATTACGCCGGGATGTACTGAGCGACGTTATACACAATTCCAATTGCCGATTGCGTTTTATGGAAATTGCGTCCGTTCTCTACTAATAAGCTGTTGTGTGAACTGAAACGTAATGTAATCCTTTATTAAAAAATGCAACGTTAACAGTCATCTGAACATTTGTTTATTGTATGATATTCATGGTTCAGCACTTACTCTTTTTTGTAGATCTCCAAGAAATTACTGTATGCACTACGACACGTGTTTATTTATTTTAGGATAACATTTTATTATGCGACGTTAACAATCACAGGCCTCTTATTGAATCGTATAACTTTTTTTTAAATAAAGTGTTTGTATTGACTTTAGGATTACATTTTTTTTCATGATCTGACAATCACATTCATAGATCTGTAACTTTGAAACAAGTAAAAATGGATATAGAAGTTTTGCAAGTTCTTGTTACTTGAAATGAAGTCTACTTTACACTCCCAAAATTTGAACATAACGATACGCGACACTTGCATATGTTTATCAATTGTCATTTGTTTTGTATTTGCATTGTATTTCTTATTTATTGTAGATTATATACAAGTGTCCCTGTATACCAAACTACAATACTTTTAAATTTATTTAAAATCATAGTTTATAGAAACTTGAAATTTATATATTTTTGCATTGACAATTTTGATACAAAACAAATATTAATTTTTAATACAATACCCAAATATATTTCTTAATACTTAATAGTCTCACCCATTGCTTTTATTCCTTCTTAGATGTGAGGAAGCCATGCTATTGATAGTAAAAATAGTTGTAGATTACAAACTAATTACATATTATAGTTTTTAGCTCTTAATAAAAGGAACTAAATATGATACAAATTTACATAAAAATACAAAATCCAAAGCTAAACCAATTATTATATAAAATGTTTTAAAAACGAATTTTATTATTCCTTTGTGTATATGCCATGCAATAAAAGAAATAAGGATATTCAGTGTAATTTTGGCGTTAATTTATAAATAGCTTCGTTTTTAAACCAACATTTTCCCAAAGGCAAATCAGATTCTGAGTGTGTAGATATTTAGTTCATAATTTTTATAAAATACGGATTTTTATCTATAATTAAGAAAACTAAAATAGAAAATTTCTTTATTATTCACATGCAATGAAAGAAATAAAAATATTTGAGTGTATTTTACACAAGACATATATGTAAAGAGGAATTTATAAATAACTTCCTTTTCAATTTTTTTTTGTATTACACAAAGGTGATTCACTTCACGTTAATAGTATTTACGTATTTGGAAGTCGGAATGCAGGGCTCCACTTTAAAAGATAGGATTGATATTCAACCGTGATTAGAGGGAGACAAATTTTTCAATAAACTGCACATCTGTACATATTTTCGTTTAGTTATTTGTACATTCACTTGATTCGTAGGTAATATTGTGTAGTCTAATAAATTTGATTAAGTAGGTTGATTAATCATTGAACGTGCAAGATTGTTAGAACAGTATGCATGTTTACAGATGATTAAAAATTGTGTATGTAATTCCCCGAAGAAGTTTCAAGTTTCGATTATTAGTAGTCATAATTCAAATCTGGTTATAAACAAACTAATAAAATATAATGTGTTTGTAATTCACAAATTGAATTGAGTATAAATATTCTTGCAATACCGATGTTAAAACGGAATATTTTAGGTTACCGTATTTGTTCCGTCCATATAGATTTAATTTGTATTTTAGTTTTATTTAAGTATGTATAATCAAATAGATTTAGTTGTATTTATTTTACGTATTAAATAACAGGTTTTAATTTTATATTAATTGTAAATGTTACGTGTATAGAAAGGTCTTGGAGTTTTCCAAATAACTAATTTTGTTAATTTCGTAAATCTGGTCAGGAATTATTTTGCTTTATACATACATACAGCCATAAAACTCTTTACTCAATACAGGTATAATCGTTTTTGTAAATTCGTTAATAATAGCATAAGTTTTATTGTTATATTTCATTTATTGTATTTGCTACAATGTATTCATATTTATACGATAAGGTTTAGAGATTTCGGTTTATTGCATTTTTGCTGTATTCTTTGAATACTGTTCTTTATCTCTAGCCCACTTGCTGTTTGTTGTAATTTGCGTACTCGATACATTGCCATTCAATACCTGCAACAATTGTATGGTTTGTATTTAGTATTTATTTTATTTGCCAGTATTATAATTAAGGGTTCACGTGCATATCGTTTATTTTAATCCATTTATGACGTATGTAAACTGCATCATATACCTTTCCTTGATGAAAGGTAAAATCTTTGCAGCGCAATTTCGTTATAATTATTTTAGTTGTTTTCTCCCTGCCTTGTAACTGGCGGGGACAAAACAAAATTCAGTTCCAACCCAGATCTCGGCGACCTCGTTTCAAGAACATATTGATATATTAGCCAGTTTCTCGGTTTTTACTATTTAGACCAAATTCATACATTTATATTATGTTGAATGAAACTTCAAGATTCAATTTATTAATAATTATCTTGTAAATATATTAGTGTTAATTCAAACTAGTGTATTATTCAAAACATGTATTTTGGTCAAACACATTCCGAAAATTCCTCCAAACCAGGAGGATAAACAGTATTAGTAACAAGCATTTATTAATGAAACTGTAAATTCGGAATTTGTTAATTATGATTTGTCAATCTTTCGTCAATAGGTAAAAGCTGATACTTAGTTGGTATTGTTTAAACGTGTCTGTAAATAGTTTTTAAAAATCAAAATCTTTTAAAAGTTTTTTTTACTAATTTTATTGCGCAACAGCCTCCTATAATACAGCGTGCTGCAAAAAGAATATACGTATTTCGAACGGATATTTTTATTAAACTGTAAGGCAACTATGAAAATATGTACACATATTTACGCATTTCTGAAGTTTTGATTATAATATCGATCACTGCGTCACGGCTCGGAGGAATGAATACATTTTCTAGTTTATTCATTGCTGCGCGGTGTTGCCAGGTTTGGTGAAATTTCACCATATTTGGTGATTTTAGGATCGAACTGGTACAGTATTGCTAGGTTTGGTGAAATTTTACCATATCTGGTGATTTTAGGGTCGAACTGGTGATTTGGTGAAACAAATCTGGTGAATATCTGATTTTTTGCTTTTGTTTTCAAGAAACGAATTTAATCTTCTACACAGAAGCATCAGTATTCAGCTTTTTTATTTCATTGTTATAATAAAAATTATTAATTGTCAGTTTGTTATTATTATTATTATTACTATTATTCTAGTCTACATTACTCTACAACGATAAAAAAAAACTTAATAGGTCACTGCTAAAAAAAATTGTGTTTGGTGAAAAATAGTGCAAATCTGATAACTTTTTAACGTCAGATCTGATGAATTTAATTTTGTTGACCTGGCAACACAGTTCGCGAGACGTCAGTTGTCGTCTGCTTTGCGTGGTTGCCGGTTACATGTTTCGCTTCAATTTACATACATATTGCTATGAATAGTGGTTTTGAAATTGGTTATACCACTATTCACAACAAATCTGTCCAGCTTGGATATTCAGTCGGTTTATTTTCAAAATGGAACTGCTTTCAGGGTTCCAAACGGAAAAGTGGAAACAATTGAATTAATAAAATATTTAGGCGCCACTCAAATAGTAATAATGTCTTTGAGTTACTTATAAACACAAAAGAAAAAGGTCAAATTTAATAATAAACACAATAAAACTTTAATACAAAAATAAAAAAAAAATTTAAAAAAAATCTTTATAAAGTATAAAAACTAATATTGCCTCATCTAGCAATATTATAAAGGTAAAAATAACGCATGGAAATGACCGCAGCATGCGATCAAAAACCTTTGTGACAGCCGATCAAAATTAAAACTAATAAATTACAAAGAAACTTTTTAATTTCTCCCAAGAGAAACAAAATCAAAATAAACTATTTGACAGACCGAAACAAACTCTAACGCATGTGCAACCACATGTAAAAAAAATGCCCTTGATATCCCAAGCGTACTAAAATTTTACAGTTACAGAAATTTTTTATACTAGAAATTTTAATAAACCTTCTTTGTCATTTATATCAAATAACTAAGATTAAATTTCAAAACGATAATAATAATACAATAGAAAATTACAATATTCAATTCGTTCAATATAAAACTAAGATATCTTTTATTAAATATATTACTTACGTAAAAAATATATTCATATACTCGAGACACATGAGTAAGAAAGTGTTAAAAATCAAATACGAGATTCACAAACTCGTAAATAAATCGGTAATGATTTAAGCAAGCACAAAAACACAATTAAGTCAAAAAACAAAAACCGAAATTATTAAAACAAAGATAAAGATTTATCTTTAAATAAACACACCTTTCTTACTTCACTAACCACTTGTGTCTGGATACAGCTAGCAAGCAGGCCACGCTTAAAAAAAATACAGTTATAAAAATCATCCACAGCAGATCAAACGGCATTCTCAAACTGCGCAAGTCATATCTACAAATATTCAAAATAATAATACACTCATAAATAATTAAACTTTTCAAAATATTTGTGGGGAAAAGTTCATAGCATTTCACCAAGACGATCTGATGAAAAAGCCTGGACATGTCAAAATCTTTTTCGTCATATAGTCTCCCGCACTCGATGAACCATAGACAGTTACGCACCCTGCCATAACCGATCCCCGCACTCAGTCGTCGCACAATTTCATGCTGGAACATCCTCCTCGACGTGCACCTGTGGAGCGAACGGTTGCAGAGCACTAATTTGGTATCGCCCCTTCTTACGACGACCATCCATTGTATATAGCTCATACGTAACATCATTAATCATCAAAAATACATTTTTTTGGTAAAAATTCTTGATTTTATTTTTTAATAAGAAAAACCGTTTATACGTCGCCTCTTTTTTGTCGGGTTGCAGGGCGTATACGACAGGAATGATGTTTGTTCTTTCTTCTGTACTATCAATATACACGTGAATTGTATTTAATTGGCAAAACAGTGAACTACAGCTTTTAAAAGTCCCATCGAACAAGAACCAAGAACCTCCAGCTAATAAATTGCCACCGTCTATTGCAAATATAAGAATACTGTCTTCCATACCATCGTCCATTGTGACATACTCTTTCATAAACACGGGGACCTCTGTAGTCTCGTTTTTTCGGAAGCAAGCTTAATGCCTAGCGATTTGTGCCGCTCATTATACAATGCATGTTTCACTGACAATGTGGAATATTTGTAACGAAATCCAAACCTCTGTCCTTAGCAGCCATCATCTCTTGTCGATATATTTGCGATACTGGTGTCACTTCTTCTCTGGCTCTCTTTTTGACTATATAAAAACACTTATCGACTTCATTTTTTGCAATATCTGGAACACAGCTATTGCTTTTCTCAGTTATAACTTTTAATTTTACTTCATCAGTAACAATCGCTCCTGAGCAGATCCTGTCTATGCAAACCGAAGAATTAAGTTTTTGTTTTTTGCTTTTAAGTTGAACTTGTATCCAGAATACAGAATGATTGGTTTTCAACGTTTTGATTCTATCACTTCCATCACAAACAAAAATTAACGAAAGCTTTTGTATAACCTAACTGCAGTTAAAGATTTCCAAAGAACTAATTTATTTTAGTAATAGTGCAATATTTTATATCAGCCCTGGTACATTAATTACTTATGCAATTAAAAGTAATTATAAATTCAGAACAAATTGATTCCTAATACGCAGGCGATTACTAGGTAAGCAACTTTGATACCTTAAGAATAATAATAATAATAACAATAAATTAATATAAATTCAAACCACTGTACCTTAATTCCTGGTCAAGTTTAATATAAAGATAATTATGAATTTAAAATAAATAGATTCTTAATCCCTTGACAAGTTCAATAATTATATCTTAATAGACGTTTAATGCTTTTTTATTGGTTTACTGCTACCTGCAAATTTTACGCACAAAATGGGATTCAAGAAAAAGAAATATAGTTTCGAAGCCCGAAAGGGGAACGCACGACACGGGAAGATACCACCCTAACACTGTACCAAAAAATTGATATATATTAGTAAAACATATATAATTAAATTTTAAAAGGTAAAATTATTACAAGATAATTCAAAAAATAATTATACTATGTATATACATATAACGTGCACATCTAAAAAAATCGTAGATGAATAAGTACAGCGGGAACCATCATGTTTATGTACGAATTTTGCAACTTTGAGCACAGAAATACCTTACGATATATTTGAGTATATGTATCATAATTTTAATTTCTCTCATAGTTAATAGACGTCATCAATACAAATTTGTTTCGAGTTTCTATAGTTCAAATAAATATGTATGTATGTAAGAAATTACGAAGTACCAATTACAATAAAACATATTTTCTTGTCGGGCGTAATATGTAATATGTCCTTCTGAATGTTTACAAATTTCTTACGAAATATAAACACAATATGCTCTACTGATGATCTAATCAGTCTAATCACTGATCATTCTGAATAGTACGTGACTATAACTCAAATAAATAAATCGAGGCATCGGGTTTTTGATTGCCCAGATGTATACAGTCTGTCAACAGATTCATTCTCAACATAGGGATCTCGCTTATTATGAGAGATAGAGATTTGGTTAAATGGGGTCAAATACTCCAAAGGTAAAGTTGTACCAAACCCTATAGACTAGCTTTGAATATTTAACGTACTTCGGGCGCTATTGCAAAAAAAGTGATTTTTTGTTTTTTCGATTTTCTTTAATAACTCATTTATTTTTAAAGTAAGACAAATTTAATTTGCACTTCCTTAAGGCACTTTTTTAATAGGAATCTGGTGGTGTATTTAGATTTTTGAATACTGCTATAGTAGTTGAGCTATAATGGTTAAGTTTCATTTTTCTTATGGGGGTCATAGTTGCTATGACACCATCGAAAAGCATTTTCCTTTCCCTTTTCAAAAATATATAATTTGTTATACCTCATACCAAAACTAATTTCAAAAATTAACAACATATTGTTACATTAACAGGTTAGAGCGGTGACATTTGACAATAGAAGATTTTACAAACAAAGAAAGGAAGAAAACTTTATTTTGCAACAATTATTTATTAAATTAAAAACATAGGCAGCTCAAAAAATACTTAGATATTATTAAAAACAAAATTATAAAAAATGTTCAAACAGTTGACCATCATTTTCCAAACATAAATAGGATCTACGAATAGTAGATTTAACAACTTTATGTAAAATACGCCTTGGAATAGATGGACATTCGTGAACCACGCTTTCACAAAGTTCATTTACGTTATTGTAGCTGTGGGCATGCACTTTGTCTTCAATGTAACCCCACAAATAGAAGTCGAGCGGCGTCAGATCAGGAGATCTTGGTGGCCATGCAACTGGTCCACGAGTTTCGATCCACCTGTTACCAAACTGCTGATTGAGGAAATTGGTTGCAATGCTGGAATTATGAGCTGGAGCACCGTCCTGATGAAACCAACAATTATGAGCCTCTTGTAAAGGTAATTCGCCCGCAAGTCTTCAATATTATTTTGCAGTAAATGCACATAAACGTCGGACGTTAGTGTTTCATTAAAAATTATTGGACCAATTAATCGTGACCCTAGTATGCCACACCAGACATTAAATCGAAAACACACTTGATGTTGAAAAGGCTGATTACTATAGACCGAAATCGTAAATTTTGTCTATTGAATAAACCATTGTTTGTGAATCTAGCTTCATCGGACCATAATATTTGAGAAGAAAAATTATCATTATCATCGCATTGCCTAGTGTATCATTCACAAAATTCTCTTCGTCTTTCATTATTCCCAGGTCTTAAAGATTGACATACATTGTATTTATGTGGATGATATTTGTGAGAGGCCAAAATGTTACGAGCTGTAGATTTGGAACACCGGTGCTATGTTGAATTTCCCAAACTGATGTGTTTGGATTTTCAACAACTGCTTGTAAAACATTAGTTTTAGTTTCATTACTTATGCGCTGCGGTTTTGTATATGGCTTAGTAAATGATCAGTGATGTATTAAATTTACCTTTAAATTTCTGTAAGTAAAAGATGAGGTTGTCTCGTTCTGGATAATGGTTTATGTACTATGTACATTTCGGCAGCTCTCGTCAAATTTTTGTGACACAGAATGTAACAGGACGACAAATAAAATTTGTCACTATTACTAAACAGCGAAATTATTTAATAATAATCACTAAATTTAATATTTAAATGGTACTTTATATTGTACTTTATGGTACTTTATATTTATTATTATTATGCTAGGTATTTATTTTACTATTCGATTTGTAAATTTCACAGAACATAAACTAAATATCAACTATAAACAAACACTAACAGTGACAGTTGTATCTTAGATTGTTTTATGTTTCCAAGGTTTCCTATTGTCAAATGTCACAACCGTTGGTATAACAATATGGTATTTTTTTAAATTTTTGAAATTAGTTTTTGTATCAGATATAACAAATTATACATTTTTGAAAAGGGAAAGAAAAATTCTTTTCGATGTGTCATAGCCAACTATGACCCCCCATAAGAAAAATGAAACTTGACCATTGTAGCCCAACTACTATAGCAGTATTTAAAAATCTAAATGCACCTCTAGATTCCTATTAAAAAAGTGCCTTCAGGAAGTGCAAATTAAATTTGTATTACTTTAAAAATAAATGAGTTTATTAAAGAAAATTGAAAAAACAAAAATTCACTTTTTTGCTATAGCGCCCGTACGTTAAATATTCAAAGCTAGTGTATAGGGTTTGGTACAACTTTACCACTGGAGTATTTGATCCCATTTAACTGAAAATGAATCTGTGGACACACTGTATATTAAACCACTTCCCCTGAATTCAAATGATAATAGAAATAATAATAATGATGATTCGATAATAGATGAAAATAAAATTAATATAATAGAAAAAATATACAAGAAGCGTATATTTGTGCATGTAAATTTTATGCAAACAGCGCCAACAATAAATAATTAGTTGATCAATTAAAAGTTCTAGGGTACTTTAAATAGTTTAACGTGGGGTTCGCGTATAAACTAATATTATTTATGTACTTTAGTGTTCCGGACTAACATGAGAGTGCTCTGTCTTCTACAAGGCGGTTCTCGTGTCTTATTCTTTCTTTGTACTTACCGGTATTTCTTAATGAGTTGTTGTCAAACAGAGTGTTGTTCAAGGAGAAATCAAACAAGACGCTGTTAAATGAAATTATGGTTTAATAAAAGTAACTATCAGAATTCACAACAACAATTAAATGCACACACATAAAAATTAAACAGCAGAAATAAAATTAAATAGAAAGCAAAATTATATAATATCTTTTAGATAATTGACGAGGAAATGCATAAACATAAGTACAAGTGAGTATGAGTACTAAGGTTATGTCAACACGTCACACGTGTAGACGTTTTTATGGTTACACCAATATTTAATAAGCAATCTTTGTTTACAATATAATAATTTAATAATGATAACAAACAAAAAAATATTTATGTTGTGCATTCCTCGATTCTGTTTTATTGCATGTGCATCTAATTTGTTCTTTGTTAATTTTTGAAATGGTACCTAAGTGTACCAGTATAATATATATATATATATATATATATATATAGATACATAATTATTTCGTGACCTTTGTATGTTATGGTAAATTCAATTTGTTGGCGATTTAAGGTCTGGTTTTACTTCAAAATATATATAACGAGTCATCGAAAAAATTCATAATTGGAGTAGACTGTGAAATTGGGTTGATACTTTAACCACTTCCACATAATGACACATTAATTGATGCTTGACAGTTTCATTTGGTTTCATTGTAAAAAAAGGTTATGGCATTGAAATGATACTACAACAAAAAAGAAAACAAATAATTTATTTAATATCGAAATTATAATCAAAATTTACATATAGCTACAGAGTTGTTGAAAATGTTTTCCATTTACATCTAAACACAAACAATTTTCTTCATAAGAGTTTTGAAAAATTTGACACATACTTATAGTTTCAATGTCAAATAATAAATGTCATTATGTGGAAGTGGTTAAAGTACCAACCCAATTTCACAGTCTACTCCAAGTATGAATTTTTTCGATGGCTCGTTATTTAAAACAACCCTACATGTTTCGGCAAATGATGCCTTTATCAAGGAATATAAAATATAAATGACAGTATATTAACGTCATACATTTGAGTTGCTATGGATAAAATTATTCAAAGATACATTCCAATTGAATAATAATAAATCATGCCTTAGTATTCTAAAATAGATAGACAACAAAAACAGGGAAACGCAAGACATGATTTATTATTATGTATGCGCCCGGAGAGCGTCTTAAGATGTAAAGCTGTCTGCATTCGCCTTAAACGAGAAGGAAAACCACGAAAACCTACTCGGACAACCAGACAGGAATCAATACACGGAACTGTCAGCATGATAAGTAAATGTATGGATATTTAAATAACTTAAGATATATAATTATATAACAGCAACATATATTATGATGGTAAATTATAAACATAAGAAAGTAAATAATAAAAAACATATATCAAATATAGATTTGATATATGTTTATATATATATAGATATGAATAAGTTCATTAAAGAAACAAAAAGATTTGTCCAACACAACCCTCATATTATAATAGCAACAGCAGATAAATCAAATAAAACGGTGATCATTCTTAAAGAGGAATATGAGCAAAAAATAGAAAAACTATTAGACGATAAATTCACCTATAAAAAAGAAAGAAATAATCCAACAGAGAAAACTCAAAAAAAAAAAATAATAATAATAAATTTAAAATTAATAAATAAGTGGCATAGTCTAAACCTAATAGATTTCAACACTAAAAACAAACTTCGCATTTTTAATTCCCACCCTCCATCAATATATGGTTTACCAAAAATTCACAAAAATAATATCCCTTTAAGACCAACAGTATCTAACATACAAGCCCCTACTTATAATATAGCAAAATTCCTAGGTGATAGCATATCTAAGATGTTAGGAAAAACTGAATATCATACCAAAGACTCATGGCAATTTCAAAATTTCATCAAGGAACAATAAGTACAAACTAATCACAAAATTATATCACTTGATGTAGAATCTTTATATACTAACATTCCTACAGATCTAGCTATAAACATAATAGAATCCAAATGGGATGAAATTAGACCACACACAACACTAAATAAAAACGAATTTATTAGAGGTATACACTTCTGTCTCAACAACACATATTTTCAGTACAAAAATTCTTTTTATAGTCAAACATTTGGTATTGCCATGGGCTCTCCTTTAGCTGCTCCTATTGCAAATCTGGTAATGGAACATTTAGAACTAAACGTTATCAATTCATTAGACCCACCCCATTTTCTTCAAAAGATATGTTGATGATTTCATAACATGTATTCCGACTAATAAAATAAACTATCTTTTAAATAAATTCAACAATTTTCACAACAAATTAAAATTCACTATTGAAGAAGAAATTAATAACAGTATTAATTATTATTATAATTAATTATTATTATAATTAATTATTATTATAATAATACGCCCATGAAGAAGAGAATTTAATTGTAAAATTGAAGTAATTGCGTCACAATTCAACGACATGAAACAGATGTGCGGTTTACCGAATGAATAGTGCTATTCAATAACTGTGTGTTGTACTTAGCGATGTTACATGGTCCATCGTAATTTCGGCCTCTCGTGTCCGGTCCCTACTGATTAAACAGATAATAAAGTTTTACAAATTTTTTCGTGTTAATTCATAATAGTTAAGTAAAGGCAGTGTTGAATATTCTGCAAATATTTATTGTATTATTACTAGAGTCCGGCGAACGACGCATTATCGGTTGCTAATTTAAAACTCATCAATAGGAAGTGTTTTGGTTAACCATATGATTTATCTAGTACGATTTCTTCGAAGCTAAGCCATTCTAAGCCGCAGAAAAAATTACTAAGGCAGCGTTCTCATATATACAAATGCTGTAACATGTTTGTATGTGTAAGTGTGTCCATAGGGATGTCTTTATCCATAGCCACGAGCGTAACATGAGGATAGTTATGATTGTTTTATAAAAAATGTTATTATTATAATTATTATTATGATTATTATTATTATTCACGATTGTTACAATATACGATGACGTATTTTTCTAAATGTTCATATATAAAACTTTGTCTGTTCGCACTTAAAAATATTTTTAAATTGTGAAAATGATCTTTTTACATCGCAGCAGGTCACTGGAGCATAACAGTAGTTACTTAAAATAGAGTTAGCATTAATGTTATCATTTATTAAATTTGATATTTGTTTATTTATTATATAACCAGGGTTCCGATTCAACACCTTGTCAATATAGTTTTTTTAGCTTTTAATCACCAGGTTATCTGAAAAATCGGAGACTGTGGCTTTTAAGTGAATAAAAAAATTAAAAACCCTTACCACAATAGAATTTAACAATTCTATATACGTATTTCGACAACCACGTTGTCATCCTCAGTAGAAAAAGCAGTGTAACACTTGAAAGCACAAAAGCACAAAGCACTGCTTTTTCTACTGAGGATGACAACGTGGTTGTCGAAATACGTATATAGAATTGTTAAATTCTATTGTGGTAAGGGTTTTTAATTTTTTTTTTCACCAGGTTATGTTATTTAACTTTTGAATAGCGTTATTATATATTTCTAATCATTGTCGAAAAGGTAGTTTTTGACTTTCAATATTCTTTATTACACGAGGAATATAACTAAAATATTTATGAATAAATGGTAATTGTTTAAGCAAAAGAGTTTTTGTACTAGCGTTTTACTAATTGATACATTTTTTTACAGTATCTTCTAGACACATTACCACATTTTTAATTGTTTTAAAATTGTGACTATTAAAAACACAAGCTTGTATCCAGGTACCCTATCTAGTAATAACAGGTTGAGGAAGCAAACTTAATCCAGGACAAGTTCTTTGTAAAATTGTATTTTGCTGAGAGCTTTTAAGAAAATTGTTTTCGTATTACTAATAATTGTATTTACATCTGCGAACCCTTCTCGTACAAATTCACACACGCGATGTAAAGAATGCGCAAAGCAAGTAACATGAACCATACTTGGTAAAAAAGTTTGTAAATTTATTCCTGCGTGGAGCATATAAGCTACAACATCAGTTACTAATAGAAGAGCTTTCTCTTTCTTGTCCGGAATTATGGAATCAAGAATGCTTTTCACAAATTCCATGATAGATTGAAAATTGATGGTAGACAAAACTTTACCAACAGCTAAATTAGATTTTGGATGTTTAGTTGATTCTAGCGTACCTGCAATAACATTACTGATTGAACGTCCCCACTGTATCTGTAGTTTCGACCACTGACACAAAGATATTTTTGCCTTCTAGGTCTTTTTTTATTTCCTGTATCTTTCTCAGATACGACAATACTGTAAAATATTTGTCTTACTGGATTCCTTTAAATAGAACTAACGGTAATTTAAACACACACTATATTAACAACAAAACGCACTAAATAACAATTTAAAAACTAGTAACTAATAATAAGAATATTTATTTCACAATAAATATTTATTTATATAATACCATACGCGGGCGATTACTCGTTGAATGACTGGTCTCCCTTTCGAACGGTATATATATATATATATATATATATATATATATATATATATCCCGCTTACACCTTCTAGATTTTTTGCAGTGCTCTTTTCTAGCAGGTCCGAGAGACTTGATATTCGGCACGTGATACCGTTCGCATAATCTATCGTCGGATGACTCTATCACAATACTTAAAAAAAAAAATTACAAGCCTGGATGATTGAGTTGTTTGGACGGAATATTTGAGGATACAAATGCTCTATACAGTTCCTCACAAAAATTATTACTTTCGTTTGTATTTTACATAGTTGCACGCATAAGTTGAACGTTTAATATATGTTTGTTAGAGTATAAACGATTGTTAACGTTAGTTTTAATTTATTATTATTTAATTCATTATTTGAATATATTTCGAATCGATCGGTCCTTTCGCGGAACACCCTTGGCAGACGGCAACGTCGTAGACGTTGACTGTTGATTTTCATCGTCTGATAATTCAGATATTATACCCCTGAAACTGATAATACCGAAGATACTGATGAAGCCGATAAATCTGACATTATCATAATTCAAGTTAACACACAAAATATAAATTTTTAAAAATAAGGTTATGTTTATTTGAAGCACAGTGGAGCAAACAGCTGATCGCATTTAACCAATGAATAACATTTAATACCACGATTTTCTAGGCTGTAAGTTAATTGGTAGATTTACTTGCTTAATTTCCTCATTCGTTATTTATAATACTCAATCTATAGAACAAATTAAATTTACTTACTGCCTTACTAAATAAAATCTGCAGATTTTTATCGCTTATAATACCGGCCCTTAGTTAGCTGTAACCGCTCATTTTACTTCTGATATCTTTGAAATGAAGTCAGTATTATTAGATAGGAATGTTTTAAATATATCCCATACTAGTGAGAATTTGGCAGCAAAAGAAATTTAGAGTGGGGAATTAGCACGAAAATGATTGTAAGTGTTTCAGATAATGCAATAAATATCTAAAAAGCTCTAGTAGATGAAATAAAACTTAAGCACTTAGGTTGTTTTGCTCAACCTACGAGTACATTAAATCTTATCGGGCGGATGTAATCTCACCACTAAATGACCAGTCTACTTTAATCCTATAGGTAAATTCCCCACCGTCCGTAAGGATTCACGTTAATACCATAGGTATTCTCACCACTAGTTTTAATACGTAATTTTTCATTAAATTTTCTAATGAAGGAAGAATGAATTTAATACTCAGTGCCTTTTCAGAATCTATTATAAAAGTTTAACAAATTATAATTTTGCAAACATTCAACATTAATAAATGAAATTTGAGATTTTATTGAGGATAATAATAAAAATAAGTGATAGTAATATTATATTACTATATATATATATATATATATATATATATATATATATATATATATATATATATATTACTAATATATATATATATATATATATATTTTGGCTAAAAATACAAAAATAACGAAAAACATCATATGGAATTCAAAACACAAAAATAAAAAGTAACACGTTACATAGCATGCACCACAGTAAACAGTAAACATTTATATACATACACTATATACATATACAAATAAATCACTAAAAAGTTATAGAAACTATTAGGTATATACATATTATATATAAAAAAAACTAAATTAATTGGGTAACGAAGAATGACAAACACATTTTATGAACTCTAGCCTAGACAAATGACCTGATTTTAATCGATTTATACAATTTTCCAAATATTTTAATTTGTTTTTTCCCTTGCCTATCCTTTATTTTATTAGGAATATGTAAACTTTGTATTTTGATGTCAGTGTCAACTTGGAATTCTTTCAATTTTTCGATAAACACATATATAGACGGATGCGTACTATAAAAAGATGCATTAAATCTGGAATGGAACGACTCGCACGCATTTGTAGTGCGAGTATTCGAGGCAACTTCTTCCGCCCATATATTCGTAGGAAATGTAGCATTTTCCTTTATATACGTTTCTAACAAATAATCGGCGTATTTATCTAACAGGCTATTGTCTGGTTTATAAGCCATCAAATCGAAAACAAAGCAGTCCGCAACATGTTCTGGTTGTAGATAAGTCATACCAAAGGTAAGTTTCAGCCAATTTCCTATTTCTGAATTATTTTTATAATGTTCACTTAATCCAAGGAACTGAATTTTTCTGTACCATGCTTGGGGTAGGTGAAATCTACAGCCACTGATTTAATTAATTAAATGATTCAAAAATGTTAGATTTCAACAACAAAAAAAGTGTTTTATATGTGGTCCAACTTTTGTTTGGCAACAAGCAATACAGTAGTGGGACATAGTGTCCATTCTGAAGTCCATGGATGGTAAAAAATTGGAGAAAGTATTTCGTACAATATGAGAATGTGCCGTCCATATACAAAGTATTCATTTTAGACAAGGCACGAATATTGGATTCACATGTAAATACGATAATGTTATGTTCTGCACTATTTATAAACAAAAAGTTTTCACCTTTCGCGGTTTTAATTTTAGGAGAATATAGATTTACAACTTCATGCACTTCGTTTATATTTGCAGGTAGGCGACTAGGAAATATTTTCCGACGGCAGTTATACTGATTTCTTCGTACATAATTGACATCATTGGTTGTAACAGACTCTGGCATATTGACACTAAGGACTCTTCGAATAATCTTTGAAGGTTTTTCCAATAAATCTTCTTCTGCTTTTCGCTTGCACAAATTTGTAAGCACTTTCCTGTTTGTTTCTTGCTCATCTACTGTATGGTTATGAACTATATCACTCCTCCATATTGTAAGCTCAGGACCAACAGTAAATACTTTAGCATTACACTTTCTTCTTTGGACACATCTCCAGAAAACTTCTCCGCTTTTCAATTCATTTTCTTTAAAATACGTAAAATTCTCAAAGAGAAGTAAATCTTTACCCCGTATACTTTTTACTAACGTAGCCGACATCTTATAAATCGAATACTTATATTAAATTATTATCACAATAAACAACACCAATTGTAAGTACTAACCTCTTCTGTTGAGCAAAAGAAACTAACTTGTGAAACCGTAATAACTTTGCAAGAACATCAACATTAAATAGACATTAGTTAATATTAGTATTGGAAATTCCCAAATTACGGTATATATTGCTTTTATTACCTGAACTCTGTTAGTGGTGAAAATACCTGCCGGATTATGAGATTATTCTATCGATGCAGGTAGAGGGTAACATTTGGTGGTGAGATTACCTCCGCCGATCTTATCGTATCTAAACTACTTCAGTTAATTCATAAACTTTTCGAAAAGGTCAAAACGTGTGTTACTCGTTTTAAAAGAAGCCTGAATCTAATGCAAAATTATTAGATCTGCAAAAACAGGCACGTAAAGAACCCATAAAATTGATGTAAGACGTACCTACACACTGGAACTCCACGTATTATATGCTTCAAACATTTATTGAAATTGAAGAAGCAATAAGAGCAGCTGTGGCGTTAATAGATAAGAGTTTACCAATTCTTACAGTTGAAGAATGGGCGTCAATTAAAGAAATTGTATAAACACGTGAACCCATGGAGGATCCAACGAAAATAATAAGCGGGGAACAGTATCTTGCGGGATTTGCTCGTTATAGTTTTAGCAAATGGTCTAGAAGCCTATATAATAACGAATTTAGAAAAAAAAACATTTTTTAGAAATTGCAGACGGCTTATTAAAATAAATTATAAACGATATCGATACAAAATTTGCCGCTTTAGAACAAAGTAACACTACTTACAAAGTAACTACGTCTACATTTTTAGATCCAGATTTAAAAATTTTACATTTTCTAAAGATGGTACTTTCGAAAGAGTGAAAAAAATAGTCATAAATTTAATAGCTACTAAAATAGTAGCCGAAGCTTCTATCCTACGTGCAAATATAACAGATTCAGGCGAAGAAAAATCTTTATTATTCAAACAATTTGATCAAAATATTAAATCAAAAATGTTGCAGTCATCAGACTCATCAGTATCATTACAATCTAAAGCAATAAAATATAAGTGCAAAGATACTTAGAAGAACCTCTATTGCCAGGAAAGGTGCCTAGATCCTTTAGTTTGGCGGCGAAAACAGGAAGCATTTCTTTATGTGCCGGAGGTAGCTAAGGAAAAACCTTGTACAGTTGGTAGGTACATCAGTACCGTGTGAAAGGGTATTTTCAAAAGCAGGCACAATATGAACGGAACGAAGAAACAGAGTTGGACTTATTTCCTTAAATCTAAATTCTAAGGCCCATATAACACGATACAAAATTTTGCAATAAATTTGTATGAAAATTTACAGGCAAATTTCTCAACGTCGAAAACAAAATAATACGTGCTAAATTTTCTGCAAAACTTTGCAACGAAATTATTTAGAATCGGTTCTAAATTTTTTATAAAGTCTGCGCGAAAAAGTGCGCAAAGGGATGTACATGGCAAGGTGAACACATGTGATGTTTGACATTTTTGACTAAATTATTCAAAGGAATTATGTTATTAATTTAGTAGGTATACACCTGATTAGCTAATCAAAGAATTTGACAATTTAATTTACTAAGAACCGCCCCGACAATATCAAACTTACATACTATTACGCATGCGCAAGTGGAATTTTTTGTGTATAATAATTAGAGACCGGACACATCGGATTGAAATGACGTCGTCATTACGACGGACGATATAAACAGTCTACAACACCTGTAAGTACATCACGCAGTTTTTGAATGCACTATTGATCTGGCTAGCGCACACATCTGTTTTCATCGAGAATTATACAGTTAAATTTCTGTTTTCATGGGCGTGGATAGAAGCGTGTAGAGTTTTAATAATTTAGTCTATTTAGATTATATTTCGTGATAAATAAATTTCGTGGTAGATAAATAAAGTGCTGTGAGTTAGTTTCTTATTTTCATAGTTTTAACTGTTAATTACATCGTAATTTTTGTGATAGATCCTGTTTAATATCGTTTGATTGAATCTACTTCTCCCAATTATTTCGATGTAAGTGTGCATTGAATTTCGTTCAGATTCAATAACTTAGCATATATTTTTAGTTTTCATTTATTTAGATCTAGATCATTGTTTAAGTTACTTTTGCAGATATGATATGGAAGAACGTCGAGAACGGCATCGTAAAACAATGGCGAGTTGGATTGACGGTCATACTGATTGTATGTCCATTGTCAGTGATTTCGAAATATTGCAAAATCTGTACTGTAAAATATCGTTAAAAGATTCCATGAAATCGCACGTACAACGTCACTTAGCATCGCAAACAAATGCACAGAAATTGGAACCATTGGAATCTGACAATTTTAACGAAGAAATAAAGTTAATTAAATAAAGTTAATAATCCCACTTTAAAAACATTTCTCAAAAAATATACTGGTTAAAATGTTCCTGGTGAATCCACCTTACGCAAATATTATGTTTCTAAGTGCTACACGAAAGCAGTAGAACGCATTAGAAGCCATCTTTCAAATAAGTACCTCTGGATAAGTGCCGACGAAACTGTCGATATATTAGGACACTGTGTGGTAAATGTTGTAGCTGGTGTACTACATCCAACTATTCCATATAACGCATATGTAATAGCAACAAAAGTTATAAACACAGTTAAAATCATTAACGAGAATATTCAAAAATACTTCATTCGGACGACAGGTACAAAGAAAAAGTATTTTTATTTTTAAGTGACAGTGCTGCATATATGTTAAAAGCAGGCAGACTTTTAAAGGAAACATATCCTAATATGCTGCATATTACTTGTGTAGCACATGCTCTCTGCAGAATCTGTGAATATATCAGAGACACCTTTCCAGAAGTTGATAGACTTGTATCCGCTTTTAAAAAAGTTTTCAGAAAAACACCATTGAGAGTAGCTCTTCAGGGAAAAACTGCCGTCTTTGTCACTGCCTCCCTCTCCAGTAATAATAACTAGACGGGGGAAGCTACTAGTTTTTATGCAGAGAATTTCGATACCTAGTTTACAAAATTTCATTGCATGTTTAAATAACGATGCTCGGAGTATTTCTGAGTGCAAGAAACTAACACAAATTCCACATTTAAAAAATCTGTTGTACTTTCTTCAGGAACACTTTGGAAATTTGCCAAAACTAATTACTTATCTTGAAAATCGAAATCTCAAATTAAATTATGGATTAACGACATTAGATGTGGCTATTAATAATTTAAAAAGTATTCCAAGTGACTTCGGATGTGGCCTTCGGCAAAAGTTAGACGCAGTGTTTAATAGAAATCCAGATTTAATAACATTGCGGCAATTGTGTATGGGGATAATACAACATATAACTGCAAAATACGCTGAAATAAAAGAATATTTCCAGTATGCACCTATAACCAGTTGCGATGTAGAAAGAACGTTTTCTATTTACAAGGATGTTTTTCATTCAAAGAGAACAAAGGTTTACAGAATAGAACCTTGAGGAAGTATTGCTAGTAAATACTAATACTCCTTTATTCAACTTGACTACAAAATGAACAAATAAAAATGTATTTCGTATTTTGTAGCCGTATATATATCCGATTTATTATTATAAATATAATTGTATAAATAAAATTAAAAACTTTAAAAATACAAATGTTTAATAGTACGCTCGTGCGCGATGAGTCATCAACCTCTCGTGTCCGATCTCCAATAATAATGCATGGGTATCATACACGCTCGTACAGCAATATCGAAAAAGTATGAAAATTGTAAGCATATTTCTCAAGAAAATTTTTAGATGTAAATTTATTGCAAAATTTCACATCGTGTCATACGAGCCTAAGTATAAAATATGTTGACATTATTAATTTGATATATATTTTTATGACCACTGCTGTACATATTTTCTATTATATTTTTATTATTGTTTTTGGTATAATGTTGTTTGAGTTTTTTTTATAGTTATTCGCATTATTAATTTAATATGATTATGATACCTTTTCATTACCATTATATTTTCTATTTATTGTTTTTTATAAGAATATTTTTATACGTAGATACATTACTAAATATGTTTATCATAAAATAATACAGTTTCGGTGATGGTTATATCTGTAGGTATATTATTTCTCCTGCATATTTGTAGTAATTAATTATAAAGCTTATTATATTTAAAATATAAATTTTAAAAATACAAAATTCATTTGACAATTTAAATCACGTGGTCATGCACGAAATCGAAGCACGGCGTGTAAAATACATATTCGAAACAGGCAAAACCAAATCATATCGCACATGCATTAAGTTTGGTATACGTATGAAAGAAACAGTTATCCAGACAAGATATTTAAAAACGTTTTACTGCTACATTACTTCAAATACTGTTTTGCTGCTTCAATATCCCTATATGTTTAAACAGATTGACTGTTGTATAAAATATGTTGCATATTCATCGTTTTATTGACTGAACACTATTGGAACGATATTTATATCAGAAAACTGCTACAGAAAGTAGCAAACTGTAGGTGCACACATGCTGTTGTTTTATAAAATTGTATTTTTTTTAATAAACTAATGCTACTACCATTTACATTTTACATTAATGCAAACTTATTATTTTTAAAATTAATAAAAATAGTAACTAAAGCAACTAACATGAATCACATAAAAAATCATATTTACGATGACCGAAAATAGTACGCATGCATTATTTAATATAAAAACTCGTATTTCGATAATTTTCATGTTTAAATTAGAATAATCGCCCCCGTAGAGGCTTGCAAAAATTGCCGTTGCGGACGGTATTTCACGTCCACATGGCGGGGTATTGGTTAAAGTTTTCAACTAGCAATAATCGCACCTCAAATAAATCTCATTGGTTACGATATCGCCACTGCGCAAAGCTGACAAGAATTGCTTTGTACGGGTACTTTCTCTTGCTACATGTTTCTAGTATATTTGACATAAGTTCTATGCCCTCTATTGTACAAAAGGGGAATCTTATAAAGTACAGTTTTATAGAGCTATACATATCCAAAATCAAATACACCAGATAGCCGGTGCGTCATAAATTTTCTAAATTAACGACAGTGTAACTTTGTACGTGAATTCTTTTACTAATTGTGTGGAACAAAAATGCAAATATATGAGGTTTGTCTTCCGTTTCTACGTAATACGTTCAAAATTATACATGATATATATTTCTCAAACACACAGTGATACCTACAGGAAAATAAAACAATTCTGATTTCTTTTTGATTACTTATCGGAAGTATCTGGACTAACAACACGGTCGGGTAATATTTGTCAGTTTAAAAAATTAATAACCTTATCTAATATCTATGAATTTCACTGACTTTTCTCTTCAAAATCGATTTGCTTCAGTTTTTGTAATTAAATGCATTTGAAAGTTCTTTAGAGTTTCATTTATTGAGAGTTTGTGGTCGGTTTCTGAAGGTTATGTTTAACAAACGTCCAAATTACTACCGTTCTATCATATAAATTCAAATAATTTTGCTATTTAAGGTAGGTTTTATTGTAAATAATGTCTGACGATTATTTCACGTTATAATAATTCTAGTTATTCTACGGTTGTACTGCTATTGTTTTAGCTCATCTTTATACGTGTTTGGATTTTATTTTTATGGAAGCCAAGGTATTTATAGATTGTCTTGATCATCTATAAAGTCCGTTTCGACATTATTTAATATTTCTTTTGTAACAGGCTGTTTCCATTTTCCTTTTTCAATGTCGCATTTGCTTATACCAAACTCCATCTTAATATTGAAGGTTATTTCTTCAGTGAATTTCATTAATCATTTGTGTCGTTGTGGATGTGTAAAGTTTATATCATCCATGCACATAAATGATTTGTTCTATGTAGTGTTGCTTTATTTTATTTGAAACCGTATTATGTATCATTTAGAGTGTTTAAATTAAGTGCAAGCAAAACCAAAGTATGTACAATAAGCGAGTCGACCTGGAAAATTTCTTGTCTAATATCAATGATCTGTCTGTATGATATTTGTTGTTGTCTTTAATATAATTTTAGATTTTCGTGGTTGTATTACTACTGAAAGAAAGATTTAGATGTTTCTGTTTATATATTTGCAATATTTTTCCTAACCATGAGTGAGCGACAGTGTCAAAGGCATTTTTGTAATGTATGCCTCACATTTTTAGGTTTCTTTCATGTTTTTTCTTGCCTCGTAATCATACTGTCTAAGTATTATGACTTATTATTATTGTCGTAACTCTGCGTTTGACAAAATAAAATAAGATTAGAATTTTGATAAAAACTACACTAGGTACGTTAATAATTTAAGGTTATTTAGAAATTTTCTTCTATAATATCCACTTTGTTTTGTTCTTAAGTTTGATTTCTATTCTTATTATTTACTTATAATAGTTATAATTTACCTGGAGACTTTCGTTATAAATTTGCAATTTGATAAATCATCAAACTTTTAAAATTATAATTGAAGATTTGGTCAAGTAATTAATGTTAATATAACATTCTTAAAATCCGAATTTCTCTTTAATTCATTTGTGAAATGATTGAGAAAGTAAAAAATGTTTTATACCTAACTTTCAAAGTATGTACATATTGTACATATTTGTAACAGTTTAGTAAATCTAAAGAGAAAAATTAAAGTTTTATAAACATACTCTATTTTATTATTATAGCTTCATAGTGTTGCAATACCTAATTACAGAACTTAAAATAAATTTAAATATCTATTACAGCTTGTATAAGGAGAAAAGTAACAAGAAGGTAATAATGGTTGCCTACGTTAATCTTTTGAAGACTTAATTTATAGTTTTATGCTATTAGTATATAAATAAGAAGATTAACGATTATGCACTAATTATATTAAGATCCTAAAATCTAAAGTGTTTCTATATGTAAATATTATTTATGTGCATTGTTTATTACATCAACCGTTCTTATTTTGAATACTAATATTTGGTTTATATAAGTCTAATAATATTGATTAATGTGCATAATCCGAATGGAATGATTCATTATGATAATTATGAACCATAAATTTTAGTGTAGATGTCTTTATTGATACCTTCAAATAGGGAATTAATTTGAAACAAGTTAATTTTTAATATACACTGCTCCAATAAATTAACGCACCACTTATTATAAATAAAAAAATATGGATTATTTTATTTCCGATTTTTAATAGTTGGTATTATTTGTAAGCAACATCATTTCTAACCTTAACTTATTTGACATTTGTTGTCATATTTTCAGGACTTATGTTAAAAGTGCACACTTAACTTAAGTAAGGTATTTTGGGACATTTAAATTTTGATTTAACTGTTGTATTAAAAGTGTTTCCCTTTGTGAAACAATTTATTCGTTTATTTCTTTGACTTGTGTGATATTATGCAACGTGAAACACGAAACTTAACAAGGGAGGAATGCGCTCAAGCAGTGATTTTACAGGAAGAAGGTTACAGTTACCGCAGAATTGGAGAAAGGTATGGTGTGTCGCATACAACGATATCACGGATAATTGGACGATATAGGGAGACTGGTAATCATTCTCGAAGACGTGGCCAAGGAAGACATCGTGCAACAACGCGTGTACATGACCGTTTTGTAAGACTTTGCGCATTAAGGCAACGGTTTGTTACATGTAGAAGTCTGCAGGCTCAGCTCCGGGAGGTACATGGTTTGGAAATTTGCACGGAAACAGTTCGCAAACGTCTTTGGGAAGATGATTTATTATGTTGTATTCCGGCGCGTTGTCCGATGTTGACTGTACATCACCGTAGAGATCGTCTAAATTTTGCCAGAAATCACGTCAACTGGTTGGAGGACAATTGGACCCAAATTTTGTTTACAGACGAATCCAGGTTTTGTCTGCACAACTGCGACAGACGTATTCGTGTATACCGACGTCCAAATGAACGCTATGCGCAATGCAATATTACAAATACCACGTTATTTGGTGGCGGATCTCTAATGGTTTGGGGGGGTATATCTTTGACAGGTCGCACGGACGTGGTGGTATTAAATAACATGCTACATCGCTACATAACAGACATTCTGGAAGATCATGTTGTGCCATTTGCACCTTACATCGGCCCAAATTTGACCTTGACTTCAGAAAGATATCGACAGGAAATACTATTGCCTTTCTTTAATCAACTTCGCGATGATGAACTAGCTTTGGGATACTTTCAACAAGATGGTGCTAGAGTTCACACAGCGGGGGAAACAATGAATATGTTACAAGAAGTTTGGAAATCGTTTAATTAGTTTGAAGAGCGATCATGAATTTCCTCGAAGATCTTGTGATCTTACACCGTGTGATTACTATTTATGGCCTTTTTTAAAAAATTCAATTTATCAAGTACCAGTACTAGATTATATAGATCTCCAAGACAGAATTATAAATAAAATTAGTGAAATTAGAAATAGTCCCATACTGCAAAATGTATTTAGTAGCATTCGGAGGAGGTGCGTAAAATGCTTGGAAGAAGGTGGTGGACATTTTCAACATCTTTTATAATTATGGTCATTATTGTTGGTAATTTATACAACTACAATTTATGATATTTATTATAAGGTTGTAATCTAAGGCCTCTACAAACAATTTATTTGTTTCAAATTTATTTCATATGTTGTTTGTTAATATATTAAATTAGTACGATAACTAAATACTATTGTCACTATAAGATGAATAAAACCTTTACTTGTAAAGTTATTTCCTCTTAATTCTGCATTGTCTTTTTACATGTTACTACAGATTAGATGAGCTTTATTACACAAGAATGAATAGCATATTAATTGGATTATGTAATTTTTTCCAGTTATCAATTTTACACTGTCCAATATAGGATAAGATTTCACAGTTTAATTAAAATTTTGTTGTGGAAATAAATGACTATAAGTTTTACAATTTTGAGAATCAAATAATTTTGCTGCTCTAGTGATCCCTAAAATCAAATCGGTCGCTAATTTGGCTTAAAATAGTGTCACATACTTCCTTTGCAATAACAGTTCTGTTATCTCCAGCTGTCGTTTTTTGTCTTTTTCTTGCAGGTTCTTCATTATTCATTCGTTCTTGATTGTCATTGTCAGTAAAATTTCTTAAATTTCTAATGTGAATAATTTGCTGTTGGAATTGTTCCATTGCTTTTTGGAGTTGAGCACTGTCGATCCCGCGCATTTGAGTCTGATTAAATAATATTTCAACATGTGGCATGATGAAATGAAATATTTTCAAGCAGTAGAGAAATTCCGGGCAATTCAAATGTTTCAATAAACCACTTGCTTCACTAATAGTATTCATCCCATTCTTCGTCAATAATTTTGTCTAAACATTCTTTGAAAGAATCCTGGTGTTCAAATAATGTGTTCACAGTTTGACTTTTGAAAATCCAACGTGTAGGAGCAGCGCTTGGTAATCTACGTTTGACTATTTCATCAAGAATTACCGTTCGTTTTGGCGATCGAGAAAAAAAACTTGAAAATGAAAATTTTTACATTTTTATTGCACTTTGCCGCTCGTTCAATAATTAAAATGCGCGTAACAGTGAATGTAATGTGCCTGTAGAAATGTTCTTTTGATAATAGCTTGGACACCATTTGTCTTACCACTCATCACGGACGCCCCATCGTAACTTTGAGCTATTAGTTTATTGTTATCAGGCTCAGAAGGAGAATTTAAAATAGTTTGCAATTCATTCAGCAATGTTTTTGCTAATACATCAGCATTATGTTCACCCGGCTTGAAAAAAGACCAAAAGCGTTCAAAAATTTGTCCATTAAACACGTATCGAATAATAACAATCATTTGCTGATTATTAGCGGTGTCTGTAGTTTCATCGGCCACCAAAGCAATGAAATTTGCAGATTTAATTTCTTTTAATATTTCCTGCTTGTAAATTTGCCACATTGCATCTAGCAATTCGTTCTTAATAGTTTTTGAGAAGCCTTTAAACACTTGCGAATTTTTCATATGTATTGTAAGCACAGCGTCTAATTCAGCTGTAAAGTTGATTAATCCTACATAAATACCTGGATTTTCCGATGTCAATGTCTCATCATGGCCTCGTAACGCCAATTCAAAAGCTCTGCAAAATTTTATACACATTTTATACCGGCGCAAAATATGGCGATTTTTTTCCACATCTTTTTTGTACTTAATTTTATGTCGCAAATAAGAACTGTCTAACTGTTCATGTATGTCCAATTTTCCTAGAACAGTAAAATCCACGCATGCATTCATGTGAGAAACGAAATTTTCGTGTTTCTTTGCCCTTTCTGCGATATGCTTTAAATCATTCAACCCTTGTTTATTCCAGGCAATAACCTCCTTCTTAAAAATTAAGCAGATGAAACAAAATAGTTTATTTGTTAGTGAACATCCGCAAATCCACTTCTATTTTTCATATATATTTTTATTGAAAACCCTATTGCAAGTTCGAGTTCTACTTGTTGAAGTGTAGTTTATTTGAAGTTCAGGGATAGGTTTTCCTTTCTTCTTAATTAGAAGTTTTTCCTCAAATGATAGCGGTTTTTTTTAAATGAGGAATAAAATATTCGCATTTGAAGTTAAACTACAATTATATATAAATGAGGTTGAAGCAGAAGACTTTTCTAATTTTCCAACTGTTGCTGCACTGCGATACGACATATCTGTTGCCAATAGTATAATAGATATAGTATCCTCCTTGAAGGAATATATAACAGAAATATAAAAAAAAAGATATAATGACGTGAAAAATATCATGAACTTTTATTCTCATAGAAAACCCTAGGCATATTGAAAACGATGACATGAAATTATTCAGTCAGTTTTGGTTTCCTAAAACTCTGTCGATGGGCGAAATTATTGAATTAAAATACGATACACAACTCAAAGCTCAAATTATTGAACATCGTGAAAAGTACATTGAATTTTAGAAAAATGTGCTATAAATGTTTATTAGACGGCGCACAATTTATTTTTACGATATTCCCTTCGACATACATCTGTGAAGCTTCATTTTCGAAAATGAGCGTCTTGAAAAACAAATATCTCAATCGCCTTTCCACTAATTTACCCGATGCAATGAAGATTGCAGGTAGTCCCAAAGACGCCGATATAGAAGAAATAATTAAAAAGGTGCAACACTAATATTTAAATTACATGATAGCATAAAGTTTCATAATTAATATAACTTATAGTTCCAATAAAAATCTCGAATACACTATTTTCTTTTAATTTATAATCGTATAAAAATTTATATACGAGGTGCATTCAAGTTCTAAGGCCTCCGATTTTTTTTCTAACTAACTACTCACTCGAAAACTATGAAGCTGGTGTTACTTCTCGACGTAATCTCCCTGCAGACGTACACATTTTTCACAACGTCGACGCCATGATTGGATGGCCGCGGCGAAGGCTTCTTTAGGAGTCTGTTTCGACCACTGGAAAATTGCTGAAGCAATAGCAGCACGGCTGGTGAATGTGCGGCCACGGACAGTGTCTTTCATTGTTGGAAACAGCCAAAAGTCACTAGGAGCCAGGTCAGGTGAGTAGGGAGCATGAGAAATTACTTCAAAGTTGTTTTCACGAAGAAACTGTTGCGTAACGTTAGCCCGATGTGCGGGTGCGTTGTCTTGGTGAAACAGCGCACGCGCAGCCCTTCCCGGACGTTTTTGTTGCAGTGCAGGAACGAACTTGTTCTTCAAAACATTTTCGTAGGATGCACCTGTCACCGTAGTGCCCTTTGGAACACAATGAGTAAGGATTACGCCCTCACTGTCCAAGAACATGGACACCATCATTTTTTCAGCACTGGCGGTTACCCGAAATTTGTTTGGTGGCGGTGAATCTGTGTCCTTCCATTGAGCTGACTGGCGCTTTGTTTCTGGATTTAAAAATGGCATCCACGTCTCATCCATTGTCACAATTGACGAAAAGAAAGTCCCGTTCATGCCTTGGTTGCGCGTCAACATTGCTTGGCAACATGCCACACGAGCAGCCTTGTGGTCGTCCGTCAGCATTCGTGGCACCCACCTGGAGGACACTTTTCGCATTTTCAGGTCGTCATGCAGGATTGTGTGCACAGAACCCACGGAAATGCTAACACTGGAGGCGATCTGTTCAACTGTCATTCGGCGATCCCCCAAAACAAGTCTCTCCACTTTCTCGATCATGTCGTCAGACCGGATTGTGCGAGCCCGAGGTTGTTTCGGTTTGTTGTCACACGATGTTCTGCCTTGATTAAACTGTCGCACCCACGAACGCACTTTCGACACATCCATAACTCCATCACCACATGTCTCCTTCAACTGTCGATGAATTTCAATTGGTGTCACACCACGCAAATTCAGAAAACGAATGATTGCACGCTGTTCAAGTAAGGAAAACGTAGCCATTTTAAGTATCTAAAACAGTTCTCATTCTCGACGCTGCCGCTACCATCTCTGCCATCTCTGTGACGTATTGACAACGAACGCACGCTCATTTTAAAACAATGCACATGCTTCTATCTCTTTCCAGTCTGGAGAAAAAAAATCGGAGGCCTTAGAACTTGAATGCACCTCGTACATATGTGTCCACATAAAGGTAGGTCTGCATTGCTAATGTACAGTACTGTTCAAATAAATCTGCTACAATTTAAATTTTCTAATGTCATTTAGGTTTATAAATTGAACAATATTTTCATGGTTTTCATACTATCACAAAAAATGACAGACTTTATTTAATACAATTGTCAGTGCTAAAGTCTGTTATAGTTAGGTATGTTATATTTTTAATAATAAAAATACTATGGTTTAATAAAATACTATTTATTATAGATTTATTACAAAACTCTTATAAAGTCACACGCGCCATATCTAACAATGTCTATCTTCTAATTCTCCCCACTTACATAATCTATGCGGGAATTTTAAATAATAATATTCCATAATGTCTCCCTTTTTTTTACTAAAACAAAATTTAAAAAAAGAACCAGAAGTCAAGAAAAAACAAATAATACCTTAATAAGTAACATAATCTCTTAAATATCTAGGTTTTCTAACATTCCTGTTACTCTTTCTTACATCTACTTCACTATTGCGTATTCTATTGTCTTCTACTACATTTCTAGTACTTAAACTATTTCCACCATCGGTAGGAGAAATTTCCTCATTACTTACTTATTGACTTAATCTGTCTTCTAACAGTCTATTATAAATATTAATATCATAGTCGATACTTTGATTTTGTAATTTTTTAATAAAAATTCTATTTCTGATTATTTTGTTACCATTGTTTGTTTCTATCTCATAAGATCTATTACCCAAGTTTTTAGTAATTATACCTAGATTATAGTGTTTATCTCTAAATCTAAATTTATATAGTACATTTTCATTAAGGGTTAAAGTTGGTAAGTCATGGTAATATTTTTAATTAGTTTGCAATTTACGAAATTCTTTATTGTAATTCTTATTATACCTAGACGGATTGAATAATTTAGTACTAACTGGTAGCACTCCTTTAATACGTCTATTATATAATAGTTGAGCAGGGGAGGGTAATGTATGACTAATGGGTGTGCTACGACATTCTAATAACATTAAATTAACATTTTTTTTTTTTTTTTTTGATTTTTTAATTGTTTGTATTTGTCTTCCTATGAAACCATTCGATTTCGGATACAAAGGAGAAGATCTATTGTGTAATATTTCCCACTGTAACATAAAATTGGCAAATTCTGCGCTTGCGTATTGCGGTCCATTGTCAGAATATTTACCATATCTGGCAAAAAAACTTTTCAAATGGTTTATAACTGAACTGCCAGTTGTTGAATTTAATTGTATGACTTCAGGATATCTTGAATACATATCAACCACTATGAGATAATTTTTTTTATTAAATTCAAACAACTAATTTGCTAATCGTTCCCATGGTCTATTAGGTAAGTCTCTGTTTAGTAAAGTCTTATTATAGTTATTATTTTGGTATTTTAAACAAATCGAACAACTTCCAACTTTATCTTTAATTTCCTTGTTTATATTTGGCCAAAATATGTGTTCTTTTGCCCTTAAGATAGTCTTTTCTACTCTTAAATGACTAGTGCATTCCATCTAACATTTCCTTCTTTAATGTTGTTGGTATAATGGAATTTTCTTTAAAAATAAGTCCATTTATTTCTCCTAGGTCTGCTCTGTAATTCCAAAATGGTTTCACATCATCTGGTACCCTTTTTTTGCTTTCCGGACATCCTGATTTAATAATTCCTAATAAGGTTTGTAATGTTTCATCCTTTCTTGTCTCTTCTATTAACAATTTTAATTTTTGTGGTATAACTAATGTAATCTATTAAGTGTAGGTGAACTTCTATCTCTTGAATGCTCTGTGTGTTATCTGGGTCAAATATAGTGATATCATGAGCTCGAGATAAAGTATCTGTAAAATAAAATTTTGAACCTGGTTTATATAGAACTTCCACATTATATGATTGTAATTTAATTCTTAGTCTCTGTAACTGCAGAGGACATTTATCTAAAGGTTTCTTGAAAATAGTTTCAAGAGGTTTATGGTCAGTTTATACTTTAAATCCTTTCCCATATAAATATTGATGAAATCTTTCGCAACCGAATACAATTGCTTGCATTTCTTTTTCTATCTGTGCATAATTAAGTTGTGTATCATTAAAATATTTAGAAGCATAAGCCACTGGTACCTCTCGTTATAAAGTTAGAGCTCCCATTGCATATTGTGAACTGTCAACAGAAAGTACAACTTCTTCATCTTCATCATAAAATTGTAATACTGGTTGATTCGACAAAATTGCTTTTAAATTGGTAAATTCATTAACATGTTCACCTGTCCACTGCCATATTGAATTCTTTTTAATTAATTATCTTAGACTCTTCGTTTTATCTGCAAGGTTAGGAATGAACTTTGATACATAAGTTAACATGCCCAGGAATCGATTGACATCTTTAGGACATTTGGGTTTTAACATATTTTCAATTGCTTTAACTTTCGAGTCATCAGGCTTAAAACCGTCTTTTGCCAGTAAATGTCCGATATACTTGCTTCACTTATACCTATTTTAAATTTTACCCCTTTTAATCTTGCTCTTTCTAAAACCTGCCTCAATGTATCATCATGCTCTTTTGGTGTCTTACCATAAGAAATAATGTCACATATCACTAAATATTTCTGTGAAAGTTCTGTGAAATATTTCAGGTGCAATATTTACTCCATATGGAAGACGAGTAAATCTGTACCTCCCAAATGGCGTCGCAAAAGTACTTAATTTAGACGATTTTTCATTTATTAATATTTGCCAAAACTCCCACTGACTGCGCCATGTTATACGTTAAGTATATTATATTTTTAATAATAAAAATACTATGACTTAATCAAATACTATTTATTGTAAATTTATTACAAAACTCTTATAAAGTCACACGCGCTATATCTAACAATGTCTAACTTCTAATTCTCCCCACTTACATAACCTGTGCGGGAATTTTAAATAATAATATTCCATAACAAAGTTTAATTACATTTTCAAAAGACACGTTTGTTGAAAAATGCCTCGAAAATTTAAAACGAAAGAACTTTAAAAAGAAAGATTGGTACAGAACTGTTCAACAAACAGTCAACTGTCGAAGAAGATATGGAACTTTTAGGTTATATTAGAGATCACCCATTTGTAACTGCAAGAAGTGCTGTGATACACACAAATTTTCCCTCCCTCAGAGCTACGGCTTACAGAAGAATATTAAAATCTGATTTAAAGTGTCGTGTTGCTGTAAGGAAACCGTACTTAACGAATGAGCAGACACAATCACTATTTTTATTTACTTTTTAAATCATTACCAATGATTTGGATTATTGGAGCCGGATTATTTTTAGTGCTGACTTTTCAGTCGATCAGAGTCTATAAACCACGGGGAACTTGTTTCAATGAGGCATATATTCCTGTCAGAAGAACTTCTGGAAGATTCGGAGTTAATGTTTGGGCTTAGATCAGCGCTCAAGGTTTAGGAATATGCTGGCGGATTGAAGAGAGGTTTAACGCTATTGTATACAGAGATATTCTAGAATATATCATGCTTCCAACTGCCCAGCATACGAATCCGGATTTTATATTCAGGCAAGATACTTGTCCGGCCCATACTGCTATAATTATAAGTGATCGGTTTATAACTAATATCATTGAGTCTTGAAATGGCCTTCTAACAGTCCAAACTTAAATCTGATCGAAAATGTTTGGGGGCTTTTGGTTAAGATTATCGACAAACGAAATGCTCAACCACAAAACGTGGAAGAACTGTAGGGCGTTCGTTAATTAATTTCATGCCAAGAAAACTGGTAGAAGTTATTGAAAAAAATGGTGGTCAAACAAAATATTAAATTTCTTACTTTTAATTTATTTCTTTATTATTAATTATGTCTTGTTAAATCAGCCCAAGTGTTTGAATTGTTTCGTTAAATCATGATTCTGTAAAATTATAATAAATTTTACCTTTTGTTAATTATCGCCAAAAACTTGAATGAAGTCTAGTTACAACTAGCCTGTTGAAAGCCACAAATAGAACACACCAAAAAAGTTGTCTCAGAAAAGTGTGACCACCGCACTCTAGTGTATATCTGGTTTTGGTATTAACCTTTTTCAAACGTTGTCATTATCTTCTATTTGCCAGATACTTGTCAAATATGAGTAATATTGGTACAATAACACAATAAAGACATCAAATAAGAAATGGAATACAGTTTATTAGACTAAAAATAAATAAACAAAATTACTTCATCGTACTTGATCGTCTCGCCGGTCACTTGAATAACTTTATTGAAGTGGTTGGGCATAGACAAACATACATTTCTGAAATGTCCTTGTCGAAGATCATTCCAAGCTGTACGTATAGCGGCCAAAAATTCCACCCTGTTTTGAAAATGTATACGTTGGTTTTGCATACTTTTGATCAACATTCTCAACATGTTTCCTATAGGGTTCAAATCAGGACTCAAACTTGGCCACTCAAGCACATTTATATTGTCTGTTACCCTATGAGCAGTATGGACTTGACAATTGTCCTGTTGAAATATAAAGTCGCCTTCTGGAAATACTTGCATCAGTGAGGGCAACATCACATCTTACAAAACTATAAACTCCCGTCAGTTATGAAACGTTCTTTTAGATGCTATAATACCCCAGGACAATTTTTAAAAATCCACACTCGTATGTTTGCCGAAAATCGGTGGCTGGTTTCAACCTTTTGTGTATATTTTGCATCATACCGCCGACTCCTTGGTCTATATACGTTAACTTGGCCAGAGAGGGATGACTGGAAGGTCTTTTCATCACTAAAAATTACGTGTTTCCAAAAGTTATTGTCATTCGCAAGGTACTGCAATGTAACGCCCAATCTGGATTCTTTGTGTCTATCTGTGAGTTGGATCTTTCTAGCAGCGGCATATATTTTTTTTTAATTTGCTTCCCGAATACGTAGTCGTGCAGTGAAACGGATGCGGGGAAGTTAGGATAAATGTGGCCTCTTTTGCACTTAGAAAAGGGCTATTTTCAATATTTTGGACCAACATAAATAAGATCGTCTAGCGCAGTTGATGCTTGAGGTCGTCCAGAACTCACTTGTCTTTCCAGAAACCCTCTCTGTCTCCACTGCCTTACAATTAAATTTAGCGAACTCTTTGCTATCCCTAATTGACGTGCTATAGCAACTTTATTAACCCTAGAATACGGGACTGTGTTTGCCAAACGTAATTACGGTACTATCGTAAATTTTAAATTTTACAACTCAATAAAAAGAAACAAAATTGCCTTATCAAACTGTATTTTAAAAAATACAAAAAAAGAAAACGTTCTTCATTATCAGAACAAACGTTTAAAATTATAAAACCAACATATTTTATTATTTTTCACAACATACGGTGCAAATATCTCCTCGGTGTTCGCCGCAAATTGGATTTTTGCACTCCATACAATAATTAGTGGCCATGCGCCTTTTTTTGCTTGGAGAGTAGAAACAGGTCTTCCTCTTCTTGTCTTGGGGTGTGTTCACAACGTTTTCTTTTGATATACCGAGGATTTGAGCTATGTCTTGCCGAAGATATCGACGTAAAGTTTTGCTGTTATATCTATACTGCATCCATGGTTTGGCAAGGCAAAGACTTAAATCAATCATGTATTGATATCTTGAAATAGGTTTTTCGCCTTTTTTTAACGTATTAAAAGTGTAAATAACATAAGAGTTTATGCTGGCCATATTTATCATTCCATACAACACACATAATGGCCATCTCTGTGTTTTTTCTGCTCGAACTCATATTTGAACACATTTGGTAAAAGGTGTCCACAGCTGATTTGGTCTCATTATAGTTATGACTTATTGTTGGCTTACCGGTTTCTTCTACGATCTCTACCTTCTCATGCATAGTTGAAAGTAGCAAAACTAATTTGTTTTTCTTTGGCATGTAAGATAATAATGTCTTTTGTTGATCGAAACAAAACATTGACGTATTTGCGTTTCGACTATTTCCATCCAAGAACTCCTTGGGTATCTCTTTTTTATTTTTGCGTATAGTTCCTATCATAGTTAATTTGTAAGGATTTTGTAGCAACTGGTCAGCAAGAGAAACCGAGGTGAACCAATTGTCCATGGTAACGTTGCGATTTGTACCATGAATTGATTTCGTTAACTCTTTTACATAAAATTCGGCTAGAGGAAAACCATTGCTCTCTGTTTTTGTTCCCAAGTAAGGACTTGCGTCTGACATATACTTGGTAGCGGAATCGCATACCATAACAATTTTTATCCCATACTTCGCGGGCTTGTTAGGAATATACATCCTAAAAGGACAGCGTCCTCGGAATGCCAAAAGCAGTTCATCAATGGTGACGTATGAAGTTGGAGTATATGAATTTCTCAATGTGTCAATAAAAATTTCCCAAATTTCTCGAATGTGTGTAAAAGGATCATTTACCTTTCTCTCTTCTCTTGTTTCTCTATTATCGCATCTAATACAGTTCAGCAGGTACAAAAAACGATCACAATTCATACATGATCTATAAAACGTGCCGGAAATAGTGCTATCAAACATATGCCTTGCTGACAAATGATTATCTTTTTTTGCAGCAGAAAGGATTAAAACACCAAACAAGGCTTTCAGTTCGTCTTTTGTCGTTGGGGAAACATTCTGGTGGCCGCTGTATTTTTGGGCCTGTCTGGCGATTTCTGCATTTGTATGTTGCAAAATAATATCAAATATTTTGTCAGAGAAAAAATGTAAAAAATATTCATCCAGGTTAGAACAATCTTTTGCAGTCCCTTTAGGACCAGCTATAAAATGTATAATGTTCCTAGCAGCCGTTCTTTAGGATTGTTGAGGCAGCTCAGATGACCATTTGTGACCATTCTTGCCTTTTAAACGTTTGTTTTTCAAGTTGATTACATATTTTGAACGTGTACGTACTTGTAATAAAGGAATATCATCTTCATCTAAACTAGGTTCTATTTCTTCTTCAGATTGAATTGGGCTAAAGCTTTGTTGGATGAGACAAACAGCCGAATTATTATCTTCATCAACCTCACTGTCGGAGGCAGATGATTCAACCTCCAAAATGTCCTCTTCAATGTCACTACCATCACTGTCGCCAAATGATTCTGGATCACTCTCTTCTCCATTCATGACACGTGCCGCTTCCTCCTCCAGTTGCTTCTCGGTCAAAAACTTTCGATTTGACATCTTAATAAAAAAATCACTAAAAGTAAAACCTCTAATTATGGACACCTCCGACAATCGGACACCTCTAAAAAATGGACATTTTTTGTGGTACGAAATTTTATAATGGGTTTTCTTAACAATAGTCACTCCTAATATTGGACCCTCCATAAATGGGACGCCGACACCCTTTATTTCACCGAAGCAATAAAACATCTGTAAATATATCTCTTAATTAAGGACAGACAAGACGGGCGGCGCCGAATAAAATTTTGCAATTATGTATGTATGTACTTTTATTGCTGCACACGTGGAAGTATATCTACTAGGGTTTTTCCCATAATACATATGTATGTACAAAGTGCACACGTGGAAGTATATCTACTCGGGTTTTTCCCATAATACAAAGGAACGACGGTTTACCACTGGCCTACTCGTCAGGTGATAAGTGGAGTGATATGTATTTTGAATCAGTTTGAACTAGCCTTTGATAGTGTCAACATGGATTCTAGTAAAAGAAAGCGGTTAACAATCCAAGATAAAATTGATATTATTGCGGTTAGTGAACAGCAAAGCTTAAGTGTCCGAAAGCTCGCGGAAAAGTTTGGTGTCGGAAAGTCGCAAATTAGTGATATAGTGAAAAACAAAAGTGAAATAAAAGAACTTTTCGAGAAAAATGGAAACCTATCTCAAAAAAGGAAGTTTCCAAAAACTAGTGGTTTAGCAATCGACGGAGCAGTGTTCAACTGGTTCTGTAAGGTGCGAAACAAAAATATTCCCATGTCAGGACCCCTACTCAAAGAAAAGGCGCTGGAAGTAGCACAAAGTTTACAACTCACCGAATTCAAAGCGTCTAATGGTTGGTTGGAGAAATTTTGTCAAAGACATAAAATATCATTTAAAAGTGTGTGTGGTGAATCTGCCTATGTAAACATGCAAAATGTAGACGATTGGAAAGTCAAGTTGTAATCAATATGCAAAGATTACTCTCCGAAAGATATTTTTAATGCTGATGAAACCGGTTTATTTTTCCGCGCCCTTCCGACAAAAACATTTGCGTTAAGAAGTGATAAATGTGCCAGAGGAAAATCTGCAAAAGAACGACTAACTATATTGTTGTGTTCAAATATGGAGGGTGATAAGGAAAGGCCGTTAGTCATCGGTAAAAGTAAGAAACCTAGATGTTTTAAAGGAGCTCATGTGGATAAGTTGCCGATAGGATGGATATCTAACAAAAAAGCGTGGATGACTTTGGATATTATGTCAGCTTGGTTAAAGAACTTTGATAACAAGATGAAGAAAGAAAAAAGGCATGTAATTTTGTTTCTTGATAATGCCACTTCTCATCCGAAGATTTCATTGGAAAACGTAAAATTGGTTTTTCTGCCTCCAAATACTATCTCGCATTGTCAACCTATGGACCAGGGTGTGATTCAAAACTTTAAGGTAATTTACCGGAGCATGCTTGTAAAAAGGCTTTTGGCGTTAATGGATACTGAAAATTCACTAGAAATGGTAGAAAAAAACATTACGGTAGTCACTGCATTAATATGGATATCAGCTGCTTGGAAAAAACTCTCGCCTGTGACCGTAAGAAACTGTTTTCAAAAATGCGGATTCAATCAAAGTGACAGTGATCTAAGTGCAGAGTGCGATATAGAAGATAATATACCATTAGCATTTTTATTTCCCAATTTTAACATCACTAATTTAGATTTAAGCACATACGCATTAATTGATAATGAGTTATTTACTGAAAATCCTAATATTTCCATTATAGATTGTATCGATGAAATTACTGATATCAGTGATGAAATGGAAAATGAGATTGAAGAGGAATTTGTAACTAGTATATCAAATATTTCAGAAGCCCATCAAAAATTAAAAGATCTTGAGAACTATTTCTTAAGCACTAACAGTTTTAACATTGCTAACAATATTTCTCAAGCTCTTCTTGAATGTGAATCTGAGATATTTAAACATAAAATGAAAAAAGCAAGACAAACAACAGTTAATGATTATTTCAAGTAAAATCTAGCATAAAATATGTATGTATGTGTATTAAGTATTGTAAATTTTTTTCGACTTTCGTCTTATTATGTGTGATTAAATTGATATGAGAATGAATATTTTTTTTCGTTTTTTTTTCACCTCCACATTTTGGACACCTCCATATATTGGACATTTTAGGATTCCCCGTCAGTGTCCATTATAAGGAGGTTATACTGTATAATGTATTTAAATAATAATAATGAAGAAATATCTTACCTCAAATTTCTATTACTAAAACAATTAAATTCGGTACGAAAAATAAGAACCAGTTTAATTTATAAAATGACGTAAATACGGGACTTTCGTAAAATTTACGAACCTATCGCCGAAAAATCGCTTTAGGGTCGGAAACCAGAACGACCACACACCACACTGTCTAGCTAAATACTAGACTAGAAGGTACTCAGTAAGGCAATTCGATGCATTGACCGTAAGTAAGCGAAAAAGTACGATGTCTTACGAGCATCGTAAAATTTACGAATGACCCGTAATCTAGGGTTAAAGTAAGAAATTGGTGCCATGACTAGAAAATTCCTTGACAACTCAAAGTAGAATTTATATTTGACAGATTGTTGGTAATTGTCGACAATAAATAGATACAATAAATAGGTTAATATTTCTAGTTTGTTAAAATATGACAGTATGCATATGAAAATGTAAACAGAAATATATCATGAGTTAAATTGAAAAGTTGATGTGCCTAATTGTCTAGTATATAATGAGCCTTCAAAAACTTTTCTCAGTAGGCTGTTTTTTAAATAAATAAGTAATCAAAGATTGGTGCACGTGCGAAGCTTTAGAAAACTTCAAATTTTCATACATAAATTAAAATTATAAAAGCTTATACTTTTTAAATTATTTTATTATAATGTTACAACATAAAATATTTATTATTCAAAGTTACTGCAGCACTGGCCAAGAATTTGAAAATGGAGATTGGGGTTTTCCCAGTAATCAGTGCTTACAGAATTTCCGGCAACAGTATCCAATCTGCCAGTTACTTACGGGCAACTGGAACGCAAAAAAAAGTATACAGTGTGGAAATAAAATAACTACCTATTAATGTTTTGGAAGAAATCTCAAAGTGGTATAGCGATTTTAACTATAGTAAATATTTTCAGCATATCGTCAGTTTCTAATGTCATTTGTTTTTCATGTTATGACGTCATCGACATTTTTTTAAATGATAACCTATATTTTTCTTTATTGATTTCGGTAGTACTTTTTATTCTGTTTTCAACGATATAAAATTTTCAATATGGGTGATTCGGAATGAAATGTATCTAGGGGAAACTGTCAGTGTCAAATTATTTTTACTGCGACCATTCGAATTATCGTCTTGTGGAATTTTTTACCCAGGGGAACACTATAGTGGTGAACGTGCTTTTTGTGTAAAAGTATTCTACAAAAATGCTCTTTCTTACGTGCAAATCCAGAGAGCGTTTCGAAATCATTACAATTTGCACTTTGATGCAGGGGTTCAATGATTTTCATAATATTCTTTTTAGTGACAAAGCACATTTTCATTTGGATGGGTACGTGAACAAACAGAATTGTCGATACTGGTCCGCGGTAAACACAAGAGAAAAACATGCAGGCGCTTTGCACACTCTAAAAGTAACTGTATGGACAGCAACGTCTTCCAGAGGCATTATTGGTCCATACCTTTTTGAGAATAATGAAGGACAATCAATCACAGTAAATGCCCAACGATATTCTTAGATAGTCCAAAATTTTGTAGGACCAGTATTACGACCATTTGAAGGGTTTGATAATAGCACATGGTTCCAGCAGGATGGCGCTACAAACCATACTTGTGAATGAAAACTTTAGAGGCAGTAAGGATGTTTTTCTCTGAAAAATTAATTTCGCGTAGAGGTGCCATTGTCTGGTCTTAAAGAAGCTGTGACTTGACACCACAAGATTTCTTCTTGTACGGCTACCTTAGAAGTAAGGTGTATGCAAATCCTACGGTGAATATAAATGAACTTACTGACCGAATACGGAAACAAATAACCGCCATCCCTGTAGCACTGTTTTAACGTATTATTCTAAATGCAGATGAGTGTATAAGACGTCAAGGGTAACATTTAGACGACATTATTTTTAATGTTTAATTTCCAGATGTTAGTAATTATATTTCTAAGTTCAATTTATTAAAATGTTCAAAAACCAATGAGTTATTTATTTGGAAGAATTAACAAAAAGGGTTCAAAGTTCGAATGATAAAAAAATATTAATAAATGAATAGTTACTGCTGTATAAAATAAAACAGTAAAATTAAGTAATTTTTTATCAAAAATCAGCTAAATACTAAAAAGAAACAAAATCCTGTAACTGGAAAAATACTCTAACAATAATATTAAACACTACAACGATCCGTGATAGAATTTTTAACGTTAGAAGGTTGCGCGTCCATCCTAATTTATGGGCGTTTGAAAGCTGTTGGCAATGATTGTATGGATGTGAAGAATGTTTGCCAGTGGGTTCGACGTGTTTCTCTGTCGTAGAGACGAAATGAAGGCGTTTGACGAAAAGCGATCAGGTGTTACGCATACAAATGCACTTTCCTGCATACGACCTATATTAGTGCAAGTTTCTCTATTACTTCTCTTAAAACCCTCGTAGCTTTAACTTGTAAGTAAATTTCTACTAATGTTTTTTTTATTTTTGCTTTAAACTCCATATCTCGAACAGTTTAGACCCTTCAACTACTATATTGTCAACCCATTACATTCATTCAATCCATCCTGAAAGCCTATGTTTTAAAGCATGCGGCCATCTTTTATATACCCTTTTCCGAAATGCTCACAAGATTTTCATTGAAAACTCGCTTAAAGTCTCACCGAATGTCAAACTGATTATGTAGGAATTTTTGCTATGAATTGTAGATCATCTAAACGCATTTTCTGTTGTTAATATTGCCTTTTAAATTTAATGCTAATCTAATTATAATTTCACCGCTTATTGCGCCATCTCCTTTACGATGTTCGCCTTCTGCGACAGGAATCTCACTTGCCGACTCCTATTTGAAATTTTCGTCTCTGGACATTAAATTGTTTTACGTTATAGTTTTATTTGTCACATTATGCGATTTGAAATCATTCTCGAGATTTCGAAAACTAAATTCCCTTTCTTCTTGAACTTCCAAAATTACGATGACGTGTATCCGGCATCTTCATCAAAAACGTTACGGCCGCCATTAAGACTTAATCACCCTTAAGCGCTGTGTCGTGATTGTGGCACGATTGATTAGAAACCTGATCTTTGCGGTAAAGGTATGGAAATCTTCTTAATATTATTACTATATCCCATTTTGAACTTACAGGATTCTTTAGAACGTTAAAATTTACGTGGATTTCTCTGTTATACGGAGAATTTAGTGGATTTCTTTTGTGAGGCGATAGGCGTTCCTCCGGAAATTTTAACCTGAGTATTTTGGGGCATAACTTTGGCTGTTCGAATTATTCCGACGCAGTACCGGAGTTCCCGTAAGCCGTCCGCATCCTGAGAATTAGGGGCACATAAATTTTGCGAGTCCCTTTTGGAATAATAGGAAGGACGCGGTTCATCCATATTGTTTTCCCAATATGGCGTCGCTGTGAGGACTGCTGGGAAGAATTAAAGTATTGAGTTGCAATTGTGAGCGGTAACAATATTTGGAGGGGACGATTACAGTTTGAGAAACCCAGCTAAAGTAAGTGTTGCTTTAATTACTTGCTGTTCTAATTTTATAAGTTCAAACTAGTAACGTTTAACGATTAGTATTTCCTAAATTTAAAATCTGAATCAAGCCGTTACTCTCTTTATAAGACACTCATTTGGTGTGATAGTTTATCCTGTTACACAGATCATTTAGGGGGGGTTCTTTTCCTAATTTCAAATTTGTTTAGTTGTGACTTTCGAGTCTGTTTAAAGAATAAACCCGTTTATGATCACAAATATCCCCGGTTTCTGGAACAGGAACCTATTATTTGATCCAGAAGATCGACAGCTTCACTGTTTGACACCTGCTTAAATTTAGAGTCGTAATCGAGGCCGAATCCTTCAGATCGGACCTTTAATTGTTTGTTTCGATACCTTTCTATCGAAGAACTAATCTGTAAACTTTACGAAACTTATAGTGTTGTATGCTGGTACAGAAACCTTTTGTAAGCTCCAGAAGACCGACAGCTTCACTGTTTGTCACCTGCTTAAATTTAGAGTCGTAATCAAGGCCCAAATCCTTCAGATCGGACCTTTGATTGTTTGTTTCGATACTTTTAATCTTAGATTTATTGGTAATCTTACTTTTCATGTTTGATATAAATACTGTACAGAATTCAAAATTGCGTATACGGAATTGGTATTCTAGATTTATACTTTTGTTAATTAATTTCTTCAAACATTTAAATATATCTGAATTTTTCACACCTGTAATACGTGGGGTACTCCAAAAGTTTCTTTCCGGGTGATTTTATTTTCATGTTCGGTACTAATTCTTACTTTTATTATATTTGTAAACGAGGCTTAACCTTGGTTTTGATTTAAGGTAACCTACCGTTTCTTTGAGATTCTGCTATTCTAGAATCTTACGCGTTAACGTCATTGAGACTTCCTTTATCTCGATTGTTGAATCAAATTAACATCAACCTGGGGGATAATTTTGGGTTAACCCCTCTCGCCTCTCGATAAACTTATACGGGGGGGAGAAATATAGTCTACGGACTTTTACAATTTTCCCAACTTTCATTTTGCTTTCATATTGTATTTTGATCAGGGCTTCACCTTTATTTTAAAAGTTATGTGTCAGGAGTAAACGACCGAGTCTAGCAACTATCTTGTAAGTGTTGGCATCGCCGTTTTGTTATATTGTTATTTCTACCGATTAGTGTATTCAATAAATTTGTTGTATCGTTGATTGTGTTTCGATCTTTTCCCTTCCCACTAGCTTTTGAGTTTAACAAAGTTTCTTGCTTTACAACGAGTGATAGGGGGCTGACCCTCTGGTGTAAGTTGGAGCTACCAGGTCCCGCCTGCTCCCGTTATAGCGTTATCTCTGCAGGTGGATAATAACGGTGGCGTCCATATTCCATCTCGCGGCCTTGAATCCGCGACGCTCTCCGAAACAAGAGAGTTAGCCGGCAGAGACCTTCCTGGGGACATAACATCAACAGGTAGGTTCAGACCAGAGAGGATCAGCGAGCGATCTCTCCTTATCACTCGCCACTCTATTAATTTTACGCCGCGTTGGTGGCACAGGTTAACCTGTATCAGTGATGCATGAGAAGAATCGCCTGGTTACGCATAAACAAATTGCCTCGCAAAAAGGCATTTGTCATAATATATATATATAAACATAATTATTTCTTGACCTTTGTATGTTAAGTAGATTAAATTAGTCGGCGATTTAAGGTCTGGTTTACTTTGATATGTATATATTTAAAGCAATCTTTCATGTTTCGATACCGTGTCTTTTTCAAAGATATTAAAAATATATATGACAATATATCAATATCAAACTTATAACGAGCGATCATTAAAATTTTCACTCGTAGCTGGCCGTATATATAAAAATTATGTCGTAGCTTTAGTCATTAAGATGTTATTTCAAACATCTGTCAGTGTCAAATATATATTTTAAAGTTTCTTCAAAAAAAAAGTAATGGCCTTTAATGATATGCATAAAGCGTTTATGGTAGAATGTTACTTCCTGACATCTCAAAAAATTGATGGTATTTGGCAGCATTCAATAGAAAATTGCCTTGCGGAGTTTGAAGAGAGATATCCAAATACTGTTCCTAGCTATAAAACTTTCCGTGATACGCTAATGCATTGTGTAAATCTTTTTCGTCAAACAGGCAGTATTTTAAGGAAAAAAGGAAGCGGTCCTCCTCTCAAGAGAAGTCGCGGCGTAATTGAAAATGTCAGACAAATTATTAACGAATCTCCTCAAACATCTATTCGCAGAGTTTCGCAGAGTTTCGTATGGAACATGTCAAAAAATTTAAAAAAAGGACTTGCACATGTATCCATATAAATTAACTTCTGTACAAAATCTATTACCTACGAATTATGAAAAAAGAACAAAATTTTGCCAATGGTTTATTCAAACAATGACAGACAATATTTTAAATCATACTTTTTTCACCGATGAAGCTTGGTTTTATTTGAAAGGTTGTGTTAATTTGCAAAATATGCGTATGTGGTCCAGTGAAAATCCTCATTTCTACAGAGAAGTTCCTCTACATCCAGAAAAAATAGGCGTATGGGTAGGTATGAGTCGTCACCGATTAATAGGACCAATATTCTTTGAGGGCACGATAACATCGGAGAAATATCGTAACGAAATTCTCAGTGTTTTTACTAATCAATTGACTAATGATGAACTCCAGGTCGGATATTTTCAACAGGATGGGGCTACATCTCACGTTACACTTGAAAATATTCAGTTTTTGCAACAATTTTATGGCGATAGGATAATAAGTAGAAATACAGCGATTCCATATCCACCACGATCGCGCGATCGTGTGATTGAGACGAAGACGAAGAATGATGTAAATAGGAAATTTACAATTATTGAAGAAGAAGATCTGTGTGCTGTTCGTTTGGTGAGAGAATATTCGGCGTTGCGTCCGCAAGGTGTTCTTAGGTTCTTCGTGGCTTATCGAAATAAGAAGTGTACTCTTAAGTCGGTCGGCAAAAATACCTTCGGAAAGATTCCGAGTAAGGTTGCTGAATGGTTGGGTTTGGATAATTCGAAGGCGTATACAGGCCATTGTGGAAGACGAACATCCGCGACTTTGGTGGCCGATGCGGGAGCTTCAATGACTACACTAAAGAGACACGGTTGTTGGAAAAGTTTGTCTGTTGCGGAATGCTATCTGGCTGACAGTATGTTGCAGAAAAATAAGGTAGCAAAGATGATAGCGGGTGTGGAGGGAGAGCCATCTGCAGCATCTGTTACGGTTCCTGGTGTGTCGATGACGAATTGCGAACAAGATTCTTCATCGTTTGTATCTGGTTGTAATCGCTTAAGCGGAAGGTTTGAGAATTGCAATTTTTATTTTGGTTCTGAAAAGTAGTGTTACTAATGCAAAGACTTTCTTAGTTCATTTGTTGCTTTAATTAGAAAATAAAACATTTCTGATTATTTTTGTTGCTTCAATTAAAAATTATAACATTTTTATGGTGAAATGTGACGTTTCATATTTCCCTTGGGACAATATGAGCGTTTCATATATCCCTTGGGAAATATAAGTGTGTTATGATATATCGTAACCAAGGCAGTATTATTCAATATTGTTTCAATCGGAAAAAAATAACTTAAGTTAGGACATACTTTTTGTGTACATGGCTTACTTGAGCGAAAATTTTAATGATCACTCGTTATTACACTTATTACTTTGAATAGTGTTCTTCCAAAACGAGAAATATTCACTGCCTCTTTGTGGAAAATATTGGTTTCCATTTTAAGAAAGACGACTCTAAACGAAAATTAATGTAATTGCCTCATATTGCTTTAAAAAGAATAACGTTTATGCAACAATATATGCGTTTCAAAAATGAAAATGCATTCCAGTTTTCACACTTCCAAATTCTTGAGATTATCTTATGGGATATGTTTAGCTAGTGAAGTCTTTCACAAAAGATTTAAAGAAATTTTTAATATTGAGTGTACAAACATACATAGGTGTATAGTTCATCAAAAGAAGAACATAACATTACATGAAACCTATTCAGACATCCTGCAAAGAGCATTCTATTATTTAAAAATTTTAAATAAATATTTTACTTTCAAGAAAAATTACCTTAAATATACCTAATGGTGCAAAATAAATAATTTAAAAACATATTACGAGAAAAACTTATTGTAATTTTAAATCCTTTCAATACGTAACACGTATTTGAAGTAATTTGTTACTTTTCATTTAAAATCAATTATTCATAATGCAGGTTTACTAATTTTCTCCCATTTCTCCATAATTTAATTTTGTTGTTATCAAAAAAGAATGAAAAACGTTTAAAGCATAACATACCGTTATAATGTACACTTCTAATTCTTTATTATTTTGTCATTATTTTGTATTAATATTATATATCCTTTCACCCATTTCTATTATTTTTGACCTTATTACAATGATAATATCTATCAGTAATAATAGAGAATGAATACGCTTTAATTAAACTGCTTTTTGTTAAAAGTGTTGTTGCGTATAAATCCAAAAGACGAGAAATATTTATTATTAGCACAAGTTAATTTATCGGCTTTTGTTGGTGTTCTTTTGATGATTTAGTAAATGAAGGTTTAGTAGCTTAAAGATATTTCTAATTTTTCATACTCAAGGGACAAAACAAGTCATCAATCAACCTTTGAGCAGATATCGATTTCTACACAAATTGTTTATGAACTTCTTCAGGCTTCTGGCGTAGGTTCTTGCGTACATATACAGTGATCCAATAAACTATTCGTACCCAACAAAGTAAAATAAATATGCTTTGCAAAAAATATATAAGGAAATGACATTTACCAAATGTTGGTCCGTCAATAAATACAGCAAAAGTAATTAAAAACTAATAATTTTTTTATTAAAATTTTTATTATAAACAACTTTTGCTCAGGATATTAATGTTTAATTGTAAATCAACTTAATATACATTCCAATAAACTATACGTACTATTAAATATTTTACGTTCTTTTTACTAAAAGTTTGTTAAAATTAATTAATTAATACTTAGTTGATTCTTTGTTTGCTTTAATAATGACATGTAAACAATTTGTTACGCTTTTAACTAAATATAATGTCACATCGGCCTTAAAACCTTTCCAAAATTCAATTTTTGTTAATTTAATTAGTTACTTCTACTTTTCGTAATCTTCTAATTTCGGCCCAAAGATTCTCGATTGGGTTGATGTCCATCGATCGATATCTCAACAGCCATTAAAAAAAACTCTATCATATAGAATATCTATTCAAACGACATTACGAATGTATATTCAGCTATTAGATTAAGTTTTAAGAAAATGTGTACAATAAATAAAAAGCCTTTGGATTTTTCAGTACGATATTATGGCGATTTGCACTAAAGTGGTGAAAAAACGGTAAAGAGCAAAGAAAATTGATACTATTCAATACCAAGGACGTTCATAGAACTTAACTCCATCGAGAATTAGAAAGCATGAAAAAGTAATAAAATGGAACAAAGTCAAGTTTCGAATATATTATTACGTGGAGGTATGACAATTTCGGTAACTAATACTTACTATTAAAAATACAATTTAGAACGCCAGGAAAGTAAAACTTTTTGCAATCGTAAGAATCAATAGGTATTAAATATGTATAGTAAACATGCCGCATGCATTAAAATGTTTTAAATAATATACAATAAATAATATATAATTGAAGCATCAAATTCTATTATTTAGAGAGGAAAATATTCCGGTCTACATATTGCTGTGTATCTTTCCCTCATTAAATATTGATAATGATATGTACCATCGGCGCTTAAAAGAACGGGAACAACATTGACAGATGAACTGACGTAAATTTTCAAAAATTGTAACAAGTGTTCATTTGAAAAGTCAATCTAGGTTACTTTGAAATTTTGGTAGAATAAGACGCAAATAACGTGTCACCATTTGAAAAGTCAAACTAGGTTACTTTGAAATTTTGATAAGAATAAGACGTATACAGTAAAAATCTCTTCCCTATAGTCACCTACAAACGTGTATTACGTATGTGTGCGTTCGAGAGCGAGGAGTGGGGACTGCACGTAGCAGCAGCCTGCGATGCATACATATGAATGTAAGCACATACATAGTATAAACGTCGATGAATGTGGAACTAGCGGCAATAATAGGGACTTTATGTAATAATTAACACAAATAAGTGTGGACTTTTTGGAAGATTTTAATATTTTTAACGTTTAAAACAATGTCAGATATACCTATAACAATAACAATAAATAAAGCGGTAAATCATAATAACTTCTATTTTCTATACATAATAAATAAAACCTTCGTATGTTTTCACGGATTTAAACAGCCATATTTTTCAAAATTTTTAATTATGTGTCTTATTGTTTCAAACGCAATGGTACGTTGAAAGTTAATTTGAAATACCCGTGCAATTTCTCTTATGCTGCGACCAAGATGATACTGTTTTACAATTTTTTTTTGTTCAAGGTGTATATATTAGTAACGAGCCATCGAAAAAATTCATAATTGGAGTAGACTGTGAAATTGGGTTGGTACTTTAACCACTTCCACATAATGACACATTACTTGATGCTTGACAGTTTCATTGTAAAAAAAGGTTATGGCATTGAAATGATACTACAAGAAAAAAGAAAACAAATAATTTATTTAATATCGAAATGATAATCAAAATTCACATATAGCTACAGAAGTTGTTGAAAATGTTGTCCATTTGCATCTAAACACAAATAATTTTCTTAATAAGAGTTTTGAAAAATTTGACACAAACTTATAGTTTCAATGTCAAATAATAAATGTCATTATGTGGAAGTGGTTAAAGTATCAACCCAATTTCACAGTCAACTCCAATTATGAATTTTTTCGATGGCTCGTTATGTGTTTGTTGTTCCGTAAACGTAAATCCAAATGACATTTGATAATGTCAATCACATTTGTTATTTATTTGTATGTATGAAACTGTCAAAATATACGACTTCGTAGGTTAAGTAGTAAATTTTAATTTACGACATACTTCAAAATGTTCTCAGTAAATCACATGCTACTAGATTTACTTTTCAAATGAACACCCGTTATATTAATATGTGTTTGTTGTTCCGTAAACGTAAATCCAAATGACATTTGATAATGTCAATCACAAATATCAGTTAGAGCATAAAATAATCGTGCGTCGATTCTGGCTTAAATAATTGCTTCTCAGTTTTAAAATGACTTTCACTTTAGAGCATAAATTTTTTTTAGTCCAGGCTTATTTTCGAAGTGGTAATAAAATTGATGGTTTATGGGATTATTCAGTTCAAGATTGCATGGTAGAATTTCAAGTTGAGTTTCCACATTTTGTAATAGATTATATACAATTTAAGAATACTTTGTAAAGAACTTTAAAACTTTTTTTTGAAACTGGTAGTCTCTTAAGAAAATCAGGCAGCGGAGCAGTTAAGAAACGTACACCTCAAGTTGTCAATCGTGTTGAAGAAATAATGGAAAATGAACCACAAACATCTGTTCGACATTTGAGTCAACAAATAAACCTTTCTGTTGGTACAACTCACAAGTTATTAAAAAAAGATATGCAACTTTATCCATACCGTGTCACAGCAGTACAAGAATTGTTAGAAATTGATTACCCACGTAGACTACAGTTTTGTAATTGGTTTGTAAATATGAACAATAATGGAGAACTTTCGCAAAGAGTCACTGATGAAGCATGGTTTTATAAAACGGGATACCTAAATTCACAAAATACAAGAATTTGGAGTAGTGAAAATCCACATGTAATTAATGAAGAATCGCTACATCCAGAGAAAATTGGTGTTTGGGCAGCGATAAGCCAAAGGCGAATCATTGGACCAATATTTTTTCAGGGAACGTTAACTGCTCAAAGGTATCGTACGGAAATTTTACAACCATTTGTCAATCAGTTGCATGATGATGAACTTCAAAATGCATATTTCCAACAAGACGGAGCACCTTGTCACTGTACTGCAGCATCTTTGGATTATTTAAGAGAATTTTTTGATGAGCGTATAATTAGTCGAAATACTGAAATTGCCTGGCCTGCACGTTCATGCGATTTAACACCTTGCGACTTCTATTTGTGGCCTTATCTAAAAAATAACATATTTCGAACGCCTATATTGAATTTGAATGATATGCTACAGAGAATCGAACAGAAATGCATGGATATTAATAACAATCCAGTAATGTTGCAGAATATCATCAGAAATTTTGAACGGAGGATTTTAAAGTGCATTGATCTTGAAGGACAACATTTTCAACATTTGTTATAGTTTTCAATAAATACCTATTATTTGTTATTTATTTGTATGTATGAAACTGTCAAAATATACGACTTCGTAGGTTAAGTAGTAAATTTTAATTTACGACATACTTCAAAATGAAGTAATCTCAGGAAATCACATGCTACTAGATTGGCTTTTCAAATGAACACTTGTTATATTGTGTTTTGGCTTTTATGTCAAGCCAGATTATATAGAATGACAGTAATCGTTTGCGTACCTTTATGTACTCCTTTAATCAACGCAATAATATGTATAATAAGAATCATGTACGCTTTACCTTTAAATACATTAGAATTTTAAGTACATTTTCTAAACGTCGCGGCATTGACAGCATAAATTCCGGTGTGATATTTTGCCATGCTTCCATAATGTGTTGCTGTAGTTCAAAGCGATTATTAGGTCTAAATTAGCGGTGTGTATAATTTTCCCTAATTTTCCCCAAACATTTTCAATAGGGTTTAAGTCCGAACTTTTTCAGGGCTACGGTAAAACACTTACATTATGTAAATTTAAATAGTCTTCGACTATTCGTGCTCGGTGCACTGCACAGTTATCCTGGAATTATAAAGTTGTATTATTGCTGAAATATTCAAGCTTTGTGTTATATTACATGCTGATATGTAAAATTTTCGCCAAAAACCGCCGTTACTTATGGTAGCATAGCTTGTTCTCAAATTCTTCTATACATTTCACCACATAATTTTTCCTCTAATATAATACATACACCTGGACCTCTGGCACTAATCCATGCCCAGACGTTCACAGAAAAATGACCACTTCGATTGACGGATGATACATATTTTGGATGATAACGCATTTTTGGCGATCGATAAACACCAATATGACCATTATGAAAGGACTGGCAAGTTTTCTCGTTTGAGAAAACTTTATTATTCCAAATATCAGGCTGGTTAACATATTGCTGAGCAAATGCCAATCTTATTTCCTTATTATCTTCCTTCAAAAATATCCTATTTGCGCTACAGCAATATTTTAATTCCGTTTCAGCAATTCGTTTTTGGTCAGTTCTGATGCTACCAGGAAAATTAGTTACTTCTTTTGCTCTTATAGAGGTATCAAAGGGGTGTTCTCTAATAAAATTTACCAGTTCTTCATCTTGCTCCCGAGATGATATTTTTCGGCGTCCTGAACATTTTTTTCGCAGAAAGACTCCATTTTCCAAATGGTTTTTGGCTCGTTACACTGTATTTTTACTTATGTTTAGTTCACCCGCAATTCTTTTAACAGTCCATCCCTACTGAAGTCGCATTATTAAAAAATAATTCTTAAGCTGGTTCAAATTTTACATTTTAAATTACTTTATTTAACTTTCATGTTAGTTGTCAGGAATTGTCAGATGCGTTCAGATTTACACCAAACAAAATACTTGTGTACCCGTTTTTTTAGGCGCTGATGGTACCATCGGCTGGATAGAAAACTGATACAGTTAGTGTTAGGTTGATTGATTTGGGCTGTAGCATGTCAAAATTAAATTTAATGTCATTTATATCTGTCATATATTGTCAGGTTAATATGCTACGAATAAACGAGTTTCAAAAAGCTATCATTCGAACTAGGCTGCATGATGGGGTTAGCATAAGGGCAATTGCGCATGAGGTCGGTGTTAATAAGAACACCATAGTACTCGTGAAGAAAAATATTACTGAGACAGTTGTAATAGGACAGAAACAGAGAACAGGTCGTAGAAGAGTAACAACACACCAGCAGAATAACCAATTAATAAATGATCTTCGAGAAAATCCATTCCAGAGAGCGATCAGGGCAAAAGAAGAAACTTTTTCCAGGATCATCCGATACTACATGGCGTAGGATTCGTCACACTGAGATAGGAAGCCGCTGTGCCGTCAACAAATTTTTTTCTGACGTGGGGGAATAAACAACAAAGACTTCAGTTCGCACAGGATTTGATAAGACACGCGGATGATTTCTGGAATAATGTCGAATTCTCAAATGAAAAATGTTTTCACTCGTGCCATAATGGCGATATAACCCACATTATACGTTTTCAGTGAAAGCTGGGGCATGGATCAGCCGTAGAGGACGAGGTGTTTGCGTCATTTTGGAAGAGAGACTAACTGCTATTGTGTAACGGAGAGTATTGGAAGAAGCATTACTGCCTTCCGTTCAACCAATTTTTGGAGAAAATGTGTACTTCCAGCAAGATAATAGTCCAGATTTCGACCAAGAAATAGCCGTGAATTGAGACAGAGAATTATTGAAGCATGGCAGCAAATTAATAAATAAGTGTTCAGTTTGCTTTAAAGTTTTTTTTTATTTATAACCCAGGACCCCAAAGCTGCCCAGTTTCTATGTTACTTCCCAAACAGACTTCTTACACAGCTAAAAATTTTCGAATATTCGGGTAAATAGGTTTTTTTTGCTGTACGACTTTTCTATGCAGCCGATCGCACTGGTAAATGTGACCATTTGCACGTTTGTCTTTCGATAAATCAAATTTAACATACCCACGGCACTTAAATCTTACTTTATTTGTTAGTAAATATTGCATAAATCGTTTGACAATATTCACTATTCATAACGTCTAATAAATCTAAGTCTAGGAATTTTATCGATTTTTTTTCAGATCAATGAACTTAATCAGTTGAATTTACGTAAATATAGGATAAACAAAGATATGGACCGACTTTAATTACATTTTGACCCTAAAAATTTAGAAATTTTGATGAATTACAAATAAAATTATTTTTTTGATTTTCAGTTAGACGTTTACTTATAAGTATTTTTCAGATTCGCATAGCTTAGGCGATCTTCAGCGATAACCCTATACCGGGTGTATTTTTTAACTTGAAACATTCAAATATCTCGAAAAATAAGCAATTCACGAAAAAATGTCCAGATTTAAAATTTAATAAGTCAATGGAGGAAATATTAGTGCTAGAATCAGTCCCTCTCTCTCCCTCCATGTAGGTGGAGCGGGGTTAACTTTGAAATCTTAAATAGATACCCGTATATTTTATTACGGATTTGAATTCTACAGAAAAGGTATCTAGAATTTGTCTGAAACATATTTTTCAATTCATGATAGATGACGATCGATGAAATTCAATTTTTTTCAATTTCGCGCACTGAGAACCTATGCATACGATTGTGCAATACGTGTGCAATAAAAAATAAGTTTTCTTTGTAAATAATCAAAATTAATCTCAGGAATTTTACAAGTTTAGAATAACCGGGAAAATGTCATCTGTATTCACCTGCAAATGTAAATTGCTGGTGAATAAATTACATTTAGCGTAACCCAACAACAACGACGTGTACGTAGTACCACCTTGGGGTGCTTGATTAACCTGAGTCTCCTCATCTCTCACGTATCAAGGTGCTTCATTTATGTAGGTCCGCATTTCAAATGTGTGAAGTGTATCTTCTTGAATTTCGGCACAAGCATTTCTGATTCGCTCAATCATAGAAAGAAAGAAATCTGGCGAAGTAAGATCTGGTGATCCAGCAGGTCAATTTACTGCACCAGCTCTACCAATCCAGCGACAATTGAAATCAGGCGCGGCTCGTGATGACGTATTTGGGAATGCATGCACAATGATGTGAGGGCTTCGTGTATTCTCGTGTACTAAATGTAGCTTTTTCTTAGTAAACTCCGAAAACACACGAGGCACTCGCATCATTGTACATGCACTCCCAAATACGTCATCACGAGCCGCGCCTGATTGAAATTATGATCAAGTACTTCACGTGCACGACCGAATAGTGTGCTGGACAACCATAATGTCGAAATCACATATTCTGTCGCACTTCTAAGCAAACCTCTTCAAGTAGTGCTGGCAGTTCATTTTCCAAAATATCTCGGTACATTTCACCATTCAAGTGGCCTTCAATAATGTGTGGGTCGATGACTTTGTTCCCAATTATTCTACACCGCACGTTGACAGTCCAACGGCGCTGGTGTTCAACGTGGCATAGCCAGTGAGGATTTTCAACACTTTAGTAATGTGTATTGCGTCAATTAACCGTTGCATGGTTTGTGAAAAACGACTCGTTCGAGAACAACACGTAACGAAAAAAATTGGGGTTTTGTTGTAATTGTTTACATGTCCACTGATAAAAAGATACCCGATAATGAAAATCAATGCCATGAAGATCTCGATGTAAAAACACATGATATGAATGACATTTATGACGTTTTAAAATTTTCCACTGCAGCTAAGAGAGTGGGTTCATTAATTATTCCGGTGACTGTTGCTTGACGAGTTCTTTTTTTCGGTTAAACACTTCCATCAGTAGTGAATTGTTTGATAGTACGGTAAAATGAAGCACGTGACCGAATCCTATCCGGAAAATGCTTAACGTAGAGATTGACAGCATTATCAAGACTAACCTAATGTACTACCGCGATATCATAAAGTTTCTGGGTCAGCGGTGGCCATGGGGTGAAAAACGTCTGTCTTAATTTATATCATCCTTTTGAGAAAAATCTGATAAAATTTTCAGGTTATGTGTCATACTGACATTAATTTTAATATATTGACAAATTTTAACGTCAGCATGACACTTAACCTGAAAATTTTATCAGATTTTTCTCAAGAGGATGATATAAATTAAGACAGACGTTTTTCACCCCATGGCCACCGTTGACCCAGAAACTTTATGATATCGCGGTATAACATATATATATATATATATATATATATATATATATCTACTATATATATATATACATCTACGAGTACATCATGTGTTTTGACATCAAGAAAAAGACACTATGTGTCGAAACATGTAAGATTGCTTTAAATATATACATATCAAAGTAAACCAGACCTTACATCGCCGACTAATTTAATCTACTATAACATCCATAGGTCAAAAAATAATATATTCATTTATATCCTGTCATTCATATTTTGTATTCTCTTGATAAAGGCGTACACAGCCGAAACATGTAGAGTTTTTTAAATACATATATTTTGAAGTAATATACAGACCTTTAATCGCCTACTGATTAGGTTTACCATATATATATATATATATATATATATATATATATATATATATATATATATATATATAGATAATTATTTTTTGACCTATGGATGTTATAGTTAATAGTAATTTTAGAGAAAAAGTGTTCAGACAAAAGTTTTAGATAATTTTACGCCAAATAAAACTATGTAGCTAATATTTTTTTTTCGTTCACCATTATCGAGTTATGACACAAACTTGTGTTTTTTTTAAATAGAACCATAGTTGGTTTTGACATCATTAAAAAGCTTATTTTTTGCTGATTACAATGATATAAGGTTTGATATGGTTATTTTAAAAAATAAAGAGGATATAGACATTTTTATGGTTTTTATGGAAAACAATTGAATTTCGAACTGATAAAATACAAACCAAACGAAAACTTATTTTGAAATCTTATGTAGTAATAAAATGAAAACTATAAGAACTTTTATTAAGGGCACACAACATTATTAATGTTCAAAGATACCTCCATTATTATTAATACACAAATTGCATCTCTTCACAACAGAATTTGTAGCATTGCGGACTTTACGCCTATCGATGTTATTAAAAGCAACTAAGACAGCTTCTCTTAAATCGTCGATTGTTTCATATGTTCTTTTGTATACTGTGTCCTTTAGTACACCCCACAAGAAAAAATCCAAAACTGATAAATCAGGCCGGCCATTCAATGGGTGTCCTATCCATTGATTAGGGAAGTTCAAGAGAACCTTGAGAAAGTATTGCTAGTTAATATTAATACTTCTTTACTCAACTTGGACTACAAAATGAACAAATAAAAATGTATTTCGTATTTTGTAGATCACCAGCTGTTTGTCTTCAATTATATAAATAAAATTTAAAACTCTGCAAAAATACAAATTTTCAATAGTACGCCCGTGGACGATGAGTCATCAGCCTCTCGTGTCCGGTACCTAACTATAATACAATAACAACAAAGAAAAGACCAAATAATGCAAATTTCCGTTAATATTATTGTGATTACGCATCTCGAAATAAATGTTTGCATTATAAACCCTTATTTTTGCAAAATTTTATGTTTAGTTTGAGACAACAAAAACACTTTTACATAGATAGTGGGTGGTAGGTGTAAATAGTGTGAATGGAGTCAATTTCAGTAAACTAAAAGAAAATCTTCCAATTTTGGATGCAACTAGATAAAATTGCTTGGACATGTTCCCTTCAAATTTAAGTCTCTTGAACGTTATAACATTGTTAGTTGTCAATTTTTTATATGGTTTATACATTTTGGCATTACATTTCATTGACAACCTCGGGGAAAGAATTGCAGACACACATAGATCAGTGAATAGACAAAGGTATACACGGTTCGATGGCCGCGAGGTGGGAATGAATATTTTTCTATCGCAGCCTCCACAGAATTGCAGACCAGTACAGTTTACGCTGTGCATTCACCAACTTGCCGAAGAACTACACCCGTAATTCGCGAATTCTATTCACTTATATATCGCGAATATAAATAAACAATAATTACAAATGCGATATCAAGAAATATAATTCAAAACTAACCTTAATTTCGTAGATTTAGTGACTTGATTTCATACCGGTTATTATTTGCTTCAACTTTTTAAATTAACTTGTTTTCTTTCATACGCTGTTTGGTATAGAAAATAATTCGTGCGGCCAAATTGAAAGTTAATTTCTTATATTTGTCTAATATCTATTGTTATAATGCGTGTTTATGTCGCCTTTGAAACGATGTTAGCGTCTTTTCCATGAATGCATGTGAATTGGGTTGTGCCGCTTATTGAATTTTGAAAAGTATTAAATGGTAATATGCGCGAGTAAATGGGGCATCACTGTTCTTTAGATCGAGGTCATGCGGGGAGAATATCTACGGGTTGCGTTGGTTATCGTTTACAGCTGCCTCATCATAGGAGCGTATTCACATTTGCGGGTGAGTCCTTAATGATTTATAAACGTATGCATACTGTTCTTTTTTTCATAAATATAGGTAGCTTAATTTGGCACTAATTATTTTCTTGTGAATTTGAAGTGCGCACATGTTAAAATATTGTATATATTAAATGCCCATTTCAGTCCTTAATGATTTATAAACGTATGCATACTGTTCTTTTTTTCATAAATATAGGTAGCTTAATTTGGCACTAATTATTTTCTTGTGAATTTGAAGTGCGCACATGTTAAAATATTGTATATATTAAATGCCCATTTCATTTCAAATGCTATAATAAAAAAGTAAAAATAAGAACGTTTGTAAAACATAGATGAAATCATACTAATATATAACACTTTTAATATGAAAAGTAGAACAAAAATTAATTCCCTAAAGCATAAATTTGTAATAATATAAATTAAGTAAAAAGTATTTCTTTGGAGACTGTGTCTAAGTAAAAACTTAAAAAAGCCCCTTGCCACATTAATATTCGTGTCCTAAATACGTATTTCGCCAACTAAGTTGTCATCCTCAATAGCCAAAAATAATAAGCGCAGTGTTGTACACAGGGCACAGTAAAGTTAAAATAAAATTTCGAAATACTTTACAAGACGTCCACCTATATACAGTGTATACGTCTTGTAAAATGTTTCGCGATTTTTGTGCTAGCTTTACTGTGCTCTGTGTATAACACTGCGATTATTATTTTTACCTATTGAGGATGAAGAAAACACGTATTTAGGATATGAATATTAATGCGATAATGGGGCTTATATCTTTTTTAATAAATGACGTAATTATTTAAAAAAAATTGATTTCTGCTGCACTAGCTCAATAATGTAAACCGAAAAAACAATCATTGTTCACATTATCTATTTTATTCACTACAGTTTTAATCTTCACTTTTAATCATTACTCGTAAAACGACAATGGTTTCGCTAACACAGTGGCTTCCTCAGGTTTTACCTCTAAACAGTACGTTACAAACTAAATAAAAAATAAATAATATATCTATAAAATCAAGAAGGATGGTATTTAAAATATTTTAAAGAAATCTCTGAATTACAAGTATTGTCGGTAGTGAAAGAATGTGGCCCGACCAGATGGGCCACATTGCCCATGGGCCATCCTCCTTGATTTTATAGATATATTATTTATTTTTTATTTAGTTTGTAACGTACTGTTTAGAGGTAAACACCTGAGGAAGCCACTGTGTTGGCGAAACAATTGTCGTTTTACGATTAATTAATAAAATGTGAAGATTAAAACTGTAGTTTTATTTCTATTCTTAATTATGGATCTTCATCAAGTAAATGCCGAATCAATTCATTTATTTTATTCACGTTAACGAAGGTTATATCTAGACTTAGGATAATTACGGACTAAAAAACTTCAAAATATGCATACAGATATGCACCAAAAACATTAAGAATATGCATTTAAATATGCACTAAAAATCAACTTTTAAAAAATATATACTAATTTTTTATATTAAAATATTTTTATTTTATTTATTTATTAAAACACACAAACACAAAAACAATTTTTCTAGATTCAAAATTATTGAAATTATAGAAACAAATTATAACAACATTTAACTACAACGTGACGTAACAAATTTTCAAAAATAAATTTGCGCCTATTGTTAGCTAGAATATTTTTGTACTGTGAAAAAACTCTCAACATCACACGACACTATGACAAATTCATGTTTTACAATTAAATGTTCGGTTTTTCATTAAGAGTTGTTTTATTTTGCAACACCTCACTGATATTCTTCAATTGTTGATAGCCTGTATTTTTGGACAGTACTGTGTTTAATTTATTGATGAAGCAATTTTTCTGGAGTTTTGCTATACGTTTAACTACTATATTTTCTACTATTTCAATACTGTCTTGTAAAGATAATTTAGTTTCTAGCATAGAAATTGCAGTCGAAATGCACGCCAGATTAGCTCGATTAAAAATGCAATCTTCTCGAACATTTGTTTTTCTCAGAACAGTAAGTGCTTCTCCAATGCATTGCATTTCTTCAGAGTCGAATTCATCAGAAATTTTCTTCAGAATTTCAAAATGTTCAGCGTAATATACAGCAACGTCGATCCAAGTTCCCCATCTTGTAATGATTGGCGCGGGTGAAGGTGGAACGTCGCGTGCAATTTCCCGAAACCTCTTGACACGAGATGGTGGTTTAAGAAAAATCTTTTTCGCTGACGATATCAGCATATTAACGTCTGAATAAAGAGTACGAACTAAATCAGCTATTCGGTGTAAAGTATGCGCTGCACAGGTCACATGTATCATGTTAGGGTACAAAATCTGCAATCCCCGCATTGCTTTGTACATATATGGTGCAACATCGCTGCAAACTAGTAGAATTTTTTCGTATAAAATCCCAGACGGCCACAATAAACTTAGAGAATCGTTGAAAAAAGCAGCGATTGTTGAATGATTCACTTTGTCCAGCACTTTTAAAGTTAGCAGATATTATTTATCTTTTTCTTCATTAACTCCTAATATACCAAATTTAAAATTTGCTATGCATCTTTGTTCTGTGACAGTTGTTTCATTCAACGACACCCAAATATAATGATCCTTTACTTTTTCTCTTCAATTGATTCATTGTTGTTCTATATAACTCGGAAACGTAATTTTATCTTAAAATCTCCTCCCCACTTGAAATATTTTCTTTTGTATATTTCTCTATAAAGTTCCGAAAAACTTCATCCTTTAATTTAACTAACGGAATGTCAACGAAAGTAAAAGCCGTACAAAGTTCTTCACCGAATACCTTGCGTTTAGGTCCATGCCGGACTAAATAAGAAATTAAACTTGTCCTTCGTTATTTCCCCTTTCACGATTTTTATTGCTTGCACGTTTTCCGGTTTGAAGATGCTGAATGACTCGAAACTTTTTTGCAGCCGTAACATGAACTACGCAGTATTTACAAAATAACAGACGCTCATCTGTTGTAAAATCTTTATAATCCTTCACAAATTGACTTAAAATTGCACGTACATACTTTTTTCTTTTGGCATCTTCATGGATGTTAATACTATCGTTACTAGTACACAACTAATACATATTGTTGGAATGGAAAAGGACCTGGTAAAATTAAGGAAATTCCCGCTGCATTTATTTCTCGTTGTTCGATTACCAGGGCAATCCCCGGTAATCCTGTTAACATTTCCAAGTATTGTGGTTTCAAAACATTTGTGTTGTGTGTTTATAGTAATTCCAGCTTTAACTTGCTATTCACTTCACCTATCTATTCAATGGTTTAGAAGATTATTTAATTGTCCGCTATAAAGTGTCTGTTTGCGTTTGGTATTCAGTTAATGGGTGTTATTTAAGAAGTATACGAAATGTCTTGTGCTAAAAAGTTTTAAGAAATACTAATCGGTAGACATAGGAATAACAGAAATCGCAAAAGTGTAATTATACTAACAGGAACATTAAATATTTATGCTGTTTTGAAATAATTGCTGGAAAAAGGTCCAATATGCATTTATAATGAAAAAGGTTCGAAATATGCACTTTTACATAACAACAACTGAAATATGCACTTGCATATGCACTTATAGTAAGTTATCATATACACATATAAATCTTTTGACTCATTGAAGAAGTAGAGCTCTCAGGGTTTTGATTTAGGATTATCTGTAACTAGGCCTGGCATCCAATGTAAACTCCAAGAAATAATACAAAAAGATATCAAATTAAATTTGTTTAAAGATCCGGTTTGATAGATGTATAATGCATTTTACGGCGAATTTCAAAATGTTTAATATATCGAGTTGAAATAAATCAAGAAAAATACGTTATTTAAATTTCTTAATTAAAATCAATCAATTGTAATTGCATAACTTGATAATTAAAGGTTTAAAATGTTAAATTAAGTTGTAATATAATTATGGATAGAACTTTCCTTTTCAAATATTTCAAGGTGCGAAGTGTTACAATTATAGATGCGCAGGTCTCATTAAAATCAATGTTATAATTCCAATAATCAATATATGAAAATTCGATAGAAAATTAATAAGTGACATCGAAATAATATAAACATTTATTAGTCTTAAACTAATCATTAATTTACCGATATTATTAGTAGAATAACCCGACTTTGGAAAAATAACATGCGGTATCGGCATTTCTTTCACGAAAGATAGAAGCAAGCCGAATTTATATTCAGCTCAGAAAAATATTGTAAAATCAACAAAAATAATAAATATAAATACCTTAAAAGTTTATCTTCAAGACAATCCCGAACTCCCAACAAGTTTTGAAGTGTTTTTAAAACGTAGATCTCCTGAATTGAGGTTATAAATCTAAAAAAAGACACCAACATCAGATACAGCCGTTAAAGTCCTGTTATCCTGAGACCTACACCTTCTCCTAGTCATTAAAGACGACATAATCCTTTCCAGTACCGTTTAGACTGTCCTGAACAGTTATTTTACTATATATATGCACAGGTATTGCAAGTTATCTAGGTCATCAACCAACACTTATATACAAGGCAAAAATAACCAAATTATTTTAATATTTCGTCTTACAATTAACTTAATCATATACATATATGTACTCATATTAATTACTTACCTTTAGTTACAAGTCGATATCCAAGATACTTATTGACAAATTTGAATATTTAAACATAGATGCATATGTAGGTTATATTACATGTATAAACTATCTATTTTATGCAGTTTCATACGATTATCGATGCTTCTTACATCTAATATTTTGATACGCACAAACGTGCAAATGTTTTAAAGACCTACAAATAAAGACACTGATATTTATATATGTATATATATTTTTTTTATTTACATTGTTAGTCATTATAAATATTCACTTTAATTATTCAATAGAAATATTATTCATGTTTTTTGAACTCGTATTTCGTATATTAAACAAACTGACAGATTAAAACGTTCACCTATCTATCGCACCCTGAGAATTTACATCAGATAGATCAACCTGATACGAATATATATATATATATATATATATATATATATATATATATATATATATATAGGTAAACCTAATCAGTAGGCGATTAAAGGTCTGTATATTACTTCAAAATATATGTATTTAAAAAACTCTACATGTTTCGGCAGTACGCCTTTATCAAGAGGATACAAAATATAAATGTGTCATTTATATTTTGTATCCTCTTGATAAAGGCGTACTGCCGAAACATGTAGAGTTTTTTTAAATACATATATTTTGAAGTAATATACAGACCTTTAATCGCCTACTGATTAGGTTTACCATATCATACCAAGGTCACGAAGTTATTATATATATATATATATATATATATATATATACAGGACATTTCAGTTGAAACGAGGCACCTCAAGTAACTCTTTACCTGCTGTGATTTATATAAAATTATAAAACCTGTCAATTTTCATATCAATGGCGACAACTTTTAATGTTGAGCCTGACGATTTAAAGTCATTCTCGGGTTGTAATGTAGATATCAACGTCGAAGTCTTAGGTCAGGTCGCAGTGCTTGGAAATGCGACGTCGATACGACAGGTATCTCAAGCATCAGGAGTAAGCTGTTCATCAGTTTCTAGAATACTTAAGAAGTTCAAATTTCATCTCTATAAAACTGCACTTGTTCACGAATTAAATGAGGACGATTTTGACAGGAGGTTGGAATTTTGTGAAGTAATGACCGAGCGCATCAACAATAATCAAAACTTATTATATAATATTTGCTTTTTGGACTAATCATCTTTTCATTGAATGGTGAAGTAAATCGTCACAACTGCAGATATTGGAGTGACACCAACCCCCATTTGACGCGGGAAACACATACACAATGGCCCCAGATACTTAATGTATGGGCTGGTATTTTTCACGATCATCTCATAGGATCCCTATTCATTGACGGGACTTTAAATGTTCAAATGTATTTGAACGTGAACAATAAATTGTTTGATTACAGAAAAATTGGAGCAAGATCCACACTTGTTGGAGAATGAGGCAATATTTCAGCAAGATGGAGCGCCTCCACATTAGGCTGCCGGAGTACGACAATTTCTGGATTATTACTTTCGCGAGCGTTGGATTGGTCAAAGGGGGCCCATAGAATGGTCTGCCAGATCGCCGGATCTTACACCACTTGAATTTTTTTCTCTGGGGGCATCTTAAGTCTAAGGTGTATGCCACGCGGTCAGCTTCCTTATAAGAGTTACGTCAAAAAGTTGGTGAAGAATGCCAACGAATAACTCCAGAAATGTTGCGAAATGTCAGGAGAGCATTTGAAGCAAGATTGTACTATTGTATGGAGATTAATGGTCATAATTTTGAAAATTTGCTAAAATAAAATCCAAGCCATTACACTCTAGTCGTGTTTTATTACACAGCTTGCACATAATGCACTTTTTGCTTACTGATAAAAAAAATGACTTTTTGATACATGTTGCCGTAAGGAGAATTAAAATATCTTTTGAATGAGTGGTCACAAAACCCACCTTCCCTATTTAAATGTTAATGATGGGGCCTGCTGCGCCCCCAGGAATGATTTTAAATCGTCAAGCTCGATATTAAAAGTTGTTCCCGTTGATATGAAAATTAACAAGTTTCGTAATTTTATATATATCACAGCAGGTAAAGAGTTATTTCAGGTGGCTCATTTCAATTGAAATGCTCTATATATATATATATATATATATATATATATATATATATATATACCGGGTGTATTATGAAAAACCTTTCGTGCTGTAACTTTTTTATTTTTTATCCGAATGTAATAAATTATACGTCGAACTAAATCGTTTTAAAAACACTGTAAGGTGATCTGCTTTGAATTTTTTTTTACACTTTGTTTTTGACAGACAGCTGCAAACTGTGTTTTTTAAATTGCACTATACTTTTTTTTCCTTATTCAAATATATTACTTTTTCTGAATATGAAACTGTAAACAACGATATCCTTGTATGAAAAAAAATCGCGAAATTGAAGGTTTTTTTTTAGTTCGATTTATTCTGGTTTTTCCGAACACAGAGATTTCTTAAATGAATTTTAAATACTCTATTTCATTTTATTACCAGCAAATGTGTGTACCATTTAAAATCACTTACATTCAATACTATATAGCCAGTGGCGGCTCTTGATGACGTTCGATGTGAGCTGCTGCACGGATGAGACTGCTTCGTTTAAGCTTTCATATATACAGAGAAGCAAGTAACCGTACCGAAATCTTCCGAAATAGTTCGAAGTTGTCTCATCCGTGCAGCAGCGCACATCGTACGTCATCAAGAGCCGCCACTGTATATAGCCCATAAAGGATTACAAACCAATGTTATCAGTGAGCGGTGGGTGAACAACAACATTTACAGTATTTATTTTAAAAATTTAAAAATCAAGCAGTCATATTGAACGATAAAAGTGCATTCCAAATTTTCGAAGAGAGCTGTGACATCTGTCAGTCACACATTCATTATAACATTTTCAACGATTTATTTCTAAATTTTGTTATTGAAATGGATAATGGGGAATGTGTGGATGCGATTCAAGCATATTTTGAATGCGGAACAAATTCTGCAGCTGCTTTGCGACTTTATGGAAATAGTTTTCTTCCTGACAGACTGCGTCCATGTGCCGATAAGTTTGGAAGGCTCGTGCGAAATTTACGAAATTTTGGATCATTCAAAAAACCGAAAATAAACGCACGTGTAATTCAAGATCAAAATTTAGAATTAAGCGTCTTGCTCTATGTGGAAGAAAACTCTAATACGTCTACGCGAGAAATTGCTCACTACATGTAGGTATCACATTCTACAGTTCAGTACATTCTGAAGAAGCACAAGTTCTTTCCTTATAAACCACGGAAGGTTCCACTCTCGGTGAAAACGACCCTCAACGAAGGGTTCAATTCTGCACGGTTTTCATGAATAAACTAAGGGAAGATCCAATTTTTTATCGTCGTGTGTTGTGGTCAGATGAATGCACTTTTGGGAAAAATGGTGTATTCAACAGAAATAATCATCGCCATTGGAGCACTGAAAATAACCATGTTGTGATGCAACACAATTTTCAAAATCGGTTCAGTGTAAATGTATGGTGTGGCATTTTAGGCGATAGAGTAGTAGGGCCTTTTTTGTGGAGGGTAATCTAAACCAAGAAAAGTATAATAATTTGTTACGCAATGAATTAGGCGATTATTTAGGTAGATGAGTTGCCACTTGCTGAGTTAAACAGGGTGGTGTTCCAACAGGACGGTGCCACACCCCATAATGCACGAATGAATACTGATTTTCTAAATAATTATTTTGGCGTCAGATGGATGGGCACTTACGGACCTATTCGATGGCCTGCTAGATCGCCAGATCTGAATCCACTGGATTTCTTTCTGTGGTCTTACATTCAAGATCATGTCTATTTGACTCCACCTGATACTAGAGATGATTTAGTAAGAAGGATAGTACAAGTATGTCATGAAATACCACCAAATCTTATAATAAATGCAGCAGTTGGAGTTAATATAAGGTGTCAAATGTGTCTGGAACAAAATAGGGCCAATTTCGAACATTTGATTCATTAAAATATATGATAGCTTGATTTCTGTAAATTTCGTAGTTTTTTTTAATAATAATAAATTTGTCACTCAATTTAATGGAGGTGTCTTCAGGAAATAAATGTTTATTAGAATAAGTAAAAAAAAACATGTAGTACAATTAAAAAAAAAATTACTACTGTCTGTCAAAAACGAAATGTCAAATTTTTCTTTTTAAAACAGGTTACAGTGCTTTAAAAACGATTTAGTTTGACATATCATTCATTAAAATCAGATAAAATATAAGGAAGCTACAGCCCCAAAGGTTTTTCATAATACACCCTGTATATATATATACAGTGAAATCTCCCCTAACGGACACCTCCCTTAAGCGGACATCTCCTTTATACGGACACATTGTGAAAGCCCCGAATTTGTCTTATGGAATTTACAAGTAAATCACATTCTTTTGAACGGACGCTCTCTTGGACGGACACGGACAGAAGAATTCAGTCCGTTTCCTTTAAAAAATCTCTCTTGTGCGGACAGCGCACATCAAAGTACATACATATATGAAACGGGCTGCTAAATCGGTATGCGCAACGGCATTCGCACGCACGCTAGTTAGTAGATAGGGATTTCCACGAGACTCCGAATTCATACAGTCGTGTGTTTCTGCATATACGTAGCAATAAAAATGGTATCTAAACGAAATTATTTAACACTCAAGGACAAGATTGAAATAGTGGAAGTATACAAAAGTGAGAAACTTAGTGTTCGTGAGTTAGCTAAACGTTTTGGTATTGGTAAAACACAGACGGCTAATATCATAAAAAATAGAGACGATCTATTGAAAGTGTGGCACTCCAATGTTAAATGTTAATAAGAAACGATGCTTTATTAACAAAGGAGGTGCAGATGTAGACAGAATGTGCTACGAGTGGTTTATCAAAGCAAGAAGTAAAGGAATTCCTCTGTCAGGTAAAAATTTGGGATACTAAGGTAAGTTTTATTTTAATGTTCTCAAATTTAAAGGGCCCATAGTGCAGAGCAAAGCGAAAGAAATTGCTGAGAGTATAGACTATACTGGATTTAACGCATCTTATGGATGGTTAGATAAGTTTCGAAAGCGCCATAATATAAGCTTCAAAGCTATTTCTGGTGAGGCAGCTAGTGTTAAGGTGGAAGATGTAGCAACATTTTTAAATAAATTGCCATCAATTTTGAAAAATTATTCACCGAGGGATGTATTCAATGCCGACGAAACCGGGCTGTTTTTTCGTGCTCTTCCTGACAAGACTTTACATTTAAAACAGGAAAAATGCGTTGGCGGTAAATGTTCAAAAGAAAGAATCACCATCATGCACTGTGTTAACATGCTTGGTGACAAAGAAAAGTTGTTGGTTATAGGTCGTGCGGCTAAACCTAGAGCTTTCAAAAATATAAAAGTAACTGAATTGCCTGTTACTTGGAAGGCCAACAGCTAGGCATGGATGACAGGTACTATAATGATGGAATGGTTGAAGGAACTAGACAGCAAAATGCAAAGACAAAAGAGACACATTTTGCTATTTGTTGATAATGCCTGTTCGCATCCAAGGGACATAGAACTGCATAACATTAAATTGGTGTTTTTACCACCTAATTGCACATCTGTATGTCAACCCCTTGACCAGGGTATAATAAAAAATTTTAAAATGCACTATAGACCATTGTCGTTAAGACTATTTTAGCAAAAATTGAGTGTTCAAATTCAGCTCATGAACTTTGCAAATCAATTAACATTTTAGATGCTATTTACTTTATAAAGAACGCTTGGGACAAAGTATCAAAACAAACGATTCAAAACTGTTTTCAAAAGGCTGGGCTTATTGTTGGAAATCAAAAAACCATGTCCACAGAAGATGAATTTACGGCAGATAATAATGTTACTCTATCACTATTAGCTGAATTGTGGAAAGTACAACCAGCATTAGGGATTGAAGAATGCAACGTAGAGGCCTTTTTGAGCTTCGACGAAAATCTAGTAACAGAAGATACGAATGACATGCCCTCTGTCACAAATCAGTCGTCGGATATTGTGGAACTGGATGGATCGGATGAAGATGTGGAAGAAGTGAGCAACATGAAACTAACGACTTATCAACAAGCCATAGATATGGTAAAACAATTAAAAAAATTTAGTCAAGATCGAGGAGATGCTGCCGTACTAGATTTACTCACCACACTAGAATTACACTATCACGACCAAAACATTAAGAAAACTACTCGCCAGGCAACCGTGTTGAATTATTTTACAATGTTGCATTAGATATAAGTAACAAGGAATTATGTAGATATGTACAATTCAATTACTTTAAATTTTGTGCTGGTTTACAGAGGTTACATTTATGTTTTATAAATTTAATAAAATCACATTGGTTCATTATGAGCTTACTTATTTTAATATTCCTAAAAAATTCACCAACTATTCCCTTAACAGGACACCTCTCTTGAGCGGACAGATTGGAATAGTCCGGTAGGTGTCCGGTCAAGGGAGATTTCACTGTATATATAACAATTTATAAATTATTGGAGTTTTTCGGCTTTTATATGAAATATTTACAAATATCAAGTTAGTATGTATGTAATTGCAAAGTAAGGGGGGATGTAAACATTGCTGTCTACAAATTACAAAGCAAATCATACGAAATTTTTAATTGAAAAATATTGTCTATGTTGGGACTCGAACCCAAGTCTACAGTTTGCCGGACTGTCGGTTTTACCACTCACCCACAATAGACAAGGTTCAAGCTATTTAGAAATGCATTTCTATATATACATATATGTAAAACGTATAAATGTGCATGTGCATAAAAATATGCCAAAAAGTTCTAATGATTTTATATAAATTAATTTTTCAAAATCTCTGCCAAAACAAAATAATTAGCAAAATGTGATGTGATATTTCCATACATTACATCCTATCTATAGATTTATTTAAAAGTTTAAAAAAAGAGAAATATTTTAAATAAATGTATATTGAAAAATATATAATATGTGCGTTATACATACATATATATGCATATAGAAAAGAAAACCTTAACCTACATTGTCATACATACATTTCACTCTTTACGATGTTACCAAGTCCCAGTTTATGTAATTTACCTATCACTAGTTACTTGTTTGTGATTTCGTGTAAATATCAATAATAATGATGAGTTAAATATATTCCTAAAATACAACTCTACAACCTTATTAGTTATTACCCAATGCACAATTATATTACCACGTAAATGTCATATTCGTTACGAGGAATTGACAACGTATGTACTCGTATGTATATAATTATGTAGATAAAATATGTTTTGTAGTATATGTATACGAGGATGATTTGGCTTTCCAATAAAATATCTATTTGGGGGTAAAAAATATATTACGTTTTTCAACATAATTCCCATTCACATTTTTACACTTAGCCCAACAACTTTTGTTTTAAGCCGTGTAAAAGTAATCTCTCGGAAGTCAAAATAGGCATTCGTTGCGTCTATTACCTCCTAATTTGTTCCGAATCTCTTACCCCAAGACAATTTTTCATATTTGAAACTAGAAAAAAATCATTTGAAGCCAGATCTGGTGTAGATTCGTGTCTTAGTTCGACAAATTTAGCCATCGCAATAACGAATGAATGAGAGGGCGCGTTATTCTGATGGGACAAAAAATTTTTTCTGAGTAAACGCGATTGTTTCTTCATCGAAACATGTTAGTACACCAGAATTATATTGGCCAGTTATTGAACTTCTCTTCTATAAATAGTCAACAATGGTTACGCCTTTGAAATACAAAAAAAAATATAGCCATAATCTTATTGGCCAAGAAAAGGTTTTTGCCTTCTTCGGATAACGTTCATCAGAAGAAATCCATTGTTTTTACTGTGAAAAATAAATATCTTTATTTTTTACTTAAATATTATTTGTTCATTTCACCTTGGATACAGTTACCATAAACACGGTCATATCGCCCGTGGGCGTTATAAGCGGGCGATGTGGCCCATTACGCCCGCTAATCTATTCACAGTTTTAAAAGATACGTGAGTAAGGCCCGAGAAGAAAGGATATACATTTTACAGAACTAATAATTTGAATTTTTGAGAAAGTCTAAAGAAAGAAGCAAAACTTTAGAGCATTCTTTATTAAAATTAAGAGTATCTAAACATTGACAACTTTCAAACTTCAAAGTGTCAACAACTGGTCATTTAAAATAAAATTAAGGTTAAATCGTTGATTCAAGTAAGTCATGTAAGATGTGTAATGACAGAAATCTCGAAACTTTTCTAATGTAATTTCAACTTTCCGCTTAAGAAATTAATTCTTCGTTAAAAATAAAATCTTGTATGAACCGCTGGCGTTATAGCAATTATATTGCCCTCGCCCGACATTCATCCCTCGGGCTGAATTAACGTCGACCTCGGAGCAATATAATACCCATAAGGCCCTTGGTGCATAAATAACTATATTGCTGTCATTTGATTTTAGGAATTTAACTATATGTAACAGAATGATATACCCCGAAAAGAAAAATGCTACACAAACAACGTATATTGAATACAATTGACACTCATGTTTATATTTTTAAATAAAATATCAAGTAATGTTAAGGAAAATTAATAAATAATATTTTGCGGATAGCAAGATTTAAATTTGAAAATGTCAAGTATCAATGTGACCAACTGCATACATAATATAAAAATAAGATTCTGAACTTTCTGAACCTCTGAATTTGATAATTTCAATTTATTAATGTAAAAAATGACAAATAGAAAAAAATAGTATAAAAAACTCGTTTCATAAAGCCTTTTGCCGCACTCGTTCTTTACTTTTTAAATTGAACTCGTGCGGCAAAATGGTGCCTCATGAAATTCGTGTTTTAATATCCTGTTTTGCAATTAAGCGTTGCTAAGAGACCAAGTAAAACACTCAAAATGAGTGCTGTAGTAAATCATCAAAGCATGAAACATTTAGCGGATTCAGTTTTAAGTTGGTGACATCTATAAGTCAGCAGTCATAGTGATAATTTAAGATTATGATTCAACTGACGATTAATAAACACTTTATTATACGGTAATTATATATACAATATAATAGCAAATATTTTTTTTCATGCGTATAATAATTTCGATATTTTACTATCCATAACCTAATATTGAAAGAGTGCATTTTATTCGATAACCGTTTTATCATTATTATTGTACGACGGAGCTGAAATAAATACATTTAAATAACATGGGAAGAGTGTCTCCCTCTATTATTGTACGGCGGAGCTGAAAAATAGTTATTTACGATACAAATGTTAAAAGTGCGATTTTATTTTGCGAGTAAAAGGTTTGCGTCACGAGCGGTAGCGAATGTCGAAAGGATAATTAAGAAGAAGTCAGGTAACAGTAAACGTAACTTAGCACATAAAACAAATGAAATAACATTGTTTTAAATGATAAAATTAGCACGTAAACCCTTTAAATAATAACGATACAAAGCAAATACAAATAGATAACATGAGTAACAATCGACTGTTCTTATGAATCGTAAATGCACACTGAATAGTTGTATTCATACTAATATTACTGTGAGGTCAACGAAGTAAAAGTACATAAATAAACCCCCAATAAAGATTTACGTAAGATAATTCAGTTTCAATAATGTTGCCAAATCGTGTGATGATGATAGGGTAACTTTTTTATCATCTTTTTTTCACGGAAATGGTTAGTTACACAGCAAATTGCTATTAAAGTTTCTTTGTGTTCTGTTTCTGCATTTACTGTGTAAAATTTAGTAAAAATTTTGCATTATTATTAAAGATAAAGTACCTTAAAAAATGAAACTTTTAATTTTTTGTGATTTTTGGCATACTTTTTTTTTTAATTTTTAAAATTGTTTCTTTCTATTTTGCGTTCATAATGAACTCATTATGAAACCCAAAACAGTATCGAAATGAGCTTCATTTCGATATGCTTTTTTTCATTCAATGTTGGCATTGTTCGAACACAGACATAAATATCTATTGTTCTCATTTGATTTTAAAAATTTAAGTACGGTCGCGGTCACATAAAAGCGACCGGCACTTTTTCCTATTGTATACATCATGTCACTTAATAATGAAAAAAGTCAAATATTATTTAATTTGTCATTAGTGTCATTACTTACAAAGCCAAAATTTATGAAAAAAAAAAACACAAAATGTCAAATTAGTTGTCGCTTTTATGTAACCGCGACCGTGCATTTGACAGAAATGATATACATAGGAAAGAAAAAAATGCTACACACACGTTGTGTGTGTAGCATTTTGGGGTGAAGTACAAGATGTATTAGTTTCTATGTCCCTCATATTTATATTTTTAAGTAAAATCAAGTAATGTTAACAAAAATCAATAACATAATTTGAAACATACTTGAGTAGGTAAAACCTACTAATTTTGTATAATACAAAAGTATTTTTAATAATATATAATATTATTAAAAATGGGGTGTGAAGAACACAATACAAGTTCATATGTATTTTTGAATGTATCTTCTCCAAAGACGTAGATACGTATTTCACATTTCTACATGATTATCAATACGCCCCCATTTTTAATAATATTATATATTATTAAAAATACTTTTGTATTATACAAAATTAGTAGGTTTTACCTACTCAAGTATGTTTCAAATTATGTTGTTATATACGTATTCGGTTTACGCCGACAAGTAGTGAAGACACGATAATACAGTCTTTTATAGATACGGTGGTTACCGACTATAAAGAACACCCGGCTAGTTCTGCGATTATTATATAGACAGCGCCGAATATTCCTTCACGCTCTGTCTTAATAATATCTGCGAGATAGCAAGGTAGTTATGTTTTGTTGAATGTGTCTCTTCTCCAACAGGGGCGTATTGATAATCATGTAGAAATGTGAAATACGTATCTACGTCTTTGGAGAAGATACATTCAAAAATACATATGAACTTGTATTGTGTTCTTCACACCCCATTTTTAATAATATTATATATTATTAAAAATACTTTTGTATTATAAAAAATTAATAAATAATTTTTCGCGGATAGCAATATTTAAATTTGAAAATGTCAAATATCAATGGGGCATATAAGCATATCTGCATATTTGATATAAAAATAAAACTCTGAGCTTTAAAACTAAATAATTTCAATTTATTAATCTAAAAAGTGTAAAGTAGTACCGAGATATCAAAAATTATCTTGGTCAGGTTTAATGTCATACTGACATAAAGATTAATATATTGACAAATTTTAACGTCAATATGATATTTAACCTAAAAATTTTCTCAATAGGATGATATAAATTAACGCAGACTTTTGCACTCAATGGCCAATGGTCTAATGAAACTTGTATTTTAATATATTATTATACATTCTATCTGATGGCAGTAATCCAGTAATTCTCCTTACACATTGTATACCTGTTAAAAAATATATATAAACGTGTATATTATACATTATTTAATTATAATTCATTATTAGATATGAATTACATTTATAGAGTTTAAATAAACTGGAAATGAACATTTAGAAATGTAAATTAATGACGTTATTAATGCAAATCAATTGTTAAGAATTATTTATAAGTAACTTGCTAACGATTTACGTGACACAATATTAAACCCAGCCCGTTAAATACCAGCAGATAGCGAAAAATTATTATTGACAGGAAAATTAATAGTCGGTTAATTAGATACTATTTATAGAAAAATATATTTAGTCTCGTAGATTGCAGTACATTATAGTTTAAAAGTTTCATTAAATGAATGTATTGAAAGATATAGAGGATTGAATATAAAACAAAGTTATATTAATAAATATTAGGAATATTTTCGGACATGTAAAACTATATACACTTAGAGGAAAGAAGCGTTTGTATTATGGTAATTTCAGAGTAGTAGGTGTTGTTGGAAGGTATTTGTAACTTTATGTTAAAGGTTAAAAATAAGAGGCTTAACATTTTGTACCATCTATATTATTTTACTCTTAACATATTGAACATATTGTAAATGAGAATTAATGACTATTAAATTTCACTTTACATGCAAATGTCGCCTAATGTGTTGCGTTAATTACTACAATTCGACAAACTAAGTTTGTACCGGTATGCAGAATGCAACTTTCGACGTCCAGGTTGTTAGGATAATGAAAAATTTGTGAAAGTTAACGGAACACATTAGGCGACATTCGCATGTAAGTTCAATATGTTAACTACATATACACGAAGTAGACAGACAAGTGGAAGTCATGTCTGTCTCTAGGATATCGTTCTGCTGACGAACTCCAATGAGAGCGAAATGCATCCACACATTCCGGGACAGATGTGACTTTTGACGAATTTTTCATTATCCTAGTATTCCCGTATACTGTCAAAAAACTAAAAATAATTAAGAAGAAGTCAAGTAACATAGTAAACGTAACCTTAAACATATAAAATAAATGAAATAACATTTTTTTAAATGATAAAAGTAACACGTAAACACCTTAAATGTTAACTGATAACTAATTAAAAAAAAAACAAATACACTGTTCTTATGAATCGTAAATGCACACTTAATAGTTATATTCATATGAATATTATTGTAAGGTCAGCGGAGTAAAAGTAAAGAACCAAACCCCCAATAAAATTTTTTACGGAAGGTATGTCGGTTTCAGTGATGTTGTCATATCGCGTGATGACGATAGAATAACTTTTTTATCATTATTTTTTTAACGGATATGGTTAGTTATACAGCAAATTGTTATTAGTGTATTCTGTTTCTGCATTGGCTGTGTAAAATTCAGTCAAAAATATGATTTATTGTTATAGATAAGGCACCTTACAAAAAATCGTGAAAGTCACATCTACCGTGAAACGTGTGGATGCATTTCGCTCTTATTAGAGCTCGTCAGCACAACGACATCCTGAAGATCGACATGACTTACACTTCTATACTTCGTGTATAGGTAACATATTGATTTTACTGTAAATTAGAATTAACTACTATTAAATCTCACTTTACATGCAAATGTTGCCTAATGTGTTGCGTTAACTTTCAGGAATCTTCCATTATCCTAACAACCAGGAAGGTTGACGTCGCGATGTGTTGCATTCTGCATACTGAGACAAACTTAGTTTGTGGAATTGTAGTAATTAACGGCACACATTAAGCGACATCTGCATGTAAGGTGAGATTTAATAGTCATTTAGTTCTCATTTACAGTAAGTTCAATATGTTATCTATATACGAAGTATAGAAGTGGAAATCATATCAGTCTCCAGGATATCGTTGTGCAGACGAGCTCTAATAAGAGCGAAATCCATCCACACGTTCCGTGATGTGTAATTTTTTATTATTTTATTTCTATTTAAACATACAAGTAATATTAAAAGCTTTTATAAATTATAACTTCCTTTTATTAGCCAAATATATTTTTACTATAAAATACGCTGTTACTAGAATGCATTGTGTAAAAATGAAGGATGTTTTCAAATGCTTTGAAATAGTATTATAATTTCTTTGTTACTAATTTTCTCTTATATTACATTTTTTTTCAAAATAACTTCCATTTAACTACGAGCCCTAACAACTATATGTTGGAACAAGCAGTTACTTTGCGAATAAAATACCAGTTTACCGAAATTCTTTTATTCTAATTTTTTTAAATTATAAATATGAAATTAGCAACGTTTTTTATGATGTATAGAATTATTTTTACGGTTTAATTATATATTTTTTGTTGATTACTATTTAAATAATTGTTTAATATTCGAAAAATGCTGACAATTAAATATTGGAACATGCTTTGCTTTTCCTCACGTTTCTTGAGTTTTATCAGCCTGGCGCATAGGTGGCATAGGTGACGAGTAAGTGTGTTGTCAACAAAGATTATCACGCGTCATTTGAGTATTAATAATTAAAGTAAGTAGGTATTGTCAGTTTTATATTAAGAGTAAAATACAATAATGGTACGTGGAAAATCTACTGATCCAAAAGTGCGAGAAATTATTATTCATCAGTACCATAAAGGGAAAACAATGCGTGAAATTTCCAGTGAAATGACTATAGCAACAACTACAGTTCTTAATATAATTAAAAAATAAGGTTTTATAGGTACTGCTTTTCGGTATAAATTTTCTATTTTTTTACTTGTAGGCCAAAGAAAAACCATTGTTGACGGAAACACAAAAAAGGAATCGTTACATTTGGGCCAAATCAAAGCTTTCGTGGACCAAGCATGACTGGGACAAAGTGATCTATAGCGACGAAAGTAAATTTGATGTCTGTGTGGGAGATTACCGAAAGCGTGTGATTCGGGAAAAAACTGAAGCATTCCATAAGGAGTGCCTCAAAAGGACTGTAAAGTTTCCACAGGGCATCATGGTGTGGGGTTGTATGTCGGCCAAAGGGTTAGGAACTTTACACTTTATTGAAGGCACAGTAAACGCAGCCAAATACCAAGATATTCTTGAACATTCGCTTTTACCAAGTGCAGCAAAGTTATATCCATCCGGAGATTTTATTTTTCAACAGGATGGAGCCTCATGCCATACGGCTAAATCTACCAAAAAATGGATAGGAGAACATTACATTCTGGTTTTGTCACATCCCTCTAGCAGCCCGGATCTTAATCCAATAAAGACTCTTTGGCACAAAATGAAACAACGCCTAAGAAATAATCCTCAGCGCACTTTACCACAACTACGTGCTAAATTGCAAGAAATATGGGATGGTTTTACCCCTGAACTCTGTGAAGGCCTAGTAGATACAATGCCTAATAGAGTTCAGGCTGTTATTCGAGCTAAGGGCGACGTTACGCCTTATTAATTTTTATTTTAATTTGTTAAAAACCACTTGTTCCAATATTTAGTTGTCAGCATTTTTCGAATATCAAACAATTATTTAAATAGTAATCAACAAAAAATATATAATTAAACCGTAAAAATAATTCCATACATCATAAAAAACGTTGCTAATTTCATATTTATAAATAAAAAAAATTAGAATAAAAGAATTTCGGTAAACTGGTATTTTATTCGCAAAGTAACTGCTTGTTCCAACATATAGTTGTTAGGGCTCGTATATACAAGGTGAGAAATCTTAATCAACTGCAGTTGACAATAGAATAGTTAGATTGACATCAATGTAACAATGGCTATATTATTTATTCTTCTTGACATTTGACATTTCTGAAATCAATTGATAATTCAAAACATTTCAATTATTACCTTATCAATTGGTGGAATTGAACATGCTTTAAGCAGGAGGTCCTTCTTCTTGTTAGATTGATATTTCGCTCCAGTAAAAATTTGGAATACATCTTTCATGAGTTGCGAATCTTGACCCTACAACAGTGTCGAACGCTGCCATCGCTACGTGGATGTGCATATAATCCCTATTTATAAAGTATATAACGCATAAATAACTGTTTAGTATTATATTTTTTACTTTGCACGTTTGAGTTAGTCGGAAGCCTAGTCCGATTCTGTTGTACGGACGAAATATTCTAATGATCAGGAAAATATCATGAGCTTGTCATGTGCCAAAACTTATACTTGCACTAACCTTACGAATAGTTCTTCAAAGCATTTTTCACAGCAGCCGTGTTGAAGTCTTTTACTGCAATGTTTAATCGTCCATTAACAGGGCTTATCGTTTAGGAATGTTCTACAGGCTTTAAATCTGAATGCCATTGCCCTCATCAAGAAGCAGTTTTGTTTCCAAAGTATTTATTCTTCTAAATAACTTTTTTCTAATTGTACAGTTCTGCGTATTAAATTGGCGTACACGTCTTATTGCTCATTCTGGCATTATTTTATCACTGTGAAAACGGCTTATTTTTCCCATATTTAAAAGGTTAAGTAATGCCTTCATTATTGACATTAGTTGTCAAAATGCTTGATTCTATTCATCTTTTATACAACTATCAAGGTTAGTAATTTTTGGTACGATCTTATGTAGGTATGCGTATAAAGAAAATTTACTACATTACATAATTGTTTAATATTTAACACGAAAAATAAAATACAAATAAAAATAAATATAAAACCATCACAAGAAAACATTAATATTTCGTCATAGTAGCATTTACTTCAATGACTCTATTCAATCGATGGGGCATTAAGTTTGCTAATAACTGCATGTAATTTTCATCTGCCGCTAATTCTTCCCAAGCATTTTCTATAGAGTCCCAAAGATGATTCACGTTAAGAAAATTAATATTTTGAGAAGTTAATAAATCCCAGATATTCTCAATAGGGTTAAAATCTGGGTTGTTAGCGGGCCTTGGTAACTTTTCAATGTGGTTGTTATATAGCCATGTTCTAACATTCAATGCGGTTCAATAACGGTTCAATAGTGACAACTATAGCCAAATATTAGAAAATGTAATGCTACCGTCTGTTCGACAATTATATCCAGAAAATTTTATATATATAACGTGTGTATAAATTGTCGCAAAAGCTACACGCAGCGACATTCTTCGTTCGGTTCTGAATAAAAAATGTCGTATCATGCTTCGTTTGTTTTCACGGGGTTCTTGAAGTTCAGACTTTTAGTGCGTAACTAACCTTTGCTCTTCGATATCTGTTAATAGAGATAGATGAAATTTAGTTTAAAGAAAAAAATTTTACTAGTATTATTTCGTAAACGTTTTCTTTTTGATTTAAAAGCTTGTTTTTAACATTTATTCATTAACGTACTTCCACGAAAAACACATTTGGCAACGTTGTAGAACAATAAGTTTGTATTTCAAAGTGAGTTCAATCAAAATCATTACTGTCAAATTTTGACATTTACGAATTTACGAAGCATGATACGACATTTTAACATTAAGATTTTTTATTCAGAACCGAACGAAGAATGTCACTACGTGTAGCTTTTGCGACAATTTATACACACCTTGTATATATATATATATATATATATATGTGTTTAGATAATTTCTTAGCCGTTCATTAAATATAACATTTGATAAATTATTGGAGTGTTTCGGCTTTTTTTTATATGAAATATTTACAAATATTAAATTAGAATGTATGTAATTGCAGAGTAAGTGGGGATGTAAACATTGCTGTCTACAAATTCCAAAGCAAATCATACGAAATTTTTTATTTGAAAAATATGGTCTACGTTACTTTATAATGCATTTCTATATGGCTTGAACCTGGGTGTATTGTGGCCTAGTGGTAAAGGCGACAGCCCGGATAGCTGTAGACTTGGGTTCGAGTCCCAACGTAGACCATATTTTTCAAATAAAAAATTTCGTATGATTTGCTTTGTAATTTGTAGACAGCAATGTTTACATCCCCACTTACTCTGCAATTACATACATTCTAATTTAATATTTGTAAATATTTCATATAAAAAAAGTCGAAAAACTCCAATAATTTATCAAATGTTATATATATATATATATATATATATATATATATATATATATATACATATATATGTATATATAGCTATTTCAATCTACGTATAATAGTCGTATACGTGTGTATAGACAGCCGCATGCTCGATTTAATTAACAGTATATATATAAGGTAAACTTAATAAGTCGGCGATTAAAGGTCTAGTTCATTACTTCAAAGTATATATATTTAAAATAACTCTACATGTTTTGGCAATGATGCCTTTGTCAAGAGAATACAAAACTTAAAAAAAATGTTTTATGTTTTGTATTCTTTTGACAAAGGCATCATTGCCGAAACATGTAGAGTTATTTTAAATATATATACTTTGAAGTAATGAACTAGACCTTTAATCGCCGACTTATTAAGTTTACCTTATCATACCAAGGTCACGAAGATATTATATATATATATATATATATATATATATATATATATGTATATATATATATATACTGTTAATTAAATCGAACATGCGGCTGTCTATACACACGTATACGACTATTATACGTAGATTGAAATAGCTTTTCATCGGTGAATATGACATTTTGCCAAAAAGGCAATTCCTTATGAACATGATTTAAGGAAAATAATAATCGAGGTTGTTTGTGAACTTCTGTCAGCGAAAATTTTTGTAGCCCACATAACTTTTCAAATCTGATTCTTGAATTCTCCTATTAGCTGTGGATCGTAATCCAGGAAAATTTACTGCAATTTTAGCATTATTAACGGTATTAAAAGGGTTTTCCCTCAAATGCCGCAAAAGCAGCGCGTCTTCTTCGTGTGTCGATATTCGTGGACGAGCAGAACCCCGTCTTCTCGAAACTGTTCTTTCCTCCTCTCACCGTTTCGTAATTTTTAGCACAGTAGATTTATTGATGCCAAATTGCTGTGCTGCTGCTGTAATTGACCAGTTATCTTCAAATTTCCCTATAATACGAGCCTTACTTAACAAATCTAAACGCGCGGGCATATTTCGATCTATATCTGTCAGTGAAGTATGATAAATTAATTTGACGCGATATGACAAGTGGAAGTGTCAAAGCCTATATACATTTATATTTATACCGTAATTATGGAAACCAAAAGCCTGATTTAAATTATATTATATTAAGTGTACGCTAATTTATTGCACAGAACTGTACATATTTAGTTCAGCGGTGCTTTACATCCTCTATATAGTAAGATTGTTCGAAACCCTCAAAGTATGGTGGCTTTGGTTTTAATTTGAATTTATTGTCCTAAGAGCTTAATAAATCTCAAAATAATAATTGAGATTTATTTATCTTTGATACGAGGGGTGTCTTTTATGTTTTGCGTACTGGGACATAGAGGTCGCCACTAATCAAATGTCAATACTAAAAATTAACCCCCATCTTTAGTTAGCCTAAATCCAAAGTTTCAGTGCGATACGTGTAGTGTTGTTACTACAACGAACTGCCAAAGTTCACAAGTTAGTCGATAAATGGAATTAAACGAAAAATTTTCGCGCAATAATTTTTTATAATTTTCGGAAACAATTATCTCAACAAAAATGCCTCGCCGAGTTGGTTTCTGTTTTCAGTAATGAAGCACCACCACATCAGTTAACAATTTCCTGTTGATATATGAAGAATTCAAATGTGGACAGATTAGTCTTAGCAACGATCTAAGAGCAGGTGCACCAAAAACGTCAGTCACTCAGGAAAACGTCGATGCTGTGCGCAAGCTCATCAACAATCGATATGTGACATATCGCGAAATTGAGGCATCATTGGGGATTTCAAAGACCCCCATTCAAACATTTTTGCATGAAGAACTGTGTGTAAAAAAATAGTTTCATGTTGGATACCGCATCTGTTGATGAAAGAACAGAAAACTGCTAGGGTCAAAAAACTCTATACCGCTTCAACGCAGGAAACTCTAAAAACGTGTACAACATCGTAAGTGGAGATGAATCTTGGATTTACTCATACGAACAAGAAAATAAACGCCAGTCGTCTGTTTGGGTGTTCCAAGGTGAAGAAAAGCCGACAAAAGTCATTCGTTCTCGAAGTGTCTCCAAAAGATGGTATATTTGTTTCGAAAGCAGGTCATGTAGCAACAATTTCTCTACAAGATCAAAGAACTATTACTGCCGATTGGTATACAATCATTTGTTTGCCACAAGTCATTGCTGAGCCCCGAGAAACCAACTTACAACGACGAATTATCCTCCACCAAGACAAGTTCGCATACAGTTCGCAAGATAATTGAATTCTTAACGCAATAAAACGTCGAATTGTTAGACCGTTCTCCATACAGTCCCGACCTAAGTCCCAACGATTTCTTTATTTTTTCTAAAATCAAGGATGGACTGCGTGGTCAAGGTTCCAATCATCAGAAGAAGCAGTCGATGCCTTCAAAAACGCAATTTTGACTGTACCAACAGAGTGGAATAACTGCTTTCAGAGTTGATTCGAGCGCATGAAGAAGTGCATTAATCTTCGTGGAGAATACTTCGAAAAACAATAAAGTCTTTAAAAGCTATCTGTTGTTTTATTTCAGCTCTATATACAAAATATAAAAGACAACCCTCGGTATCATAAAACCATTGATTGTAAAAAGGGTAGTTTTGTGTAGTCGTGCCAAAAAGAAATAGTTCTTCCAAATATTGGAGGACCAGAAAACAATTTCGCTACTTGCTTTAGAGGAGTTGCCAATTTAGCTTAGTCTATGAGTGCGAGATATCAAATTGTTTATGGTGTGAGTACCAACATTTTGGGGCATGCTTTAATCACTCCTAATTCTGAAGCAAAGTAGTTTAGAAGATTGTTGGTTTGTCGCGCTTATTTCCATTCCTAAGTACGTAAGGAGAGAATTCAAAAATCTGAAACTAAAGGATAAGAAAGTCAAGAAAACTGGCAAGCTCTGTTTTATCAGAACGACATATATCGTACTGAAGTTTATTCATTCTCATTATTGACGAAGATCTGGTGTTCATAATTAAATTCAGTGCTGTTTTATTGTGAAAAAATAGTAAAAAAATATATTTAAAATATATAACTCGCTTGCCTCAAGATAACTTTTGAATAATTCGGACCACGCCTTATTGTGAATTTTAGAGTTCATGAATAATTGATAAAATTTTAGAAAATAGTTGGCCTTCAGTTCTTTTAGTAATAAAAAGTTCAAGTGAGTGTACATATGGCTAATAAATTACAAAAATGTATGTAAGCACATACATACATGTATTATTTTCTGGAAAGTGTCTATAATTTTATGAATACAGTTTTTTTGGTAGGCTTTGTTCTGTCTATTAATTATATGCACATGCATATGCCGTTAGTCTACCGATTACGTTGCGTTAAATTATTATTTAACAGTCGAAGAAATGTAAATCGTTACAGGAATTGCTTTCTCTTTCCTTGTCAAGTTCAATGTTTCAAGGTCTTTTTTTATGGAAACCGCATAATTATTTATTAACGTTTCTTTTGTAATATTTATGTTTCGTCGATCTAAAAAAAGATAGATAACTCAATTGTGTTCTATAATACTGCGACTTGAGTTTACGGAATATTTTAGTGATTAACAACAAACAAATGTGATAAAAGCCTTGGACTATATACATTCACATGTAAAAGTATTATTTAATTACAGATACTAATATTGCCTTTGTTGTAAAAAAATAGAATAATGAGTATTACACAAGGCATTCAAAAAGTTTCGAGATTGATTTTTTTCTAGGCAGAAAAATTTTATTTCATTGTCGGCGTTCCCTTCATTATTCAACTTCCTGGACACTCATAGGATCGCTGAACCACGTGTCTAAAATATTGTTCTGAGATACTTCATAAAATGCCCGTTACATTCCTTTGTATAGATTCGATGCCATCAAAATGTTCGGTGAATAGGATTGGCATACTCTTTGGCTAGAAACTGAGTAACAAGAAAAAAAACTGGTATCCTGGTACGTTGTCTTGAAGAAGAAACTAGTCACCAAAATTACAAAGATTAGGACATATTTATGAATATATATCATCCGCTTCGTTTTGCTTCATTTTAGAAATCGCGTTGTGTAGATTTAGATATATGTGCGTCTAGCAGCCACGACTCAGTGCTGTTAGTAGTGCTGCAAATATACTCCACTGTCGTTCTGAAATTGGAGCATTGGAGCAAGGGCTATACCATAAATAGGAGCTCCGTCGGCAATAAATAGAGAGCAGTCCTATTTTAGTTTCATAAAAAGATTGATCCCTTTATTAAAAATTATGGCCTCATATAATAATATTATCCCTAACAATACCGGGCTAAAGACTGATTTTCCGAGTAAACTAAACTAATCAAAAATGAATAGGGAATTAGATCTTTTTTTAACAGATCTAATTAATTCGATTAAATTTAACGTATTTTCTCAAACTATAGATAAATTAGAAGGCCCACAGTCGTTTGTGGACATTTTATTTGGTAAATGTTTTTCTGTGTGATAAAATATTGAATCTTGTATTTTAACCTTAAATTAATTTAGAATACAAAATTATAAAAATCGCATTTTTTGACAAGTATTATTCATTTTAAACGTCATTTCACATTTTCACGATGCCAAGACGTCATTTAAATAAAGAAACTTTTGATTTAATTGCGTTATTGCATCAGCGAGGGCAATCTGGAGCAGAAATTGCCGCAATTTTTAATGTGTCTCCAAGTGTTGTTAGTAGGGCTCTAACAAGATTTAAACAGGTAGGATCTGCAAGGAGAAGACCCGGTAGTGGTTCTGAGAGGAAAACAAATCAGAGACAAGACCGCTACATACGAATTCAGACAAGGATGAATCCGTTTAGAAGTGCTGTATGGTTGCAAACACAGTTACGTGCCGCCACTGGAGTTAGAGTTTCAGATCAAACCATCAGAAACCGTCTGAGGGAAATGGATCTTCATAGCTGCAGGCATGTGAGTCGCCCAAAATTAACTAATGCCAATAGAATAGCTAGAAGAACTTGGGTTAACCAACGACTAGCAGAAAATTTTCAATGGGAGCATGATTTATACACCGATGAATCCAGATTCTGCTTATTTAGTGATAATCGTAGAGTAAGGGTCTGGAGAACTCGAGGAGACCGTTATAGACGCGAGTTTACAAAAGCTGTGGTGCCTTTTGGCGGCGGTGGTATCATGGTGTGGGCGGGCATTAGTTTGAATGGACCTCCATCTCTTTTAAAAGAATGTCAATGGACACATATACAGAGATGACATTATTCAGCAATATGTGGCCGACTTTCGTGAGGCTGTGGATGAAAACATGGTTTTTATTGATGATAATGCAAGACCTCATCGTGCACAAATTGTAATGCAAGCAATAAATGACCTCCATATTAACCATCTACCTTTACCACCAACGTCTCCCGACTTGAATCCAATTGAGCACATTTGGGACAGACTTCAAGAACAGCTCGACGAACATAATCCACCCCAGTAGAGGATCTCAGCCGATTCTGGAACCTCCTCGGAGTGACCTTGACCTTGGTATATGATAGGTCAAGGTCACTCCGAGGAGGTTCCAGAATCGGCTGAGGCGGAGGGAGGTTGCAACAACAAGACCATTGAGGAGGTTCTGACCTTGACCTTGACCTTGAGGACAGGTGAGGTTAGGAAGTATGACCTTGACCTTGACCTTGAGATGACCTTGACCTTGAGATGACCTTGACCTTGAGATGACCTCGACCTTGACCTTGAGATGACCTTGACCTTGAGACGACCCAACATTGAAATGACCTGACATTGACCTTGAAGGAACCTTGACCTTGAGAAGCTATGGAGGTAGGGATTCAACCGCTAATATATTAATAGCGAAGGGATCTGTATTTCTCATTCTAAGTTTCAATAGTTGCACATATAAGAGAATATGTGTTATTTGAATTTTGAAATAGTAAAAACAAATAGTGATATAAATATTTTGTTTGATGAAGACGAAGATGAAAATGAGTATAGTGAGGAGGAGTATAGTGAGGAGGAGTATAGTGAGGAGGAGTATAGTGAGGAGGAGTGTAGTGAGGAGGAGTGTAGCGATGAAGAGTGTAGTAATGGGGCAGATATCGAGATTGACATAGATATATTCAATGAAAGTATAATAGATGAGGATAGTGAGGAGGAAAATTTCGATATTGAAATAGATGTATTCGATCAAGACACAATGTTTTTAGGGGAGGAAGAAATAAGAACTGTAGAATGTAATATGTGTTAGATATAAATATATCCTTCGAAATGTTTTTTTTCTAAATATAATTTTTAACCTTGATTGTATATAAGGCGATGGTTGTTCCATTCCAACATTAGTCAAGTAGGTGCACTCGAGGTGTTTAGTCGGTATAAATTTAGTGTTAAAATGTTCGATTGTGAGTTTTGCGGGAAAACATTTACTCGAGCTGATAATAGAAATCGACACTTGTTAAGTTCTTGTAAGGGAAAGAGAAGGAAATTTGAGAATAATCCAGGTAATTTTATGCAATGTGAAACATGCGGCGTCGATGTGGAAAAAAATTGTTATACGGCACATATACGCAGTACCTTACATCGAAATAAAGCATTTGTTGTTGTTGATGATGGTGTGATGAAAAATGTTGGAGCATTTGGTGATAGAATAGTAAGCTACCAAATATCTGATCATTCATCTCGTGTATACATCGATGTGGATGAATTTGCAAATAACATTAGGGAGAAAGTGTTATCACTTGTGGATAGTACTTTAGCTGTACATACATCAATGAAGGTGAATTTTGAACTATATGGTTTATATTACTTATTAGTGAAAGAAAATGTAGAAATAAAATCCTTCAATTCCAAAAATAAAGTTATAACTCAAGGAAGTGATTTATATGGTATATATGCAGATTTTATGGATGAAATTAAGAATAAAATGAGTGAATTCCAGGAGCGTGATTCAGGTAAATTAAGATTTTCTTTAAGTACGATTAATTATTGATTATTAATTATTAATTATTTCAGGTTGGACATTGAGTAATGTATTATATTTGGAAGTGAATATAAACAAATATAATCCAATGAGAGGTTCCAGTTATGTAGACTTACCCCCAGCAATAAAAAAAAAGAAAGCCATAATAAATATACAAAATAACGACGATGAGTGTTTTGCTTGGGCCATCACTTCTGCTTTAAGGGAACCAACAGGGTTACCGCAAAGAGTTTCTTCATATCCACATCATAGCACTGTAGCTGATTTTAGCAGTTGTTCCTTTCCAACAAATTTAAAAGATATTGCTAATTTTGAACAGATTAATAATATATCTCTCAATGTATATGGTTTAGAGCAAGTATTTGAAAATAAAATAAGATCACATGATGTGGTGGGCCCATTATATTTCACAAAGAGGAGGAAAACTATTCATTTAAATTTATTACTCCTTAGTGGTGAAAATGGGAATACACATTACTGCTGGATAAAGAATTTATCACGACTAGTTTCTTCACAGAAATCGTTATCAGGACATCAAAAATACATATGTGAAGGTTGTTTAACTTTCTTTACTTCTGAAGAAAAATTACATAGACATGCAAATGAAGACTGTAAGCAGGTGAAGGCAGTGTTTCCCAATAAAGAACTGAAAATAAATAAGTATGGTGAAGAATTACCGGGAAATATACTAAAATTTGAAAAATTTGAAAAGCAACTGAGGCTTCCTTTCGTAGTTTATGCAGATTTTGAGGCTATATTGAAACCTATTGATACATCAGAACCGGATCCCTCGAAATCTTACAGTGTGAAATGTTTCGAGCATGAGCCACATTCATTCGCTTATTATGTGAAATGTAGTTTCGACAAAAATCTTAGTAAATTGCGAGTATATCGAGGTCAACATGCAGCTTCAACCTTTGTGAAGGAGTTAGAAACTGACGTGAAATTTGCCTATAAACATTATTTAAGTAAAGAGGTAGAAATGAAACCTTTAACTAATGAGGAGAGTGATAATTATAAACAAGCGACAGTGTGTCATATTTGCGATAAAACATTTGAAGTCCATGGAGAAAAAGTCCGTGACCATGATCACATGACTGGATTATATAGAGGTGCAGCGCATATGGTGTGTAATGTAAATTATAAAGAACCCCGATATATACCTATTATTTTGCACAATTTATCTAATTATGATACCCATTTATTCGTAAAAGCGTTAGCGCTCGAAAAAGAGGATGTTGATGTTATTGCACAAAATAAAGAAAAGTATGTATCGTTTTCTAAGAAAGTGCACGTGGGAGATATAATAGACTGTAATGGTAAGAAAAGACACGTATTTTATAAGTTAAGATTTATAGATTCCTTCCGATTTATGAATTCTTCATTGGAAAAATTATCATCTTATTTAGAAGATGAGCAGTGTAAAGAAGTTAGTAAATATTACAGTGGTGAAAAATTCGAACTCATACGCAAAAAAGGCGTATTCCCATACAACTATGTTACTTCTCATGAAATTTTATCTTTTGCTGGATTACCAAAGAAGGAGTGTTTTCATGATATATTATCAGATTGTGATATAAGCGATGAAGACTATTGTAGAGCTCAAAGAGTCTGGGATTTATTTGAGTGTGAAACATTAGGGGACTATAGCGATGTATATATACAATCAGATGTATTATTGCTAGCAGATGTTTTCGAAAATTTTCGGAATATCTGTCTGGAGAATTATAAATTAGACCCTGCACATTATTCCACATCCCCAGGATTGAGCTGGGATGCTATGTTGCGTATGACCGGTGTAAGTTTGGAATTATTAACAGATGCCGACATGTTTCATTTTTTTAAAAAAGGTATACGTGGAGGTGTGAGCATGTGTTGTAAAAGAATGGAAACAGCCAACAATAAATTCGTATCAGATTTCGATTCATCAGAAGCTGTGAAATATATTTTATACATGGACGCTACGAATTTGTACGGTCATACTATGTCCTTTTCATTACCATGTGGTGACTTTGAGTGGTTAACGAATGAAGATTTATTGACGATGGATGTAGAAACCTTGGAGGATGATGGAGATTATGGATATGTATTTGAAGTAGATCTAGAATATCCCGCACGCCTTCACGAACTGCACAATGACTTCCCATTTTGCCCCGAACATGTTATTCCACCTAATTCGAAGTATGGTAAATTGATCCCAAACCTTACAGATAAATCAAATTATGTCATACATCACTTAACTTTGAAACAATGTGTTAGGAATGGTCTGGTATTAAAGGGAATTCGACGAGGTATTCGATTTAAGCAAAGCAAGTGGTTAAAGAAATATATCGATTTTAATACTGCAAAACGAAATGGATCTAGCAATGAGTTTTTCAAACAATTTTATAAATTAATGGTGAACAGCATCTTTGGCAAAACCATGGAAAATGTAGAAAATCGTGTTGATATAAGATTGGTTTCCCATTGGGAAACCATCCATAAAAAACTCGGTGCTGAGGCATATATCGCAAAACCAAATTTTAAGTCTTGCAAGGTATTTAGCGATTCTCTTACAGCAATTGAATTATGCAAGGTACGTGTAGATTATGTAAAACCCATATATGTAGGGTTTACAATTTTGGAACTCGCTAAGTGGGTAATGTATAATTTTTTCTATGATTTCATAAAACCTTTATATGGTCCAGACGTTTCACTACTATATACAGACACTGATTCGTTGATAGTGAGTGTGCAAAATTATAACGTATATAATGATATAAAGCAAAATTTAGAAATGTTTGATACATCGAATTACACTGAGGATAATATACATGGAATACCCCCGAGTTTGCCTAGACTGGGAAAAATGAAAGATGAATACGCGGGTGATATTATCGAATGCTTCTATGGAACAGGTGCTAAAGCTTATTGTCTTAAATTAGTCAATAGGACTGTCAAAACAGCTAAGGGGGTAAAAAAGTATGTTATTGATAAGAATTTATCGGTAACCGATTATAAGAATGTTGTGCAAAATGGAGGAAACATAATGAGGAAAATGTACATATTTCATTCTGAGTTACACACAATTTATACTGAATTGAGAAATAAAGTAGCTTTATCATTTAAGGATGATAAACGATATATCCTTCCCGATAAATGTAATACGTTGGCGTGGGGTCACCATAAAATAGAAGAGATTACACGGGAAGAAAACTTGCGAAATATACTTTTAGAGTTGGAAGACATGTGTGAGATGGGTCAGAGGATTTTACCAGTGTAAATATTTGTTGTTTTTGTAAATGCATTGTATGTATTTTTTAATAAATTTCCAAGTGTTTTGTAAATGTTTTGTAAATGACAGCATCTACTTTTGTAAAATTTATATCTTATATTATTGAATAAAAAACATTTCGAACATATTTGATACTGTATTGTATCCTAAGTAGAACTCACTTCCTACAAAACATTATCCTTAGAAATCCATGAATTGTGTGACGAAGGCATTCCAAGCCATTTTACGAGAACTTTACCCTTCTGCCTCCGTAAAACTTTTTCAACAAGATAAACGTCAGGGTGTTTCACTTTTGAGAGTTCCGATTCGTAAAAGCCACCTAAAATATTTTCTTTTTTTGAATCAGATAATAGATACGTTTTGGGGAAGGTGTTTTGGACTTTCCTTATAGCGAATATCTCATTAGTCCAATTTGGTCTATACATCTTTGAAAATGCATGTCTGTATTTGCTGATGCGAACCGGCTCTCCAACTTTAAATTTTGAAATGATTGGGTCGCTTACTTTCATGTTGCTATAAACAGAACTTAAAATGTGTCGCATGTTTTTTTGATTAACCGCCACAGGTTTGTACCCTATCGTTCGGTGTACTGTATTATTATAATCTCTCACTAATTTTGGCAACATGTCAATCCACCGATAATTTCCATTGAAACTGAATTCCTTCCACATCCTATTTTTAAGAGTTCGATTAAAACGTTCCACAATGGAACTTTTTAAACTAGAATAAGTTGTATAATGATTAATATTATATTGATCCATAAGTTTCTTAAAATGAGTATTAAAAAATTCCTTCCCCTGGTCGCTTTGAACATTTTTCGGTATATTTTTTTTCCCAGATGAGAGTACAGATTTCATGGCTTTCATAACTTCTAGGGCTGTTTTGTTTTTTATCGGGACGGCCCAGGCAAATTTCGAAAATGTGTTTATACATACGAAAATGTATTTGAAATTGTCGTTTTCTTTTGCGTACGGTATCATTTCAACAAGATCGATTTGAAATAGGTCCCGCAATCCTTTTATGATAACCCGACGTCGAGTAAACCTCCTCCGAGCTGGTCTATGTATTTCATTTACAACATCCCTCCTAATTGACGACATTTCCTTCGATGACTATTTCCGCAAATACTGCTTCTGTTTTTGGTGGTGTAGGTTTGGTACCAACGTATATCAACCTAAACGTTGTTCCTTCTGTCAATTCTATCGGTCTCTTGGAATTAAATAGTTCCTTATTAACTTGCAGTGTTGTTAATTTCTCGTTAGAATAGTGAACATTTATAACCTTCCCACGATATACTTTATTCTTATATAAATAAGTCTGTTTCGCCAATGACGTACTTACATAATAACCCATGAGGCCAATGGAACCGTCACTATATATTGGAATAATATACTTCGAAGTTTCTGTTGCACTGGGAGAAGGAATATTATTTCTATGCATTTGTAATACTTCTTGAAATTTAGGATGTTTGAGAAAGTCTGAGACTACGTCGACATCCATTAAATGTCTCTTAAGGACATGCTTGTGTATGTGTCTTCCAAATTTATCTATTGTCATCGTTACCTATCATTGGTGTCGAAATATAAACTGTCATACAACCAAGACTTTACAGAGTATACAGAGAGACTATTTTATAATTTTAGCCTCCTTCAATTCCTCAATGATTGCTATTATCTCGTTTTCGTGTCCTGTATGACCGGCATTCTTCGAGGCTACTAGCAACTTCAATCTATCACACAATTCATTCACATCGTCCCAATACTTATATTCAATTTCATTATTAGGTATAAGCGTCTTTTTTACTGGTAATATTTTTGATAAACCTAAACCAGTCTTCCAGGTTCGAGACCACCAAACTTCAGGTTTCTTTCCTTGTAAAATAGGTTTAATAATTGATGTGTATTTATAAGCTTTACTGGCAGCATACTTCTTATCAGGATCATAATCAACTCGCGCAGAGTGAGTGTCGTTGAGTATGTACTTATAATTCTTCGCATCAGCATATAGAAATTTACCTGGTTTCTTTTTGAAAAGTAATTCTAATAAACCCTTAGTGGCTTTATATGTAAATCCACCGATTACAATGTTGGACCCATCAAATCTAACATCTGCCTGTCCCATTTTTAAATTATTATCCATTTCATGTACACCATACTTTTCATCAAATTCTTCATTTTCGTCTATCATTAAACCAATAAGATATGGGCGTATCGTGGGATTATAATCTTTCAATGATTCCCTCACTTCATCCGTTTCTAAGAGCGTTTTATTCATAGATTTATTAGCAATTATTGATCTTGATGGTTTCGTACCCAATAGCGAAATGGCGTGAGCCATTGATTTTTCTAAATCCACACTACCAGTTGTATTAGTTTCTTCTTCACTCGGATCTCCTCCCTCTTCTACTGAAGATTGTGGTAGCAGTTCCCCTATGTAATCATCTTCTATAAATGTTGGTTGCATAAATGATGTTGACATCCTAGGTTTTGGTGCAGTTTTGACAGGTGGTGCAAATGATACCGACAACCGAGGTTTTAAATCAGAAGAAATTGCTTTAGCTTTGGTTGCTTGAGGCGTTGTGCTAAGTTTTTCATAAGGCCGCTTCGTCGGAGAAGAGTGAGTACTTGGGCTAAACCAGGCCACACGTTTTCGTGAAGGTGTTCTCCCTTGTCGTATAACTGATGTTCCAGCCATTGCGCCATGTGATATATTCGGATCAATGTCAGACCAAGCTTCAGAAATATCCTCAGTAATACTTTCACGATGCATCCTATCTGTCTTTGTTTCAGCGGGATTTAATTTCATCGCAATTTCTTGTAGAGGTTTGGCTATAGGCGCGTATTGTATATCAATTTTTCTTTGAGATTCTGCAATGTCAGCTTTTAACGTTCTTAATTTTGCTTTTAAAGCTAAGCGAGCTTGCACTAAATTATTTACTAATTTATCTTCCATTTTATCTTCACTCTTTAACGAATACTCACATACTGATGTAGATTTGTAGAAGTAGGACTCTTTTAATGATTAAATAGTGTTTATGTAAGAACTAGACACATCATAATGTGATATAGGAATCAAAACCTTGCCGGTATCTTCCGTCATTAAATTTACAATCAGTATCGATAAGAAATATATCGAAAGGTTTCTTCCAACACATTCTACATATACTTAAAAACTGTTCAAAGCTTAAATCATGTACATGATCATTAAAGATATGTTTCAAATTAGTACAGTCTTGTTGAAACAAAATTAGGAAGTTTGTGTTATCCCTCAGTAATTGTTTAGGAACTGCACTGTATGTCTGAATTAGGAAAAAACAATCTAAATTACGATGTCTACCGAAAGAGTAGAACTGTTTGACAATATCTAAATTAATAGCGGGTATGTCATCGAATATTACTACTGAATAGTCTGCGACATTATCCGGCGATGGCATATCATTAGCATCTATATATTCATAGTAACCAATTTCCGGGACAGTTTCCAATATATTTTTGAGATATTCATATTTTTTTTGATGGAGAGATCTGCAGCAAATGTAAATATTTTTGAAGCGAAACCCATTAGGATGTAATAGTAAAGTAAGTAGAGCATTTGTTTTACCACAACCCGAAGGTCCCACTATAAGCGCTCGTTTGCAAACACCACCAAAAAGATTACTGTGCCGGGTAAAACGTTTTTCATTAAATACTCCATCAAAATTGAATATAGGCAAGGAAAGTGATTGTTGTTTTAATTTCATATTGCTCTTATGATATCATAATGTAAACTGAACGATGCTAATTGCATAAATCAATAAATATATATCTGCTGAATGTCTGTTAAAAAATTAAACAAGGATTTTCTGATTATTTTCTTTATTATGTCTTCTACCAAGAAGAGGAGGAAGAGGAGGGGGTAGGAGAATTGACATCTTCCACCCTATCTTCAGGCTTCTTCCTCCCCTTCTTTTTGAACGGTGCCATCGGTGGTGGTATTGGTGGTGCCAACTCTGGAGCCGGCGTTATGTCCAATTCAGTGGGCGTATCCCACTCTGGTGGGGTCTCCCACCCACTGACCTCGGTCCATCCGCTAAATAAGGGAAGAACCGGGGGACGTCTCCTTCGCTGGCCTCCTTCTCCCCTCCTAACGGGGCTATAGGGCGGAGGAGGGGTGTGTAACGGCGTCGCCGTCCGCGTATGTGGTGGAGTTGGTGGTGGTGGTGGTGGTGGAGGTGGTGGTGTTCCCTGTGTAGGGAAAACTACCACCACTCTCATATTAACAGTTATGTATAGTTCCTGTACAGAAGAAAATATTTATATTGTTGTCAATAAAAATATAGGATAATAACAAACATTCCGAATATATATGACAGCTGTAGGTGGCTATAAAGCAATCCAACCTGAAGCAACAACCAATTCTTAGCATAGGATGTGATGTGTAAGCAATGCGGTGCCCACCTGTCTTCTAATCCAGGATGTTGGACAAACATTTTTTATTGAACACGAAACCAACTAGGTCCATTTTAAATACTTGAATTACGATGTAAATTGCGATAAATGAATGAGTTTAAATAATTTAGTGAATAGAAATCAAATGAATTGATTTGCATTCATCGAAATAATTTAAATATCAGATTGCGCATTTCACAAAGATGATTCTTTCGCTCTATGAGGGAGGGAACTTTCTCACTAATATTAACACCTTCGACACCTCCGATGTTAATATTAATGGCGCTATTAAGCTGGAGAATCATATCAATCGTTGCCAGTTCCTTCAGTATTTCCTCATTTAAGGGAAGTAACAGTTTATCAACATTAGAAACTGATGAACTTCCCCCAATGCGAGACGTTAGAATGTCTGAAAGTTCTTTTAAAGTCGCAGTTATAATGTTGGGTCGTGGACTAGATGGGATATCTGATTGGGGCTGTGCTATTATGGGAAGATCGGGTTGTGGGAACTGCGGTATTGTGGAAGGACCGGGTTGTGGAGATCTCTGACCGGGAGTAATATTAGAATGGATAGATAACGAAAGTGGAGAAGCAGGAGGAATGAGGGTATTGTGTACTGCATGGATTGGTGAAATTGAGGAACAATTAAATAATGCTTGGGAGTGCTGGGTAGATAAGGGGTTACCACTTAAATGAGGAGATACCAATATGACAGATGAGGTATCAATTGCCACTACTGACATCTCGCGTACCGCCACCGACTGAAGTTTTGGTGTTGGTTCCAAATTCGGTACTAAAACACGATTACCCACCGTTCGTCTACTACGCTCAAGGAGCTCTCGCAGCTTACTTGTACGCCTATTAATAGGTGTAGAAGAAGTCTTACTAGTTCGGCTTTTAAACCTATTAATTGGTGTAGAAGAAGTTTTACTAGTCCGGGTCTGTCTACGTTGCTCTCTATATATATCTTGTCGAGTAAGTCCTTGTTGACGTCGAGTAACGGTCCCTCTAGAACGTGTAGTAGGCACACGATTGATGTTTAATGGTGTAATAGTGCGAATTTGAGACGGTGCAGGAGTGGCAATTCGAGACATCACCGTTATAGAATCTACAGCAGTTGGAACAACTATGTTATTAGAAGTCGTCGTTATAGTAGAAGAGGTTGTCGTAGTTGTAGTAGAAGTAGTAGAAGTAGTAGTAGTAGTAAAAGTAGTAGTAGTAGAGGTTGTCACAGTGGCAGTAGTAATTGTTCCAACCACAATAGGAACCATATCATGGGCAGCGGTACTTATAACGGTTACCGGAAAGTTATCCAATTGTGTATCATCTAACAATGCCTCATCAAAGTCGTCAATATGGGGAAAATTAGTCCCTTCCACGTCATGAACAACATTTGTAGGGGCAGCGATAGATGGCACTGTTGATGGTGACCCATCAAAACGCGTTTCAGATACCGTTACCCTGTTGGTGTTCTGATTGAGGAAGGAAGCGTGGCCCACAGCTTGCAAGAAATTAGAATTGGACGAAGATGGTTCGTTCAAGAAAAAGTCTGCTGAAGCGTTATTTTGATCCTAAAGAAAAAATTTTCATCATGTGTGAAATACCCACAGTAAAACGAATGCATTGTAATTCTAATATTTGTGATTTGTTTGTAAAACAAATGCAATAATAGAATTTATAATTGGAAATAATAAAGATAATAAAAACCAAAGAAAAGTAGAATAACATTATGCATATATGTGATAGAATTAATAAAAACGCCTAAATATGATGTCTTATTATAAACACAAAGTAACTTTCCATAATAGAATTTATAGTTCGATATAATAAAGATAACTAAAAACCAAAGAAAATGGAATTACACTTTTTGGGTAAATTTAAATACCACATATTTGTGATAGAATTAATCACAACGCCTAAATATGTCTCATTAAAAATACAAAGCAACTTTCCAAGAATACAATACAATAATACAATACAATAAAAATAAATAAAGAAATTAGGAATAATAGAAAAAATGCTTACCATTGTATGTGTAATTAACAATTTCTTACTGTATATTTAAAGAGTATGTATAAGAAATACTTTCTGACAGTATATTAAAATTGTCGGGTATTTATATGTTAAATACGTTCACCCACTCCAAAAGAACTTAAATGAGAAATCGAAAGTTGCATTGAAATGTCAGAGGGCTAATTTAATAAATTACGGTGAAACCAGACCGGGTGGAATGTTCGGAGGTCGACAACTTGTAGGTCACCACGCGAGAGATCAGAAAGTATGGACAAACAGAAGTATTCGAAAGGTTGACGACTTGTCGAAAGTTGCATTGAAATGTCAGAGAGCTAATTTAATAAATTACGGTGAAACCAGACCGAGCGGAATGTTCGGAGGTCGACAACTTGTAGGTCACCACGCGAGAGATCAGAAAGTAAGGACAAACACAAGTATTCGAAAGGTCGACGACTTGTAGGTAACCGTACCGAAGTGCCCATAGCAAGAGGAAACCCCCTTACCCCTCACATAAAACTTCCCTCCATTGGCCTCCACATGAAACCCCCCCTCCCCCCTCCCCCCTCCCCCCCTCACCGTCACCCCCTCCCCCCTCCCCCTCCCTACCCCTCTGTCCCGCTCCCCCTCCCCCCCTCCCCTGAGGTGTTTTCATGTGTCGGCGTTTGGTTCACTCCTTTTTTTTTCTTTTTTTTTAATCCCTTTTCTTCGTATAACTTACAGAGACGCCTCCAAACCACCCCCCCCATAATACTTTTTCTTAATTATTCAACGATGTAAGCATCTTTTTTTATTGAAACAAAACAAATCATCATATAAATAAGTCTTTATTTTAATTATTCAACTACTTAAACATGTTTTCATATATCTATATGATACTTATATCTAAATATTTATTATAATTTGGTTACAATCGAACATTAACTCGATTACGAAAACATCTTATTAATATTACATATATATAAATCTTTATTTTAAATATACAACTATGCAAACATATGTTCATATATCGGTATTGTACTTATATCTAAATATTTTTTATAATTTCGTTACAATCGAGCATTAACTTCCAGATAATGAAATACTAGTTCTACATCTACACACGCTGCAGTCTCTTCTCCTAATTACCCCATCGATAGTATCCCCAAACACATTATAATGACTCACACATGGTCTACATCTAATTAAGTCTATATCTTCATGATAACTTTTCGGTAGCCGATTCCAAATATATTCTAAATCTAAGCTTCTAACATTCCACATTAAATATGTTTTTGGAATATAAACTAAGTCACTATCTTCCACCGCGGCAAATGATCCATCAACTTCATATCGCCTTATCACACTACCTACCCTACTCACAACATAATTTGTCATGAGAGTCCACACACAACCCATTTCAAAGATTATAATGTTACTTTTATTTTTGTCTTTTTATTCTCCTCAATAAACTTATGCAATCGTTCCACATTACTTAGAGCGCACACCACATAATTACCAACGTGGAAACTACAACTTGCTTCTCCCTTCCTTATTTTTTCCGCATCGACTAAATCAATTATTCGTTTATCTATAATGCACTTCAAAAATTCCAATTTTTCTCTTCCTTTAACAAGCACAATATCCACTCCTCTACACAACCGTTTAATTACTTCATCAAAATCACTCGCTGATGCATAACCGTCTTCCCACTTTAACCCGTGATGATGACTGAATGCATATCTCGCTACACGCTGATCTTCTTCAGTTAATACACCGAAGCTCAATACCGGTTTAAACACAAAATGACTCCTCCTAAATTCACTATCACAAGTGGCCAATTCTTTTGGCATCAAACTGTAATTATTAAACCGATACCATTGAAAATCTATTATGATATATTTTCTATCTGTCAAGTAGGAGCTCCACATTTTTGTATCTGTCAACTTCAATATCTTTCACCACCAAACAAACTTCTCGTACTAACACCAACTTCGAACTGAATCTACTACTTATACAACACCACTTTAAATATTAGTTCTCTAGTACTGTCGCTGTACCACCTTATTGAACGGTGAGTATTGATACAATTTATTGTGCAAAATCAAGCAATATAGAACCGTATCCTTTGGCACATTATCTTTCGTACTAAATTCTATTCTAACCTCCACACCACTTCTATGCATTGCATCTTCCTGATGTGAGCAATCTATGCCAACTAATGGGCACAACTTAAAATTATTTAATTTAAGCATCGGTTCACTATATTCGTGACCATAATAAGATTGTTGAAACCTAGAATACATATTGTATAACACTGCTACTCGATTATCATCAAAATCAACTCTGACATTTTCATATGGGTATCTTTTACCATTTAAATAAACAGTCATATCAGTTAAATTAATGGCATCAAATCTACTCATATTTGCTTCTATTTTTCCTTTCTTCCCTGTCTGAAAACCCAAAATTATATATCTTGGCGTTTCTAAATGTGGAGCTGTTTTAATGGCCCAACTATGTTTAGTTGTCTCGGGAATTCCTGGATTTTCATGAATTTCCCAACCTCTAAAGAACATTTCCATTATATGATTCTTCGTAATTAACTTAGTTAAAGCCAATTCCTGGCTCATCCCAACCTTAACATGTGGTATCCTCCACACAATAGAATCAATTATTAACTTAATATTCTCCGTGGTAACTGAATTCAATATGACATCATTATCATCAGCACATCTTTTTAAAACTAATTCCTGGGATACATTCATAATAACTTGCTTAAAGTCTTCTGCAAATCCCATTAACATCTTCAATGGGATACAAAAACTAAAATTCCCTTTGTTATCTAGCACTGGAGCCTTCCCCACCGCGAATTCCCAACCAGAATTTTCCAATTGATTAGCATAACTTGGGCTATATGAGAAATATCCTTTCATAGTTGATGTTATACCAACATTTCTCACTTCATCCACCTCCACTCCGCTAATAACATATCTAATATTACTAAACATAAAAGCTCCTGCATTATGAATTAAAAATGCTGTAGCACTATTCTTACTCTCATCACTTGCCAGACGTAACTTTCCCTCAATTAATAGTTCAGACTCTGATGGTAAAGTATATCTATCTATTTCCGGTACCACAATCCTGATCTCGTCATTATTCCCATATTTTGGAGAACCAAATGGTATGTGATTGTGAAATTCCATCTCAACGATAGAATTATCGACACGCACCTTCCTTAAAACATCCAAAACTTCCATATCTATTGAAAACTTGATGCAAACAGTCTCGTTAAACTTATCACGATCGAGTCTTTTCTTACACTAAATTTAATCCTCTCTTTATTCCAATTATTAACTTATAATCCCCATACCACAGTTGCTCGAAGATTTACTTTATCTACACCAAAACTTCATACCCTATACCACTCAAGAAACTCCTATTTTCATTGGTTAATCGATTACGCACCCTCACCCCACCAACTACCCGCCATAACTTATTCATTATTTTGTATCTGCAATTCCCTCCCCTAGTGCGCAGTTTATTAAAGACGCTACTCCTCATTTGTAATTATTTAACTTTAAACTGTTCCACAACACAATACTGAATATCCCAGTCTGCTACTGCGTATATCAATTACACGTCCGACCCTATCTTCGTCTCTACAAATAATATTGGTCTATTATTAATATCCCCACTAAAATATTGAAGGCGCTCTTCTCCAAACTCAATTAATTCGCCTCAACCTTAAATATATGGTCAATTCCTCACCTCTTAAATCAATAAGTTGTCCGGTCTGATCTACAGCTTGAATAATAATTTGAGATAATACATTAGTGTTCACGGGCATATAAATTTTATCTTGTGGAACCTCTATTATTTTATAACCAGGTGCAACATTGGGATAAAAGTGATATAAAACATGTGATAATTCACCGTTAATATATGATCCTTCAACCACGTTACACATAATATCGATAGCACTTACTCTATTTATATCGACCACCTTATCGCTAATTACTGTTTTATTGGCTAGTATAACTTTCTTATTAAAACCTAATAAAGGACCAATTGAATTATCTATTGAAAAATTAACATCAACGGAAGCCTTCATATGCACCTTCATAGTATTACTATTGGCATCCAAAGTAAAATAATTTTTACCACCTTCATTGGCTTGTAGTTTCTCATTAATGTATTTCTCCAAATCTTGAATATCATAAGTTCCAACTGGAATAATTATATCTGTCCAATCAAAATCCATTTTGTCCAGTGATTCAGTATATCGAAATACATTGTTTGTAGATGTAACATTAGGAACAGTATTATATGTTTGCAAACTTATCATGCACATTTCATATTCACCATCTAAGTATATTGGGGGATTTAAGACACAATCCACAACTGATCCCTTCCCAGATATCACTAAAGCCATATTACTGATACTTCCATTACTATCTCTCCCCATTTTAACAAGAATTTCACACCTCTTTCGTATAATACTACACACCAGTACTAGTTCCTATTTCACATAGGTTACTCAATAACACCCTTCAGAAACAATAAACACAACTGACCACAGTTTTCACTGTTAATACTCTGATATCTTCTATAATTATAACATATAACACCACCACCATTCGATAATAAATACTTTTCCACTTCAACTGCTGGTCTTAAATCACCGTAACTATCAAAATATTCGACCACATCATTATTTTTTTTGTATGCTACCCAATGAGTACCTCCCCCAATGTCATCATCCAAGTTAATTATCCCTTTCTCATTTTTATATATAAGTCTAGGTAAAACGTCTCTACTAAATATACCCCGAAATTTTCCAATTCTCCACCTTTTAACATACTTCCACAAATCTATTTCTGTTAAAGGCCTGCGAGGTAAACTACTTAATCGTTTTTTGAACCCTTACTATTCGGCAAATAAACTCCACAACCAGTTCTATATGGTTTTACGTATAAACCACTTCCCACAGATACACCACAACCTTGCTTATATGGTTTTACATATAAACCACTCCCAGATTTTGACTCCATAGCCAAATTATGTCGTTTTGCTTCTTCCAACTGATCCCTTCCAGTTTTTGCAGATGTTACTGCTTTGGCAATTGCCGCAGCACCCCCACCCAACGATCCCAAAGCACCTAATGCTGCGAATAATGGAATTAATGGTAAAAATCCACCTTTTCTCGGTATTGGAATTACTCTAGACTTTGGAAATTTTATTTTCTTCCCCGACTTCATTAAACTCTGATATGCAACTCTCGCATTTTCTAAAATACCTTTTTTCCTCCCAATTCGTCTTATAGCATTTCGAGCATTCTTCATCGCTTGCAAAAATGATATAGCTCCACCTTTTCTACTCCTCATATACTTTCTACCCTTACCTTTCCTTATATCTTTACGTCGTATCCTCGAACCCATACCCAATTTCGTTTTAGCTTTCATAGCAATGGTAACCACAGTAGCAGCTAATCTTTCTCCTACACTTGCGTCTTTACTTTTCACTCGTTCTACGGCCTTTTTATACAATTTCTCATCCGCTTCGTGCCTCTTTAATAAATCCTTTGACTGAGCATAAGATATATCATGCTCTTTACAAGCCTCATCCAAAATATTGACACCCTTATCACCCCTCTGTAATCGTTCTTCTAATTTCGTCCCTGGACCACAAAAACTATAACCCGGTATATGCAACTCTACTGGTAATTTATTAATCACGGTATTCAGTAACCCACTACCTTTCCTTCTTACTGTCCGATTTGAACTACCACTTTTCAATACCATCACAACCTTTTAGTGCAATCTTATTGATCTTTCTCATGAATCAACAACTTGTGAAATGACAAACAACACAACGCCAATGCGGTTTATAAATATATACTCAATTTAGCTTGCTTATTAAATCTATAGACAGTATTATATAGCTAACTCCTATATCTAATAATAAAAAATAACAATAATTTAATTTTTTTATTATCAAACTGTACAACTTTTTCCATTATTCATTCTTAAATAATTCACATCATTTGATAATTTCTTTGGCCAATATGTGACTAACTCCCTTAGTATGCATACAAATTCTGACACAACTCCATGATACATTTTCGTTATTGTCAATTCTATTTCTTCATCACTTTCAGCTAAACTTCGCACCACATTATTATACCATACATTATATTGCATGCCTTCTAAAACTGCCAGACGACACTTTAATATTCCCTTCAATCGCAACAATTCCAACAACCCTTCATATGCCAAATACACATATTCCCCACCTTTTTCTATCTTCACAACTGCTGTCGACCCGTCGATTACCTCTCGCGATATTCGCATATGCATCCCGCAAATTGTAGGAAACACTGCATTCTTACACTCGAATCGTTCCCTCAACCGTACTATCTCTTCAATTAACCAACCCCATTCCATTACGTTCAAACACACACACTGCTTCTTTACACCAACAAGCTTTAACATGCACTCCATATTCTGCAATGGGGAGAAACCAATGCTTATCCATTTGGAATGACTTTTATTTAAAAAGAAAAACCTCTCTCCTACTAATGGCACTTCCCAAATTGGTTCCCTCATATAACTTTCCATGAACTTTTCAGCGGTTGATACCTTTCGTCCAAAATCACCATTCACAATATATGTTTTGGGATCACTCATCCCATTTAATAATTCTTCAAATCTGGGATCCAACTCAATATCTCTCCAAAACGCTTCCTCAGCATTCTCCCCTTCCTCCAAATCACTTCTTTCCACAATATGTTGGGAACAGGATGGTTTTTCCATCACAGCAACCTTACGTTTAGACATACTTGTTAATACTAACAATTGTTTCGAATAATCTCCCTTTATATGCAATACCAATAACCCCTACCTACAATTATGTGCAAAAACCAACCCGATGTGCTAGTCGTTGCAACCTCATTTATTTTTATAGAACCTCCTCGGAACATTTTTATAGAACCTCCTCGGAACATTTTTATTGATAAATGAAGATAATCTTTAGTATATAAAATATATTATTTAAATCATATTTAATGTTTTAGTTTTTTCTTTTTCGGTATTCTAAATTTTCTAAATTGTTGGGTAATACTCTTTTTACAAACTGAGCAATTTCTCTTTGAAGGGGCTGGACCGTCAATTTGTTCCTCACCGGTATTATAGTGTCTAAAACACGGTCGATATTCTTCTAGTTCAATTTGTTTGTCAGGTGAAATTAAATGCCAGAACTCCTCTATCCATTCTGGGGCTACTTTCGTTTTAAATAAATCTAATGGAATATACTCTATTAGATTTGTTTTAATACCAGATAGATGACCATAATTTTCATAAACAAACTTGACTGCTTCTAATATCAATTCTAGGTGTTGAGACATTTTGTTTAAAAGTATTAACATTCAAGATCAATGAGACTAACAATTGTTTCGAATAATCTCCCTTTATATGCAATACCAATAACCCCTACCTACAATTATGTGCAAAAACCAACCCGATGTGCTAGTCGTTGCAACCTCATTTATTTTTATAGAACCTCCTCGGTTATGTAACCTCACCTAGCTTTACGTCGTCTCAAGGTCAAGGTTGTCATAAGCTTGAGGTCAAGGTCAAGGTCAGAGCCTCCTCAATGGCCTTGTTGCTGCAACCTCCCTCCGCCTCAGCCGATTCTGGAACCTCCTCGGAGTGACCTTGACCTAACATACACCAAGGTCAAGGTCACTCCGAGGAGGTTCCAGAATCGGCTGAGATCCTCTACTCACCCCCAGTTAACGTGCAACACTTGCGGGAAATTTTACCGCTGTGTTGGAGAAGAGTGTCACAAGAACACATTAATAATTGCATTATGAGTATGCCCCGAAGATGTACAGCTGTGAGAGATGTCCGTGGCCATTATACACGATTTTAGAATTAATAGTTACAGAAAAATGTTTATTTTAGCTATTGTTAAAAATGTTGCTTATTTCATTTTTGATCATTTCTTAGTAATCTAAGGATTTTTCTGAATAAATATACTTGAAAATTTTACATTGTTGTGTACAATTATGTATCTAATATAATACACTACAAATATTTACCCATACTATCTAAAAAATACAAAAAAAGTAAAAATTCCTTATTCATTTTTGGGTAGTTTATTAGGTCTGTTGAAAACCCATGTCATATTTTTTATTTTTTAGAACACATGAATAAAATTTCAATTGTTAAATTATTTCTTCAAAATTCTGGAAGTAGAGTTAAATACCATTATACTTATGATATATGTAAAGTTTTTATTGTTCATACTGTATGTGCAAACTAGAAAGATGTCTTACAAAATGCATTTGGGAAACTGACTTTTGTATGAATTTCAAAATGAATGAAAGTATTTTGCAACGGAAAATTTATGTAGTGTTCTTGGAGTGAATTTACTTCGTGTGAAGTTTCAGTTTAAATGATGAATCTCTTTTTGGCCAACCTCTGAGATCTTACTATGAGTTTAAAGAAAAATTTGTATTCAACATTAGTGGCACTTGTAGAAATATTTAACGTATCGCATTCGACAGTTCTAGGACAAGGATTTGTTTTGAAATATATTATTACCGTATGCCTTAACGGAGTAAAACATAATGAATCAAGAAATTTGTTTATTGTTAATGGTATAATGGTATATAATTTATCTGATTATATAACACTTGTATAAATTCATGATGGCAAATTGGTCCACGGGCGCAGACATAATAATAACTCATGGCTTGCCTAAGCCCCCTATAATTGGCGTCAAGCTGTTGGGGAAAGACATGATTTATTATTATTAAACTTGAATTTGTTTATTGAATAATGTAATTTTATACATGACAACTTCTTATATATAAATATGACATGAATATACTATCATATATAATTTAAGATCCTTTGAAAAAGGCAGTAATTGCCGAAACATGTAAGATTTGAGTTATTTTAAATATATGTATATTAAAGTAAAACAGACCTTAAATCGACGACTAACTAAATCTGCTATAATATACAAAGGTCAAGAAATAATGATCTGTATATATATACAGTGTGTTGCCGAATAGGTGTCCCAATAGGAAAAACATTTTCATTGTAGATTTATGAAAAAAATATTCTTTATTAATGTTTTTGCTTGATCGAAGATACACAAATAACACTAGACTTTTAAAATAAATTTCTTGGGCCATCTTGTGCCCATATAAGTGTGACAATATTAAAGTATTTTTTTTAAATGAGGCATCCTGTATTTTTTGCACATTTAAGTTAATGTTAATGCACTTTATCAATTCCCAAAAATTTATTTTATTAGTTCTGGTATTTTAGGAGAAATAAATTAAAAATCATAAAAAAAAGTTTACTGACTAAAAAAAGAAAATAAAAACATTAGAGAATTTTTTAAACATGATTAAATTAAGTATTCAAACACTCTACCATTTTGTTGTAAACACATATTTAACCTGTTTGTTAAAGACCTATTTACATTTTCTAACGTTAAAGGAGTAATTGTATTAAAAGCTTCTCTTATTCTTTCCCGCATGTTTTCTGGTGTAGCTGGGGGTATTCGGTAGGCAAGATCTTTAACGTATCCTCTGCTACGATTTGCATGTCGAGCTTGAAAGTAGAAAAAATGAAAGAGGAAAATGAAGAAAAAAAAGGAGTAAACCCTGGAACCGACCCGGTCTCGGCGATGGATCCGCCCAACGTCTTGCCAACGGCCAGCCGACTTCTGAGGCTGCTTCAGCTCAGGGGTGGGGAGACCCAGAGGTACTTGCACGAAAAAGAGACCTAAAGTGGTGGTTAAGGGCGCCACCGAATTTATGCCGCTGGACGTCGCAAACTCGGAAATATGGCAATCAAAACAGGCAAGTCGCGCTGGATAGTGAGCCAGTTCCCCGACCGAAACCCGCTCCACCCCAGAGGAACGAGAGAAGAGACAAAAAGAAACTACGTAGCTACCAAGAGATATGTATAATAAGGAAGTAACGCAAAGGCATAAAAATTTTAATGTTACAATTTGCCTGAACAATGGTGTATAATTTCAAAAATATTTTAAAAAAATGAAATAATGAAGTGACCAATGGCCTTGTTAGGGATAAAAAATATAACTCTGAGTCTGTGAGCTGCGAATTATTATGCTACAATATTATAGAGTGGCTGAAGGCCTTATTTCGCCCTAAAAAGAAAGCAAATACGTATTCTTTCCTTTTTGTCGGTTCACATGGTATACGGATTTCAAAATTCCGTCGTACTAAACCTAACTTAATTTACAAAATTAGGTTTAATGAGTAATAATAAATATATATGTGTAATATTAGTAATAAAGTTTGAAATATATGCTTACAAAATTAGGTTTAATGAGTAATAATATATACCGTGTGCACAACGTCGTGCGATCGATGGATATATAAGTAATGACTGGCCAACCGCAAGTATATTCGCCTTGCTTGAACACAATGAGCGACTGATAGGAATATTCAATGTGTTAGAGAGAGATTATTTGATTCGTACTTAGATCGTATGTAGAATGTGTTGGATAAAGAAATGGAACGCCCGTACAGTTAGACAGTAGAACAGATTGAATATACTCTCTCAAACCTAACCACATAAACTCGCTATTCGTCTTTGTCTTATTACATTGTGGTAGATCAATCACTCCCCGGCGTTCATACGGTATATATACATATGTGTAAAATTAATAATAAAGTTTGAAAGATATGCGACGTATGAAACTCAAATTGTCACATAAAATACACAAAATAAAAGTATGTTGACATTAAAATTTTACCTTGGTTCGTGAAGTGCTTAGAAAAAAAAAATTGAGAAAATCTGAAGAAAGAAAAAGACCAATAAAGAAACTGGCCACGCGACACAGGATATTTCGTAGGGAAACACCTGGGCGTTTTTTTAAGCTGATTAAAAGTTAACTAAAAATTATAGTAAAGACAATGAAACAGATAATAGATTGAAAGAAATGGTGACGATTAGATAAGTAAAAGATATAGTAGCTTATCTGCGGAGTTCGAAGACGTCGGCTCCGTTTTCCTGGATAAAGCGTCTCTAACGTTGCGGAATGAGCTGATGTAAGTCGCCCGTCAATTGAAACTCTCAGGCGATTCGCCCGTCGATTGACACCATCAGATGAAACGTTTAATGGCTTTGTAAATTATTTACGAGGTAATGGTTAACGTTTGTTTTTCCCTATTCTATCACTTAATTCCTCCTAGGCAGATATCGCCTAAGCAATTAATTACGGTATCATTAATCAATTAAACCCCATATGGGGCCATAATTCTTAAAAAATTACACCGCATTGATTAATATCAAGATCAGCTAACTTACGTCTCTTGCAAAGAGAGAGTGTCGTACGTTTTGAAAAAGCAAGTACTGAGGTACGAGAAAAAAAGAAAAAACTTAAAAGAAATCAAATATATTAATAAATAAAGGACTGTCGAAACCTATACAGGTAGGTTCGTTGGAAATGGAGCAAAATATAATAAAGAGAACATTAATTTATTACAAAATAATCGTTACGATGCGTGGAGCGTTACGGACACGTAACACCTCATAGGAAATAATCAAGTTTAGTCAGATCTGGTTATCTTGCAGGCCGCAGAACAGGTCCTTGTCTTTCAATTCAGCGGCCTGGAAACTTTTCATTCAAAGTATGTCAACTTCAATACTAAAATGAGCAGGCGCTCCGTCTAACTGGAACCACATTCTTCTTAATAGCATTAACAGTATATTTTCTAGAAGATTATCAAGATAGTCTAAAAATCTTTGAAAAATATCCCCATTAAGATGACCATAAAAAAAATGCGGTCTCTAATTATGCCTCCCCAGATATTTACACTTCACCTGTATCGCCGGTCAATTTCCCTTGTAAAATTTGGATTCACATTGGCGTAGTAATGTAGATTATGCCTGTTCACATAACCATTATTGTGGAAAGTCGCCCATTGGTAAACAATACAGTATTAAAAAACCGTACATCTTCTCGAATTCGAGCTAGACCCCTATTACAGAAATTTATCCTATTTTCAAAATCTTGGCCATGAAGTGGATGGAACTTATGCTTTTTCAAAATGCTGTTAACAGAAGTTTGATCTATGTGCAGCAAATCACTAATGTCTGCTGCTAATTAATTTTCTTCATTTACTACGGGCTTTACTCTATCATGCTTTTCATATTTAAGTGTCCCAGTCCTGTCAAATCTATCCATCAATCTTTGAAATGATCTTGCATCTGGGTGCCTTCTATCAGGAAACCTCTCGTCGTGTACACGGGATGCTAGAAGACAATTCTTTAAGCATTCTCCGAGGATATAAATCATGTCAATTGATTCTTGGATCGTATACTTCATTTTTATTATAAAAGAAAGGATAATAAAAAATGTTTTTTTCCTGCCTGGTTAATAAAACTTATTCAAACAAACATGTTTTGTGTTAACACTTTGTCTCTACAGCTTACCGTTAACGAGTTATGCGCAGAGGCAGAATGAAAAATTTTCAAAAATTCATTTCACCCAGTCAGTGTTTTTTCGTCGAAAAAAAATTGCGTTGTACATACTTATATGTCATGTACATGTTCCTTAAGTGTTATAATTTTTTGAATTTCCGGGTTCGGGATCTTCCCTTGTTAGTCATGATAAGAGTATTTTAAATAAGTTAGTCTGACTATTAATAAACTTACGTTGTTGTCTTACGTATTAAAGTGAATTATTTGCAATTCCAAAAATAAAAATAATCTTCGACCTCTTTAATTTATGATATTAATGATATAGAATTTAATATACGTAGACTAAAATACGTATTATTATTTCTACGAAATTATTCCTTTGAATGAGGTCAAAGAAATGTATTTTCGATTTGGAAAAGTGCTATTACTTTCAGAGTGGTTTACTATCGTATAACAGATGTATTGATATTGCCTACGTAGGTACATAACAAGTGTTCATTTGAAAAGTCAATCTAGTAGCATGTGATTTACTGAGAACATTTTGAAGTACATATGTCGTAAATTAAAATTTACTACTTAACCTACGAAGTCGTATATTTTGACAGTTTCATACATACAAATAAATAACAAATGTGATTGACATTATAAAATGTCATTTGGATTTACGTTTACGGAACAACAAACACATATTAATATCTTAAAAAAGGTATATAACCCCTTGCCACAATTATTAATAGTATCCTAAATACGTATTTCGACAACTAAGTTGTCATCATCAGTAGGTAAAAACCACTAATTAAAAAGTCGCACATGGGGCACAGTAAAGCTAGAAAACCGCTCACGCAACAACTACTTTACACCGCGTCCACGTATAGACTAATTTAACATGCGAATCTAAACTACGAAAATATCGAGAAACACTTACTTCTTAGGGAAAGGCATCCACATCTGTTTATTCTCCGAGTTGAAATATCTCGACCGAAGGACCGACAAACATTTCATTCTAAAGGGAACGGCACTAAACATGTCCTAATAACTTCAATTTTAAAACGACGATGACACAATTATGGTAATACAAATGAAAAGAGACAACTGAAAGCAATCGGTGATTTATCGCTATTCATGGAATATTGTTTATTCTTCGCGATATGTATACTTTCATAAGCATCAAGTTCGCGGGGTTTATTAATTCCTTTGACCAGCTTCAACCCTGTAATCGACACATTGTGTAGTGTACTTAAAGCGTGGTTGGCAACGTTTGATTTATCCGGTCTATTGTATTTAATATGTGACATGTGTTCGTTTTGTTTGGCCTATATATTTCAAATTACAATCCTCGCAACTGATTTCGTATATACCTGATTTCGAATTAGAATTAGATCTATCTTTCGTATTCCCTAGGAGACTTTTGATAGTATTTTCGGACCGAAATGCAACCTGGAGACCTCTTTCTTTCACAACTTTATTAATGTTTTTCGTGACGGGGTGGTATGGTAAACACATGTACTTTTTCTCCTGGTTACTTTGAGACATCAAACTTGTGGATTCGCGGATTGTATTTTTTATTTTTGTTTTTCTAATTAATTAATTTATTGATTATTTCTATGTCAAAGCCATTGTATGTCGCAATATTTTTAATGAAATCCAGTTCTATTTTATATCTCTCTTTTGTTAACGGAAAATTTAGTAACCGATTGACTAAGAAATTAAAGGAAGCTGTCTTATGTTGATAACTATGATTTGAATCCGCGGTGATGAATCTATTAACATTGGTTTCTTTCCGGAAAATATCGATTTCTATTTTATGTTTATTCCTAATCAGTAAAGTATCTAAAAATGGTATCTTACCATTGTGTTCCTTTTCTACTGTAAATTTAATCGTCGGAAATTTCAAATTTAATTGATTAACGAACATGTCTAATTCGCATTTCCGTGTATCAAAAATCGCGAGAATGTCATCTACATACCTAATCCAAACTCTCGGGAAATATTTAGCGTTATTTTTAAATTCTACTTCAAATTGACTCATGAATAAATTGGCTATGAAAGGAGATAGGCAGTTACCCATTGTTGTGCCTTGTTTCTGTTCATAAAATTTTTCTCCTACTTGGAAACAATTTTGCGTCATGCACAGAGTTGTCAATCTCATGTATTCTTTTATTTTTGAAGGTTCAATATTATTTTTGTGGAGTAGTTGTTGCGTGAGCGGTTTTCTAGCTTTACTGTGCCCCATGTGCGACTTTTTAATTAGTGGTTTTTACCTACTGATGATGACAACTTAGTTGTCGAAATACGTATTTAGGATACGATTAATAATTGTGGCAAGGGGTTATATACCTTTTTTTTTTTACTTAACCACAGTCTCCAAAGTAAGAATTTTTACATATTAATATATTTGCGTCTTATTCTATCAAAATTTCAAAGTAACCTAGATTGACTTTTCAAATGAACACTTGTTATATAAGTTTGCAAATTATTGGTGAAATAAAACAATTAGAACATGTATTCTGTAATCTCTTCAGGTTTCGCAATTTGCAAAAAGCTGATTATAATAAGAGCTACTTTGATTTGTCTATAACAGATAGGTCCTTTCGTGAAAACCATCGTAACGTCAATACGGCTGTTCAGGATTTTTATAGGACAATATATTTTATCTTATTGTTCTGTTCGTAAATTTTGTTTAAACCATAAACATCATATCCTCCTTGATTTTCTATTAAGAAAAAATAAAGTTAAAATCTTATTTAAAAAAAATGGAAATTCACTCAATCCAATTATAAACATGAATTCCAAAGAGTCCGTAGATTAGTGAAAGCTGACATCAATTTAGATTTTAATTCATATATTCACAGAACTGATTAGGGCTTATCACGGATCCATAGTCCTTCCAAAAAAGGGGGTGTTATTGGAATTCCTGGTAGACTTCATGATTCTACTAATGAATACAGCGATTCAACTTATATTGTCAATGCTGCTTTTGCCATAACGTTTTCTAATTTTTTCAAAGCTCCGTGTTATGCATATGTGCAAAAATGCCAAAAGTTATATTATGATCCACTCTGGAGAAAATAGTTACCTTTTCATTTTTCATTTTTATTTTTGGCTTTATTTTTCAGGTTTAGTTTTTACATCTTTGTAATTTAGTTATTATTGTTATTCTTTTATGGCACACATTGGTGTGTTTAGTTTCTATTAATAATTTTTCTTTATTTGCATTTTTATACATATAATTCCATAATGCATGCACTGATGGTTTTTGGTATGGAATGATTTTTTTATTAAAGGTCAGATTTTGAATTTATTTGCGGATTCTAATCAAGACATCATGGGAGTTTGTTTGAAATTAAGTGTAATTAGTTGTCATGAACAATTACACGGTTTAGTAGCGCGTTTCTAGTGTTACGCATTATTTGTGTACAGAATTCGTTGTTGCGACGTTGTCTGTTTATGATCGACGAGGCTCATTTTTATCTAAATGGCTTCGTTAATATACAAAATTTTAGATATTAGGTAACAATCAACCATTGTCAACTTCACGAACGAACACTTCCCACAACAAAAGCAATGGTTTGGTGTACGCTATCAGCTATGGAAAAGATTGGAACATATTTTTTTGAAGAGAACAGGCATAACGTAGCAGTAACATCGGGAAGATATTGTCACGTGATTGATAATTTTTCCAATCACGATATGCACTACTTCATGGTAATTATTGGTTTCAGCAGGATGGAGTAACGAGACAGACGACGAGAATCAGTAGTGATATGTTCCCCGCCCGTTTAATTTCTCGCAACGGGGACATAATCTGGCTTGATTTAACAGCGCCAGACTGTTTTCTATGGAGATATCTAAGAAGTCGTGTGTATAATAATTAGGGACCGGACACGAGAGGCCGATGACTTATCGCCCACGGGCGTACTATTGAAAATTAGTATTTTGAACGAGTTTTTAATTTTATTTATATAATTGGAAAACAAACGGATGGTGATCTATCAAATACGAAATACATTTTATTTGTTCATTTTGTAGTTAAAGTTGAGTAAAGGAGTATTAATATTAACTACCAATACTTTCTCAAGGTTCTGTTCTGTAAAATTTGTTGTCTTTAAATACAATACATCCTTGTAGATAGAAAACGTCCTTTATACATCGCAACTGGTTATAGGTGCATACTGGAAATATTCCTTTATTTCAACGTATTTAGCAGTATGATTTTGAGGCATTGTCGCCATACATAATTGCCGCAATATTGTTAAATCTGGATTTCTATTAAAAACTGCGTCTAACTTTTGCCGAAGGCCTCATCCGAAGTCCCTTGGAATATTTTTGAAATTATTAATAGCCACATCTAATGTGGTTAATCCATCATTTAATTTGAGATTTTTATTTTCAAAACAAGTGATTAGTTTTGGGAATTTTCCAAAGCGTTCTTGAAGAAAGTACAACTGCTTTTTCAAATTTGGAATTTGTATTAGTTCCTTGCACTCAGAAATACTTCCAGCATCGTCATTTAAAAATGTAACGAAATTTTGTAAACTATCATTAAAACTAGTAGCTTCCAACCATGTTCCCCATCTAGTTATTACTGTAGAGGGAGGTGGTGATAAAGATGGAAGTTTGTCCCCGTAAAGAGCTACTCTCAATGGTGCTTTTCTTTTTTAAAAGTGGATACAAGTCTATCAACTTCCGAAAAGGTGTCTCTGATATATTCGCAGATTTTGTAGAGATCATGTGCTACATAAGTAATATGCAGCATATTAGGATATGTTTCCTTTAATAGTCTGCCTGTTTTTAACATATATAGGTGTCACTGACAAATGAAAGTATTTTTTCTGTGTGCCTGTCTTTCGAATGACGCATTTGGTGCATAATCTCGTAAATGGTTTTAGCTACTGTTTCCGCCTCAACTGTATTTATAACTTTTGTTGGTATTATATATGCGTTATATGGAATAGTTGGAGGTAGTACACCAGCTACAACATTTACCAGACAGCGTCCTAATATATCGACAGTTTTGTCGACACTTATCTATAGGTACTGATTTGAAAGATGGCTTTTAATGCGTTCTACTGCTTTCATGTAGCACTTAGAAACATAACATTTGCGTAAGGTGGATTCATCAGGAACATTTCGACCAGTATATTTTTGGAGAAATGTTTTGAAGCTGGGATTGTTAAGTTTATTTAATGAAGTATTTGCCGCCATTAAAGTTTCACAGAGTTCTTCGTTAAAATTGTCAGATTACAACGGATCTAATTTCGATGTATGGGTTTGCGATGCTAAGTGACGTTTTGCGTGCGATATCTTGGACTTTTTTAACGATATTTTACAGACTTTGTAATAAATTTCGGAATCACTGGCAATCCACATACAATCAGTTTGACCCTTAATCCAACTCGCCATTGCTTCACGATGCCATTATCGACGTTGTTCCATATCATATTTGAAAAAGTAACTTAAACAATGTTCGAGATCTAAATAAATGAAAATTAAAAATGTATCCGTAAAAAGTATGTAATTAACAGTTATAACAATGAAAAAGAAAACTAATTCACTGTACTTTCTGTATCTTACGAAATATAAACTAAGAAATAAAATAAATTATGATGTTCTATCTACACTCATGAAGAAAGGAATTTAACTATAAAATTTCAGTAGTTGCATCACAATTCAATGCCTAAAAACAGAATCACGGTTAACTGAATGAATAGTGCTATTCTGTTTATATGGTCCATCGTAATTTCGGCCTCTCGTGTCCGATCCCTAATAATAATAAACCGCGTATTCTTGAAGATCTTAAAGAAAACATTGTAAACGGAATTTAAGCGATTCCACTGGAGATGTTGGGCAGAGTGATGGATGATTTCTTCCGATGGCTAGAAGAAGAATGTGTAACAGGAGTCCACCTACGCAATTCAATTTTTAAATTAAAAAAAAACTCCCAAAGTTATAGATCAAGATGTTGTCGTTGTAATTTTTTTAATGTTTAACCGATAAAAATTTTGGAATTCTCTGTATAAAATCGTACTGTATTAATTATTAATCTGTGATTTTATTTATTATATAATTTTTTACCCGATAATTGGATTACATTGATCTGTTAGGTGAAGTAAATGTTATTATTATTTTTATAAAACCCAATATTATATGACATCAAATTTGATAGCAGAGGCATAACAATAGACACGTAGTTTACAGTCAGCGCAAGTAATAATTATTACCATGAAATATTCAGTTTACATCCTACACTCGTTTCTGTTTTTATTTCCATCACATAATTATTTGATCGATATGAATGACGATATCTTTTGATGTTCTACACGATAAAATATCAAGTTGTGTTTATATTGATTTGAGGAATATCAGAGTGGAATAAGTGATATGAAGTAATAGGTAAACAATTTCGTAAAGTGTATTAACAAGATATTTACCTTGACATTTGAACTTTCTAACGTAGATGAGATAAATTTAGCACAGAATATAACAGGAAACAAATATATATATATATATATATATAATAACTTCGTGACCTTGGTATGATATGGTAAACCTAATCAGTAGGCGATTAAAGGTCTGTATATTACTTCAAAATATATGTATTTAAAAAACTCTACATGTTTCGGCAGTACGCCTTTATCAAGAGATAAAGGCGTACTGCCGAAACATGTAGAGTTTTTTAAATAGATATATTTTGAAGTAATATACAGACCTTTAATCGCCTACTGATTAGGTTTACTATATATATATATATATATATATATATATGGTAAACTTAATAAGTCGACGATTAAAGGTCTGGTTTATTACTTCAAAGTATATATATATTTAAAACAACCCTACATGTTTCGGCAATGATGCCTTTGTCAAGGATATAAAAAATATAAATGACAGAATATTCTGTCATTTATATTTTTTATATCCTTGACAAAGGCATCATTGCCGAAACATGTAGGGTTGTTTTAAATATATATACTTTGAAGTAATAAACCAGACCTTTAATCGCCGACTTATTAAGTTTACCATATCATACCAAGGTCACGAAAATATTATATATATATATATATATATATATATATATATATATATATATATATATATATATATGAGTTAAATTATATATATATTATTATATATATAATTATATATATATGTATATATATATATAACAAGGATATATTTTATATCCTTGATAAAGGCATCATTGCCGAAACATGTAGGGTTGTTTTAAATATATATACTTGGAAGTAAACCAGACCTTTAATCGCCGACTGATTGAATTTACCATATCATACCAAGGTCACGAAAATATTATATATATATATATATTGTTATATTACGAGCTTTAATATATTGAATAAAATGTTAATTACTGTTATAACTGCCCCAAAACGTTGGGCTCTAAATGATATGTTACGAATATGTTGATAAATAAAATTGTTTCTACGTACGGTATAATAAAATGAATGAATGTCATAAAAAAAAAAGTCATGTAAAATTCAAATTGGGCTCATTCAATACTTATCTGTTTTATTATCTTCGGCTAGCTTCTTTTTCTCTTCAGGGCTAAGGTAGGTTCACTTCCTTCCACTTTTACTTCCTTTACGTAATTTATTAAGTTGGGAACGGAACAATATCTCAAGTATATTACAAAAAAACAAAGTAAAATATTGACAATTAACTTTATTAGGGATAAAAGATTTTGCAAAGTTTGAGAAATTTATATTAATAATTTCGTGACACACAAGTAATATTAAGTGAGACACACTCGACGGTTGGTATTCGTACAGTATAATAATATGGTGTAAGACAGGTGCAATAATGTGTTGTCTTAGTAAAATAGTTTATAACAGTGACATGGCATCAAGTTTTACAAATACAAATAGTAGATGCCAATATTTAAATGAGTTGACTAAAGATTACAGTGGTAAAATATCGATGAAAGTAATATAAATAGTTAGTTATGGAATAACAAAGTAAAGTTCTAGAAATGTACATGCGCAAGAAAAAAATGGCGCGGGAAATTTTGTTAAAATTAGCAAAAACCTGGATCTTCGTATATAACCTCCGTTGCTTCTTGCGCCTGTGTTCTGGAGACGTCTTCACAACGGGAAACGGGAGAATGTTTCTGCTACGGTCCCTCGGGATCACTTGAAATTTGTTGAAATCTCCAAGTCCGACTGCGTCTTGAGCGAATGACCGATTTCGATCGTTCAACGATGTGGGTCAAGCTACGGTGAGATTTTTATGGCGGTAAAAATCTTTAAAAATTCGTAAGTCTCGGACTATTTGGTCGGCGGCTGTTAAATTTTGTCCACAGGTGGTTTGTAGGTAGGTGTAACGTTTTGTAATATTAAAAATCTCTTGCACTTAATAATTTCGCTTAATTATTTTAATTATTACGGAGCACAAAAAAACGTGACCTCTCACTGTGACGACTAATTACCGACGCTTGCTTTTTCATTTGTTTTTAATTGCATAACTTTCCGCTAAATCGCCCCATTCTTTACTTGCATTAAATTTGTTAATATTATTAAATTAGACAATTTTACAGTATAAAACAGTTTAAAAAATTACAATTTGATTTATAAAATGATTTTGGTTGAATAACATATGTTTTATGTGTTTACAAACACTCCGTCAATATAGGTTTATTCTCGGGTTATTGCACCGTTGAAATTGTGGGCGGGGCTTACTCGTTCAAATGCATTTGAAAATAAATACGTTACATTTGTTTGAATAAACACGCGTTAAATATGTATTTCAAAGAAAAATGAATATAAACATTATAATAAAAAAATTAGAAAAATAAGTTAATTTTCAAGGTAAATTTGTCGTCAAAATAACGTATTTATTCTTTGAATCGATCTTTCCCCTTCTTAATATTAAAGTACAAAGTAGATATAAACATTATGGTATAAGTATTAAGGTTACATATATTCTTTGTTTCTTTCAGAGAAAGAATCCTTCTTGCAATGCCTCAATTTCCCCCTTGATTAAAAGATAGAAACTTATTGAGAGCTTTTAATCAACCGTATCTAGGAGTAAGACAGAAATATATAAATGCAGTATAGTGATCTGATGAAAATTTAATGAATGTGTGGGTTCACGTTAAAAATATTTCAAATTCTATAAGTAGTTCTTTATATTATTCTAGTTAATAATTCCCTATTTAGTAATTGTCATTAAATGGTTAAAGTTAATTGTTTTATTTTGTTTGTTCGGGTTCTTTTGTTTGAAAACCCCTTTTTAATATTAAGTAATTATTTTCTTCTTTCTTTTTTTTTTTATTTCTTATTTAATAATAATATGATTAATTTAATTAGCCTAGTCTAAATGTAAACTTGTGATTAATATAGATTATATACTATAGTACTGTAGTACTTATTATTGTTTTACGGACTATAACATGCTTGGTTGGTTTGTTTGCTTATTTTTACTGGGCGGTTTTCTGATCTTTTATTTGCGTTCTATTCTGATGCTAGATAGCTTTAAATATACTAGTAAATAGTTATGGTGTTCGGTTTTGGGGTTGTTTTAAATTTTTTTGGTAAATCTTTTATCGATGGTATATGCTTAACATTATTTATACATTGTTTCTTATTTATCTTTGTTTCCAATTCATCTCAGTATTAGTTTTAACTTCAATAATAAATAATTCTCTCTTTGTCAATACAAATCCTAGCCTTTCAATTCCTACTCTTATCTAATTCCATACCTTTAATATACATAAATTCCTTACAATAAGACGCTTTGTCTATATATTTTAATAATATTTCATAATATTCATATAATTATAATAATTCATTTATTTATTCATATTCAATTCTATATCCCCCATTATCATATATTAATTCCTTCTAATCCTTTGTAAATCTATCTTTTCCATTTCTTGCCTTTGCATCATACCTTTATTTATTTTTAAGATCATACTAATCTTTGCATATTCTACCCTCATTCTCTCATATTGTTTAACTTTAGCATACTTATAATTGCTTCGTTTTCCCCCTTTCAGATGTTTTAACCTTTGTTATATAATCTCATTTCAATAATTTTTTCTATCTAAGTTTGTTCTTAATAATTTTAATACGTTATGTTGCTTTTGCCTCAGAATATTTGGCATATTAATACTTGTTTATTAGTTTTCTTTTAATGTGTAGCTCCAGTCATGTTAAGTTTCCCTTATTATTGTAAGTTAGTTTGTTATTTACTCGTTTCTTATCTTTAAGTTTCTTAATGTTGTTTTTTGTTTATTATTAAATTGTGTTTACTATATCTTTGTTAATATATCAAGTTTTGCGTTCAGTTGAGTTATCAGTCATGAATAAATCGTATCCCCATCTTAGCTTAGGTCGTCTTCGTATTTATAGAACACCGAGCTTCTATTAGCCTATATTAAACTGTTAGTTTTCCGTCGACGTACCTTTGGTATTACCATGCCATTACCGTGGTATAAAAATATCATGTGGCTTCGGCCTCGTGTTATATGAATGTTTTTTATGATGAGTATCATATTTAGGATATTGTAGGTATTAAAATATTTGTAAGTAATTATATGGGTTATAGTACCTTCTATATTCAGTACATTATTAATGTTAGTGTGTGTAACTAAGTATTGCAAAGTTAGGCTTGCTTCTTGAGTGTAAATATTATTTGTTAGGGTGTTGTGGGTTGCATAAGCGAGATGTATATTTTTAATTATAAACATGTTAAGTTCGTTTCTACCTGTCGTCCGTGTTTTAATATGGTCGTCCTCCTGAGTGTTGTTTATTAAAAAGTTGTGATAAGCTCCGTCTTTTATTCGAGATTGATTGTGTGTTTTTATTTTATTTTTGTATCTGAGCGGTTGGTTAAACTTTCGGTTGTGTATGATTTTAGTTGCATTTTGGTCATATGTATTGTTAATTCTTGTGTTAACTTGGTGGTCCTTTAGTTCAGGCTTGGGTAGGTCTAATCCTTTATCATTTGTCCCGCATTGTTGATTTATATTAGTTATTACGTGTTCACTAAACGCATCAAATTTTTGTTTAATCCTCTCTCCCATGGCTTTTTGTGTTGCGGTGATTTCTGCCATTTGTACGTCGATGTCCCCCTTAAATGTATTAAGTTTCATTTCTATGTTTGCGTTGTTTAATTCTATTTTTTCATTTATGTTAATTAGGTTAACTTCTAATCTCGTCGTAAGTTCGTTATTTAAGTTATTTAAATCTTGTTTTAGTTCGCGATTATTAGTATCTAGTTTGTTGTTGGTGTTATCTAATTTATTGTTAAGGTCTTTATTGGCAGTGTTCATGTCTTGATTATTAGTATCTAATTTGTTATTTATATCTTGTTTTATTTCTTGCATTTGTGCCATTAACATGTTGAACATGTCCATGAATTTACTGTCAGGCGAAACACTGGTCTCTCCTGAAACGGACGTTTGCGGTACTGTAATGTCCCCCTGGTCACTCCGGTCTTCTTCCACTGCGTCTTTCGGGGTCTTAGCTCTGTCTCTTGTATCCATTTTAGAGTATATTTAATTAGTTTGTAAATTATATTAGTATTAGTGCAGGTAGATGTAATTATATTGTAAATATGTTGGTTGTAAAATGTTGTTGTTTGTAATGTTATTAGATTTAATTTACACACTTAAATGCAATGACAAATAACAAAAATATATGTATATAAAAGAAATATGAATCTGCACTTTAATATTTCCCTGTAACAACCTTTGAATATCTTACCGATGGTCTCGAATATAGCAATCCCCTGAAATGCAAAACCGTGCTCTCTCTCTGAAGTTCCACAAAGACAAAATAACAAATACATAAACAAATAGTACAATATGGTAAATGCGAATACAACGGTTCTCCTTGTTTTTATTTTTACTTTTTATTAATTTATTGATTCTTTGTGCCACGAAACTTTGTTACTTGAGAAAGTGTTCCTTCTTAATATATTTAACAATAGAGTGACTGTTTTATTGAGGTGTGGAGTAGAAGTACGCCCCAAACGTTAGGGTGCCATTTGTTATGTTACGAGCGTTAATGTAATGCAAAAAAAAATGTTAATTACTGTTATAACTGCCCCAAAACGTTGGGCTCTAAATGATATGTTACGAATATGTTGATAAATAAAATTGTTTCTACGTACGGTATAATAAAATGAATGAATGTCATAAAAAAAAAGTCATGTAAAATTCAAATTGGGCTCATTCAATACTTATCTGTTTTATTATCTTCGGCTAGCTTCTTTTTCTCTTCAGGGCTAAGGTAGGTTCACTTCCTTCCACTTTTACTTCCTTTACGTAATTTATTAAGTTGGGAACGGAACAATATCTCAAGTATATTACAAAAAAACGAAGTAAAATATTGACAATTAACTTTATTAGGGATAAAAGATTTTGCAAAGTTTGAGAAATTTATATTAATAATTTCGTGACACACAAGTAATATTAAGTGAGACACACTCGACGGTTGGTATTCGTACAGTATAATAATATGGTGTAAGACAGGTGCAATAATGTGTTGTCTTAGTAAAATAGTTTATAACAGTGACATGGCATCAAGTTTTACAAATACAAATAGTAGATGCCAATATTTAAATGAGTTGACTAAAGATTACAGTGGTAAAATATCGGTGAAAGTAATATAAATAGTTAGTTATGGAATAACAAAGTAAAGTTCTAGAAATGTACATGCGCAAGAAAAAAATGGCGCGGGAAATTTTGTTAAAATTAGCAAAAACCTGGATCTTCGTATATAACCTCCGTTGCTTCTTGCGCTTGTGTTCTGGAGACGTCTTCACAACGGGAAACGGGAGAATGTTTCTGCTACGGTCCCTCGGGATCACTTGAAATTTGTTGAAATCTCCAAGTCCGACTGCGTCTTGAGCGAATGACCGATTTCGATCGTTCAACGATGTGGGTCAAGCTACGGTGAGATTTTTATGGCGGTAAAAATCTTTAAAAATTCGTAAGTCTCGGACTATTTGGTCGGCGGCTGTTAAATTTTGTCCACAGGTGGTTTGTAGGTAGGTGTAACGTTTTGTAATATTAAAAATCTCTTGCACTTAATAATTTCGCTTAATTATTTTAATTATTACGGAGCACAAAAAAACGTGACCTCTCACTGTGACGACTAATTACCGACGCTTGCTTTTTCATTTGTTTTTAATTGCATAACTTTCCGCTAAATCGCCCCATTCTTTACTTGCATTAAATTTGTTAATATTATTAAATTAGACAATTTTACAGTATAAAACAGTTTAAAAAATTACAATTTGATTTATAAAATGATTTTGGTTGAATAACATATGTTTTATGTGTTTACAAACACTCCGTCAATATAGGTTTATTCTCGGGTTATTGCACCGTTGAAATTGTGGGCGGGGCTTACTCGTTCAAATGCATTTGAAAATAAATACGTTACATTTGTTTGAATAAACACGCGTTAAATATGTATTTGAAAGAAAAATGAATATAAACATTATAATAAAAAAATTAGAAAAATAAGTTAATTTTCAAGGTAAATTTGTCGTCAAAATAACGTATTTATTCTTTGAATCGATCTTTCCCCTTCTTAATATTAAAGTACAAAGTAGATATAAACATTATGGTATGAGTATTAAGGTTACATATATTCTTTGTTTCTTTCAGAGAAAGAATCCTTCTTGCAATGCCTCAATATATATACATATTAGATAGAAATGCGTAACAAATACGTCACAATATATTAACACCACAAAAATTCAATGTAAGTAGATTTATTATAATATCGTTCTCTCACCATTTTTAACATTTAAATAATTTTTTACAGTTTTAAAAAAGCTAATATATATAGTATCGAAACGTCAAATTAATTATTGTTTATTACCTGACCGCTACTTCCAAAAAATATTACTTTTATCTTGTATATATATGCCGGGTGTCCTTGAAATAAAAGACAACCTATGAAAAATTGAAAGATTAAATTATATAGAATATATACCCAAAATATTTTTCTAAAATTCCCCCTCATAAGCGAGAAAAAAATATTTCAAGAAATTGTGTTACGTATGGAACGTAATGCGATGTGGCAACGTATGTACGACGCCACTCCGCGTGCGCATACATAAGTCCGATGATCGAGAGCAATAGATTGCCCAGGGTTGCCAGGTCTAGTGATTTTTCACTAGATCTAGCGATTTGAGTACTGTGTTAGTGATTTAGTGAAAAACTTCTGTATTTTAATAAAATCTAGTTATTTTACGTATTTTTCGTTTTGTAGTTTATATGAAATCATATATTTGTCAAAATAGATTGCGTTATTTATTATTATTAAATATTATAGATCCTACGTAAAGTGACATCTATACCTTAGTAGTCGAAACAATTTTCTCGCAATAAATAATTGATATAATACATAAGCTCATTACGGGAAGTACCGCTCAAATTATTTTTAAATTTGTAATTTTTGAAATAATACAATGAAGGGTAAGTACCTATTTAAAATGGGAAAGTATAAAAGCTCTTGGGCGGGGGAATTTTGGATTAAATCATATTAGATATTTATGGCAGTCTTATTCACGCGCGCCCAATCGCACTGAATTCTTTAAATAAATTAAATTTTCGGATTAATACCATGTAAGTATTTACTGCAAATAAAACCGTTTACATATTTTTATTAGTTTTCCTAAATCTGTTTTAATTTCTAGCAGTTATTATGTCGACCACAGATCAACCATCTACTTAAAAAAAAAAGAAAATTTATCAACAAAAATACAAAACTGATTGGGAGAAACACAATGATTACCAACATTGGATAGAAGCTAGTTCAAAAGGAGAAGAGTTTTACAGATTTAAAATATGCGGTAATGACTATCTTGGAGGGATAGCTGCAATACGTAAGCACCATGATTCTATAAAACACCAATCTAAATCTAAATTAATCAAACAACAAAAATTCTGTGTTACGCAATATGTAAGAAGCTCTACAAGCACGGAACTTAGTACAAAAGAAATAGAAATAAGAATTGCATCTTTCATTGCAGAACACAATATATCTATAAATTCAGTTGATCATCTGGTACAACTAATTAGGTCTATAAATAATGACAGTGATGTTATAAAAAATATTTCCTGTAATCGTACAAAATGCACAGCTATTATAAATAACGTAATTGGTCAATCAAGTTTTGAAACTCTAATAGAAACTTTAAAGTGCAGCAAATTTTCTTTATTAATTGATGAGTCTACGGATCATACCGGAATTAAAAACTTAGCATTAGTTGTGCGATTAAATCAAAATTTTAGTATAAATGACGAATTTCTTGCTTTATTACCAATCTATGATGCAACTGCAGTAAATATACATAATGTTATTGTTCAATTTTTTAATGAACATAATGTTCCATATAAAAATAATATGGTAGGATTTGCAGCTGATGGGGCAAATTCAATGAAGGGCATTAAGCATTCCGTCAAAACTTTATTAAAAAATGAAATACCACATCTTTTTACTGTAAAGTGTCTATGTCACTCAATAGCACTCATAGCTTCCCATGCTTGTGAAAAATTACCTTCTACAACGGAAAAACTGGTGCGAGAAGTATACACTTATATGCAATATAGTTTTAAACGACAAACACAATACAAAGAATTTCAGCAGTTTCTTGATATTAAACCCCATAAGCTGCTGCAACCTAGCCAGCTGATTTTGTACGAGGTAATTCACTTTAGCATACAGGATATTAAACCTTTTATAACATCGACATCTGTTAGTATGTAAAGATACGGTGTGTGTGTAATTTCAATGAAGGCACATATTTACATTCTGAATATCTTGAACTCATTAACGGCGCTTATTAAAATTTTCAGGGGGTGTTTAATTTCCGGGTTCACGTCGTAATTGACTCATATGTTGGATTAATTTTCTATATACATAATTACATCTTTCCATTTTTCAAACGTTGTCTTTTTATTTCAAGGACACCAGTACACACATATATATATATATATATATATATATATATATATATATATAAGTGTTTAGTGTTCGTGTCCCAACGTAGACCATATTTTTCAAATAAAAAATTTCGTATGATTTGCTTTGTAATTTGTAGACAGCAATGTTTACATCCCCACTTACTCTGCAATTACATACATTCTAATTTAATATTTGTAAATATTTCATATAAAAAAGCCGAAAAACTCCAATAATTTATCAAATATTATATATATATATATATATATATATATATATATATATATATATATACTTTTATAAAGAAAAAGTTATAAAGGTTTTGTTCACAAAAATAAAATTCCAATGTGTTGCCTTCTAATATTAATTATTTCCACGTTTAGCTTAAATACTTATTCATTACATTATTTTCCTATTAGTGTAATTAATATTTATGTAATACGATTTGAAAACATGTTTAAATGTTACTTACATTTTTATGGAATCTTAATGTATTATAAGTTAAGTGCATATTTTTCAGTTTACTTATCATATGATTTCCTAAAAATAGTAACATCTGATTAACCACTATTTTTAACCAATGAATTTAATCTATGAATATAGTTAACGATTATACATTTACTTTTATACGTATTAATTTTTTTGAATCTTATACTTTTTTTAAATTCCCTCGTATCTTTTTACAATCTCTTCATTACAAGTCTATACCGATAGGTCCAACCCGCTACGTGCCATACGCAACAATATACGTATGGAACGTAATGCGATGTGGCAACGTATGTACGATGCCACTCCTCGTGCACATACATAAGTCCGATGATCGAGAGCAATAGATTGCCCGTCATTCGTATCTAGCTGTGCAAACGTAAAGCTTGCAACAGTTGCAAGTTCAACTGTTTAGAATTTTCGAGACAATAACCCCTAGAAATCTCGAGGGAGTGAGGCGGGAGTTTTACAATAGGCTCGGCTATTGTTTGGGGAGAGAGGGCGGTATTTTCGAATCCTATATTTAGTGACTTTCTTAGAATTAAGTGACTTTCTTAGAATTAAAATTTATTTTGCAGAATTATTGATTTTTTTACTTTTATCTTTCAGAAAACGTTATTGTTTTTTTATTACTTAAAATTACTTTTCCGTAGCAGCTAAGAATACAATAATAATAACTTGGAGATATAACGACTTTATTATATCTGAAACAAATGGGCAAATTACGTATACAGAACGAATATGCAAACGACTATATCCTTGCGCGGTTTAAGTCTTACTAAATTCATAACTCTGCAATTTAAGCTACTGCGCGTAGAGGGGATTCGCTGTTGCCACTTATTGCTGGGTATGACCCGTTGAGAGCTGGTCCTATCGGTATATAGCATAGCTTAACACGCCGTTCAGGCCTAGAGCTGTGTAATACTTTACCATGATCTTCGAACCTTCCCTTTAATCTTCCAGTTTACCACATTTTTTTTCTCAGGTTTTCTAGCACTGCTTCCCTCCATCCTTTTCTTGGTCTTACTCTTTTATTCTTACCGACCGGCTCTCTCCACGTTATTTGTTTTGGTATCTTATGTAACCCTCTTCCGCCTTTTTCCCACCAAGGATTCTTCTCTACCATTTCATTACCATTTCCTTCTAATTTTTATATATCATCCATGTATTACAGCTACACAGTAATGTCGGTCTTAAAATAGTTTTATAAAATCTGAATTTCGTTATATCATAACAATTTAGGAAAACAGTGACATGTAGGGATAGATTCAATGATCTTTCCCCTTTTATACGAGGTGCTACTAAATGTGAAAAACACAATAAATTGTTAATACAACTTATTCGCTACATACTATTCAATACTGCCTGCTATTCGGGCTGGATCCCCTCAATCGTCTCAAAACAGCGCACCTTGAGTTTCAGTTTCAACCCCAGAAAAGGAATAAGTTACAAGGGGCACAAGATGTGGGGAGTAGAGAGGGTGGGTTAGTACTGTGGTCTTCGTTGTGGCTAGAAATCGACGCATAACAAGTGTAACCAGCCCAGCCAGTGAGATAACAGAGTTACATATCTTCGAAGGTTGTACCTTAGCCAAAGACACTACGTTTAACACTAACTTTTCAGATTGTTCTACTGAAGATGGCAACTTGGTAGTCTAAATACATATTTAGAGTTTATTAATTTATATTGTGGTTAGGAATTTTTCTTGTTTCAATCTGTGTCACGAAATACATGAATTTGAGAGTTATGATTTTACATTAGGTATTGTGATATTATATTAGGACAGAAAGACTCGCTCTTAAGTATTCTGCAAAGGACTCAGTCTATTATTGATTGTTTCTGCACGAACTTCCATTTTTATTTTTAATAGGTGGTATCAAAAGTGTACTTCTTTTGGTTTTTTAGTCAATTTCCATAAATAATAGTCACCATCTTTTTTAGCTGACAAATTTTGTAAGAAATTTTGGATGCCTTGGTTTTCGATTTCGAGTAGCAAAACTTATAGATCTTTGGTTATTTTGTTTAATTTCCGCTTATTTTCTAGTGTTTTGGTTCTTCTCCAAATTTCACGAATTCTCCGTTTCATATCCTTAACTACCACTGGACATTTTTCTGTTACTATTTGTTCGGCATGATCAGGCGTGACTTGCCATGCTGCATACTGAATGGCTTCAGGAAAATGTTTTGTTGCAGTGTCAATATTGTTTTCTGTTTTCATAGAATTAATTAATTCATCTATTTTCTTTCTGAAGCTGTTCCAATCCAAATATTTAGTAAACAGATATGATTGTCTTTCCCCATATAATATTTCGGTATAAAAGGTGATTATTATAGCGGAGTGGTCAGAAGATAAGTAGTAGCAAAATTCGACTAGTTTTACAAGTATTACTTGACGGACTGCGGAAAATGAAAGTCTGAAGAGGCTAGATCAGGTAAATATGGTGGTTGGGATATAACCTGGAATCGTAATTAATCCAGTCCTCTGAATTTTCCTGAATAATGCGACTTGTGTGTGACGGTGCATTGTCATGATGGAATAGCAAGTTTCCAGCTATCGCGGGTCAATTTTCCGTAGTGGAAATTTTCTCTTTACCTAGAAGGCCAGCGTAATATGCCCTGTTAATAGTTTCACCCTTTGCGAGATAGTCGATAAGAATTATCCCCTTTGAATCTCAAAATATCGCGGTCATTACCTTTCCAGCCCAAAGTAATTATACTTCTTTGGCGAAGGACTACCACAATGCCTCCACTGCCGTTTCGATTGTGGCATGTAATAATTGATCTAAGTTTAATCAACCGTAACAAAGCGACGCACAATCTACTGGATTGATGTTAAAGAGATTCAATTTTTCGCTGGAGATTTAAACACTTTCACGTTTTTAAACTACATTTAGTAAACCCGACATCAATCTGCTAGAGAGCTTAGATATACCTAATTGGGCATGCAAAATATGGTATACATCTTCAATAGACATGCCCACAACCTTGACAAACTTCTCCACTTTCACTGTTCGGTCACCTAACTCTTGACATTTTTTGAGTTCTAACATTATGAACTTTTTCAACCATTTCGGTAATGATAACATGTTTGTCGCTACGTTCTTAGGCGAGCAACCCAGTGCCAAATCGTTACCTTTGAAGGAGCGTTGTTGACCCAATGTTTGCTGCACGCTCGCCAAAATCTGATTTGTGTTTATTTTTTAAAAAGAAAAACGGTATTGAACCACGAATAGCGAATTTATCCATTTTACTGTTTTCGCTAAACATGCCTTCTTTAAGCAATTGCATCTGTTAAACCAAACGTCAGAGGACAGTGAAAATTTAAGTGGCCTCTTATAAAGGCAAGGCCTACTCGATAAATCTACTGGATTGATGTTAAAGAGATTCAATTTTTCGCTGGAGATTTACACACTTTCACGTTACTGACAAGACACTGCTAGTTACACATTCCGTCAAATCATCCTTGTCTGGTTGGCTCCTTTGGTTATCTTATAATTATGGACACGAAATTTAAACAACGCTTAAGTTTTATGAATACAAAATTAAATTAATTAATTACTTACTGAACAAGCAAGTACAGACTGTGAAATAGTGCATAACACAAAATTTTGCATTGAAGTCAAAGAGAATGGAAATTAATGAATATATTGAATGTAATGAAAATTAATTTTTATTAAGTACTAGTATTGTAGCGAACATAGATTCACCGAGAAAACACGTCATACAATTCAATACTCTGCCTTGCGTTGCTGTGGGCATGTGAAATGAAAGGAAAGGAAAAAAAAAAGATGTTTTTCGCAAAAAAATATTGTTTTGGAAAGCTAATGGATTGTTTGCTTCTTCGTTTAGTTATTTAACATAACTTCTTATAAACTATATATATATATATATATATATATATATATATATATATATATATACATATATATATATATATATATATATATATATATATATATATATATATATGAAATGATAGTTTCTCGGGTTCTTGGCCGCGTGTGAGATGTGTCCTGAGAAGGATTGTTGTCTCGACTGGAATGAGACAACAATCCTTCTCAGGACACATCTCACACGCGGCCAAGAACCCGAGAAACCATCATTTCATCATACAACCGCGAGAACATCAAAATTATCATATATATATATATATATATATATATAAACCTGCTATTTTAATAATGTTCCTGTCACTTGGCTTTTGACATTTTGTTGAAATTACTTCAAAAACGTCACCTTTAAGTCTTATTTAACTCTTTTCTTCAATCCTATCTTGAATAAATACAATAGTGTTGTATTCTTTTAAATATTTTTTTTTCCGATTGAAACAATATTGAATAATACTGCCTTGGTTACGATATATCATAACACACTTATATTTCCCAAAGGATATATGGAACGCTCATATTGTCCCAAGGGAAATATGAAACGTCACATTTCACCATAAAAATGTTATAACTTTTAATTGAAGCAACAAAAATAATCAGAAATGTTTTATTTTCTAATTAAAGCAACAAATGAACTAAGAAAGTCTTTGCATTAGTAACACTACTTTTCAGAACCAAAATAAAAATTGCAATTGTCAAACCTTCCGCTTAAGCGATTACAACCAGATACAAACGATGAAGAATCTTGTTCGCAATTCGTCATCGACACACCAGGAACCGTAACAAAATATTTTCGTCGACACCGTTCACAAATTTTCTCTTCTCCACTCTTGAAAGTCTTCATACACTTTAGTGTAAGCAGCTTTGGATTTCGCCGGAACCAAACATTCACGGGCTTTCGCCGCTTGTGTTAGCACATTGTTTGACATTTCATCAATTTTATTTATAACAGAACGCGAAAATCAAACCAGTCAACCATGATATTTACAAACACGGCCCTTAGCAACGTCACCAATCCGATAAATTCAAAAATATACAATCCAATATTTTTCCATTTTCACAAAAATATTGTTTCAATCAGAAAAAAACTATTGATTACAACACGGGGAATATGAATACATTTCCCTTGGTTGTCTATACATCCCTCGGGTTTCACCCTCGGGATGTAACTAGCCAGCCACGGGAAATATACTATTCATATTACCCTAGTTGTAATAATAGCTATATCTTCCTTTCTCGTGATCTTTTATTTTTGGATTTTATTCACTTTATTTTTAACTTCTTTCTATAAATTCTCTATTTCTGTTTTTTATTATTTTTCACTCTTTTTACACTTGTTATTAAATTCCTTTTACCAATACTATTCCTTTTACAGTTTTTCGATTGACAATTTATTACAAATATATATGTTTAGCATCAATACCAGCAAACTTATTAATGATATTTACTTTCTTTTTCTCATTTAATACTATTAAATGATTAAAATAGTATAAAAGTTTCTATGTCCTTTGCACAATTTATTACTTTTCTTTGAAAAATTTTGTTTTCTTTCAAATTTAATTTGTTTTTCAAATATCAATATCATTAGTATTTTTACCTTTTAAATTGTCTCTCATAATATTTTTTTAAATTACACCTTGCTGACCTTTACATCGAACCTATACACATTATTTTAAGTTTTCATATAAGACAATTCATTTAAGATTAAATTAAAGTTATTTTGCTTTTTATCATTAAGATTTCATAACAATAAGTAAACGTAAATAGAGTATATGATTAGCAAATGTCAACCTGTAATAAAAAAGTACTACCAAAGCAGGTATTTGAGAAATTTTTGCGCTACTTATATCGAAGTGCACCGGAGACTTCATCGGTGCGAGAAGACTTTTACATACGTATGTATGTATGCATATATGTATTCTTGTATGAATGTCGTTTCCTATAGAAATTCATGTAATTTCACACATCGTTAATTCTTTAATATTTGCTCATAAAATATGAAAAAAAATATGGTGACAAGCTTCCATATAACATAAGGAACATATACACGAAACTTTATCAAAATCGATTATCTAGTTTGTGAGTCCATAAATATATATATAATCGATAAAGCCTTATTATACCCGAAGGTGTTAAGGCAAAATAAATAACAAACTAAATGTTTTTCATTTATATATATATATATATATACATATATATATATATATATATATATATATACATATATATATATATATATATATATATATATATATATATATATATATATATATATATGTTGTAACTGGATTCCGGGTTTTCTTCCGCGTTACCGCGTTTGGTCTTTGTAAAGACCGATGCTGGTTTCTGGACGACATTTCGGCAAAATCACATTTGCCATCTTCAGGTCTGCGATAACTGTCCGCTTCTGCTTCTGGTTACTCGTAAACTGTTTATGAGTAACCTGAAAGAAAATATATATATATATATATATATATATATATATATATGAAAAATTTTGTGAAAAACTTATCTGCGCGGAATGTGCATATATCGATATTTCACTGTTTTTTACAGATCATCAGTGCACCTCACCGAAGACAGACATGATATTCACTTCTATACTACGTGTATATATACGAACTGTAATGAACTTCATGTGTATGAGAATTAATAATTATTAAATCTCATTTTACATGCGATTGTCGCTATAATTTGTTGCATTTAATTCTACAATTCGGCAAATCACTTTTGCCCTAGATTGTAGACGCAACAAGCCGCGACATCAACTGTACAAGTTGTCAGTACAAATGAAAAATTTTGTGAAAAACTTATCTGCGCGGAATGTGCATATATCGATATTTCACTGTTTTTTACAGATCATCAGTGCACCTCACCGAAGACAGACATGATATTCACTTCGATACTACGTGTATATATACGAACTGTAATGAACTTCATGTGTATGAGAATTAATAATTATTAAATCTCATTTTACATGGGATTGTCGCTATAATTTGTTGCATTTAATTCTACAATTCGGCAAATCACTTTTGCCCTAGATTGTAGACGCAACAAGCCGCGACATCAACTGTACAAGTTGTCAGTACAAATGAAAAATTTTGTGAAAAACTTATCTGCGCGGAATGTGCATATATCGATATTTCACTGTTTTCTACAGATCATCAGTGCACCTCACCGAAGACAGACATGATATTCACTTCTATACTACGTGTATATATACGAACTGTAATGAACTTCATGTGTATGAGAATTAATAATTATTAAATCTCATTTTACATGCGATTGTCGCTATAATTTGTTGCATTTAATTCTACAATTCGGCAAATCACTTTTGCCCTAGATTGTAGACGCAACAAGCCGCGATATCAACTGTACAAGTTGTCAGTACAAATGAAAAATTTTGTGAAAAACTTATCTGCGCGGAATGTGCATATATCGATATTTCACTGTTTTTTACAGATCATCAGTGCACCTCACCGAAGACAGACATGATATTCACTTCTATACTACGTGTATATATACGAACTGTAATGAACTTCATGTGTATGAGAATTAATAATTATTAAATCTCATTTTACATGCGATTGTCGCTATAATTTGTTGCATTTAATTCTACAATTCGGCAAATCACTTTTGCCCTAGATTGTAGACGCAACAAGCAACAATCTGTAAAAAACAGTGAAATATCGATATATGCACATTCCGCGCAGATAAGTTTTTCACAAAATTTTTCATTTGTACTGACAACTTGTACAGTTGATGTCGCGGCTTGTTGCGTCTACAATCTAGGGCAAAAGTGATTTGCCGAATTGTAGAATTAAATGCAACAAATTATAGCGACAATCGCATGTAAAATGAGATTTAATAATTATTAATTCTCATACACATGAAGTTCATTACAGTTCGTATATATACACGTAGTATAGAAGTGAATATCATGTCTGTCTTCGGTGAGGTGCACTGATGATCTGTAAAAAACAGTGAAATATCGATATATGCACATTCCGCGCAGATAAGTTTTTCACAAAATTTTTCATTTGTACTGACAACTTGTACAGTTGATGTCGCGGCTTGTTGCGTCTACAATCTAGGGCAAAAGTGATTTGCCGAATTGTAGAATTAAATGCAACAAATTATAGCGACAATCGCATGTAAAATGAGATTTAATAATTATTAATTCTCATACACATGAAGTTCATTACAGTTCGTATATATACACGTAGTATAGAAGTGAATATCATGTCTGTCTTCGGTGAGGTGCACTGATGATCTGTAAAAAACAGTGAAATATCGATATATGCACATTCCGCGCAGATAAGTTTTTCACAAAATTTTTCATTTGTACTGACAACTTGTACAGTTGATGTCGCGGCTTGTTGCGTCTACAATCTAGGGCAAAAGTGATTTGCCGAATTGTAGAATTAAATGCAACAAATTATAGCGACAATCGCATGTAAAATGAGATTTAATAATTATTAATTCTCATACACATGAAGTTCATACATATATATATATATATATATATATATATATATATATATATATATATAGTAGATTCAGTTAGTTGACGATTTAAGGTCTGGTTTTACTTAAAAATGTATATATTCAACACAATCTTACATGTTTCGGCAAATGATGCCTTTCTCAAAGAATTTTAAAATATAAATGACAGTATATTAATGTCATACTTATACATTTGTAGTTGTCATGGATAAAATTATTCAAAGATACATTCCAGCTTAATAATAATAAATCAAGCCTTAGTATTCAAAAAATAGTTAGACAATAAAAACGTTTTGGAGTGTAATAAATTATCCAAAAAAAAATATCCCATGACACCATTTTTTTCGTATGTTAAATATACAAACTTCAAGTCACTGCATAGTATAAAAAATTCATTCAAATTAATTTGTAAAATCAGCAATATTTCACTACCTCATAATACAAACTGGTATCATTTGATCTTAAAAATTTATTTCCGAGCGTTCCCTCAGACGAAACCGTTAATTTATTTGAAAATTTACTTACCGCTAATAATAGTATACATTAAAGCAATAATTTTAGATTTGTTAAGTATTATTCTGAGACAAAAGATTTCCAATTTAATGATTCCATATACACTTGCAGTGAAGAATGGATGGGTAAAAATTTTCCTGCAAATAGTAATCAGTAACGGCTACACGAACACTCTAATTGACAATATGCTGACAAAAAAGCATTTAGAAAAAAGACATCTCAAAATAATTCAAATTTTATAATATGAACATTAACTGGCAAACGTAATAAATATATTTTAAAATATTTGAAAAAACCTAATAGGAACACAGTTTTCATAACAAATAATAATCTATCCAATACATTAAAAACAATAAAGATAGAACAGATAGAAATAAAAAATCTGGAGTCTAAATTAAGGTGTGGATGCGGTAGGATATATGCTGGTCAAATAGGAAAATCTTTTGAAAAATGACGAAAACGTATTCCTGAACATTGTTCTTAGTTTAAAAATAAAAAAAAAAACAAGATTCCACTTTGGTCAATTATTTAATAGCAGAAAACCATTTAGATAAAAAGGTATAAAATGAAATTTACTGGAAAGCTTTGAAATTAATAAATTGAAATTATTACAAATTTTATTTGATGATCAGTTATATTTAAATAATTCACCTATTGTTAAATTTATTCATTTAAAACAACCGTTTAGACGATAATAAAAATTCACATTTAATCCATTAAATTTCTATTAGTAATCATGTTTCCTAATAGTACAACAGTAAGGGCTGCTTACTATTTGGATCACACATTTATTCGAATATTTGTGTAATGTTTTTCATTTTAAAGAGACCATAAAATAATATTAACCTTTTTTTGCATTTATGTATACCGTTGTTAGTTTGTAACTTACTTTAGTGCGTATCTGACGAAGCCACAGTGTCGCCGAACAAATTGTCATGTTACGATGGTTGTTTTTGGTAATGGTTGATTTAGCGTTCGTGATATTAACATTAGTCAATGAGCAGCGTTAAGTGTTCTTCCATGTTGTCCTTTGTGATTTGATTATATCTAGGAAGAGAGTTTTGGTAGCAAAATTTATCTTTCCCAGCATCATACACTGTATAGTCTATAGCAAGATGAAACACGTGTCTGCATGTCTGGAAAGCAATTTTCACACCACTACTAACTTGTATTGTGTTATCCACATGAGATTTTTATTAATATTTCGACATAATTCAAAATGTTTTTGTTTTATAGATTTATTATTTTTAATTTTCGAGAATAAACAAATATAAAGTCATTAGGCATTAGTTTTAATAGCTTCTTTAATATGGAAAGGGTGTTGTTTTTGTGAAAATATCTCTCCGTTGGTGCAGACTGACGATTCTGTAGTAAGATGAAACACGTGTTTGCGTATCTGGAGAGATATTTTCACAATTAAACTTCTGACCAATTGAGGTGGTCCACTCTAATTTTTCCATATTACCTACTATATAGCAAACGACAGGTTACAGTTTATATTATTTAATAAAAAACAAGGTTCTTAAGTCAATTTTATTATAAATTTTCAAAACGCAATTGTTTTCAGCAAATTTTTACTAAAAATCGAAATTAGAAAGCAAATAAAAAATAATAATAAACAACAAACGACTCAAATTTATAAAGCCAACTCAATTTGAAAATCTTGTCGGACCACCTCTTGCACGTAGTACAGCCAAACATCTTCTTGGCATGCTACCAATTAGAGCATTTATAAAGTTTTGAGAAATTCTATTCCATTCTTCGCGTAACGCATGGTTTAGTTCCTCTAGCGTCGCTGGTTAGTGAAGGCGTGCCCGCAGCTATTGTTCCAGTTTATCCCATACGTGTTCTATGCAATTACAATCGGGACATTGTGCTAGCCATACCATTTCCTCAATACGTTGATTTTCTAAAACATCGTTGACTGTTGCTGCACGGTGTGGTCTTCCATTATCGTCCACTAATATGAAATGACGTCCAAAATTCTTGTAAATGGAATAACAACTGATATAATGCACATATCTCTATATCTTGCGACATAACAACATCGGTGTGCCTGTTTAATGAAATTCTACCCCATACAGTAATCCGCCGCCTCCAAACGATGCAAGTGCACTATGTTCAAGATGGCGTTGTCCTGGCCTTCTGCATACTAAAACTCGACAATCTGAGTGATGCAAAGTGAATCGAGATTTATCCGTGAACAAGCACCTACTCCAATCTTCTTCATTCCAATACCGATAATATTGGGCCCACTGTCTTCTGGCAATGCGATGTTCTCTAGTTAATAAAGGGCACGTAGCTCTTCTCCGGGCTCGTAAATTAAAACCATTTAGTCTCCTTCTAACTGTTCTATTGGATACCATTACATTAGCAGCGTTACGTAAGATATTATTAAGCGCTTAGAAGATTGCACGGGATGACGCAACACAAGTAAACACAGATATTGGGCTTGCGCTGGAGTTGTTCTGCATTGGCGACCACTTCCGTATGTAAATTGCACACTACCAGTTCTATTGTATCTCTCAATAGGTCAATTGATCACATTATGCGATACATTAAAAAAATCTAGTGACTTCTCTGTTAGACCATCCATTTTGTACCATTGGAAAAACTGTATTCAAATTGTCGTTGCTAAGACGCGGCATTTTCTAAAAGTACGTAAGCATAAACAAACTAGTACTAAAAGTCATACACAACACAACTGACATATGACATTCGCCCAACGCCAACGTTGATTTTTGTAAAATGGCAGAGCCAAACATTAACATAAATTGGTGAGGTGATGCCTTCAAATTACTTTGTTATATACGCATTAGATTTGTCCGATAAAGAGTTGGGGCACGTTAATGCAGCTTCTGGGAGTTGCGATGGTATCCGTCTGATGTAAGCCCCTAGTTTTGCGCTTGTTATGAAGACTGTGATAGATAGCTGTTTTGGCGTTTGTGATGTTGCTAATAGCCATTGAGCGGCGCTCAATATTCTTCTACCTTCTGTCTTAATAACTTCTATAATCTAGCAAGGGTGTTGTTTTTGTTAAAATATCTCTCTAGTGGTGCGCACTAATGATTCTGTAGTAAGAACGCGTGTCTGCGTATCTAGGGAGATACTTTCACAAATATATGAACTTGTAATTGTGTTTTCCACACCCCATTTTTAATAATATTTTATAGTCTTAAAAATGTTTTTGTTTTATACAAAATTTGATGAGGTTTTGCCTACTTTTTTTAGTTACATAGGGATTGCTAATTATACATATGTGTTTGTATTACATAATTGTAATAATAATTTCAGCGCCTTTCGGACATAAACAAAATATAAATGTAAATATTAACTTGTTTATTATTATTGTTATTATTTATTAATAGATTTCATAAGAAGTTCCAAGGATATGTAGTAAGAACGAAAATCAATAACTAATGAACTACTACTTGATGTTAATATAAAACAAGAGCACCTTCTATTAAATGTCGGCTTTCCTTAACAGTTTTTTACAGTATCAATTCTAATTTAAATCACAAATGTAACAACACCTGCATACAATATAAAAAACTTATTTATGAGTTGTTAACGAACTGTCGCTTCAATAAAATGCGATTCATTCGTCTACGAAATAATTTAATTTTGTTTGTTCAAACTATTCATTTAATTACTTTGTTTTAGTGGCAATTATCAGACTGTGACACACTTTATGTCGTTGAAGTATAGTGTGTAATAGTAAAAACATTTAAATTAAAAAACATGGCATGTACAGGTATATATTATGCAATCTCAAATATAGGAACCGTTATAACTAGATGGATGTTTTGCATGAATTTAATTTAAATATACCTACTATAATCGTGTTACGCTTTCCAATTACTTTTTTCTGCGCGTTTATAGTAGAAACTAGGGAGATGTCATGCTAATTATTACTCTTTAATTTTAAAAGTGATCTTTTTTCACTCTCAATTTGGCAATTTTTACCAAACCAATTATACCTTTCTCTACTTTTATTTCCAAGTAAATTGTAAAGTCTAATTTTATAGTATAACGAGAACTTTTACTTTACTTGTAAACTGTTATTTGTCTTATTATTATTACTTGAATACAATTACTTGAATTACTAGAATAGACCAGCGATTTTTTAAATTTCTCTTCTTCAAAATTGATAGAGTATATCCACCGATTGGAATAAGTCAAGATTTGTTGCAGCGACACAATATGCATTCGCTCTCGGACAGAAGGGCTCGCCAGTGTGCTACCTTCTTGTTGAAACTGTTAAATAATAAGATTGACTGCCCGTTCCTTCTGCCACGTGCCGAGGCTTCATTTACGTTTCGACTGTGCCAGCGGCGACGACCAATCTGTTGCAGCGTTCCCCTGCCAACATTATGAGCTGTACTGCCAATAATTTTTTTCTTTTTCAATTTGCTTATTTAATTTCTTATATATAATATATATATATATATAACATTTGATAAATTATTGGAGTTTTTCGGCTTTTTTATATGAAATATTTACAAATATTAAATTAGAATGTATGTAATTGCAGAGTAAGTGGGGATGTAAACATCCCCACTTACTCTGCAATTACATACATTCTAATTTAATATTTAATATCCAATAATTTATCAAATGTTATATTTAATGAACGGCTAAGAAATTATCTAAACACTCATATAGCTATGGAGTAATAATTAGCATTTTCAAACATTCAAATCTGACATCTGCTCTCAAAATACTGACATCTACTTTCAGTAACTCACATCAAATTTCAAAATAGGTATGTGCTTTCTAATCTGACGTTTGCTTTCATAACTGACACCTGCTTTCAAAACAGACATCTGCTTTCAATAACTGACATTTGCTTTCACTAACTGACATCTGCTATCAAAACTGACATGAGCTTTCAAAACTGACTTCTGCTTTCAGCTTGACATCTACATTCAATAACTGACATCTGATTCATTAACACTGTTACTTTATAATGCATTTATGGCTTGAACCTGGGTATATTGTGGACTAGTGGTAAAGGCGACAGCCCGGATAGCTGTAGACTTGGGTTCGAGTCCCAACGTAGACCATATTTTTCAAATAAAAAATTTCGTATGATTTGCTTTGTAATTTGTAGACAGCAATGTTTACATCCCCACTTACTCTGCAATTACATACATTCTAATTTAATATTTGTAAATATTTCATATAAAAAAGCCGAAAAACTCCAATAATTTATCAAATGTTATATTTAATGAACGGCTAAGAAATTATCTAAACACTTATATATATATATATATATATATATATATATATATATATATATATATATATGTATGTGGAAAGGATAATCGTTAAAATTAAACTCTATTACTTAAGTCACTTCTTTATTTTTTATCCCAATATTTCGCATCAAATTCGTATGCTTCCTCAGGGGATCAAAATGTGAACTTGAATGAATCAGATGTCAGTTATTGAATGTAGATGTCATGTTGAAAGCAGAAAAAACTGACATCAGCTTTAAAAACTGACTTCTGCTTTCAACTTGACATCTACATTCAATAACTGACATCTGATTTATTAACACTGTTATAGCAAACGCCAATTAAGTTGGCGCGAGGAGGGGGTGCGCAGAAGTCGTTTTTAAAAACGTCCACCCCCACTACTCAAGTAATTGTCAGAATACATTCGTCATTGACGTTTGACGGAACATAATGTCTTTGCTAGGGGATCATAAAGTGATACACGCTCAGAGGTTAGAATTATCTGACATTTGATGTAAAACCAAATACAAATCACCCCACTACTTTTAATCCTGCGCGAACTTACCCCTTCTCGCGCCAACTTAATTGGCGTTTGCTATACTTTATAATGCATTTCTAAATAGCTTTAACCAAGGTCTATTGTGGCTTAAGTGGTAAAAGCGGCAGTCCGGCAAACTGTAGACTTGGGTTCAAGTCCCAACATAGACAATATTTTTCAATTAAAAATTTCGTATGATTTGCTTTGTAATTTGTAGACAGCAATGATTACATCCCCACTTACTTTGCAATTACATATATACTAATTTGATATTTGTAAATATTTCATATAAAAGCCGGAAAATTCCAATAATTTATCAATTGTTATATATATATATATATATATATATATATATATATATATATATGAAAAATTTTGTGAAAAACTTATCTGCGCGGAATGTGCATATATCGATATTTCAGTGCACCTTACCGAAGACAGACATGTTATTCACTTCTATACTACGTGTATATATACGAACTGTAATGAACTTCATGTGTATGAGAATTAATAATTATTAAATCTCATTTTACATGCGATATATATATATATATATATATATATATATATATATATATATATATATATATATTATATATATTTAAGGTCTGTTTTACTTCAAAATGTATATATTTAAAATAATTGAATTCTTACATTATACAACAAAAAAATATCTTACAATATCGTATATTCCTCAACTATCTGAAAAATTAAACCATTTTTTTAATAAAAGGTATGATATCCACATTACTCATAAAATTACAATAATTTAATTTTCACTCACTAAGACAAAATTAAAAGCAGCCATTCCACCGGAAAAAATCACATGTAGTTTATAGCATACCACGTAATGATTGTAATCGTGTTAATATAGGTCAAACAGAACAACATTTAAAAGATAGAATCAACGGTCACAAATATTCGAAAAACATTAGAGCTTTAAAAAAACGTGAAACTAAAAATAACCACATTTATAATTACAAAGAAGTTAAAATACTACAAGCCGAAACAAATTACAAAGTAAGATCAGTATTAGAATTAATACATATTAAAAACATGAAGAAAACCCCGTTAATGACCGTCATGAAATTTCGAATCTTGCAAAATTATATTTCTTAATAATATAACACAACATAAATAAAGCAAAAATTAAATTTCGATACAAACACTTAAATATTTTAAAATCCACCCTCTATGAAAGTATTAAATTACAGGCAAGAACAAAACACAAATTTAAAATATATTTTAGGGCTCCTAAAATTCAGTCTATTTCCATATGTAGAAAGTACAAGAGCCACATTGTATGTTAAATAAAATAGTTCAAAATACGAATGTGCCCATCAACAAAAAATTACAGTATGCTTCTTATCCATCCCAACATTTTTATTTAACCATGGTATCACAAACTTGATATCTGTAGATATTTCTATATAATAATCACAAGATTAAAGTTCAGCCATGGACAACTTCCAGCCCATTTGTTTAAACTGCGTTTAATAGAATCCCCAGGGTACAAATGTCGAAATGAATATGTCGATATCATGTATATCATTTTAGAGTTTAGTGACTATTTACGTCAAGATAAATAAAATAGCTTGAAAATTGGCTATAATTTGTCCTGTATTTAAAAAGAGTAATAATATTGACATCTCTAATTATAGATCAATAGTTAATATTTCTGTTTTTGCAAAAATCTTTGAATCTATCCTTCATAAAATTATCTCAAATGTCTGCCCTTTATTTCTTCTTCGAAGCATGGATTTGTAAAAATCACTCCACTCTAGCAAACCTATGCTGCATAACCCAAGATATAGCTGAAACTTTAGACGATGCTAGTAATTAGACGCTATTTATACGGACTTCAGTCGCAAATTTTATACCATCAAACACATTTTACTTTTATAAAAATCGACTTACAATAGTTACAATACACGTCCACAGTTGGTATCGCATGAATAAATTTAATTTAAATATTTCCAAATGCTGGGTTGTGACTTTCACAAGGAAAATGAATTATATAAACTCTCTTTATTACATCGATAATACTGTTACAGAAAAACGAAGGTCTACAAAGGATCTTAGTGTTACATTTGGCAGTAAGTTGACTTCAGTGATCATCTCTTAAACATTATTAGATCTGCTGTTAAGTTTCTGGGTTTTATTATTAGAATGTTCCGAAATTTCACGAAGGTTGGTACCATTCAATTTCTCTATTTGACATATGTCGTTAGTAAGTTGGAATATGCGTCTATCGTTTGATATCCAATGTATGACCTACACGTGAATTAAATTGAATACGTTCAGCGTAAATTCTTGAAGTATTTGAGTTACAAGCTATACAGTGTGTATCCAGAACGACATATAGGCTGCGGGGATTTGATTCTGAAACGTGAATCGGAAATGCTAGCGGTGTGAAGACCAAGGAAGAGCGGTATTACTAGTGGCGAATCTTCTAAATAACAAAATCGACTCAACATCGCTGCTAGCGCGAATACATTTATTGGTACCATGTATTGATGCTAGGCACACCCTATGTTTTGTGTTAAACACCGAGAACATTCGTCAAGGAGTGTAAACGAATTATTTAAGGATTTTTTTCTTCTTCTTTATGGAATTAATTATTTATTTCTATTGCCACATAGAATCGAAATTTTGTTGTCCTACTTGAAGTGCGTATTTGAACAAAAAATAAATTATTATTATTAATATTTAATTTTCCGAAACTTATAAGCGATCTGCTTATCTTATAAACTCATTTAAGCATATACTTATTTAAAATTAATAATCTAAATTGTTTAATTAATATTTAAATAAAAAAATGGACAATAATTAACTCAAATTTAGTCATATATTTTATATATGTACTTTATCTTCTTAAATTTAGTTATAGTGAACTATCCAGTGCTAATAAATTGCTTCATTAACCTTAATTTTCTAATGCAGGAAATTCTCTCTAATTTATTTTCATGAGAAAAATTTTAAAATGATTATCCCACCCAATATGAATAATTGGTGTGATCACATTAACTATTGATGAGTTAATTATTTGAGTTAAAATTATATTAGGTTCATGTATTAACATGTAAGCGAAATTAAGTGCGTTCTACTCTTGATAAGTATACAGATTTGTACGTAAGTACATATCTAGGCATTGGTAATGTCTTTGACTGTGATAGTTAACGGTTTTAACAACATACTAGTGCAGAGAATGCGCCCAAGACTTCTTTTAATTTCTTCTTATTTTTCCAATTTTGTAGTGCTAGGTTTCAAAGTCAATAAAGTAAACTATGTTAGCGATACGTGTCACATATATGTGTTTAAAGTAAAAGATACTTCCAAAGGCCACTATATGCCTATATTTTAGCCCTAGAAATAACTAATATTTTATTTAACCCCATTTATTATACAATCTGTCTTTCATATATAACACTACTAATAACTAATAAATATTTAACGTAAGTCGAATATATATTGTTGACGAACGAATCACATAAATATACGTTTTTTGGTAGAGAAATATTTGAATTTTTCCAACGCTTACCTGCCCTTACCAGGCCTTGAAATAGTATATTAAAACACGAGTTTCGTAAGGCACCATTTTATGAAACGAGTTTTTTATACTATTTATCCTGTTTTGCATTTTTTACATTAATAAATTGGAATTATTTAATTCAGAGATTCAAAAAGTTCAGAGTTTTATTTTTATATGAAGTATGCAGTTGGTCACATTGATACTTGATATTTGATTTAATAGCTATTTAAGTCACAAGGAAGGATGTATTAACATTCGAGGTAGTGAAGTACAAACGGAGGCGCAATTAATTTGATTGAATAATTGTATTTCAGTAGTGCAATATTTTTGCAAGATTTACCAAAAAGATTTTCACATATACTAACGGCCGTTTGCACCAGTCACAGTTAACTTCTGGATTAAGTAATCTCTAGTTAACTTTAAGTATGAGTTAAATATTCCTAGCGTTGCACAGTTTAGTCAGTGGGTCATAGTTAACTACAATTAAACTAACAATTAAGGCGGACTGGTAGTACTGAACGCATAGAGATTTAAATTTTTCTAAAATTTATTTTGAGAATAATGATAAATTACTGTACTTTGCAGGTAAATTGGAGGGATTTTGGGAGACAGTGTGTTTATGAATGTGAATGTAATTCATTCAAGTTGGTAGTATAAGTGAATTTAAAATCAAATAAAACGCAATTACAATGGCAATTATACAGACGTAAACATACGTCATTTTCATTGCAGATGGTAATGAGAAGAGAATTAGATCAATAATTTTTCAAGTGAGGAAAAGTTATTGTGTATGAATTTCATTACACAATACAAGCACATTATACAATCCAAAGATACAGGCGTTGTAACATGAAAGCAGGACAACATGGAAAACAATTGATTAACGGCCGTTTGCACCGGTACATTTTAACATTTGGTTTAACTAATAGTTAAATTTAACTATTAGTTTAAATACTATCCTATAGCACCAGTGGATTTTAATTACTAGTTTGTTAACTAGCAATTAAATCTTGAAAATGTATGTTGGTACTATGCTTTTTTTGATATTATGTAGTATTTATAAATTATGTTTGTACACTGCGTGTTGGCATTTGTCAACTTTGGGAATGTAAGTTTATTTTTTACATCAGGTAAGTTTAATTTTAATTAAAACTTAATTTTAAAAGGTAATATGTTTTATAGAAATCATTACCAAATCATTTTATAATATTATTAACTGATACCGCAATGTTTATTAAAACTTATTTTATAGATTTGTGAATATACAAATAGATATGTCAATGAGAATGCGATCTGCAAATTTTTCTAAAGAAGAAAGGCTGGTATGCTTAAATATAATCAAAAAAACACATTATAGAAAATAAAGAAACAGGCGGTACTTCTTGGAAGGAAAAGGAAAATGCCTGGAAAATGGTAGAACGTGAGTTCAATGCTGCATCTTCTGTATACAGATCTGCTGAAATTTTAAAAAGATTTTATACTAATAAAAAAAAAGATACAAGGAAACAGGCAGCAAGTGAATGATTAGTTTGTTGGAAACTGGTGGTGATAAAAGTGTAAAAGTTTTAGACGATCCGGTATGTAATCTAACACTGGACATAATTAATAAAAAACCGTATTCGGTTTAACTAATAAATTTGGTGACGATGCTAAGAGGTATTAATTATTATATCAAGACTATCAATGTAACTAATTTCTTGTTTTATTTTAGCAAAGTGCCAGTAATGTTTCTAATGATGTAAACTATGAAATAGATGATATGTATATCTACAGATAATTTAGATGTAAGTTTACATAATAATGCTCATAAAATTTAAATATAGATTTATTAGCAATGTCGTTCTATAATCCACTCTGTTCTTATTTCAGACTATTGAAAATGAAGATTCACAAGCAAATGAAGTTTTTAGGACATACAATTTAACAGAAGTAAGATTATTATTGTAAAAAATAAGAACATAAATATAAGGATTATACTTTTTTTCAGAAAAAGACAGATGATATTATTTCTTGGGACACTTATACACTAAAGCAATTGAAAAGACCCATTCACCCTAGTTTAAATGTTGCAACTCCACCAAAAAAAACCACTATGTCTCGGAATGCCTGCACAACAAAAACTGCTAGCTTGGTCACACAATATGAAGATGTTGCTCAAATTAAAAAAGAAGTTTTGCAACTTCAATTAATTCTTTTAAAAGCTGAAAGAGATAATTTTGAAGCCAAAAAATTATTCGAAAGAGAGCAACATGAACTCATCATCAAGAAGATGCAAGAAGAGCATGAATGGAAGAAGAGATCTGCACTGCTTGATATACAAATAAAAGAAACATAACTAGATGTACTTAAAAAAGTTTGAGATATTTTAAAATTAAAAAAAAATATATTTAAAATATTATGAAAAGCCAATTCAAATAAAACTTTAAAAAAATGTAAAAGTTTATTTTATTCATTTACAATCTATTTTGAAAATACTGGTTAATTAAAACATTTCTAGTAGCTGCGCCTATGTTCTCTCTAGGTTCATGGTTTAAATTGGGTATTTGCCCATTTTCAATCATTTGGTTTAAATTATGATCGTCCAGCTCTTCTGGTAAAGGTGGAGCTGCTTTATCATGATTAATTATGGCAATATTGTGCAGCACTGAAGCAGCTAGTATTATTGTCAAAAATGTCTAAAGTTTTAGCCTGCAACCATATGCTAATATTGGAAAGCGTCGCTTGAAGACCCCAAAAAGCCTTTCAACACAATTTCTTGTGCGTATGTGACTTTTATTATATAATTGTTCGGCATCCGTAACTGGATTTAATAATGGTGTCATTAAATATGTATTATTAGCATATCCGCTATCTCCTAAATAGCAAAAATCGAACTTTAATCATACCTTAAAATAAAAGAATACAATAAAGTACCTAATAAAAAGCAACCTCTGTATCGATTATTTTAAAACTGTTGCTTTATAGCACTGCTATTAAAAATTGTATTATCGTGACAGCTTCCAGGCCAACTAGCAACTGTATTTAATATTTTTAAATTAGCATCACAAATAAATTGTGCATTTATTAAAAAATAACCTTTCCGGTTTCTAAAAATTTCTGGATCATTTCTACCTGTAATATAATGTGTAAACAAGTACGATATAATCGAGAGTGAACATTGTATACCTGGTGACATCTTAAAATGAGAACAGTCAATTGTTCCAATGACTTTTGGGAATGCAGCAATATTGAAGAAATCTTGCTGTGTCTTCCGTATGACATTTTCGTTATGTGGCAAACATATATAATTTCTAGATAAAGATGCTATTGCTTCTGAAACCCTTACAACAATTCTAGACACTGTTGAAAAATGCATTCCTGCAAAATCAGCAGTACTGTCTAAATGCCCTCCTGTTGAATACAATCGTAAGCAAGTTAAAAGTTGATCCATTGGCAAGACACAGTTGTTTCTAAAATTTTCATAATATACTACTTTGAAATTTATAAGATATAATATATTAAAATATATTTACGTGTCTAGTGGAAATTGCAAATTATGTTCAATTTCAGTAAGAACCTGCAGTACAACTTCTTTACTCAAACGAAACCTTTTCCTAAAAGTGCTTGCATCCATAGTTTCAAAATAATGGTTTCGTTGATAAATTTGACGTGGAACACCAAATACTATCAAGTTGAAAGGGAGTTAATCATCTTCATCTGGTTCCACGATATCAAAGTCGCATAGCATCCTGTTCATTTCTAACAAACCTCAATTTTGTTTACCTATTATCAAATTTCTATTATATAATCCACAGGCAAAAATATTCCTTAATATATATCAAAACATAAACAAAAAACAATTAAAGAATCATTCAAATACAGACAACACAAACTAACTTTTCTTTATAAAATCACAACTGGTACGATAGTTGTCATCTGCCAAAATATGACAGGTATTTTCCAGTCGCCGTCGACCAATAGAATTAGAGAAAAGTTAATTACAACTTTAATCCATACATATTGTGTGGGTTAAAATTAACTATTAGTTTAACAGTTAACTTGTAGTTAGACGGACGGTGCAAACATAATTAGCATTTAACTCCTAGTTACATTTTAATTAAAACTTAACTACAACCGGTGCAAACGGCCGTTAAAGTTAAAAAGAACAATATTTATTGCAAAGAAAAGCATTAGAGCTTGATATAAAAATAAAAGAACATTCAAATATATATGTATACTTAATAAAACACATTTATATTATTTTATTATAAAATCTTGCCATCTTGTTAATATTTTTAAATTTGCATCAGTAACAAACTATACATTCACTGAAAAATATCCTTTTCTATTCCTGTACATTTCAGGATCATTTCCACCTGCAACATTTTATAATCTACATTGACATATATGCCTATATCTTTTTACATTACCTGTAGATATTATTTTAAAATGTGAGCAATCTATAGCCCCAATTACTCGAGGAAAGGCTGTTATATCATAGAACTTTTGTTGAGTTCTACAAATTGTATCCGTATCATCTGAAAATCCTATAAAGTCATTTTCCAACTGTGCAATTGCTTCAGATACCCTTGAGGCAATTCTTGACACAGTAGATGTATGCATACCAGCAAAATCAGCAGTTGAATCTAGATGTCCTCCAGTTGAATACAATCTTAAGCACATTAACAACTGATTCTTTGGAAACACAATTGTTTCTAAATTATAGAAATAATATAGGTATATACAGGGTTTTTCACGTAACCCGTTCATTAGAAGTTTTCTATGTTAAAGCCTTAGGATACTTTCTCATTTGCGATACACTTACATATCAAAAGAATATTCTAAATATAATGTATAGAATTCACGGTTGGCTCTTGGTGAAACATGATTAATAATTTACTAAATAAAACACTTGGTATATTTGTTTCACAAAATGTATTTAAAATATATCTGACATATGTTTCGACTTATACAGTCATTCTCAAAGAGTCATGTAAACTAAGTGAAAAGAATACTCCTACCTATATTTATGGCTTATTTTTTTTTAAGTTTTATTACAGCATCGATTATGGGGGTATTTGAAAAATCCAATTGCGTGTTTGTGACCTGTCTGTTGAGATTTATGGCTTTTTTAATTTCTAAACTTTCTAAGAAGTCAAGCCTTTTACCCTTATTACAAGAGTGTAAAAGTTTGAAATTATTAGCGTTAAACAGATGAGAATTTTGAATACAGTGTTCCGCAAATCCCGTGGTCATATTGCCATGTAGAATAGAACTTCTGTGCTCTTTGACACGTTCTTTTATAGAGCGTCCTGATTGGCCAATGTATACCGCGTCACAATCACTACAAGTTAATTCATGACTTATCACTAGAGCTGAGGATGTTTGCGGTACGGCAGGACCGTATGTAGTGCATCCCCACCAGCGTATAAACACGATGCAGCGAAACACTTTAGTTAGTCGTGAACTGGCAACGTGATCGTGGGTTGTCTTGAGCTCTATTTAATAAGTATGACGTGCCCAAGCCAAGAAAGCGCCCATTGTATAACGACGTGAAGAAATTTATCCGAGACTTTCCCGATTTGTATTATAATGGAGCAAAAGTGGTTTGTAAATTATGCGATAAACAGTTACTTTGCTGGGACAAATACGACTGTAAAAGACATGTTGAAAGTGTACACCACAAAGACAAAAAAAATAATGTGCTGTCTAAAACGCAATTCATTTTCGATTTATTGACAATGCTACTCGTCTGCGATGTGCCAGTTCACCTGCTTTTGGAATAAATACAATTCCAACAAAAAGCTACCGTCACGGAGAACGTTACTCACCTATTTACCAATTGTGCGTGAGGACATTGAAAACAGAATGAAAGCAGTAGTAAATGATAAACAGTTATGGGTATGTGTCGACGAAACGACAGATCGAAAAAAACATTTTGTTGTGAATATTGTAGTGCGTGTACTAGATCCTGTCAAATCAACATTTCCCATTTTATTAGCCAGCAAAAGATTGGAAAAGTGCACTAGCGAAGTAATTACGAAGGTAGTGCTCGATACGCTACAAAAATTTCAAGTTTCAACTAATAAACTCCTGATGTTTATGAGCGATGGTGCTGCGACAATGCGTTCTGTAGGCCGTTCTCTTAAAGCAGATTGTGAGAGACTTTTGCATGTGACATGTAAAGTTCATGCTTTACACCTTGTGGCACAAACTATTCGGCAATGTTATCCAGAGGTGGATGCATTAATAGCAACCACAAAATCTCCCAAACGAATTCGAGAGTTTCACAGTCGGTGCCCTGGTATTCCCGAACCACCAGAGCCAATCCTTACACGTTGGGGAAGTTGGTTAAAGGCGGCATTTTATTATGCCAAGTATTTCCAACAAATAAAATCTGTGGTTCTACAATTCAATCCTGCCGAAGCTGTTGCCATTAAGGAAAGCCAGAGACTCTTCCAAAACCCTTCCCTTGATGCAGATTTACAAACTATTTATAACAATCATATAGGATTGTTTAACGCAATCGAGAAATTTCAAAATACTGCATTATCGTAAGCGGAGTCACTGCAAATACTGGACGATGTACACGCCCAGCTATGCGCAGTAAATGACAACAAAAATGTTAATGTAATAGAAAAGTTCGAGAGTGTGATAAACAATGATTTTGATTTTACCAGATTAAAACAAATTAGTAATGGTGCAAGTGTAGATTCGGTTTCTATCTATAAAGATTATTTTAATTGTGCGTGTGTTACATCCGTAGATGTCGAGCGGTCTTTCTCAAAATATAAAAAAAATTATTCATCACGGCGTACATCGCTCACCGCTACAAATATGGAAACGTATCTAATGCTACAAACTTACTGCAAGTCTTATCCACTTGGCGCTATGCTATAATAATCGTAAATAAGGTAAGTGTGTTATTTATATACAGTACACATAACTGACATACCTAAGTGATATAAATAGCGAATGCATGTAAAGCAATAAAATCACGCATGTATCACCGATCGAAACAAGGTCATTATATTCGTGCGTTTAACCGAATACTATCCTGGCACACCGCAAACATCCCCAGCTCTATTTATCACGCAATTCTGTTTTTCCTTTATTGTTAACTAGAATATTTCCTAATTCTTTTTGAATTTACTTTTAATTTTGGACTTTTTTAGTTGAATTACGTTATAAATATACAAATCTGGTCAATACAGTTGGTTAACAATATATAATAATCTTTTTTCTTTTAATTATGTAAATATCCCTGTACGATTTTGAGCAGTGTATTTATACTTATTTACTAAAAGAATCAGTATATTCAAACTGTAACATCTATAATAATTGAGAAGTAAGTAAATGTTACATTAAATTTTACCTCAAATTTATGGTAAAATGATTGCATGGAACAGATAAACAAATAAAATATTATAAATTATTTTGTTCAAACTGAAAATGCAACATGTAAATTTAAAAAAAACAAATACTTGTGTGCTAATGATGGTTTTTCAAATAAAAAAGAATGAATATATATCAAAACTAATTACCCTTTGTTCAAAATTTATGTTTTCATTCAAATTACTGGTTATAAAAGCAATGGTTATACTTATAATAAAGAAAAGCCACTTCATTGATTATATTCTAGAGATTCAATAAAATAACGCCTTTACTCGTCTTGTAAAATAATTCATAACAACACGGTCATAGTACGGCGTGAGCACTGTGCAAAAGATAATTACTTCGTGCTTCGTTGATCCACTTATAATTTCATATATGTTACTACCACGACGCGACGTAACCGCTTTGCAATTGATGCCCTGTTTTATACTGTGTGTAAAAACTTCTAATGGGTAAATTCAGTAATTCCAAAACTGTAAATATTTCAAACAGGTAAACTAATTGAAAGAATGAAATAAATGCTTTTTACATATACGACGCTAATTATTCGAATTTTTTACCGAAGAAATAATGCGCCCTTATGCAGGATGCAATTGATTTGCACAAGTAAACTAATTATTTTAGAGGCCCTTAATTGCCAGTTTTGTGTTATCACGTCATATCCTTCATTTCTTATGTCAGCTTTGAATGCAACTTTTGAAGGAATTTCCAGAAAATCTACTTATTTATCTTTGACAGTTTCTGAGATTTTGAAATTTGTTTCTATATCTTAGAAATGTCTAAAATAGTGTCAAATATGATCCCGACAATAGTTGCTAATTGTTTCTTGTTAAAACACGGCACCACACCTTCATTATATCTGAAAATTTTAAATATTACATTAGTGTGATTTGCCCCGATATTTTGATGCTGTCAACATAAAATGATGTAAGCAAAAAACACGTAGGTACGTAAATGTTTTTGCAATACGAAGAAGTTCCATTTGGTTATTAAAAAGAACACCAATACATGAAGAGGTTTTTATTATATGCAACTTAAAACTACTACTTTCAGCTATTTTTCTACATAGTTGCCGCTAAGGTTGAGACATTTGTCATAGCGATGAATCATCTTTTTAATGCCCTCTTCATAGAATTCTGTCGCGTATGAATTAAGTGGTGTTTATTGTGGTCCCTCGTTCTATAAAGTCTTTCTTGTCTCAAAAGGCAGCGACCATGACTTTTCTCGCAGAGAAAGTTTGAGGGCACTTTAAAGGTTTCCTCGTAGACGAGTTAGAGCGACCCCACTGCGTTTACTGTCTGTTCGTCTCAATGTTAACATAGGCGACCCAAGTCTCATTACCTGTTAAGATATGTACGAGCAAATCTTCACCTTCAACATCGTAACGTGTCAGAAAACTTAGTGCCGATCCCATTCTCTTTGTTTTATGGTCTTCGGCAAGAAGATATGACACCCGTCGTGAACAAAACTCGTGGCAACCTAAATGTTCACTAACAAGCTCATACAAAACTGTACGTGAAATTTGAGGTAAAAAGGCACTCAGTTCTGTGATTGTGAATCGCCGATTTTTGCGAATTTTGCTTCAACATTGCCCATAAGTTCGTTCGTCATAACAGTTGGTCTTCCGCTTCGTTCTTCATCATGGATATTAGTTCGTCTTTCTCGAAAGATACGGCACCATCGTCTAACCATATTGTCACTCATGGCATTTTCACCATAAGCATCTTAGTAGCTTTCATATTCTTGGCACACAGAAATCGGATAACAGCATAAAATTCACAGTCGACGGGATTTTCAATTACAGCAGCCATTTTAGAAATTCTTTTGCTTGAATCTATATTTACTTTTAGCAAAGGAAAAAAACTTTTGACATTGTTTCCTAGGTTATTCAGTTTATTGCTAGTAGTGACATTATGACAATTTGTTGTTATTTACAGTTATTAATCTTATTATTTCTTTTTCAAAATGTGAAATTTTACGAAAACGTGAAATTTTGGATATGGGGGCAGATATAGGATTCATACGACAGTAGGCATCTCTTTCGCCCAGACTTATCAACCATTTTAGAAGGAACTGTATCTAAAATTGAAGCACAGTTCGGGGAATGTGGGCACGCAAAACCTTGCCGAAACATTCTACATTTGTTGTAGATTCTTTTTTAAAAATTTTAAATATTCAACAAAATGCTACAGATATCAGCCATACAATCGTTGTTAAATGTTAAAAAAAACACTTCATCCGTTAACAGAGGATGATCCAGACCGTCTGAAAAAATTATGTACTTACTTCATACACATTTTCTATTATTAGAGAACATTTTTTCTGACGAATCTATGTTTACTATAAACGGAGATGTCAACCGTAAAATCTGTAGACATACAAATCCCCACTGAATGCGCAACAATCACATCCACAAAATGTCAATGTATGGGAAGACATAATCAATGATCGTGTGGTGGGATTGATAATAAAAATAAGATAAAGCTGCGTAAAACTTGCTTATTTTACAATTTCGTATCCTAAATATGTCCTAAAGTCTGATGTAGAACGTTTACAAACATTCTGGTGGTAAAATACTTTGTAATATAACACGTGTTCGCTTTTTCCATATTGTAATCTGTATTTTTTGTTTAATTTAGTACTTCATTTGAAAAATGTATTTTTCTATTTTGCGTTCGAAATGAACTCATTATGAAACCAAAAACAGTATCGAAATGAGCTCTATTTCGATACACTTTTTTTCATTTTTCAATGTTGGCGTTGTTCGAATACAGAAATAAATATCATTGCTGTCATATGATTTTAAGAATTTATGTACATTTGACAGATATGATATATGTTCGTATTTTACACAAACAACGTATGTTGTATACAATTGACAACAACATATATATGTTTCTATGTCACTCATGTTTATATTTTTAAATGAAATATCAAGTAATGTTAACGAAAATTACAATATGAAACAAACATGTAAATAATTTACATATCTGTAACTATGCACATGGACAATACACCTCGTATTTTCAGCAATTACTTCTGCTTAATACATATGTTTCTGCCAATATAGGCGTCCTCAGCTAAGCTAGTGAAGCAATTTATACAAATTAATACAAACCTGTTATAAACAACTGGTTTGTATCTGTATTTAAATTTACTGAAATAGCCCGCAAAGATCAAGCAAGTTCCGTCCTATAAGAAGACAACTATTTAATAATTGACATCTTACGGGCGAAAGATACATTGTCCGGAGGGCTATATATCTTTCGCCCGTAAGATGTCAATTATTAAATAGTTGTCTTCTTATAGGACGGAACTTGCTTGATCTTTGCGGGCTATTTCAGTAAATTTAAATACAGATACAAACCAGTTGTTTATAACAGGTTTGTATTAATTTGTATAAATTGCTTCACTAGCTTAGCTGAGGACGCCTATATTGGCAGAAACATATGTATTAAGCAGAAGTAATTGCTGAAAATACGAGGTGTATTGTCCATGTGCATAGTTACAGATATGTAAATTATTTACATGTTTGTTTCATATTGTACAAACGCTTTATACGTGCTTAACGTATTGTTATACTTAAACAAAACCTTTTCGTTTAACGAAAATTAATAAATAATATGTAATATAATATACTTCGCGGATAGCAAGATTTAAATTTGAAAATGTCAAGTATCAATGTGACCAACTGCATGCTTTATATAAAAATTAAACTCTGAACTTTCAAATTAAATAATTCCAATTTAAGCAATTTATTAATGTAAAAAACGCAAAATAGAAAAAATAGTATAAAAAACTCGTTTCATAAGACCTTTTGCCGCACTCGCTCTTTAGAAAACTCGCCGCAAGCGGCTCGTTTTCTAAACTGATCTCGTGCGGCAAAATGGTGCCTTATGAAACTCGTTTTTTAATATACTATTTTCTATTTTGCGTTCGAAATGAACTCATTATGAAACCAAAAACAGTATCGAAATGAGCTCTATTTCGATACACTTTTTTTCATTTTTCAATGTTGGCGTTGTTCGAATACAGAAATAAATATCATTGCTGTCATATGATTTTAAGAATTTATGTACATTTGACAGATATGATATATGTTCGTATTTTACACAAACAACGTATGTTGTATACAATTGACAACAACATATATATGTTTCTATATCACTCACGTTTATATTTTTAAATGAAATATCAAGTAATGTTAACGAAAATTAATAAATAATATGTAATATAATATACTTCGCGGATAGCAAGATTTAAATTTGAAAATGTCAAGTATCAATGTGACCAACTGCATGCTTTATATAAAAATTAAACTCTGAACTTTCAAATTAAATAATTCCAATTTAAGCAATTTATTAATGTAAAAAACGCAAAATAGAAAAAATAGTATAAAAAACTCGTTTCATAAGGCCTTTTGCCGCACTCGCTCTTTAGAAAACTCGCCGCAAGCGGCTCGTTTTCTAAACTGATCTCGTGCGGCAAAATGGTGCCTTATGAAACTCGTTTTTTAATATACTATTTTCTATTTTGCGTTCGAAATGAACTCATTATGAAACCAAAAACAGTATCGAAATGAGCTCTATTTCGATACACTTTTTTTCATTTTTCAATGTTGGCGTTGTTCGAATACAGAAATAAATATAATTGCTGTCATTTGATTTTAAGAATTTATGTACATTTGACAGATATGATATATGTCCGTATTTTACACAAACAACGTATGTTGAATACAATTGACAGCAACATATATATGTTTCTATGTCACTCATATTTATATTTTTAAATGAAGTATCAAGTAATGTTAACGAAAATTAGTAAATAATATGTAATATAATATACATCGCGGATAGCAAGATTTAAATTTGAAAATGTCAACTATCAATGTGACCAACTGCATGCTTTATATAAAAATGAAACTCTGAACTTTCAAATTAAATAATTCCAATTTAAGCAATTTATTAATGTAAAAAACGCAAAATAGAAAAAATAGTATAAAAAACTCGTTTCATAAGGCCTTTTGCCGCACTCGCTCTTTAGAAAACTCGTCGCTATCGCGGCTCGTTTTCTAAACTGATCTCGTGCGGCAAAATGGTGCCTTATGAAACTTGTTTTTTAATATACTATTTTCTATTTTGCGTTCGAAATGAACTCATTATGAAACCCAAAACAGTATCGAAATGAGCTTCATTTCGATACACTTTTTTTCATTTTTCAATGTTGGCGTTGTTCGAATACAGAAATAAATATCATTGCTGTCATTTGATTTTAAGAATTTATGTACATTTGACAGATATGATATATGTCCGTATTTTACACAAACAACGTATGTTGTATACAATTGACAACAACATATACATATATGTTTCTATGACACTCATTTATATATTTTTAAATGAAGTATCAAGTAATGTTAACGAAAATTAGTAAATAATATATAATATAATATACTTCGCGGATAGCAAGATTTAAATTTGAAAATGTCAAGTATCAACGTGACCAACTGCATGCTTTATATAAAAATTAAACTCTGAACTTTCAAATTAAATAATTCCAATTTAAGCAATTTATTAATGTAAAAAACGCAAAATAGAAAAAATAGTATAAAAAACTCGTTTCATAAGGCCTTTTGCCGCACTCGCTCTTTAGAAAACTCGTCGCTATCGCGGCTCGTTTTCTAAACTGATCTCGTGCGGCAAAATGGTGCCTTATGAAACTTGTTTTTTAATATACTATTTTAATATACTATTTTCTATTTTGCGTTCGAAATGAACTCATTATGAAACCCAAAACAGTATTGAAATGAGCTTCATTTCGATACGCTTTTTTTCATTTTTCAATGTTGGCGTTGTTCGAATCCAGAAATAAATATCATTGCTGTCATTTGATTTTAAGAATTTATGTACATTTGACAGATTTGATATATGTCCGTATTTTTCACAAACAACGTATGTTGTATACAATGGACAACAACATATATATGTTTCTATGTCACTCATGTTTATATTTTTAAATGAAGTATCAAGTAATGTTAACGAAAATTAGTAAATAATATGTAATATAATATACTTCGCGGATAACAAGATTTAAATTTAAAAATGTCAAGTATCAATGTGACCAACTGCATGCTTTATATAAAAATTAAACTCTGAACTTTCAATTTAAATAATTCCAATTTAAGCAATTTATTAATGTAAAAAACGCAAAATAGAAAAAATAGTATAAAAACTCGTTTCATAAGGCCTTTTGCCGCACTCGCTCTTTGGAAAACTCGCCCGCGATAGCGGCGAGTTTTCTAAAGAGCGAGTGTTGCTCGTTTTCTAAACTGATCTCGTGCGGCAAAATGGTGCCTTATGAAACTTGTTTTTTAATATACTATTACTTTGCGCTATAAACATTAAACCACAAGAAATTTGAAGAAATACTATTGAGAAGTGGTAGAAAATTCAAAGAACAGTTAAAACAAAGTGTAAGTGATTGTAGATATTCTAATGGAGACTATATCGATTTCGATGAATTCAAATTTGTGAAAGGAACGAAAAATTTTGTGTTGAACAGAAATAATGTATAATGGAGGAAGAGAATCAAGTAACTGAAAAAGAGGCAGCATTATTAGTTTGAAATAAAAGCGATTTCATAAGAACAGCAAAAGACCTGAATGAAAAATTCGTTATTGCTTCTTCGATTCTGGATACTGTTAATCGAGTTGGATGTTTTCGCTTTCTCGAATGGTCTACTTCAACTAATGTCTTCTTATTTGTGTCAGATCTAATTACGTCTACTACAATGCCTTTCAGTCCAGGCACTATACTCCATCGTCAGGTACTCCCCAGGGATCTACTCTAGGACCCTTATTATTTAATATTTTTATTAATGATCTCACTATGCTCTTAGATCGTAGAGAGCTAATTCAGATAATCGTTCGGATGATCTTAAAATATGGAATCGCCTTGAATACACTAACAAATGTGCAATTATTTCGTATGTCCGTATTGCGCGTCCAGTTCTATTCCCATATGCTCTGAGCCTTATTCCCATTCCCAGAATGGATTCAGCATTACGATTTAAAAATCATATTCACGATATGTGTACTGCAACTATTAAATCGTTGGGATTCATTATAAGATCTTCGTAATATTAACATTAAAATCCCGTATTATGCCTATATAAAAAGTAGATCGGAATACGGCTCTTTTATATGGTATCCCCATTGCATTTGCATTTGCAACTGTGAAGAGTGTTCATAGACGGTTTTTGAAGTATCTATTATTTATCTGATGAATCACATCCAGAAAGAGGCACTGAATGTACGTCTCTTCTGGAGAATTCTTTTACTGATTGAAGAGAACATCTTAGTGACAAATTTCTCCTTAAATTATTAATAAGGCAGGATTGATGGTCCGTCTCTTCTGTCATAGTTGAATTTTTTGTTCCAGAACATTTAATTCGATCGTCACTTTCGCTGTTTCCATCGAATGTGTTACTTAAAACCCCTTTGTTGCATTTGGTACACAACCTGCAAAAATATTACCCCGATTCCGATTCTTTGAACTTCATTTTATCTAGTTTAACAATTGTCATTTATTTTTTTGTTTTGTATTTACATTGTATTTTTTATTTTTATTATTTACTATTTTTTTTAGCATTATATTATATGTAATTATTTGTATTAAACATAGGGACTAATATTTTACGCTATGTATGTATATCAAAAAACTTTCTTTAGATTTGGTGTTGCGTTTAATGTGATAATGTGATTAATGTACTTTTTAGCATTAGAGATTACAACTTTCTTTCTTGATTATAGACAACCATACATAAACACTAAAATTAATTGTTTTGCACTTCACTCGACCAACCGTGGACGCCAGAGTTTAACGCGAGGAAAGTATCGATTTTATTCATTTGTTAGTGCTTATATGTATAAACAAATAATATAATTTTATAATAGTATTATTAAATTAACCACTGCCACTGCTACATATACACTACTGTTGACTATTGACGTGATACTTATGAAACAAAAATAAAATAATAAATATCAAAATTTATGATATATTAATATTATACGTGAAACGATTTATGTGACTTTATAAAGTAAATATCATTAATTCCTTTCATTATGCATATAAACTGTATTAATACCATTAATATCATAGATACAAATACATTTTATAAGTTATACTTCAGTAAATATACAAACTCTGTGAGAATATTCGCAGTTCTCAAGAGACGACCATGCTTTTTTTAATGTTTGGTGACAGTGCACGTATTCTGTCACAAACGTATAATTTTAATAGTTTGGTTATGTCATATAAATAGAATACAAGCGTTTATAATTTATAATTTATGTATGACAATTGTTGGAATTTAAAGATTTCTAAAGCTTCGCATGTGCACCAATCTTTGATTACATAATTACTTAAAAAATAGCCTACTATAATCAGGAATGTTCATATGTAAACTAAAAAATTACTGGAACGATTTACCAGTTTATTGCAAAATGATCCGCGTTAGCCGGAGAAGGTTTAGAGCTATTGATATCCTCGATCTGACCAATAGATAAAGATAAGGGGGCTAATAAGATAATATCGGTAGTAGCAGTACTATTAAGTAAATATAGATGGCGCTACGTGACAGTACTTAAGTATTGTCACAATGACGTTAAGGAATGACATCACCTAATCGACTAGCTAATGACATATTTCATACTAAATTACAAATCGAAAAGAACAGACATTAATAAATTAAATATATTTGGATAATCAAATATTCAAAAAATTACTTCAAGAACAAAAACACGTTTATGATGCGATAATGCGAGTAACATGATGGGAGTGGTGGAAGCTATTTTTTTGACGTACCAGGTGGCACAGGAAAAACATTTCTTATTTCACTGATACTAGCGATCATATGTGCACAAAATAATATCGTATTGGCAATCGCATTATCTAGAATGGCGGCGACTCTTTTGGAACACATTCAGCACTTATTGCCATTGAATATACAAGACAGTGAAACACCAACTTGCAATATTTCGAAAATATCAAGAATGAGAACTACTCCAGCAATGCGATATAATTATAACGTGTGTTCATTTGAAAAGTCAATCTAGTAGCATGTGATTTACTAAAAACAATTTGAAGTATGTCGTAAATTAAAATTTACTACTTAACCTACGAAGTCGTATATTTTGACAGTTTCATACATACAAATAAATAACAAATAATAGTTATTTATTGAAAACTATAACAAATGTTGAAAATGTTGTCCTTCAATTATTCAATTATTATTATTATTCAATTTATTTAAACCAAAATCGACGCACGATTATTTTATGCACTAACTGATATTTGTGATTGACATTTTCAAATGTCATTTGGATTAACGTTTACGGAACAACAAACACATACTAATATATTTGCGTCTTATTCTCTCAAAATTTCAAAGTAACCTTGATTGACTTTTCAAATGAACACTTGTTATAGGATGAATGCACAATGTCGTATAAAGATTATTATCGAACAAGATTTGTAGAAACAGCCGGCCATTCGTTAGTACGCTAATATTCTTAGCAGGTGATTTTTGACAGACATTGCCTGTTATTTTACGTTCAACACGAACTGATGAACTAAATGCGTGTTTAAAAGCATTACATTTGTGGAGATATGTTAATAAATTTTCATTGATGACAAATATACGTGTTGAATTACAAAACGATCCTTCTGCAGATCATTTTGCCATACATTATTGGATATTGGAAATGGAAAAATACCAATTGAAGAAATAATAGGCTACATTAAACGCAAGAAGAATTAGTTCCCAGATATTAAACAAAATTCCAAAAGTGTGGCCGTGAATATTACCTGCAAAAAATGTGGATGTAACTTCATTAATATCAGAATTAAACATTGAATTTCTGTGTGTGGGCCTATGTTAGTGACAACGTTTATATTCCACCTCTTCCTATAAGTCGAAATGAATTGCGAGTCTGGATCACAGAAGTAGTTGCAACCATTGATACGTAAAATTTGGGACGAATTTCACTTACATATTAGATATATGCCTTATTCAAGGAGAAATCATGTTGAATATTTGCAAATGAAACTTGAAGTTTTACTTAATTGTCTGCTTTATTATTCAGTCCAACAAAATTAATATTTTCTTCACAATTAAATGTAATTTCTGTATAACTAATTTAGGAAGAGCCTGTATATAATTTTACCGTTCTTAAACGTCGATAATATCACTTGAACACAAAATATTATGGAAACATTGTATTCAATATAGTAAATTGGCGCGCCGAAGATAAATTACTACAAGAGCAAAAACTAGACAGAATTGCCGAAATACACGAAATATCCGCGAGACCGATGAGCTCGAGTCCTTCAACCTTGGTAATTAACGATTTTGGCACAAGCGTATTATTCGTGGGCATCGAGCGGTTCGCGAGGTCGAGTCAAACACATTGAATATCCGTTCGTCGCGCGTCGGTCAATTTTCTGTTTACACCAGTATTCTCTTGGTGTGAACAGACTGTTAGGCCATATCATTAAATTTTAGGAGCAATTGGGAGTCGATCGACAGAGACTTCCTATACTATAAAGTTTTTAAACAAAGATGTAAAGTTCTCTTTATTTTCTCTTTATTTAAATCAAAGTAATTATAGTCTTTCTTTGGAGACTGTGGTTAAGTAAAAGCTTAAAAGAATATATAAAACCCATATTTCGACAACTTAGTTATCGAAATAAGTATTTAGGATACGATTATTAATTGGGGTAAAAGGTTTTATACCCGTTTTTTTAAGTTTATAGTAATAATAATTGAGGATACAATTAATATCCTTTTGTAATATTTTAATATTTCATACATTTTTTATTATTAAATATAAGTAAATCTTAGGATATAGAATTCAAACATAACATTTCCAATTTTATAAATGTTTAACGTTCATTTTCGAATTTAAACCGCTGTATAACATGATTTTATTATCCTATTTAAATTATAAAATTTTCTTTAGGTTCTAAGAATCTGCTCCTTTGCATTTACAATTTTATTGTTTTATGATGTAGACCAGAGGCTCCCCAACTTTTTTTTCTCATAGACCACTTTGAAAGTTTTGCTGGTTCCGGTGGACCCCCTGCAGCTACATTTCTACCATATTCCCAAAACTCGACAAAAAATGTGAAGATTAGATCTAACTATGGAAATTTGCGTTGCGGCTGAGTTATTGGTTAATTAATTAATTGATTGTACTGTGGGTGGATGTCAAAAAAGTAAAGCCAGCCAATCAAAAAAGTGATTCCATCCAACTTTACTCCTTTGAGATCTACTCACAGCACAAGAAACCAATCAATTCTCATATATTTTATTTAGAAAACTCCCCATTCGGAGTGGTAAAAATAAAATGAAAAATAGTATATTTCCTTGTGTTGTATTTATTCAAATATGTAATTATTACACTATTAATTATTATTGTTATCAGTTATCATATTACATTGTAATATGATAACAGTCGTAATATAATTAAAATTAAATATTAATAACGTAACGTAACTTCTACAATGACAATCACAAAATAGTCATAATTTTAGTGGGAGGGATGTATTTGATGGATTGACAGCAAATTATCAATATTTGGCTTCAGTTTTGTTAGGAATAACCGCAAATCTCCCCGTTCTGTGATATTCAATCTGCTCCTTTTTTTTGTTAAAAGGTTTGTAACGACACTAAAACTTTTCTCGACAAGATATGACGAGGGAAACGCTATCAAAAGCTTTCTTGCAATTCCCCACAGTCCAGGATATTTTTCGGGTATTTCTGCCTGCAGCCAAAATGTTCGATACCCTCTTTTAAATTTCACCTTCAGTTCCTAATTAGTGCTAAGCTCGAGTAGCTCCTCTTGTAATATCACATTCTCCACTTCCGTTTCATCAAGTGGATTTATGATCCATGGTGGTATTTCCATCGTCAGAATATCTTCAAATCTGATTATAAAGTCATCATGCAGGGCAATTAAATGTTGAACGTATGTGTGAATATCCTCATCAAGGCATTCTTCCTGTGACTAGTTTGAAAACTGGGAAAATTCGCGCCGACTAATATTTTGCTTCATAAATTTCAATTTTCCAAGAAAAGCTGAAATTACACACTTTGTTTTTATTAAATTGAGGCTGTCCCCTTGTAATTGTAAGTTAATGTCATTAAATTTTTTGAACAAATCTGTCAAATACGCGATGTCTGCTTTCAAATTGATCAGGTTTTCTTTTAAATCTGGATCTTTACTTTCCAGAAACTCTAAAACTGATTCAAAAAGTGAGAAAAATCTTGTCAAACATGCACCTTTTGACAACCAGCGTACTTCAGTATGTAAGAGCAATCGTTGGAAGTTTTCATCATTTTCATCGCACAATTGTGCAAATAAACGCGTATTCAATGCATTGCTTCTTATTTTGTTAACTGCATTAATCACAAATTGAAGCGATTTAGCACACAAATTTTTCGCTACTAGGTGTTGTCGGTGGATGACAGTGAATTGCAGTTACCTCTGGTATAATTCTTTTAAGATGGCTTATAAACCCACGACATCGCCCGGCCATGGCAGGAGCTCCATCTGTTGCCACCGAAATAACGTTTGTGAATAGAATCGATTTTTCCTTAAAAAAATCACTCAGGACATTAAATATTGATTCACCTTTAGTGTCCGTCTCCAAAGTTTTCGCGAATAGTAGCTCTTCATGAATTTCTTTGTCCATAACAAATCGAAAATATGCCAATAATAATGCTTCATTACCAGGTAAAGTTGACTCGTCCAGTTGAATAGAAAAATGAGTTGTTTGCAGATAATTACACAAGAAACTTTCAATATCAGAGTTCATTTCATCAATACGTCTTTGTACAGTGTTGTTACACAAAGGAATTCTTTTGAGTATGTCAAATGGAGATTTGTGCAGAACAGTTTTTAAAACCTCTTCAACAGCGGGTAAAATTAACTGTTCTCCAATGGTGTGCGATTTTCCAGATTTCGCTATAAGTAATGAGATATTGTAAAATGCCCGCAAGCCATTTATCGTTACTTTCCGACGTTGAAGCGAACATACTGTGCACGGTCGGTCTCCTTTCATATTTTTCCTTCAATGTTTGAAAATATTTCAAATTTTTACCAATTTTATCAGGATGACACCTTATTAGATGATCTTCGAGCTTCGATGGTTTCATAGAGTCATTGCTCAAAACTTTGTTGCATAAAAGGCATATGGGCAATCGCTTGTCGCCTTTGATGGAAGAAAACCAAATTTTAAATAATCAACACTGTACTGTCGACATTTCTTCTTAGATTCAGCTATGTTTCGTATCAGTTACCTACCTGTAAATAAAAAAAAACTTTGTTGTAGTAATCTTAAGGCGGTCTTACTTAACAGGATATGGCTATTTTAACAGTATTAATTGATTATTGCAATGAAATAAACAAAGTACCGGCGGCAAACTGATTCTAATTATTAAAAGCAATAAATCGCTAAGATTAATAATTGAGTTTTATGAAAACGGCTCAACCGATTTTAATATAATGTAAAACATTTTTTCATCAATTATATTTTGATATATTTCTGTAAATTCGATAGAAAATACTTGTAAATAATATTTTGATATCAAAACTTCGCAATTTTAATTATTTATTTATTACTTTGATGCACGTTACGAGTATTTAGTATATAAAGACACGTACAATTTATGAAAATATATTTAATTATTAGTGAACCACCACACAGTCGGGTAATAAAGAAATTACTAATAAAGTAGGGACAAGAAATTCAACCTTTCTCGGCTTTCTGTTCTTTTATGGAAGTATCTAATAATGGCTCTGTTCAGTATTTAATTTTTAATACGTACCTACTACACGCAAACATTACAAATATACTTATTACAACATAAATATATCTCCTATGGCAGGTGGGTTGGAAGAGATTTCTTTTAGGAATAAGCCTCACCTCTTGTGCCTACGTATTTTTTTGTAATTTGTCCATTTTTTGTTTACTTACGTGTACAATAAATTGTAAAATAAATAGATAAATAATAAATAAAATAAAAGTATTTATAACAAATAGGCAGGTAAGTACTTACTTTTCCGACAGTGGCAAACACTAACATCGATTCACTTTACTTCGTACTTCGTCCCTTTTCACATCTGAACAAGCATTGCGGACGGCGGCAGCGGCAGCGCTTTGCAAGTCTCGACAAGTTGTACTGAACATGGAATATGCAAGTTTTTACAAGTAACAGTCGCTGAGCTTCTTCAAATATTATCTGCTTACATTGATAGGTGAACTCAAGCCAACATTTTAGTTCTTCACTATCGAAACCAGATAAATTTTCGTGGACCCCCGCTTACGAATTGTGATCCCCCATTTTTTTGTCACGCCAACGTAGACCCCCGTCGAGTCTCCCGTGGACCCCTGGGAGCCCACATTGACCACTTTGGGAGTTAATGATGTAGACCGATTGTTTATTACCTGGGATTATTTATAGTAAACAAAATGATCAATCTGATCATCTTTTGTTAAGATGCTTTTCCTAAATATGTATAATTATTATTATACATTATCAAACAATAGCATTTTTCCGCAACTACATACTTTGATTTATAACACCAACTAGTACTCAATTATTAATGATATTTTATTTATATTTATTAGTAAGATTCGATATTTAAGTCCCTATCGTAAACCTGGTATTGTTGCCCGTGGGAACAATTTCTACGAATTAGACACAGAAAAATTTCCCGTTATGACGTCACACAATACAATGTACAACAATACCCGCTTTTAATTATGTAATAGCTTCTAGGTGTAGTGGTATATTTTTATTTACTTATATCACAGTACCAACTCAACAACAGAACAGAACAGTCGTACATTAACATCAAGACACACAGTCTTACATTAACATAATCTTACTTAAACAAGCGGGTGTCGCTTGTTTAAGTAAGATATTTCTGATATTTCTGTGGTACTCGGTATATGCCGTTCTGCCGTAAAGTGGAATTTTCTAATGTAAAACAAAAATTAGAAGTGGCGTTCGAGAGAAATTTGAACTGAAGATGTTTGAAAAAATAATTGTACGCTGTCGCCTTTTCTTTAAATAAAAAATATTTTAGTAATGTTTCGTTTTGTAACAACAAAGATTTCTTTGCTTTTTTTCGTAACTTGAACTCTTTTTCAGTAAAGAAATTAAGAACAATTATTGTTCCTATACTAAAAGCAGAATATTAGTAGTAGTCTATGTTTGTTTTTTGACAGTTAAATTAATTTGCTTGTTAAAATATCTGTACAGTTTTATTTTGAAAAAAACGGTTAATTTGACTGATCTCGAGTTTTCTGACATTCATTACATGGATCGATTGGTTGAGGGATTGTATAAAGAGCCTTTTCCGGATAGAGTTACACCAGATAGATGTACATTTTCAAACGTACATAGATGGTTAACTGAAACAGGTATTTTTAGGCCAAACAATCAATTAAAAGTGCCCATCATACCATAAGAACTCCAGAAATTGAAGAAGCTGTTTTAAATTCAATTCATAAGAATTCTGAACTTAGCACTAGAAAAATTGGAAATATGTAACTTGAACATCTCGCACATTCTACTTTGGAGAATTCTTCACAATTTTCTGTTATAGCTGTATCATATTCAACGGGTCTCCGCCACGGGTGCTTCGGCCACGGCCACGGGGGCTTCACGGGTCCAAGCCTTAATTTTCCGAGATTTTCGTTTGCGTTATCAACTTCTATCAATGGTTTTTCGAGAATATTGCGCAAAATCCCATGTTTGACTGTAAAATAATGTTCACATATGAAGCTAACTTCTCAAAAAACGCTATCAGAAATTGCCACAATAATCATGTCTGGGCTGAAAAAAACCCGCATCTAACCATCAAGAGCAATTTTCGGTAAAAGTCTGGGCTGGAATTGTTGAAAATTACTTAAATGGGCATTTTTTCTGCCGCAAAGGTTAAATGGTCGTAACTATCATCGGTTTCTAGAGGATGATTTGCTAATATTACTTGAAAAGTGACAATTTTAGTTAGAAATAGTATGTGATTCATGCATGACAGTGCAACAGCTCATTTTAGTCTAAAAGCAAGAGAATATTTAAATCGCTTGGACTTTCTCCTATGGGGGCCTTAAACCTCTGGTTTACAGCAGTCTAATTAACACTGTACACAAATTGAAGAATCGCATAAGAACTTCCAGTAACGTAATAAGAAATACTGAAGGCATTTCAAAGAGTGCGCATGAATATGAGAAGAAGAGCTGAAACATGTATCCTGGGAGGTGGAGCGCATTTTCAACAATTCATCTAATTCTTTTTTCGTTTTACAAAATTGATATTAATTTGTAAACAGTCAATTAAAATTGTTCACTAATTAGATCAGAATTCGTTATTACTTTTCTAATGGTTTGACTTGTTTTCGTACCACGCGCAAACCTTGCGTCGTACAAAATTAAGTCAAGGAATCAAATTTGCTCCAAAATAAATGGCCATTTCTAAAATAATTTTTATTTTAAGAAGAAGCAATGGGGTACCATTACGAATTTTTATCTTAGAAGCTTAACACTCTGTATCTCGGAAAGAGAGTATTTCCGGACCTAAATTTATATATTTTTTTTCTTAATAACCTTAAGAATCGCTCCTTTCAAAATTAACATTCGATTAAGAAACATACTCTATAAGTTGAAATATAAAATCAACATCAATATCTTTCATATCTTCTAGAATGTTATCTCTTGCTGATCCTGTAATTATAGTTATAGATTTATGAATTGAAAGTAATATATTCTGAATCTTACGTCCGCCTTGCACAGTCATCCAAATTTTAAATGGAGTAATTACCAAAATCGGTAATTTTTTTAATTTATCAACACAAGCTCACTTTGATAGGTGTCAATTATTGTTGTCGAAGTGGAGATATCAGAAGTCACAGTATTAAAAATTTTACACGATTATTTAGGAATGAACAAACTGTCAGCACAATGGATTCATAAACAACTTACTCCCGAATAAAAATTGTATCGGGAGTAAATTAGTGAGATAAACTTGAAGGATTTAGCTGACGATAAAAACCTTTTCTCGAAAATTATAACAGGTTATGAAATATGGGCTGATCACTGGGACCCACCGACAAAACAAGAATTCATGCAGTGTCTAGAAGGAATCTCCACCATTAAAAAGGCAAGGACGCTAAATTCATCTGGAAAATTGTTGGCGATAGTGTTTTGGGACACAGAAGGATTCTTGTTAATTGAATACCTGAAATAAGGCTCTCCAATTAAAGGAGAAGTATATAAAGAAATAATCCAAAATTTGAACACTACCGTATAGCAAGAAAGACGCTAAAATTTTCTCAAAAGATTACGCTGCTCCATGACAATTGCAGAATTCACAAGTCTCGCCAAGTCCGAGAAATAATCAACGACTGTAGCTTTACAGAGACATAACATCCACCCTACAGCTCGAACTTGGTAATGAGTGATTATTATTTCTTTACTAAATTAAAATAGCATCTGCATGAAAGACATTTTTCTTCAGATGATTACTTGAAAGAATCGGTGATAACCTCATTAGAAAAACGCTGGAATAAGTGTGTAACCGTTAATGGATCATATGTCATCTAAAATAAAAAAACTAAAATATAGTTTTATCTTCTTTTGATTAATAGCTAAGGTAGATTACATAAAGATCTCCTCTCGTATGACCTTTTATTCATATACGATATAGGCGTAATCGTATTCCAGAAAATACTGGCTTGTCTTTCCCAGCGCTCTGTTCTTAACGTAAACGAAGTATAGATAGTTGTAACTATTGTATTTACACCTGTGTTATGTACAGTTACATTGTATTGATACATAACGTGCATTTATGAAAATGTCACTAATGTTTTATGTTCAAATTATTGGTTTAATTCTACTGTTGTTCACTTTCTACATTAATATGTATTACAATGGCCTTACTATCATACAATGCGGAAAGGATTTAAACATTTTTACTGAAATGGTATAAATATGTATATAACCTTGCCTCTATTAGAAACTCTTGCTAATTGCTAACATGTTCGCATCTTAGGTTTCCTAGATTAATTTTAAGTGACGAATTTTTCTTAAAGTTTAAAATATGTGTACTAGTTATCATTTCTGATGTGAAACTAAACGAATAAATATATAATGAAGTGTTTATAATTTTGTTGTTTTCTTTTCCTTACTATGCAATCTGCGCAAGGTAGATACATAATTTTGTATACCATGTAAAACATAGTATGTATGTCGATATTAAACTAATATCAAGTATAGAATACGGTAATAAAATCAGTAAAAAATCAAAAACATTCAAAATGTTATTTATAGACTCACAAACTACATAATTTATTTTGATAAAATTTTGTGTGTGTTCGTTATGTTGTGTGGAAGGTTGTTATCATATTTTTTCCCAAATTTTGTCGGAAAATATTAAAGAATTAACAATATGTGAAATTAGATGAATTTCTATAATGTAATTTTAAATCATTATATACAAACCATGACAATGTGATATATAAAATATGACAGTACAGTATATAAGATACTATCATTTTTATAATTATATGTAATTGAAGGTTCACATTTTTAAAAAACTTTTAAAAAGGTCATAAGGCCGAAACATGTAAGAGTTAAAGTATTATGCTCAATTACTTCCATCGATGTTGAACAATCTTTTTTTACATTCAAACACTTGCTGGACAACAGAAAACATTAACTTAAAATAGAAAATTTAGAAAAGCATTTAATTATTATTTTTTTTAATAGTTCTTAATCGAATAGATTGTTAATTATAGATTCACAAACTACATAATCGATTTTCACAAAATTTTGTGTGTGTGTTCCTTATGTTGTGTGGAAGGTTGTTATTATATTTTTTTCCAAATTGTATCGACAAATATTAAAGAATTAACAATATGTGAAACTACATGAATCTACATAAATAAAAATTAAATACTGTTCGTTGAGTACGGTTGGACCGATTTGGCTAATTTCTTTTTTAATATTCGTAATAGTCGGAGATGTAGGAAGGTGGAACTTACAACGGATATATATATCGGAGGGCGTCTTTGTTGATGACATAGTCATAACTGCTAAAAGTGAGAAAGATCTACAGAAGAATCTGGACATATGGAACATAACACTCAAGAACGGAATGAAGATGAATGGTAATAAAACAAAAGTCATAGTGATAGATAGGTACAAGCCTTCGACTATCTAGGAGTAACTATAGATGAAAAAGGGTCACAAGAGATAGAAATTAACAATAGAATTCAGAAAACCATAAATCTATTTTACGCAATGAACAAGAAATTCATAATAGACAAGAAAGAAATAACGAGAGGAACTAAGATGAAAGTATATAAAGCTATATATAGACCGATATTGACTTTTGGATGCGAATCTTGGGTGCTGAGCCAAGGACAGAAAAATAGGATACAGGCATTAAAAATGAAGTATTTGCCGAGAGTTAGAGGTGTCACTAAATTGGATAGAATTAAGAACATAAATATTAAACAGGACCTAGGAATTGATACAATAATGCATTTTATCAAACAACTCCAATTGGGTTGGTGGGGACACACATGCAACGGATGACTGAGGAAAGTTCGGTAAGACGAGTGTGGGAAGCAAAAATTCAAAGAAATAGAAAGAAAGGCAGACTGCGGAAAACATGGGATGGAGTAATGGCGGAAATACTTAAGAAGGTGGATACATCATGGATGCAAGCAAGAATATTGGCTAGTGACAGAAGAGAATGGAGAAAATTCGTATAAATATATTAATAGATAGATTGTAATATACATCACCCTACACCATTACATGGTAACAGGGCATTGATTATATATATATAATAGTCTGAATAAGGTTTTTAGGGAAAGAAAAATTGGAAAAGTTGCCCTGATAATTGGAAGATTTGGGAAAAACTGAAAGTGCTTTTTTCTTTGGAATTTTTATATGAACTCAAGACCATAACTCACGATTCGAACGACGGATATGGGTAATTCTTTTTTTTGTTTTATTCGTTATGGTATGGGAAAGTTTTTAGGAAAAAAAAATCGAGACAATTACAAAAGAAAGTCGGAAAATTCGGACAAACTGCAAAAATCATAATTTTTATATGCACTCTCGATCATAACTGACGAAAGGAATGACATATTTGGTTGATTCTTTTATTGTTTTGTTAGTTATGTCCACCAGATGGAAATAACTCAATTGAATACTTTCAATTGAATAAAATCTTTGTTGTTTCGCGAAGAACTCATCTCGTATGTAAAATTTCCCATTGGCGTACTTCTGAATTTACTCCTCCTCAAATTGAATGTCATGGTCACAATCGTTAATAGATACAATAATCACTCAGAAATACGTTTTTTCTCATTTTTACTTTGTTTACATATTTCCAATAGCTTTTCACAAATTCACAAAACGATCACAAACAAATTTATTGAAATTTGGCCAGTACAACGTCTATCGGGTCAGCTAGTCTCTATATCTCTACATATATAAAAATTCAGCCTGCGTATATTTGCTCGCAAAACTCGAAAAGTAGTCGGTCGATTGACTTGAAATTTTGATACAACGTCGCATTCGAATACGAGTGTTTTTATAGGAAAATGATTTTTTTTAACACAGCGCGACAAAAATCTTCCCGCACCTGTGAAATCTTCGGTGAGCTTCGACATAAGTAGAGCTAAAATTTATCAAATATTAGATTTGGTTGTACTTTCTTATTACAAGTTGACTTTTGTTAATCATATACTCTATTTACGCTAACATATTGTTATGAAATCTTAATGATAAAAAGGAAAATAACTTTGATTTAATCTTGAATGAATAGTCTTATATGAAAACTTAAAATAATGTGTATAGGTTAGATGTAAATGTCAGAAAGATGTTATTAAAAAAAAATTATGACAAATGTCAAATTTGAAAGGCGAAAATATTTATAATATTGGTATTTCAAAAACAATTAATCAAGTAGCTGGGTTTTTTAAATAAAAAAAGGAGAAATTATTATTCATTTTATAAGTGTTTATATGGTGTTATCTTCTGGGTTAGTGCAGTGGATGTAAAACGCATTTTTATTCTACAAAAAACTTCAATAAGAACTATTTTTAAATTAAACCACCGAGATTCTTGCAATATTTATAGATAAGAAAATACTCACGTTGTCATCAATTTATGTGTTAGAGTGCGCGTTGTTTGTAAGAAGAAATTATAATTAATTTTTCTAGAAATTTGAAGTTGACCGCTGTCATAAAACAATGTAATTTGCGCATGTACCTAATTCCACCACAAACAAAACTGACGAAAGTGCAAAAAAGTATAATCTTTCAGTGCATAAAAATATATAATCACATTCCCAACAACATAAAAGACAAACCTGGTAAAATATTTAAACGGGTACTAAAGACACACTTACTCAAGAAAGCACTGTATTCAGTGGACGATTTCTTTCGGGAAGATATAAAAATAATTTAAATTTTTTATATATGTGTCAATGTTTGTTATTTCCTATCGTGTATTTGTTTTTTACTTATTTATTATATACTATTTTATATTTGTTTATTGTACTTGACATATTTTTTTATATTCGCTTTTTGCCTCATGGAACGATATATTATTATTATTTCCTCCTCTCACAAGAACACTCAATTTGTCCTTGGTTGCCAGTGTGTTAACCCATCGGTTCGTGAGAACAAGATGGCTGGCATAACTATCATAATATTATTATTATTGTTGTTTATTATTTCTTATTTCCAGGTATTTTTCTGTAACCTAACTATGCAGCTCTCCTCCATATAGCATGCTTCATTCTTAGTAAGCAGATAATAACACCTCCCACCATGTAGGAGGGGGGTTTATTTTCACGGCCCATAGGGTCCGACGCTTTAGTTGTTATGTTGACGAAGTGGGTTGAGATGAAGGTATCTCAACAACATCCTCGCCTGCGTTCTTTGTTTCTACTGAAGCATGCCTTGTGTTTCATTTCCAATTTGCTGTTTCGGTCTTTGCTGGTTAATCCTACCCGGATCCTGTTCCTCCGACCCACCACAGTATCCTTTTCATCCAGTGTTTGGGTCAAGTGTACCTCATTGGGGCTGCTAACTCAACCCAACGGTTAGCTCAGGAACCCGTGGGGTCGCTAGTCCCCAGTAACCTATCTCTAGGCTACCCTGTGCGGGCTTATTATTATTATTATTATTATTATTATTATTATTATTATTATTATTATTATTATTATTATTATTATTATTATTATTATTATTATTATTATTATCTCTTCCACTCACAAGAACCATTCGTTCTTTGTTGCCATTATCTTACCCCATCGGTTCATTCGATCAAGATGGATGGCATAGTTATCTATCATTCATTTATTTTATATGAATATTGATTATAGTAGATACTTACCAGTACTTTCAAGGTGTGAACATATGTGTTGTCCGCTGCTAGCAACTTGTGTCTCTTTCTGTGTATGAACTTGGGTGTTGGTTGCTGCTGGCAGCTTGCGTCTCTCTCTGGGTGTGTGGTTTTGTGTTTGTGTGAGCGCGCAAGTGTAAGGTGTTGTATGTTGGCGCGCTCGTGCGTGTGTTTAGTGACCGGTCGCGTTAATTTTGAGAGATCGGAGAACCAGCCGTTGCGCAGGGCCGCCAACCCTTTCCCGGCAACTTCTTTACTTTTCCGTGCAGTACTTCGACGGCCCGACCCCCGCCCCATCAAGGCAAGGCGCAGACCGGCGAAGCGCACCCTGCACGGGGTTGCTCATCGCCAACCGAGGGAACACTCTTAGCGGCTACTTCGGTCGACGACGATCACACTTTGTGCCATCTTAACGTTTTCCGCCATTGCGGGGGCACTGCACACACGTCGAACGTGTGTGTGCTGTTAACGGCAGCCTAGCCAGGTTGCCGCCCAGGACCGGTCCTAGTGGTGTGTGCATTGCGCGGCGCCGTGTTTTGCGCCGCGTAGCTTGGTTCCTCTCCCCCCTGCTGGAAAGGCGGAATGGCACCTGTCCGCCCATCGGGCGAACCCCCCTAGAGTTTGGTAGCGCATATGCTAGGCTACAGCCCAGTAGAGGACCACATCAGCACCCCACCCGTTCCGTCATTTGGGCTCCCGGCCACGTTGCCCGCGTTCGCGCGCTCCAACATCAGTTTAGCACGCGACGTATTATTGCAGCCGTGTCTAACAAGACACTTTTTTACATTTTTAAATAAAGTTTTTGGTAGAGATCCAAAGTATTTATTATTATTATTATTATTATTTTTATTATTATTATTATTAGAGATGCCTCGCCCACGTTCGAATATAGGCTGCCGTTCTCGACACTCAAACACAGAACGTCAAAAGAGATCAAACTGCAATGATCAAAGACGTTTAGACGGAAATGAACGTGTTAGAGTCAGAAGTTCTCAAAGATGAGCAGAAGAATCGGCAGATTAACGGGAAGAAAGACTTGAAGTCTTACGCGTTGAATCAAGAAGAAGAAGAGCAGCACAATAGTCTCAACAACACCAAGAACAATTAGATCAACAGCGAAGACGTATGGAGTTGCAATATCTGAATGATCGAGCTTTATATCACCGAATTTTCATACGAACCAGACATTCAATACAATTGCTCTTGTAAAATCGTTCAAATCAGAAAAATCAACAAAGTTTGTCCGCACTGCAAAGCAATAAAATTTAAAGGAAAAGCCACGGGAACGTACTGCGCGAGCGGAAAAGTGAAGATACCTGATCTTGAGCAGTCGAAGGAACCACTGACAAGTTTGTTAAATGAAATTACTGATGATTCAAAACATTTCCTCAAAAACATCAGGAATTACAATTCCTGTTTTCAGATTACTACATTCGGCGCTAACGTTATAGCAGAGCATTTCATGCCGACATTTAAAATTCAGGGACAAATTTACAACATAGCTGGCTCTTTGTTTCCTTTTCGCAGCAGTAACTATAAATTTCTCCAAATATCGGAGATGAAAATGACCAATTGAATCCACGCTACCAAATCTCTACTGGAATCAGAAGGCATATTGTTGAGTCGATGCAAAAAATGTTACATGACAACATAATTTAAACGGATCTTCAAAAATGCGATTTATCTCATGTCATCAGACAGCCATAGAATTATTATTCGTGCAGATCAAACACCAGCCAATGAGCATGTGAGGCGATAAAACGCGTCAACAATTAATGAGATGGCCAAGGTTGGAGATTTTATTCTCGTGATATCGTTTTGCAACGCAAAAATGAGCAACTGCAAAGAATTGCTGACACTGATAGATGCTACGATCCATTGCAATATTAAATTATGTTTTCAGACGGTCAAGATGGTTATCATTTCACCAGCAAAATGATAAACACAGTCACAAGTGAACACAAAGGCAAACAAGTTAATTCAATGAATTATTATTCCTATCGGTTTATGTTATATGAAAATGAAAATAACCAATCATTCCATCAGTACATCTTTTTGCTTCCTTTCCTTTCATTCCATATAGCCACAGCAATGCAAGGCAAGATATTGAATTGATTGATGTATTTTCTCGGTGAATCTATTGTTCGCTACCAATAATTTTACATTTACATTCCCATTCATTTCATATCAGACTGAGCGTGGCCGAGTTTAGGTAGTATATATACATATACATATACGGAGTGAGTTGGGAGGAACGGACCAAATATAAACAAAATTTCATACATTTACGTTTTCGTAATCATAGCGTTCTTATAACAAATATTCAAAAATACCGACATTCAATTCTAAACAGTTTCTGATACGTCCACGAAAGCCGTCTGTTGCTCTCCTGATTGAGTCATGTCTTTGTTTAAGATCAGCTACGACTATTCTAATATGTTGAATTAGTGCAACTCGAGTGTTCACTTTTACTTTGTACAATTCAGTGCAGTGAGGTCTGCAGATCTTCGAGGTCCACCAAATGTGCATCGTGGCGATAGTACATTTGCATTATGACATTTAAAGGAACAACCTCTAGTGGTTCGTGTAAAATATTTTGTAACAAAATTAAGTAGTTATCTCCTGTGAGGCGATTCTCCCAAATAAAAGAGCTAATTAAATAGCCACTAACCATACCACATCACACGTTTAACAAAAATTTATGTTGGAAATTACTTTCGACCGTTGCGCGGGGTTTTCGTGTGACCATACATGACACTTGTAAGTAGTGTTAATGCCGTCATAAGTGAATGTTGCTTCATCTGTGAAAAGTATGTACGATAGAACACTAAAATTATTATTTAGCCACTGACAAAATTCCATACGTTTAGGATAATGTTCCGGTTGTAGGTGCTGTACCCTCTGAACATGGTATGGGTCTAATCCTTGCTCGTGGAGTGTATTTATTACTCTTGTTTGTGGAATGCGCAATTGAATACTAATTCTTCGTGAGCTGGTTATTGCATTTTCTGCTAGTAGATACAAAATATTTTCTATCTCTTCTAAATCTTGTCAAGTAGCTCGTTTAGATGTTATCTTTACACTGGGAAGCTTTCCGGTCTCGAGCTCTGATCAATCATTGTGATTAGCATGTCTCTGATGTGGAAACTGTTAACGATATTCTTCAACAGCAGTTCTAGCATTCCAATTACGAAAACTATAAACAAACACCATATTTGCATACTCTAAATTTGAATAAGTTTTTGACATTTATTGGTACACTCACAAATCACTCATAATACACCGACGAAGATAATTCCATGATAATCCCAAGAAACAGTTGCCATAACCTTTCTTGCTGACAAAACCGTTTACTCCTTCTTCGGTGGCGGAGAAAAATAAAATGTTTTTTGACAAAAAACATTTTATTTTTCAATATAGTCTCCTGCTCGCTCAACATAACATACCTATTCCAACGATATTCCAAATTAGTAATGCCTTCATTGTAGGTCGATGAATCCAAGCTATTTACAGCAGCAATTACCTGGGAATTAGACGAAAATCTCTTACCGCCAAGCTATTTCTTCAGATGATAATTTCTGGGAGCCAAACCTGGGGAATAGGGCAAATGAGGCACTAATTCAAATCCCAATTCATTTTTACTATTGCAATCACAGACTTGTGGGCAGCTGCGTTATCCTGATGGAAAAGTACTTTCTTCTTTGCCAAATGAAGCTCTCTGATTTTTTATTTTGTAGCTTAATTGTTGCAACAAATTGGCATAATAGTCCTCATTTATTGTTTTCCCCTTTTCTAAGTAGTGGACCAAGATAATTCCATGAGAATACTAAAAAACAGTTGCCATAACGTTTCCTGCTGACAAAACCACCGCTTTTACCTTCTTTGGTGGCGGAAAACCTTTTTTTGTACATTGTTTGGATTGTTCTATGGTTTTAGGAGTATAACGGTGGATCCAGGTTTTACTAACGGTAATGAAACGGCATACAAAGTCCTAATTGCGGTGAAAACGTGCCAAAAGTTTGAGAAATACTCACACTATTCAGTTTTTGCTACGGTGTGAATAACAGAGGCACCCAACGCCCCAAATATTTTTTTATTTCCTATTCTTCAGTTAAAATTCTGTGAATACTATCTTTTGAGATACCTACGATGTCTGCTATCTCGCGTACTTTTACTCCATGGTCATTCAAGACGATTCGGTGAACTTTTCCAATCATATCTGGAACAGTAACAGTTGTTGAATATTCACTACGGGATTCATCATTTATGCTCATACGACCACACTTAAATTCGGAAATCCAGTTTTAACCATTGAAAACGAAGGGGCGGATTCTTATCCAGCTCTGCTTTGATTTCGGTTGGTGTTAAACCTTTCAAATTGAAAGTATTTATCACTGCTCTCGACTCAGTTTTTTCCATTATTACAGAATCACACGAGACGTTCACTTTGGCGTACTGTCAAAAACAAATTAATTGACATATCGCTCCGTGCTGTCATATTTAACCTCTTAAGGGATGATTCTACAGAATGGTATAGAAGATTCCTGCGAATTCGCCCCTTCTCTGTGTTAGGCCACGTAGTTTGCGAACATTCCCCACATAGTAATTTTTGCGTTTTTATCTAGTTTTTATGACTTTTTTTGAATTTTAAGCCTTATTAAAAAAATGCCTCTTTAATGTTTTTTTTTTTTGGCAAAACTGCATGCCTTTTTAAGTGCCTTTTTCTATTTTTTTTTCGGTCTTTAGTCATGAGAAAGGGTCTCAAGACATCTGACTAGCTACTACTAAACTACTACTAGAAGGACACTATACGTTTAACTGTAATCCTGCCCTCGTAGCCTAGATGGCTTCAATATAAAATGTAGAAGATAGCATATCGATGTTTAATCATTTCCAGCGTGCCTCTCTTGGCCGTTAGATATCTTCAGATGCTTTCTCAACATAAGGCATTGGCGTACTTCTTTACGTGCACTGACGAGAACTAGGATGAGTTCGAAACATATGTTTGCACTTAGAACTAGCCAAAACGTTGTATAACTTCATGTATACATATACGGATATGTTTTTTAACATTCTTGTATTACTGTATGATTATACATATTTCATAATCCTTTTTTAATTAAATTAACATTAAATATGTACACTAACAAAACTTAACGCTAAAATACAATTTTTATTCTATTATTTATACATTTTTTAACGTCTTTTTATTAATCCTGGACCTTACACAAGTAATTAAAATATTCACGAATAGAGTCAAATTTCAAGTAGAGAATTGGTGCAAGAGACCAAGGCAATTGTTACTTATTACATTAAATTAATACAAGATCGTATGATACAAGAATCACAAACGCTTCACTGCATAATAAATTCATTCTATCCGGATAGAAATTATTCATAGAAATGTTCAAAACTTCATATTTTGTCATTATGCAATGAAGTAATGTGGTACTTATACAGAAACATGATATTTCCTCAACTCTCAGCAATATACGCTTGATATATATCTGCATGTTAACTTTCTTTTAAGAACGTAAGAATATCTTAATTGTACTCAGTTAGAACGTAATTATAAAAGCGTTAATATTGCAATTAAAAACTTTTACGTAATATCATAGCAAAAACTTTATTTCAATACTTATTATGATAAAAAATCATATTTGCTACACTATTGCTAATTGACATTGCGGCACGTAGAAGAAATAAAGTGCTTGTAGACTTTAGTGGTCGTTGTCGATAATTACTTTTGTAATTCCGGACTGGAACGGAAACGGGGTTATATAGGAGCTTTTCCGGATCATTGGAGCGTTACGGTTACGGTAAAATTTTTGAAATAGAAAGGTTTGCTAGGTATTGTATAGCGAATATCGGCCATCATAGATATTACTGGAGGGAGTGCTTTGGAATTTCTATAGATTCATGTATTTTACGGTTAAAGTAATAGAGGATCCGGGATAGAATCTGAGCAGATTGAAATTGAATTTGGTGTTCAGTTTCCAACCTATGCTCAGCTAGCGCAGACTTGGTTTCGCGTAGTGCCCTGGAACAACACCCGTGTTCAGCAACACTAGCTACCAACTCGCTAGTTTTGTATTGATTCGGGAACGAATCAAGCAAAATAGACGTGACTTCGACTTTCTTTTTCTTTTTCATCGAACTTCTTCACCTGCACCTGGAGCTTACTCTTATCTTCTTTTGATTTGAATCTTTTAGACCGCATCACCTTTAATCCAGCCGAAAGCTTACCCGTGTTCAGCAACACTAGCTACCAATTCGCTAGTTTTGCATTGATTCGGGAACGAATCAAGCAAAATAGACGTGACCTCGACTTCCTTTGTCTTTTTCATAGAAATTCTTCACCTGCATCTGGTGCTTACTCTTTCATTGCAATCTTTTAGACGGCATCACCTTTAACCCAGCCGAAAGCTCAAAACACTTTATCATTCAAAAGCACACGCGAAAATGCCACGACTTCTCAAAAATCTTTCTCTATGTCACATACCATCATCAAATTGTCCAAACGCCCTTTCGCACTCAGCTTACATTGTGTTGAACAGTAATTTATGTGTAGGCCATGGGTGTTTTGTTGTTATAGTTAATGGAACTCCATATTATAGCCCACAAGGCGTCAAATGCCTTCTCCGAAATCATTTCTTTAACTTCTTTTGTAGGTTCAGTCAACGCGCAAAGATTGTACTATTATTACAGTGTTTGGCTTCACTGTTGCCTTTTTATGGATTTACTATCTCTAATTTTACGAGTTTTACATAGTATACATTCCAGATATTGAACAACTGAGGACATGATTTATACTGATTTTCAAAAAAAGTTAGCCGTTATGGGACGCCTGGCAGATGTGAAACATCGAAATTGATTGTTATTGAAAGAAGGGAATATAAAGTAAAAATAAGAAATATTTTTAGTTTATAAAAAAAATATTTTTTTAAATACACGTCTTTCGAAAACTCATGATAAATTTAAAAAGACAACACAAAAGAAGTTATTTCAAGGTACTTCAAGTACTGCCACTATTTTTTAATATCTACCAACAACAAAATGTCATTGGGAAATGACATTGTCATACTTGATTCTAAATATTAACGTGTATTGTGGCAACAATCACTGCAATTTTTACATGTATTTTTATGAGATGATATATTAACAGCTTTATAGACTAAAGAATCGGCAATACGAGGTGTCACAACCATAGTTAAGAGCACAAATAAAATAGCTTTGCGAATGCATTGTGACAGTTTCGTTATTATATGGAACTACTTTAGCTAGAACAGGGCTTAATAAAAATCGAGGTAATAACGATGAAACAGTTATAGAAATAATTCATACTGTGATTAATGCAAAACACAGATTTATTTAAAACAGAAAGTAGTTTTTGTTATCTAATGAGTTATTCTTTTATTTATCTATTCGTAATAAGTAAGAGATCAATATATATTTTTTTTTTAATTTGTTTTGTATATTTTAAGGTATCCTCAAATTTTAAATAAATATCAAATGTCCATAATATTGAATGGCAATGTATATTACAAATCTTTTTGTCCATCCGATACATGGAATTATATTGTTAAGAAAATATAACTGGAATATATAAAATCATAGGTCTTCGTAATTGTTAATTGTAAGTCATACACGTGCTTCGCAAAGTCTGTTCAAAGTAAAGCCTAATACGGTTTTTTCATACACAGCTTTAAACTCTTGAGTAAATAAAAAGTTACAACGTATCGGTTGGAAATACTTTGTTATGACGCTCCGATTGAAATAAGAACTCGATACAATGACGTGCACACAAGTAAAGCGACTATAGCGCGTACCGATGAACACATGCAAACACACATGTAAAAGCGGAGAACGCTTACCGTATAACTTGCTGCGATTGCGGAGAGAGGGGGGCGCCAGCATACACATAGGTTATAGCGTTCACCGATATACACGCACATGCAGCATACCTGCTGCAGAGAGAGGGGAGCGCCAACAGTATGGCGAAGAGAGGGGAAGCGCTGACTGAGCAGACGTCACGTGATGGCAATCAAGAGCCGAGTTTACCCCCGTGACACCCCTTTAGATGTTTCACATCAAAATCATTTAATCAATTTAAGTTAAAGACGGCTGGGGGTATCAATGTGTATAAAGTAAATTTTAACGTATGTAAAGACTATGTTAATATAAAGTAACTGTTATGAATTACCCGCCATTTTTTTGCGCACAATAAGTATTGACATTTGAGGCTAGGCATACCTATTGTAGAGATACAGCAAAGTAATCATGGAACGTTATACAGTGCCAGAACGCATGACAATCGTGAAAGCTTATTACGAAAGTTGTAATTGTGTAGTAAAGTATTTACACAGATGAGGGTTTTCAAAATACAATAGTAGAAGCCAAGGAAATTGCAAATCAAATGTATGTCCAGTGTAAATTCTTGTTTACTCCGGTTGCAGGACCCAGAAGAAAAAAAAGACAAGTTTATTATGAAGCTGAAGATAACATAACTGAAGATCCGAAAATCAAATTTAAGATTTCTTTTTTCATATACTGGATATTGCCATAAATTCAATTGAAGAACGTTTCGAACAAATTCAACTGTATAGTTCAAATTTTTCATTTTTATATTACTACAACGATAAACAAGAAATGTTCAAAAATGATCTCTTATGACAATGTAAAAATCTGGAGAAAATTTGGTCGAATGAACTAAATAACTCAAAAGACATATATGGATTTGAACTAGCAGATGAACTAGAAGTATTGGCAAGTTCAGTTAAAAAAAGGCAGTTCAACTTTAGATGTTCTGAAGTACGTAAGGGAACACGTTTTTTTCCCGAATGTGGTGGTAGCTCTCCGTATATTATCGATCGGTCGATCAGTGTCGCTAGCGCCGAACGAAGTTTTTCAAAATTAAAACAAATAAACATTTATTTGCGATCAACAATGTCTGAACAGCGATTAAGGGCCGGTCCTTCAATACCCAGATAAAGTCTCAGTTAGCTATCCGTTAAAAAACTTATTTGCTAATTAAATCCGTCCGATAACTTTTATACGTTTCCAAGCCATTTATTCCAATAGTTAGATATCCGACAATTTCTAAAATTTTAGGTAGCTCTGCATTGCAGCGTTAAACGGCTATATTCAAACGAGTTTAGTGAGAGCGAGAAGTAGTTAACTCACTTAAATCTGTCCGATAAGTTTTATACGTCTTTCTAAGCGCTTTATTACAATAGTTAATTATCCGACAGCTTCGAACATTTTAGGTAGCTCTGTATTGCAGCGTTAAATGGCTATATTCAAACGAGTTTAGTGGAAACGAGAAGTAGGTAACACACATACAGTAGTTAGAAGGAGATGGACTGTTCACAATTGTCCTACCATTTTCCAGGCGAGAGACGATTCTGGCTTTATCTACTTCGCTTAAATGATGCATTGCACAAGTTGGTATAAATTTAACCCTTGAAAACCGGAATTTTTTCGGTTGAAAATCCATGTGAAATTGAATAATTATGATGAAAAACTTATATAATCGGTATGAAAAATGAAAGTTTATTCATATTTTTACAGAAAACAACAAAAGACTGCTATTACCATATGGTAACGCTAGGACTTCCTCTTCTGACATAAAATAATATCAATTTATTGAATTATCATAAAATATTTAGTATGGAATATAACATTACAGTCTATATACATGCCGACTTTACATTTATAACACATTGTACGTACTACAAAGGTACAACCTTCTCCTGTACAGCGGCGTCTCTTCTTCCCAAGAACACTTCTGAGCAGATGATTCTGTCCATCATATTGAACAAGATCATCTACTTGGTTACAAAAAACACTGTCTTTGGAAATAGAATGTCTGCCAACTGACTTGGGTTGCATGCCATATTTATGCACATCGGCCACTTCTCTGCGGAAAGACAATTGATCAGAATGTACTCCCATAGATTTTCTTCTCAAAATCCAAGCGTTGTTGATTGCAGCATCTACAAGCTATGTGAAAATACACCAATATCACTTCTTGCCCCTGATGGAAATTCGATATCTGCCAATATTCTGGTTCATTTGGTCTGTCCCACCCATGAAGTTATTGTATTGTCCTATAAGATGCGGTCTAGGAACTTGTATCGTTTTCTTATTTTGCTGGAAATAGCATTTTATGTTTGATAAAGGCTGAATACCAAAGTTAGTGGAAGCAACAATGACTACGTTATTGTCCACCCACCGGACAAACAAGATGCCCACGTCTTTTTCAACATAAGTATCGTAGGTTCCTCTTGGCAACTTTTTCATTTGTACTTTCGACTTCAGAGGACAGTTCTTGGGGATCTTATTGTCCCGAAATGTGCCTGTGACACCGTAGCTATTTTGCTGGAGAAAATAATAGAGAGGAATGCTGGAAAACAAATTATTAATGTAAAATTTATATGGTTGCTGCCGTTGTAGTAACCCTTCCATCATTGTAACGAAAGGGGCAGATGCTTTTCCAAAGTGTCGTTCTTTTTCAGAGTTGCCAGCAACACGTTTTCCTTGGTAAATTTCAAAAGACAAAGACACCTTATATCCAAAACAAATTGGTTTTCCCCTAACAAACTGTTTGCATATGTGATGCCCGTAATATTTGATCATCGACTCATCATAATCGATATGCTCCTCTGGCACGAAATGACTGGAAAAAGCAGATTGGATTTTACTGATCAGTGGTCGTAATTTCCAAAGTTTATTAGCAGGGTCGATTTTATTATTGTCGTGGAAATGCAAAAATCGCATTATTTCAAAGAATCGATCCCGTCGCATCGCATTATAAATAGCATTATTTCGCATATCGCCTTCCGAGTCCTAATAATACCTTTTACCTGGACACTCATTGTATCCACTTATCACTAGTATTGCCAGAAGGCACTTCAATTCTCCCTTGGTGATGTTATGGTTAGGAAAACTTTGAGCCAATACATATCTTTTTGTTTCATCTTCTAATAATAAAAACACGGATTCACTAAAAAATAATTCGAACAGTTCTGAAGCAGATTTATCTTTATAAGCACTGTAATCACCAATAGGAAATATTTTTTGTGATTCGACTATATCACCCTTTAGCCACTGAATATTATTCTTATCAAAGAAGCCGTAGGTAAGGTTTTTGTCAGTACAGGCGTCTCTTTGATCTGCATCTTGAATATTGTGATCCTAGCTCGTGGACCCACAATCATTGTTTTGGTCGGTAACTCGTCTAACCTCAGCTTCTGCACGTAACTGCCTTCCTGTGAAATTATCTGGCACTACCTCATTTTCATCGCCTCAATCCTCGTCAGTTAGCTAATGAGAATCGGGCGGTGTTATAAAAATGTATGTTATTGGATCTTCATTATCTGTATATACTATTTCAAGAGCTTCTTGCAATGTCAAACCTCCTCTACAACAAAATTTTATTTATAACACTGATCTCACGAGCAAGTCCTAGTGTTACCATACGGTAACGGTAAACTTTTAGCCTGATACAAACACTGGTCATAACCATAAAATTAAAATATATAGCTACAGTCAATAATATACACTATCAATATTCTCGCAATTAAAAGAAAACGTATATAATCAGTTGTAGAAAGAAAAAAGAGCTACTTATGTAAAGCAGATATTCATGTTTTGGCTTTAAAAAATAACACTAGGATTTAAAAAAATGGCAAAAAGAACCGAAAATAGGTAGGTAATTCCCCTTTTTTTGATTTCAGATGCACGTTTAATATTGCTATTTTGTAGAGTTTCTTATTATGTGGTTGTTTGTTGTCATTTCGTTGTATTTGTTTTCTGACCGATATGTCTGAAAAAAAGTAAAACGCACGCGCATCCTAATTTTTTTGACGAAGAGACCAGGTTGCTAGTAGCCTCGTACTACAGCATAAGCATATTATTGAAAGTAAAGTTTGCGATGCTTTCACACGGAAAGAAAAAAATGAAGCATGGGAGACAATGGCTTTGTCCTTTAATCCTAGGAATTCCACATTTGTGCAACGGGACTCCACAAATTTAAAGGCAGAATATGAGTCGATAAAAAGCCCTAAAGGAGAATGTAGCCAAAGAAAAATGCGGGCTTTATGTTGCTAGCGGTAGCTCCAAAGTTGATGTTGCCAGATCATCCCATATTTCGAAATGATCAATTCGTTCACCGTTCAAGATATACGGCCGGCCGTCCGGGTTTATCTCGTTTATAATTTCTATTTCTTCTACTTCCAACACATTATCAATAAAATCATCCATAATTAACAAAAAAAAAGTAGCGTTTAAACACGTAAAACTTAATAAATAAATAAAACCAGAGGGTGACAGTTTGAGGTTGACCGCAATTAACCAACAGATACGATGTTATCGGAAACGTCGCCTCGCAGCTAACTTTATCCCTCAGATAAGGCCATAAACTGTTGGATAAGGGGTAAGTCATGATAAAAAAATGTCATTATCCGTAAGATATATCTGAAAGTTAACTAACCGAGACTTTACATGGACGTTGAAAAACCATTGAAAGTGATTTAGAAACAATTTCAATAAAATACGATCGTGATGAAAATTTGGATTATAAAGATGTAGTGCCAGTTTGCTTCGATCAAAGCCGGAAAAGTATGATTTCTTTAAAACTGTATTAATTGTGTAAAAAATAAAAAATTTCAATGTGCCCTGTCAGGCGACGGTGTCCGTTCCAGTGTTAAGGTAGATTTGCCCTGGGCGACGAATTATCCAATGCCGGCCTTGCGTACGAGTATAATATGACAATACGAATTACTTCTTGCTATAACTTTTAAACCATTCCATACTAAGTGACAGAATTCTCGTAGTACTTATATAACTTTTCTTCGGTTTCTTAATGTTCGTTTGCACGCCAAAAGTAGTGTTTTATCAATCTACAAATTTTTTTTCTCTTAATTTTCATGATAAACTACGAACTCATTCGCTTTCAAAGCGTGTGCAACAATAATTATTTGATATATTCACTCGAAATTTTGTATATACACTATTTTTCCTGTAGCAATCGACTTCCGTCATAAACAATGTATAACATCATATCTAGTTTTGTTGCTAAATATTTCCACATAGTATCTGTCCACTCGATGTTTTGATTCACGTCATTAGTTGCGTGGCGTTATCACGGACATGGACACCTGCAATGTATGTATTCTCATTTCATTCAAAGCCCAAGGATAAAACAAGGATAAAACACTAAAACGAAAATGTGGGATTATCTTCGCCGTAAGACGAATAAGATAGACAGAGATAACATGCGGTCATCCACCCGCCATGACACCCCTGTTCTACGATAGTCGAATAATTAAATTTTGACGTTTGACATCTTACTTTGGTTTATTTTCGTTTTATTGCTTTTTGCTAATTAATTTTCTTTCTATCTAGCAAATAATTGATCTTTTCATAACATTAAAAACTGTTTTTAATACATTTTCAGTAAGTTTTCTTTTCACTAAGTTATTTATTGGCTATAGGTTAAGAATTTATATTTATTACAGATATGCATGCAAAACCTTTGAATTCACAATCCCAGCAACTTGTGCTGAATGTCTTGAACTTTTTTGAAAGGGAGAAACTAAATTAAGCATCTCTGATAAATATAAATGCAGCTTTTGAAATATTTATTATATTCTTCTTGAAAGTTATATATTAAATTGTTTGTTATTGTTTTGAAATAAATTTCAAGTTATTTTTTTAGCGAAATACACTAGACAAATTTTAGTGAATTGCTTACTCACAAAAGATCTTGCATTAGATAGAGTTGCTCAAGATCAAACTCAGACATAGAAAAATAGCATTTATTGAAAGCAAATAAAAGCAGTTGAAATTGTCAAAATTTTACACAGCATCTAAATATAAGCCTAAATAAAATAATGTTAAAACACTGTCATGAAACATTAGTAAGATTTATCAGTACTTTTTCTTAACGAATAAAAATCATAGACTGTGCTAATTTTTACAATATGCGTCATTAAGGGCATTTTGACAGCGTACAGTGTTAAAATTAAACAATTTAAATTTTGTTTTAAGTGTCTCTTTTGTAGTTTTCATAATTAAATTTGTATCTTTAAATTGTTATGGATAGACACATACAAAACAAACTGCGAGCACTTTGGAAGCAGATTTAAGTGTATTTAACTAAGGATATATTTATCAAATGTAATTAAAACTCTGTTTGGTGTTTATTGGAGTATTTATTTCCAATTTTATACTTAGTAACAATAATTATAGATAATTTTAAAATAACATGAATGTAAAAATATTTGTAATACCGAGCAAAGTAAATTAATATATAGTTAATTTACAAGTAATGTAACATTATCTCTTGACATATTGTCGGTTTAGGTTTACTTCTACATGTAAAAGCAAAACCCCTGTAAGCACTAACCTTCTGCCATCTACTTTAGTACCTCGTTACTTAATGTAGATCAATATCTTGCTACCATCTAACAACAGTCCTATTTTGAGATATACACGTTTCATACAAAAATTCAAAAGTATAGATATTTTTAGCTTATATTTAAGATACATTCTTAAAAAAAATGTTAGCCTTTGTAAAGCTACAGTTGGAGGTTCCATTAGACATTAAGCGTGGATCATTTTTTAACCTTGTGCAAGAGTTTTTGAGAAAATATATCTTGCTCAGTTAATTTGCCACGTACTGTCGCGGTCACATAAAAGCGACCGGCACTTTTTCCTATTGTATACATCATGTCACTTAATAATGAAAAAAGTCAAATATTATATAAAGCGTTCAAATAAGCTTTGCCTCTAGTAGGCCATTCCTTTAAAAACGTATGATTATTAATCATTTAAATTTGCATTAGTTGTCAATTAGACAGATGCATAGTTGACAAAAATTGCTTTGTAATTTAAAATTGATTTAACATGGTTTTTACTATACAACACAAATCATTCATGCTAGAATCTTATTTTCGAAACGGACGTAAGATTGACGGACAATGGCAGTATTCTCTTCAAGATTGTTTAGAAGAATTTAGAATTTAGTCGAAGGAGAATTATTGGCCCTATTTTTTTTAACGGAACCTTAACAGGAGAAAGGTATCGACAAGAAATTATTATGCCATTTATCGAACAGCTTGACGACGAAGAAATAACACAGGGTTACTTTCAACAAGACGGAGCTAGAGCACACACAGCTGGTGAAACAATTAATATTCTGCAGCAATTTTTTCAAAATCGGTTGATAAGTTTAAACACTGAACATGAATTTCCACCAAGATCTTGTGACATTACCCCATGTGATTTCTTTTTATGGCCATTCTTAAAGAACTCAATTTATCAAGTACAGATACCTGATCTTGCAGGCCTTCAAATCAGAATTGCTGAAAGAATTAATGGAATTGACAATGCGATACTACAAAACACTTTTTCCTCCATTAGAAGAAGATGTGAGAAATGTTTCGAACAAGGGGGTGGACACTTTGAACAATTTTTATAAAATTTTGCTTGTTTGTTGGAAATAAACATATTTCATTCACTTAAAAATGTTCGTTTTATTATTTTGACATTTGTCATTTCAATCAAATATCTCATCTCATAACCAACAAAATTCTTATTAAAATTAGTAACAAGCTAAGACATAATCATAATTTCCAAGGGCTACTTTGAGGTAAAATTTATTTGAATTCTTTGTATAAATTGTCATTAGTGTCATTAGTATCATTACTTACAAAGTCACAATGCCTCACTTAAATATTGCACAAAAAAGTAGTATAGTGACCTTTTTGGAAGAAGGTTGGTCAGAGAGAAGGGTAGCCGAACGATTTCAAGTGGCGAAAAGCACTGTTCATTATATAAATGCCCGATGGAATCAGAGACGTTCATTAGAAAGAAAGGTGGGGACTGGTCAGCAAAAAGTTTCAACAGAGGAAGAGGACAATGATCTGATAAACTTTTTGATAAATAATCCTTTTGAAACTGCTGTGGAAGCACGACGTGCGACAAACTTTCCAGGGTCTATCAGAACGGCACGGCGTCGTATAAAAACTACATCTAACATTAGAAGTCGTGGTGCAGTGCAAAAGCCTTTTTTAACGCAAGGTAATAGAGAAGAGAGAATCGGGTTTGCGATACAATATTTTATGCACGACGCAAATTTTTGGCAGCACGTAGTTTTCACGGATGAGAAAGTCTTTCAATCATATTACAACGGTCACGTTAGAGTATATAGACCACCAAACACTCGTTTTGAGGAACTATACATACATAATGTTAGAAAAAGTGGCCGTTTTTCTGTTAATGTTTGGGGGTGGATGAGTGCCAACGGTCTTGGTGTCTGCACACATGTTCAAAACAGGTTCAATGCATTAACATATATAGACATTCTAGAGAACATCATGCTACCATCAGTCAACGGCATGTTTCCTGAAAATAACTTTGTAATAATATTTGTCACTTTGACGTTTTATTATCATATTATTTAATTTTTGCTGTCATTGCTGACAACATATATAACATTTTAAAAACCTGATTTACCAAAATTTATGAAAATAACACAAAATGTCAAATTAGTGGTCGCTTTTATGTAACCGCGACCGTACAATTTCTAGTTAATATGTTCATCCAAAAAATTATTGATATATTTGGAGAATATATAATATTTTATATAAAAATTATGTAATTGATTGTCATAGTATTTATATTACCTCTCTTACAAAAGTAATACATTCTTTCGTTTGTCGATAAAGCGGTTTTGGCATCTTCCTTTTCGTAAAGAAATAAATACCACTAAGTAATGTTTGTTCTGAACAGAACAGTTTCCAAACGCGATTGATAAGACAAACGAAGTATATCAAAGAAAATAATACAAATCTGAAAGCACGACTCAGTTAACGTCAATATCGAAATGACAAATTGTGACAAATACAACTAATATGAAAGCGACAACGTTGGAATTTCGTATAACCTAATATAGTAAAAAACTCTAAATACTACGATGATAATGTGTACATACAAAACTTATGCGGATGGCAGAACATTACGTCACAATTTTTGTTTATATGACGTAAGTCGATTGCTATAGGAAATATAGTATAGCTTTATTCATTATTGAATGTCAAAAACGTATTAATCTTGACTATCTTAGCAAATAGCAAATACGATGAATCCTTCTTGACTAGATGACCTTAGATAAAAATTATACTGCGATTTGATGCGTCTGGCACCTCACTACTGGGAGATTATTACTACTAAATTATCATATTACCGAGGGTAGATAATATATAAATTAGCATTAAAAAAAGATTACAGATGATATTAACGAAACTGCAACACAATACTAAACTTAATTTTGTATTTCTCCATCCGTTTTTCATTCAATTAGAAGGATCACTGGGAATTAAATCGTATTATTTTATTTAAGAATTACGAAAATGTGTGTAAAAAGGTGACCATTATTTTAGAAACTACTGTGCCATTATATTCTAATTGGATATTGTAACATCTTGTAACAGTTATCTGTCGCTTGTTGTTATAGAAGTTGCACACAATTTAGTCAATTACACTCATTTGTGAGAGCAAAAATCGTGAAGTGTGACTCGTAGACTGAAAAAAATGGTCTTAACGATATGTTCAAGGTAACGAAAATGATAATTCGAGAAAAAATAAATATAATAAATACATTTCGCTACATAAAACATCAAACTTTGTATAATAAAAATACGTATATGTTTGTAACTCATATTTCTAATTAATCAAAATTTAAAATATTTTGTATTAGACAAATAAAATATTCATCTACAGTAATGTGTTTATAGTATAAGCAACTAATGCAAGAATTGATTTAGACACAAACCAAAAGGTAAATTAGTAGATTTAAGTTAACATATTGAGTGAGTTACGCACCACCAGGGGCTAATATTGACCACCTTGAAATGAATGCAAGAGGTAGTAAAAATATTTCGGGAAACAATGTAATAATAATAATCATAAATTTTATTTATTTGTTTAATACATATATAAGTTTTGAATAGGTAAGTCAATCAATAGTTAAAATAGTAAAAATATTTTTAGTGAAGGATTGTGCCTATATTTTTGCAGATCCCTTATGCAAGATTTTCAATTTGGCTGTTCGAACGTTTGTATTTCCTGACCCTTGGAAAATTACCAAAGTTTCACCAATTTTTAAGAAGGGTGATAGTTTCGATATTCGAAAATATAAACTTGCTGCCGTTATCTGGACTTTTGCAAAATTTTTTGAAATGTTGATTTATAAACATATATCTTATTTCTCTAGACCACATCTTTCTAATACACAGCACGGGTTCACGCCGCGAAGGTCTACTACAACTAATTTAGCACTGATGTCTCTCAGACTGTTGATGCTGGTAACCAGCTGGGGATTATTTACACGGACTTTTCCTGTGCATTTGATTTAATTGATCACTGCATTTTATTGGAAAAGTTAAGCTTCTTTGGCATTGGTAGATTGTTGCTGAGATTATTTCAATTTTATCTTTCCAATATAATGTATTATGTTTACTACAATGGGTGTCGGTCTCGACTTTTCTGTTCTACTTCAGGAGTACTGCAGAGATCAAACCTTTGCCCACTTTTATTTAACAACTGTTCTGTATTGGCTTACGCTGATTATTTTACACATACAAATATAAACCAATCAGATTCGCGTATTACTGAAGCAACTCGAAATTACAGCGGTAATTTATCGATAATTTTCATAGCAGAATAATTAGGAGTTGTTATGGAAATGCGGTTAATAAAGATAGACATTTCTAAAGTTCTGTCAAAAAACTGGTTTCATTGTCACAAAACAATGCTGAGATTTGGGGAAGAATCAGTTGTAAACATTGATCAAATAGTAAAACAAGCTGAACCGGCTAATACGAAAAAGAGTAAAGCGTCAATTTGGCGACAATTTTGTGAGTTTTGTGATGCGAAAAACTACAGCATCGAACAAAATGTTACAGAAGAGGAACTTGCAGATATTCTGAAAGACTGGGCCTTCAATATGAGGAAGGTGAATGGGGAAGAATATAAAGAAGGTGTTGTTAAAACGATGTGGAATGTCACGGCAAAATTGCTACAAGAGAAGTTTAATAACGAATATAACAGAAAAATTGATCCTTTTCAGAGCATCGTATTTAAAGCAGCCCGCAACGCAAGGAACTCCAAAAGGAGAATTCTTCAAGCGATACCTGGTAAACGGAAAATGAGTTCTGCAGCTTTACAGAAAAACGAATATGAAAAAATGATAAATATTTGGGATGAAGAAAATAAAGATGGACTACAAAAGAAATTTTACCTGATAGTGTCGATTGAATTGGCATGGCGAGGAGGAGAAGGCGCGGCATGTTTGATTCACTACTTCCGAGAAGAAATGAACGTATACAATACACCGACTGGAAGAATAGAGTACAATCCCATATTCACGAAAACTACCCAAGGTGGAGCACAAAGTGTGCTGCCAGTAAATGGTTGATTCCCAACAAAGTAAAACCAAGTAATTGCCCAGTCAGACTTTTTAAAAAACTCATTTCAAAGAGGACAGAAAACGCTCGTATAAAAAAGTGATAGACTCTTTTTAACTGTCAATCCAGCGTGGAATAAGAAAAATGGTAGCTGGTATAAAAATATGCCTATTGGAAGAAATTAAATTTTGAAATGGTTTAAGAAAAGTGCTGAACTCGCTGGTTTCAACACAGAAAACCAAAAAATAAGTAACCATTCCAGTCGCGCGACAGCTGTCTCAAATTTAGCAAAAGCTGGTGTAAATGAGCAACACTTAATTAAAATTTCTGGCCATAGTAGTTCGCATTCTATTAAGCCGTATCTACAACTAGGTAAAGAACACCATGAAACTATTATTAATCAAATGCGAGGAAATAGTTACAACAATGCAAATATTGATTCAAGCACATCCAATAAAAAACAGAATGTATATAACAATTGTACCTTTCAGTGTACTAATTTATACATGAATTAATAATAAAGAGTTTAGATAAATTTCATTTTGTATTATGTAAAATAATCTAAACAAATACCATACGAGCTTTGAATTAAAATCGATAATTTCACTCATACTTCCTGCATAACGACTTCGACTCGTGTCAATTTGACAATTAAACCACTCCAGCCCTACGGGCTGTCGTGATTTAAATGCTTGTCAAACTGACAGTCGTCTTCGTCGCTATGCAACAAGCATTCGTGAAATTATCGATAAATTCAAAGCTCTTATGGTATTACTATTGATAATATTAAGTTTTACCATAGGATTAACTCCTCGGCGGATGTTAAATTGTTGTAAACAAATGCTGACCAAATTTATGGTTAGTGTTTACGCAAAAATTTAAAACTGAACAAGAATAAGTGTTTTCTGGTATCTTATCCTTGGAAGGTTACTAGAATTGAGTCGCGCTACACTATTACTAATGTTGAGATTTCTCGTCAGTCTTCGACTAAAGACTTGGATGTGATATACACGGTAACAACTTGAACTGCGAATATACACCGTTTGTGTGATTGATCGCCGAGAGTAGTAGAAGTAAGTGGGGTGTTGGTTGCTTATTTCTCACATCATCATATTATATTTTTGAATATAAACGTGTAGAATGTATTAAAGAGAGCTTATATTATAGGAAAACTGAAATTGTATTGTATATTAAAGTAAATGCTTTCTACATATACGACGCTAATTATACGAATGTTTTACTGAAAAAATCGCCCTTATGCAGGATTCGAACTTAATTCCATTGGTTTGCCGTACCAATACCGTATACCGTACCGTATTGGTTTGCTATTACCATTAAGTTATTAAGGGACTGAAGTTCGAATCGTCGGGAAGTCTTAAATTGCGTTAAGAAACAGATATTATATTGTGCCTGTAGTTGGGCAATTTGTGCAAATTAATGCATTAATGCATTTTCGCGAAGTGTTGTGAATGAAATAAATACTTTCTACATATACGACGCTAATTATTCGAATTTTTTACTGAAAAAAATTGTCTTATGCAGGATTCGAACCTACGTCCATTGGCTTGCCGGACCACGCTTTTACCATTAAGCTATTAAGGGACTGAAGTCGGAATCTCGCCGGGAAGTATTACGTTGTATTAAGAAACATATATTATGTTCTGCCCGTAATTGGTAAATTTGTGCAAAATTGCATTTTCGCGAAGTGAGTGAATGAAATAAATGCTTTCTACATGTGCAACGCTAATTAATTAAAAAAAAATGTATTGTTTACTAATTGCAACTAAAGAATCGTAACATAAAAAATGAGTACAACAAAAAAAAATATTATCATAATACAACTTTTAATAAACAATACTCTCAATTAATTAAGTGTTCGAATCGTGCACCTTGAACTTCTAAATAATACGCCACCCGATAATGTCTAGCATTTGCCAACATCTTCTTCTTCTTACTTCACGTATTAGGCTTTGAGCCTGTTACGACCTTTATTTTTGGTCTGCCCATCTTTTCCGTGGGCGTCCCGTCGCTCTTCTTCCTTTCGCCTTATATTTCCATATTCTTTTGGGTATCCTATCATCTTCCATCCTTTCTACGTGTTCTCTCCATTTACGTCTGTATTCTCTTATCATCTCGTTCACATCTTCCACTCCAAGTTCTTGTCTTATTTCTGTGTTCCTCTTCCTATCCATTCTTGTGTAGCCTGCTGCTCTTCTTAGGAACCTCATCTCCGATGTATGGATTCTTCTTTCATTCGCTTTGGTAATGGTCCAGCTTTCACTCCCATATATACCACATGGGATTGCCATTGTTTTATAGAATTTTAACAGCGTGTCCTTCCTCACTTTATTTTTTAGTGTTCTGGCTATGGTGCCATTTATTCTGTTGAATTTTGTTAGTTTCGTGTGTATATCCGTGTCATCGTATAAATACGATATAGTGGATCCGAGGAAGTTAAATGTTTTTACTTGTTCAATTGGCTTATTATTAATTATTATTTTTGATCGCACTGTTTCGTTTCCGCTGAAGGCCATTACTTTAGTTTTTTCTGTTGATATCATTAGATTGTATTTCTCGGTTATTCTATTTAAGTCGTAGACAGCTCTTTGAAGTGTGTCCTCGTCACTGGTTATTAGAGCTTGATCGTCGGCGAAGAGTATGGTCATTAGGTATTTTTGTCTGTTTAGGTCATGTGTGTAGTGCTTAGTATTTGTCAGCCATTCCCGTAGCACGTCATCAATATATATATTAAAAAGTATAGGTGACAGGCTGCAACCCTGTCGTAGTCCTAAGTTGACGGTTGCCACTTCCGTTTCGCTATCGGTTATGGTAATCTTTGAGTTATTGTACATACTCTTAATAACTTTAATCAAATGTAAAGGTATTCCTCGTCTTTCCAGTATGCCCCATAGTTTTTCTCTTACTACTCTGTCAAAAGCTTTTTTGTAGTCTATAAACAACATATGTGTTTGTTTATTATGTTCTCGGTGTTTCTCTATTATTTGCTTAATTGTAAAAGTATTGTCGGTGCAAGATCTCCCTCTTCTAAAACCCGTCTGTTCCTCCATAAGTATATTTTCCGCTATTTTATTTAATCTGGCTGTCACTATTTTTGAATATATTTTATATGCGGTGTTTAGCAGGAATATGCCTCTATAGTTTTCGCAGTTGGATCTGTCTCTTTTTTTTAATATTGGTGTTATCTTCGCGATCTTCCAACTGTCAGGTATTGTTTTTGTTCTCCAGCATTTATTTAGTAGTTGTAAGAATCTTGATTTCACCTCTATGTGGGCAAATTTGAGAAGTTCCGGGTTTATATTATCTTGTCCTGGGGCTTTTCGGTTTTTTGTTTTTTGTAGTGCTTCTTCTAGTTCTCCCATTTCTATCTGGTCTACACTTCTATCCTCTTCATCATCTTTTTCGTTTCTATTTCCTGGATTTTCCATTTTCTCTTCCTTTGTCCAGAGCTTTGTATAATATGCCAGCCATTCGTCTTTATTTATGATGTTGATCTTCGCATCATCTTTTTCGGTTTTATTCAGGTGTTTCATCATTTTATAAGCGAACTCCTGTCTTCCGTGTATATCGTCTTCTACATTTGAAATAAATCGGTCCCAAACTATCTTGATTATTTTCTCTACATATTCTCTTCACTTCAGCTGTTATGTTCTTATATGCTATTCTATTTTCTTCTGTTGTCAATGTTCAATGTCAAATATGCTTGTTTCTTTGCCAACATTTCGGGCGTAATCGAAACTACGCAATTTCTTATTTTTTGACGTAGTCCGTCTAAATTATTTGACCGCTGATGCTCGAAACCATAAATTTTTGAATTTAGATACTTCCATAAGGAAAAATCATTGGGGAACAAATCGGGTGATCTGGGCGGCCATTCAATTGTGCCACCTAGAGAAAAAATTCTATTTTCAAAGGTATTTCTTAAAAATTGACACACAATTGCACTGTTATGTACAGGACATCCGTCTTGCTGATACAAAATACTTCCTGTTTCAATATTGTGTATGTTTTGGATGAAAGAAATAATGTAATTCTGCAGCAATTGTAAATATGTTTGTGAATTTAATACGCCGTTTATAAAAAACGGGCCAATTATAAGGAGTGAGCCACAGAAAAAGTTTTCAGATTATGCATGGATTAAATCAGTTATGTCTTAGATTAAGTAAGTGATCTAATCTACATTTCGTACTATTAGTAACAGATTAAATCGTAACTTGTCAATTTGACTTATGATTATTTACAAATGACACTTCGTCAATTCTCTAAGCTCAGACGTGACTTCTATGTCTATCTCTTCTATTTTGTGTCTCGCTTGATATTATCCCCTAACATTCCAACCCATACATTTAATTTCTGTGGGTATTGTGTATGGACTGTTTACGAATTATGTTTATTCTCTTTTGACTAATACCTTACTAACATAGTATTATGTTGACCGTGTAAAATAAATGAAGATTCGTCAGTAAAGAGAATATTAGAAATAAAATTTTCATCCACACAACATTTCTCAATTATATCCAAACAAAGCTGAATTCGGTTATAATGATTTCGAAGAAAAATTTGATTTACTTTTTGTACATGATACGAACGGTATTTATTTTGCTTAATACTTTTTCACGGGAGACACAATACTTTCACTAATTTGGCCTAACGGTTGATATTCATTATCTTCGACAGTAGTGCAATATCATGATATCCCGATCTACATTATCATGTGCGGGTTTTTTTATGTAAAGTGGGAGAGACACATCAGTATTTTTCAAAATTTTCCTTTGTGCGATGAATTGCATTTAAACAGGGAATGAAAGTAGTTCTCCAAATATCTATAATTGATGAAAGTGTGTGGCCTCTATAAAACCACTCTATAATTTGCACTTTTTCATTAATTGTGTATTCCATTCTTAAAATTTTACTAAAGTTTGGGGGTTCGGTAAAGTAATGACATAACCACTGACATTCCTGTCATATAAAAAGTTGATAATACTAAAATGGGTACATTTAATTTTAACTCCCACTACCCTCTCCTATCAATAGGCTTTGATAGTTCAAGTTGTTATACTGTATAACGAAAAATTGACATTTTCTGATCATGTTTTAGTGTCACAGCTATTGTTTTCAGATCTCTTGCATTCATTATTCGCACATGCAAATATTTCAATAACATCGACTCTATTGAGACCCTTTTCTTTCTTGCTCACTTTATTTCTAAGTTTTAATATGCATCTATAGCCTGGAATCGATACTATGGTGCTCAGATTGATTCTCTTGGAACGAATCCAACGTAAATTTTTGAAATACCTTTTCTTGGTATTGTGATGGACGCTATCCCGTTCGTGGAATTAATTACAACGAGTTACTTGAGAGACATCGCGTCGTCTCACAATCAGAAAGGAGAAAGACCACTAGTGCTCTATTTATGCGGAATGTCGTTATTGGTCCTTGAAATAAAAATACAACGTATGAAAAGATGTAATCATATTTAATATAAATCCAAAATATTTTCCCAAAATTCCCTCTCATAAGCGACAAAAAGAAATGATAAAGATATCTCAAAAATTTTGTAACGCACTGTGCGATCATCTATATTATAAAACACAATATCTTAAAGTTGACTGACAATAACAAAAAGAATAGTTGTCCATCTCATTCAGCGCTTAGGCATGTAAACATGTGCTGTAGCGTATGTATGTGTGTGTGTGTGTGTGTGTGTGTGTGTGTGAGGTATTTATTGTTTATACACATTCTGAATATTTCGAATTCATAGGCGTCACGTAATACATTTTCAGGGTGTTTTTAATTTCGGGGTTGACGTAGTAATTGACTCACAATATTTTAGATTTATGTTCTATATAATAAAATTACATCTTTCCATTTATGATACGTTGTCTCATTATTTCAAGGACGGCTTGTATATGTTCATATATTGTATATACTTGCTTATACGAGGGGGTCTGATAATTGAGGTAACTAACACAAAGATGGCGCGATAATCTACGTATGCGTGTCATCTGCGAAATCATATGTTAGAAGACAGCTGTAAAAGTTTGAGCCAAAAACGTCTCTTACAGTTGTTTAAACGTGTTACGTCGTTTTGCAAATAAGGACAAAAGAGAATGTCGTGCTGTGATTAAATACTTCCATATCGTCGGGAAAAAAAACCGAAGAAATTAAAAAAGAATTGGACAATGTTCACGGCGAATCTGCGCCATCATTTAAGAGTTTATTTCTGGGTGAATGAATTTAAGCGTAGCCGTAGGAGCACCGAAGAACCAAGATTAGGATGTCCGAAAGGGCCTACCACTGATTAAATGACAAAGTTCATAATCTTGTTTTAAATGATCGTCGATTAAAGGTGGGTGAGATAGCAGGCACTATAGGTATATCTAAAGAACGTGTTGGTCATATCCTACGTGAACACTTGGGTATGAGAAAGCTCTCAGCAACGTTGGTGCCGCGTTTGCTAAGCGTGGACCAGAAACGAATACCCGTAACAACTTCTGAGTACTGTTGGACCGTTTTAAGCATAATCCTTCCGAATTTTTGCGCCAATATATTACCGTTGACGAAACGTGGATACACCATTATACTCCCGAAACAAAAGTTCAATCCAAGCAATGGGTAGAAGCCGGTTGCAGTGCATCAAAGAAAGCAAAAGTGGTTTCATCAGCTAACAAGGTTATGGCCATCGTATTTTGGGATGCTCATGGTGTTGTCTTTATAGATTATCTGCAAAATGGCAAAATAATCACAGCGAGTATTACCCGTCGTTTTTGGACCAGCTGAACGAAAAATTAAAGGAAAAACATTTGGCATTTGGCACGAAAGAAAGTTTGTTTCATCATGACAACGCACTAGCTCATGCATCGAACATTGTCACGACAAAATTATTTGATTTGCGATTCTAAATACTTCGCCATGCACCTTACGGTCGAGATTTAGCTCCATCTGACTTTTTCTTGTTTCCCCAACTTGAAAAAATGGTTAGGTGGAAAGCGATTTTCATTGAATGAGGATGTGGTTGCAGCAACAAATGATTATTTTGAGGCCTTCGATTCGATCTATTATAGTAAATGCCATAAACAACTTGAACATCGGTGGAACAAGTGCACGGAATTAGAAGGGGACTATTTCGAAAAATAAATGTAAAAAACTGGAATAAAGTATCTTCTTTTGTACTACTTACCTTAGTTTTCAGACCACCCTCATATGTATTAACTATTGTATTTCTATTTTTTGTACCAGTTTTGGATATTTAAAATCTGCTATTAAATAAATTAATAATGTAAACAACATGTAATAAATACTAATCACAGAACGATTATAATGATATTTTATATTTTACTAGAAATTATAATTATAAAATGTATGTATAGAAAGAATTAGGGGCGAGCGTTTTATGTAGTTTTTATTTTAAATATTTTAATGGTAGGTTGTTTATTTCTAGTGGTAAGTGATTGCAGACCTTAAATATTTGCGATATTGCACTTTTATTCACTCTACTTTTAGTGGTTTAAATTTGAACATATTTTCGTTTCAGTCTTCTCGTGGCGGACAAGTGATATAACTATTTATCTTTGACTCGAAGTCATAAACGCTATACACCCTAATACATAAATACCTGTTAAGATGAGTATATTTCGATTTTTAAACACCTCTCTGCATGACTCACCATTTCTCATTCCAAAGACACTTCTGATGCAAGGTTTTTGCAGTATGAAGATTCTTGGCGCTTTCACAGATATTTCCCAGAATATTACTCCATACCCTAAACAAGAGGTAACATATACATGAGAGAGATTCTGAGAGAGTTAAACTCATGTCTATATAGAGAAACGGACAGAATATTTTAACTGTCATTTATAAAGCAAACGGACAAGTCGAGAATATTTTTTAAGTATTTGTGGAAATTTGGTTTTGATATTTAATGAACAACAAAAACGATATATGTTGAAATTTATTTAAGAAATAGCAGCAGAAAGTCAAGGGTGGAATGCTTTTTTTCGTAAGAGACGGATATAGAGATTTTCTAAAATGTTTTTTGACAAAAAAACATTATTTTTCAATATAGACTCCTGCTCGTTCAACATACCTATTCCAACGATATTCCAAATTAGCAATGCCTTCATTGTAGGTCGATGAATCCAAACTATTTATAGCAGCGATTACCTTGGAATTAGACGAAAATCTCTTACCGCGAGCCATTTTTTCAGGTTTGGAAATAGATAATAAGCGCTGGGAGCCAAAGTTGGGGAATAGACAGAATGAGGCAGTAATTCGAATCCCAATTTATGAATTTTTGTGGGCAGGTGCGTTAGCCTGATGGAAAAGCACTTTCTTCTTTGCCAAATGAGACCGTTTCTCTCTCTGTTTTTATCGGTTAATTGTTACAACAAATTGGGATAATACTCGCCATTTTTCTAAGTAGTCGACTAAAATAATTTCATGACAATCCTAAAGAAACAGTAACCCTAACCTTTCCTGCTGACAAAACAAGTTTCGCCTTCTTTGGTGGCAGAGAACCTTTTTTGTCCATTGTTTGGATTGGATTGTTTTCTGGCTTCGGAAATGTAATGGTGGATCTAGGATTCATCGGCGGTAATGAAATGGCGAACAAAGTCCTTCTGATTGCGGCTACAACGTGCCAAAAGATTGCGAGAAACATTCAAACAATTCAGTTTTTGTTCCGGTGTGAGTAACTGAGGCACCCAACGCGTCAAATATTTCTCCATTTCCAATTCTTCAGTTAAAATTCTGTGCACAGTCATTTGAGATACCTGCAATGTCTTCTATCTCGCGCACTTTTACGCGACGATCATCCAAGACGATACGGTGGATTTTTTCAATCATATCGGGAGCAGTAACAGTTTTTGGACGTACACGACGGGGTTCATCATTTGGGCTCATACGACCAACGCTTAAATTCGGCAACCCAGTTTTTAACCATTGAAAACGAAGGAACGGATTCTAATAGTATTGAATTCAGCTCTGCTTTGATTTCAGTTGCTGTTAAGCCTTTCAAATGAACGTACTTTATCACTACTGCTCTCGACTCAGTTTTTTCCATTATTGCAAAATCACACGAGACATTCACTTTGACGTACTGTCAAAAACAGACTAATTAACAGATCGCTCTGTACTGTCATATTTAACCTATTAAAGGATAATTCTACAGAATGGTAAAGAAGATTCCTGCGAGTTCGCATCATCTCTGTGTTAGGCCACGTAGTTTCCGAACAATCCTCGTAGTACATATCTTCTTCGTTTTGTAGTTATTTAGAGCAACAGGAAGTGTAGATCGCATAAAAGGCAGTTAGAAGGCGGTTAGAAATGAAATAATTATTGAAGCGCTAAGGTAAATAATTGGGGAACACCATAGATTTGTGTGCGATATTTACAGCAACAGCTAGATTTCTTCTACGGTACTATTAGGACGCATCCTTAAAATGATCGACACCTACATGCTTACCGTTTACAAACGAACCTTGAAGTACTTGCTGCTGACATTTTCCAAAGACAAAAATGTTGCCAGCGATTTAATGATTTTTTTTCAATGATAATGACGAGGCTATAGAAATTATATTTCGTTAGAGATCTTTCTTTAATACAATCTTTTTATTTGTAATAAGTATATAATAAAATAAACAAAATAAGTTAAAATAAGAGTTATTAATACAGTATACTTTTTAAATACTGAAATAGGGAAATTTTTTCATTAACATAGTGAGATGTAGCTCAGCGACAGAAAAAATTAGTAAGTATAGAACTAATCTAAGATATAACAGATTTTATCATGGCTAATTCAAAAAAAAAAAAAAATTGTGTCACACATAATAATATCAAATTACAATAACGAACTTTGGTTACTAAGAATAAATTATTAAAACTCCAATTTTCAAATTACAAGTTTAAATATACAAATGTCATAAAAAATAATTGGTATCTAGAATGTTTGACATTTAGAAAGATGCATATGTATATTGAGGCGAAACAGGCACTACAAAACAACAAATGTAAGGTTTACCGTTGTTAGAGACAAGTTATTAGCCTATTAATAAAATGAGGATATTCACCTATCTCATGAATAAGAAAATATTACTTTGGCAAATTTAGTAACATTGACTTTTTAACATTTGCGTAAAAAAATTACACTCATTAAGTATTTTTATTATTAAGCAACTCTACCTTCAACGGAAACAACTCTTACAGACACATTTGGAAGTTAATCTGTTTTTTTTTAGTTCATAAAGTGTCCAGTATTTTGATTTATTTTGTTATACATAACAAGTGTTCATTTGAAAAGTCAATCTAGTAGCATGTGATTTACTGCGAACATTTTGAAGTATGTCGTAAATTAAAATTTACTACTTAACCTACGAAGTCGTATATTTTGACAGTTTCATACATACAAATAAATAACAAATAATAGGTATTTATTGAAAACTATAACAAATCTTGAAAATGTTGTCCTTCAAGATCAATGCACTTTAAAATCCTCCGTTCAAAATTTCTGATGATATTCTGCAACATTACTGGATTGTTATTAATTTCCATGCATTTCTGTTCGATTCTCTGTAGCATATCATTCAAATTCAATATAGGTGTTCGAAATATGTTATTTTTTAGATTTTTTTGATAAGGCCACAAAAAGAAGTCGCAAGGTGTTAAATCGCATGAACGTGCAGGCCAGGCAATTTCAGTATTTCGACTAATTATACGCTCATCAAAAAATTCTCTTAAATAATCCAAAGATTCTGCAGTACAGTGACAAGGTGCTCCGACTTGTTGGAAATATGCATTTTGAAGTTCATCATCATGCAACTGATTGACAAATGGTTGTAAAATTTCCGTACGGTACCTTTGAGCATTTAACGCTCCCTGAAAAAATATTGGTCCAATGATTCGCCTTTGGCTTATCGTTGCCCAAACACCAATTTTCTCTGGATGTAGCGATTCTTCATTAATTAATTATCATGTGGATTTTCACTACTCCAAATTCTTGTATTTTGTGAATTTAGGTATCCCGTTTTATAAAACCATGCTTCATCAGTAAAGATGACTCTTTGCGAAAGTTCTCCATTATTGTTCATATTTACAAACCAATTACAAAACTGTAGTCTACGTGGGTAATAAATTTCTAACAATTCTTGTACTGTTGTGACACGGTATGGATAAAGTTGCATATCTTTTTTTAATAACTTGTGAGTTGTACCAACAACGATTGACAACTTGAGGTGTACGTTTCTTAACTGCTCCGCTGCCTGATTTTCTTAAGAGACTACCAGTTTCAGAAAAAAGTTTTAAAGATCTATCCAAAGTATTCTTAAATTGTATATAATCTATTACAAAATGTGGAAACTCAACTTGAAATTCTACCATGCAATCTTGAACTGAATAAACCCATAAAACATCAATTTTATTACCACTTCGAAAATAAGCCTGGACTAAAAAAAATTTATGTCCTAAAGTGAAAGCCATTTTAAAACTGAGAAGCAATTTATTTAAACCAGAATTGACGCACGATTATTTTAAGCACTAACTGATATTTGTGATTGACATTATCAAATGTCATTTGGATTTAGGTTTACGGAACAACAAACACATACTAATATATTTGCGTCTTATTCTATCAAAATTTCAAAGTAACCTAGATTGACGTTTCAAATGAACACAGGTTATGTATATACATATGTAAATTATCTTTTTTTAGAAGGATAAAATAGGATAATTCAATCATAATTTCATATACTTCATACAAATTATAAAATATATATTAATTATATTATTGTATCTAGTTAATTGACGAAGGAGATACTTGTTGAAACTTCATTATAACGCTAAGAAATAAGTTATTAAACTTCAAAAATTCTTTTATTGTAAATCACTACAATATTGTTTCGCCATACAATGGCTTCATCAGGTGGATTAATACTGTTTCATCTACCTGATGAAGCCATTGTATGGCGAAACAATATTGTAGTGATTTACAATAAAAGAATTTTTGAAACTAGAAGTTTAATTACTTATTTCTTAGCGTTATTGTACCTGTATAGAATATTCTTCTATGCTGTGTTTCAAAGACATTTGTGATATAGTAAAGGTGTGAAATAATTTTTCCGGCATCATTTATGATTCTATATTAAGATAAAGTACGTATCTGCATGTTTGGAAAGATATTTTCACACAAATATGAACTTATATTGTGTTGTCATTGTTAGAAATCGGGTGGGGACCCGATTTCTAATAATATTTTCATATAATTACAAATGTTTTTCTTTTATATCAAATATGGTGAGGTTTTGCCGACTCAAATATGTTTCAAATTATTTTTCTTTAAAAATAATATTAAGATGGTAGACTCGCTTACGTTAAATAATTACTGAAAATGAAGGGGTAGTGTAATACTCGTACCTACGTTGGTCGGAATTTGATAGCGATTCAATTTTACATTATGAATCTTAACTTCTTTATTATGGTATAACACTAATAAAGAATGAAGAACTCTGTTACCAAAAGTCGTAAAAATAATTAATTACAAATTATATTTAAAAAGAAAAGTTATTTGCAATAAGGTGAATTACAGCGTCATGCTTATTAATTTCTTTTTATATCATTGGGCATGGTTGTCCAATCATAATAATTAATTATTTGCAACGAAATAAGTAGTAAAACAAATTAGAGAAATTTGCAATAGAAGAAAGTTTTAACTATTCGATAGGAAACAAAATTTGTTTGCAAATATACAAGCGGCCTAAACAGAAATACGAGTGAAATTGTTATGAATTAATAATTAATATAAAACATAAATAATAAATAATAAAATATGTGTAATAAAATTACAATTTAAATTAAAATTGTTATCGAAGTTATTTATATTTTTATTATAATAAAATAAAAAAATTCGTCATGAAACAAATTTCAGAAACATTAAAGAATAGAATTTAGTGTTTGAAACTAAAATAATTTTTATTTCTAAACATTCAGAAATAGATCTTTGACGTAAAATGAGAAACAGTTTTTAAGCGAGAACCGTTTTAGTTTAAATAAGACAAAGTAAACCCAGAACAAGAGCTTGTAAAGTTAGAACACGTGATTCCCACCATAGACAATTCCAACTGAGACATCTTCTCAAACAATCAATGAGTTTGATGAGTTTTCGCATCGTAAAATTCCCTTTCGATCCGTCTGCATGCGTTTCTTCCCTAAAACAAAAAGAAAAATTCATGTTTGTCTGCAGTGAAGCGTGTGATTTCGAATATTTCGTGTGTTTTCGAATACTTTGTTTTGAATCGAACGTAATAATGGCCGCGGTCACTAGAAAATAGCCGCTTATGCTTGCTAGCGCAATTAGCTAGCGTTGGCAATACTTGTTAGTGAACGCTCTGCTTTACAACTAAACGTTGGCGTTACACATTCGTTGTTGATTGGTTATTTTCATTTGTGTTTACTTGTACTGTCGCTTACGAACATTCAAAATTCAAAAAGTAAAATGGAAAATAATAATTTGTTGATGGATTTTATATTAAATGAAAACGACTTGAATGTTGACGGTATTGTCCATTTGGCGCTAGATTTGGTCGACCCGTATAATGGAGACATCCGAGAACGTGACCAAAATGAGGTTATAAGAAACCAAAACTATTATGAAGTGACGGTGCCAAATTATACAGATTTCCAATTTAGCGAACATTTTAGAATGTCTCGTCAAACATTTGAGGTAAATATGTTGTTATAGAGTTATGAGTTATAGAGTCTGAAATCGTTAGTTCTTAAATTCCAGGCCATAATTTTAAAGACTTCATTTATGTATTTCGTTTTTAGATACTGCTCAACCAAATAGGAAATATCGATGAAGAAAATCACAGAATTATACCTTTAGAAAAGAAAATGTTGTTTTCTAAGCAAGCCTGAAAGTTTTTTAGCGGCTAGTGACTGATTTGGCCTACCAAAAAGTTCAGGACACAAAATCTTTTATGAGATCGTTGTGGATGCTGTTCAACATGACAGAGGGCCTACTGAAGAAAATGACAGGAATTGGTCAATATTTGTAACATATGAATGTAATATAAAATTATATAATATAAATAAACACAGTATTAGAGTATATAATTATTTATTTGGTAAAAAAATCTTCAATCTATTTTATAAATTTGTTTATTTAGCTCATTCTTTTCCCGCTGAATCCTATTATGTTCTGCGAGTTCTTCAAACAGCTTTTCGATAGCAGCCACCCTTCTTTCTTCAATATCAGCAACTCACTGTCTTGCATTTTTTAATGCCCTCATATTGTAACATTTTCGTTTTTGTCGCTGTGACTGTATAGTTTCATGACAGATACCAGAAGTTACTGTTGTGTTTAAAAAGCTGTCTGGTATACTAGAGTTTTCACTTATAGAATCTGTGGGTGTGTGGGAAGAATTAGTAGTTCTTTGAGAACATGATGAAATAGATGCAGATGTATTGGAAAGGGATATAAATATAGGTTGGGATGTAGTAGAAAGTGAAGGGAGGTGGTTTGATATATTGCTTGGTATTGTATGTGAAGGCATAGATAATAGGGGCGCGGGCAAAGTAGGGTGGTTTTGAATTGAACATGAAATTGAAGGTAATGAGCATATCGTTGTTTGAGAACTAGAATAATTAAAAGAAGAAATTACGGGGCCAGGATTAATTGTTTTGTCCTCTGCAAATATTTCCTCAAATATATCAAAATATTCCCAACTAATTCTTCCCTGTCCAGTTTTTGTTTTTTTATTGTTATCTACAATTTTTTTGTAGTGAAACTTCATATTTCCAAATTTTGTATCTAATGTACTCTCACTTATATCATATCCATGCTGTTGAAACTCCTTCTGGATATCTCTCCACAGATTCACCTTTTTTCGACGCGGATCCCTAAATTCTTTTTTCCTTTTTAAATACACAGTTGTTAGCAATTTTATATTTTCTTTTGTCCAAGTAAAACTTCCCAATGGATCTAAAACTTTATATCTTAATTATTGATATGTACATTATTTCATGAATTCTTACCATTTCTTTTCTCGTCCATGGGCACATCTGGGATGGAAACCTCAGTAGCATTTAAATTATTATCTAAATAATCTTGAAGATATTTATCATCTGCAATTATTAACAATAATATTTCAATATTTAAATCTCTTACAGAAATGTTTACCTTCTAATAATTTGTGTATGTCCTCACTTTCAGTAATATTATACATTGTATTTTTATAAAGATAAGATCGCGTAGACATAGCTGACTCAACTATAAATACCGTTTAATAAACAAAAATTTTAATAAACCTCAACAAACATAAAATTACTAAAAAAAACCTTTTTCCAAAACAAAATAAAATTAAATGAACGAACACGTACTCCTGGTGTATAACGACGTAACTTTTGAAATTTTAAACATAAAGACTCTACCAATCAAAACGCTTTGCTAGCTGCTTGCATCGACAGCAAGCACAAAACTTTTACGCTTGCAAATATGGCCGCCGCTAGCAATCATGTTTTGAATTATAAACAACCGGTCACCATGGTGATTGCAAGCAGCTTGCTAGCAGCTACCTAGCAAGTACGTCTAGTGACCGCGACCAATGACTAAGAAATTATCACAGGTGGTGTCTCTTCCTCATTAAGAGAGAACGGACTGAAGCAATTGAATGACCAATTGCCCCGATAAAACGTTGTGGCGGTATCATGTATAGTATGCATGTTATAACAGCCCCACTATTTTCTTGATCGATTGCATTCGTCGAGCAGATGTTGTTATTTCCGTCGTTATTGTATGTATTTATTCATAAATTCTATTTTACAGTGGCGAGTTTCTGGTTTCTTTTCTTTCAGTGATATTTGGTTACAACTTTTAGTATTTTAAAAATCCGTTTTATATTGTCATATTGTATATTTATCCTATATTTTTTTATAAATATTAAGTTTAATTTATTACCTTATTTTTTGAGTAGTTTTCGTTTCTTATTTTTAGTCCATTTCTTTCTGTTCTTAGTATTTCTCTTTATTTTCATTAACTATAGAGAAATCTCGTCGGGCAACCATGGTAGGATGGATTAGAGGCCATACAGATTGGTTGCGTATTCGTAATGATAGCGAGATATATTGCAGTATCTGTTCATTAAGTTTAAGGCGTCCACAAAAGTGTAATTTGAAGAGACATGTTTCTTCGAAAGCTCATCTAGACAACATATGTCCATCTGCACTGACACTTTTAACGAAGAACTGTTAGAAGCTTTCATGGCGGCCAATATTCCATTCAAAAAGCTTAACAATCCAGTTCTCAAGAGATTTCTTACAAAATATACCGATTGTCACATACCAGATGCGTCTACTTTAGGTAAATACCACTTACCAAAATGTTATTTGAGAATCATTAAAAATACGAACCAACCTATCTGGTCCATTATCTTTGGGTAAGTGCAGACGAAACAACAGATGTAATGGGACGATATGTGTTAGATGTAGTTGTTGGTATTCTTCATCCGACAACTTCATACCAACCATACTTAATTGCAACTAAAATATTGCCAGTCGTAAATGGTGAAACAGTTGCAGACATAATTGATCAATGTATTCATAATATTCTGTCATCGGATAACAACTATAAAGACAAGATGCTATTATTTTTGACTGATGGGGCGGCTTATATGTTAGAAACAGAGAAGTTATTAAAGCAATCTTATCCCAATATACTACACGTTACCTGTGCAGCCCTTGCACTACATAGAGTATGTGAATACATCACGGGTCATTTTACAAATGTTGATAAGTTAGTTTCATCATTTAAATAAAAAGATATTTCTCAAAGCTGAGACAAAAAGTTGATGCCATATATTTAGCAGAAATACAGATTTGAATATATTATTTCAATTCTGCACAGAGACGATTGAAAAATCTATACATTCGAAGTATCGTGCACTTTTGCAACATTTTAATCACGCACTCATCACCAGTTGTGATGTGGAACGGACATCTTCTATTTTTAAAGACGTTTAATATCTAAAAGGACTAATTTAATATAGGAACACCTTGAACAAATTTTAGTTGTTCATAGTAATGTTTTACACTTTCAATGTTTCACAAAAATACATAGTTTTGTGTTTTGTTCTTTGTAAATTATTTTTATTCAAAATTCTATACGCAATTCGCTTGTCAGCATTACTTTTGTTTGAGCAGTAGTTGCTGCCGGTTACCAAACTGGTATTGCATTCGTTCTGTTGTGCATTGACAGATAAATAGTAACTGCATATGTAGTTATGTGCCACTTATTCAGTGGTCACACGTATCAAATTGTTCGAAACTCACGGATCGCTTACAAAAACAAACCTATTGCGAATACAAGGCAGACGCCTATGGGCTATGAATCATCAATCGCTCGAGTCCGCTTTCTGCTCATTAAGTTCACAAATTCGCTTCTACACGTATTAGTCGGACATTTCACCTTTATATACATTTCAATTAAATATTAATATTTGTTCGATTACTTGGTTATACTGGTCTCAAATTTAGAACAGTAATAAATTCTGTAATTTTAAAGAACGTTGCAAGAATTGCTATATCTATTCGCAGAGATCAAATATACAGGCTTTGCTGTAATTAGCAGTAAAGCTTCAGCTAGTGTATGTCTTTAGCACCTAAGGATCTTAAAATTACTAAGAGAAATATCTTATAACGCATATAGTCCTCTCATAGTCACGAAGTACAAGAAAAAAGAAAAATAAATTTGGTAACATTGTTGGGATTTGGTTGGAGCACTGCATTTAGTTAAAGAGCTGTTTATTCCATTAAGTTTTCAATTAAAAAATAATTCAGTTTTGCAGAAATTCACAAACGGACAGATATTAAAAATGAAATAAAATTTTTATTTTAAAATAGTCTCCTTGTTTATATCAGAATGCCATACACATACATAGTTGCCATATTTAAATTTTACGTAATCTCTTATTTTAGCATTACTTCCAAAACAAAGTTCTAAGCTAAAAGAAAATAAAAAATACTTTCATTGTTCTTTTTAATGATAAAATAAAAAATTTTCATTCAAATGTCTCTATAATTGTGAATTAAAGTTTTCAGACCAAACTCGTCCCTATATACATTATAAATAATAATAATAATAATAATAAATAACTTTATTTTTCCTTTAAAAAACAAAATAAAAATAATACAAGTAAAGCTGAAAAGAAAAATACCAAGGCAAAGTTTGATTTTGGGCACATAGTACCAAAACCATTCCTCCACCAAGTTGGCATCCTTCAAAACGTAACCGTCAAAATTTAAGGTGATTTCGATTTCGAAAGTGAGCTGTTTTTAGATAACTTTGAAATATGTAAAGTGGAACATCAATCAGTTAAGTTCTTATTTTTAAAGAGCAAAACAAATTATGAAACCAAAGCTGAGCTGAAGTCTGTTTACGCGAATCAATCTACATTGTTGGGAACCATAAAACGATGGACAGCTGAGTTTAAACGTAAAATAATGAATCGAGTGTGAAAAAATTATTTGCAAGATGGTATTACAAACCGCGGCTTTGCGGGATATTGGGTGTGGCTGCCGTGCCAATAATATTGAAATTATTCTATAATAAATAATTAGTGGTGTTGGTGAAGTTTCATCAAAGGTCCAGGACGTACGTGATGATGGTTAATCAAATAAATATACTACAACTTACTTACTAAATAAAACACAGAAGCGTTGTCCTTAAAGTTCGTATTTATATTTACATAAGAAGAAATTGAACTTGGTATATTTAAAAGTAATAAACAAAAGTAATATATACACGAGGAGCGGTAAATAAGTAATTGAAAATTCACACAAAATACACTTAAAACGACCGTTTAATTGAGCAGTAAATTAAATGTTAATTAATTACGATTAATATAAAATCATATCTGTATCGAACAATACAGAGTTACCTTTAAATTGCTGAGATGGTCGGCCACGTGGTCTGCGAAGATATACTTGGTCAAGTATATGTAGAGCGATGTTTGGCCGGAGGAACAAGAAATCAATAAATAAATCAAGGTGAATTAATATGGATTCGCTTAAAAGAATAATATATATCGAACAATACAAAATTACCTTCTAATTGCAGAGATGTAAGGGGCACGTGTATCGTGCCAGTACTTGACCAGTACGGCGGGTAAGATGTGGATCTTACGAGAGTTCTAACGAGTAGTAGCCTGATAGTTTGTGTCTATAGAACACTGGTTTAGGAAAAAGAGGTGTTCTATCGATGGCATAAATATTATTAAAATATCCCTTGTGAAATAAGCTTCCAAATGATATGAAACACCATAGGAGATGTACGTAATTAAATTAAAACAATTTAATGAAATATGTATAGAAATTCCACAGTGAACGACGTGTCAGGTAGAAGACGAAGGGTCTCTCGGTTAGGGATATAACAAAAGAAATGCTTTCTCTTTGCAAACGAATATGTACAGAAAAAATGTCTTAAGTTAATATTTTAATCTTTCTAAAAAATGCGAGATATTTTAAAGAAGAATTATATTATTTAAAAATAAATTAAAATATTCTTATATGCGAAGCGTAACAATGGTTGCTAAATTTTTTGACTGTGGACTCTAAACGTGAACTAGAACTTTCCGCACCGGATAATAACGGTTGATGAAACCTGGATACACCATTATTCACCCGAAATTAAGCAACAATCGATACAATGGACTGAGGCTGATACACGTGTTCTGAAGAAGGCAAAGACCGTATACATAGCCGAATGGCTTCTTCTTATCGATTTTCTTCAAAATGGTAGAACGATAACAGAAGAAATGCGTCCTTTTTCTTCATGATAATGCACATGCTTACACTTCCTGCCCCAATGCCACCTTATTCACCAGATTTGGCTGTGTCAAACTTTTTTTTTCCAAGCTGAAAGCTCGGTGGCAAGAAATTTGGATCGAATTAGAAGATAATCACTAAAACTAACATATTTGATAAAACTTACTCTGAAGAATGAAAAAACTTGAATATAGGTGGACTAAATATAGTGAGAATAGAGAGAATACGTTGAAAAATAAATTCTTTTTTTGTAAAAATGTTTGTGTTTTCTTAGACTCACTAATTAATGATTTTATCTTGTAGATTAATTTAGCATATTCTATTACTTACACACATAACCCCTATAGAGAATTATATATATATATATATATATATATATATATATATATATATATATATATATATACTTTTTTATACTTACGCATTAAGTGAAAAATAAATGCAGTTTAAGTCAGAAATAAGATGAAAAACATTCAGCATATTCTAATGAATACTAATTTTGTTATTATGTGATTATAATTTGATTCAAAATATTTATCTTTCACATATTAACATATTTGCGTTTTAAACACAGTTTTATTTGTATATCTATACGGATCTAAAGAACACGAGTATATAATATTCTAATAATAATGAGAATTGAATATGAAGACCTTGAAGTATCTTTTGTTAGTTAGTATAAGTAATACACATTTAAACAGACACTTTTTTTTTATTTTTAACAATAATAGAATATAGTTTACTAAACTACTCATATGAATTGTTTAAATTATTCTGAAAGCAAGGTTAAAATATGAAATATTTTTTTTTGTAAACATATTAAAGTAATTTAGTTAAATTACCGTTTCTATTGTTACAAACACAATGTTGCATATACATTATCTATGCATAGCTATGTAGTACATTCACATGTATGTGTATTAAAATAGTAGGTAGTATAGGGGAACTATGCATACATGCAGTAGAAGTAATATATCGGATTGAAAAATATTATAAGATGGTACTCGTTAAAATACATATGCGTTGATGTAACATTTGCTCGCTATAACGGTGGATACACCTACGCAGACTGGACTTAGCAATAACCCTATTGCTAGTTAGGGAGGGCCACTACAGATCTTAGCTGGTACTTTATTAGCCGATATAGAATATACTATTTTTTCATTTATTATAAATTTTATTTGACTTCTTTGTTATTTCTGCCGTATTATTTCGTTTAATATCTTGTATTTACATTATGAAACAGTTTCGTCTTGATCGTTTATAATATACATAGTTCGTATAATTCGATTTTAAAAGCATGTGTTTGTTTTAGAATTGAATTTGCTTTTGAAAATTAACTGTTTATTTACTAATGTTGCAAGTTATAATTTGAACATTTAATACATTATTTTGAAGTAACTTTAGTTTAATTTGAGAATTTATTTTAAACGTAAAACATACAAAGGATGTTTTCAAAGTTCTGAAAATTTAGCTATAATTTTTTTATTTTGTCAATTTTCATCAATATTACGATGTTTTTCAACACAATCGCCATTTAATTGAATAAATTTATCCCAACGATAAATTAATTTTTTTAAGCCTTCCGAACTTTTTCGATGTCTCCTCAATCCACCTATTTATGGCAAGTTTTTTTTACGTCAGTTAAACTTTCAAAACGAACACCCCATAAAGGTTTTTTCATACCTGCGAACAGATGAAAATCACTCGGTGCGAGAGCCGGTGAATAAGGTGGTTGCGGAAATAATTTCCATCGTAAATCGTTTAAAACATCCTTCGTTTGTCTTGCGGTGTGCGGTCTTGCATTATTCTGTTTCAATAACGGACGCTTATGCAACTTCTCAGATCCTTTTCTGATAAGTGCCTGCCGCAGTGGTCCGAACAATAAGTTAGAATAATATTCTGCGTTAATTGTGGTACCTTTCGCAAGATAATTCATAAAAATAATCCCTTCGCAATCTCAGAATACAGTAAGCATTACCTTTCCAAAAGACGGAACTGCACACGCCTTAAGGGAAGGCCCTCCTTCGGGTTTACGCCATTCTTTGGATTGACTTTTGGTTTCAGGATACAAATAAAGAATTCACGTTTTGTTAGTGTTTATTATCCCCTGCCAAAATTCATTTCAGTAACGGGCTAAGAGCTTTTGAGCTTGACGACAAGTGTCAGACCTATTAGGTACCTTTACATGTACGCGTTTTACAGCGGGGTAACGTAGTATGCACGATTTCGCGCGAGCAATCATTTACGTATAAGGGCGCGTGTAGAACGACGGAAAGCGCGTATGCTTTCGCACACGATATCGTGCATGCTTGGAGCTTGTATTTTATTTGTGGTGTGCTTCTCACTCAGTTTTAAAAATGGACGTTCGCCTTTGGTTGCGAGACCTAATTACAGGTTTTATTAATTTATACAAAACATATCCATGCTTATGGAATATAAAAAGTGAAAAGTGAAAGTAATTTTGCGTTTTCGCTTTTTATTTTTGCAAACAATTGCACTAATACCTGCTCAAATTATAGCTTGGGTAACATTTCCTTGTCTATCCATTATACGGATATACTTAAGTGGATTTATTATTAAAAATCGGAAGTGGACGCTAGCTCACTAAACTACAAAACCACACACTCCTATGAAAACCGTTGAACATTTGTACGCTCCTATACGCGCCAGATTAACGCGGTAATGAACGCGGGATTGCCTTTAGACACACTCCTTGGAACGTACGCCGCTAGAACGGACGCTTTCCCGTGTGCTATAATCTGTCAAAAAATTTAATACCACACTCCAGGCGCGCGTTCTTTCACACGCTTTTACTTGCAAGCTTTCGCACACGCTCATAAGCACGCGGTAAAGAGTGTACGCGTAAAGGTACCTATTGAGTTTTTGTTCCGGTCCCAACAGTCTTGGCACCCAACGAGCTGAAACCTTGCTTACGCCCAAACAAACATGTAAAGTCTCATGAATTTATCCTAGGCGTACACTAATTTGAGAAATAGTCATTCGTCTATCCTATTTCAGTAGGTTCTCCACGGCAGTAATATTTCTTTCATTTACTTACGTGTCCGGGCGACCACTGCGTGGATCGTCTTCTAATGATGTTCTACTACTTTTAAAACGATCGATCCACCGATATACAGTACTTTTAGATTCTGCAAACTCACCAAACACTCCTTGCAGATGTTTAATAATTTCTGAAGTTGTCATACCATCTTTCCACAAAAAGAAAATTATTCCTCTTTGATGTTTAGCCGCGTATTCCATGGTTACACAAACAGTGCTACGAAAATGCGTCTGTATCAGTCGAACATCTGAATTAGGCTGAACGATATTGCATAAACATGTCAAGACTTGTCTATCACCAATAGCATTGCCTATAAGTTCTGCGTAGTTAAATTACAGCACAATTCCTAGAACTTTGGAAACATCACTTGTATTTCGGGTTTAGCAAGTCATGGTTTGGCTGACATCTATATTCAAACAACCAGCAAAGCACTTAAAATAAATATACAAAATATTTACAACCAAGTTACCGTGAATATATTCGAACTGTTAACGAATATTGAAACGACCTATATGACATTTTGGCAAAAGCAAATCTAATAGAAAGCAAAAAAATTGAGTTCTTTATGAAGATGAATTCAAAGAATATATAGAAGTCGAAAAAAATAGTCTTGTAGCATTGAAAAAGTTCAAAACTCGAAAAATATTAATTTTTCCATTGGGTAGAATTTTATGAATTTCATAAAACGCAAAATAAGAAGGTGAGTTTTGTGATGGATATTTACAATATAAGTATCGTAATGTGTAATTTTACGATACGCGATTGAAACATTCCATCAAGTATCGTAAAAACACATTACGTTACAAATATATATCGTACAACGTTTTATCTACTTTCATATATACAGGCTGGTCCTTTAGTTCGCGAGAAATTTTAGGGTGCGATTCCTTGGGTTATCTCGAGAGAAATAGTTCCTATAAACATTTGTCCTAAAGTTTTCCGTTGTAGAGATACAGGCTTTTTAATTTTTCCAAAATAAATGTTTATTTCAAAAATTTTAAGAAACGGTTACATTAAACCCTAAAGGTACTGTTGAAAATGACCACCAACAGCTAATATGCAGGCTTCTATCCTCCTATTCAATTGCATACTCACACGCTGAAGAAGTCCGGGAGTGTTTCGAATTGTTTCGCATCCAACAATTATGCGATTTCTTAGGTCATCGAGATCTTGAATTGGCGAAGTATAAACAAGGGATTTTAAATGTCCCCACAGAAAAAAGTCCAGAGGGTTCAAATCAGGTGACCTTGGAGGCCACGGCTGATTCGGAACTTCCACTCCTCGACCTATACATCTATTCTGATATGTCCTATTTCAAAATTGCCTAGCTTGTAAACTAAAGTGTGCTGGAGCGCCGTCATGCATAAACCAAAGTTCATTTCGGATCAAAAGTGGAATATCTTCTAAAAGGCCAGGCAACTCGTTTTCAAGAAATAGCCGATATGGTGCACCATTAAGTCGTATAGGAAGGAAAAAGGGACCAATTAAATAATTATTAATTATCCCCGCCCATACATTTAAGGAAAATTGCTCTTAAAAGTGCATCTTCCTTATGGAATGCGAATTTTCATCTGACCATAAATGGTTGTTGTGGAAATTCCTAATACCATTTCTGGAGAAGTTCGCCTCGTCAGTAAATAGAATGTAGCTTAGAAATTGTGCATTTTGGGCAATTTTTTGTCGGAACCAATCACAAAGGACTAAGCGTTGCGGCAAGTCACGCGGAAGAAGAGCCTGTCTCTCTGAATATGGAAAGGATATAATTGTTGATCGTGTCATATCCTTAAGATGGCTTGATGGCTTGCGTTTACCGTTACACCAATCTTTCTTGTACTGGTTTCTGGATGTTCATCGATTATCTGCAGAACAGCTTCCTCTAAATCGGGTGTTCTTTTAGTTTGAGGTCTTCCCGAAGTATTTTTGTTTCTCTCAAATGTACCAGTTTCTGCTAGACGACGGTGAATATTACTGAAGGTTTCCGCACAAGGTACAAGTCGTCGAGGATATTTTTGTTGATAAATACGCCTTGCTTCATAACTATTTCCATTAGCTAGACCATACACAAAATGCATATCTGCCATTTCAGCATTTGTATAATTCACCATAATTACAAAAAAAGATTTGTAGGTACGAACTTTCAAATTAATTATTGTTTGACAATACTTACGACAGTTACGTAAGTACAAATAAATGCTGTAAATATGACAACCAACACAACAGTTCCCTAAATCAATTTCTAAATTTTTGAAATAAAAATTTTTTTTGTGAAAAATTAATCAGCCTGTATCTCTACAACGGAAAACTTTAGGACAAATGTTTATAGGAACTATTTCTCTCGAGATTACCCAAGGAATCGCACCCTAAAATTTCTCGAAGAAATTAAGGACCAACCTGTATACATATTTTTTTTTGCGTTTAGATTTAAAAATGCGTTAGTAGAAAAAAAAATGAGTGATTCAGAGGAAAGTTTGCCTTCTGATATAGAATTGGCTGTTCAATCTGCTATAAATACATTAACTCCTGCCAAATCTAAAGAGCGCTACGAGATACTATACGAATATTTTAACGAATGGATGGAAGTTAATAAAATTCGTGAATTTTCTGGAAAGGTGGTCTTTGCCTATTTTTCGGAACAAGCGGAGAACCTAAAGCCATCCCCTTTATGGTATCGCTATTCTATGTTGCGGCCGTTGGCGTCGATCGAGAGAAACATTGATATTAGTCAATATCATCAAGTTATGGCTTTCCTGAAGAGAAAATCGGTAGGATACCGACTAAAAAAATCGCGTATTTTTCACAAAGAAGAGATACATCAATTTCTTAAGGAATGATACGGATTTCTTATTAATGAAGGTAAATTACAGCTGAAATAATAAAAAAAAACAATCTAAATCTTACTATGCTCTTTGGTTGTTTTGATAGTTGGAGTTTTTGGTGCTTGTCGAAGTGAGTAGATCACAAATTTAATGCGACAAGATGTTCAAGACGAAGGGGAATTTATCGAAATCATCTTGCCGAATTCAAAAACTAAAATTACGCGGGAATTTGACATAACAGAAAGAAATATTCATGGAACAAGTTGTTTGGATTTATATAGAAAATATAAAGATTTGCGTCCCAGTCACATGAAGCACGATCGATTTTTTATTACTTATAGTGGAGGCAAATGTAACCAGTAGCCTGTTGGAGTGAATACCATCGGAGGATTTAAAAAAAAATCGCTACTGCATTAGGATTATTTGAACCGGTAAACTATACGGGACATTACTAGATGCAGGAGCAGATATGCATACTCTTAAGGGTCACGGAGGCTGGAAGTCTGTAGTGTTGCAGACGGATACATTGAAACATCGACAGAAAATAAAAAAATAATTGCAACGCAAATAATTAGTTCTTTAGGTATTGTGGGTTCAGCAAGTAACGTCATGGTGGAAAAACGCAGAATTAAGTTGGGACAGCGTCTGAAGTTAATTTTGAAAATGTTAGGAACCCGTGTAATTTATGTTAATAAATAGTTTTAAACATTGTTTGAACCATTTAATCTCTTTACCGCACTAGTACTTTATTACCGCACTAGTGTGGTAAAAAGTATCATTACCATACTAATAAAAATTCTGAAGTATGGCATTTTACAGTATGAAAGCAGATAAGACATTATTTCTAGTGATGCATATAAACTTACAATGAACGAAATAAATAATTATCGTTGTTTTACATTACAAAAATTTAAAGTATTTATTGGTTAGTTATTAGATTTTTTCTATAATTGTTTCGTAGGCGAAAGTTATACCGACGTCTTCATAGGTAGAATAGAGCAATGCATTGGGAAATTGGCGTTAGATGAATTTATTATTATTAAATAACGATAATTATTGTTAACAACGAACAAGAAAATCTTTTGCTGTCACAGCCTAATTTTTTTCGTTGGAATATCTGTTTCTAAATATCTTCATTCATGTAATGTTTTTTTTTAGCTTACTACTTTGTTTATAAAGGCAAAATAACGTGCTATCAAAAACTTTCCTCATTAGAGACGGCCATACTTTTTGATAATGATTGGTGACAGTGCACGTAATCTGTCACAAACGTATAATTTTGAATGCGCATGGCCGTCTGAAATGAGGAAAGTTTTTTGAAGGCATGGTACATTTTGATATCCGAAAACAAAATATATGGAAATATACAATTCCTTCTGTATTTCAAAACGTCTACTTTGTCCACTTTGATGGAGTTGTTAACGCACGCTGACGTGTGTATGCAAATCTCATAAAATCATAAAAGAACAGTATGGACAATTGGTGGAAAATATTTAATTTTTTATGTTTCCTTTTCAGATAAACGAAACAACATTGAAAGAATTACTTAGTCCTACGGAATGGTCAATCATCCTGGGTCATCCAAATACTGGTAAGATATATATTTGCTCTTTAATTTAATTGGTTATCTATATTTATCAAAACCCGAACATATGAATGAATCCATATATTCTAAATGTCAAAAAGATAATTGTGCAATGGCAGTTCCTAATTCATTTACAGGCAGGTCATATAGAAGGTCATATATTGTTATTATCAGGACGAAATAAAACAAATTTTAATAAATTTCACTACTTTTTACTTTACGTGCTGTTTATTAAAAAGTTGAATATAAACTGCACCAATAAATTAGGGGAACGCTAAGAATAATAGTTGTAATGTCCTATATAATAGTTTTATGGGGCCGACGAAGCTGGTTATATTATCGTTTATTTATCATAAAATAAATTTAATTTGAACATTTCAACATTATTATTCCGATCATCCTAAAATAAGAGATCATGAATATGAAACAGCTAGCGAAAATTCAGTTTTGTCAATAAAATAACTACAAATTCCCAAAAAATCTAGTGTGCGTTTATCAATTATATGTCATTATATATGTCATTAGATACTAAAAGCGTATCGTGAGGCACCTAAATGAAGTTGAAGTTGTAAAAGCTGTAACATTATTCGAAGAAGGATACAGCTTACGTCATGTTGCGAGACAATTTAATGTAAGCCCTTCTGTGATATGCAGGGTTTGCAATCGGTATTTGGAGACAGGAAAGTATGTTAGAAGAACTGATAAAGGTCGTAAACGTGCGACAACCGCTGAGCAAAACAGATACTTGCGCAACTGCGCACATCTACTGCTAGAGACTTGTAGAGTGACCTTAGAAGAGCAACAGGAAATCAAGTTTGTACGGAAACCGTACAAAAAAGGTTGCGAGAACATAATATTAGATCGAGGAGATAAGTCCGAAAGCCACGACTGACTTTGGCTCATAAAAGAAACCGATTGACATTTGCTCAAAACCATGTAGATTGGGAGATGGAGCACTGATTCTCAGTGCTTTTCAGCGATGAGTCAAGATTTCGGTTGACACGTTGTTATGGACGTCTTCAAATTTGGGCGCGTACAGGTGAATGCCATCGTGAAGGACTGGTTCAGGAAATGGACAGGTTTGGAAGAGGTTCTGACATGGTGCGAGCTGGAATCTCATTTCATACTCGTACAGATCTTGTTCATATATCTGGGCGAATTAAAGCTACCCGATATATTGAAGACATACTTACGAATCATGTAATACCTGGTAGAGCTCTTATAGGTCCTAGATTTCTGTTCCAGCATGATAATACAAGACCACAAGTAGCAGGTCAGACAAGAAAATTCCTGGAAGAACATAAAATTCAAGTTATAGATTGGCCACCTCGTAGCCCAGATCTAAATTCGATCGAGCATTTGTGAGATGAGCTGGATGGGAAGCTTAGGAATCGACCTTTGGCTCCCGAAACTCTTCAACCGCTTCTGGTAGCACGTCACAAAGAATGGGTTGCCATATCCCAAGAGGACATCCAGAGGTTGGTCGAAAGTATGCCACGAATGTGTCGAGCAATCATTCAATCTCGTGGAGAACATATCCGTTATTAGATCCCTTTAAAGCTTAATTGTCTTTAGCTACTTAAGTCTAATTTGTTAGTTCATTAAAATTTTAGTTTATTGTATTCTTTAGTAGTCTTTGATTGTTTATTGATTTGAAATGTTCAAACTGAACTCATTTTATGATAAATAAACGATAATATGACCAGCTTATGAGATTTCGTTGGTTTCATAAAACTATGCAACACATGTAAGTATCTAAGCGAGCATTTACTTGCAAACTTTCTTTCTCCTGCTTATTTTTTTGGACTCGACAATGGACCTTTTTGTTGTTCCTTTCTTATATCGTATAAGCTATGCACTGAACAAATTAGGGCTTCACTCCCTTCTGCAGCAGCAACAGTAACAGTCATAGGCTTTTTAATAAAATAGTTGAAAACATTAAGCATCATCTGTTTCTCTTTTCGTGTAAAACATTCGCCCTTTCGCAATTTTTTGATTGTAGGCTCCATTATTGATATATCTGTAAAACTAATATTTTTATCTATTCAAAAATTTATTTATGTCATTTTGTAATTTACCACAAATACTTTTGTAAAGAATAGGTAGCGTTCTGATAAGAACAGTTTATAAAAAAAATTGACGAATTCAAATACAAATACCAAAGAAATAATAATAACGGGAAAGTAATAATAATACTTGACAGACGAAAAATAAATTAAACTGTGACCATGTCAACTTCATTACAGTACAAATAAAAAATCACTAATAAAAATATGCATACGTTTGACAACGGTTAAAGAGATAGGAAAAGTAAACGTTATTGCAATTGTTTCAAGAGAAAAGGAGCTGTATATATCCTCATAAGAATATACACTTCATCGTGAACGTGAAACGGTCTATAGAATTAAGTTTTTTATATCATAACCGAATTATATTAATTATAGGTACGTATAATACCAATATACTGTTATGATATTGAAGATGTTTAAAAGCTGAATAAGTTAACAAGTTTCAATGATAATTTTCAATAAAGAAATTTACTTCTTTTATCGTATGTAAGTACCCTTGTAGTAATTATTGCAAGAGATATAACTTTCAACATAAAATCGTGCTGAACTATGACGTCCTTCAACTTTTTCGTTCCACGACTTTAATATTGTACATAGGACGAATAAATTATGCTATGTTAACGTTTTACATTAAATATACATAAAGAATTCTAGCTATATACTACATAAATGTATGTATATAATATCCGTACAACACCTACTGCAGAGAAATTGGTATTTGTGTCAGCAAAAGTGATAGAGGTCCAATTTTCGAAAACCTTTCACGATAAGACGCCTAGAATACGCACCTATATAGATATTTATATTGAATATTTAACATTAACACTTAAATAATTCTATATGTACGACTTACTACATATGTATGTATTGCGTTCATGTATGATAAAAAAGGAAAACTAATAAGGATAAAATAAAAACTTTTAATAAGAACATTAATGTAATCTTATATACATATACGCTATTTTTAACATAAATGATAAGCCGATACATTAATGTACAAGGTTAGAAAAAGGAAATCAATAACCTACTAACATTATTTGATGCTATATAGAATATTTATCTACTTGCTACGAATTAATAAAAGTATATTGCTGTATAGGTACTTTGTGTTTGGTATATTTTTATATAATATGCTTTTGTTCGTTATGCTTTGCTATGCTAGCATATACCTACCTTGTCTCTGTCTTAAAATTCTTATAGATCTCAGACCTTGATTTGGTTCTTTTTGCTAGGTCCAACATCCAAATAGTAAATACGTCAAAATAAATGTTTTTATAGTATGTATATTAAAATTCTTATTTATTCAAAATTTATTTTTGTTTTATTAACATGTTATTTAACAAACTGAATATCTTATATCTTAATTCCAATTAACCCTGAATTTTAATATGTTTTATGAAATAAAACATATTTTCCGCTGTACAATAATAACGACAAAACTGCCGCCGGACAAAAATGCACTGTTTCAATATAAAGTTGTGAATAGTATAATATCGAAATTATTATACGCTTGAAAAAAAATATTTGTTACGCTACTGTGCGATCGACTATACTATAAAACGATACTTAAAGGTGAGCGACAATAACAAACAGAATAATTTTGTAATGGTCGCTCTCGCTTTAAGTATCCTCTGTTCAATATGTTTTGCATTTACATCTTCGATTGAAGATAGACTGTTACCAAATAGGACGTTAAATGTCCGTAAAGCACACATCTTACATGTTTTTTAATATATCGTCTTTAAAAAGTTATTGAGTCCTTACCAAAGAAAAGTTATACACATAGCGTTCTTATAAACATAAACATTGCAGCGTTTGCTTACAAGCGATCTTTTTATATCCATATTATTTCATATTTCTTACTTCTCGTAACAAAAAAAAACATTCACAAAAAATAATTTGTGGACTTTTAGAATTGATATTACTTCAAAGCTGACTTTGTACAAGGTTATTGACCTTAACATACAGTTTTTATAACATCCACAGCTGTTATCTATGTAAACATACATCAAACGTATTAGCATGTGTGTGTGTGTATAACTTATTTTCAATTCACAGGCGGAACATGATACAATTTTCGGGGATTTTTAATTTTGAGGTTCACGTCGTAATTGACACAATACTTTTCATACGTTGTCTTTTTATTTCAAGGATAGCCTGTATAACTTACCTGTAGCACTAAAGCAGATACGCAATCCAAATATCTTTAAAACGTTGATTTAGGAATCTTGAACTCTACAATTTAAAAGAATTTTTTAATTCCTAGTTTAGTTATATAATTCTTGATATTTTAGACGTATCTTCCTGTAAAATATTATAAGATTGCAATAAAATTACTATTATCATTTGAGGCTAAAATTATATACGTATATGAAATTAGAAATGTTTTATTTAAATATGAAATTCCCGAGCATGTCAAAAAAGACTGTGCGTAATGTGTTTAGTTGCCGTGTATAAATACACTTCCCTACGGCAATGAGATGTAGTAGACAAATATAGCATACTTTACGAAAGAACATACATGATCTTCACAAACTTCAAGTTTAAGGTTTAGTTCAGAATTACTTCCATATATGTATTTATTCATTTGTACTATAGTAGAAAGGAATCGAATTTTAAATCGTATGCGTTTCGTTTTGTATATATTTTGGGAGCTAGATATTTATAATTCACTCTTAAGAATTCACTAAAGGTTTAGAAAATTTCATTAAAAAATTACGAAAAAGTATTCGGATTTTTAGTAAATTGAAACCTTATCTTGAATTAGTCACAGCAATATCTTGAACCGGCAAAAATTAAAAATATAAACGATAATTGACCTTTGCTAAAAATTTGGATATCAAACATAGACAAATTAAATTAATGATCATGTAGATAATCTCCGTAGAAAACTACAAATACTTTTACACTAATAAATCTAACATTAGTTTACAGGGATTTGTAGGTATTATAAAAAACTATAGGTATAATTATAACAATGTCATTATATATTTACAATGACTTGTACTACGCTTTTGGCAAAAAAAATAAATTCCATGATTGATAAACCATAATAAGTATCAAACCTCAAAATATAAATAAACGTACTATGTGTTGCTTTTATAATAATTTGTCTAATTCTTATTAAGAGCTAGAAACTCTTCAATCAAGAAAACTAAAAAATTAACCATACATAACAAAACCTAACTTTGGTTCCGTTTGACTAAATAATATAAATATAAGTAAAATTCGAACGTGTATATTATAAAAGATATTTAGTCAAACGGAACCAAAGTTAGGTTTTGTTATGTATGGTTAATTTTTTAGTTTTCTTGATTGAAGAGTTTCTAGCTCTTAATAAGAATTAGACAAATTATTATAAAAGCAACACATAGTACGTTTATTTATATTTTGAGGTTTGATACTTATTATGGTTTATCAATCATGGAATTTATTTTTTTTGCCAAAAGCGTAGTACAAGTCATTGTAAATATATAATGACATTGTTATAATTATACCTATAGTTTTTTATAATACCTACAAATCCCTGTAAACTAATGTTAGATTTATTAGTGTAAAAGTATTTGTAGTTTTCTACGGAGATTATCTACATGATCATTAATTTAATTTGTTTATGTTTGATATCCAAATTTTTAGCAAAGGTCAATTATCGTTTATATTTTTAATTTTTGCCGGTTCAAGATATTGCTGTGACTAATTCAAGATAAGGTTTCAATTTACTAAAAATCCGAATACTTTTTCGTAATTTTTTAACGAAATTTTCTAAACCTTTAGTGAATTCTTAAGAGTGAATTATAAATATCTAGCTCCCAAAATATATACAAAACGAAACGCATACGATTTAAAATTCGATTCCTTTCTACTATAGTACAAATGAATAAATACATATATGGAAGTAATTCTGAACTAAACCTTAAACTTGAAGTTTGTGAAGATCATGTATGTTCTTTCGTAAAGTATGCTATATTTGTCTACTACATCTCATTGCCGTAGGGAAGTGTATTTATACACGGCAACTAAACACATTACGCACAGTCTTTTTTGACATGCTCGGGAATTTCATATTTAAATAAAACATTTCTAATTTCATATACGTATATAATTTTAGCCTCAAATGATAATAGTAATTTTATTGCAATCTTATAATATTTTACAGGAAGATACGTCTAAAATATCAAGAATTATATAACTAAACTAGGAATTAAAAAATTCTTTTAAATTGTAGAGTTCAAGATTCCTAAATCAACGTTTTAAAGATATTTGGATTGCGTATCTGCTTTAGTGCTACAGGTAAGTTATACAGGCTATCCTTGAAATAAAAAGACAACGTATGAAAAGTATTGTGTCAATTACGACGTGAACCTCAAAATTAAAAATCCCCGAAAATTGTATATGTTCCGCCTGTGAATTGAAAATAAGTTATACACACACACACATGCTAATACGTTTGATGTATGTTTACATAGATAACAGCTGTGGATGTTATAAAAACTGTATGTTAAGGTCAATAACCTTGTACAAAGTCAGCTTTGAAGTAATATCAATTCTAAAAGTCCACAAATTATTTTTTGTGAATGTTTTTTTTTGTTACGAGAAGTAAGAAATATGAAATAATATGGATATAAAAAGATCGCTTGTAAGCAAACGCTGCAATGTTTATGTTTATAAGAACGCTATGTGTATAACTTTTCTTTGGTAAGGATTCAATAACTTTTTAAAGACGATATATTAAAAAACATGTAAGATGTGTGCTTTACGGAGATTTAACGTCCTATTTGGTAACAGTCTATCTTCAATCGAAGATGTAAATGCAAAACATATTGAACAGAGGATACTTAAAGCGAGAGCGACCATTACAAAATTATTCTGTTTGTTATTGTCGCTCACCTTTAAGTATCGTTTTATAGTATAGTCGATCGCACAGTAGCGTAACAAATATTTTTTTTCAAGCGTATAATAATTTCGATATTATACTATTCACAACTTTATATTGAAACAGTGCATTTTTGTCCGGCGGCAGTTTTGTCGTTATTATTGTACAGCGGAAAATATGTTTTATTTCATAAAACATATTAAAATTCAGGGTTAATTGGAATTAAGATATAAGATATTCAGTTTGTTAAATAACATGTTAATAAAACAAAAATAAATTTTGAATAAATAAGAATTTTAATATACATACTATAAAAACATTTATTTTGACGTATTTACTATTTGGATGTTGGACCTAGCAAAAAGAACCAAATCAAGGTCTGAGATCTATAAGAATTTTAAGACAGAGACAAGGTAGGTATATGCTAGCATAGCAAAGCATAACGAACAAAAGCATATTATATAAAAATATACCAAACACAAAGTACCTATACAGCAATATACTTTTATTAATTCGTAGCAAGTAGATAAATATTCTATATAGCATCAAATAATGTTAGTAGGTTATTGATTTCCTTTTTCTAACCTTGTACATTAATGTATCGGCTTATCATTTATGTTAAAAATAGCGTATATGTATATAAGATTACATTAATGTTCTTATTAAAAGTTTTTATTTTATCCTTATTAGTTTTCCTTTTTTATCATACATGAACGCAATACAACATATGTAGTAAGTCGTACATATAGAATTATTTAAGTGTTAATGTTAAATATTCAATATAAATATCTATATAGGTGCGTATTCTAGGCGTCTTATCGTGAAAGGTTTTCGAAAATTGGACCTCTATCACTTTTGCTGACACAAATACCAATTTCTCTGCAGTAGGTGTTGTACTGATATTATATACATACATTTATGTAGTATATAGCTAGAATTCTTTATGTATATTTAATGTAAAACGTTAACATAGCATAATTTATTCGTCCTATGTACAATATTAAAGTCGTGGAACGAAAAAGTTGAAGGACGTCATAGTTCAGCACGATTTTATGTTGAAAGTTATATCTCTTGCAATAATTACTACAAGGGTACTTACATACGATAAAAAAAGTAAATTTCTTTATTGAAAATTATCATTGAAACTTGTTAACTTATTCAGCTTTTAAACATCTTCAATATCATAACAGTATATTGGTATTATACGTACCTATAATTAATATAATTCGGTTATGATATAAAAAACTTAATTCTATAGACCGTTTCACGTTCACGATGAAGTGTATATTCTTATGAGGATATATACAGCTCCTTTTCTCTTGAAACAATTGCAATAACGTTTACTTTTCCTATCTCTTTAACCGTTGTCAAACGTATGCATATTTTTATTAGTGATTTTTTATTTGTACTGTAATGAAGTTGACATGGTCACAGTTTAATTTATTTTTCGTCTGTCAAGTATTATTATTACTTTCCCGTTATTATTATTTCTTTGGTATTTGTATTTGAATTCGTCAATTTTTTTTATAAACTGTTCTTATCAGAACGCTACCTATTCTTTACAAAAGTATTTGTGGTAAATTACAAAATGACATAAATAAATTTTTGAATAGATAAAAATATTAGTTTTACAGATATATCAATAATGGAGCCTACAATCAAAAAATTGCGAAAGGGCGAATGTTTTACACGAAAAGAGAAACAGATGATGCTTAATATTTTCAACTATTTTATTAAAAAGCCTATGACTGTTACTGTTGCTGCTGCAGAAGGGAGTGAAGCCTAATTTGTTCAGTGCATAGCTTATACGATATAAGAAAGGAACAACAAAAAGGTCCATTGTCGAGTCCAAAAAAATAAGCGGGAGAAAGAAAGTTTGCAAGTAAATTCTCGCTTAGATACTTACATGTGTTGCATAGTTTTATGAAACCAACGAAATCTCATAAGCTGGTCATATTATCGTTTATTTATCATAAAATGAGTTCAGTTTGAACATTTCAAATCAATAAACAATCAAAGACTACTAAAGAATACAATAAACTAAAATTTTAATGAACTAACAAATTAGACTTAAGTAGCTAAAGACAATTAAGCTTTAAAGGGATCTAATAACGGATATGTTCTCCACGAGATTGAATGATTGCTCGACACATTCGTGGCATACTTTCGACCAACCTCTGGATGTCCTCTTGGGATATGGCAACCCATTCTTTGTGACGTGCTACCCGAAGCGGTTGAAGAGTTTCGGGAGCCAAAGGTCGATTCCTAAGCTTCCCATCCAGCTCATCTCACAAATGCTCGATCGAATTTAGATCTGGGCTACGAGGTGGCCAATCTATAACTTGAATTTTATGTTCTTCCAGGAATTTTCTTGTCTGACCTGCTACTTGTGGTCTTGTATTATCATGCTGGAACAGAAATCTAGGACCTATAAGAGCTCTACCAGGTATTACATGATTCGTAAGTATGTCTTCAATATATCGGGTAGCTTTAATTCGCCCAGATATATGAACAAGATCTGTACGAGTATGAAATGAGATTCCAGCTCGCACCATGTCAGAACCTCTTCCAAACCTGTCCATTTCCTGAACCAGTCCTTCACGATGGCATTCACCTGTACGCGCCCAAATTTGAAGACGTCCATCACAACGTGTCAACCGAAATCTTGACTCATCGCTGAAAAGAACTGAGAATCAGTGCTCCATCTCCCAATCTACATGGTTTTGAGCAAATGTCAATCGGTTTCTTTTATGAGCCAAAGTCAGTCGTGGCTTTCGGACTTATCTCCTCGATCTAATATTATGTTCTCGCAACCTTTTTTGTACGGTTTCCGTACAAACTTGATTTCCTGTTGCTCTGACTTTGTACAAGGTTATTGACCTTAACATACAGTTTTTATAACATCCACAGCTGTTATCTATGTAAACATACATCAAACGTATTAGCATGTGTGTGTGTGTATAACTTATTTTCAATTCACAGGCGAAACATGATACAATTTTCGGGGATTTTTAATTTTGAGGTTCACGTCGTAATTGACACAATACTTTTCATACGTTGTCTTTTTATTTCAAGGATAGCCTGTATAACTTACCTGTAGCACTAAAGCAGATACGCAATCCAAATATCTTTAAAACGTTGTTTTTGGAATCTTGAACTCTACAATTTAAAAGAATTTTTTAATTCCTAGTTTAGTTATATAATTCTTGATATTTTAGACGTATCTTCCTGTAAAATATTATAAGATTGCAATAAAATTACTATTATCATTTGAGGCTAAAATTATATACGTATATGAAATTAGAAATGTTTTATTTAAATATGAAATTCCCGAGCATGTCAAAAAAGACTGTGCGTAATGTGTTTAGTTGCCGTGTATAAATACACTTCCCTACGGCAATGAGATGTAGTAGACAAATATAGCATACTTTACGAAAGAACATACATGATCTTCACAAACTTCAAGTTTAAGGTTTAGTTCAGAATTACTTCCATATATGTATTTATTCATTTGTACTAGTAGAAAGGAATCGAATTTTAAATCGTATGCGTTTCGTTTTGTATACATATATTTTGGGAGCTAGATATTTATAATTCACTCTTAAGAATTCACTAAAGGTGGTTTAGAAAATTTCATTAAAAAATTACCAAAAAGTATTCGGATTTTTAGTAAATTGAATCCTTATCTTGAATTAGTCACAGCAATATCTTGAACCGGCAAAAATTAAAAATATAAACGATAATTGACCTTTTCTAAAAATTTGGATATCAAACATAAACAAATTAAATTAATGATCATGTAGATAATCTCCGTAGAAAACTACAAATACTTTTACACTAATGAATCTAACATTAGTTTACAGGGATTTGTAGGTATTATAAAAAACTATAGGTATTATTATAACAATGTCATTATATATTTACAATGACTTGTACTACGCTTTTGGCAAAAAAAATAAATTCCATGATTGATAAACCATAATAAGTATCAAACCTCAAAATATAAATAAACGTCCTATGTGTTGCTTTTATAATAATTTGTCTAATTCTTATTAAAAGCTAGAAACTCTTCAATCAAGAAAACTAAAAAATTAACCATACATAACAAAACCTAACTTTAGTTCCGTTTGACTAAATATCTTTTATAATATACACGTTCGAATTTTACTTATAGATTGATATTTATATATATATATATATATATATATATATATATATATATATATATATATATATATATATATATATTACAGTGTGTTTCACTTTTCATGGGGACACCTAAATAACTTATTTATTTTAAAAGCAATTGATATAAATTTTTTATCAGTTGTGTAGGCCATAACAATGCACCTTTTTGTGTGAATAGAGTTTTTATAAAGTCAATATCTAGCCAACTATAATTAAAATAAAAAGTACTGTTTCAAGTAAAGTCACGCTAGCGATTAAGATAGAGCAAAAAAGTATTAGGAAAAGTTTTTACAAATCACTCAAGAACCCCTAATACCAACTTTCGCGGAAAAATTTTCATTTTTAAATTCTTCTACATTTTTATGCTATCAGTAAATAATAGTTTGTTATTGCAATAGTAAGAGTGCCATGAAGCAAGAAAATAGCAACTGAAGTAAACTGTTGTGAATTGATGTTTGAACTGACAAATTATTTTTTTGTTTCATGGCACTCTTATTATTGTAATAACAAACTATTATCTACTGATAGCATAAAAATGTAGAAGAATTTAAAAATGAAAATTTTTCCGCGAAATTTGGTATTAGGGGTTCTTGAGTGATTTGTAAAAACTTTTCCTAATACTTTTTTGCTCTATCTTAATCGCTAGCATGACTTTACTTGAAACAGTACTTTTTATTTGAATTATAGTTGGCTAGATATTGGCTTTATAAAAACTCTATTCACACAAAAAGGTGCATTGTTATGGCCTACACAACTGATAAAAATTTTATATTGATCGCTTTCAAAATAAAAAAGATATTTAGGTGTCCCCATGAAAAGTGAAACAGACTGTATATATATATAGATAATTATTTCGTGACCTTTGTATGTTATGGTATATTCAATTTGTTGGCGATTTAAGGTCTGGTTTTACTTTTATATTTTTAAGTAAAACCAGACCTTAAATCGCCAACAAATTGAATTTACCTATATATATATATACAGACTGTCCCGTAAAAAACGCCAACATTCATAATTCCGTTATTTATTGTCCGGTTTTATTTAAACAAAAAGTAAATTTAATAGTATCAAAAACACTATAAGATAGCAGTGTTTTATTTGTTTTCAATTGTTTTCATTAATGTCAAACGACAGTCAAGTTTTTTATTTTAAATGGCAACATATATATTTTTGGCTATATTCGGATTGGTTTTTTTTTTCTGAATTCAACGATGTATAACATGTTTATTTTTGATAAACGTTTATTGCAAAAAAAAACTTTATAAATTTCATCTTTATCTTCCATTATTTATAAATATTCGAATGTGTCATGAAACATTTGAAATGTAAGTATTATAAATATTATTATAAGAAACAAAACACTTTACAATAAATGTTGAAATTGCCCGCCACCTTGTTCAACACATATCGCACATCTCCTAATTACTCCAAAGGTCGCATTTAAAAGACAAGCGGCAGGTACTTCTTGACAAGTGTTAATAATTCTTTGTCTTAAATGTCAACATTTTCTGGAGTTGTTAAATAAACTCGATCTTGTAGATAAGCCCACAACCAAAAATCGAGGGGCGTAAGATCCGATGAACGCGCAGGCCACTCGATAGGACCGGATGTTCCTATCCACCTATTTCCAAATTGGGTGTTCAACAAATCAGTATTTACTCTGGCGTTGTGCGCGGGAGCCCCATCTTGTTAAAACAATATTCTATTTAAATTTGCCAAAGGTAATTCATCTAAAAAGTTTTGGAGATTTTCGTGTAATAAAGTGTAGTATTTTACTTGATTTAAGCAACCATCTATGAAAAATGGCCCAATTAATTGATCACCTAAAATGCCACACCAAACATTTACGTTGAAACGTCTTTGAAAATTATTTTCAATTACAAATCTCGGATTGTCTGCACTCCACTGTCGATGTATGTTTCTATTAAAAATACCGTTGTTGCTAAAAGTGCATTCATCAGACCAAATTATCCTTCTGTAAAAATTCGGGTCTTGTTCTAATGCATTTAAATAAAAACGACAAAACTGGATTCTTCGGCCAGGATCATTTTGTTCTAATGCATGAACTTTTCGAGCTATGTACGGTTTAAGTTTGTGTTTTCTTAAAATACCATGAACTGTAGTTTTTGATACCCCAATATTATGTGCAATTTCGCGAATCGAAGTTCGTGAATTTTGCTGTACTGCAAGAAGAACATCTAATTCCTTATCTTCGGAGAATTTCCGTTTTTGTGTTTTTGGTTTGGTAAATGATCCATAATTTCTTAAATTCTTTTCCATTCTCTGAAATATTTTCGAACCTGGAACTTCTCTGTCCGGAAAACGAGCACTGTACCGACGAACTGCTTGAAGGCGATTTTTATTACATTCAAAGAACACTTGTAACATGTCCGTTAATTCATTGTTATTCATTTTTATCGAAAATACGCTTTTGGTTGCGGCAAAACGTTCAAAAAGGATAATACAGAAAACTTAATAAAGTCAAACTGACATTTAAGGCACATTGACATAATGCTAGTGGACTGGGCCAAGTCTACTATAATGAAAGATGAAATTTATAAAGTTTTTTTTTTTTTTTTTATTATTAGGAGATGTGCGATATGTGTTAAACAAGGTGGCGGGCAATTTCAACATTTATTGTAAAGTGTTTTGTTTCTTATAATAATATTTATAATACTTACATTTCAAATGTTTCATGACACATTCGAATATTTATAAATAATGGAAGACAAAGATGAAATTTATAAAGTTTTTTTTTGCAATAAACGTTTATCAAAAATAAACATGTTATACATCGTTGAATTCAGAAAAAAAAATACAATCCGAATATAGCCAAAAATATATACGTTGCCATTTAAAATAAAAAACTTGACTGTCGTTTGACATTAATGAAAACAATTGAAAACAAATAAAACACTGCTATCTTATAGTGTTTTTGATGCTATTAAATTTACTTTTTGTTTAAATAAAACCGGAAAATAAATAACGGAATTATGAATGTTGGCGTTTTTTACGGGACAGTCTGTATAGGTATATATAAACAATCTATAAGTAAAATTCGAACGTATATATTTCTTTTCTTGACATTTGTATATAATAGAAAATTTTCTTATTCGGCGATTTAAGGTCTGTTTTAATTAAAGAAAAAAAGAGTTATACTTAAAATTTGAAGATAATTATAATTATAAAAGTGACAGTATAGGTATTACGGTTTGTACTGTCATATCCTAATATGTTATATTGAATTTAATTGGAGTGAGAAATAGCAATTATTCAAATCTCCTCTCACATGCAATTGTCGCTAAATTTGTTGCGTTGATTCTACAATCTGACAAGATTACTCCTGCCGAAGAATGTAGACGCAAACACGTCGCGACGTCAGCCATCCAGCTGTGCCGATAATTAACATTTGTATGAAAAAAACCACATCCGTCCAGAAACGTGCAGATATCGATATTTCACTGTCGTTACAGATCATCAGTACACGATATTCGGACATAGACATGATTTTATTTGTATACTTTCGTGTATATATACGAATTATATTGAATTAAATTCAATATAATTCGTATATATACACGAAAGTATACAAATAAAATCATGTCTATGTCCGAATATCGTGCACTGATGATCTGTAACGACAGTGAAATATCAATATCTGCACGTTTCTGGACGGATGTGGTTTTTTCATGCAAATGTTAATTATCCGTAATTAATTATATATATATATATATATATATATATGAAATGATGGTTTCTCGGGTTCTTGGCCGCGTGTGAGATGTGTCCTGAGAAGGATTGTTGTCTCGACGTTTCGACGGGATCGCACTCGTCATTTTCTAGAGTTGATCTTTCACTTGACGCTGAAGAGTAACTGCCGATCGTGTCCTCGGGTGTCTGCTATTATGTTGCACTATGGGAGGTGGGGGTTGCGCTGCTGCCGTCGTGCGTACACGGCTTCGCGTGATTGGTCCGGGTGTCTGTGATTCCTGTGTGGGGGCGTGTACCTGTCTCGATGTGTTGTGTTTCGCATGAGTCTTGATTTGCATGCCGGCTAGGAGTGGCTTCCAGGTGTACGGTAAACGTTGGCCGTCGTCGCGTTTGTTTAGACTTTTGGGTCTCTTTTCTATTTCAATCGCTTCTCTAGTAATTCTAGTAGATAGACTTTCGCTCTTCGCTAGGATCTTCGTATTCTCGAAGTCAATAGTGTGCCCCGTTAGGAGGCGGTGTTGTGCTAGAGATGATGTTGTTTGTTTCTTGAAGACTGCGTTTATGTGTTCCTCTTTTCTCACGCTTATTCGCCTGTTCGTCTGGCCTACATAGGATTGTTCGCATTCTGAGCACGGCACTTCGTAAACGCCTTGGTCTTCAAGTGGAATTTTATCTTTCGCGTTGACTATTTTATCGGCTATTTTTCCCTGTGCTGTAAAGATGGTGTCTATGTTGTGTTTTCTTAGTATTCTACCAATTTTGTCTGTGGTACCCTTTATATATGGTAGAAAGGCCTTTGATGTAAATTCCTCTTTTTCCCGTTTTTCTGCTCTATTGTGTCTGGCTTTGTCTATTGTTCTTTGTGAATACCCGTTATCAAGAAGAGCGTTTCTAATATTTCTTCTTTCTTCGTTTTTATGTTCATCGTCTGTTAGTCGTTCGGATCGTAGAACTAGGGTTTTCACTACTGAGTTCAATTGTGCCGGATGATGATGCGATTGTGCTTTTAAGTACCTATTTGTGTGTGTAGGTTTCCGGTAAACGGTGTGTCCCAATGTTCCATTTTCTTTTTTGATCACTAACACATCTAGAAAAGGTAGCTTCCCTTGTTCTTCTACCTCCATTGTAAACTTAATTTTCGGATGTTCGCAGTTTAGTTGGTGTAAAAGTCTTGTAGTTTTTTTTTGCCATGTGTCCATATTACAAATGTATCGTCGACGTAGCGCAGCCACATTTTCGGTTTGTTCTTACAGGTGTTTAGAAAGTTTGTTTCAAAGTTCTCCATGAATAAGTTCGCTATAATCGGTGATAGCGGGACAACGTCGGCGGAACGATAGCGGGACAACGTCGAGACAACAATCCTTCTCAGGACACATCTCACACGCGGCCAAGAACCCGAGAAACCATCATTTCATCATACAACCGCGAGAACATCAAAATTATCATATATATATATATATATATATATATATATATATATATATATATATATATATATATATATATATATAGAGCTGAGGATGTTTGCGGTACGGCAGGACCGTATGTAGTGCATCCCCACATTTAACTATTTATCTAAATATTCTCTGAAATGATTTGCCGGATTTCATAAATTAATAGAGTGATATTTTAGTATGCACTGGATATTGTTATTATACAAAATCATAATAGCCATTTGTATTTATGGATCATAAATAATAATACGCATGTATTTGTATTTGGTTGTGAATTCAATTTAAACTTAAAACGAATCGTAATATTTTAACGACAAGCCGTCCTTACAATACATGCATTCGAGACAAAGTGTGCAAGCCCCTATTCTTAGAAAATTTTATTACTGTCGTTAAGAACTATTATTATAAACAACAAAGGCCTTTTATTAGTGTTTAAGTTTTAGTTTCATTGAATTTCCATGTTGTAAGTAGTCAATTGTAAAGTGTTCATTCACAATATTCTAAAACAAGGTGTAAATTTAACTAAAATCCAGAAAAACACATTCTGATAATATATTACTAGATTAGAAGCTGTGTTTATTACTATTTATTATATTATTTTTATAACCAAATGCAATAAAAGCTACGAAAACAAAAGAAACCTCGATTTATTAAAATCATGTCACACAGCCTTTCAAAGCCTGGCAGCACATATTTTGCATATATTTTATATATACTACCTACTTGAACTAGGTGAATGAAGTTAGAAGTTATAAGTTATAACTTCTAACTTCTAACTTCATTCACCTAGTTCAAGTAGGTAGTATATATAAAATATATGCAAAATATGTGCTGCCAGGCTTTGAAAGGCTGTGTGACAAGATTTTAATAAATCGAGGTTTCTTTTGTTTTCGTAGCTTTTATTGCATTTGGTTATAAAAATAATATAATAAATAGTAATAAACACAGCTTCTAATCTAGTAATATATTATCAGAATGTGTTTTTCTGGATTTTAGTTAAATTTACACCTTGTTTTAGAATATTGTGAATGAACACTTTACAATTGACTACTTACAACATGGAAATTCAATGAAACTAAAACTTCAACACTAATAAAAGGCCTTTGTTGTTTATAATAATAGTTCTTAACGACAGTAATAAAATTTTCTAAGAATAGGGGCTTTACTTCAGCTCCAAAATGTCCATTTTCGATCAATTATGGAAGTTATTCGTAGAGTTGCACACTTTGTCTCGAATGCATGTATTGTAAGGACGGCTTGTCGTTAAAATATTACGATTCGTTTTAAGTTTAAATTGAATTCACAACCAAATACAAATACATGCGTATTATTATTTATGATCCATAAATACAAATGGCTATTATGATTTTGTATAATAACAATATCCAGTGCATACTAAAATATCACTCTATTAATTTATGAGATCCGGCAAATCATTTCAGAGAATATTTAGATAAATAGTTAAATGTGGGGATGCACTAAATGCCGTACCGCAAACATCCTTAGCTCTATATATATATATCAATTTATATATATATATATATATATATATATATATATATATATATATATATATATATAAATTGATAAATTATTGGAGTTTTTCGGCTTTTATATGAAATATTTACCAATATCGCTCCGGATTGGTCCACTCTAATAATAACTATGCTTGGAGAAGTTCGACACACTCAGACCAATTGTTGATATATTTCCAATCCACGCACAGATTTATTACAACTATTCATAGAGAAGATTGTCAGACTCGAACCAACTACGTTATATTTCCAATCCACGATACACCATATATTATTCTTCCAAATACACTCTGTATAACAAAATATATTTTGTTTTTTTTCGATTAACAGTAATCCAGTCTTCTGAATTCTTCTTGGGGTATTCAAGATTAGTTAACTGCTATTTATAAAATCAAAAATTCAGTTTTTAAATTTTATGTCTCTTATTTTTCACGTTAAAAAAATAATAATCTCCTTTTTTTTCAATCGCCATGGTTATCTTCTATACTTTCGTATACATCCAAGTCAGTTAGTCTCTTTTAAAATTCAAATTTGAAAATCACATTTAATTATGAATATTAAAACTACTCACTTGCATAAGCTAAATTTAACAATAATTTATACAAATTGACTAACTATAATTTACACGATTGTACAATTTTAACAGATATAATAAACTAAAAATATATATACCAAGATTGAACTCTATTGATATTTATAAAACTAATATATTAATAATAAGATATCTAACCTTTTAATAAATATGACAACTATTACAAATTCACACAAATCAAAATATCTCTTGCATATGTTAAAATATAAAACAGAAAATCTTATAGACATAAATTTAGAGAACGGACATTCTTACCACATGACTATATTGTTATTGTTTTCGCGGCGAGAGCAGGTGTCCGAGTAAGTCAAACACAAAATCTTCATTGTATTACCCCTGGATGTTCTGAGCGAAGTTTATAAACATTTTCAAGAAGTTTATAAACATTTCCAATTGCCGATTGCGTCTAATGGAATATTTTCTCCGAATACAATAGCGGGCTTGTGCATTGTTAACGCTGCGGACCAGATGGCCGGGTAAGTCTAACAAATACTTCATTGAATTACGCCGAGTCATGTGGTAAGAATGTCCGTTCCCTAGACATAATATTAGAAATAGCTCATCAATATAATGGAGGTTTATCCCATTATAATATATATATACATATATATATATATATATATATATATATATACAATATATATATATATATATATATATATATATATATATATATATATATATATATATATATATATATATATGCCTTGGTGGGTTATGAGGAGATTTAAATGTCTCTTAAAAAACATTTCTAGAATTTAAATTACTAAGAATAATATTATAAAAAATAATGTAATTATAAATCTGAAAAACTTATCTAGGTTGCTAGAGAGGAAGGGAGGGGAGGTTCGAAACTTTATTTCTCGGTGATTTAACCATTAGCTGTTAATATGATAATAAAATACATATTATAGATATTTTCTTTGTCTTAAACTGCTAAAACACATTTTATTATATTTTTCTTTTCGTTTAAAATATTATTAAATATATTTTATATTATATGAAAGGACTAGAACAACATAAAATCTTAATTTTCTTATAAAAATCAAAGGAAAATGCAATTATATTATTATACCGTTTTACATATATTACAAAAACATAAATGGAATTTACTATTAATTCTTAAACTCATCAGCGCATTAGTCAAATATTTTGTTTAATGCCCAATGATTATATTAAGGCATTTATAGTTTCAAGAGAAATTTTTTCTGATAATTGTATAATAATTATTTATGTTTAAAATATATATATATATACATGCAATACGAAAATATTTTCCGCAATAGTCAAATTGGCATTAACAGAAACTTTCATTTTCTTAGTTAATTATTTTATGACTAAATCTATATACATACATAAACAACTCTTTAAATCATTTCATTTTACGTGAACTTCATTGTGGATAAACATGGCTAACAATTTAATTTTTTTACTGGTAAGTGAGACAATTTATTTAATTATTAATTATAGTGTTTTTATATATCTATACATATTTCTAATAATATTATTTTTAATAATACATATAGTTTATTTTGTTTTACTAATACCTCCAAGAAGGCTGTATAAAGTGTTGTGCACATTAATAATTTGAGATTTCCATTATTTGAATATAAACATATAAATATAATTCTGTATTAAAGTATATTCAGCTTCTTAATTTTTAAATGAGTGATAAAGTGATGCGGATATAACTTATGTTTTTTTTAATAATTGTAACAATGCAAGAATAATAGATTACAACTGCCGTTTAGTAAACTTGTATCTCATTTGACTGAATTACTTTGGTTTTGGTAAAGAAGTTATGTTACTTGCTAATATTACTACTAAGAAATAATTAAGTAATAATATTCCTTTCCATGAACATTTACGTACATATTTTATCGAATCAAAGATTTGATCAAATAGACCATACTTTATGGTGGTGATGAATGCTTCTGTATATAGACGATAAAAAAAGACGATGCTGAAAGTATAGTCCGTTCGCACCATAGAAAACAGTACAGCGCTTATAAATATCGTACAAAGTTCCTACGTCTTGTCGCGGAAAATATTTGAATAATCCATTAACGCAAATGCAAAATAATAAGCTTGCGAAACTTGATTTAGTGTCGAAACGTTCAAAAATTAATTTAAATTATTATTAAAATAAAGATTCTGATAACTTATTAAAAGATAATTATCATTGGGAATGTCTGTACTTTAATGTTCATTGTTAGTATTTTACTGGCAGGGCTATGCCATATTCAAATGCGAATTTGTTTTACACATATTGAGACAAAACCAACAAAGTCTAAGTTACAAAATTGTCAATATATACCTTTTTCTATTTTGCGTTCGAAATGAACTCATTATGAAACCCAAAACAGTATCGAAATGAGCTTCATTTCGATACGCTTTTTTTCATTTTTCAATGTTGGCGTTGTTCGAATACAGAAATAAATATCATTGCTGTCATTTGATTTTAAGAATTTATGTACATTTGACAGATATGATATATGTCCGTATTTTACACAAACAACGTATGTTGTATACAATTGACAACAACATATATATGTTTCTATGTCACTCATGTTTATATTTTTAAATGCAGTATCAAGTAATGTTAACGAAAATTAGTAAATAATATGTAATATAATATACTTCGCGGATACCAAGATTTAAATTTGAAAATGTCAAGTATCAATGTGACCAACTGCATGCTTTATATAAAAATTAAACTCTGAACTTTCAAATTAAATAATTCCAATTTAAGCACTTTATTAATGTAAAAAAACGCAAAATAAAAAAAATAGTATAAAAAACTCGTTTCATAAGGCCTTTTGCCGCACTCGCTGTTTAGAAAACTCGCCGCTAACGCGGCTCGTTTTCTAAACTGATCTCGTGCGGCAAAATGGTGCCTTATGAAACTTGTTTTTTAATATACTATTTTCTATTTTGCGTTCGAAATGAACTCATTAAGACACCCAAAACAGAATCGAAATGAGCTTCATTTCGATGCGCTTTTTTTAATTTTTCAATGTTGGCGTTGTTCGAACACAGAAATAAATGTTATTACTGTCATTAGATTTTAAGAATTTAAGTACATTTGACAGATATGATATATGTACGTACTCTACACAAACAACGTACATTGTATACAATTGACAACAAGATATACATTAGTTTCTATGTCACTCATGTTTATATTTTTAAATAAAATATCAAGTAATGTTAACGAAAATTAATAAATAAAATGTAATATAATATACTTCACGGATAGCAAGATTTAAATTTGAAAATGTCAAGTATCAATGTAACCAACTGCATGCTTGATATAAAAATAAAACTCTGAACTTTCGAATTAAATAATTCCAATTTATTCATATAAAAAATGCGAAGTAGAAAAAATAGTATAAAAAACTCGTTTCATAAGGCCTTTTGCCGCACTCGCTCTTTAGAAAACTCGCCGCTATCGTGGCTCGTTTTCTAAACTGATCTCGTGCGGCAAAATGGCTCCTTACGAAACTTGTTTTTAATATACTATTGTGTTAAAATACAAGTATAAATTAAGATTAAAAAATAATTGATTTTACATGAATGTATAGATGTTAACTACACATTAGTTTTATTTCATGATTAACGAGTTTCGCAGATTCATTCGTAATAAAGTCAAGAAAACAGTTAGGTGTGTATAAAAAATATATTTAATTTTATTATGTTATCGGATAAGAAACATATATTCCACGAGAAGATATTAATACATTACTTCATAATTCATTTAAATAAAATTGGATTGCACAATACATGTCTATATATATTATTACTGAATATCTTCAAGTATCACTGCTATTATAGGTCATCGAATTAGTACCTAGTGGATTTCTTAAGAATTTTAATGTTTTTAATTAATTATCACTTATTTTGGTCTGGCATGTCAGTTAAATTGGAGTCTGTACACTACTATCAAAATTTATGAATATGATTAATTTCTATACATTATCTTCAATTTCATTTACCTGCCATATTTCATCTTCAACTGAAATATTTAATACAATAGTCAGTAAGAATATTAGTTAAGCATATACATTTTTTTTTATATGATTAATATAATTGTCCATTGTTCGTGTCTATTAAAGCTAACATATCAGTGACTTTAAAGATTGTATTATTCATCCTAATCAAGTTTCTATTTGATCCTGCACAATTTCTATCGCATTATGTATGAAAATAGTACGGAGGTAGCTTCTAGATTGTGTGACCAATCCTCACTGTGATATTTTCAAGTTTGTCTTTATCAATAAATTTCCCCTAGTCTCCTCTATCTAAAAAAAATATCCATATTGTTCTAAAATAACATCAATAATAATTCATTAAATGCTAATACGAAATAGTTACATTCAAAAAAGATAATAGTCTCTGAATAGTTGTAAAAATTACTGTTTTTGCAATGAGATGATGAAAGCAACAAATAGACTTTTAACACAAACAAATGACACAAAGTAAATGATGCAGCTAATTTTGCTCTATTGAAATTCTTTAACAGATTTCCGCAACATTGCATACCAGCAAATGAGAGAATTATATACGTTAATTCTATAATTAGAAAGAAATACACAGAGTCCGATAAAAATCTGCACTGTTTTCTCAGGGGCGAACAGACTATAGTCATATATTTATTGCCTATAACTCGTTCGAAGGTTTAAAAAATAGTGATACCCTATATGAAGCAAGCTCACAAGTTGATTTATATCCACATTATTACACATTAGTTACATTTTACAATTCACAATTTAAGCTGTAAATACTATTAGCTAATTTGATTACTATTACTACTTAATACTATTAAGAATAGCAGCAAGACAATGTTTCTTGAAGAATTATTTTTTAATTATTTTTGTTTCCAAAAATATACCAGTTATTAATTTATTATATACACTGCGCCAAAAAATTATCGCAACGTTTGAAATTTAGCAAATATTTCACGTTTAACGCGGAAGAAAACCTTCACTCGAACAAAAATTAAAAACAAAACCAAAATCATAAGAATTATTAATGCGTGTTGCCTCCTCTGTCTGCAATAATAGTTTGATAACGCCTTGGCATGCTTGACATCAAATTTCTTAATAAACGATCATCCAACTGTTCCAACCTTTTACCAAACCTTCTGATAATTCTTCTAAAGTCCGAGGACGCCGTAAAAGTGAACGAACATGCTGTTCCAACTTGTCTCATGCATGTTCAATGAAATTGAGGTCGAAACTTCTTGCAAGCCAGTTTAAAGTAACAATGTTCACTTCATGGATCATGCATTAATCAAAAATTATGAACAACATGAGGTTCCAAAATGTTTCTTATATACCTATCCGCATTTAACGCTTGTCTAACCATTATATGTAAATCTGTACATATCTCTAAGTTTATGCGCCCCTATATCATACGGACCACCTCCAAAATTTGCTCTAGATTGAATGTTTCAATGATAATAACGTTTTCCTGGTCTTCTATAAACCTTTACACGATTATCAGATGAAAATATACATAATTTGGATTCATCTGTAGAAAGAACTTTGCCCCATTCATTAAGTCCCCAATGAACATGTTGTTCGGTAGATTCTAAACACCCTCCACGATGGTCCCTAGTAAGTAAAGGACCTTTGGCTGGCACTTGTGTCAATTGATATTATTTCAACCTATTCCTAACAGTCTGAACGTAAACGTGACGGTTATGCACGTTGGCTAACTCAATCTGGAGTTTCCGTGCAATAACAAACCACTGTCGCAGGGTACACAATCTCAAAAAAAACGATCTTCCTCGATATTTGTTGAGAGTTTTCTGCTTTGTTCAGGTCTCCTTTTATAACTATGCGCATCATTAAACCTTTGAATACAACTTGATGGTTGAAGGACACCTTGACCACTGTTGATTAAAGCGACTACTTGAGCCGCTTCTTCACTGCTCAAATGACGAGTTTGTCTTTCTTGACGATTCATTTTAACCAAAATTTAAAAAAGTATAAGAAAATTTCACAAAACTTCCCAAAATGACACAATCTATCAGAATTTTTTTTATTATAAAAAAAAGAATAATGCAGTCATGGTAATACAGTGATGATGGTTTTTTAGTTTAAATGTGTATACTATCTTATTTATGCATTTTTTGTCCCAATCTCATAAAGCATTTGCAAATAGAATAGAAATAAGTAACTGTTGCAATAATTTTTTGGCGCAATGTATATTATATTCGTAATTTTTACGAAAAAGATTACGCCAGTAAAGACAAACCATCAAAGTCGATATGCACATTCTGTAACGTAATCAAAATATTGCTTAATTTTTTTAAAACTAGTATAGTCAGACTTATTGTTATACGTTACATCCGGTAATAAATAATATTATAGAGACAGGCAGTTAGCCGCTGTAAATGTTATACATTTTTATATTTTTAAATGAAACTACCTTTCACTTCTATACATTTATTACATCGTTTAATAGTTCTATATCTGCATGAAAGTAATTAGAAAATCACGCATTCAAAGTGGACCATCGTGATCCCTGCATTTCATCTTGACAATACCTTTCTTTCGTTCAATTGTCGGAATGTACAGTTGCGAATTACACTTTGATCAATAGCAGTGGTGTATGTAAAAAAGAATACACAGTATTAAGCATACATACGGTTGTGACTAATGTAGTAAACGAAGACAAAAAATTAAATAGAACTATTGAACGAATGTTAAGCGTTGATATCATCATATTAGTTCTTTAGTAAAAGTATGAATGGTAATAGATCTGGTCAAAATAATAGCAGGAATGTAAGAGACTAAAGTAGAAGCAAATACATAATATAAATACTAAATTTAATTTATGAATTAATGTAAAAGGTTTAACAGTTTATTTACAAATTAAATACTTGGCAATTTTATGACAATATGTTGCACATCGGTAAGACATTTTTTCAACGACAGCAACGTTGTTTGCCCATAATTCTTATTGTCCTTTAAACTTAGCGTGAAATACATATTGTTTGATATTTGCTCATAGATTTAATGAGATTAAGGTCTGGTGATTGTGCAGGCCATTTTAGCACCTCATTTCCGTTTTCAGCAAAAATTTTTTGATGAACTAGATGAAGATCTATAATTACAAATTGTGGATCTTCATCAAGTAAAAGCCGAATCAATTCAATTATTTAAAGAAGCTTAGAGAAACTTTTTAGCTCTTTGGTACTTCAATACTAGTTCTTTAGTAAGTAGCTGATGAAGCCACTGCGTTGGCGAAACAATTGTCGTTTTACGAACAAATATTAATAAAGTGAAGATTTTAACATACATTAATAATGTTTTATTTCTAAAATATTACACATTATTGTTATTTATTTTTAAGGACTGGGTTATAATTGGTTGGAATAGTTAATTGATATGGCAGTTCATTCTCGGGAATATTTGTACTCATTCTGGCAATCTTCGCCCATTATTTTAATGTGATAGACGTAGGAGAATAATTTCAATATACGCCTTCTAAAATGATGCCTGTCCTTTATTAAAAACTTTATCACCTCACGATATTCTATTTTAGTACCCACATTATAAACTCATTTGAATGTTATTCAAATGCTAACAATCCTACAAGCACTAATTGTTGCCTTTATTCTATTCTCTATTCTATTTCTCGATATAGTTCCAAGATATAATTCTATTCAATCGAACACAACTACATTAGATTGAGATTTTATAGCGTTTATTATGTGTATTTCAGTATTAGTTTTAACAGTTAAATGAAGCCCAAAAATGCGAGAAAAGTTCACACAAGATGACGCCAAGAAATATTAGAATACCAGGTGAATCAACAATCTGACCGCCATTTGCTCATAAATGGTGAATATAATAAAAATTCTTATGGTGGAGTTAATAAGATTGCTATTGCTGCACATTCTAAAAATGTGTAGACAGTTGCAAATTAATTGCATTTTCGCGAAGTAATGTGAATGTAAATATTGTTTTCTACATTTTACGACGGTAATTATTTAAATTTTTTAATTGAAAAAGTTCGCCCTTAGCTGTTTTCGTACTCACTTCCATGGTTTGCCGGACCGTTGCTCTGCTACTGAGCTATTAAGGAATGTGGTTCCGAATGCATCGGGATGCCTTAATTTACATTAAGGAACAGATGGTAATATTTTGCCTGTAGTTGGCACTTGTTGCAAATTAATTGCATTTTCGAGAAGTAATATGAATATAGATATTGCTTTCTACATTTTACGACGCTAATTATTCGAATTTTTTAATTGAAAAAATTGGACTAATTTTTGTAGAAAGCAATATTTACATGTGTAGACAGTGTTAAATCGCTGGCACAAAAAATATATTTTTTCTTAAATTGAATGGTTCGTATACACTGATGGAAAAAAGTGACGAGCACACCCTGTATAATCTGAACGTGTCAAGATAAATGCGTAGATTTAGCGGAACATGAAGGCTTCCTCTAGACGAGTTTGTGCAGCGAGTTTTGACTTTTTCTATCGCTGCTTCCGAGTGCCTCCGACAGCTGCAATATGTTGTCTCCATGGAGACCGATGCGGGGAGGGAGAAACCGGTTATTGTTAGTGTGGTGGAAGCGGGTAGTTGTAGTCGTACTTTGTGCGTGATGGAAGGTCGTTCGCGTTATCTGAGTGAGTTTGAGCGAGGAATGGTCGTGGGGATGCACATGACAGAAGTATCCTTCCGTGATATCGCGCGCTGTCTCGAGCGGTCATTATCGGCAGTGCAGCAGGCATGGCGAGAATGGATGGAGCAAGGACGTATGCGCTTTCAGCCGCGAGCGGGGCGGCCCCGCGCGATCGCAGCACGTGAGGATCGCGCCCTTGTGCACAGCGCTTTAGCGTCGCGTACGCCTTCCTCAAGGCAACTTGGAGCCATTTGGCCAGCAGGAAGGTAAGGGGTACTCACTACGCGAACTGTACGGGGGCATTTGCTAGAAAGTGGACTGCGAGCGCGTTGTGCGTTGTAGCGGATTCTATTGACTGGGTGGAGGCTAGACATCAGTGGGTTGTCGAGTGGAGGCACATTTTGTTTTCCGACGAATCAAGATTCAAATTGAGTACCGGTGACGCACGAATTTTGGTTCAGGAATTTTGGTGAGCGTCACCTCGAGGAGTGCATCCAACCACGCCCTATCCACCCCCAGCTGGGCATTATGGTATGGGGTGCTATTACACATGGTGGACATACACGTCTGCTGCGTATACAGCATACGATGACGGCTCGCCGCTACGTAGATGAGGTGCTACGGGCCCGTTGTGCTTCCCTCCTATACACCCCCTATGCACTACAACGCCCGACCGCACACTGCACGTGTTGATCAGACCTTTGTAGAAGAGAATCATATACGGATACTTGCATGGCCGGCATGATCTCCGGATCTCAATCCAATCGAACATGTCTGAGATATGATTGGTCGGAGATTTCAACGTTATCCGGCTGCCCCGGGTAACGTTGAGGAGCTATGGAGGCGAGTTGAAGCAGCGTGCTTGGACATCCCTCCCGCTACCATACAACGACTTATTGACTCCATGCCTCGTCGTGTAGTGATGGTACGCGCCGCTCGCGGGGGATACTCCCGCTATTAATGCATCCCTTCCCAGCAGGGCCGCTTTCCAGGTGAGGGTCAGTTATGTTACGTTAGTACTACTTGCATACCAAATTTTGTTGCGTTAGAACCACTTCTTATTATTATACAGAGTGTGCTCGTCACTTTTTTCCAACAGTGTATAAATCTAATTTTTGAAAATAATATACGTTAAATTTGGAATATTTTTAATTAAGGATACTTACCAGCTAGACCCAATAGTTTTCGAGTTATTTTACAATTAAAGAGAAAAGGTGACATTTCTAGGTGCGTCTTTAAATGCCAATAATTCGAGAGTCATGGCATAAAATAAAATCTCTAATAAATAAAACACACATAAGATGTTTTAGATTTACACTTTATTAATAAAATAATGACAGTTGTTTCGCTAACACAGTAGCTTCTTCAAATTCAACTTAAGACTAACGATACATACAAGATACAGCGTTAATCAGGTAGTTGACCCAAGTTAAGATTCTAGGAACTATTACATTTATATTTTGCTTTTTGAAAACTATACCATGTCCTACTTGTGTGAGGTTTAAGTATAAAAATATCGTATAGGCAACTAAGAAACAATATTTCAATGGGCGAACAGATTTAACAGTGGGGATGAATTCAAGTCTAATTTATTGTTTAGTAACATTTCTGAGTTTGTAAGTTTATTAATTTCTAAAGATTCTAAACAATTTAGTTTTCTACCTTTATTTTCTACATGTATGGTGTCGAATTGTAAATTAAATTCGTGCTCATTCTCTATTAAATGATTAGAATAGGTTGAGTCAGTTTTCTTATTGATATAAGAATGATAGTGGTCTTGGATTCGTTTTTTAAACGTTCTACCTGTCTGTCCAATATATGTTTTGGTACATGATCCGCATGATAACTTATAGACTCCTGATTTATTGTCTTTGGTAGTTTTTTCTTTATTATTTTTAATATATTTGGCTAGATTATTATTAGTTTTATAAGCAATATTAATGTTTTCTTTTTTAAGGAATTTTGATAATTTAAGTTGTTGTTGACCTATGTAAGTAAATGATTTAAACTGCTTGTCTGGCTCCACTTTAATGATCGGGTACACCTCCCTTAATAATTTATTGACTGATTTCTTAACAATTAATTTATCTATTAGATTTGGGTCATATCCGTTGTTGTGAGCGATTTGTTTTATAATATTAAGTTCTTTATTATAGTCTTCATTGGACATCGGGATGTTAATAAGTCTATGTGTCATGCTGTAAAAAGCCGCTACCTTGTGTTAGACCGGGTGGTTAGATTTATTATGTATCGTGGCAGTGGCGGCTCTTGATGACGTTCGATGTGAGCTGCTGCACGGATGAGACTGCTTCGTTTAAGCTTTCATATATACAGAGAAGCAAGTAACCGTACCGAAATCTTCCGAAATAGTTCGAAGTTGTCTCATCCGTGCAGCAGCGCACATCGTACGTCATCAAGAGCCGCCACTGTATCGTGGTATCTGTATGAGCCACTTTGTGGTAAATAGAAAAATGGACCCTATTGTTTACACGTTTTAAAGTGAAATCCAGAAAGTTTATACTATTATTAAGCTCCTTTTCTATCGTAAACGTGATATTAGGATCAATGGAATTGATAAATTCATAAATATTGTTCAACTGCCTATCTGTACCTATATATCCTATCAATATATCATCAACGTATCTGTACCAAAACAAAATGTTCTTCACGTATCTGTCATTATGAAAAATCGTATTTTCCAGGTAATCCATATAAATTTCCGCAAGTAAAGGAGAAAGAGGATTTCCCATAATAAGACCTTGTTTACAGAGGTAGAGTTTGTTATTGAAAGAAAAGTAATTTTGTTCTAGGCAGACTTTTAGTGAATCTAAGATCTCTTCTCTTATTATGGTGTTAGTTCTATTGTATAATAACATTTTATCAATTAGATCTATCGTTGTATTGGGGGGATACTAGGAAATAAGTTCTTGACATCAAAGGATATGAGTTTCGTGTTATCCGGAAAGTTGCGGAAATCCTCTTTCTCCTTTACTTGCGGAAATTTATATGGATTACCTGGAAAATACGATTTTTCATAATGACAGATACGTGAAGAACATTTTGTTTTGGTACAGATACGTTGATGATATATTGATAGGATATATAGGTACAGATAGGCAGTTGAACACTCTTTATGAATTTATCAATTCCATTGATCCTAATATCACATTTACGATAGAAAAGGAGCTTAATAATAGTATAAACTTTCTGGATCTCACTTTAAATCGTGTAAACAATAGGGTCCATTTTTCTATTTACCACAAAGTGGCTCATACAGATACCACGATACATAATAAATCTAACCACCCGGTCCAACACAAGGTAGCGGCTTTTCACAGCATGACACATAGACTTATTAACATCCCGATGTCCAATGAAGACTATAATAAAGAACTTAATATTATAAAACAAATCGCTCACAACAACGGATATGACCCAAATCTAATAGATAAATTAATTGTTAAAAAATCAGTCAATAAATTATTAAGGGAGGTGTACCCGATCATTAAAGTGGAGCCAGACAAGCAGTTTAAATCATTTACTTACATAGGTCAACAGCAACTTAAATTATCAAAATTCCTTAAAAAAGAAACATTAATATTGCTTATAAAACTAATAATAATCTAGCCAAATATATTAAAAATAATAAAGAAAAAACAACCAAAGACAATAAATCAGGAGTCTATAAGTTATCATGCGGATCATGTACCAAAACATATATTGGACAGACAGGTAGAACGTTTAAAAAACGAATCCAAGACCACTATCATTCTTATATCAATAAGAAAACTGACTCAACCTATTCTAATCATTTAATAGAGAATGAGCACGAATTTAATTTACAATTCGACACCATACATGTAGAAAATAAAGGTAGAAAACTAAATTGTTTAGAATCTTTAGAAATTAATAAACTTAAAAACTCAGAAATGTTACTAAACGATAAATTAGACTTGAACTCATCCCCACTGTTAAATCTGTTCACCCATTGAAATATTGTTTCTTAGTTGCTTATACGATATTTTTATACTTAAACCTCACACAAGTAGGACATGGTATAGTTTTCAAAAAGCAAAATATAAATGTAATAGGTCCTAGAATTTTAACTTGGGTCAACTACCTGATTAACGCTGTATCTTGTATGTATCGTTAGTCTTAAGTTGAATTTGAAGAAGCTACTGTGTTAGCGAAACAGCTGTCATTATTTTATTAATAAAGTGTAAATCTAAAACATCTTATGTGTGTTTTATTTATTAGTGATATGGATTTACATCAAGCAAAGGTCGAAACAATTAAAGAAATAAAATAAAATAACTTGGTATGACGTTTGCATAAAGTGTGCCATTAGATACTTTTGCACGGAAATTGTTCTCATGTGTACTGGGTGTTCGCGAAGGTTCGATAAAGTGACGGACATTTGCGTTAAAAAGTCTCGTATATTTTAAATGGAACGGCCTATATTTTTTGTTAAGTATGTCCAATACCTATCTTCAATATTTATTTATTTAGGAAGATATTTAATTTTCTTTTAAAAATCCAATTCTGTATACATTCAAAATCACAGTAGCCACGGAGAATCATAATAGCTATGAAGAAAAATTGTAGTCCATACTGTAGTCCTATCAAAATACTCACAAAGGTGTAAGCTACGATTCTTGATCTCTAATGCATTATCGTTGTTATTGTTTCGGTTATTGTTATATTTTTTTTGTTTGTGTTCTTATTATTCGTTTTTGCATTTTATTGTTATTTCGTTCATAAAGTTATTTTAATAATAATAAATTTCTTAAAGAACAGCTAATTGACATAGTATACATCTTGGAAAAAGCACAGAAAAATTGTTTACTTGCGTTACCTATTTATCGGAATCGTTATGTGAATAGAGATCAGCAGCCGGAGAGAACGTTTGAAAATCTCAAACATAGATTTAATACTAATGGTAGTATTAAGTATAGCAAAAGATCCGTAATAAATACACACATTGCTACAGAGGAAAAAGAGTTGGAAATTCTTCTTCATGTCGAACGAAATTCGCAAATTAATAGTAGACTACTAAGTGTCATTGCAGACACATTGCAGTCGACGGTAAACCGTACAATAACGAAGTATAAACTCCACCCATATAATATAGAACTACATCAAGAATTATATCCTCGCTTTAATCGCCATAATATACATTATTATTCTACGGAAAATCTACATTGGGCACGTAATATGAATAACCAAAATGCTTGGAGTCTTAATATTAGGTGCGGTATTATTAATAACGCCCAAATTGCTGAACCTTTTTTTTTTTGAAGAACATCTAACTGGAGGCACTTACTTATCATTTTTAAAGAACGTTAACTATTCTTTTAAAAGAAGGTGATCTAACTAGGAATTTCAATAACATGACGGAGCCCTGGCACATCACTACTGCAGTGTCCGTCAATTGTTAAATATTACTTTCTCTGGCAGATGAATGGTGGTTTTATAAAATGGTCGCTGAGATCATGTATTTTTTTACCCCTTTAGATTTGTTTTTATGGGGGTTACATCAAAGGCAGAGTTTACGAGATAGAACCAACAACAAGAAAGAATATGAAAAATATAATAAGAAATGTTTGTAGAGAACTCCCTTCCGAAACCCTCTAAAGAGTCAAACAAGAATTTTTACGAAAAATTAATTTATGTACACAAGAGCTTATGTACACAATACCGACAGCTATTTGAACATCTATGATTTTTTTATGTTTATTAATTTATTTCACTGTTGTTTTAATATGGCTTAAATAAATCATTTCCACAAAATAGTTTTCTGCAAATACGTTTTTTTTTTATTTTGTGTTTCAAAACCCATTTAAATATTTTACAAAATATTAAGGAAAATTATAAAATATAACTAACAAAAACAAACAAGCTGCAGATACGTGTATTTTGTTCCATTTAAAATAAATATTCTTCAGAATACCAAGAAATACAACAAGAATAGAACAATAGAAATCAATAATACATCGACGATTTTTATCATATTATTTTGACAGAAGTTCAATCTTTTGCCATAAATAGTTTTCAACAGTCACTATGATTTTTCATGGCTACTATGATTTCTAATGTATAGACAAATATCTTCCAAAATATTGAAGATAGGTATAGGAGATACTTAACAAAAAGGATAGGTTTTAAAGCGCTTAATATGACTATTTAAAAACATATAGTATGTTCCATTTAAAATACATGAGATTTTTTAACGCAAATTTCTTTCGCTTTATCGGACTTTCGCGAACCCCTATACGGTATACATTAGAACAATTTCCGTACAAAATTCCACCTTGTGCAAACGCCATAGCAAGTTATTTTATTTTATGCCATGGGACTTTCGAATTATTGGCACTTAAAGACGCACATAGAAATATCACTTTTTCAATTTAGTTGTAAATGTCTCGAAAACCATTGGCTCTAGCTGCTAAGTATCCTTAATAAAAAATATTCCAAATTTAACATATAATCAAAAATTAGACTTATATACAGGCCATTCAATTTTTAAAAATATATATTTTATTATATTCACCATTTATGAGCAAATGCCCTTTGCCATATCGTTGATTGACAAAGGTATGTAAAAAGTTAATATGTTAACGTATACAAAATTTCATTAAAAAGCATAGCTTCTAACAATACTAACAATAATGTCTTATAAACATCTAAATTTCCTACATTTTCAAAGTTGTTTAATTGTTGCTAATTCATCTTGTTTTTGCAATATTCGAAAACATGTTTATTTGTTTCATTCATATTTTGTATTACATTACACACGCTAATAAATAAAACTAATAATAATATGATTAAAATAGATTTATTTAATACTTTTGGGGCAATATGTATTTTTTATTGCTTGTAGTGAAATAATATAACGAGTTATCACAAAATAAGGGATATATTTTAAATTATTATAACTTTTACCAAATTAAGTTAATAACAAAAAATAAATTAAATTTAATTGCTTAAGAAATGTGATTTAGTATGCACAAAACCAGTTACGGCAATTGCTCAATATGATCCATTTTGTGGTTGTAAGATTACCAACCTTTCCTCCAAATAGTACACAGCATTCCGTAACATTTTTGGTTGAATTGCACGAATTTGCTCCATAATATTGTCTTTTAATTCTTGTAGCGTTGTTGGTCGTCTTCTAAACACTAAACTTTTTAAATAACCCCACAGCCAGAAATCCGCTGGATTAAGATCAGGTGATCTTGGTGGCCATGAATTTGTGAAATGTCTGTTTAACACTCGATCTTGAAAAACGTTGGTTAACAATTCATTGACTGCTCGGAAAATGTGCGGGGGTGCTTCATCCTGCATAAAAAAGTATATTAAAAAACGAGTTTCATAAGGCACCATTTTGCCGCACGAGATCAGTTTAGAAAACGAGCCGCTTGCGGCGAGTTTTCTAAAGAGCGAGTGCGGCAAAAGGCCTTATGAAACGAGTTTTTTATACTATTTTTTCTATTTTGCGTTTTTTACATTAATAAATTGCTTAAATTGGAATTATTTAATTTGAAAGTTTAGAGTTTAATTTTTATATAAAGCATGGAGTTGGTCACATTGATACTTGACATTTTCAAATTTAAATCTTGCTATCCGCGAAGTATATTATATTACATATTATTTATTAATTTTCGTTAACATTACTTGATATTTCATTTAAAAATATAAACATGAGTGACATAGAAACATATATATGTTGTTGTCAATTGTATACAACATACGTTGTGTAAAATACGGACATATATCATATCTGTCAAATGTACATAAATTCTTAAAATCAAATGACAGCAATGATATTTATTTCTGTATTCGAACAACGCCAACATTGAAAAATGAAAAAAAGTGTATCGAAATGAAGCTCATTTCGATACTGTTTTGGGTTTCATAATGAGTTCATTTCGAACGCAAAATAGAAAAATGATGTTTTTAATTCTGTGGTGCTCGTTTTGCAGCTGTGGATAACATTTGCAAATATCGTTCACCGTTTACAGTTGCAGATACGGCTTCTCCATTCTGCATTTCCTCGTAGAAGTACGGACCGATGATAAAATCAGCTATAAAACTGCACCAAACGGTGACTTTCTTATCATGAAGACCTTGTTGAACGATTTCTTGTGGATTTTCTGCAGACCAGATTCTACAGTTTTGAGTATTGACTCCACTATTCAGAGTAAAATGTGAGTCATCAGTCCATAAAATACGGGATAACCATTCGGGTTCAATTTCCATCTGAGTCATTACTCGTAAATAGGAATCGTACCTAGTAGCTAAATCTGCCTCCTTTAATTCAAACAGCATTTTCAGTTTCTATGGATACATTTTTATAATTTTTCGTAAAATTTTCCAAACCGTGGTATACGGCACTTGCAATCGCTTGGACATCGCATTTGCACTGCTGATTGCTAGTGGATTCTCTGGCTATGTCCTGATTTTCATGAAAAACCTCTGCAACTTGGACATCACTAATTCTTGGTCTTCCTTACTATATGATTACCCTATATATTTCCAAAAAATTGTGAAAAATATTACGAACGAGAAAAATTTTTATACAGAAATTAACTAGCGAAGCTAAATCTGCATGACCTCATTTTGCAAGATACTATCACCATCATCCAGGAAGCTTCCGTATTTTTCAAGAAAATAAAAATATGGCAGGCACTAGGGCTGGGCGAAGTATCGATACATCGTCCAATACCCGATACCAGTTATGGTATCGGGTATTGGACCAAGTATTGGACAAGGTACCCGATACCTCATATAACGAAGGTATCGATTCTTAGGTATCGATTCCAAAGCATCGATTCCAAGGTATCGATTCCAGGGTATCGATTCCAAGGTATCGATTCCAAGGTATCGATTCCAAAGCATCGATACCTATCGATACTTTACCGATTCCAGTACTCGCTAAGTATCGATGTATCGGGTAGCGATGTATCGGGTAGCGAGGTATCGATTCCAAAGCATCGATACCTATTCCGATTCCGGTACTCGCTAAGTATCGATGTATCGGGTAGCGAGGTATCGGGTAGCGATGTATCGGGTAGCGAGGTATCGATTCCAAAGCATCGATACCTATCGATACTTTAGCGATTCCAGTACTCGCTAAGTATCGCTGTATCGGGTAGCGATGTATCGGGTAGCCATGTATCGGGTAGCTTACCTTTGTGCATTTTTTTAAATGAGTATGCGTACATCATAGGTATATAAGCTGTTGTTTTATGCAAAATGACAATTTAGAATTTTCTTATTTTTCATGCAAGGATTAAAAAAGAACTACATACATAAGTCTGCAGCTAGTATAATTATAATTTTACCTTTCGGAGGCCAATATTTCAACGTCAGTAACTTCACTATCACCGTCTCTTTTGTCTTTCTTTTCAATAATATTAAAATATGTAAAAGGATGAACACATTTTATATGCTTTAGCATATTTGTAGTATTACCAGTATTATTCTTTTTTACATACATTACAATTCACGCCCTGGTCGTTAATTTTATCAAAGTATTTCCAAACTACACTATTTTTTTTCGACTTTTTGGTACGTACGTATCCACTTATTACACCAAGTTATAAGAACAAAGTGATGAAGCTTAAAATGATATGAAATATAAGTGCTTATATTAAACTTTAGACGACGAATAAAGGTAGGAATTATAATAAATCAAAACTAGGGGACAGCAAAAATTTGTTGACACATAATTTGTATAAAGCAGTGTTGAGAGAAATATCGGTGATATTCATATTCATATAAATATAAAACACTTTCCTGTTCTATAGAATGCACAATACACATTACACGACTGTAAATTGGAACTAAAATAAACAAAATATAATATAAATATGTAGTATTAATTAATATAATAAGGTAAAAAAAGTTGGGTCAAGAATTCTTATCAAGCTATTGTAGGTATAAAACGTGCTTGGTTTGTTTCTATTTTGAAATGAATATTTTAGGCTTTTTGTATAATTTTGTAATAGCACGCATATTTGCCAATATTATTTTATCTTTCTGCGTTTTTTAAATGTATATAAAATAGTATATTAAAAAACGAGTTTCATAAGGCACCATTTTGCCGCACGAGATCAGTTTAGGAAACGAGCCGCTTGCGGCGAGTTTTCTAAAGAGCGAGTGCGGCAAAAGGCCTTATGAAACGAGTTTTTTATACTATTTTTTCTATTTTGCGTTTTTTACATTAATAAATTGCTTAAATTGGAATTATTTAATTTGAAAGTTCAGAGTTTAATTTTTATATAAAGCATGCAGTTGGTCACATTGTTACTTGACATTTTCAAATTTAAATCTTGCTATCCGCGAAGTATATTATATTACATATTATTTACTAATTTTCGTTAACATTACTTGATACTTCATTTAAAAATATAAACATGAGTGACATAGAAACATATATATGTTGTTGCCAATTGTATACAACATACGTTGTTTGTGTAAAATACGGACATATATCATATCTGTCAAATATACATAAATTCTTAAAATCAAATGACAGCAATGATATTTATTTCTGTATTCGAACAACGCCAACATTGAAAAATGAAAAAAAGCGTATCGAAATGAAGCTCATTTCGATACTGTTTTGGGTTTCATAATGAGTTCATTTCGAACGTAAAATAGAAAAATAACATTTTAAGTAAAGAATTTTTAAGTATGTATGCATAATATATATTTTAAAGACGTTGGTTATTATGCGTAGCAAATTCCATATTATGACATAACTTTAATTATTACAAACAAAAAAAACAAAATATCACAATATTGCAAATTTCATACCGTAGTTATGGTAGAATCGGTAAATTAATTTTACATCTCTTGAAACCGATATCAAACAATCGACACCTAGAAAACGGGTTATAAATACTGATTCCTAGGTATCGAATCAAGGTATCGATTCCAAGGTATCGATTCCAAGGTATCGATTCCAAGGTATCGATTCCAAGGTATCGATTCCAAGGTATCGATTCCAAAGCATCGATACCTATCGATACTTTACCGATTCCAGTACTCGCTAAATATCGATGTATCGGGTAGCGATGTATCGGGTAGCGAGGTATCGATTCCAAAGCATCGATACCTATCGATACTTTACCGATTCCAGTACTCGCTAAGTATCGATGTATCGGGTAGCGATGTATCGGGTAGCGAGGTATCGGGTGGCGAGGTATCGATTCCAAAGCGTCGATACCTATCGATACTTTAGCGATTCCAGTACTCCCTAAGTATCGATGTATCGGGTAGCGATGTATCGGGTAGCCATGTATCGGGTAGCTTACCTTTGTGAATTTTTTTCAATGTACATAAAGGATGCAATAACTTTTTAAGTATGTATGCATTATATATTTTGAAAGAATGTTATTATTATGCGCATCAAATATCCTTATTATGACATATCTATAATTATTAAAAAACAAAATATCACAATATTGAAAATTTCATACCGTAATTATGGTAGAATCGATAAATTAATTTGATATCTCTTGAAACCGATATCAAACAATCGACACCTAGAAAGCGGGTTATGAATATTTATTTCTAGGTATCGAATTAAGGTATCGATTCCAAAGTATCGATTCCAAGGTATCGATACTTTACCGATTCCAGTACTCAGAATCGATACCGTGCACAGACCCGATACATCGCTAAGTATCGATACCTCGATTGGTATCGGTACCCGATACCGAAAACGCCGGTATCGCCCAGCTCTAGCAGGCACTCTAGAACAGTTTCGACGACTTCTTCATTACAGTAAATCTTTTCACTCCTCAAAAATACTTTGAAGGGTCTAAACTCGTGAAAATTTGAGAGAGCAATGTCAATAGTACCCTACGTTTATTGTCCGTTGTTCTGTCAAGAAATTTCTGTGTAAAAAATACTCATATCCCAAAATAATTTATCCGCAATGGACAATGGACTTTGTATTCTTCGATTTTGGAGCCTAAGGATGTCGCTATTTCATCTGCGCTCTTTTGGTTCCAAGGGTTAAATGGTATACCTACTCAAGTTTCATCGGTGAGAAGAGAAGAGAGAAGAGAGTCTAGAAAGCCATCTCCATCTTTTTTATATCGTGGCAGTAGTCCATAAGTCATGTTCAAGCGAGTCCACTTGTGCTAACCAATTAAATGTTTCTGAATCAAACACGCATACTTTTCAATAATCAAGTTCGATTAATCATGTAAATGCAATATCCCACACTGTAATTCTACTATCATCTTGAATAAATGCATTGACTAGGTCAGCAATATTTTCTGCAGTTGATGTTCTAGGACGTTGAGAATAGGGTTCGTTAAACATCTTTTAAATATTTCAAAATTTCTGGTGGGTTCACCCCTTCTTTTGTAAGACATTAAATAACAACGCGTTATTAGACGCTAGAATACGCCTTGGTTTCACTCATAGTTTCCAAATAAACCGAAATGGATGCAGAAGACTAATCTAGTGAACAGAGTTAACACATGCTACCGCACTTCATTTAATAGACCTGCGAGGGTGCAGACTGTGACAGTGTAAGCAAGACAGTTTTATCCCCACCGTACACCAAGGGTGGTCGAAGATGTTCTAAAGAGAAAATTTCGGTTTGCAAGTTCAAGAAACCTTACTTTGTCCGTTACGGAGAACACTGCTGCACACACAAAGATGCTCTACTTCGACGGGCATGTAAGTTATCGCAAGGAATAAGAATATCTAGACATTCATGCACTGGCAATTCGTATCATTCAGCACAAACATAATTCAGTGAGGAAGGTTAATTCCCTTTAAATATTCCATGAATTAACTGAAAAGTAAGGGATACAACCCGTTTCATAATGTCGCGAGATATTCGAGTAGCTAAAAAGTGAAATATCTCGTTATGTTAACAGACCTTTACAGGCGACTACAATTCCATTACTACAATGACAACCACTAAACTACCAGACAAAATTTGGCTTTTAAAAGATCATAATACGCCTATGTCTGAACAGAAATCTCGATGCGTTATGAAAAAGTTGTAGCCGTCTTCTTTATCGCGAGTTCAGGCAACTAGTTTTCCACTATGCTCAGAATATTTAGCAAGAACTAGGCTAAATGTGCTGAAACAACCACCATTAAGTCTAGTTCGCGCTCCATGCGCCTTCGCGCCGTTTCCCTATATGAATAACAATCTGAAAGTGAAGAAGTATTCCAAAGATGAAGATTTTCTTAACACGTGAAATGACTAGACAAGCCATGGAAATTATTTTTAAACATCGCAAAAAATTAAAATTATCTTGCAAAACTGTTCTAATTCCCTTTGTATTTACACAATCGCCAAAATCATATATTCGGAATTGAAACGAAAGTGTTTTTCATTTCTTAATACACTATATTCCATGATTTCAAAAATATTGGCACATATCCAATTGGAATTGTAGGGTAATGAAAATTAACCTAGAAATAATTTCCTTCAAAATAAGTGTAAGGTGTAAGTATTATATTTTTTTGCTGAGCATAGTGTTAGAGTGTATTTGAATTTAAGGAGAGTTTTGTATTAAGATCGTCTAAAAAGTAGTTTTCTCGAAATATTTGTTAGTCTTCATCGTTAATCAAATTAGCGCTATATATTTTACGCAATACAGTAAGGGCATGCATCTATTGTACGCTGTAAAATCTAAAATGCAAGACAACAATTACAATACAGGAAATACTCCTTACAAAAATTAATTTATGTATTGGATGTATACCGTAATGCATTGAAACTCATAATGAGACTGGAGGACAAAACTTAACTTCTTTATTTTCACAAAGATGTGGTAAAGTCTAGGTTTTTATAGGACTGCTGAAATCATTCAAATTAAATAAGTAAAAAGATAATTAAGATAAATGTTAATACTACTCTTTGTTCCTTTCTACGAGGAATTATTTTTGTTTTATTTTACATAATCGCCATTTAATTGAATACATTTATCCCAACGACAAATTAATTTTTTTAAGCCGTCCTCAAAGAACTCTTCTCAATCCACGTATTTATGGTACGTTTTAAGTCAGTTAAACCCTCAAAACGTAAAGGTTTTTTCAAACCTGGGAACAGATGAAAATCACTCGGTGCGAGATTCGGCAAATCGTTCAAAAATCCTTCGTTTTTCTTACGATATGCGGTCTTGGATTATCCTGTTGTAATAACGAACGCTTGTGCAACTTCCCAGGCCGTTTTCTGATAAGTGCTTGCCGCAATGCTCCGAATAATATTTGACGTTAATTGTGGTACCTTTCGCCAGATAATCTATAAAAATAACCCCATCGCAATCCCAGAATACAGTAAGCATTACTTTTTCAACAGACGGAACTGCACGCGTCTTAAGTGGAGGTCCTCCTTCGGGTTTACGCCATTCTTTGGATTGAAATAAGAAATCCACGTTTCACCAGTGGTTATTATCCATTCAAGTGTCAAACCTATTAAGTTTCTGTTTCGGTCCCAACAACCTTGGCACCCAGCTGGCTAAAACCTTGCTTACGCCCAAACGATCATGTAAGAGCTCATGAACTTATCGTGTACCTATTCCTAGGCGTACACTAATTTGAGAAATAGTCCTTCGTCTGTCCTCTTTCTGTAGGTTCTCCGCGGCATTAATGTTTCTTTCATTTGCCGACGTGTTCGGACGATCACTGTGTGAATCGTCTTCTAATAATGTTCTACCACTTTTAAAACGACCGATCCACCGATATACAGTACTTATAGATTCTGCAGACCCATGAAACACCCCTTGCAGACGTTTAATAATTTTTTAAGTCGTCGTACCATCTTTCTACAAAAAGAAAATGATTGCTCTTTGAGGTTTAGCCGCATCTTCTATGGTTACACAAACAGTACTACGAAAATGCATCAGTCGAACATCTGAATCAGGCTGAACGATATTGCACTGGATAGCTGCATAAACATGTCAAGACTTGTCTGTCACCAGTAGCATTGCCTATAAGTTTTGCGTAATTTAATTAGAGCACAATTCCCAGAACTCTGGAAACATCCCTTGTAGATACATACAACTTTTAAACATTTAGCGTGAAATTTAAACTTAAACGCTCTTCCATAATTAGCAACTACGTCTTTCAGAAAACTGTTTTAGATTATTCACTCTTAAAAAACAATCATTTTGAAATATGTTTGATTTATTCTGTAAAATATCTAATTATCTTCATTAAAATTTAAAAAAACAGATGTGGTTATAAATATGAATTTTTTTTACAGGCGATATTTTGCGTATGTATACAATTTGTTAAGTCCCAGAATACTCAAAATGTAGTAGATTATGAATCAATTCTATCACTATTGAATGCAGGGGACAGACCAACTACAGAGAATACAAAAAATACTGAACTCGAAGAATCTCAAGAGGAGGAGGAAGTAGCTGCGCCGTCCTTAATAACTTCAGGTTTATTCCAAAATTTTGTACCAAAGAAATTACTGTCACCTCAAGTCGAAATTTTGAGACTTATAGAATCTTTTCTCCAATTTAAAGGCCAACTGATATCTAGATTCCACAGTCTAATTTACGATAATTTTGACTTGCTTAGAAGCTTATATAGAGTACTCATATATAAATTATCTAAGTTACACGGATTTTCATTACAAGGTGTACGTATTCTAAGGAAAGTGTTAGAGTTTGCTCTGAGTTTAATGGGCCGGTGGAACTCACATACGTGACAGTGATTTTTAGTTTAAAATCAGAATATACAAATTTAATTTAATTATTTATTTTATTTATTATGTAAATATCAACATATATTTATTATATCATACATAAAATAGTCCAATGCTTATAATTATTATTATACTTTCCAGCGCGTTACAACACTTCCAAAAATTTAGAGATTCAAACATACTAAAATTGATACTGCTGTGTATATATGTATAACAAACGCCAATTAAGTTGGCGCGAGGAGGGGTAAGTTCGCACAGGATTAAAAGTAGTGGGGAGATTTGTATTTGGTTTTACATCAAATGTCAGATAAATCTAACCTCTGAGCGTGTATCACTTTATGATCCACTAGCAAAGACATTATGTTCCGTCAAACGTCAATGACAAATGTATTCTGACAATTACTTGAGTAGTGGGGGTGGACGTTTTTAAAAACGGCTTCTGCGCACCCCCTCCTCGCGCCAACTTAATTGGCGCTTGCTATACTTGTGTATTTACTTGAGACGTACAACTGATCCCTAAATAATGTTAGTTATTATTATTATCAAAACTAACTAGCACAAACTTATTTGAATAGAACGTAAACGAAATAGTAGTTACAGTATAATCTACTTACTGTATCCTTATTTTCGTTATTTCAATTTTAATCGTTTAGCTTATAACGTGTGTCTGTAAATGATCGTTACTACTATGTTACTACTAGTACCATGGATTTTATTTTTCTACAGTTGGTGGTTTTCAGTGGCATAGTGTAAATTCTTGGTTTGACAAAACATATGAACAATAATAACAAACACTAAGGCTATGTTTATGTGAATTTGTTAAATGAGTGGGTATGCAACAAATCCTTTATTAAATAAAAAGCATTATTTTTACAAAAACTCTTGAAAATGTTTTCGGGATTCACCTTTGCAAATACAGTTTTTTTGTCACAAATCGCTTTACAATTTCACGTTTGTGGTGACCAAAAACTTCATAATTTACATTTTCGTGACGAAATGCTTCCACAAATTGTTCAAAGCAATCCCATCGTGGTTTCGAGATGCACTCCGAAACTAGGCTATAAAAATATATGCATTATGTTCAGTCTTAAACATTTTAATAGATAAAAAAAAATAATATACAAAACTAACGTTAACGTGCTCTGCTAAAATTGACATAAGCGACAATGTAGCCACTATTAGTTGAGAAATTTGTAGGCATGCCAACATAATTAGCGTACGATCATTTACAGACACATGATAGTATTTCTATTATATTACAGGTTGTTACAAAAAAGTAGGTCAATCTGTTAACCATATATTCTTTCGGCTTAAATAATGGGTCCTTTCCTTTGTCACTTTCTATTTCAACCATTTTTTTTCAATAAACAGGGTGTCAAAGCAACACCACCTATATAACACATAATTATATAGTTGGTGTTGGTCAAGTGGTAGCCCTATCGTCACAAAAAATCGTACTCGGGCGTAGAATCTGAATCTTGCATCAGAATATACCTACAGCCCTCTAGGGCGGCTTCTCGATATGCAGGGGGGGAGCGAAAAATTGTAGCTCCGAATTTGGTACATATGGTGACTTGAAATTTTTCATATGGACTTACAGGGGATGTATCTATTAGGAAAAAACAAGGTAACATCCTAACTGCAAAGGTATCGGAGCTATAGTTGCTCCAACCTAACCTATATTCCTGCAATCTTTTCCAACAGGTCAACTTTGCACAGCTGCAGCTCCGAAATGGGGAAAGCTGGGATGACCTAATTTTCTGTAACATCCTGTATAATAATAACCTGGTAAATAAAACAATATTTAATCCATAACTGGACTTACAGGGGATGTATCTATTAGGAAAAAACAAGGTAACATCCTAACTGCAAAGGTATCGGAGCTATAGTTGCTCCAACCTAACCTATATTCCTGCAATCTTTTCCAACAGGTCAACTTTGCACAGCTGCAGCTCCGAAATGGGGAAAGCTGGGATGACCTAATTTTCTGTAACATCCTGTATAATAATAACCTGGTAAATAAAACAATATTTAATCCATAAATACATTTCAATAGTATACTACCTTTTTCAAAATTAAATATTATTCTGTTGAAATAAAGTTGCACTGTATTCTATATATAAAAATTAGGATATAAGCTTTAAAATTAGATATTAAAAATTAAGATACAAATATTAAAATAATTGCCTATATGTAATAGTGCATTTTATCAGTTTGTATTCTAAACTAAACATTTAATTTAGAAATACATGTGTTTGTGTACATGTTTAACCGCAAAGTTAAAATATAAGATGCCATAAAAAATTGTAGAAGCCTATGTACAAATAAAGATCATAAATTAAAGATACCTGTGTATATTATTTCGTAACAATTGGATCACTCTGTAGATAAATCCTCAAAGAGAATCGTCACTACATAATAGAAAGCAAGCGTATTTGCGCCATCTATTGGCCTCGAAAGAAATAGAAATTAAAATATTTAAATAGCTTTTATTTTATTTTCTGGTTTTATTAGAGAAACTTATCTTTTAGGTACGTTTCTTATCATTTTAAAAAGACGAATTATAATTTATCAATATATACAGGCTGATCATTTTCGGCCCCCACCATGGGGATCACTCTTATTATTGGAGATAGAGTATAGGTTTAAATTTGGCAAAGTTGTTAAATTTTGTGTTTGTTATAAATCCGTAAAGAAAATAGACTTGTGACAAATAACCTTCGTTATTTAAAAAAAAAAACGCGAAAACCCCATTTTCTTCTTTTACCTGTAGCACCGAAATTTGCCCTTGTAGAGATAAAATAAAAACACATCCTTGTGGCCATTTCTAAACCTCTATCCAGTGGTGTACTCTAAATTCTTTACGACGTTTCGTTTCTTTCTAGCCATCATCAACTATCTAATTTCTTATATACTCCATATTGGATTTAGACATTTTTTTTTCTGATTTCAACCATGTACCACATGCTGACTAAAGACATTAGGTTTTATTTGAAAGAATAAATTATAAGATTAAATAAGGTAGCCATGGAATTTCAATCTGTCAAACATTTCATTTATTGTTCATTAATAATACAAAAATGTCATACACTAACGAAGAGAAACGAGATATGATAAGTATTTTTTATTCTTCGAAACGAAATTCAACAGTAGCGAGTACAAGATAACAAAAACATTAATAAAAATACATAGAAAAGTAAACAATAAACAATTACAGTAAATGTTCAATTATCTCGCCATCTTCGGAAATGCACAATTGGGCACGCCTTCTGGCATTTTGTACTGCCCTTTGTATAGTTCTTCTAGGAACTTCAATGTTTTGTGGCGCATCTACTTTATAAATATTATTTTTAACATATCCCCATAAAAAAAAATCTAGCGGACTTAAATCAGGTGACCTCGCAGGCCATTCAACGACTCCCCTATTTCCAATCCAACGATTTGCAAACTCTTGATTTAAGAAATTTCTAACAACAGCTGCATTGTGTGCTGGTGCGCCATCTTGTTGCCACAATAAATATTGTAATTGATTTAATGGGATATTGTCGTCAAGATAGTCAGATACGTATGTACGTAAAATGTTTAAATATCTTCCTCCATTTAAATGTTCTTCATACATAACTGGTCCTAAGAGACGATTTGCCAAAATACCCATCCAAACGTTTATTCCAAAACGATGTTGTGGTCTTCTAGCCCTGTTTTGTCGGGGATTTTGTACTGCCCAATAGTGCTCCGTATTTCTGTTGAACATTCCAGAATTTGTAAATTTTGTTTCATCTGACCAGATGATTTTGCTTAAAAAATTTTCGTCATTTTCTATCCTTCCCATTAACCAATTACAATATTCTAGCCTTCTTAAATTATCTCCAGGCAGTAAGGAGTGACTAACGGCTCCTGTATGGTTTAAACATACTTTTATGTAAAGTTCTCCAAACTCTGGACTGGCACAAATTTAATTCTGACGCTACTTCGCGTGTAGAAATTGATGGATTATTATTTATCTATAAAAATACAAGATTAACATGAAATTTGAAAACACGCTTTTAATTTACCATTTGTAAAATATCTTATCGATTTTCATTTAAATTCCTGTTGTCTTGACCATTACGCGGCTTAGTAAACGATCCATTCTCGACCAAATTTCTGTCGAGATCTAGAAAAATGGTACGATGAGGCTGTTGTCGTTCTGGATATAATTGTAGATATCTTGTACTCGCTACTGTTGAATTTCGGTTCGAAGAATAAAAAATACTTATCATATCTCGTTTCTCTTCGTTAGTGTATGACATTTTTGTATTATTAATGAACAATAAATGAAATGTTTGACAGATTGAAATTCCATGGCTACCTTATTTAATCTTATAATTTATTCATTCAAATAAAACCTAATGTCAAAACTTTAGTCAGTATGTGGTACATGGTTGAAATCAGAAAAAAAAACTCTTTCTGAAGATGTCTAAATCCAATATGGCGCCTATAAGAAATTAGATAGTTGATGACGGCCAGAGAGAAACGAAACGTCGTATAAAAATTTAGAGTACACCACTGGATAGAGGTTTAGAAATGGCCACAAGGATGTGTTTTTATTTTTTCTCTACAAGGCCAAATATCGGTGCTACAGGTAAAAGAAGAAAATGGAGTTTTCGCGTTTTTTTTTTAAATAACGAAGGTCATTTGTCAAAGGTCTATTTTCTTTACGGATATATAACAAACCCAAAATTTAACAACTTTGCCAAATTTAAACCTATACTCTATCTCCAATAATAAGCGAGATCCCCATGGTGAGGGCCGAAAATGAATCAGCCTGAATATACTTTTAAATGAAATATACCTAAGTAAAAGTAATGTCATTTGCTTCTAAATAATGTAGGAGAATGGAAGAAATATACTACATTTCATATTTACATATTTTTATTTATATGAAAATAAATTTTACATATATTATGTAGAATGCTCCCATTTAATCACATGTATGTATTAATGAAGTACATGTTCACATTTAGTCTTGTTTTAATCTGTAATAAAAAATAGCATTAAAAGTAATTTTATTTCTTTAAGTTAATTTTTGTAGTTTTCGAAAATCGACTGCTCATTTTTAATAACATCTCATATATCATTTTTGTAACAATTATGCTAGAGCAACTAGCAATTTGGTGAGAAGTCATCTGTGATGTTTGTTCTAATTGTTGATTTTCTGAATTATGAATCATGAAAATCACGTACACATAGATAATAATTATACTGGTTTAATATCATCAAAAGATTCATTATTTTCACTTGAAATGAAGCAAGCGGAAGAACCTGCAAGCATTTCCTCAAGTCGTGAATTTTCCACAATGCACACTTATACTACAGGCTTTATAATTGTAGGTACTTACTCCTTACGTGTCATATTTAAGCCAAAATATGTGTTCGCAATAACCTATTACTTGGACCAAATTGTTCATTAGAAAAATATTTATAGCAAACTGCGATTTCTATAAGTTTTCATTGGAAGCATATTATTTAATCGAGGATTGCCACAAGCGTATATCTACTTATTAAATAATTCCCGGATTTGGAAATATGGCTTTTACTGTCGCAATCGCGTCATAATAGCAGACACTATTCCAACCATAATTCAAAATTATATTTAACAATAAAATATTCTTAAATATAAATAAATAAAATGCATGTACCATGTACGTTACGTACTTCGCCTTAAAATAAAATTTATGTACGACTGCATCATAATTGCCTATTTTATGAACTAGTTTACTGTCCATAAACTGTCACTTTATAACGGGTGTTCAGAAACATTCGAAGTGAAGACAATGCAGAATTAAGAGGAAATAACTTTAGAAGTAAAGGTTTTATTCATCTTATAGTGACAATAGTATCTAGTTATCGTACTAGTTTAATATATTAACATTCAATAAATTATTGTAAGAAATGGCTTAAAATAAATTTGAAACAAACAAATAAATTGTTTTTAGAGTCCTTAGATTACAACCTTATAATAAATATCATAAATTGTAGTTGTATAAATTACCAACAATAATGACCATAATTATAAAAGATGTTGAAAATGTCCACCACCTTCTTCCAAGCATTTTATGCACCTCCTCCGAATGCTACTAAATACATTTTGCAGTATGGGACAATTTCTAATTTCACTAATTTTATTTATAATTCTGTCTTGGAGATCATATAATCTTGCACTGGTACTTGATAAATTGAATTTTTTAAAAAAGGCCATAAATAGTAATCGCACGGTGTAAGATCACAAGATCTTGGAGGAAATTCATGATCGCTATTCAATCTAATTAAACGATTTCCAAACACTTCTTGTAACATATTCATTGTTTCTCCCGCTGTGTGATCTCTAGCACCATCTTGTTGAAAGTATCCCAAAGCTAGTTCATCATCGCGAAGTTGATTAAAGAAAGGCAATAGTATTTCCTGTCGATATCTTTCTGCAGTCAAGGTACCATTAAAAAACATTGGACCAATAATCCTTCTTCTACTTATAGCGCACCAAACACCAACTTTCTGAGGATGTAAAGAAGCTTCAACATAAAAATTATAGGGCTTTGTATCACTGCACATTCTCATGTTTTGCGAGTTAACAAATCCACTAACACGAAACCATGCTTCGTCTGAAAAGAAAGTTTTGTCTAGGACATCATCATTAAAATTATTTGTAAACCATTCGCAAAATACTACTCGTCGCGGATAATCAATATCGAGGAATTCTTGCAAACAAGTTATACGATATGGGAATAATTGTAAATCTTCTTTTAAAACTTTATGGCAAGAACCAACTGACAACCCGGTTTGTTGAGCAAGAGTTCTTACTGAAGTTTTAAGGGCATCAGTCATTATTTCTCTAACATTCCCAATCACTTCTTCTGTCCGGACTTTTGGTCGCCCACCACCCTCTTGGCGTCCCGCACTACCAGTTTGTCGAAAAACTGGAACAATTCTGATTATAGTGTACACTGAAAAGTATTATAATCAAAAGCAAGGTTGGGAAATTCATCTCGAAATTCTTCCAAACAAGCTTGAATTGAATACTTCCACTGGCCATCGATCTTTTAACCATTTCGAAAATATGCTTCAACCATGAATGCTTTGTGTACGTTAGTAAATACCATTTTCAAAATTAAAAAATATAAATTAGTATCTTCGATATTAGATTCTGACAATCTTTGACAGACAACAGTTGACATTTAATAATTATTACAAATCAGATATAGCAAACGCCAATTAAGTTGGCGCGAGGAGGGGTAAGTTCGCGCAGGATTAAAAGTAGTGGGGAAATTTGTATTTGGCTTTACATCAAATGTCAGATAATTCTAACCTCTGAGCGTGTATTACTTTATGATCCCCTAGCAAAGATATTATGTTCCGTCAAATGTCAATGACAAATGTTTTCTGACAATTACTTGAGTAGTGGGGGTGGACGTTTTTAAAAACGGCTTCTGCGTACCCCCTCCTCGCGCCAACTTAATTGGCGTTTGCTATACTTAAGTAAAGATATACGATTTTTTTTCAGAGCCCACTTGACTTCGAATGTTTCTGAACTCTCGTTAGTAACGAGCCATCGAAAAAATTCATAATTGGAGTAGACTGTGAAATTGGGTTGGTACTTTAACCACTTCCACATAATCATTTATTATTTGACATTGAAATTATAAGTTTGTGTCAAATTTCTCAAAACTCTTATTAAGTTGGTTGGTTTGTATTTAGATGTAAATGGACAACATTTTCAACAACTTCTGTAACTATATGTAAATTTTGATTATGATTTCGATATTAAATAAATTATTTGTATTATTTTTTGTTGTAGTATCATTTCAATGCCATAACCTTTTTTTTACAATGAAACCAAATAAAACTGTCAAGCATCAAGTAATGTGTCATTATGTGGAAGTGGTTAAAGTACCAACCCAATTTCACAGTCTACTCCAATTATGAATTTTTTCGATTGCTCGTTACTAGTACTTTAAAAACTTAAAAACAGATTGCTCATTGTCAGTGTCAAATAACTGTCAAACTCAACTCAAAAACTTTATTTCAGTAAAACATAAATATCATTTTAAGAACAATTTAATAACTAACTCTTGTTGTAGTTTATATTTATCGTGCAATTTGTGTTATTACAAATGTTCAAACACGATGTTGACGGAGTATTTTCATCATATATTTCGTTTGTGCAAACTAGTTAACAAAATACTATCAAAATATCCAGTTACCATGTCAATATTAACATTCTGAACCGTCGAATAGTGATCACTGTAATTATTTATTTATTAAGTATAAAAGGGCAGTCGAACATAAAATTATGTATATAACTCGTACATAAATGAACTTTCTTGGCCTCGTCTTTATTATAAATATAATTTAAACTCGACTCGGCCAAAAAAAATCCTACTTTATGCACTATCGAATTCAAAAAAAAGTGGCACAGTTGTGAAATTATATGTAAAGTCAATTTTTAAACATTTTAGTATTGTGCCGTTGCTAACGTACTTAGGATCGTAGTAACGTGCAAAAGTAATTTTTAGCGCTTGTATGTTATTTGACACTTATAAGTTATTTGAATATTTAAATTTAACGCCTACATTTAATATATACCCACATTCACGCAGCCTAATATAAATCGATTAAAATATGACTACCACCATTTTCCAATTCGATAATTGTTCTTATATAAATAACTATTATAATTCTAGAACTAATACATGTACATTATTGCTAAATAATAACTATTTTAAACACCAGAATCTGAAATAAAAATAATATTGCTAAGTATTATACAGCACTTTCTTGTTATATTTACGTAAATAAGTAATATGTACACAACTACAAAGTCTAAATTAACCTATAAAATGCCTAATGCAAATCTGAAATAAATTTTGCTAGTTATTCGTTGCAACATGTATTTATTGCTTGAAATTTACATAATTCTAAAACACGAAGTTTCTTAAAATTCCTCAAACTCATATGAAACAAACAGCAGCGAAAATGAATAGGTATCAAGAAATATACAGACCAACATACTATGAACCAACAAACAACATAGAGAATTGAAAACCAAATATAAAATAAATTTGGCACAGGAACACCGATTTAAAAATCTTCATAATCATTGCCTTTCGTGGCTTTGAAGGCATCTCATTATACTTCTTTTTTGGGTAATTCGTAATTTTACTAACTTTACTATTGCATACTCCTCAATTAAACATATACAGAGTGTCCTCGAAATTAAGAGACTACGTATGAAAAATGGAACGATATAATTATATAGAATATAAATCCAAAATATTTTTCCAAAATTCTCTCTCATAAGCGAGAAAAAAAGGAGCAAAAATATTTATAAAGTATTTGTCACGCCACTGCATTTGAAGAAGCACGAACGACTATAAAGTGTAGCAGTAGCGTTTAAGTAGCGACAGAATTGTTCACCGATTCAGTTTCGGTCGTTACATGCGTACGTGTACGTTCGATATGTTTTACATTTAGGAGTTCTTATTAACGCGGAAAACAGGTAAAAATCGGGCGTGGAGAACACAATACAAGTTCGTATCTGTGTGAAAGAAACTTTTATGAACTTGTATTGTGTTCTCCACATCCGATTTTGAATAATATTTTTATATTATTAAAAATGATTTTGTTTTATATAAAATAAAGAAATAAAACATTCACATAATAATACACGTGAAATAGCTGATTAAGTCGGTTCTAAAAGTTTATAAACACCTGATTTTGTACGCAAATATAATAGTTATTGACCTTAGCATACAATAATGTTATAGTTTTTATAACCTCGACAGCTGTCACGTATGTAAACATACGCTGTAGCGTATGTGTGTGCGTGTGTGTGCGTAACTCCAATACAGGTATTTATTTTTTATACGCATTCTGAATATTTTCAATTCATAGGCGGCACATAATATAATTTTCAATGGGTTTGTAGTTTTGGGGTTCGCGTCGTAATTGACTCACAATATTTTGGATTTATATTCTATATAATTACATCTTGCCATTTTTCAAACATTGTCTCTTTATTTTAAGGAGATTCTGTATATTACAATAGTCGTATGTATGTTAAATAATAATCATAATAATATAAGTATGTATAACAACTAAATAGACAGACAAATTTTCGTAACTATATTTTTCTAACATATATGTATAGTTAACACTTCTTGGAAAATTGGAAATTTTATCAAGAGAAATGGTATATCATTCTCTTCAAAAATATAATTTTGTATCTTTTCTTTTTGACTTACTTTATATCACATATGTGTTAATATAGTATGTATTTACAATAAATAATATTAATTATGAAATAGAAATTACGTCTATTAATTTCATATGCGCACAAGATAAAATACATGATTCCCACGGAAAGTTAATTCAAATAAAAAATTACTAAGGTGGATAAAATAGATATCCATATGAAATTAATATTATTAATCAAGTTAATTATTATCGAGTATTCAATTAAATTAATGAATTTTGACAAAGAAAAATGATCTAAATACACAATAAAAATTATTCAAAATAAATTTTACAATTAATTACGCGGTATTAACTTGCTTAATTAATAACTTACATTGTCAAGTGTCAAGTACATGTGTCAATAATTGTTAACTCATATGTAAATTGTTAATTTGAATGTAAATTAAAAAGACATATCTTATCTAGATATAAAATATAAGTAGTCTGAGAAAACAAAATATATGAGTGCTATTATTTTTAGCAACGTAAAGTCAATAAAAATTTATACAGTGAGAATAAAATTGATTGCAAAGTGACGCAATATTAAATGAAATTGCGAATTGTTATATTTCTTAAAAGAGAAAGACGGAATATCAATGGAATCATAAAAAAAACCACTAAAATTAAACAGCCGAAAAAGAAATTAATAATCAAAGGAGACGAAATCTATTGCAAACAATTTTATATTAAAGTATTTATTTTTGAAGATAAGGAGTAAACATTAAGAGCTTCTCAAGGCAGAGACAATTGATTTATGATTTAATTGAAAAAAGGACAATATTTTTGAAGAGACTTGTAGAGATTTTTAAGTAATAATTAAGATTTGGGTGTTAATAATAGTTTAGTAAATATTAAAAAAAAGCAATAGAAGGTAAGTGTATATAAACTGTAGTTGAAAATTAAATTTTCTTCAAAAAGTACTCATAAACCCTAAGATTTTATATTTGCAATTTTATATCGTAGTGTATTACAACGAAAAGACTTTGATAAATCTTTGGTGTAAAGTATTCATTAGAAATATGAAATAATAAGACATGTATTAAAAAAAAACTAACTATTATTGAGTACTATTATCCGTTATCGTTAATTATACCGACTTTAACCACACTTCTAATTTCGATGTAAAATTACTAAACATTTTATTTAGAGCTTAAATAAAGGTTTCTTTTAAATCAATAGAAAACTACAGATTTTTACGGTAATACACTACTTTCCCAATAAAAGCCTATAGGTACCATTAGAAAATTCGAATTGCTTTTTAACCGGACGTATTAAAATTAGCATAGTGTATCTAATAGGGCATTGCAGACTTCTAATTTCAAATACAAGCCTGGTATCGATAATAATCGGAGTTTCCAATTTTCTACAGAAACATTTACATGTATATCAAATGTAAAAGTACTTTATTGAATTTTTCATATACGATATTATATATTGTTACTATTTCGACATTATTCAGGCTTACCGCTGACGAGCTCCCCATCTATGTGAATCCAAAGAATACATATAAATGTCTAACTGATAATCGAAAAAGAAATTTATTTGTAATTCATCAAAAATTTCCAAACTTTTAGTGCCAAAATGTTGTTAAAGTCGGTCCATAATCTTTGTTTATCCTATATTTAGGTAAGTACAGCTGATAATTCAAGTTCATAGTCATTCACAAAAAAATCAATGGAATTTCTAAACATGTACTTATTACACGTTATGACTAGAGAACGGACATTCTTACCACATGACTAAGTTCTCCGAATACAATAGCCGTTGTCCATTGTTAACGCTGCGAAAATCAGGTGGCCGAGAAAGTCAAACACAAATACTTCATTGTATTACGCCGGGATGTACTCAGCGAAGTTTATAAACATTTCCAATTGCCGATTGCGTTTAATGGAATATATCCTCCGAATACAATAGCTTTGTTGTCCATTGTAATCGCAACGGACCAGATGGCCGGGTAAGACTAACAAATACTTCATTGAATTACGCCGAGTCATGTGGTAAGAATGTCCGTTCTCACTAGTCATAACTTATGACTAGTGAACATTGTTGTTCGTTTAGCAAACAATTTATTCAATGCAAGTAGCCGAACATTTGGTTCTTTTATTCTGATGTTTTTTTGCCGATATCAATAATATTGTAATGTGAATCATGAAATTACGCATTCGAGAGACGTACGTGAAGCTCCGGGAAAAACACGGGAAGAATCTAGAAAGGCAAGCCCGACCATATATATACCGTTCGGAAGGGAGACCAGGCATTCAATTAGCAATCGCCATCGTGTGATATTATATAAATGTAAATAAATTGTAAATAAATATTCTTATTATTAGTTATTAATTTTTAAATTGTTATTTAGTGTGTTTTGCTGTTAATATAGTGTGTGTTTAAATTACCGTTAGTTTTATTTAAAATAACCCATAAAGACAAATATTTTACAGTGGTGTCGGTGTGGAGTTAATTAATAAATAATTAGATATTTGCTTAAATAAATATACAGTGCGAAAAGACGTTTATTTGAAATATCGCGATGGCGAACAAAGTGAAACTCACTGATTTAAAAGTGACTGACCTAAAACGAGAATTAGAGGAGCTGGATGATGATACAACCGGTAAAACGGCAATTCTCCAACAACGACTTCGAGATGTATTGACAAAAGAAGGCGAAGATCCAGAGAACTACTTCTTCCAAGTTCCAGGTGGGAACGCCGAGGTGGATTTGCTGTTAATTCAAATGAACAAATGGAGCAGAAGCATCTGGATAGTGCGAAAAATATGAAACAACGACTAATAGAGAATTCACAAACTCTAATGCAACAAATGGAACTGAAGAATCTGGACATTGTAAACGCATCTAGCCACAGCGAAGACTATGCCCATACTAAAATGTAAATCTCAGCTTTGGTATTAGCGGCGAATCCCCGTATTGCCACCCGTACACTTAACTGCGACAGGGCCAGACTCGAATAAAGAAATATTATTTTCTTGTTACTACGTGAACATTGAACCGTGATTTTTTGTATGAAGGCATACTCACATATACCTTCCAACCCTTTTTTCTTTGTCACTATACACAACTAGTATTGTATACTATTTATTCTATTTTCCGTTCGTAATGAACTCATTATGAAACCCAAAACAGAATCGAAATGAGCTTCATTTAGATACGCTTTTTTTTATATTTCAATGTTGGCATTGTTCGGGCATTATAAAAATTTTACCTATGTATTGCTGTCATTTGATTTAAAGAATTTAAGTACATTTGACAGAAACGATATAATTACATAGAAAAGAAAAAGAACGTATATTGGGGTGGAGTTCAAAATATATTAATTTCTATGTCACTCCTGTTTATTTTTAAATAAATTATCAAGTAATGTTTAAAGAAAATTAAGTGATAGATAATATTTCGCGAATAGCAATATTTAAATTTGGAAATGTCAAGTATCAATGTGACCAACTGCATACTTTATATAAAAATAAAACTCTGAACTTCCAAATGAAATAATTTTCAACTTATTAATGAAAAAAATGCAAAATAGGAAAAATAGTATAAAAAAGTCGTGTGATAAGGCCTCTTGTAGCACTCGTTCTTTAGAGAACTCGCCTTATTTTTTAAACATGAACTCGTGCGACAAAATGGTGTCTAATGAAACTTGTGTTTTAACATACTATTACCTCTAATAATAATAATAATAATAATTTTATTACTTCACAGAATTTACATTAATTCCAACTAAAGGACAAACAATATATGATCTAACAGAAGCTATGTGTATATGAAAAAAGCACAAACAATATGTAAATAAATTATTTATAAAATAGAAATTATATAATGGAAACAAGAAAAACTAAGTAAATACATTGATTAAGTTATTAATAACGGTTTGCTTAAGAAAATCTAAAGAACAAATAAAATGCATTATAAAAATAATAAAATAAAATAAAACAATCACTTTGTTTTACCACTTTATTCATATATAATTGTGACCGCGGTTTCGACAAACAATGTCATTATCAAACTGCAAAAGTTACAGGCCTACATAGAACATAGAAATAGAAATAAAAACAAAGTGATTGTTTTATTTTATTTTATTATTTTCAAAATGAATTACCACAAAGTTACGGCTACCAGTATTAATTTTCTTAAAATGCATTATAATTATGTGACAGATAGTTAGAGGTATGGCATATAATATAATAAATGGGTGACTTACTTAAGTAATAGGTATGGACGAAAGGTAAATGAAAGCAATATAAACGAATCGCGTTCCAGCATGTGGCACTGCTGACGTTTCGTTTCAACAGGATAGATGGCCATAATGCCATAATATACAAACAGCATATTTGATACCAGATTGAAAAATGGTTCGACCGCTATTGATAGCATGGTTTAACCCCAAACAATTTTTTTCTTCCGGGGTTAAGTAAAATCATCTATTTATGGGTTTCAGAACAACGGAGCTCGTACTATAGCTGATTTAACCACGAACATTGATCCTTACATACGAAACATCTGATCTACTAGTAAAATGTTCGCAGAAACTTTGCCGACAGATTAGGGTATTGCGCTTTTCAGTTAGATGATCGTTTTGAACATTGATTCTAATAAAATTATTCGAAATTGTTATTCAATTATTTTTCTTAAAGATAATTTTTTATTTATGCTCTTGCTTTATTCGTGTTCGCATGGAGCAAAGTCCTAATCTATTCGAAATTTATAGCTACAAGCAGGTATATTTCGCTTGCTCAAGAGAAGCAGTAGATATTACAAATTATTTTTTTCTATTTTGCGTTCGAAATGAACTCATTATGAAACCCAAAACAGTATCGAAATGAGCTTCATTTCGATACGCTTTTTTTCATTTTTCAATGTTGGCGTTGTTCGAATACAGAAATAAATATCATTGCTGTCATTTGATTTCAAGAATTTATGTACATTTGACAGATATGATATATGTCCGTATTTTACATAAATAACGTATGTTGTATACAATTGACAACAACATATATATGTTTCTATGTCACTCATGTTTATATTTTTAAATGAAATATCAAGTAATGTTAACGAAAATTAATAAATAATATGTAATATAATATACTGCGCCGATAGCAAGATTTAAATTTGAAAATGTCAAGTATAAGTGTGACCAACTGCATGCTTTATATAAATTAAACTCTGAACTTTCAAATTAAATAATTCCAATTTAAGCAATTTATTAATGTAAAAAACGCAAAATAGAAAAAATAGTATAAAAAACTCGTTTCATAAGGCCTTTTGCCGCACTCGCTCTTTAGAAAACTCGCCGCTATCGCGGCTCGTTTTCTAAACTGATCTCGTTCGGCAAAATGGTGCCTTATGAAACTTGTTTTTTAATATACTATTGTAGACTTATCATATGACAACTGTAGGGGGCAGGAAATTACGTATGCATCCTTACAAGGTCTTCGTCGTTCGCCAGCTGTATCCAGAGGATTATAGGAAACGAATTGAAAATTGCAATGGGGTCAATATGGAACCTGATACTTTGGAATGCAAGTTTTTTACAGATGAAGCGTAGTTTTACCTTTTTGGCTATATAAATTCTCAAAATTATCGCACATAGAGCACTGTTAATCTCACTCTCACATTAAAACAAATTTATATTCAATTAAAATAGATGATTGAATATCTGTGTCTCTAAAGGGAATAATAGGAGTCATACTTTTCTACGATACTGTGACAGCTGTTCGTTAAATAAAATACCTATTACAACCCTTTATCAATGAGATGCGTGATGAAAAAGTGAGAGTAGGTTATTTCCAAGAAGATGGAACTCCTACTTATTCTGCATAAGCAACATTAGAATTCTTAGAAAATTTTGTACTCTAATTGCCTTAAGTGCAAGAGACGTTGGCTACCTCGATCACCAAATCTTACACTTTTAGATTTCTATTTAATTAGAAATTTAAAATCACAGGCATTTGAAGAACCTCTTCAAGATCTACATGAACTAGAAGTTGTGAGTATAAATGAAGTGGATGATATTGATATAAATGAGTTATAAAAATGTTTTTAATAATATGAAAAAGCGTGTGAGATTGTGTTGTTACATTCGCATTTTCTTTTCTTGTCGTCGTGCCCCGGTATATTATTTTTCATTTGCGAGTTTAAATTCATTCAACACGTGCTTGTATCGTCCTCTGATTCCAATATTTTGTAATGGTATCGCCCCCCTGCCGTTTCCGGATAGGATTTTTCGGCGTGTAGATTCATTCGAGCAAAGGCCGTTAAGGAATCAAGTTGACGGTGATAGTGTGTATCTTCGATTAAGAGGAAGTTTAGCTTTCACGAATACTACGACTTTGGGTATTAATCGCTTATGCGGATCGTTTCGTACCATGTGAACTATTATATAGAATTGCCGTTTACCGATTTTGGAGTTAAGCAGCTTAAAAAACCTTCCTTTTCTGGCAATATTTTATTGAAGCATTTCTTATACGGATCTTCGGATTAATTAAAACTACTCTTGCGAAGACAAAAATTCAGACACCTGGCACCTTAGTCTGCAACTACTGACGAAATTGATTCTCCAGTGTCAATTAATGGAGAGGTAGATGCAAAAAATTGCAATCTTTTGATTGGCTGTGGATGTCGACCTGTGGGCAATTTCCTATGGACGTAGCGAAGAAAAACAGAGTAACTCGTATGATATTTCTTTAATACTATAACTTTTGTTATTTCTAAAACTAAATTTAATGTTTTGAAGTTTAATTACTTATAATTGTCTATGTATTAATTAATAATAAATTATATTTTATAAATGTTATAGCAGCTATTTCTTTTTCAAATTATCTTCAAAGTTAACATTTGTATTCAGTATTGATTGACAAATCAATATTAAAAGATACACAGTTGCTCAGTGTTTAGAAATTGCTAAAATTTATTACAAAAATAATTAATCTGTTCGGGTTACGTTTTGCGCATTACGTGAAATTTATAGTCAACATAATCGACCTGCAGAGCTTATTATTCGTAATGTTATTAAAAAATTGTAATATTAAGAATCCAACCCATCAAAAATGTAAACGTTCTGCTGAAAATATCGATGCTGTGAACCAAAGTGTGAATGGACATCAAGAACAATCAATTAGACGCCATTCTAGAGAACTTGAATTTTATTATGGCACCACATGGAATATTCTTCATAAGGATTTGCATTTCAAGACCTATAAATTTAAGTTGACACAAGCACTTAAACCAAATGAGCATTTATTGCGTAGAAATTTAGCAGACTGTGTTTTACAGTAACTCGAAACAAATCCCTTATTTTATGGAAAGATCATATTCAGCGATGGAGCTCATTTCTGGTTAAATTGCTTCGTGAATAAGCACAATTGTAACATTTGAAGTGAAGAGGGTCCACATGCTGTTCATGAAACACATTTATATCCACAAAAATTAACAGTTTGGTGTGGGTTATGGTCTGGAAGTGTAATTGGAGTATTTTTTTTTGAAAATGAAAGTGGCATTGCAGTTACCGTCAATTGAGAACGCTCCACACTGATGATTACAGATTTGTTGTGGCATGAATTAGATGATTTCGACTTAAACAATATGTAATCCCAACACGATGGCGCAACATGCCATATATCTCATGGCAATTTATTGAGAGAAATCTCCAGAAACTCCAATGTGCCGTGACCACCAAGATCATACGATATAACTCCATTGGATTTTTTTCCTTGGGGTTATGTTAAATCATTGGTTTACTCCAATAAACCGCAAACACTCAATTACCTAAAAACAAACATTATTCGTGTGGTTGCTGAAATAAGTGCAGATTTATGGGAAAAAGTGCCCAAAAATTAGTGTTCCAGAATGGAATTTTAAAAAAAATCTAGAGGCGGTCATTTTCATGAAATCATTTTTAAATAAAAATGTCATGAACCAATGTCTAAAATAAATAAAAAACTATAATGATATCTTATACTGTTTTATCTTTATTAGAAAATAAAAATATATAGCTCCTATTTGATCGCCCGTTATTTTTGTAAGATATTTGAAATTTAGTTATGATTTATATTTCAATTTATAATTAGCTTTGGTGGCTAATAATTGTATTTATTATATTATTATTACTGTATAAAAATTTATTCTAAATTTCTATTCGTTTTGGTTCAAAATATTTTAAAGTAAAATTTCTTATTGCGTTAGTCCTTGACATATTAAAAACTTTTTTCGCCAGCTGCATCTCGGTGTGAACATTTGCTTGCTCTCGGTTTTACGAGACACGTATAGTAGTAGTCAATAGTATCTTAAAAAGATATTTGATTTAAATTTTTGAATTACACGTAAAATATGTATGTATTATATTGTACGGTTTTCTCTGTGGTACCCTGGAAAGGGCTTTCATTTAATCTTGTAAATCTAGACTATCTGTAGTAATACCATAAGAGCTTTGAATTTATCGATAATTTCACGAATGCTTGTTGCATAGCGACGAAGACGAGTGTCAGTTTGACAAGCATTTAATTGTCAAATTGACACGAGTCGAAGTCGTTATGCAGGAAGTATGAGTGAAATTATCGATTTTATTTCAAAGCTCGTATGGTATTTGATTAGATTATTTTACGTAATACAAAATGAAATTTATCTAAACTCTTTATTTATTAATTCATGTATAAATTAGTACACTGAAAGATACAATTATTATATACATTCTGTTTTTTATTGGATGTGCTTGAATCAATATTTGCACTGTTGTAACTATTTCCTCGCATTTGATTAATAATAGTTTCATGGTGTTCTTTATCTAGTTGTAGATACGGCTTAATAGAATGCGAACTACTATGGCCAGAAATTTTAATTAATTGTTGCTCATTTACACCAGCTTTTGCTAAATTTGAGACAGCTGTCGCGCGACTGGAATGGTTACTTATTTTTTGGTTTTCTGTGTTGAAACCAGCGAGTTCAGCACTTTTCTTAAACCATTTCAAAATTTAATTTCTTCCAATAGGCATATTTTTGTACCAGCTACCTTTTTTCTTATTCCACGCTGGATTGACAGTTAAAAAGAGTCTATCACTTTTTATACGAGCGTTTTCTGTCCTCTTTGAAATGAGTTTTTAAAAAAGTCTGACTGGGCAATTATTTGGTTTTACTTTGTTGGGAATCAACCATTTACTGTCAGCACATTTTTGTGCTCCACCTTGGTAGTTTTCGTGAATATGGGATTGTACTCTATTCTTCCAGTCGGTGTATTGTATACGTTCATTTCTTCTCGGAAGTAGTGAATCAAATATGCCGCGCCTTCTCCTCCTCGCCATGCCAATTCAATCGACACTATCAGGTAAAATTTCTTTTGTAGTCCATCTGGATTTTCTTCATCCCAAACATTTATCATTTTTTCATATTCGTTTTTCTGTAAAGCTGCAGAACGCATTTTCCGTTTACCAGGTATCGCTTGAAGAATTCTCCTTTTGGAGTTCCTTGCGTCGCGGGCTGCTTTAAATACGATGCTCTGAAAAGGATCAATTTTTCTGTTATATTCGTTATTAAACTTCTCTTGTAGCAATTTTGCCGTGACATTCCACATCGTTTTAACAACACCTTCTTTATATTCTTCCCCATTTACCTTCCTCATATTGAAGGCCCAGTCTTTCAGAATATCTGCAAGTACCTCTTCTGTAACATTTTGTTCGATGCTGTAGTTTTTCGCATCACAAAACTCACAAAATTGTCGCCAAATTGAAGCTTTACTCTTTTTCGTATTAGCCGGTTCAGCTTGTTTTACTATTTGATCAATGTTTACAACTGATTCTTCCCCAAATCTTAGCATTGTTTTGTGACAATGAAACCAGTTTTTTGACAGAACTTTAGAAATGTCTATTCTTATTAACCGCATTTCCATAACAACGCCTAATTATTCTACTATGAAAATTATCGATAAATTACCGCTGTAATTTCGAGTTGCTTCAGTAATACGCGAATCTGATTGGTTTATATTTGTATGTGTAAAATAATCTTCGGAACTTTTATTTGCGTAATTAGTTAACTTAATTAATTTAATATATGCCTTTGTTTTCTATTTCCTTAGATATTTATTTTATGTGCTTATATTTCATATTATGTTTATTTTTTTTATAAAATCGCTTTTTTGGTAATGTTTAAATTTTAAAATTTTCTATATACTAGGGAAACTCAACGAGCAGACTGATCATATTTTTGAACACGATATTTATTTGTTTTATGGTTTTATTTAGTGGTACTGAACACAATTTACATTTAGCGTTGTCTTTTTATGTAATTTGTTAATATACAAGTTAACTGTTTTCTAGCCTTTTTTTTACCTTTTTTTCTCTCTTTAGCAAATTGGCTGCTTTGAACTTTCCTTTTCAGATTGCAGGTATCCTGTGGAGCATTTCGCCGTTTTGGATTTCACTTTTATATTTAGTAGTTTATATGCGTATGTGCCTACGGTCGCGCGATCCCTTTTCTCAGTTTTCAGATTTGGGCTTCCGTAAGTAAAACTGAGTGGCGCTACCTATCATCTTTTATTTAGTTAACCACGCCGCCTCTACTGACTAAGGGCATATACAATAAATAGAAGTTCCCATGCTATTGTGCGATACGACTACCGGTTTATATCTGTTTTCGGCCATCTTCAGAAAACCATCGCTGCGCTTGCGCCGTAGGGAGCAGTGTCTATAAAATAATGGGAAGCAATCTATAATTATTATTAATTATTAATCTATAGTTATTTTGTGCTTAGTGTCGACTATATGATATAGTTATCAACATCGATGTGTTAAATTATTGTTTTGTATTTGTTTAGGATTACATTATTTATTAATGTACATATATTCTTTTCGCAATTAAATCTAACTAATTTACAAGCCTTTATTTTTTATTTTAAACTCATTTACCGCACACATGGAAAAAGTTTATTTTAATGTTTTACCAACTTGAAGTTGGGGTGGGGTGGAAGGTAATGTTGACCAAAAAGATATAATGAATACAAATTAATACATATATGTTAAAACATATTTGTATCTGCATATATGGACATACACAACGTACGAAAGGGTCACTTCAACATACACACAAATGTGTTTCGATGTAACCGTCTCCTCAGTGCAGTTATGAAAACACGTCTTTAGATTCGCTCCTGCAAAAGAAGCACAATCTTATACCGCCAGCTGACAAGAGATATCTCGTAACATCTGACGGACATGAAAGGCCCGTCGGTAAAAGCGCTAATAATATAATATATTTAGGCCATGTATTTCACTTACTTTTAACCAGTGTTCAGTAATAGCAATAATATCTTGTTTTATCTTGTTGTGTCTTGTTGTATGTTGTATTTACTCAGTACAGTCTCTATATTCAGTATCTTGTTTCTTAAATACTTGATATTGGTATAAAAGATGAGAATGTATCCATTGTTTTTATGACAGCATTACATAAATATGTAGAACTTGTATAAAATTCGTATTGTTCTATGTAAATAATTTTATAAGAAAATAGAGAAGATGTCTAAATATACAAATGTGCTATAAAAACTCTAATTATTCTTACAAGTATTAATTAAAAATTTAAAAATCTAATCTACAAAGCGATAAAACAGCCATGACCGGACATTCACGTAAAATGTATATAAATTCTCGCGTCCTTTTGAATCGGAAGTGCAAATTCCCATGATACCGGCCTCATCTGTCAGTTGCCGTTCGCTGAACTTGACTATACGTAGTACATATACATAATTACATAAAAACTACTCTCCTGTTATGTACTAACATTATGTGAATTCCTACTACGACACGCACTTTACCGAGCAGTGTTATTGTACCTGAATTGTGTCTGAATTCGCAAGTTTTAATGTACTTAAATCCTTCCACTTGCTTCGGTACTTTAATTATCGACAGTTCCACATTTACCGGATCCATTGTTTCGAATTACGTTTAAATTCTGTTCAAGCTGAGGATCCGGTCACATGTTCGTTTTAATTGTATGATTATCTTTCGTGGATTTAACACAAGAGTAATAGGTTTTTCTTGATACAATTTTACAATTTACATTTTATTTAATAAAATACTATACTTTTTGCATCCTTAAAAATAAGCTAGTAGATGAACTTCACAAACTTCACAAAACACAAAAATTTATATACCCTATATCTGAAGGCCATTTTATTTAAAAGCAAATATGCGTATGTAAAACATATTGCGCTGATATTTGACTTTAACGAACTAAACAATAAAAGAAATAACAATAAATGAGCAAAATGTATAATAAAGTCTGGTTGTATGTAGCGTACACCTGGTAAACACGCGATATTCATGGAGTAATCTTATACAGGTGTCCTTAAAATAAAGGGACAACGTATGATAAATAGAAAGATGTAATTATTTAGAATATAAATATTGTGAGTCAATTATGACGCGAACCCCAGAATTAAAATTGCATTACGTGACGCCTATGAATTCAAAATAGTCAGAATGGGTATAAATAATAAATACCTCTATTGAAATTATACCCATACAGATGCTACAGTGTATGTTTACATACGCAATAGCTGTCGATGTTATAAATGGAAATTAGCAGACACTAGCCTCTGCGATTGCGGAAATGTGGAACAAACTATGACCCACATGGTAAACTACTAACCCAGAAGAAGTTTCTCTGGTGAGATCCACAAACTAAGCAAGACAACTCCTGCAGTTCTGGACTGGTTGCAAAATTTAAATAGTGAATAAATTAGTTTTATGAACTTTTTTGCCATAAAAGTGATTTATACTGTAACGAACTTTGTTCGCTAAGACATAATTGTATCGAAAATTAGTTCTCGTTAATTTTGTAAAACTCAAACTGCGCCGACACAATTATGATCTTTCGAGGTAACCTCGTATATGTATTTGTATATATTTGTATTTTATAATTGTATTATAATATTTTCTAGCGCAAGGTCATGTGTGATAGCCGTAACTGCATCGCAGGCTCCAGCGTTCACATAAATACCGTTTTTCTGCGCCAGCGGCTCCCCCAGACCAGTCTTTTTCGAATCATAGATATATACCCCCTTTTCCGTAAAATCCAACACGCTTTTTCGATATTTACATCGGATCAGCCGAGAAGGCCTCTAACGAGAATTACATTGCAGTGAGCCTTCAGAATTTTCGTTTTTTATAAAGATATCTTGGACACAGTTAAGCTGTAATTACCCAGCTTCTGTCATTTATCCTGATATCTTTGAGACAGTTAAGTTTCAATTACGCAACTTCTGTAATTTCCCCCCGATTCTCTTTAGATCTACATTCCAGACGCCGAGACGCTTGCACCGGCTAATCTAAAGATCCAGACGCTTCCATTTTGTTCTAAGGCAGTGTAATATTTAAACGATCATCCCGCTTCGCGGATCATTTAAATGTCGCGCGCTTAGCTTAGAAATACCCCGCATCACACGATAAGTTCTTTATTGAAGTAATTAATTTGATTAGCCGCTTCCCCGAATCATAATTACTTAAATAGATACCGTCCCGTGAGCCGTTGAGCATATCCCAGTTAAAATATTATAAATCGTTTCCATATGTAACCAAAGTTTCCATAAGTAACCAAATTTTCTAAGCAAGTTAACGATTTAATTATCTATAGTCAAGATTTATAAGACAAAACCCCATAGTAAAAGATAAGCCCCGTCCTGAATTATTAATTGATTAATAACACGCTGGAAAAGGTGTAATTTGTTGTAAGAGAATATTCATTTTAGTTGAAAAGGAAGTAAGACTACAATGTTTGTCTCGTATGATATTTAAATGTTATTTGTTACATTGCCCGAAATTACCCGTTTAATATTTCCTGATCGAAGTAGCTAATTTGTATTAAAATATGGGAAATTTATATGTCTATTTAACATCCAATTTAAAATGACGAACTTAGCGAGCAAAGCAGTAGATTAAAAATTTGAAAGAGATATTTTGAATAAATATATAAATTTTGTAATTATTTACTTGTAATTTAATGTTTTCGTTTTACTAAAAATTTATTGCCGCACTAGCAATCATAAAAAAGAGACACACAAGTTTTATGTGTATTTGCAACACAGCTGTTCTTTCATTTGGCTTTTTCACATCTTTTTTTCAATCTTTTTCTTTGTACATTTTTATTTATGAAGTTAATATTATTTTAAATAAATATATTTCTGTTGTTGAACAATGTATTAATTTATGTATATATTTATTGAACGAGTCATATCATGTTTATTTAATAAAAGTGTATTATTTGAAAGTTACTTAAGCTTTTATTTTTTGAATGTCCACACTACACTTGTCTATGAAATAGAGACAATCCACAAAAGAAAGTACTCACACGCGCACATTCACGTCCGACCAGAAAAAACACACAAAAACAGCCCATAATCCGAAATTCTCCAACTAAGTAACCCGTTATTGAGCTTATTAAAAATTAAGGTAATGTTACAGCTGTCGGTTAGCAATTTTAAACCACGAAGACAGTTTGGTTTCTTTAGAAATACCAACCTTCTTTATGTATATCAGATCATCCGTGTCAACGCCATCTCTAGGCATAACTGCCAAATCCGTTAATAATAAATTAATGAAATTTATTAATTTCCCTTTCTAATCACCTTTCTAGTTATCCTAAATAAATTCCGAAACCCGCAATTTGTATTCAAGCCAGAATTCAGGTGCAAGCGTATCCAAAATTCAAATTAAAAGCAAATTTTTCATTGATTCAATTTTTTCTGATATTAAAATTAGCTAACTATCCACCCATGCTAAATACAGCATTACAATACACTATTATCTAAGATTCGTCTCCGGTAATGATGTTTCTTAAAAAGTCTTCATGGCTATCTGTCCATTCAACAAAACTGCGTGCAGTTGTCACGTGACATTATTTTTTGCTCATCAGTTAACGTATTTGGACTTTTCAACACCAGCACTGACACGCTCTACGATCTCTTCCGTGTTGAAAGTGGAAGTTTCTTCATCTCTAGAATAGTGTTCCAATGATTCACGACCATTTTTAAACCGCGAATTCCACTTAAATATCTTACTACGACTAAAACAATCGCCTGCTTATACAATTATATATAGTATACTGAATTTGTGTTGTTACTTAGTCCAGCTGTGAAATATACTTTTTCTCGCATCATTTATAAAAATTTTTTGGGACTTTTTTTGGTCTGGAATCCACAACTTTTATCAGCTTGCCACCCTTTTGTTTATTTTCTTAAAGACTCAAACACATCAAATATATTTACCTTTTTCTGTCCCATATTTACCTTTTTTCTGGACATTTTGCAATACGCTAGTTCATCATATAGTTCAAACCTGGCAACTAATGACTTCTTTTTGTTTCTAAGTGTAATGGACAAATTACAGGATTTACGTACTACAGTATCCGAAGAAGTGGTTGATGCAGTTAAAAATGAAAAAAGCAATCAAATGCAGAAGGATTAGAGAAAATGTTTTGAAGATTGGTTTACAGAGACACAAAATGCGTTGGCTGTGGAGGTGAATACTTTGAAAAATTATAAATAAATGTGTTCGGCTCAACTAGGCACAGCAGACTCAACAGCACTCGCGGCAGTGGCGGCGCGTGAGCATTGATCATATGTGTTCTGCCAATCGATTGTTCATTGTACATCTGTAAGTTAATCTAATAAGCAGAATCTAATTGAATTCTAATATTTATTTTATAGATCTCAATACGATGGTCGTACGATTCTTGTCGAAATGTTGATAAACTGACTAAAATTTAAAAAGGGCGCCATCACGTCACACGGAGGACATAGTTGCGCTAACATACCCACTACAAATAATTAGTCCGAATACATGAGATGATATGAAGTAAAAGAAAATGTCCCACATTAAAAAAAGAACCAAGTTTATTATGAACGTTTCCGTAGAAAAACAAAATTAGCTATCTAATAATTTAAATAAATATATAAATATTAAACATCTACACTCTATACTTATAAATTCCAAAATTCAAAAAGAACTAAAACTCTGGTACGGTCCTGTATATCACCAGGCTGTATATGATATGTGTACAAAAAACTAAGAAAACGGTATATAGTTACGTGAGATCTCAGGTACTCATTCACAATCAAAATGAAGCCTTATGTATGTAAATTTATTGTTAGTACTACATATCCTATAACGCTAATTATAAAAAAGGAAATACCAAACTTTATCCACACGTTATCCTTAATTAAATTGAGACAATAAATTTTAATATAATCTATATGTATTAACGCAAATACTAAATACACATAAATAATGACAAATCGGTATTAACAATACTAAACTTGTAAATTATCGAAGAAATTAACACTGTCCAAGATAAATGGGGTTAAATTAATGATTCTTTATTTTCCGGTAAGTGACGATAAAGATGCTATTATTTATAGCATAAATGCAAGTTTTTGAGAAATATTTAATGCGTAATTAGTGCAGCACTATCTGGCAAGTTGCAGATATAGTTCGAAGATAACCCACGTTTTTGCTTTACACGTGGTCCTCGATGAAACTTCCAGTTGACGTGGATTAATTCACTCCTTCAACAGCTCCAATTCCGATGGTTTTAAATTTGAACGGCAAACCTTATCATCAAATAGTTATAAAACCAATAGTTATAAAACCGTTTATCAAATAGTTATAAAACCAATATCAGGAACCAGAACAAAACCCTACAGATGGTATTTTATGCATTAGAAATAGCGAAACACGTAGGCAAAAAAATATCACAAAGAAAATTAGCGGAAAATACATTCATCTACAGATGTTCGAGTCCACGATTAACCTGCGGCATGGACAACAACGTCAATCCAATCATATAAATTGAGGTTCAGCAAACACCGTATGTCGCCAAATAAACTACCTATTTCGGTGTACATTTACTCTATGCAAATAACCACACAGCAGCAAACAACCAAAAATACAACCAATCACGCATATTCGACAGGATATCGAAAGCGTTACGGGTATACACTACCCACCAAAATATAGTAACAAGTAAACTATTTTAACGATGGCTAAATTTTTTTAATTTCGATATATTTAACAACGAATTGGTAAAAGCCGTTCGACGTGAAATATCTCCACTTGGGCTGCAATTCTCGTAGAACACAAACGCTATTTGAAAGCCTATAGTCATGTGATTGAATAGCCAATCAGAATGACAGATTATTTATAACCGTTTGCTGTGCACACATTTTGTATGTAATGTTGCATATACAGTCGTGTATTATCCAGAATACGCATTATAATTTCTACTGTGTTCGAATAATATTTTTTAAATATTCTAAGAAGCAGTCAATATAATTAATTTAAATAATATTATTGCTTTACAAAATTTAATTAGTGTTTTCTGCAGCTCTTATACAAAAACCGCCACTGACTTGTAGATCAATATTTGGAGATCGACTCCATGAATTACTGTCCGAAAAGGTTTTCGTTGTTTTCTTCCTCGTTTAAGTTAAATGCCGACAGTCAAATATCGTAAGCCGTTTCACGAGCGCACGCGTAGTAATAATAATAAATCATGGCCTGTCAATGGCCTCTGGAATTAGGGTTTATCTGTTACCGAAATTACCACGTGTTTTTATTGTACACTTATTTTGGTTTAATAAAATTATCTTTACTTTCAAAGGAATATGTATGATTATTATCTATAGAATAGTTTTCGTTTCTGTTTTTTATTTCATAAACCGGATGTTTATCATGCACAACCTGAAGAAAATTATACCACGTTCATTGCAAGAAAAAAATTCGAAAAGCATTATCGGAACAAAAGATTTAGAAACAATCATTTGCAATTCTGTTACGTCATCGCAACTGATCAATCAATCACGCAAGTACTAACGGTACATGCAAATTTATTTAATTGGAAGGCATGCAAAATCGACAATAAACGTTATTTGATGTAATTACTCGATTGGCGATGAGACTGTTGCGTAAATCCCGGAAGATTTACCCGAAAGAATTTACATTCTATTGTAACAAATTTATATGGGCAAACACTCAGGAAGATTTGTACAGTTTAATAATTGCTTCCTTTTAAAAACGTTTTTAATCCATGTCCGATTTCACTTCCCGACCAAAAGAGATTTAATCTGTACTTTAAATTCTAAACGCTATGTTCATTGCTTGTAATTCCTCTGTTTAGATAAAGGAATTTCTATAAGAGAAACTAGTACTTAAATGAGTGAATATTTTATAAATATGTGTTCATATCTGAAATAAATATATATATATATTACATACATTCCAATTTGATATTTGTAAATATTTCATATTAAAGCCGAAAAACTCCAATAATTTATCAAATGTTATATATATATATATATAAATATAATAACTTCGTGACCTTGGTATGATATGGTAAACCTAATCAGTAGGCGATTAAAGGTCTGTATATTACTTCAAAATATATGTATTTAAAAAACTCTACATGTTTCGGTTGTATACGCCTTTATCAAGAGAATACAAAATATGAATGACACATTCATATTTTGTATTCTCTTGATAAAGGCGTATACAGCCGAAACATGTAGAGTTTTTTAAATACATATATTTTGAAGTAATATACAGACCTTTAATCGCCTACTGATTAGGTTTACCATATATATATATATATATATATATATATATATATATATATATATATATATATATATATACGAATTATATTGAATTTAATTGGAGTGAGAAATAGCAATTATTCAAATCTCCTCTCACATGTAATTGTCGCTAAATTTGTGCAATTGATTCTACAATCTGACAAGATTACTCCTGCCGAAGAATGTAGACGCAAACACGTCGCGACGTTAGCCATCCACCTGTGCGGATAATGAAAATTGTACGTCTTCGGCAGGAGTAATCTTGTCAGATTGTAGAATCAATTGCACAAATTTAGCGACAATTACATGTGAGAGGAGATTTGAATAATTGCTATTTCTCACTTCAATTAAATTCAATATAATTCGTATATATACACGAAAGTATAAAAATAAAATCATGTCCATGTTAGAATATCGTGTAGTGATGATCTGTAACGACAGTGAAATATCGATATATGCACGTTTCTGGACGGATGTGGTTTTTCTCATATATATATATATATATATATATATATATATATATATATATATATATATTGTAATATATTGTAATAAATAATGTATAATTAGTACTTTTGAAAATGTGTGAATTGCCTAACTATGTAAACTTTAAATATAATAATAATCTTTAAGTAAGAGTACTCCTTAATCTCGGGTATTAAGTCGGTTCTTAGATAACAGACATTGTAACAAGCATACATGAAATAAACAAAATAACGGGTGTTCATTTGAAAAGTCAATCTAGTAGCATGTGATTTACTGAGAACATTTTGAGGTATGTCGTAAATTAAAATTTACTACTTAACCTACGAAGTCGTATATTTTGACAGTTTCATACATACAAATAAATAACAAATGTGATTGACATTATCAAATGTCATTTGGATTTACGTTTACGGAACAACAAACACATACTAATATATATGCGTCTTATTCTATCAAAATTTCAAAGTAACCTAGATTGACTTTTCAAATGAACACACGTTAATTATAAACCAATAAATGTATTTCCAAAAAAAAAAACAATTATTAATTTTTCACAAGATTCCGTAATACACAAAAAATACCACAAAAGAGTATTGGGTTGCTCTTTTAACCACTTAACTAATGATATTAATAGTTTGCCTATACTATGTTTCTTATATTTATTAAAGACGAGTTTTGTAAAGAAAAATAGAGGACATACTCATTATAATTATAATTACAATGATATTATTTGAATATATACTGATTAAAAATTATATTTTACCCTAAGATAACGTGATTTAATAAACCATAGTAAGTTTATTAAATGAGGTAGTTAAACAAATGGAATTTTAGAGTTTAGGCATATACAGTTCCACCTGAGAATACCTGTTGTTTTACGGAGAGCGTAACGTTTTCTGGAAGGATATTTAAGGTTCAGCGATGTTCAGATTATAAATAGAGCTAGAACTACTTCGGTTTGTCTATAGAGATTCTCTTTTAGGACTGGAAGGTTTTTTAATGCGAAGGCCCACTTTCTGGATAAGTTCTTGGGTAAATACACCAATTTTAATTAATTTAGCACTTTTAAATCATTCTTGGTTTTCTAAATTATGTTTATTTTATTCATTTTAGCCTATATTTCTGGAATTAACTGCCTTTGAGTAGGAATAATTATTGATATTTATTATCACATGAAATAAATAATCTTCTCTTCCGGAAACTATCTTCAGGTATGGTTATGATATTTATTATTTATTTGAAACAACTTCTGTAATTAAATTATGATTATTTATTAGGTTTTAAAGAATTTCTAAATTGAAGCATCGAAAAAGCGTCGTTTCATTTACAAGTAGTGCAAAAAATTCTCTCCAATCAACTTTTGTTTTTTTGTCATAACTACCAAAGGAAACTAGTAATAATTACTTTTAGTTTTGTAAAATTTTACTATAAATCCAAATAACATAAATAAAGTAATTTTATCCATCTTATCAAATTATTTTTCTGAATATTACTACGTGCTTTTCGTTCGATTTCCAATAATAGTTATTTCTATATAAACCTATATCAATCTTAATATATTATCCTCACGTGATCAAATTTGCATACTTTAACAGGGGTTAATCAAAAGTTAAACAAACAGTAACGTTCAAAATTATGTGTACATTAATATCTTAATCATAATTAGCTTTAAAATACTTGATTTAACGCGATATTAAGTTATGATAAATTAATGAATGGCTAAATAAAATAAATAAGCAAATAAAAATATTCAACTAAGTTCGGTATCATAATTTAAAAGCTAATTTAGATCTTACATTATGTTTACATAGAATTTACTAAATTATTTACGCTAAGAAATAAGTAATTAAACTTCTAGTTTCAAAATTTTTTTTATTGTAAATACACTACAATATTGTTTCGCCATACAATGGCTTCATCAGGTGGATGAATACTGAATATGTACAATACAAGATTGAATATTTATGTGAAAATTATTGGGGAAATGGTGGTAGAAAAATTCTACAATCTTAAATTTAGTAGAGGGGAGTTGTTTAAATCTAGTTGGTCATTTAAAGCTAATCCTAAACTATTGTATCTATTAATTTCTAAGTTTTCTAACAGGTTAAGTTTTTTACTTTTTTCTTGAATGTGTAAAATTTTGAAATCTATATTAAATCTATGATTAATTTCTAAACAATGATTTGCGAAAGTTGAATCTGTTTTCTTTTCTTTATGGCTTCTCTCGTGTTCTTTCACCCTAATTTTGAATGTCCTCCCCGTTTGTCCTATGTATACCTTATTGCAATCTTCGCATGTTAACTTATATACACCAGAGTTTGATTCTTTGTCTATTTTATCTTTGTTGTTTTTAATAATGTTCTGTATAGTATCGTCTGTTTTAAATGATATATGTACGTTATTAACTTTTTTAATGAAAGTACCAATTTTTTCCGAAATTTTTCCTAACTAAGTGATTGAATTGTAGGAATTAATTATCTTGTATTTTAATTTTGGGTAAACTAAGGAAAGGGTTTTAGATTTTTGTTGGCTATTCAGGATGTTATTGATAATATTTATAGAGTAACCATTGTCTAATGCTATTGTATATATTCTATTTAGTTCAAGGTCGAAATTACTTTTACTCATAGGTACATACCATCGTCTATATACCATTGATTGGTATGTTGACAATTTGTGTGTTATAGGATGAAAAGAATTAGCGTGTATTGTGGTATCTGTATGTGTTGGTTTGTGGTATATAACGAACTCGTGTTTATTAGTTTTGTGTGATATGGTTAAATCTAGAAAATTAATGCTTTTATTTATTTCTGTTTCTATAGTAAAATTTATTTTGGGGTGAATAGTGTTGATATAATTATGTAAAGTTTTGAATTGTCTATCTGAACCGTTAAAGCAAATTAATATGTCATCAACATACCTAAACCAATATACACAATTCCCAAACAAGGGATGTGTACTAATTTTAGTTTCTAAATTATTCATGAAAATTTCTGCTAATAAGGGGCTTAGTGGGTTCCCCATTGCTAGACCCTCTGTTTGTTTATAAAATTTGTAGAAATGTGTCTAAACAGTTATATACAGTTAAATTTGTTGATTTAATAACATTAGAGGTGGCCATATTAGCTAAATATTGAACTTAATCACACATAATAAATAAATAGTTCATTTGTTATAAAACATTTTTTTTTAATATTAAATTAGCTAGTTGTTAAGTTATTATAAACCTTAAACTGGGTACGAGAATAGCATCACATCTTCGACTAGGTTGTTGCCGGAAGACAATTTGAAAGTAAATCATGATATACTTCGTCTTAGTACAGTATATATATCAAAATTTCTTGAACCAACTTGTTTTACGGTTATCAATTTAACGGTTAATTATAATATTGTGAAATATTATACACATACATCACATCCGCCACCCACTCTTCAACATAAAAAATTCATGTAAAATCTTGTTTTTACGGCTAGCAATTTAACGGCAATTATAATATTGTGAAATATTGTTAAATATTATTAATTGTTTAAATATATATCTAAATACTAGAAAAAATCTTCAATAAAGGTGGATAGTAATAAAATAATCAGAATGATGAATCGATGGAGCATTTCTTAACTCATGACCAAATAAATTTAAAAGTTGTTGAGTTTCAATATCGAAAACAAAAACTTCAGCTCGAAGCTCCTCCTCTGGCTCACTCACTGTTTCAAAATTTTCATAAATTTTAAACTGTTTATTCCGGTCAAAGTTCGGGTTATAATAATATAGCACATTAACTAAATCATCAATATCAAAGTATTTTGAATTCCGAAATGCAAACGCCGCCATAAATAAACAATCAATATCAAACAATTCTGTGGAGAGTATATAATCAAATAGCCCACTAGATAAATCAACCCAGATTTTCTGTATAAACTCAGCAAATTTGCTATTCGAATCAAATTGCGTATTCATTGCACTAGGTTGTTAAAGTAACTGAAAAAAAATACAAGATCAGACCTGTAGTAGAATGGTTGGGTGGGAAAGGATAGTTTAAATACTTTTCGAAATATTATAGGAGCTTAGTATACTGAAACCAGCGATTAAGACAAAATGTCTCAACATCTAGAATTGATATTAGAAGCAGTCATGTTTGTTTATGAAAATTATGGTTGGATATGTAATATTAAAACAAATCTAATAGAACATATTCTATTACAATATGAAACAAACATGTAAATAATTTACATATCTGTAACTATGCACATGGACAATACACCTCGTATTTTCAGCATTTACTTCTGCTTAATACATATGTTTCTGCCAATATAGGCGTCCTCAGTTAAGCTAGTGAAGCAATTTATACAAATTAATACAAACCTGTTATAAACAACTGGTTTGTATCTGTATTTAAATTTACTGAAATAGCCCGCAAAGATCAAGCAAGTTCCGTCTTATAAGAAGACAACTATTTAATAATTGACATCTTACGGGCGAAAGATACATTGTCCGGAGAGCTACCTATCGTTCGAACAGCTATGCTGCTACGGGAAACGATAAAATACGTATGTAGATGTAGTCCATTAACAACCTGCCAGATGGCGGTATATACGAAAAGGTTTTGTTTAAGTATGACAATACGTTAAGCACGTATAAAGCGTTTGTACTATATGAAACAAACATGTAAATAATTTACATATCTGTAACTATGCACATGGACAATACACCTCGTATTTTCAGCATTTACTTCTGCTTAATACATATGTTTCTGCCGCTAACATATGTATTAAGCAGAAGTAAATGCTGAAAATACGAGGTGTATTGTCCATGTGCATAGTTACAGATATGTAAATTATTTACATGTTTGTTTCATATTGTACAAACGCTTTATACGTGCTTAACGTATTGTCATACTTAAACAAAACCTTTTCGTATATTCTATTAGATTTATTTAAAACGAAAGTGGACCCAGAATGTATAGAGAAGTTCTGGCATTTAATTTCACCTGACAAACAAGTTGAACTAGAAGAATATCGACCGTGTTTTTTACACTAGAATACCGGTGAGGAACAAATTGACGGGCCACCACCCTCAAAAAGAAACTGTTCAGTTTGTAAAAAAAGTATTACCCGACAAGTCAAAATAGAATTGATATTAGAAGCAGTCAAGTTTGTTTACGAAAATGATGGCTATCTATTTGGTATTAAAACAAATCTAATAGAACATATTCCATTAGATTTATTTAAAACGAAAGTGAACCCAATATGGATAGAGGAGTTCTGGCATTTAATTTCACCAAACAAACAAGTTGAACTAGAAGAATATCGACCGTGTTTTATACACTATAATACCGGTGAGGAACAAATTGACGGGACAGCACCCTCAAAAAGAAACTGTTCAGTTTGTAAAAAGAGTAATACCCAACAATTTAAAAAATTTAGAAAACCGAGGCAGAAGAAATTGAAACATTGTTAAATATATTTGTTATATTTAAATTTAAATAAAAAATTATTAAAATCAAATTTAATTCGTTCTTTTTTCAATATCGTATATTGTACAATTCAATTACAAAAAAAAATAACTCTGCGGTTTATATTCGCGATAATTATAACGGCATGATATAATTATCAGCAACTGATATTGTATAATTGAAGTATATGAAATAAACTATGATGCGTATTTACTTCCGTTTATTTAGATAGCAGAATACAACGATAATCACAACGTATATGCTTACACATAAACAAAAATTACAATAAATCTCTTTTATTTAACCATATATTGTGGTTATTATCTAGGCCTAAAAATTTAACATATATTTTCTGTCCCTTAGTACGCAAAATTTTTTCAACCAAATAAATATCCTTATGTTCAGCTCTCTGTAATTCTGGTTCATAAAAATTGCCAAGAATAGGCTTATTATTCATGTCTTCTAATAAATATGTTGCAGGGTTAGAAATATTTACTCTTCTAATACGAAACAGCTCTGTTGTCCATGAGGGAAAATATGATTTACTAAACAGAGTCTTATATTTACTAATGCGAACAATATCACCCAAATTAAACTTATTTTTTCCCTTTATTTTAATATTGCTGTATACAGTAGATAAGAGATGCTTTTCATCTTTTACTGTAACGTTGCGAGGTCTCATGCCAGTAGTTCTATGTTTAGTCTTATTATATTCATCGGCTATGGAATCAAGAACGTTAATCCATTTATAACTGCCAACAAGACTGAAATGTTTATATAATTTATTCTTAATAGTTCTAATCACTCTCTCCGCAATAGCGGCTTTCTTAGTGCTAAAAGTAGAGTAATGATTTATTTGATATGATCGCATCAGCTTTTTAAAATGTGTATTATAAAACTCCGTTCCGGCATCTGTTTGCAAATTTTTAGGCCGTCTAGGACCACTCAATATTTTCAATATTTTTTCCATTGCATTCCGAACTTCCAGACCGGTTTTGTTCTTCAGGGGTTGTAACCATAAGAATTTGGAGAAGCTGTCAATAACAACGAGTATATATTTATAACCAGCATTCTGTTTATAGTAAGGTTGGAATTCCATTAAATCACAAGGCCACAAGTCATCAAAACCCTTAATAATAATTCGACGTCTAGGAAAGTTTTTCCGAGCAGGTCGATGAAGCTCGTTAACAACATCTGCTTTAGACATTTTTTTTACACTAACAAAGTTGTATAAATCTGTTGGTATATATGTGCAAATAGTTGCAAGTCTCGGTCATCCAAAATGTTTTTTTGTTTGTAATGTATCCAAAGAGGTATCTGATGTAGTCAGTAATTCTTCAATATTTTGAATTTTATCATTTATTTCAGTTATGGTCTTGGAAATATTATTATCAAGAGTTTCCACTCTTGTTTTTAAATTCTGGTAATTATTTTAATGTTCAGTTTTTGCTTTACTCAAAATATTAATATCATCTCGAATTAATAAAGTTGTTTTATTAGCGTTTCTAATTGTTTCATTACGTAATTTACGCACGCTCTCTGCTACTTTTTCAGCAGCTTTATCTAATTCCGCAACTTTTTCATTTATCAGTTTTTCCATAGTCGAGGTGGTGCTATATTGTTTTAAAATCGATACAATAGAATCGATATCAGCTCTATGTTTATCAGTCAGCTGCGTATGATTTTGAACAGTCTGTCTGAGATGGTTTAGCATTGAGAAATTTTTACGGTTTTCCATTTCTAAGTCCGCAAAGAGTTTGAGTACATATCTTTTATTTACACTATCATCAACAGCAATAGGGTCCGCTATGAATCGAATACGTTTACCACCAATATTTACGTCACCGTCGCTTTTAGAGGGAAACCAGCCGGTCGACGGTTGAAAATTCTCTCAGCAGACGATGTGGCTTGCACTTTATTACTGTGACGTCCAAACTTGTCGGTACTCATTTCGATAATGATGAAAAAAATATATGTGAACGTTATATAATTACGCCGGTCTCTCTTAACTCTTATTATTATTGCCAAAATTTCATTATTGTGATTTGTATGACCAGCATTTTCCGATGCTACCAGAAGGCGTAAGCGGTCAATTAGTTCATTTATATCATCCCAATAAATATACTGATAAGGAATCTAGGGATATACTATCACGAACGGTGCTGTTATTATGTTAGATACAAAAAAAATGTAAGACGGTTTTTCTAGATTATGAAACGTTCTCGATGATACGTATAAAAAATAAAATCTAAAATGTATGTAATTAGATGATTAAAAAAAAACTTACCGTCTTATGCGTTTTCCGTGACTTGAAAATCTGGAGAAGCGCGATGAAATATTGTTAACATAAGGTGCGTTTCCAAAGTTATTTCTCGAAAACGCGTCCGTCGTGAGGAAAATATGTGCTTGTATAAAGAAAACGATCGCTTCACATCTAGTGATGTGATGTTTGCATAATTAAAATAATCTTTGAAACAACTTAACACATCTGTAGCCGATCTTTCACAAATTTGTCTAAGTCTGGCAAAATCTAAATCTTTATCTAAAACACTTTCAAACTTACTTAAAATACACTCATTTCTTGCGTCTTCTATCGAACATAGCTGTGCGTGTGTATCTTTCACAACTAGCACTGATTCCTGTAACGATAGCGAAGAATTTTGTAGGTTTTCTAATGTTTGCACTATTCAGAAGTAATTGTGAATAGTTTGTAAATCATTTTTAACCTGACTATTTTGAAATTTTTTCCGACTTTCTTCGATAGCGGCACTATCTTTCGGATTTAATAATAAAACCACTTTTTTTACATCCTCAAAATATTTATGATAGTAAAATGCCGCTCGTAGCCATGTTTCCCATCGTGTCAGAATCGGCTGTGGTGGCTCAAGGGTATGGAGAAATTTGTGAAATTTCCGAATACGTTTTGGAGATTTCAGGAATACTGCCTTTGTACTCGATATTAACGCATCTACATTTGGGTAACATTTACGGATCCGTTCTGCTACAAGATGTAGGGCATAGATTTTACATGTAATATGTAAAAAGTTACCACACTGTTCCTTAAGAGACCGACCTACAGAAAGCATGGTTGCGGCACCATCTGGCACAAACATTAGGATTTGATCTCTGGAAATTTCAAATTTTTCCAATGTACTTAACACCACTTTTGAAATTACCCGCGCAGTACATTCTTCTATTTGTCTGCTAGCTAATAAAATTTAGGATGGCGAATGATTTCCATTTTACGCACCATAACATTAAGTACAGATCTGTTTTCGCTATCAGTTATTTCATCCACACTCAACCACACTTTTTTATTTTTCAGATCAGCCTTAATTTTATTTTCTAAATGTACACGAACAGATTTTAAATAACGTCGTAAGTGGGTGCAGATCGGTAATTCTACATTGCCATATTTTTCAAGAAATGAAATAAACGAATCATTGCGTAACAAAGTAAACGGCAAATTACACACAACCATCATTGTACACAAATCAAATAAGAACACTTCGTATTTTGTATCGGCACCAGTGTCTCTATCTTTATTTTCTAAATATACACGAACAGATTTTAAATAACGTCGTAAGTGGGTGCAGCTCGGTAATTCTACATTGCCATATTTTTCAAGAAATGAAATAAACGAATCATTGCGTAACAAAGTAAACGGCAAATTACACACAACCATCATTGTACACAAATCAAATAAGAACACTTCGTATTTTGTATCGGCACCAGTGTCTCTATCTTTATGGCTTGCGCTATGCACGTGGCGTTGCAAATTTGATTTTGCTAAATGGTTTATATATATATTGCACACTAAACATTTTACATTTACCCCATTGTAAGATAAACTAGGATGGTTCTCAATAAACCTATTGACTAACTTAGATGATAGCGGTTTTTTTACTGTACGCTCCTTCAACATTATTAAATACACAGAATACACTTTCCTGCTGCTATTATACGTGTACACACGATGACCGTGAACAACATACAAAGTAATCGTATGTGCGATGGGGCACGCGGGAACCAATTCGTTAGTCACGCCTCTGCTTTCGCTCCGGATTGGTCCACTCTACATGTAACTTAACAAAAAAATTGTACTTTCTTTAATTATAATTTAATAAAATTACAGTTTGAAAAAGACAGTATGCGTACTGCCGAAATGTAACTATGAAAATTGCAACGTGGTGCAATATAATTTTATATTAATATATAAAATATCTTATCTAATATCTACGAATGTCAATAAATTGTATTTCTAAATTATAATATTGTAAATACTGCTGAATGTACGTTAGAGCATTATTTATAGTTAATTTGTGATTACCTGAAACAAAAAAAAAGAAAACCCACAAATGCCCACAACAATTTAGATCCCAAAAATGCAAACGAAGAAAAATTAATTGTTTACATAATAGAGCTGCGAGATGTTTAATATCCACCAATTCCAGAAAGGGCACTCCTGCTATTATTGTGAATAAAATCGGTTGTTAAGCTTAAATTATCACACCGTCAGAATGATATGCCTGTCAAAATGTCAACATCAACATGTTTGGTTAAGATAGATGTAATTCAAGATGTTACAGTCGCTATCATTTTAATCTATTTTTATTTTTATTTTTTTAATAAAACAACAAATAGCGGTTCTGAAAAGAACCCTGTTTATTCTAACATAATAATAATAATAACAGAAACAACATAGCCAAAAGGATCATGAAACTAAAAATAAATTCAATCAGGGCAAGGGCTCAAAGTGGCCACCATTCATTTGCAAGAATAACTATGCCTGCCACAAAAAAGTCAGTTTAGAATGTTTAACCATTTCAGGAGTAATTGCAGCAAAGGCTTCCTGAAAGAGACCCCTGAGTTGTTCTTCTGTAGCAATCGGGTGTCTGTATGCAACATTTTTAACGTGGCCCCAAAGAACCAAATCCAGAGGATTTAAATCGGGGACCGCGCAGACCAGTGTCGTGGACCGCCACGGCCTATCTATCGATCAGGATACTGTTGATCTAAAATTTCTGGAACTTCCCGACTGAAGTGTGCTGGTGCGCCTTCGTATTGAAACCAGTTTTTAATACGAAAAAAAGTGGAATGTCTTCAAGCAACTTGTGAAGTTCTCCGTTCAAAAATTCTGCATAAATGTCTCCCGTTAACCGTGCAGGGAATTCAAAAGGTCCTACCTAAAGAGATAAGTTTGACGATATGTAAACTAATTTGTATTGAAGACATACCACGCGATTCCCTAATAGACCAACCCCCAAATTTATGGAAAATCGTTTTTGAAATGCTTTTGAAAAAAGAGCATGTGGATTTTCTTCTGCCAAAATGTGCCAATTACGCGCATTGTAGAATCGTTGTCTGCTGAAAATTGATTTATCTGTAAACAAAATACAAAATTAGGATTGTTTTCTTCTTGATTTAAAAGCCATCTACGGGATTCCCATCTGGCAGGGTAATCTGCTGGCTGCAAATGCTGCACACGCGTAAATGGTACGGATCGTCGTTCAGCCTTCATCACTCGGTGTATAGAAGTTTTCGAAATATTCAATTTCTGTGCAACTTCTCTAATGCTTTCAGTCCCTTCTCCAAAGGCATCTGAAATAGCCTCTTTGTTTTCAACAGTGTGTACAGTCCTGGGCGCACAACCAATCTCCTTTCTACTATGTAAAATTTGGCCTGTCTCGATTGTTCGTGAGATAGTCCTGAGGATCACTTTGTGATCGGGATGACCCCTATTACGAAAGCGTTAGGCATAAACGCGTCCTTTCTCTTTAGCATTCCATCTACATTCTCCGAAAAATTATCTAGATGTTCACATAATCCGCGGCAGTTATATATACAGGGTGTTCCGAGACTTGACCGACAGATTTATACCAAATATTCTGGCTGTCATTACTAAAGACGGCAGACTATGTGCCCGAACAGTAGCGTGATGTGGAGGGATCGAGTAGAGGCGTACGACGATCAATTCAGTTGCCGTTGAGACGTTGTAAGCGATACATTGTTAACACAATCGTGTTGAAAATGTCGGGATTGCGTAGAAACAATGCATCGACTCGGTTGCATGCTAACGTAGTAAAGAAATTTTTACATCGGTTTCCCGATTTAATATATGACGGTACCGTAGTGAAATGTTTAGTTTGTGAAACAACTTTATTAACTTGGAAAGCAAGTCAGTGCCAAAGACATAAATAGTGACAAACATAAATCGAATAATAGTGGACGCAGATCATATAATAAATTTGTGTGTGATTTAACAATGATGTTAATTGCGACCAATATACCAATGCAGAAAGTGGAACACCCAATGTTTCGTCAGTTTTGGAAGAAATATAATCCTACGTGGAAATTACCAGCAAGAAGTACGCTACGGAATTACGTACCGTCAGTGCGTGAGAGAATTGTAAATTGTACGAAAAATACGGTAAAAAAAAAATTCCTGTGGTTAACAATAAACGAAACTACAGATATTAAAAAACAGTCCATCCTAGCCATTCAAGTACGGACGCTGACTCCGCAAGGACCTTTTCCTCCTTATTTACTAACCTGTAAACGAATGCAAGGGTGTACTGCCAGAGCGATACATGATGTATTAATAGAAACACTACACAAATTTAAGATTTTACCGAAGCAAGTGTTAATGTTAGTTACCGATGCTGCCAAGGTTATGTGTTCCACGGCAAACTTACTCAAAACGATTCAACCAAACCTGCTGCACGTCACATGTTTGCTTCACGCATTACACCTTGTAACAAACACTATACGTACAACTTATCCTGATGTGGATCAACTGATAGGACAAACGAAAGCGGTTTTTCTTAAATCTCCGAAACGGATTCGGCTATTTCATTCGCTGTGTCCTGATATACCCGAGCCGCTGCAACCAATTCTTATACGATGGGGTACTTGGTTAGAAGCAGCATTTTATTATTATAAACATTTTGAAAAAATTAAATCAGTGATTTTACAACTAGATGCCAAAGAAGCAGCTGCAATACGGCTCAGCCAGGTTCAATTTAACAATCCTCAAGTTGCAGCAAATTTAAAAATTATTTACGACAGTTACGTTCCAATACTGGACGCAATAAAAAATTTACAGAACACTGCGCTGTCCTTATCGGACTCATTAGCAATTATTGACCACGTAAAACTAGTGCTGCATATCCTTGAAGATGAAAAAAGTGTTTGTGTCCGTGAAAAATTTAACAGTGTATTAGATAAAAATGTAGATTTTACAAAATTAGGGCAACTTTTTACCAATACTGAAGATCCGTTGTACAGATACAAAGATCGCTTTAACTATGCAAATATAACATCTCTCAACGTCGAACAATCCTTCTCTGTATATAAACATATACCGCCTAATTCTGAGCAAACGCAACGGCCTGAATGTACGAATATTTCTCCCGCTTCGAATACAATTCCCCTGAATGCTGTAGGCGTGTCAACATCAATGTCATATATCAAACATACTTACATATTATGGAGCCGCGTAAGAAAAATGATATGATTACCAAATTACTATTAAAGGACTATAAATTGTTTAGTCCTGTGTTATGGTAATGAGTAAATTGCAATACGTTATTCTACAAAGCGTAATGTTATTATTAATAAGCGATTAAGAAAATTGCAAATAAGGCATCAAGAGATTTAATCAATTAAATTTTAATAATAAAGGTCACAAAAACTGTTCAAAGTAAACTAAATAAACTTCAGAAATAAATAAAAACTAAATTAAATTCTAGTAATGTTAAGAAAAATTTACTCTTACAGATAATAAAATAAATTGTTCATAATGAGAAATTAATTAAATAATAACGGAAATTCATCCGTTTAAACTCATCACCGTAAAATAATTGATGATGTTTGGAATATTTATAATTACGAAAACCATTTAATTTTAGTATGCGGTTAACGGAAGAGCAGCATATGCCTAAATCGTTGGAAATATCACTAACTGTCAAATTTGAATTTAGTTCTAAAAATCCTGTTTTTCCCAAAATAACTCTCCATCAACACTTCCACTAAAGATTCCGTTATTGTCTGTTACATTTTTGTATATTGAAGAAAGAGCTACGTGTTGCTTGCTAAGGTACATTTGGTACACTATATTTCGGACTGCCACTTCGTTTGCTTCAGCAATGTTAGTTATTAGGCAACGCCTAACATTTCTTAACTTGGGGCCTCATATTGAAACAGTTGTATCAAATTCTTGTTTGACATTTGAAACTGAGCGAAGACTAATGTTTAGGGCAGCCTCTACTCGCTGCAACAAAAATTATAAAATCTGGAATATATTATATAATAGACATAAACTTTCCTCTAATACAGCTTCAACTGGTAATAATGGATGACCTCTAGCTCTTTCCTCCGAAAATACTTAAACGCCGCTTGCGATGCTTACAAAACGCCTTTTCAGCATTTTCAGCGTCCACTAGTTCTGAAAAGAGCTGAAAAAACAGTAAACAGCAACATAATAAGTAAAAGAGTACAAAACAATATGTAGAAGACACAGCAGAATAATAAATAGGTTAGAATGTTATAGCCATTTTGAGCTAATAAATTGTGCAGCACTGTATGTTTGGTCATCAGCTACACCAACCGTCTTGGAGTAAAACACCACACAATTATTGTCATATTAAAGTAATTCTTTATTGTATCGCTAAAAAATGTATTATAACTGTTCTAGAGCTCATTATCGAACAGTAACAATTATAACATTTTATATATAAATTAAATATAATATTAGGGGGAAATTAGTCTATTACGTTGTATGTAAACGTCATATCAACGTCATTTGTAACGTGCATACATTGCTTAAAAACTTCTACTATATGCAATATTGTTATCAATAATTTATGTAAATTTAACATCTTTTGAAATTACAAGGCCTGTGAGATATAAATGTCAGTTCCACTAATTCTTTTTTCAATATTTTTCATTTATTAAAAAAGACACTTTAATTTGACTTTACAGTACCCGTTTGGTTCATATTACAATAAAATAATGATAAAATAACATTGGTGACTTTTACCTTATCAAAAATTTAATTCTTATAATTTTTATAATTACTGTATGCAACGCAATTACTGTTTCATTCATTTCTTTCAGATTCTGAATATGCGCTAACGTATCCAATCCTGACAAAAATAGAAGGCCAACCAAGACAAACTTTATGGAACAATGTTACTCATCATCTTTTGGTGGATTCTGCAATCTTTCGTGGTAATTTTACACTGACGCCTATACCAACCGCGAGACTGCTATCACCCAATTTTGTTTATCTTGAAACATTTGGGAACGAAACATATGTTATACCTCATCACCAAGTGGATTTGAAATGCTTCTACAGATCCGCAACCACTGCCTTAAATTTATGTAAAGGAGTAGTAAGTATTGGTTATATACTCGTATTTAAATAGATATCTCTCTTTGCCCAATTAGGCGTCGGATTTAGAATTAAATTCTTATCTCGTTAACACGTGTTTTCTAACCCTTCTTGTTTATTGTTATTGTGTCCATTTTGGTTTCAACCGTTGATTATAACATGATCTTTTAAAATAATAATTTAGAATATTAGAATAGCAATGCATATACAGCGTTAGTCTTATATAAAGTACCGGAATATGAAAAATAGAATGCTATAATTATACTGAAGATAAATCTAAAATATTATGACTTTCTGAACATTTTACCTTTTTATAAAATATGGAAATAAAAATTTTTGAATACGGTTCACATTGTTCACACTAATTTTCGTTAAAAAAGAACAATTGATCTGCAAAGTCGGAATAGAATGTGTTTATTATTTGGGATAGATAAGTAGAGAGGTTCATTCGAGTAACATCCCATCGGCATAACACCCCACTAGCGAAATGCGCTCAACGTTGTCCGGCGGCGACTGACAAAATATACACAAGCGCGCCCGCGCGATGCTACTGGAATGAATTCCTCTTTGAAAATAATATAAACGATTTCGTTTTCATTGTAGATAAAAATGTTTGCGGTATATAGGTTGTGAACTTTAGGAAATACATGGAAAAAGAACATATGAAATCAAACAAAAAGCGTTTGTTTACCTTTTTGATACAAAGCGGATCTATTATGCTTACGTATTTCGTGCTTTTATTAATTTTCCGTACTTCATTAAAAGTGTATTAACTTTAATATTTAAATTTTTTTTTAACTCGTTTTAACTGTCATTTAATTCCTTCTAGATCAATTGTTGGTTCTGAAAAGGACCGATTTCGGAAACAGGTGGAATACTCGACGTTACATAAAATGTTCAAAATGTCGTGCTTCTGCACGTAGATAGGTGGCGGCTGAAATTATCGTGTTCTCTGACAAAAGGTGCTTCGGCTGTAACATGTACTGTAGCAGCAAAAATACGGATCTGTTCGCGGCTATCATACATGTGCCTCCATGTGTCCCCATAAGAATAATCTAACGGATTTAATTCGGGACTTCGAGGAAGCAATGGCAACGACCACCACGTCTAATCCGCCAAGGATAGTTGGTATTTAAAAATTCCGTACTGCTCTTGAAATGTGTGGTGGTGGCAGTTGATCGACTCATACTTACTTATCTTGCTACATCCGTGGTGCTGGTCCCTAGATTTGCATCAACAATATCGAGAACATCCTTTTCAGCTCGTAGCAATCTGTAAGTTGCTGTAGGGCCGCGACCTTGGTATGTTGGAAATATACTACCAGTTGTACCACTGTAGTCATAATTGTAGTATGAGAGGGTCTCCTACGATTTGGAATACGTTCTGTTTCGTTACTATTCTCACTTGTTTCACCATAAATTACAATAAAATCTCATAATTCACAGGTAGTAAAAGCCATTTTACAAGACTTGATAGACTCAGTACTACAATCGTACTCTGCTCCCTCCTATCACTCATTCAAGTGGCTAGCGCAATACTTATTCTAGCATTTGACAGGTTTGGCGCGAGCTTTTAAATATCTTTGATTTTTTTTTCCTTTCGAATGCGTAATAATAGGCATACATAGCGTTTTTAAATTTATATTTAGTGTTATCACAGCATTCTATTTTTCGTATTCTGGTCTTTATACAAGATTCGCCCTATATATATATATATATATATACTCGTATAGTATTTAGATAATTTCTTAACCGTTCATTTAATATATAAATTGATAAATTGTTGCAGTTTTTCGGCTTTTATATGAAATATTTACAAATATTCTCAAATTAGTATGTAATTGCGAAGTAAATGTTATTGTAAACATTGCTGTCTACAAATTACAACGCAACTCATACGAAATTTTAATTGAAAAATTTTATTTACGTCGGAACTTGCACCCAAGTCTACGGTTTGCCGAACCGTTGCTTTACCAATTAAGCCACGATAAACCTTGGTTGAAAATAATTAGAAATGCATTATAAAGTAACATTTTTAATGATTCAGATGTCAATTATTGAAAGTAGATGTCAGTTTGGAAAGCAGAAGTCACTTTTCAAAGCAGTTGTCAATTTTGAAAGCAGATGTCAGTTATTGAAAGCAAATGTCAGTTATTGAAAGCAGCAAAATTCATACATATAATCATTATATGTATGAATTTTGTGACAATAACATGTGTTGTGGCTCTCTTTTAAATGTGTTTGTCCTGTTTTTTAAAATGTAATTTCGGAATAAATAATGTGTACGCCGTTGATATTTCTAGTATAAATTTAGAATATTGAAAACATTATAAATATTAGGACGAGTAATTTCTCCAAAAAAAAACAGTTCACATTTTGACCCCTGATGAAGCATACGAATTCGGTGCGAAATATTGGAATGAAAAAATAAAGAACTGACTTAAGTAATAGAGTTTAATTTTGCTGGATTCCCCAAAAAAAACATTATCCTTCCATATATATATATATATGTATATACATATTCACTCTTTATTGATTTTCAAATAATGAAACAAATACTAAACCAACCAAATCCTTTTTCAGCATGGATTACTCCATTCGAACGATAACGAATATTTTACAATACATCCACTGCCTAAGCGCTTTTATAGCAATACAACCCTACCACATATAGTTATACGAAAACCTGTTCACAATATGAACAAAAATGTCAAGAGAGAAAAGTACAGCACTTTCGATAACTACGATTATAAATATTCCAAAAGAAAACGGAAAAAAAATAATGGAGAAAAATTAAATATTACACTACCTGAAATTAATACCAAAGAATCCTACCTTTTAAATAAGAAAAAAATTGAATCCTCGAAACGCTTTAAAAGAGATACTTTTCCAGCTGGAAGTCCAGTATTTGTCGAAACGGCTGTTTTTGTCGATAGAGATCTCTTCGATCACATGAAAACTAATTTTCCATCAGATACTGAAAATGAACTCATTAGATTTGTATTAGCCATGATAAACGCTGTGAGTATTAGGTTACTTTTATTATTCTCTTTACTTTACATTAATGTCTGCTTATAAATTACGATGGACACTAGGAAATTATTACTAAACGCACAAACTTTCACGAGTATCCAAAGTAGTCTTCTCCAAGTAAAGATGCGTTTTGAAAATGAAAGACACCATATCATCATGTTTTTCAAAGTGAAATTTCTTCTGAAGTAAGAAAATAGGTTATTTAACTCTTTTTCGTGTTAAAGAATAACCAGAAATCATATATTACGAAATCAGGTGGGTATGGTAGATGTTCGATAACTGCACTAATTTGAATTAAAAGGTTTAGATTACTACAGCAGTATTCGAAGGGGAATTCAGGACGGAGCATTAAACTTCCTTGCTGAATTTTAACTGTGTGTATACTGTATCACAATGCTGAGACAGTTTTCTCTTTTTTATCACTTAATAACTTTTACAAACCCTATAGTTCTGAAGAAAATAGCGTCTTCAAACACCTATACTCTACCTTCTTGATCTGTTGACATCTTCTAAATAGATTTCAGAAACGGTGCAGCAACCACTATCCTTAAATAATTGTAAAATTTGTTGACTTGTTCTCATGCGCTTCACTTTTTACTGTTCTGCTAGTTGATATTGCGGATACAATACCAACGGCAGTTTCTTTCATTTAGCAAGTGTTATGACCGTCATCTGTTACTATTTTGCAGACAAGAAATATATTCTTCCGGTCAACGGCCGTAGCAGGCCTTCTTCTATGTTCATAGTTTTGTATTTAACTATGGTCCCTACGGAATTCTCTACACTGTTTATAGAAAATTACCTACTATGATGGTTCTATTTCAAATATATACAGATATAGAAGCCACAGCTACTATCAGTCTATATTAAATTTAAAACATCACTACATGGGCCAAACATTGAGCGTATCTTGCTGCTGCAAAGATAGCATTGATGGCACGCAACATATGTTCGCGTGTTTATATTGTATTGAAATTTAACGCATGCGCCAGAAGCAAGTTTTCGAGTTATTGTAATTATGGTGTGTCTCAGAATAAGATGGAGATATTCAAATATATCGCCAAAAGCTACTTATTTTTCAAGAATTTCATTGGCTCTTCTGCAGCCTAGTTCAATATCGGTAATAATCTAGAAATATCGACCGGTTGACAGGTTATGTTTATATACAAATATAACCATTCAACGTTTTCTTGTAGTTTTCTGTCATTGCTATCGTTAACTACCGCTGTACTAAATCAAATATTTCGACTCTTAATAAAATCATGGCAGAATAAGTACTAGAGATGCACCTGCATCAAAAATAAGTAGAGCTACCTTAAAACATTTAATTCTTAAAACATATTAATTTCAAGTAAATGTAAGTGAAAAACTGTGGTTATTATTATTAGTATATCTAACTTTTATTTCGGCTGACTATCACGGTGAAATGAATAGCACTGTTTTTAAAGATTGGTTTGCAACGATATTGCCAAAGTTACCACATAATGTTGTAATAGCGATGGACAATACAACATCATTCATGTAGAGCTGAAAAGGTACCAACTTCTTCCTGGAAAAAAGTTGCAATTCAAGTTGCTTCAAACGATAAACCGTTCAATATATTACATGTGCAAGAACTTTTAATGGAAGCACTTAGAAATGTTACAGCGAACAAATGGAAAAATTGTATTGACCATGTAATTAAAGTAGAATGTGGGACCTAAATGGAATAATGGACGATATCTTGGAACCATTTATTATTCATTTTGGAAACAGTGACAATTAATTAGTGACAGTAATCATTAGCATCCAACAAGAGTGAAACAGACTAATAGTACAATATGATCATTTATATTTACCCTCTAGCAAGCCATGAAATTATTTCTTGAAAATATCGTGTTGGTAGTGACAAATAATAATAGAGTTGCGCTATGCATAGAAAATGAAGGAGCTCACTTTGAACATTTATTGTAGCTGTTTTTATTATTAAACTTTTTATTTTTTCAACTGAAACGTTTGTATGTAATTATTTGTCAAAATGACAAAACCTAATCTGTCATCAGTATAAAATAACCTATAGGTATCACACACACGCTGCAAAATAAGTTAACTTAAATTATGGTACCAACTTAAGTTTAAAAAAGAAAAATGTCATTGCCTTCTAGAGGGTAGAAATATATGATCATATGGTATATAGGTTTCACTTTTTACTATTCTTTCTACTTCATTTTATTTTGATAATTTTATAATCTTATATTGTATTTTTGAGGTAGTTTTGTAATGAATTAGAAATGTCGTTTTTGTTTTACTTTAAATTAGCAATATTTTGTAGAAATATGGGTAACATAATGATATACATACATGAAATATTTGTGCTCGTGTTTTTCGGAACGTCAAAAATAGGTTGTGTAATAAGGTATGTAATAAAAATAAATGACATTACAACGAACAACTACACTCCGTACGGTAGGGCAAATTTTAACCTGTGTGGACCGAGGTTTGGCGGGATATTTGAATCACTCCTTCTTATTCTGAGACACACCATAGTATAACTCAATAATTTCAAAGTGTCCTTCGTGTTTATGAATGAAACTAATAAATATAATATTTATTTTGTACTATCCGGCAAAAAAAATGAAAATTTTACACAATTATGGTACTGGTGGAAACAAACCAATAAGTCTTAATCAACATAGATCCGTAACTTAACTGTTTCTGACATGCACTCGATTTTCTGTTCTAAAACCAAAAATCCGATCTTTGGGTTTTGAAAGTGACCGTGTGTGTTACGAAACTACCTATTGTAACTTAAAATTAGTTCTGTCAAACATCTATCACCAGATTATTTATGATTTGCGTCAACTTTTTTCTGTTCTCAAATTATGCCTGAATACACAAATACAGAAATAGCTCAGATGCATTTTGTACATCGTGTGAACGGTAATGCTGAAGCATGTATGCCGAATTGGATGTTACCGAGTGATAAAATTTTCTCAGGACTTTACAACCGGCTGTCCAACATTGGTTCATTTAAAATTAATGGAGGTTCTGGTAGATCTAGAGCAGTTTCTACTCCCGCATGGGCACTTAATATTTTAAGACGCATAGAAGACAATCCAAATACTAACACTCAAAGACGCGCCCGCATGGATGGACGTCAGTCATCCACTGATTTGTAAAATTCTGCGCGAACAGCAGCTATAGAGGTGTTCTAGAATTCGTGTCCCATAGAAAAAAGGAGAAATGACCATAAAATGACAAATAAATAATGCCAAAGAAAAAATTTCGTATCTTGAACGGCATTCAACGATATTTTAATTTAACAAATGAGCGTTGTTGGCCATCCAGAATTTTTCGTAATTGTCTCTAGGTTACATATTTTAATACGCTGTCAATGAACTTGTCGATCATTAAAATTTTGAGAAATGTCAGTGTTACACTTTCTTTTAAATCCCTTCGATTCGCTTTAGTATCGCCGTCGTGCTAAACCGTGCCCTTTCATTATCTATACTGCAGCGGATTATATGGAAATGTTTATAATTTACGGAGAATGTGGGCGTAATGCTAGAGAGGCAGCAAGCGTTTATGTCCAACGCTTTCCTAACAGGAGTATCCCGATCGCAAAGTAATCCTCAAAACAATCGCACGAACAATCGATACAGGCCAAATTTTGCATAATAGAAAGGAGATTTGTGGTGCGTCCAGGACTTTACGCACTGTTGACAACGAAGAAACTATTTCAGATGCTTTTGAAGAAAGTACTGAAAGTATTAGAGAAGTTTCATAGGAATTTAATATTTCGAAAATTTCTGTACATCGAGTGATGAAGGCTGAACGACGATATCTGTATCATTATACGCGTATCCAGCATTTGCAGCCCGAATATTATCCTGTCAGATGGAAATTCTGTACATAGCTTTTGAATCTAGAAGTAAACAATCCTAAATTTGTATCTCGGATTTTGTTTACTGATGAATCAATTTTCGGCACACAAGGATGCTATAATGCGCATAATTGGCACATTTAGGTAGAAGCTCTATTTTCAAGAGCATTTAAAAAACGATTTTCTTTAAATTTGTGGACTGATCTATTAGGGAATCGTGTGGTATGCCTTCAATAGAAATTAATTTACATATGGCAGGTGTAACAACTTAGCTACCGATTTTATTCACATTAGAGTGCTTTTTCTGGAATTTGTGGATCTTAAACATTTCACATCTTTGTTATGCATGAAATTAATTTTTCTTCGTTTGCATCTTTGGGATCTAGATTGTCGTCGGCATTTGTTAGTTTTCTCTGGTGTGCGAGTTCTGGGATAGTTGGTATATCCTTACCACACTCATCGCATGCATGTTTTGCTGCTTTCGATTATGATGCACGTGGGGAGTTTTTTTATATACGTTTTACGAAAACTGGCAGAAACTCCTACTTTTGTGGCTCAGATTTGATTTAGTGACAAGGCAGGTTTTGCAAGAGAACGGAATATTGAATTTTCATAACGATCACGTTTAGACAGATGAAAATCCCAATGCTGTTGTTGAATGCAAATGAATTTCACTAAATGTTTGACTTGCTGTTTTTGGAGACTGTTTAATAGAATTAATATTTCTCCCTAACTGTTCAACGAGACAAGTATACTTGGATTTTTTTTTAAATTAATTACCCGTTTTGTTTAAAGGCCTTTTAACAAATTAAACATATGGTTTATGCACGATCTAGCTCCTGCACATTTTACCATCATAGTTTACAATAGGAAATAGATCGGACAGGGTGGTCCAACTGCATGGGCTCCTAGTTTCTCCTGCTTTTACACCTATTAACTTTTATGCTAGGAAATATCTAAAACAATTACTGTACGTATAACTTCTATACAATTTGGAAGAACTCCAGCAACGAATCGTAAATTGTTGTGGGAAAATTCGGAGGACACCAGAAATTTTCGAAAAGGTGCTCCGATCTTTCACAAGGAGGTGCGAAGCATACCTAGAAATAAACGGTGGAAATGTAAAGCAACTTCTTTAGTTTTACTTTAAATTATCTCTTGTTTTGTGCACATTATCAGAAATTCTTTCTAATTTTTATTCTAATAAAACGATATTAAATCGACTGTATGTCAGAAATAGTGGACTTGCAGACCCATCTTGGCTAAGATGTTTTTGTTTGTTTGCACCAGTACTATAATGAGGTTAAGCATCCGACAGCCTTTTTAATACCCGGTTTAATCAAATTAGCATTTCAATTAACACATGGGCAGTAAGTATTGAGCGACAATGATCATATAACACTTAACTGGATTTATATATTTTATTGGATAGGTGGAACTGTTATACCACGATCCTAGTTTAGGAAGGCCTGTAAACTTCCTGCTAAAACGGTTAGAAATACTAAAAGAAGAAGCGGCTGGTTTAACTAGATCACCAGATATTGACAGATACCTTTCGAATTTCTGTAGCTGGCAAAGAACGAAAAATCCTGTTGGCGATCGTGAACCTCAACATTGGGATCATGCACTTATACTTACCGGTTTGGATTTATACGTTCGCGGGAAACATGGGAAAATTTCCAGTCAAGTGGTAGGTAAGTATATATTTACTTCCTTTTATTTAATTCTATTATTATTTATTATCCAAGCCATAGCTTTAATGTCTTTGATAAGGTATGGAACTTGTTATATGTTAATTCCTTTAGATTGATTTTATCCAAAGCTCTCTTTCTCCTTCTGTTTCATTAACCAATAAGTATCTTATCCAATTTTGACAAAGTATTCGAATACATACTTTATTGCAGAATATATAACAATATACGGCCTTTCTTATCTGGGAAATCCACTTACAAACTTGACAGAGATCACTCAATACCTCTCCAATGCTATTGATCCACGGTAACAGGTCGATGTAATTTATACAGACTATTCAAGGGCATTCGACTCTATTGATCATAATATACTTCTGGCCAAATTGGATCACAGCGGCTTTTGCCCAACTCTTGTTACACTAATGGCATCTTATTTATCGGATAGAAAAGGTTACGTTTTCTATAACGGTTATTCGTCTAATAACTTTTTGATATCGTCTGGTGCCGAGATTGTACCCCAACAGGGGTTCAATCTCGGTCCCTTACTTTTTAATATATATATATATATATATATATATATATATATATATATATATATATATACATATATATATATATATATATATATAAATATAATATTTTCGTGACCTTGATATGATATGGTAAATTCAATCAGTCGGCGATTAAAGGTCTGGTTTACTTCAAAGTATATATATTTAAAGCAACCCTGCATGTTTCGGCAATGATGCCTTTATCAAGGATATATCCTTGATAAAGGCATCATTGCCGAAACATGTAGGGTTGTTTTAAATATATATACTTTGAAGTAAACCAGACCTTTAATCGAGAGAAGTAAATTCAGCGCTGCCTGTTGTCAGACAGCCGAAGTACCTCGCTCTGTCCACATAACCAATGCGAACCAACGACGCCCTTCCAAATTATGTGGACAGACCGAGGTACTTCGGCTGTCTGACAACAGGCAGCGCTGAATTTACTTCTACGCTCGGTCTGGATAATTTCTGGGATATGGCGATGTGGTTCTTTTTTGTGAATGTGTCTGAAGATGTCCTTTCTCCAGCTGGGGCGTACCGATGAGCCTGTAGAAAGGCGAAGTAAGTATTTGCGTCTCTGGGGAGGGATATGTTCGGACACGTTCACAAAAAATATTAATAGTGAACCTGTATTTGTGTTCTTCACACCAGATTTTTAATAATATTTTATATTATTAAAGATACCTTAGTATTATACAAAACTAGTGGGGTTTTACCCACTCATGTATGTTTCAATTATTCTGATATGGTAACTTATTTTATACGATGCTTCAACAGCATTTATATTAATGATGTTTGGAAACAACGCAAAAGAAGGTAGATAAGGGACTTTCAAAAGTCGCTGAAAAAAATTAATACCTTTACGTTTATAAATTTTATGTTTGGCACTTTAACAAATATGGTTTCATGCCACAGTTCAATAATATCTCTCGATATACAGGCCTTCCTTGAAATAAAGAAACACCGTATGAAAAAGGGAAAGATGTAATTATATAGAATATGAATGTAAAATATTGTAGGTTCAACCCCAAAATTAAAACTCTCTGAATATTATATTACATGACGCCTATGAATTCAAAATATTCAGAAAGTGTATAAATAATAAAGATCTCTATTGAACTTACACACACACATACGCTAGAGCGTATGTTTATTATACACGTAACAACTGTCTATGTTATAAAATCTGTATGCTAAGGTCAATAACCTCGTACAAAGTCCGCTTTTTATATATTCACATAGTTCTAAAAGTTCACAAATTATTTTTATGAATGTTTTTTTTTCGTTACGAGAAATATAAAATATAATATCGGTTTAGAATGCACCTATTGTATTTAAAAGCGCCAATGTTTATGTTTATAAAAACGATAACATTATGTCTAAGTTTTGTTATGGCAAGGGTTCGATAACCTGATACGAAAGTCAGCCTGAATTTTAAAAGCTGATATATTAAAAAATATGTAACATGTATGCTCTGCGGTCATTTAACCTCCTATATTTATTTAAAAAATTGTATCGAACGTACGTAACGATCGATAACTGAACGAAACTTAAAGTGAGATGCACAATAACAAAACTATTCTTTTTGTTATCGTGAGTTAACTTTAATTATATCGTCGTTTATAATATGCACAGTGCACAGTGGTGTGACAAAAAATTTTTTAGTATCTTCGTAATTTTCTGCCTTGCTTATGAGAGGGAATTTGGGAAAATATTTTGCGTATATATTCTATATAATTGAATGTTCTTTTTTAGAAGAAGTACTGATGTGAGTTTTTTAAGATAATTTTATCTTTAATACTTATCAGAACAGGCTTATTAGACCCTGCACTTTGCCAAACTTGTAAAACAACAGATTATTTCGACTTGCAGTTGCAGTAACAGAAGGTTGAATTTCATTGTTAATTGTACCTCTCTTGAGAGTTCTAGTTTTTAAGCATTTATTCAATTTGAGATACATAGTCATAGAATGTTACGCGAAAAAAATACAAATAACAGTAATTAATTATTAATCACATTATTCACTTGAAATACAGTTGGACACTAAAATAAAGATCTCAGTATTTCATCCACCTGATGAAGTCATTGTATGGCGAAACAATATTGTAGTGAATTTACAATAAAAATTTTTTGAAACTAAAAGTTTAGTACTTATTTCTTATCGTTATAAAAAATAATAAACGCCCACTAATTCTATTATTTTGAGTTTGATTATTTACCTAATTTCAAAACTATGAACCTACTTATGAAAAACAAACTTGCCCCAAGTCATGCGTGGATGATGCACAGGTGAGGGGAGAGAATACTAAAAAATCTAGAGTAAGGAGTACGAGAGAGAAAAAAGTTTAGGAACCGCTGATTTAGAGACCAATACGTGATAAATATATACCTTTTAATTAGTTATAATGATACTTTTCTCTGTCATATTTTTTTTCCTTTTCTAATTAAGTAGATATTTTGTTCACTTTTTAGTGGTAAACTAGTTTTAGTAGTAAACTAAATGAAAACATGAAAAATCACATGTAAAGAAAGGAGGTATACAGGAAGAATGTATTAACTATATAATTTCATATTACATTTAACTATTAATTAATTTTAAATCTACTGCCTATGATAGAGCAATTATAATCATATTATTTCTACACCAAATATATTACTACAAATTCAATTAGTTAATTATAAATTAACTTATAAAATCATGTTGTCGGTATGTCTAATTTAATATATGATAATGTGTGTATTTCAAGGTTTAGCTCCTGTGGCTGGAATGTGCACGCTGACAAGTAGCTGTACCGTGAATGAAGGAAGACATTTCGAAAGTGTTTATGTCGTCGCTCACGAAATTGGACACAAGTAAGTTAATAACATGCAAACTGAACGGTCCAAAAAATTTACAGATATAATAATTAGTAAATTACGCTTAATAGTTTGCATGTTATCTTTAGAAATTGCCATAATTAAATGTAATAATTTCATGTTACATATCGTCTTTTCAAAACGCGTTTTAACATATTTGGCTTTCGATTCAGTGAAATACTTATATATTCTGTAAGTTAATAAAATATAAATAACACGCTAATTAGTGTAATCATAATTATAAGATAATAAGTGTTATCACACGACACATAGTGCCATTGCATATTTAAATCTCTCAGTATCACAAGCAGGATTGTCGCGCTGTTAGGACAAAATCTCCCATTAGACTTATAATTTTCTCACTTTTTCCTATTTACATTTGAACTGGCTACAAATTTATTTTTAGGTAAATTAAATAAGAAGGATTACAGTTTGTTGAGCAATTTATGCCTTCTCTTAGCCACGGTTTTATAAATATTACCTACCTATTATTCCTACCTTCTAAAGTTGACGCGTACATACATTAATTACCACTTTCAAATAATTAAATACTACTAATGTGACCAGAATCACCTCTGTGTAATACAAAAAAAATGGAAAGGAAATTTACGTATACCTCAAAACTAAAGTACAACTAAATATTTTAATTTCTTTCATTGCATGCGCGTAATAGAATTCCGTTTAAAAACATTTTAAATAAAATTTGTTTTACTTTGAATTCTCTATTTTCAATATTTTCCTATTATGGAATGAAAGATCTGTCGACGACGCTTTCTCAATTAACTAGATTGAATTTATAATGTGTTAATTTGTTATTCAATTAAAATAATACATATTTTACGAAAATGTCAAATATATAAACACTAGGATTATGCCAAAAAATGCATATCGATGTGTATCAAATATTTGTGAAAAATTAGAAACATATCTGTATCTGTATCATGAACATATACAACGTATTTAACCAATGATCACAAAATAATAACATGCAAAAGGTGCAAGTATAAAAAATAATATAAGTAAAGCTGAAAAAAAAAATCACAAGGCAAAGTTTGGTTTTGGACACACAGTACCACAACCATTTCTCCACTTTCCCTTGTATCAATAAGTAAATTCGGAACCAAACCATTGTTGCTTAATCCAATAGAATTAAATTGGATTAAGCAATAATGGTTTGGTACTACAAACTGAAGCTTAAATCTAATTTTTACCTGTTTATCCTTTCCAAGGCCAAATGTCAATCTTTTTTCAAATTGTAACCTTTTGTTTTTTAATAATTTCATAGTTTTTTTCCGAATTCAGTGATCGATATTTCTGATTTACTTTAGGGTAATAAAAATAATAATAACTAAGATTGAAACAGCCGTAGTTTTTAGAAACACTGTTTCAATACGAAAACAAAAATCTTTTCAATAACTAAATCTAAACAACAGATAACGTTTAATAACTGAACAACTAAATAAAGACATGACAAATTAACAAAAATGTTCAAATTGGGCATCGTTTCTTTCAAGACATTCTATCACACTTTGTGTAGCATCAATTAGAATTTCTGCTGGCGTTTCCCGACAAGCGTTGGCTATTCTGTCTCTCAAAATTTCGGCCGTTTCTGGACGAGTAACATAAACAGTGTCTTGAATGTATCCCCAAAAGAAAAAATCCAAAGGTGTTATGTCACAAGACCGGGCGGGCCATGGTACAGGTCCGTAAGTTTCTATCTATTTCTATGTATTTAAATAATCTCTAATCATAAAAGCGTTATGTGGTGTAGCTCCATCTTGTTGAAAGAATAGTTCATTCCTTTCAATTAATGGCAAGTTATCTAATATTTCTTGTAAATCTTCATTCAAAATTTGGAGATATTTTTCTTGGTTGAGATTTCCGTCAATGAAAATTGGTCCTATTATCCTGCCACCTAGTATCCCACGCCAAACGTTCACAGAAAACCTTATTTGAGGATTTTGTTCAATGACGATATGTGGATTTTCTACACTCCAGCACTGGTGATTAAAACGATCAAAATGTCTTTTGTTTGTAAATTTACATTCGTCAGTCCGCAATATTTTTGTATAAAACAACAAATCTCGCCTTAATTCGTTTAAAAAGAAATTACAAAAATTTATCCGACACTGTGGATCGTTTTCTTGGATTGTGTGAATTTTTCGCGATACGAATGGCTTGCATTTATTCTTCTTTAAAATGGCATGTATGCTTCCGATTGAAGCATTCAAACTCTCAGAAATTTGTCTCACTGACGTCCAGCGATTTTCTTCAAGGCTCAGTAAAACAGTCACCTCAATATTTTCGTCTTAATATGTATGATTTTGGCTTTTTGGTTTTTTTAAATTTCCATATTGACGTAAGTTGGATTCCAAACGAACAAACTCGCGACGACTTGGGACCCGTCTATTGGGAAAACGTTCTTGATACAGATGCAATATTTGTCCACTGTTTTTATTACTCTCAAAATAAACTTGCAGCATGTCCACAAGTTCACTAATATTGATTTTTGTTCCAAAAAATAGTTAAACAAACTAAAACTGACGTATATAATTTTTGACACTTACTTTTCATAGCCAGCGCTATGTCTCAGTAGTTTTTCAAAGCCTATTGCGAATAAACCCAAGTATTATTTAAAAACTACGGCTGTGTCAATCTTAGTTATTTTTTTTTTATTACCCTAAAGTAAATCAGAAATATCGATTGTGAAACATCACTGAATTGAGATAAAAAATCTCTATAAAATTATCAAAAAAAATAAAGTTACAATTTGATAAAAAAATAACATTTGACCTTGGAAAGGATAAACAGGTAAAAATTAGATGTAAGCTTCAGTTTGTAGTGCTTTTTAAGCCTTTTAATTTGACGTATCACTTTTTACAATCCGACTCCAAATAAGTGCGCGTTGGAGCTGGGCGTTTTTGCGTGAACCCCTGTATATATATATATATATAAATATATAAATATATATATATATATATATAAATATATATATATATATATATAAATATATATATATATATATATATATATATATATATTGATATGTTATATATTTGGTGTATAATGTGGTGTATTAAAAATATGCCACCAAGTTATAATAAAATGAAATGTAATGAATTAAGTGATAAGGTATTTTAAAAATAATGTTGAATTCGCAGTGTAGTTCAAAATATGACCTAAAGATGTAGCTAAGTATTAAATTATACAGATGTCGCTTGACTAAATTACAAGACATAAATAAATGTAAATAAACAACTTGTACTTAACTTAATAGGCCTCTTCCAGGTGCAAATTCTTATTGTTAATACATTATATGTATTTATGTATGAACGCCGGCTAACTGAAGCGGTGAGAAAGAAATTATAATTTCATAATAAAACTGCGGATTCGGTACCTAGTATAATATAAATTTGTGTGAATAAACAAGTTGTTATATATCGAATGATTCTGGATGAATAAAATGATAAATAAAACAAGAGAGTGAAGAGCATAAATAAAAGGTTTAATTGATAATATTGATAATATACTTATTCAGAAGGTAAGTGTAAACATAAATATGATGCATTAACCTATAAATAGTCACGTGATCAAGTAAACTTATAAATGTTAGGTTAATTAGATGAAATGAGATAATGCAACAAAATTTACTAAAATTACTTTAATTAAAACGCAAGGGAACTGTATTTTTCCGATATTAAGGTAGACTTATCAGTAAATTAAATGTTTTGCATAAAAATAATAATATCAACGATTGTGTTTAAAAACTTAATAAAAATAATTTCAATGTTATAGGATATAGATATAAATAAAGTACTCAAGTTTGTTGAATGTGGATACTGGATAATTCGGAAGGTTTTCGGATCCTTTTTCCTCGGGATTAAGGTTCTGGTAATGGTGTTATGCAGGTAGCGTCCCTCGGGATAGGAATTTCGTTTACAAACTACCAGGAAGGAGTTAGGTTGCGGAATTTGTGTCAATCGCGGCTTTGTAGGTTGGTGATACGTAGGATATATCTTTGGGTATGATATTTATACTTTTATTAATAATTTTTCACTAAGTTCTTCGGACACTTTTTAGAATATGTCGACGCGTGCAAATTATTTTAACCAACGACGCTAACTCTCGTTTGTTTTATATCCAGGCTTCTTATTCGTGATTCTTGTTTGTACTTTATAATTTAATATTAAATAATTATAAATGGAGTAATTTACTAAAACAAATCGTTTGGATATTTTACAAAAATAATAAATTTAATTTTGTGATACAAAAAATTATCTTTGGAATGTACAGTCTTTAGCTAGATACCTGAACCACAGTTTAAAGATATAGCAGTTGGGACACTTAACGTATTTATGAATGAAAATTTTCAGCCAATATCGGTAACCTTGGTATACTGCGACCGAACCACGCGCAGACAGAATGGCGCGATATATAAATCCTTTACACTTTTTTAAATATCCATATTTATATTTTAATTGACCAAATATTCTAAATACAAACTCAGTACATTCTCATTAAACAAATTAGTAACGAAATAATGTATTTGGCGACTATAAACAAATAAAACCACATTGTTGTTTACTATTCAACGAATTTTAAAAATAAAACTTAGTAATTTTATTATTCAATTACTGCTTAATACAGAAGACTAAAAACAATAATTATGCACATTAGTATATTTGAAGAAATAATCTCTTTAAATTATCTATAATTAACTATAATGGATCACAATTTTAAGGATTTTGCGAAAATAGCATGCAAACAATTTTTCTAGATCGCCAACATCAAATGTTATTATCCTGAATAGAACAAGTATAAATGACGGCAAATTTGTAATTTTTTATTATTCTAATTCATCATAATAATCCTACAATTACTATGATATAAGAATAATTTATTCCAGATTAACAAAATTTTTAATATATGACAATTATTGTCGTTACACAAATACAGATAATTTTGGCGGTAGGAACTTGTCAGTTAGTTTGTCAAATATTTCCCTTGATGAATCCACCACTAGAAGAGGTTGGGCTGCACTTTTGTTTAGCTTGTTTTCGAGATAGTTATTTCTTTTTTTTTTAATTTTTACTCTTCGTTTTAATTTTTCACATTCAAGCGCCTATTCTTTTGTTGCTATTGGGGTTTGAGTGCTGACGGGCGACGACATGGTTCTAGAGAGACCCCATTGAATGCTTTCATCTAATGTGTCTACAACAAATAGCATAAATTAGAAACATTTGCCAACGATGTATTCCACTATAACAAAACATGTTTTATCAAAATAAGCACATATTCTTGGTAATTAGATGTTATCGTAATACGCTAGTAAAAAAAGGAAACTATGGGCATAAATAAAATTTTGCTTACAATTATGGCAATTTCCTTCTTCCGAAGTCCCAAATTCATATTTTTCATAAGTAGATGGAGACAGGGTTTTGTTTGTTTCTAGAAAACAGATTTTAAATGTACTATTAATTATGTAAACAATTTAGTATATTGAGAGAAACTTATTTTATTAATGTACTTAAAAATACGTAATGGAACTTAAACTCATGTTGCTAGGAACTATACTTTAATAGAATAAAACGACATATTCCATGGTTAACATACCTGTTACACATGTTTCATGAGTAAACGTAATAGAGCTGCTACTAATATTTTCTTCTGATCTACCGCAGAGTGGCTGTAATAAAATTTTTTTGATTAATGTACTATTTTTCAATAACCATTAACATTACAAACCTCTTTCAAATAATGTGGGGATTGCGGGAAGACCATTTTGCAACCAATTCTTACATCTACAATAAAATATGATTCAACAATGTTCTATTCGAAATTTGTTATACCTATGTAAGTAAACATACCGTGTCAAATCCTTTGGAAATCTAAAAAAACTAATGCCGTAATTATCTCTTCCATTATTTTTGCATCCAGCAGTAGAACAGCGACTGTAGTTACTCATGTTTACTAATAAAACAAAAGTAAATTCCACAGAAAGTCTCTGAAAACAATACGCGATACTAAAAAATATATTGTGTACAGCATACATTACGGAAAACTTACGGTTCCTTGTAATTTTCAATGATATACACAAGACCAAATACGAAACCCAATTCACTCTTTACGAATTTATATGTGATAATGTTATTTCGCACAACGTTAAGTTCACTAGGTTAACTAGACGAAACCAGACATCATAGACATGTTTACAATTTTCCCAATTTTTACTACAAGCTGCGCGGTAGTAGTTCTAATTTTAGAACCACGCGCATGCCAATTTTGGCTGAATATTCTATATACTAGTGTCCCAACTGCTATATCTTTAAACTGTGCCTGTACTTAATTGGGATTTTTCCCGCCGTAAACAATTCAAATAGGTACAGCTATATCCAAAGTATATGTCTATAAAATATTCAATCAATCAAGTTAAAAATCTTCGATAATACAATATTATTAATAAAAATGACTAAAGCAAATGACTAAAAGAAATAAATAAAGTTCATGATACAAATTTAAGCAATTAAAAACGCGAAATTAACTTTATTGATATGGCATGTGAAATATACAGCTCCAACAAAATCTTATCTTCTAAATTATTGTAAACACTTTAGTATTGTCCTGTATTTTTGTTCCAGGGCCTCTTATGTAAATGGGTATGCCCCACCACAATATATATATAATATTTTCGTGACCTTGGTATGATATGGTAAACTTAATAAGTCGGCGATTAAAGGTCTGGTTTATTACTTCAAAGTATATATATTTAAAACAACCCTACATGTTTCGGCATTTATATTTTTTATTTCCTTGACAAAGGCATCATTGCCGAAACATGTAGGGTTGTTTTAAATATATATACTTTGAAGTAATAAACCAGACCTTTAATCGCCGACTTATTAAGTTTACTATATATATATATATATATATATATATAAATGTGTGTGTGTGTGTGTATATATATATATATATATATATATATACAAGGTCTCACACTTCCCAACAATTATGTGTTGATTTCGCTTGATGTTATATCGCTTTTTACGAATATACCTTTACAACTAATGACAGATGTCATAACTAGTAAGTGGCACATAATCGATCCACACACTGACTTATCTAAATCAAATTTTTTGTCGTTAATCTCTTTTATATTTAACAACACATATTTTTCGTTTAATGGGAAATTCTATAGTCAAATATTTGGAACTCCTATGGGTTCGCCCATCAGTCCAATTTTAGCTCAGATAGTTATGGATCAGTTGTTGGAGAGTGTGATAGCTAAGTTACCATTTCCATTACCGTTCTTGTACAAGTATGTTGATGACATTGTTTGCTCTGTTCCACAAGAAAAAATAGATCTAACATTAAAAATTTTTAATAGCTACAACAAACACTTACAATTTACTGTGGAAAAAGAAAATAACAATAGCGTGCCCTTCTTGGACGTTTTAGTAATTCGTGACGTTAATAATTGTATCATTTTGAATTGGTATAGAAAACCAACTTCATCTGATCGGTTCATTAATTATCACTCTCATCATCCTCTCAATCAGAAGTATAAAACACCATTATAGGTATGAGAAACCGAATATCACATATTTGTCATGAAACCTTTTTAAATGACAATCTTAAAGAACTTTTCAACATCTTTGTCAACAATGGCTATCCTAAGCATATACTAAACAAATTGATATTTAGCTCAAACTTTTTTGATGGCCCTACTGAGGACATTCCTGCAGACAGTGTGATTTACAAAAAAATCCCATACATTGGCGGTCTTACTCATACAATTGTATCACATTTTAAACAATTTAATAACATTAAAATTGCTAAATACAACACCCATACCTTGAAGAAGTTGTATAGTAAGATAAAAGACATAACACCTTTCTTTTTAAATAGTCATGTTGTCTACAGGATAGCATGTTCGGATTGTTGTGGCATTTATATAGGTCAGACATCACAGTGGCTAAAACAGCGCATTACTCAACATAAAAGTGATGTCCGTATTGGTAAGAGATCTTGTGCATTGGTGGACCATGCACTTGATCGTGACCATACTTTCAATTTTGTTGACGTTAAAATCTTAGACGTTGAAAATAACCATAAAAAAAGAACTTTTTTAGAAATGGTCCACATCAACAGAGACACAAATAACATAAATTATAGATCTGATACTAATGGTCTTAGTATAATTTATTTTAATATACTGGGTTTGACTGTTAGTTGACGATCTTAAATCGTTTTGTTATTTGTTCCATATGTTGTTTTAATTTATATTGCATTATATTTTTTTTTTATTTTTCATATTTTAACTTTTCATATATATGTTTTTTAAAAGTTCTTAAGGCTTGTTTCTATAGTTACTTTATTTTTTATATCTAATCATTTTTATATTTTGTACGTCAATTTTATTATTTTTTTTTACTCTACATTTTGTAAGTATTTTTACTACTGTTTTATACTCTTATTTATTTTTTGTTATTTTTCTCATTAATCTTGTAGTTACACCAGAAGAAGCGACAAAGTCTGTCGCGAAATATAGGGTAATTTAATAAAGGAGTTTTTTAATTGACCGCTTACCCGAATTTTAATTAATTTTTGATTATATATATATATATATACAGTCACAATTAACTAAAGAAAACAGTTCCAATCTGCTGCTCATCATAAATGTCTAGGCGCAGATTTTTTTTTAAATGAAGCTGGCGACAACTCTTTGGTGCCCAAGGATATCATGTTATATAGTTTGTATACCATGTACAAAAATTAGCGTTGAAATAAAGTATTATGCAGCGGCGGTGTTATTAGTCCGCGTGATCTTATATTAATGTTGTGTACAACCGTGTGAAATGAAATTGTATTATAAAGGTATGCGGGAATTCTGCTGGTTATTATAGAATGATAAATACACATTGCTTTAAGTAACATTTGATTATTTATGATCAACCATTTGCAGTAAGCCAGGATATGGGAAATATGATCGTATTTTCTGATATTGTACACGTACCTGAGACATGCATTCTGCACCCTCTGTATACTTCTCCGATCCATAGCGTCAATGGACGGACCATACACGGCAGAGCAGTACGTAAAAGTAGATAGAACTAGCGAATTGCATAGCATAAGTTTTACACATGTTGTCTATACCTAAACGTATTGTCCATCACTACGCCAAGACTTTTACACACTGTTACAACAGGTATAGTTTCGCTGCCTATGTGAAATGTATGATCACTTATTAAACCACCACGACTGTTGACTACTAAAGAATAAAACCGTTGATTTGGAAGAATTTATTTGCAATGAATGTTGTAAACAACTATTATTAATGGCATCCAAATCATTTTGAATAGCGTTTAACGCTTCTATATAAGTTTCCCTCGGAAACGAATAATAAAGGTGCGCATCATCCGCATACATATGAATTGTACAGGTCTGAACGGATTCCTATAAGGCGCAAATAGGTAGAACAGAGAATAGGGACCAGAATTGATCCCTGAGGAACCCCAGAGTACAACTCAAGCCTATCAAAAACAACGTCTCTCATTTTACCGATTGTGATCTTTTATGCAAAAAACTATTCATCAAATCAATAACACAATCAGAAAGACCACTATAGTGAAAAATGTCAGCCAGCAATATATGATTCACAATATCAAAAGCCCTGGTGAAATCCAAAAGTATCAACACCGAGCCATACTCACTGTCGCATGCAGACAATATGTCGTCGGAGACCTTTAGTAATGCTGATTCACAGCTATGCCCCGACCGGAAACCTGATTGATAAGTAGGCAAGTTATTAAAGTTATTAATTTGTGCAGTTAACTATATGTATATCAATTTCTCAATTATTTTTGATAGAACTGAAAGTAAACATATAGGTCTTAAATATGACAAAAGCTGCGGATTAGATTGCTTGGGCAGCGGCATAACTAGTGCCTGCTTCCATGCCTCAGGAACGATGTTTTCCACAAGGCAGCAATTCATAAGATGTACGAGATACTTTAAAATAAAAAAACTGGAAAGCCTTTTCATATTAATGGTTAAACCATCACTTCCGCACGACGACGAAGAGATACCGGATATAATGCCTGAAATTATAACATTTTTGTATGGTAAGGTCAATAACTTCGTACAATACCAGTTGATTATACATTCTAAAAATTTCATGTGTATTGAATGTTTTTTTTGTTACGAAAAGTAATAAATATATAGATTTAGAATGCCCCTACTGAATTTAGAAGCTGCATTGTTTATGTTCGTAAAACAAAGAATAGAATTGTTAGACGGTTATCGATGTTATATATGGGTGTAATTAAAGTACGTTGTGTCGATACTTTTCAGCCAACTTGTCTGCCATACACTTTTATTGGTCTTTGCCGTAAATTAAATAATTAAGTAGTGCTAATTATAGAAGTTAAAAAAGCTAACTGCTTAACAAGTTGCAGGAGTTGTGGTTTCAAAGAGTTGTTATCATATTGTAATTTATTTTCATTTAACCAACCTTGGATGATATCAATCTTTTTCCACATAGAAGTTGGTATACTTTTTTCACTAACGCTATGGTAAGGTGCATTGTGCATGATGATCAGAAATGGCTGCTCTAGATTTTTAAGTAGCCGTTCTTCAAATCATAACAGAAGGTTTACTTGAGTTCATTTCCTCATGATAGCCTAGATTACTCTAGATCATTTACTTTTGATGAAAATGTAAGCGATGCTTTAGGTATAAATCCTTTTCTATTACCAGCATGAACAATATACCTAGAAATCATAATATATTAGCTGCTATACATTTGTAATATAAATCGTTCACGAACCTCTGCCCATCAACTTTAGTCCTTTGAATATTCTGATCTTGCCATGATCTACCTATAGTGCCATTTTGGAAAATCCATCTTTCATCTACAAAAACAGGCTTCCACAAATAATCACACTTTTATTTTTAATGTAACCCACCAGAAAATCTACTCGACCAAGAATAATATGAGATTGTTCCATTAGTGCTCTGCGAGGATCATCTTCTTCCGACGAAAGCCAATGTTACGTAAAATTATTGATAAAGATGTTCTACCACCATTATATATGCTTCTCTCTTGTAGGGTGCCATGCAAGGTGTTAAGCGTAACATGTTGTTCTGAAGGATATACATATGCTGTGATTATGATATAATGAGATACAAAAAATGGAACTTACTATTTCAATACATATTATATATTGTATTCCGAATAGCCATTTGATTAAAATCATCAGTATTAGTGACTGCTTTCTTACGATCCCGTATTTTTTGGGCCTGCTCAAGGGTCTGTCTTCCTTGACATCGATATAGCCAAAACAGTACTAGAATGAAGTAGCAATGCATCAGCAGTCACCGTGAATATATTAATTTTTTTCAAAACAAATGTTCTTTTTAATGCATATTTTTTTACCTTGGACCACCATTATCACGTTCTTTCTCAAAATAGTAAATCAAAGGAGCAGCAAGCTTCTTTGATTGTGAATTCAGACATTTCTGCATTCCGAGGTTAGATCTCTTCGACACAGACTTTTTACCAGATAAGCGGAAGATTACCGATTACTATCGCGATGTGAGTGTTGTTTTGAAAAAAAAACAGTTAAGAATGATATAAAAGCACAAAGTTTTTAATAAATAAGGGAATAAGTGCACAGTAATAAGTAATAATCAGAAAACCGGTAGCAATTAATTCAAACGAATTCAAATGTCAATTGTCAAAAATGTCAACAGCGATTTTTATGTTGCAAATGTGCATTTTGGAGGAGGTAATATGCAAATACATTTGATTTTTAATAATGACATTATCGCCTAATGTAGATGATGAAATTCGATATTATGATGCCTTCCTGAATCCTCTTAATTTGGTAAATTTCGTAACTTAGAGTGAACGGAGTATATGTTGAATATTATAACTTATAAGTTATAAGTTACTGGAATTAATTAAATAATATAGAAAATATTATTAATTTTGTATCATTCGATATGCAAACTTCAGCTACTCATAATACAGCAGACTGTATCTTAGGTTGTGGTTCATATACTATCGTGAGCAAAAAAATCGGGACAATGCCAAATCTTTATATCAATTTCTTTTATTTTTTCGAGTTGTAATTTTGACGATATTTGATTAATTTTCAAACTCTACGTCAAATTATTTATCATAGTCGCTAATTCAAAATTTAAAATGCCGCATCTTTAGAAAACTGGTAAAGCCAGACTTGTTTCTAGTTTGAAAAATGGGAAATCATTAAGAACTATGTCGGTTCAATTTAATATTATATATATATATATATATATATATATATATATAATGGAGGGAAGAAAGTATTTAAATCGAAAAATGGGTTCCGGACATACCAAAATTTCGAATTCGCAGGAAGACGAAACATTAGTTACTGAGATTAGGCACAATCCTTTCAAAACATTAAAGGAAGCTATAAGAACTACATTTCCTGTCTCATCTTGTAACACAATGGTTACAAGAGAATGAAATTTAAACTTGAGATTTCCCGCCCTACAGCCCTAATCTAAATCTCATTGAAAATGTATGGGGATTAATAAGATAGAGCTGCTACCCAGGAAGAATTTTGGGGAGGTTGTTCAAAATGCTTGTCATCAAATTCCTGTAAATGTTGTACAAAATATGATCGAGTCAATGTCTACAAGATTAAATGCGGTTATAAATAAAGTAATAACGATGGAATACCGAAACACTAATTGTTTTATTTATATTCTTTTTCTATCGTTTTTAGTAATTTTTATTTATGTATATTTTAAAAATGTTTAATAAATGTCAGTGAAACACACATTTTTGACAATTCCTGACATACGATTATGAGTAAAGATAGCAACTTAAGTAGTCACAATTTAAACCCACGCAGAAACAGTGTCCAGTTTTTTTGGCTCACGAGAGTATTGATACTGACATTTAAAAAGTAACTATTAGAGAACATTCAATGAAAGAAATAAAGAAGTTCATTGTACGTCAACCTATACGTATACTTTAATTTCTAAATAGTTTCGTTTTCACAAATTTTTGTATTTAACAAAGGTCTTGTTAGTAACTAAATTTTATACCACTACTACTATACGAGCCCTAACAACATAATGTTCGGACGATAGAAATTTTTAAGGTTAATTTTTTTTTTGTAAATACTGAAACTTGTTATTGAAACCTTATAGCACCGCATGAAAAGTTACTTTAGGAATAATCATCAAAAAACAATAAGTGAATTAAAGACAAAACTCTCAGAAATTTGGGAATCCTTTATACCAGATTATTGCAGGTTGCTTGTAGAATCCATGCCACCAGAGTAAAAGCTGTTATAAAGGCCAAAGGTGATGTGACTTCGTTTTAAGTCATGTAATAAATGATCTTGAGTTTTAGTAAAATCTATTCTTTTGATAAATATATTCTTTCATTGTGTGCCAAAGCTAAATATTTGAATATTAAATAAAATTACAAACTTTCAAATATATAATCATATATAGGTATATATAAAATATTTCTAAAAATTGATATCGTTCGAACACATAGTTATTAGGGCTCGTACTATGCATGCTTCAATTCAATTTTATTTAGAGTAGCCTTTGATTTCAATATAAATTCGGGAACACTGTGGAACAGTAAAGTTTTTCGAAAGTCTAATTTTGACGACTGTTATCTGACAGATTACAATTTAGTTGTGTTACAACTTAATCTAATTTCTTGTGAAATGTTTTAAATAAAAGACATTTATTTACAGAAATGCGTTTATTTTGAAAATACTACGTTAAAGAAGATGCTCGAAATGTTGCCCTCTTGTCTCGATACACACACGAACTCTGCATTTCATGTTTCCAAATGCGTTTGTCAAATGTGGGATTATATTATCACAAATACCATGGCAATGTTCTTCAATTGTATGTTGCGGAGTTCTAAAAATCGTAATCTTCATGTGCGGAAACGTGGAGTATTCCAGAATGGTGAGATCTGGAGACCTTGGAGGAAAATTGACTCTTCGATTGCAAAGAACTCTTCTAAACAAGCACGTGTTTGTTGAGCCGTATGTGGTGGAACATTGACTTGTTGGAAAAATCCTTCTGTAATTTCATCGTCATGTATAGCAAACGCCAATTAAGTTGGCGCGAGGAGGGGTAAGTTCGCGCAGGATTAAAAGTAGTGGGGAGGTTTGTATTTGGTTTTACATCAAATGTCAGATAATTCTAACCTCTGAGCGTGTATCACCTTATGATCCCCTTGCAAAGACAATATGTTCCGTCAAACGTTAATGACAAATGTATTCTGACAATTACTTGAGTAGTGGGGTAGACGTTTTTAAAAACGGCTTCTGCGCACCCCCTCCGCAAGCGTAACTGATTAATAAAGTGTTCTAATAAGTCATTTCGGTATCCTTCAGCATTTATTGTTGGTCCAAAGACTGGCCTCGTTGATACTCCCAGCCAAACACCAATTTTTTGCGTATGTAATGGTGTTTCCACAAATTCATGAGGATTTTCTGCCGATCATATTCTCATATTTTGTTTGTTTAAGTATCCCGAAAGATGAAATCAGGCCTCATCAGTAAAGAAACATTTATTAAGAACATCATCATTATTCAAGTTACTCAAGAATCATTGGCAGTACTCGGTTCTTCTATCACCACCAACGGGACCGAGTTCATGAACACCTTGAATTTTATATGGATATAATTTTAAATCTTTTTTAAGATTAGTATGACATGGTCCAACTGATAACTGAACTTCTTGCGACAGTTTCGCAATTCATTTTTTTAGTGAGTTTTCTATTCGATGTCGAAAATCTTCAATGCAATCAGCAGTTCTGTTTTTAGGTACTCCGCTCCCGGATTTACGGAATACTGTGCACGTTTCACGAAATATGTCAACACAACCGTGAATTTAACTAGTCAGTTGTTCATACGTGATTGCAAGGGATTAGGGAACTGTTGTCAAAAATAAAAACCTTGTGTTATATTTCTAACATGATAGTAAGTAATCTATTGATAAAATTTTTAAATTTTTAAACTTTTAAATAAATTGCCTTAACTATGACAGTTGTCAAAATTTGATTTTCGAAAAACCTTACTGTTCCAGTGTTCCCAAAATTATATTGAAATTATAAGCTACTCTAAACGAAAATTGAATTCAAGGCATGGTAGTTAACCCAACTAGAGAAGTACATATTACGTCACTTGTAGCTGCGCTAAGAAAAGTTGCCAATGGCGTAGATATTTTGAATGGTTTAAGACATTTTATGTTGTGGAAAAATAAAACAAAGTTTGAGACATTTTACGTAGAGGAAAAATTAAACTATGTTTAATGTTATAAAAGTGTGAAAGACAACACTTATTTGTTTAATGTCAACATTATGATAAACTATTTATTATTACGGCGCAAATACAGCTTGGCACGCTACTTATATCGGGCTACCCTTTGCCGCACAATAATTGAACTCATACTTTAAATATATATTTTTTTAATTTAATAAAAGTTTAGGCATGAGACATGATGGACCTATGGCCGATAATGATTGCGATCCAACCAGTTACATTATGTCTCCTACATTGGGCAGTGGCAAGATCACATGGTCCTCCTGCAGTCGTAGATATCTTGAAAAATTCTTAGAGTAAGTTAATCACATATTTTTTTTTTTTAAATAACATGTTTTCTTTTCTAAGAACCGGACAATCAAGGTGCTTACTGGATCATGGGAGCTCTGCAGGACAATTAGATCATAGCGCTGAAGGGGACTTACCAGGAGAACGTTTCGATGCTAATCAGCAGTGTACGTTATAGTTGTAGTGTATAAGTATATTTGACTATAATATTCTGTCTACCCTGCAGGTATGTTAAAATACGGAGGAGGAAGTCGTCACTCTTCGCAGCAACCTCTAGATGATGTTTGCCGCGATCTGCATTGCGAAAGAGAGAGGTAAATACAATTAATTACATAAACTTAATAATTTAATTCAATTGAAGCTAATTTAATTTCTTCTAAAATTTCTTCTCGTAAAATGCTTTTTTTCATTTTCATAACATCTTGTAAGTTTTTTAATCTATACATTATGTCACCAATTTATATTTTGCTATAGAATTATAAGAATTTGTCATTTGGAAGTGCGTTTCTCAACTAATTTTAAATCATTCTAGTTTTCGAAACATGGCGGTATTGCTTAAAAAAACAAAAATAGTTAAGAAATCTTGACAAAAATTTTAGTTGTTCGAAATATTCCCCACAGAAGAAGTACAACGATTTTCACATTCAAGAAATGCACCAAATGACTTTTTATGTTGCTGATTGCAATGATGTTGTAATTGTTCGAATGCTTTCAACTGATGTAAAATAGTTTCCTTTCATTGCCAAATGCAGTAATAAATGTGGCTATAAACAATAATTGTACGGAATGAAATCTAATTGATTTGATAATTTGGAGGGGGAAAGAGGGGGTAAAAGATTTTATTTTTGGTCAAAGACCCACTTTAGAATTGACAAACAATAAGAAGCTCCATTATAATAATAATAATAGAGACCGAAGGTTTTACCTCAGCAATACGAGATCTGTAAGAGCTTATAAGTAATACTTACAAGAAACTATAGGAAATACATTATTAAAGACACAAACGTTCAGAGAGCTAGTTAGCTGCAATTTGCACCAAACCATAGACCATATTACTGCAGGATGCAAGGAACTAGCAGGAACAGAATATACCAGTGGACATAATAATGCACCTAAAATTATACACCACGCAATAGCACAAAAATACAACCTCATGGTTCTTGATGACGTAAAACGTGGGATCCTGCGCGGATGAAACTGCTTCGAACAATTTTGGTTATACTGACTCGCTTCTCCGAATATACGAAAGCCTAAACGAAGCAGTCTCATCCGTGCAGGAACCCACATTTTACGTCATGAACAGCCGCCATTGAACCGCATTATGATACAATCTACACTCTTATATAAATATACACTTATATCAATCCTTGAAAACCGGAAATACAGCCTGTATTCGCGTATCACAATACACACAGACAAACAAATTTCACCAAATAAACCAGACGTCGTACTTCAAGATAAAGTGGAACACATAATATATTTAATAGGCATAGCTGTACCAGAAGATAATAATATTAGCAGCAAACATTTAAACAAAATTGAAGAATAACGCGCCACTGAAGATAGAATTTCACCGTATATTGAAACAGAAAAACGTTCCTGTAAGTAATACCCTTCATTATATCAGTTAGCGGAATTACACTTCATCATGTGTGCGGTGATGCTAGTGGAATTAAAAATGATTGCTATGAATATCTACAGACCACCATCAGGAGATGTGGACTTCTTTTGCAGACCTTAAGACTATACTTCAGGAAGTTGACATCCTTAAATACAAATTGCTGATGAGTGGGGATTTTAATATAGATTTAACAATCAACTGCATGAATTCTAATAGATTGAAAGACATGCTGAAGTCATTCAATATGTAGCAATCTATTCACAAACCTACAAGAATTACAACTACTAGCTGAACAGGGGTTAACAACATTTTCACGAATATAATAAATTACGCGTCGGATGTTGAAATATCTTTATTATCTGATCATACGGCCCAGAGAATAAGCTTTACAGTTCCATGTCTTCAGACAAACAAACAAGAGAACAAAATAAAAAAGAGAACCTTTTCTCAAGGTGCACTTGATAACATACAAAAAAATTAGATAACGAAAACTGGCAAGAGGTGTTAAACACTAATGATATAAATATTAGCTACAACATTTTTCAAAAAATTTTAACAGCTGTAATAAATAGTGAAACACAAAAAAAAACGATCAAAATTAAACAAAATTGGCTTATCGAGGATATAAAAATTAACCGCATACAAAAAATAGATGTGCAGTGAACCGAATGAATAGTGCTATTCAACAACTGCGTGATGTACTTACAGATGTTGTAGACTATTTATATCGTCCGTCGTAATGACGTCCATTTCAGCCCGATGTGTCCGGTCTCTAGTAATGACACAAGAAAAATCCGGTATATGCGATAGAACGTCCCGATACAAATCCATGCTGATCGATAGAAACATAAAATCTAACGTAATTGTAAATGGTGCTATAAGTAACATGTTCATAAATTTTTGTAAAGTGCGGCAGAATAGATATTGGTCTATAATTGAATAAAAGAGTGATGTCGCTGTTCTTAAGTATAGTGAACGGGACTGCAGATACGTGTTACAAAACACGTATCTGCAGTCTTAGTCGTGTAACCATTACCAACTGCTTGCTTCTCGATCTATATTCAAGACGAATATAACGAATGTGGTCTAGTAAACGTCTCTGCATGCCAATTTATATTCAACATTAACATTGTACCATTTGAAATGAATTCTTTGTGGATGATCACCTTGGCGTCGTAGAAAACAATAAGCATTGCTTTGATTTCTTGCTTCTCCACACGATCTTTTTAGATTACCTTTATTTGTTACCCGCCATTCAGCACATTGACGCTGAGTTTCTGAATCGTATTGAAAATACTACGTCTTATCAGAAGTTTTCTTCTCTTCGAGCTCTTGCTGTCTTTGTAATAATAAATTCAATACAATTTTTGGTTATCTGTCAATCGATGTGGAACAAACTTTGAGTTTTTGATATTCTAAATTCAATTTCAATAATTTTAGATGTTTTCAACAGTTTCCTGTAATTGTGTATTTTGTCAATTTGTCATCCTGAACGTTTATCATCATCTACATCCTCTCCGCTTTCTCTGAATCATCCAATTCACTTGTTTTTGTGATAAACAATTATCTGCTTAAGCGATTTTTATTGTTAATGTTTAATGTTTATTAAGAATAGAAATAAAACTACGGTTTTAATCTTCACTTTTAATCATTACTCGTAAAACGACAACTGTTTCGCCAACACAGTGGCTTCCTCAGGTGTTTACATCTAAACAGTACGTTACAAACTAAATAAAAAATAAATAATGTATCTATAAAATCAAGAAGGATGGTATTTAAAATATTTTTAAAGAAATCTATGAATTACAAGTATTGTCGGTAGTGAAAGAATGTGGCGCATCTGGTCGGCCCTAACTGTATATTATAGGGTACTAAACGTGTTTACGCATAAATTTGTTTAATAACCTACATATACATTTGTATTATCGTCTAAACAGATTTTAAGTAAATAAATTTAATAAAGGCGTTATTTAAATCTAATTTATCATTTAATAAAATTTGTGACTGTTTTAATTTATTGATTTCTAAACTTTCCAGTAAATTTAATTTCTTGCCTTTATTTTCTAAATGCAGAATTTGAAAATCTTTATCGAAAGTGTGGTTTTCTTCTAATAGATGATTCGCAAAAGTAGAATCTTGTTTTTTATTTTTAAACGAAGAACAATGCTCGGCAATGCGTTTTTCAAACGATCTTCCTGTTTGACCGACATATATCTTACCGCATCCACACATTAACTTATAGACTCCGGATTTCTTATTTTCGTCTGTTTTATCTTTATTGTTTTTGATGTGCTTGGATAACTTATTATTAGTTTTGAAAACCGTTTTAATATTAAGTTTTTTTAAATCACTTGAAATATGCTTATTAGGTGTCCCAATGTACGTTTGTAATCTAAATTTTGAATTTTCTTTATCCTTTATTGCAGGGTATACCATAGAGATTGCTTTTTTGAAAAGTTTTTTTTTGTCAGCATATTTTCAATTAAAGTATCTGTGTAGCCGTTATTGATAGCCATTTGTTTGGCCACTGTGTTGGCGAAACAATTGTCGTTTTACGAGTAATGATTAAAAGTGAAGATTAAAACCGTAGTTTTATTTCTATTCTTAATTATGGATCTTCATCAAGTAAATGCCGAATCAATTCAATGATTAATGTTTATTCTTCATTATTTATTCATTTCTGAGCTTATCACTGACACTTATCTTAGCTTCTAGTGAACGCAATTCCTTGAACTTTTTACAGATTATTTAGGAAGATTGTAACTTCATAACTCAATCTCCCATGAAGAGATCACTAATTTCGTGAAAATAGAACCGATTAGTGAGATTATTTTCTGACCAGAAGGTGTATACATATAAAGTAATACCTAAACGTAATACGAAATGTACAAATATTCTAAACACTTTAAAACTGTATCCTTCGTTTAATTTCGTGACAGCTTATCAATGTATACCTGATTAAAATTCAAATGGAATATACAGGTGTCCTTGAAAGAAAACGGGAACGTACGAAAAATGGAAAGACAATTATATAGAATATGAATCCAAAAAATTGTGTGAATTACGACGTGAACCCGAAAATTTAAAATCCTCTGAAAATTGTATGTGCCGCCTATGAATTCAGAATGTCTATAAATAAAACCTCTATTGAAGTCACACACACATACGTTACAACGTATTCAGGTAACATTGTATGCTAAGAGTTTAATAACCGCAACATATTTACGTAGGGAAACCAGCTATTTAAAATTTATGCTTTTATTTTGTTTGCAATTGAATTATTAAAAATAAAGACGGCTCTGCGGGACATTTCACGTTCACAACGTTCGTAACTTGGTAACAATCTACCTGCTTCCCTTAATCATTGGAACACGTAAACGAATGTACACATGTAACGATCGAAACGCACTGAATGGGTGTCAAAAATTGTTTCACTACTTAACACTACCCCTACTCTTTGTAAGATGATGTTTGGAGAAACAAATATTTTATAAGTATCTTTGCCATTTTCTTTTTGGCGTCGGCGGGGAAATTTGTGGAAATATTTTGGATTCATATTCTATCTAATTACATCTTTCCCTTTTTCATTCATTGTTTTTTTCTTTCAAGGACACCCGGTATTTACAACCTTGCCTATCTTTTCAGATACACTTGGACATCTCATCCAGCTTTGGAAGGAACTTCGTGTGGTCATAATTTGGTAAGAATTGTTTTTACAAAAATTTACGTATTAAATTGATAGTGTGCATATGTAAATAGTGGTGCAGGGGTGGTAGATGTATTACAAAGACCGCCTCTATTAGTGCTTCATACCGTGAATCCCAGCAATCTTCGGCTAGACTAGAATCTATAAATGGCGGATGGAGTAAATGGAAGTCGTTCAATGATTGTGCCTCTGGATGTTTATATGGAGAAGAAGGTCGTCTGAGAACAGGCAGTGCAGGAATAATGGTTGCTGCCAGATTATGCAACAATCCAAGGTATAATCCGTACTTAAAAAAATTAGAGTCGCTCTACAAAACTCATCAAAAATCAGTATTTCTGAGATTATGATTTATGTATTCTGTAATTAAATATAAATTATAAATAATTGTGAATTTGGAGCTTTATAAATTATGCTTTTGAGTGCTTCTAAAGAGTTATAATACAAGGTCTGTCCTGAATTTACATAATGAAAGCACGCACAACCAGTGAATTTATATAAAATATTTTATTCAAACCTCATCAATATTAATATTTGGCAATTGTATCCTTCGCCTTAATTGCCTGGTTTGACTTATTTTCGAATAAATCATTATGTTAATTTTTCCCAATTGCAACGCATTTCATTTTCAATGATCGTAGTTTAGTTTTGTTTTCAATAGACGCCTACTTTTTAATGCCACTTCATATTTTCTTTTATTAAATTTGCGCATTTATTACAACGATTAATTCATAATTCTATGCCCCTAAACAAATAATCTTATGTTTTTCCTTTAAAATGTTGCATTGCGTCTGTTTGTAACTCAATATCGTCATGAAAATGACGTCTTATTTAAGTAAAGAGATCTTTTTTAAGTAAAAAAATTCATAAGAGTCCCTAGGTGCCATTTCAGAACCAGAAGGTGGATGTTCACGAATATTATCTCTGAATTTATGCAACAAACAAGCGTAATATATGCTGTGTACAGTTTAATTGTTATCTTTAAAGTCAAACAGTAAAATTCGCTTACCATGATCTTTCTTGTTGATTGAACAACTTTTGCCCTTTTAGGACGAAGCTAATCTGTTCGTTGCCATTCCATTGACTTCTTTTTGGATAGAGGATACACAATCTCTGTTTCATCTCTTGTGACAATGGGCTCCAAAATAGGTTTTGTGTAATCTCCATATATGTTCAAAAATGAAAGCACATATTCAATACGACGTTTACGTTAAGGAACAGAAAGGAGTCGTGTAGGCCAAATAGTCCTACAAAATTTGGCTAAAACTTCTTCTTATTACGCTTATGTTAGGCCATGGCCTGTTATTACAGTGTATTTTTTTGGGACGTCAACTGCTAGCTATCCTTTCACTTTTTTAGAGGTCTTCTTGCCGGTCGTCTTCGTGGTGGTTTTCCATCTCTTCTTTGATTTCATCATTTCGTATTCTATCTCTTAGTGTATTGCCTGTGATAGATCGTAATGTTCTCATTTTTGTTGTTTTCAGAATTCTTTTGGTTTCGGCGGTATCTACACTTGCTTCGACCGCGTACGTTAAAAGCGGTCTTACGCACGTTTCATAAATGCGGACTTTACTTTCTAAACTGGCGTTCTTGTTTCTCCACATCACATCCTTCAGACATCCCGAAACTTTTGCCGCTTTATTAACCTGTTTACTCCTTCTTTTATGTTACCGTAACCTGATATTCCTACGCCTAGGTATTCGATTCTGATTACTTGTTCTACACATTTGTCTTTAATTATTATTTTACATCTTGTCGGCTATCTTGCTGCTACAATACTTTTAGTTTTCTCTATTGATATTTTCATGTTGTAGCTTTCTGCAGTAATTGTAAATTCATGCACCATTCGTTGTACATCTTTCTTCGTTTTTTTCCAATGATTACTGCATCGTCTGCGTAGTATAGTATCTTTATCATATTGTTTCCCAACCGGTATCCTATTAATTCTATTTTAGCGTTTTTAATCATTTCGTCCATTATTAGGTTGAACAGGAGTGGGCTAAGATTATCCCTTTGCCCGATTCCCGATTAATGGTAACTTCCTCGGTTAATTCGTTATTGATTTTTATTCGTGTTGTATTGGCGGTGGTTATATCTCTAATAATGCATACAATATCCTCTGGTAGCCAGAGGCTAAAAGTTGTTTCAGATATTGCTGATAATTTCTTCACTTTCAAAAGGCGATTTCCTAATACCAATTCGTCAATAAATAAAATCTTTTCTGGTGTTACCACTTCTATTGGCCGACAAAAATGCTCATCTTCTTCAAGGAATTCTTGCCCCAAAGAGGAACATTTTGCCTACTTTTTACTGAAGAATATGAAGGGGATAAATCACCATAAACAGCGTCTAGACATTGTTTAATTTGATTAGCTGTATTCTCCTCCTTTGTTAAATATTTAATGACTGCGATTTCAATTTTTGCTAACTGAGACCTTTTCATGCACTAGTGAGGTTACCTGATTGCAAATTAATGCAGATAACTGTGTCTCGTAGAACTTTCCTATTTATGAAGTAGGCTTAGTGCATGTGCAACTATGACAACGTACTTTAAACACGTTTGAACATGTATAAGTCTATCAGGCAGCAGTACATATGGCTCTTACCTCTGCGTTGTCGATTTGTTTTGCAAAAAATATGCTTTTTATTTATAGCGACAAAAAGCATTTACTTTTCATTAGCCCAAATCTTCAGAATGAGCAGAGATCATGAATTTAGGCTTGATACAATTTACGTATAACTTGCAAAAATGCCCTAGTACTTTTTTGTAAAAAAAAGCTTATTAACCTAATAAAAATGAAACTGTCTTATGAAATATTATCACTAGAGATCAGCATTTAGGGGTACATGACGTCAGTGCCAGGGACGAAGAAAGGACATCATGAATCCCGATTTAATTTTTCTCGCGCGAATCAAAGTATGTATAGAGAAATAAGTCCTTACCAAGTAAGAGTGAATACATCGTCTCTAGAAGGAATATTGCAGGGTTTATAAAACATATCACACATCCTGACTGTTCACCGTTCATATCCAAAGTTCAAATGATAATAAACCATCAATCAAGTCCATTTAGACATATTTAAAACTGCTTCAAATTTTCTATATTATCAGCAGCAGCTCCAAGTTTGGAAAGGAATTGACGATCATATACAATATTCATGGCGTTAGTTATAGAATACTTTGAGTTGGTCGAAGTAACCTCTAGATGGCGGGCGGGTGCAGGTATTTTGGAATAATGTCAATGAATATTTGCTAAATCTATCTGAATAGTTGAGTCCATAAATACTTGTTCAGCGTGTAAAATATAAATAGCATCATTCGAACCCAGTAGCTGTATTATACTTCTAACGTCGTCAAAATCCATATGATAATATGATGCTGCTTCTATCAATATGCCCCAGCGCGTTATAACAGCTTCTGGTGGTAGTGACACATGTGGCAGTTTTTCACGAAATAAATTCTTGCGTTCAGGTTCCTTCACAAAAGCTTTTTTGACAGAATATATCAATTTGACATGCGACATACATACTCTATGTTTTGTTGTAAAAACCGACCAGCTATCTTCATATAAACAGCCTCCATCTGTTTCCTCATTTATATCGTGCTTTTCACTCCATAGCGATTTCAAACGCAAAGTTACGTTACGTGTTATAAATTCTGCATTAGTTGTTTCGATTTTCTTAAATGCAAGTAGATGTGTAGACGTTGCTGTGTCGCTGTCCATCACCTACAGTCGAAAGCAAAAAAAAAGTAGACAAGAGATCTCGTGCTTTGTAAACCTGGCTTTATTTACTTGTCATTAGTGTCCAGTCATTATTCTATGGACTATCAAATAATTATCAAAACACCTTCTATCTGATTAATACGAATAAAAATATAATTAAAAAACATCATGAAGATATATACGCATTTATATTATTTCTTTTCGCAATTTCACTTAACGTTCACGTTAAAACCTTTACTTAAATCTGCAATAACATTAATTTTAATATATTCATTTATGGAAGGCATCTTCATAATAGTTTAATATCAACTGTAAAGTTATCAATTTTGATAGATAACCAACAAGTAACAACAAGTGACAAGTAACTTTGAAGCCGCTCTTACACTAATGATTTTGAGAAAGTCTATGACAGAAACCTGTATTTTTATTTACTTTTTTTTGCTTTCGACTGTATTTACGCAATAGAAAGAACTCAAGTGACTAATGAAACTAAACAATAGATCGGTCCGCTACAAATTCATTTAAGTTGGTTCCTGGAATGTACCTCTGACTGCCGATCCTTAATTATCACATACACTAGGGCTGGGCGAAGTATCGATACATCGTCCAATACCCGATACCATAACTGGTATCGGGTACCCGATACCTCATATAACGAAGGTATCGATTCTTAGGTATCGATTCCAAAGCATCGATTCCAAGGTATCGATTCCAGGGTATCGATTCCAAGGTATCGATTCCAAGGTATCGATTCCAAGGTATCGATTCCAAAGCATCGATACCTATCGATACTTTACCGATTCCAGTACTCGCTAAGTATCGATGTATCGGGTAGCGAGGTATCGATTCCAAAGCATCGATACCTATTCCGATTCCGGTACTCGCTCAGTATCGATGTATCGGGTAGCGAGGTATCGAGTAGCGATGTATCGGGTAGCGAGGTATCGATTCCAAAGCATCGATACCTATCGATACTTTAGCGATTCCAGTACTCGCTAAGTATCGATGTATCGGGTAGCTTACCTTTGTGCATTTTTTTAAATGAGTATGCGTACATCATAGGTATATAAGTTGTTGTTTTATGCAAAATGACAATTTAGAATTTTCTTATTTTTCATGCAAGGATTAAAAAAGAACTACATACATAAGTCTGCAGCTAGTATAATTATAATTTTACCTTTCGGAGGCCAATATTTCAACGTCAGTAACTTCACTATCACCGTCTCTTTTGTCTTTCTTTTCAATAATATTAAAATATGTAAAAGGATGAACACATTTTATATGCTTTAGCATATCTGTAGTATTACCAGTATACTTATATTATTTTTTACATACATTACAACTCACGCCCTGGTCGTTAATTTTATCAAAGTATTTCCAAACTACACTATTTTTTTTCGACATTTTGGTACGTACGTATCCACTTATTACACCAAGTTATAAGAACAAAGTGATGAATTAAAATGATATGAAATATAAGTGCTTATATTAAACTTTAGACGACGAAGAAAGGTAGGAATTATAATAAATCAAAACTAGGGAACAGCAAAAATTTGTTGACACATAATTTGTATTAAGCAGTGTTGAGAGAAATATAGGTGATATTCATATTCATATAAATATAAAACACTTTCCTGTTCTATAGAATGCACAATACACAATACACGACTGTAAATTGGAACTAAAATAAACAAAATATAATATAAATATGTAGTATTAATTAATATAATAAGGTAAAAAAAGTTGGGTCAAGAATTCTTATCAAGCTATTGTAGATATAAAACGTGCTTGGTTTGTTTCTATTTTGAAATGAATATTTTAGGCTTTTTGTATAATTTTGTAATAGCACGCATATTTGCCTATATTATTTTATCTTTCTGCGTTTTTTAAATGTATATAAAAATAACTTTTTAAGTAAAGAATTTTTAAGTATGTATGCATAATATATATTTTAAAGACGTTGGTTATTATGCGTAGCAAATTCCATATTATGACATAACTTTAATTATTACAAACAAAAAAAAAAAAATATCACAATATTGCAAATTTCATACCGTAGTTATGGTAGAATCGGTAAATTAATTTTACATCTCTTGAAACCGATATCAAACAATCGACACCTAGAAAACGGGTTATGAATACTGATTCCTAGGTATCGAATCAAGGTATCGATTCCAAGGTATCGATTCAAGGTATCGATTCCAAGGTATCGATTCCAAGGTATCGATTCCAAGGTATCGATTCCAAGGTATCGATTCCAAGGTATCGATTCCAAGGTATCGATTCCAAGGTATCGATTCCAAGGTATCGATACTTTACCGATTCCAGTACTCAGAATCGATACCGTGCACAGACCCGATACATCGCTAAGTATCGATACCTCGATTGGTATCGGTACCCGATACCGAAAACGCCGGTATCGCCCAGCCCTAACATACACTCTCATGTCATAAAGTCAATCAATGTTGTTCAACACATAAATTTGCTCTAAGCAGACCACAAGGCAGCGGAATCAAATGTGAAGGACATGACAAAAAATATCAAACATGTAATGCAAAGCAATGCCTCAATGTACCGAAACTTACCATACGAGAATTTGCGGAACAAATATGCACTAGAGCAAAAGAAGTCGACAAGGATCTGACAGGCGTTGGTTCTCAAAGGACTAGTACAGATCGTAAGTTATATTATATTAGAAATATGTTGTCGAAATTAAATAATTCTGAAATATTTAGATGATGAAGCTTGCATGGTGTGGTGTCAAACAAGAAATGGCGGTACGAAAAGCAGAGGATGGACATTTCCTGATGGAACTGCATGTCAAATTAAGAGAAACAGATATGCAAAGACCAGTTATTGTATCAATGGAAGATGTCAGGTAAAGAAATCTATGTAGGCTTAACAATCACTAATACATCAAGAAAAAAACTATGCAGGTGTCTTTGAAAGGAAGACAACGTATCAAAATGGAAAGATGTACTAATGTGTAATATAAATCCAAAATATTATGAGTCAATTACGCCCCAAAATTAAAAATCTGCTGAAAGTCGTTTTAGGTGCCCCCTATGAATTCAAAATATCCAGAATGCGTATAAATATTAAATACCTCTATTGAACTTACACACGCTACAGCGAATGTTTACATACGTAACAGCTGTCGATGTTATAAAAACTTTAACATCGTTGTATGCTAAAATCAATATCTCCAATATATTTACGCACAAAATCAGCTGATTATACATTCAAATGAATTATTAAAAATATTGGAACTGACCTAAGTCAGCTTCATTTCATGTGTATTACGTGAATGTTTTTTTTTTTGTTACGAGGAGAAACAAGTTAAAATAATATGTAAAATGGAGCATTTCACGTCCAATGTGGTAGTAATCTACCTTTAATCGAAGACGTAAATGTAAATCATAGCGACAACTGACTAAATCGGAGATGATAGTTAAAACTGACCGACAATAGAAACACTACTCTTTTGGTTATTGTCGGTCACCTTTGAGTATCATCTTTGTCTTTTTTTTTCTTTTTTTGGGAAAATATTTTGGTTTTATATTGTATACAGGCTGATTCATTTTCGGCCCTCACCATGGGGATCTCTCTTATTATTGGAGATAGAGTATAGGTTTAAATTGGGCAAAGTTATTAAATTTTGTGTTTGTTATAAATCCGTAAAGAAAATAGACCTGTGACAAATGACCTTCGTTATTTAAAAAAAAAACGCGAAAACCCCATTTTCTTCTTTTACCTGTCGCACCGACATTTGGCCTTGTAGAGAAAAAATAAAACACATCCTTGTGGCCATTTCTAAACCTCTATCCAGTGGTGTACTCTAAATTTTTATACGACGTTTCGTTTCTTTTTGACCATCATCAACTATCTAATTTCTTATAGGCGCCATATTGGATTTAGACATCTTCAGAAAGAGTTTTTTTTTCTAATTTCAACCATGTACCACATGCTGACTATAGTTTTTGACATTAGGTTTTATTTGAAAGAATAAATTATAAGATTAAATAAGGTAGCCTTTGGAATTTCAATCTGTCAAACATTTCATTTATTGTTCATTAATAATACAAAAATGTCATACACTAACGAAGAGAAACGAGATACGATATGTATTTTTTATTCTTCGAAACGAAATTCAACAGTAGCGAGTACAAGATAACAAAAACATTAATAAAAATACATAGAAAAGTAAACAATAAACAATTACAGTAAATGTTCAATTATCTGGCCATCTTCGGTAATGCACAATTGGGCACGCCTTCTGGCATTTTGTACTGCCCTTTGTATAGTTCTTCTAGGAACTGCATCGAAGGCATTCTGAAGTCTGTCTCGTAAATCTTCAATGTTTTGTGGCGCATCTACTTTATAAATATTATTTTTAACAAATCCCCATAAAAAAAAATCAAGCGGACTTAAATCAGGTGATCTCGCAGGCCGTTCAACAACTCCCCTATTTCCAATCCAACGGTTTGCAAACTCTTGATTTAAGAAATTTCTAACAACAGCTGCATTGTGTGCTGGTGCGCCATCTTGTTGCCACCATAAATATTGTAATTGAGTTAATGGGATATTGTCGTCAAGATAGTCAGATACGTATGTACGTAAAATGTTTAAATATTTTTCTCCATTTAAATGTTCTTCATACATAACTGGTCCTAAGAGACGATTTGCCAAAATACCCATCCAAACGTTTATTCCAAAACGATGTTGTGGTCTTCTAGCCCTGTTTTGTCGGGGATTTTGTACTGCCCAATAGTGCTCCGTATTTCTGTTGAACATTCCAGAATTTGTAAATTTTGTTTCATCTGACCAGATGATTTTGCTTAAAAAATTTTCGTCATTTTCTATCCTTCCCATTAACAATTACAATATTCTAGCCTTCTCAAATTATCTCCAGGCAGTAAAGAGTGCCTAACATGGATCCTGTATGGTTTAAACCTACTTTTATGTAAAGTTCTCCAAACTCTGGACTGGCACAAATTTAATTCTGACGCTACTTCGATTGTAGAAATTGATGGATTATTATTTATCTATAAAAATACAAGATTAACATGAAATTTGAAAACACGCTTTTAACTTACCATTTGTAAAATATCTTGTCGATTTTCATTTAAATTCCTGTTGTCTTGACCATTACGCGGCTTAGTAAACGATGCATTCTCGACCAAACTTCTGTCGAGATTTAGAAAAATAGTACGATGAGGCTGTTGTCGTTCTGGATATAATTATAGATATCTTGCACTCGCTACTGTTGAATTTCGGTTCGAAGAATAAAAAATACTTATCATATCTCGTTTCTCTTCGTTAGTGTATGACATTTTTGTATTATTAATGAACAATAAATGAAATGTTTGACAGATTGAAATTCCATGGCTACATATTTAATCTTATAATTTATTCTTTCAAATAAAACCTAATGTCAAAAACTTTAGTCATCATGTGGTACATGGTTGAAATCAGAAAAAAAACTCTTTCTGAAGATGTCTAAATCCAATGTGGCGCCTATAAGAAATTAGATAGTTGATGATGGCCAGAAAGAAACGAAACGTCGTATAAAAATTTAGAGTACACCACTGGATAGAGGTTTAGAAATGGTCACAAGGATGTGTTTTTATATTTTCTCTACAAGGCCAAATGTCGGTGCTACAGGTAAAAGAAGAAAATGGGGTTTTCGCGTTTCTATTTTCTTTACGGATTTATAACAAACACAAAATTTAACAACTTTGCCAAATTTAAACCTATACTCTATCTCCAATAATAAGCGCGATCCCAATGGTGAGGGCCGAAAATGAATCAGCCTGTATAATTACATCTTTCCATTTTTTATACTTTTTCTCTTTCTTTCAAGGACACCTGTAGAAGAACATATTTATCATGAGTAAATAGATTAATACATGAAAATAATAATTTCTTCGCTGTATTAAAATAGTGTTGTCATAAATGCTTTTAAAGTCAGTATAAATTTAACACAATAGTTAAATTAATATATCAAAATTTGAAAACCAAAAATCATTTAATTAGATACAAAACCCGAATATTTGTATTAGTTACTGTAGTAATTATATTACGAGGGTGTATAAATATGTTCGTAACTTTTTGAGTTTCCCTTGTAAATTGAAAAACAACACTGCTCCCGTAAACTACCATCTGTCAATAGACTACTGTCAGTTGGAGAAAACTGCGTCATTTTGTTAAAGTTTGACAACCTCGCGCATTTTGGCAACAAGGCCATGACGATAGTTTTTTGGGATACACGCGGCATAATCCGCATCGATTATCTTCAAAAGAGGAAAACAGTCAACCGCGAAAATTACGGCAGCTCATTGAATGGAAGAAGAAAATGCTCTCCATCAAGCCAATGCACGGGTGCACACGGGCGTACTCGCCATGACAAAATTTCATGAATTGGGGTACAAATTGCTCCTTCATCCGCAATCTTTTCCGGACTTATCCCCCCACTAATTATTTTCGTTTCCAAACATGAAGAAATGGCTCGACGGAAAGAGATTTGGCTCTAACAGTGAAATTATCGCTCATACAAATGCCTATTTTGAGAACCTCGACAAATCTTATTAGTGAAATAGTTTTTCTTGTCGAAAAACTATTTCACATTCAAAAACTCACGCACATAATGATCAGAGACCGGACACATAGGGCTGAAATGGACGTCATTACGACGGACGATATAAATAGTGTACAGCATCTGTAAGTACATCACTCAGTTTCATTTTATTAAGTGATTGTAGAAAAAATGTTGTATGTATTAGGTACGATCAAAAAGAGACATTATTACTCTCGAATAATTATCGTTACTCTCGATAATCTATCACTTTTCGCTCTTAATACATAAATAACTATTAAATCCAATATTTCTCAAGTATAGCAAGCGCCAGATAAGTTGGCGAACGGAGAGGTAAGGATTAGAAGTATTGGGGATTTGTATTTAGTTTTACATCAATTTGCAAGATGTCATAGGTGCCGTAAACACTTATCCATCACACATCTTTCACTTAAAATTTCTTAGAGTAAAATATATAACGTGCACGTTTATAAAAACGGCTTCTGCGCATCCCCTCCTCTCGCCATCTTATTTGGCGCTTGCTATACCTAATGACTCAATAAACTATTAATGTAAATATACGATAATCAACTTACCTAATTTCCAATCTTATTCAAAAATTCAGAGAGAAACTGTCAAGGTACACTATTATATTAAGTTAGTCAAACGTTGGAGTTCTATGCGTTTCGTGTCTTTTGCGAGTCGAGCCTTCTCGAAAATACGCCCCTTAAAGGGATTTATAGAACGTTTGTAGTCATTAAAATATTTTCTTTCTAATAATTTCGCACTAACATTCCATATGAGTTTCTCGACACTTTCTTTGCATTCCGTTCCTTCCTTTTTTCGCATGTTATATGCCTAATCTTACAAGATGTTTGCTAGTTTTTCTTCTGTTCGATCTTCTGACAATGTGTATTCACGTGAATCATAAAATTCCATAGCTGACGCCATATACCGTGTGTCCCAATTTCGATGCTCACCATTGGTATCTCGGTTATTAGAAGATATAGAACAACGGTTAGATGGGGAATGTTTTGCAGAATTCAATACTCGCGGAAATCTCATTTCAAATTTGACCTAACTTTTTAAATTTTTAAAATATTTTGAAAAATCAAAAATTTGCCGATTTCGTTATTCCTCAATAACTCGATAACGCTTAGTCTGACCTCTTTTAAAGTTTTACATTGTTCAGACACTTTTTTAAAACAAATTATTTGATCCAAACAGAAACCCCCGATTGTCATTTGTTTTTAAGTTAATACCATTATCTTTTGTTTTTCATATGGCGGCCATATTGGATTTTGGGTTTGTTAGATAGTCCTCAAAATGTGCTTTTCAACGATGTATAACATGCCTGAAAAATTTTTATTTATAAGGAAAATATTAATAAAAACGTAAATTAATCTTTAATATGAAATTAGTAGGCTGAAAAATTAAACACCAATGTCAAATGAAAGTGAAAAGATATTCTAAGTATAGCAAACGCCATTTAAGTTGGCGCGAGGAGGGTAATTCTAACCTCTGAGCGTGTATCACTAGCAAGGACATTATGTTCCGTCAAACGTCAATGACAAATGTATTCTGACAATGAAACAAAACGATAACCTGTCAAAGTACAATTAGTGCTGCAGAGATAAGTTAATTAAAACTATTTGTAGTTAGTGATAAGTAATTATTGTCAAGTATTAAGATTTATAAGTATTGATAATGGCACATACATATTCAAACGAAGAAAAAGTTGATATGTTGGAAGTGTATTTCAAAGCAAATAGAAACACTAAAAATGCGTGCACGAGTTATGCAGAGCGTTTTCCAGAAAGACAACAGCCACACAGGACAATTTTTAGAAGACTAGTTAGCAAATTAAAAAACTTTGGAAGCTTCGAACAAAAACGAGCTAACTATGAAGTTAATGATGCTGATACACGTCTAAATAATATTTTGCAGAACGTTAGGAACAATCCAGCACATCAGTTCGTCGTGTGACACGAGAAACAGGGATTTCAAAATCTACTGTTCACAGAACCTTGACGAGAAACAAGTATCACCCTTACAAACCAACAATTGTACAAGGTTTAAGTGATAATGACAATCTCCGACGATTACAGTTTAGCAGGTGGTACCTTCAAAAATGTGAATATGACGCTAATTTTCCTAGGAAAATACTATGGACAGATGAAACACGATTTACCAATTGTGGAGTGTTCAATAGGAATAACTATCATCATTGGTCTACTGAAAATCCACATTTGGTAAATCAAAGAAGATTTCAAGTTCGATTTGGTTTTAATGTCTGGTGCGGTTTAATTGGTATGACATTTTGTTTACATTTTTTTTGTTTTTTAAACTTTTTTTTTCGTTTTAGATAATCAGTTAATAGATCCTTTCATCTTTGATTACAATTTAACTGGTAACAGATATTTGGAGCTACTAACAAACGAAATAATGCCTGCTTTGAGGCAAATTATTAATCCCGAGAACATGCAAAACATCTGGTTCCAACAAGATGGTTGCCCGGCCCATAACACTCGTAACGTGCAACATTTTTTGAGAGAAAACTTTAATGAGAGAGTGATTTCAAATAATGGACCCGTGCAATGGCCTGCGAGATCACCCGACCTTACTCCGCTTGACTATTATTTATGGGGTACCACTAAAAACGAAGTATTTGATTTTGAACCGCCAGAAACTCGGGAAATTTTAGAATAAAGAGTACTAGATCTGCTAGGATCAGTAAACGGAAACACGCTACGTAGAGTTTGTAACTCTACTCGAACAAGGTGTCAAAATTGTGTGGAACAGAATGGTCGTCATATTGAACATTTTCTTTAAGTGAATGTGAACTTTAAGTTCTGTATCTTTACTTTTTATTTCTATAATTTTTTTATCGTTTCGTTTGTTTACAGTATTACTTAGAATATCTTTTCACTTTCATTTGACATTGGTGTTTAATTTTTCAGCCTACTAATTTCATATTAAAGATTAATTTACGTTTTTATTAATATTTTCCTTATAAATAAAAATTTTTCAGGCATGTTATACATCGTTGAAAAGCACATTTTGAGGACTACCTAACAAACCCCAAATCAAATATGGCCGCCATATGAAAAACAAAATATAGTGGTAATAACTTAAAAACAAATGACAATCGGGGGTTTCTGTTTGTATCAAATAATTTGTTTTAAAAAAGTGTCTAAACAATGTAAAACTTTAAAAGAGGTCAGACTAAGCGTTATCGAGTTATTGAGGAATAACGATATCGGCAAATTTTTGATTTTTCAAAATATTTTAAAAAAATAAAAAGTTAGGTCTAATTTGAAATGGGATTTGCCCCGAGTATTGAATTCTGCAAAACATTCCCCATTTAACCGTTGTTCTATATCTTCTAATAACCGAGATACCAATGGTGAGCATCGAAATTGGGACACACGGTATAGCTTTCCGAACTCATAGTATTCCTGGCTTGTTATTTTTTGTGGATACTTCGATATTTTATAAAGAAAATATTCAGAAACGTAACATATTTATGTTTACAAAATGTAAGGACAGTGTTTTTTTCTTTGTAGCAAGATATTAAAGCGTAATTACAGTAACGCGGAAGATATGATGCTAGAAACTTGATTTCCACTTATAAGTCAAATGCTTATCGCTAGCTACACATCAACAGTAATAGGGAATTAATATATTATGAGTTGTATAATCATCATAAACAACTGTACAACAAAAGCATTTAGTACAAAGGTATTTTTAATAATATAAAATATTATTAAAAATCTGGTGTGAAGAACACAAATACAGGTTCAATATTAATATTTTTTGTGGACATACCCGAACATATTCCTACCCAGAGACGCACATACGTATTTCACCTTTCTACAGTTTTATCGGTACGTCACTGCTGGAGAAAGGATATCTTCAGACACATTCACAAAAAAAGAACGACATCGTTATCTCATAGAAATTATCCAGACCGAGCGTAGAAGTAAATTCAGCGCTGTCTGTTGTCAGACGGCCGAAGTACGTCGCTCTGTCCACATAACCAATGCGAACCAACGACGTCTTTCTAGAGATGGCACTGCTTTCTCTCTAGAAACTGTATTTTGTTTGTGTCTTCACTCATACTTACGGACTAACCGCATGTGTAATGTAACAGAATAATTGAAACATACATGAGTGGGTAAAACCCCACCAGTTTTGTATAATACAAAGGTATTTTTAATAATATAAAATATTATTAAAAATCTGGTGTGAAGAACACAAATACAGGATCAATATTAATATTTTTTGTGAACATGTCCGAACATATCCCTCCCCAGAGAATATTGAACCTGTATTTGTGTTCTTCACACCAGATTTTTAATAATATTATTATTAAAAATACCTTTGAATTATACAAAACTGGTGGGGTCTTACCCACTCATGTACGTTTCAATTATTCTGTTAAAAAGGCATTTAGATATAAGCCAATTTTAGCGATTTAAAATTCCATATTCTAAATGTATGTTTATACGTTAAAATAGGAAATGAATCTTTTGAATAGAGTTTATATTCAAAATATTAATTATCTTCAATAAAAAGAAAGTTATTATATTTTTTTACGAAAAAGCGACACTTAATGGGTTATTAACTGAACTTAACATGGACTCATACTTTCACGAAAAACTGAATAATTGTCTACTATATGTGCAACCCTTATGAACCTAATTTCTTCTAAAATTTTTTTTATAAAGAAAAGTAACATAAATATAGAAACTTTGTTAAATATGATTACATCTTACAGGAATTCCACTGTGATACATACGATGAAGAACAATTTGTACTGCAAACTGAATTATGTCCAACCAACAAAGAAGATAATGAAATTAGTTGGCGAACAGGTATAAGACGAAAAGATTATGGTGTTCAATGGGTAAGTGCCAGTGGTTGTCATTTTAACTGCATTTCCCCTGGTTCAGGAATAAGACTCGTAGTGCGTAAGAATAAAAAAGGACGTTCTAGTATTCAACTTTGCCATCCAGACCAATACGTAAGAACAAATATATAATTATTACAACTTAAATCTACTGCAAAAAATATCCTACAGGGCTGCGGTAGAATAAAATCTCCGTTCCAACACGCGTCGATAGTTTGTACAAAGTACAGAGAGAAAGTGCGTAGACTATCTGGTCTTGGAATGCAAATTTCACCAGCAGTAGGTATGTTTCACTTTTTTCATATAAAAATTTAAATTTATTTATTTGATTGCACGTTAATATAGACATATCTCATAAAATATCACTCAAACAATAAGTCAATACATAGGACTCGTGTATTTGTTAATTCCAGGATTGTTATTTTAAGCTGTAGCATTAAACAATAGTTCTATCACTCACCCTGAAATATTTTGTTGCTCTTAATCTTGGAAATGAAGAAATTGGAAATGAATTAACAAACAGTATATATCATATAGATTATTTATTGATAAAATTTCAAATAATTTAATATCTTACCAGGTAGATTGTCAGATGAGTTTTAGATTTACACTTTTGACTTTTACCAACACAGGACTTCCTCCTGAACTATAAAAAAAAAAATGATATTTATTCTAGTCTTAATAAACAATAACACAAACAAAGAGGTATTGAAAACAAAAATTAAAACTTAAAATAGACTTCAATATTACGTGTTGCCTCCTCTAGACCTAATTACTGCTTGCATGCCATTAATGAGTTCACGAATCGCATTCTGCGGAATATTCTCCCATTCTTCTTGAAGAGCTATACGAAGCTCGTTTATTGTGGTTGGTGCTATTGTATGAGATCTAACACGTTTAATTAACATGTCCCAAACATGTTCTATAGGATTAGCATCCGGAAAACATGCTGGCCAGATGCATCTCGCTGAAGGTGGTCTTGCGTTATTCTGCATCAGGACAAAGTCATCACCAATAAATGAACTTCCTCAATATACCCTTGGATACCATCGATGAACAGTAATTTTATACTGGCCTGCATTAATACGGCTGTCCACACCATTACGGAACCTTCGTTATAACTAAGCCTGGGGCTGAAAACACATTTCGCGAATCGTTCCTCCGTTCGTCTTCATACTCGTTTTCGTCCGCCTGCTGAATGGAGAGAGAACCTAGACTCATCGGTAAACAGTAAATTACTCCATTGCTCAAGATTTCAGTTGATATTTTCACGAGCAAATTGTAATCTCGCTATCCGGTGACGTGGAGTAACTTAGGCCCAGTTGCTGAAAGCTTTCCATCCAACTTCAGGTAATCTTCGGCGAACTGTCCACTTACATTTTTACCACGAACCTCCAGAAGTCGATTTTTTTATCTGTACTGAGGTCAAATGACGATCCAGTAGAGAATTGAAAAAAAGGAATAGGTCGTCTTGAGCGGTAGTTTCACAGTTTCTACCACTAGCTCGTCTTCGTGGGTTTGCATCAGTCTCCCCAAAACGTTGTAGCACTCTTTAAATGGTAAAGCGAATCACGTCGAGTAATCGAGCCACATACCGTAGGCTTCGACCATCTTCCACGAGAGCTACTGTTTCAGCACAATTTGCAGCATTTAGAACCATAATTAACAACATTCTTTAGCACTTAAAACCACAATTAACAATTAACTAGTCTGTCACATTGACAACAAATTACCTAGCAACCGAAAAATCCGTAAACAATTGTAAAACACAGGTACACTAATTAAATGAATGGAACGTGGAACATTGAATCTGCATTTTCCAACATGTTTATTGTTCATTTAAAACGATTATTTAACATATTCTACTGTCTGTTTATAGTCCAGGAGGAAGTCCTTTGTCGATAAAAAATCAAAAGTGTAAACTAAAAGCCAAAATAACAAACAGCCGATTTTCAAAAAAAATATAGGTGGCCCGTTTTTTTAGCATCTGATGTATATATAATCTGCAAATATGAATTTATTTCAATTAAACTTATATTTATTAATCGCAATATTATATAGAGGATCCTGATAGACCGTGCAGAGTAGCATGCCAAGACGAAAATATTCCACACAGGTTTTATTTAGTAAACGGAGAAGATGGTTGGTTTCCATTTGGAACGGATTGTGCAAAAGGATCTGCAAACAAGAAATCCTATTGCATAAGCGGTAAATGTCTAGTAAGTGTAATAATTCCATAAAATAAATTAATAATATAAAAATATTATTAAAAATCGGATGTGGAGATACAAGTTCATATTTGTGTGAATATTGCTATCCGAACACATATTTACGAATCGCCCTCCTACATGAAGGTAGTCACTGTTGTAACCGGGTTTCTTACGTCCCAACTCAGGCACGTCAAATTGTAACCTGTTTCTATCTGTTCCTGCTTAAGAACGTCAAATTGTAACGTGGTCGGTTTGTATCTCTCACTTTCGGTTAATTATAACTAATTATAATTACTGTAAACTTATTAACTACTTAATAGATCCGGCGGGCGTATTTTCCTCACCAAAAACCCTTTCCTAGCTGTAAAAGCAAGGGTGTACGATAATCTCACAGGTAATTTCCTCACCAAACGTTGAAGTATCGGTGTATTAGAGAAAGTTAGGTATTCCCGAATTTAATATTAATGACTATGGATTCTGGGAATTAAAAGTGGTAGGTAGGTACGTAGTATGTATATAAAGTTTCGAAACTGGAATTGTGCCATTTTTAATTGTTGCTCGTGTTAGATTGAGTTTATCTATTAATTTAACTGTATTTTGTGAATATTATAACAAAATGACAACTTCTTTAATTAAAAGCAATCGTGGCAAAGATTTATTGGTTTTCGAAAATTTTACGTTTTATAAAACAAAAGTTTTAAAAAGTGAAGAAGTGTTTTGGAGATGTATCCAAACCAAATGTAGTGCTAAGGTGTTTACTATTGGATCTGATCTTACCGTATCCAGAAGTGCTTCGTTTCATAACCATCAACCAAATGAAAAGAAACTGAATAGGAAAATTGTTTCAAACTCTTGTAAGCGGAAAACAGTAGATGATATAAGTGAAAAACCGTCAAAAATTATACGCAGAACACTTGCGAATAATTTGCCAGCCACAATCACGACGACTGATATAAGTTATATCAGAAAAAACATGTACAACTGTCTCCGAAAAGTGATGCCAAGTGGACTTCCTTCCAATATTCAAGAAGTTCAAGAGGTAGTACAGACGTCTGCGCCCCAAACCAGCACAAACGAATGTTTTCTGTTTATAAATTGTTTAAAAAGCAATATAATTGTATTTAGTTGTGAAACTAATATTCGCGTTTAACCGAAATGGATATTCTGTACATGGACGGTACATTTTCTTATTGTACCAAATATTTTTTACAGTTCTTTACCATACACGGGTTAACTAATGGACATTATATTCCCTTATTGTATTGTTTACTGCCTAACAAAAACACTAAGACCTACATGGAACTTTTTTCTTTATTAAAATCCAACATATTTGAAGCATATAACATTGAATTTTATCCAAAAATTATTTATGTAGATTTTGAAAAAGCCATACAAAACGGTATTGTGCAAATCTAGCCTAACACTGAAATAAAGGGCTGTAGATTTCACTTACATCAAGCGTGGTTTAGAAAAATTCAGTCACTTGGTTTAACCTCAGAATTTAAAACTGATTCGGAAATAGACAAGTGGCTGAAACATATATTTGGTCTTACTTATTTAAATCCAAAAGATGTAGAAGATTGTTTTGTTTTTGAATTAATGGCATATAAGCCTCAGAATGCAATTTTAGACAAATTCGCCGATTATTTAGTTGAAACATATGTAGATAGTAATGCAATATTTCCCCTTTATTTCTGGGCGGAAGGAAAAGCTTCAATTTCTCATAGCACAAATGCATGCGAGTCTTTCCATTCACATTTCAATTCATCTTTCTACAACACACATCCTTCCATATATATCTTTATTGAAAAAATTAAAGAATTTCAGGTTGACACTTATGTAAAAATTCAAAGTCGGCATATTGTCAAGCGTATTAAAGATAGACAAGTTCAGCTTAAATTGAAAAATCTCCAACAATTGATACTTAAATATGAATTTCATCAAATAAGCAGAATAGATTTTGTAAAATGTGTTTCATATTACAATAAAATTTAAAAATTGTACATATATATATGACAACTTACGGTATATATTAACTCTGCTTTTACTTACAATAAACAATATTTAAATGTAAGATTTTGTAAAATGTGTTTCACATTACAATAAAATTTAAAAATTGTACATACATATATGACAACTTACTGTACTGTACTTACGGATTATCTGACCCGAGCGGTTGGTGAGGAAATTACCTCCGCCCAATAGATCGACATGATTCTCTTTGGATGATCCCACATTCGGGATTGTCGACTTATTACATATATCGGTTGCTTTGTATTTTAATCGGAATCGGTATAATAATAGTATATTATACTATAAGGGAGAGAAATGCGTTATTTTGGCAGAGGTGCAATTTGAAGCCCGAGGGCTACAATGCACCGAGGACAAAATAGCATCTCTCCCGAATGGTATATACTATTTTTTCCACGGTCTCATTAACTTAAAAACACATATTTTGTCATTATGAAGTAAGTAGCACCAGAATTATTGTATTCGGATTTGAGCATTTACTTGAGCATTACTAGTAGTCGTTGAGTTATTGTCATAACTACAAAATAAACAAACAAAAAGAATTGTCAAATTAAGGTGCTAGTTTGGTTTAGTTTAAAGTTTGTTTAGTGCACAATGAATAATTGTGAGTCGGAAGAAATTGTGGAGGCTGCATATATTGCAATAAGCAATTTGCTGCCTACGAAGCGAAAAAATTGAAAATATTGAGAAAGGGTGAAATCGACCGTTTACTTCGTATTTAAAATTACCTGATGCTGCATGTTATACTGGTCACTGCTTACGAAGATCTTCAGCGACATTACTGGCAGATGCTGGTGTGGATATCATGACAATAAAGCGTCATGATGGTTGGAAATCAACGACAGTCGCTGAGGGTTATGTCGAGAACTCCATTGAAAATAAGACCAAAATTGCTAATCAGGTTTTAGTAGGTGCCACTACTAGGGCAATCACAAAAACTGTAAATGTAAGCGAAAGTAATATTCCTTCTAATATTAATTTTGAAAATTGTACAAATGTAACATTTAATTTAAATGTCAATAAATAATTTCAATGTTATCTTTTTTTTGCATGAATCACAAACGTTCTCCATAATGTAAACTCCCTTGGGAGCATTATACTTACTCCCTTGGGAATAATCGACTACTTCTGTTTTAATTTTGATGTCATAGAAACTGATTTCTACTCCCGACCGTGGAAAAAATATATTAATTATAATATTAACGTTCACTTCTTAAAGTGAATTAAAATACAAAGACAAACCTTATGTCAGTAACTGTACATAAATCGGCAATTCCAAATAATGTCGTAGCGGCGCTGTTGATTCATTACGTCAGCAGGGAATTTTGAATTTAAGAGTTAGATACAGAAACCAAAAGTCACAATTTAATTTATTTGAAACTAACGACTGTCAAAATTAAACAAGAAACATCGTGCATTTCTGATCTAATTACGAGTAGTTTCAGCCATAGGTAAAGGTTCGGTAAATCTTTATTAACTTATATCGCAATGATATGTTTTAAAATATCTACCTTTTCTTATCAACACGTGGGTGTTATTCTCAACTCGTGAGATTGATTTATATTTTTGTGTAATCTTTTTGCCTTCGCTAATAGCAAAAAGTAAGTTTATTCTCTTTTTTTCATAATATTTTACATACATAAATGAAATCTAAAATTCGTATATCATGAAAATGAAACAAAATAAGATAATATATTCAGTAACGTTAATCTAATAACTTCGTCGAAAATTTAAATACATATTGCGTTTTCGTTGGCTCCCGAAGAATATTTGAAACAGTCGGCATCATATATTTATTCAAAATAAAACACAGAGTACATATATTATCATCTATATAAAACAAAATATCGATTCGTGAATAATATCAATTTAATAAAAACATATCATATCTGAAAGAAAAAAATATAACATGAACGTATTTACTGTTCGTTCGCGGGTTGGTTTGATTGTTTGACCGGTCTCGAGAGAATTACCACGAATGGAAAACTCGGTCGTTTCGGTTCTAAATATTGCGGGAAAAAAATCCCCTAATCGAATTAAAATATATATAAGAATTCGACGGATGATGGGATTCTAAATATATCTATGATAATAACTTTATTACTTATATTATTTATTATTTATTTATTAAGAGTAATTCGGGAATGTTAATTACAACATGAAATACGGATTCTAAAATATACGGGACGGTTATAATAAATTGAATACAGGTTAATTGTTAGTACCTCGGAATTTTAAATGAATATCTCGGTTAATGTCGTTACTAACAATTCGTAAATTTTATTATAAAACAATGTAAATTTCTATTTAAACTTTTATTTTAGAAAATTGGGTATTGTGAATCATTCAGCTTTAAGGTAATATTTTGTATGTTTGAGTCGGCGACGTTAATACTAGAGATATCTTATGCTTACGGTTATTTCCTCTTTTTCCCTCGACCTTCCTTTCGTAGTAACGGACAGGGGTTTGTCTCATATATTTCGGTCACTTCTTCGAATGCGGAAGACTTCTGAATGTAACGGATGTCGCGTTTTGTACAGAAAATTAACGAAATCGGTTCGTACAAACGAGACATAAAACGGTGTCCGAATCTTTATATAGAAGTAGGTTGTGAAGGGGGTGAGACAAACAATATCGTCTCTGGAGTACGACTTATTTACTTACGCATCAAACAATATCAAGTCATAAGCAAAAAAGTGGTGTCTTAACTATTTGCCAAACTATATCGGCTTCTAGTTAAGGGAGGTGGAAAGGCCGAGGGTGTCTCTAGTATTAGTCAGGAAGTCTCGGAGTGACTAGCTAAATAATTCTAATTTACTGCGAAATTCGGGGTTTATATGATAACTAGAGCAGACCAATTTCCGTGAGCGCCATGAGCGCCGGTATGGGAGTGTAATTCGTAATATATTAGAATATGCGATAGAATAGGGACGCAACATGAGCTTGTTACCGATATAAGTGTAGAAGTAGAGACATTTATTCTATCAGAAATAATTAAATATACATTTGGTTTTCTGCTATTAAAGTAATATGCATAAACACACGAAAAATAAGAATAGTACATATTATTATATATTGTATAAACTGTTGTCGATTAATTTTGTTATTATTGTGCTTCGAACTGCTTACGTGTTCTTTACAATGTATTTTTGACCAACACATTAGATATGTATTGCACACTAAACATTTAATTTTTGAGCCATCGTATATTAAGTCCGGGAAATCCATAATAAATTTATTCACTTCGTCTGCCAACGGTCGTTTTCTCGATTTATGTGTCGACGACATTTTATTACGTATGCTTACACTTACATGCAGTCTAAGCAAGTACCAAATTGGTCTGCTCTAATGATAACTATTGAGTAAAAACGGTCCTTATTGAAAGGGTTTCTGCTTCTATAAATCTTTAGTAGAATGACTCCTCGCCGGCTTGAACATTAAGAAGGGAGTTGGATATTTTCGTGTAGCATGCGAAGCGAGTGTACGAGCAAATTACATTACATAACAGTTTCAACAAATATATTTACAAAAATATATACCGCTCTGCAAAACTTAAGTATATTTTATGCTTTTAATTCTTATTGAATTAAAGAAGTGCAAACATTCCTAATAATCTGAAGGTTGCAGGCGAGGTCCGTTACACTATAAAGATTTGCCAATATTTAACTTAAAATCCTAAAGCAGTAATTGCATTATCCATTAGTACAATATTACGATACGTATTATTATTCTTCTAGTGTGAAGTGGTACTGCATTAAATTTTTCAAGAGGTAACATAACTATTGCCTTTCTGAATAGTAACCCTCTGTGAGAATTAATAAAATTTTGAAAAATTTCTTTGAATTGATTCAATTCAATTAATATGAGAATTATAAATAGAGACCAATATAATAATAGCATTTCCTTCACAAATAATTGACTATTGCGCGAGCGATATGGAGAATAGCATTATCATGATTAAAGACGGCAGACTATGTGCCCGAACAGTAGCGTGATGTGGAGGGATCGAGTAGAGGCGTACTACGATCAATTCGGTTGCCGTTGAGACGTTGTAACCGATACATTGTTAACACAATCGCGTTGAAAATGTCGGGAGTGCGTAGAAACAATGCATCGACTCGGTTGCATGCTAACGTAGTAAAGAAATTTTTACATCGGTTTCCCGATTTAATATATGACGGTACCGTAATGAAATGTTTAGTTTGTGAAACAACTTTATTAACTTGGAAAGCAAGTCAGTGCCAAAGACATATAAATAGTGACAAACATAAATCGAATAATAGTGGACGCAGATCATATAATAAATTTGTGTGCGATTTAACAATGATGTTAATTGCGACCAATATACCAATGCAGAAAGTGGAACACCCAATGTTTCGTCAGTTTTGGAAGAAATACAATCCTACGTGGAAATTACCAGCAAGAAGTACGCTACGGAATTACGTACCGTCAGTGCGTGAGAGAATTGTAAATTGTACGAAAAATACGGTAAAAAAAAATTCCTGTGGTTAACAATAGACGAAACTAAAGATATTAAAAAACAGTCCATCCTAGCCATTCTAGTACGGACGCTGACTCCGCAAGGACCTTCTCCTCCTTATTTACTAACCTGTAAACGACTGCAAGGGTGTACTGTCAGAGCGATATATGATGTATTAATAGAAACACTACACGAGTTTGAGATTTTACCGAAGCAAGTGTTAATGTTAGTTACCGATGCTGCCAAGGTTATGTGTTCCACGGCAAACTTACTCAAAACGATTCAACCAAACCTGCTGCATATCACATGTTTGCTTCACGCTTTACACCTTGTAACAAACACTATACGTACAACTTATCCTGATGTGAATCAACTGATAGGACAAACGAAAGCGGTTTTTCTTAAATCTCCGAAACGGATTCGGCTATTTCATTCGCTGTGTCCTGATATACCCGAGCCGCCGCAACCAATTCTTATACGATGGGGTACTTGGTTAGAAGCAGTATTTTATTATTATAAACATTTTGAAAAATTAAATCAGTGATTTTACAACTAGATGCCAAAGAAGCAGCTGCAATACGGCTCAGCCAGGTTCAATTTAACAATCCTCAAGTTGCAGCAAATTTAAAAATTATTTACGACAGTTACGTTCCAATACTGGACGCAATAAAACACAGTAGCTTCTTCAAATTTAACTTAAGACTTCAGTCTTAAGTTGAATCTGAAGAAGCTACTGTGTTAGCGAAACAGCTGTCATTATTTTATTAATAAAGTGTAAATCTAAAACATCTTATGTGTGTTTTATTTATTTGTGATATGGATTTACATCAAGCAAAGGTCGAAACAATTAAAGAATTTAGCAATTTAGTGGGTTAAATTTAAAAGACAAAGAAAAACGCACAGTGAAGAAATTGTTTTGGAATGTAACGGGATTTTCTGAAGTATTAGGCGCGATATACAGCATTCATATTCGAATATTAGCACCGGTAGCACCGAGTAACATAATTACGTAAATCCTAAAGGATTTCATTCAAAAAACATTAGACTTGTAACGATGAATATGCAAAGCCTAAAGAACGGCTGAATAAAATATTTTATTTCAGATATGTGATTGTAACTTACGTATTTTATCAATAAACTCCTCAATATTTTATTTTAAAACTGACATAAATTATCATGCTGAGTATTAGTTATTTACAATTTTAAATATTTTGTATAAGTATAAGCGAGTAAACAAAAATTTTATAAAAGAAAGAACCGCATGAATAAAATAAATGTCCCCGCTTACATTAGTCGTAATAATTGAATTTAAAATTTTTGTTAACATTTTATGTTTCATTATCTTTAAATTTGCAAATGTGAACCATTTGCAGCATGTATGATGTCAAATACATTAGCACTTTATTAAATTATATGGCATCGATAAGAAGGTGACCACACTGTGACGCTCGTCTTGTGGGCTGTCGAGATCGACTACAAATTTATAGAAAGGGAATCGATGACGATTTGGCATAGTACCTATTGGGATCGACAACGTTCGTTTTAAGGCAAGGGCGAGAGTAGTGTGTGGGGAAGATATCGAGGCGACCAACTTGTCGATACGGCGCGGTTCCACCCCAGATTTTGCTATGAAGTACGTAATCTTTTGTTTAGAACTTCTTCGCGAGCTAACAACTTTTGTTGATTGAAGTTCATTTTGAAACACCTAAACTGTTGATTATTTTGTTTTCGGTTCATAAGAATATATTCACGATTCGTCACCTGTAACAATGTTATAATTGAATTTTTTCAGCATTGTTTTGCACCATTTTACGAGATCGTCTTTTTGAGTCGCGGAAGATTATGCGGTATCCAACGAGAACAAAGCTTTCTTACGGCTAAATGAGCGTGCAAAATTGAACGTATCGATCATCCTACGTTACATGCCGATCTTCTTCAATCATTCAACGTACAACATCGATAACAACGTGTTGTTTTTGACATATTGCAGTATACCAGTGTACATGAATCATTTACCAAACCAAACAGCGTTGCCAGATTCCCGAAATTTCTCGACTTTTCATCGTATTATCAACATGATATTGTTTACGATTTTTTTATGACACACATTGACAATATTAGCCATTATATTAATTAAAAATTACAATTCACCGTAATTACTATTTACAAGATTTGTTGAGATGAAAATTAATTTTGATTTGTACATAAATTTTAATCGTTACTTCCAAATTCTAATTTTCTTTTTGTACATATAGGAATTTGGATTTGATGATACACCAATGTCCCAAACTGAATTTACTCTACCTCTGCTTTCACGGAACAAAAGATCATTGCACGGCAATAGCACAAGAATTACGGCAACTTTGCATCAACAAGAGCTGGACGAAATTGTCAATAAACTCAATGCAACTATATCAGGTAAAATTTTAAAAATATAGGACGTGTTTCAAAAAGAACTTAATCTCAGTAGGCACTAAGTAACTAGTATTTGCAAATTATTACAAGACACTTGCCTTTTATTTATAACTACTTATCTAATGTCATTTTGATATTTGTCATTTTGTGACTAGCATTATAATTATTTCTTACGAATATTTTTTTTAAATAATAGACATACTACAAAATAATGTGCACATTGCAAAAAAGTATTTTTGTTGTTGAAGCATATTTCCGAAGTGCACAATTTCTTGACGGACAATGGCAATATCCCTACGTGGAATGTAAGCGATAGTTTCACTTGCAGTTTCCTAATAGAGTTATGGATAATATCGTTTTATATCATCACATTTGTCTATTCATGGAGAAGTTTCGGACTACAGGACCTGTATTAAAAGGCAAAAGTTCTGGTAGACCACGTACACAGCAAAATATTGTTGAAAACGTAGAAAACCTCGTTAGAGAAACCCCACATACATCAGTTCGTCGTTTATCAGTTCAAGCAAACGTATCTTCTAGTACCGTTCATAGAACTTTGAAGCGTCGTTTACATATTGCTATGAATTGTATAAACTTGAAAACACGATCAAAATTTACCACATGCGCGATCACATCAAACGCATACAAACAATGCCCTTGATTTCCCAAACGAATAAAATTTGACAATGATATTTTTTTAATTAGAAATGTTAATGATACTCTTTATTATCTTTCTATCTAATAATAAATCTCTAAATAACAATATTAATACAATTGAAATACAATATTCAAATCTTTTGAATTAATAAGATATCTTTTAAAAATATATATATTTTTACTTACATAAAAAAATTATATATGAGACACGTAGACAAGAAAACGTTGTTTAATCAAATATAATCAAAAATAACGAGAACACAATCTCGTAGAATATACGGGAATTGATAATATAAACCACAAACAACTGATAAACGCAATAAAATACAACCCGAATTACATAAATATATAATTATATATTTTTTAAATAATAAGAACGTTCTTGTCTAAAGGTTTAACTTCGTCTGTCTCTGTCCACATCACCCGCTAAGGCTTGCACAAAAAACCGTCCTTCAAAAATACAGTTTTTCTTACACATAAATATTTCAAAAATATACACTTAAGTTCAAAAATAATGGTACATACATTTTTAATAAATTTTAAATATAATTTAGGGTAAAAACCATAGCAATATGTATCCATACAAAGTATTGATTGTTCAACAGATCTTACCTAGAGATCGCGCTAGTAGGCTTAATTATTGCAACTTCTTTCGAGAAAATTTAAATATTGACAAAATTCTTGATCTAAGTTTTTTCTGATGAAGCATGGTTTCATTTAAGCGGGTTTGTAAATAAACAAAATTACCGAACATGGTCTATAAACAATCCAAATAATCACATCGAAGTTCCTTTACATAGTGTTAAAGTTGGAGTATGGTTAGCTGTATCTCGTCGTAGAAAAATAGGACCACAATAACATTAATAGCCAACGATACCGAGAACAGTTATTACCACAATTTTTAACTCAAGTGCAACGAGACGAATTCAGTGCACTTTTAGAAGTCTACTTCCCTCATCGAGTTAGAAGCTTACACCGTTAGATATTTCTATTTCCGGATTGCTATAAAATGAAGTATGTATATAAGACAAGAATGAATAACTTATATGATTTGATGAATACAATTACGATTAAATGTAATTAAATAACACCAAATGTATTGCAAAATATTTGACAACATGAAACATCGTATTGCATTATGCATTCAACAGAATGGTGACCATTTCGAACACTTGTTATAAATTATAATAATCAAAATTTCTACAAATTAGTTATTTACCTTGGTTGTTTGATTAATATCCCAACTTTGAAGTTTTCTTATTAAATAAATTAATAATATAATTGTACTTGTTATTAATTTCATCACCATATCTCTCGATGATAAATTTTGACAGTGACAGGTAGATAACCTTCATACCTTCATGGACAACTGGATGTAATTCTTTTTGAGATACGTTGTATAATTTGTATTTATAAAGTATATAACGCATAAGTCTTGTATATATTTTTTACTTCGCATGCTTGAATTAGTCAAGCCGTAACTTGGATAGTAACAAGACGCCTAGTCCAATTCTGTTGTAATCACAACTTTAGTCACGTTTTATAATGCATTACAAAGTTAATGAGAATATTTTCTTTTTTTAAACTAAGCTAGAACCGTGATCTGAACACTGATACTTTTGCTTTACTGCTAAAATACAATCTGGTTCAAAAATAAAGACACTAAAGACATTCTATGCTCTTAAAAACAAATTATCGGAAGCAACAGTGTTTATATCACAGTTTAAGCCCAGAAATGAAAACCCTTAGAAACAATAGCAAAGTTTTACAAGCAAGCATAACGTATATGTAAGTACATTCGCTTCTTTTTTAGGTCAACATATTATAAATGGATCCAATGAATATAATATAGATTTAAGTAATCCCATACATGTGAATATGGATATGGACATGGACAAAATTTCACCACATAATTATTACAAATCAGAACAGGACGACTACTATAATTATGCATAAATTAAAACTGCCAAAATCGCCTCAATTTTTTCATTGAAGACATAAGTTATGTTCGTAAAAACACTCATAGACAATTGACAATTGTTCGATATAATTGACCAGCCCTATAAAAGCATTTCATACACAGTGTTCAATATACAGAATTATTCATCTCAAGTGTAGGAGATTGGTATAAGCAAAATTAGTTTGACATCATTGTACAGTTGGCAGTAGCATGTTTCAATAATTTGCAAACTTGAATGTAGGTATGTTTAAAGATTATGTCGTACGACAACAACGACAACTAACACGACAACAACGACAACTAACATATATACAACTGACATAACTATCAAACAAACTTGAAATAGCCATGATCGGTATCTGAAAAACGTAAATTATGGTACCACCGCACTTCACTTGAGATAGATCTCTCTCTATTACTAACCAATCCCACCGAAAAAACTGTTGGCAATTATCAATAATTGTTTTACGAACAAAACTATTCTTTTTTATTGCTTCCTATATTTATAAATAAAGTATATAAAAACTGTTTTTAGTTTTTCATTTATTCGAAACATGTAACAAATTTTAAAACAAACAAATTTTAAAACAATATTGAATTTATTAAAAGCTTTTTTCTATTTCGAGGTCGTAAAGTGCTAATTACGATACCCTGTTGCTTGGTTACACAGTATCGTAATGTATTACTTTACCGCACTCTAATTTTTTTTTCGAAGTTGGTCACAATTGTAATAAGTAGAGAACGGATGCAATTTACATAAAACGCAATCGGCAATTGGAATTGTGTATAACGTCGCTCAGTACATTCCGGCGTAATTCAATGAAGTATTTGTTTGACTTACTCGGCCACCTGGTCTCGCAGCGATAACAATGGACAACCCAGCTATTGTATTCGGAGAATATAGTGTTTGTCAGTGGTGTCGTGTACGTAGATAAAATAAATAAGTTTATCGTATTTCGTAAGAGAAATAGCATGTACATTCCTTTTCTTTTCATTTAAGCAACATCTTCCAATTATTTCCAGTATTTCCAGTTATTTCCAGTATGCACCTATAACCAGTTGCGATGTAGAAAGGACGTTTTCTATTTATAAGGATGTACTTAATTCAAAGAGAACAAAATTGACAGAAGAAAACCTTGAGAAACTATTGCTAGTCAATATTAATACTCCTTTACTCAACTTGAACGACAAAATGAACAAATAAAAATGTTCCAATTATAGAAATAAAATTAAAAACTTTAAAAATACAACTTTTCAACAAATACATATGTATTTCGTAATTTTATAGATCACCACCCGTTTGTTTTCCAATTATATAAATAAAATTAAATATTTTAGAAATACAGCCTTTCGCCAGTACTGCACTGGGCTTTGCGTCGTGTGGTAAGCGTGTCCGTTCTCTAGTAATAAGTAACTAAATCATAGAACTTAAATCATTTTAAAAGTTAGATATGGTTAATAATGGTTAGATATGAATGTTTGACAATGATAAAAATGTAAATAAAAATTATAGAGAGAATAGTTGAGACATTTGCTAAAACTTTATTAGTACTAATTATAGACATATTCAATGCAGAATTTAATCCAACGAAACATTCCTTTTCTCCATACTCTATTTAATTCTTTTCTATCTTCTTGAATATCTTCAAAATATATTATAAAATGTAAATTCAAATGAAAATTACAAACAAACGTAATTCGTATAAAAATATATTTAGGATCTCTACCAACTCTTATGCTAGATGAACTTAAAGAAATACAATAGTATTTTCTAAAATTGTATAGTTTGACGTTTCAGAATATGACACTATCAAGTTAATATTAATCTAAAAAATCTACAACTAATAATATAAATAAATGGTATAACTATACACTATTATCCATAGTCCTACTGTCGTGAGCAAAAAAATCGGGACAGTGTCAATGTCAATGTCAATGTCAATTTCCTTTATTTTTTAGCGTTGTAATTTTGACGATATTTGATTAACTTTCAAACTCTACGTCAAATTATATATCATAGTTGCTAATTAAAAATTGAAAATGCCGCATCTTTCGAAAACTGATAAAGCCAGACTTGTTACTAGTTTGAAAAATGGGAAATCATTCAGAAGTGTATCGGTTCAATTTAATATTGGTAAAAGATCAGCCGCAAGAATATATTTTTAAAAAAATGGAGGGAAGAGGATAATTTAAATCGGAAAATAATTTCCGGACAAAATTTCGAATACGCGGGAAGACGAAACATTAGTTAGTGAGATAGGCACAACCCTTTCAAAACATTAAAGGAAGCTATAAGAATAACACAATTTCCTGTCTTATCTTGTAACACAATGGTTACAAGAGAATGAAACTTAAACTTGAGATATCCAGCCCTACAGTCCTTATCTAAATCCCATTGAAAATGTATGGGGATTAATGAGATAGAGCTTCTACCCAGGAAGAATTTTGGGAGATTGTTCAAAATGCTTGGCATCAAATTTCTATAAATATTGTTACAAAATATTGTCGCTTCAATGTCTACAAGATTAAATGCAGTTAGTAATAACGGTGGAATGACGAAATACTAATTATTTTAATGTAATAATTATTTTAATTTAATAAATAAACTTTCTTTATCATTTTTAGTAATTTTTATTTATATTTATTTTAAAAATGTTTAATAAATGTCAATAAGACACATATTTTTGACAATTCCTGACTTACTATTATGAGTAAAGATAGCCACTTAAGTAGTCACAATTTAAACCCACGCAGAAACAGTGTCCCGTTTTTTTTTGCTCATGAGAGTAAATGCTACTTACACAAACAATAAATCCAACGAAAGTTTACAACATATAACACGGGCACGAGATCATAAAATTTAAACACGGCAAATACTAATCGACCAAGATAGCTAACATTAAATTTTTCAAAAAGTCTTTCTTTGGAGACTGTGGTTAAGTAAAAACTTATAAAGGTATATAACCCCTTACCACAATTACTAATCGTATCCTAAATACGTATTTTGACAACTAAGTTATCATCAGTAGGTAAAACCACTAATCAAGATCGCACATGGGGCACAGTAAAGCTAGCACAACTGATCACGCAACAACTTTACATGGCGTCCACGTATACACTTGTACGTATACACTTGTTGAAATACGTATTTAGGATACGATTAATAATTGTGGCATTACTTCCACTTCTATACTTCACGTATATATAGTTAATATATTGAACTTACTGCAAATAAGAACTAATGAGTAATGGAGTCTCACTTTACTTGTAAATGTCACTTAATGTGTTGCATTAATTCCTACAATTCAATAAACTAGGTTTGTACCAGTATGCAGAACGCAACACGTCGCGACGCCACCTTCCTGGTTGTTAGGATAATGAAAAAACCACCAGGAAGGTCGCGTCGCGACGTGTAGCGTTCGGTCGACTTTTAAAATTAACCATTTTTACATCTTCATAAAGATAATTGAGATTTTCCTGCATGTTTTTTGCGACAAGAGCATATCTGTCAAGGAAGCAGTGCGTCGATTCCGCTCTTGATATAAGATGATCTTTTAATATTTTCATTAATCTTCCTGTTCTTTCCTGTTATCGCCTTTGCACCATCACTACATACTGTTATACATTTTGTCCAATCTATGTTAGTATAGTTACTAGCTTCATAAGAAAAACGTTAAAAAGACATTGTCTTGTTGCATGACCCGGTACTGTTTTGCAAAACAACATATTTTCTTTGATTGATCCGATGTGTCCCTATCACATTCATGCCTCACAAAACATAAGAGCTGAGACATGTTTGCTACATGTGTTGACTCATGAAATTGAGTGCTAAAAAAATCACTTGAACTCACTTACCAAATTATCTTTCGCGAACATCAGCAGCCATTTCATCGATTCGCCTTAATATTGTGGCGTTAGAAAGCGGAATTTTTTATTTTTTTTATTCTTCCACGCCTATTAAAACACCGACCATATCAATTATAGCAGGCAATATGAGTGTGTGGGGTTTGGACATCTTAGGTACTTTTAATACTACGAGATAAGATGCTTCAAGTACATTTTTATTCAAGATTGCTTGAATTACAAATATAAGTTTGTTGATTTCTCAAGGTATGTAATTTTCTTTCTAAAAATTCCACGGGATTGTTTTTATGAGCCGGATGTTTAGTTTCCTAGGGTCGAACTAATTTTCATAGGAGAGATCTTGAAAGCAAACAACACATGCTATACGATAAAACGGGAAGATATTATAATAATGCCAACTTGCTGTACGCCAACTTGCCAACTTGCCTCGGAGATCTTCGGCTGGGAGACCAACTCAATTAAGAAGCGAGCGAGGGAAGGTTCTTATAATATAGGCGCCGGCGTGTTTAAACTCTCGAGCCGTTACAGTGAACACAGACGCTGCAGACAGTAAACTGACTAAATAATAGGTATATACATGGACAGTTGTTACCATAACAATAAAACAACAAATATAATAACAATAACAAGAGAGAGTTTATTAACAATAACCAAAACAAAACAAGATAAGTCATAAGCATATAAGAACAATGCTGAAATATATAAATAAAATTCACAAGACCAAAATGTTACAAATAAGGCTTACGAGCCACAAAAAAGATTAATGGATAAAAATCAATATATCAATAACCAACTTGCTAAATCAAGACAAAATAGGTATATACATAAAAATGACTCAAAAGTAATAACTGGACATGAGTTAAAGACTCACCCAGTATAGCATGTTGTATAAAAACAGGAAAACTACTAAATCCCACACAATAAAATATGCCTTAACAGCAATAGCTAACTACTGACATTAAATTGAGTAAAAGCAAAGAATGTATCTGAATTTTAGGCAAATCAAATATTTAGTACATAAGATTTAAATAATAACAAGATTTTAATATTTAAATGATTGAGTCATAAATATTTAAATAGTTGGTTTAACCTAAATAGTTTGGTTCGTATTTTATCTAAGATTTTGCATAAATTTCACATCAAGATTCTGGTACATACAGTATATTCATAAAATTGTTAGATATAAAACCAAAATTAAATGATCGACAGTTTCAATCGTAACAAGAAAATTAAACAATGAAAATATACTATAATTTTATTATATGCGTTGGTCTATACCTTTCTGCAAAATCATAATGACTTTATAAAAAAAAAGTTGAATTGATTCTTATGAGAACGATTAATAATTAACAAATACAAAATCGTACATGACCCTAGTATGACATGTAATATTTCGATAGCCCTATATATGCAAAAGTATGGGTATCGTTTTCTTAAATTTACTAAAGAACTATATACACAAAAAAATAATGAATCTAATCTACGATTCTATGTACAATTTACATTCAACCGTTCGTCGTGAGGAGTTGAATTAAAATGCTTGCAGTCTTCAGGTAAAATTGAGAACAATAGTCCTGTCTTGTTTGCATGATATTGAAAGGCACACCAGACGGTTGAACTTTTATTCGCCTTGGACACGAAATATGACCATATGCTCGGAAAATTGATCTGGTCCTAACAAAAACCTCGTCCTAGCAAAAACAGTTTCTACAGGAACTAGCAATGTAACCTTTATTGGCAAATGTAGCTTCTACTGGCTAATGTAGCCTCTACAGGCTAATTAATGTAGCCTCTACTGACTAATGTAGCCTCTACTAGCTAATGTAGCCTCTACTGGCTCCCTAATGCAAGTAACGGTCGAAGGGAATTCAAAATCACGGTCCACGTGCAGATATCACTTAAGTGCGAGCGAGTAAATTCCATTACTTTAAAAGGTTATTTGTAATTTTAATTTCCTAGCACGGTTCAGGTAATTTCTTGGCACAACAACTTTCACGAGACAAAAAAGGACAATTACTTAGCAGATTCGACCTTATTTAGAAAAAACTGCTTAGTTCTTTCGAAAAATCCAAGACAGATGTAGACACTATCGAGAAAAGTTAAAGATGAAAGTCTAATTAGAAGAGTATGTATTTCGCTACATCTTAATTACGATAGAGAAGAAAAAATCAAAACAAAGCTCAATTGATAGGAAATTGTAATTAGATACATGGCATAAAGAATTTCTAATTAAAAGAAAAATGGGCCAGGACAATTTACTCAAAGATGTCGCTGTTACCCGATACGATAAAAGAAAAATTCCAAAAAAAAACAAAGAGAAATTACTACCTGAAAATTCTAAACAAAAGGCACAAGATTTAATAACAAAAATGCTTCAAAATATAGTATTTTAATTTAAATAAATATCTAACTACAATACATATCTAGTCCGCCATTTTATAACGGTTATCAGACACACATGTACGTGTAGCTGACAGATATCCTATGGACCATGCGTAACTCAACTGTCAGAAATCATGTATATTGACCTGATTCGTTGACAATCAAAATAAACCAAGCAGAGAAATTATTTAAATAAACTAAAAAGCCGTACCCAGACACGATGAGAATTCAAGTTACATTTTACATAATGTCAACCCAATCCTCTAATTAAAATAGATTTCAGAAAACCCTAAACAAGATCTTAAACGAGGAAAGGAAAATGTAATAACACAACCTAAGATTTATGCTGTGGAAAAGAATACGTAGTTGGAAACAAACTAACAGGAGACTAAGATGTTCAAATAATATACTCAAGGTACAATGTTAAATATCTAACTAGAATTAGTACGTATTTTAATTAACTAAAGCAGAAAGAAATAGCTGTTTGATGACATTTCTACGCTACAGATAGCAAAATCGAAATACTTATATAGGATAGGTCCCTAATAAATGTTTAGAAAATAAACACAAGCGGAAACAACCTAGATGTAGGAAAAATAATATAATATCGGAAATTTCCACGATAGATACCTGAACTTCCCAAAATAAATGACAAACAAAGCAATATTACAGGTAGGTTTAGTTTAATGATTCTAAATATAACATACAGTTTATACACTGTCCAAAGAAAAAAGTACATTAGTCAAATTCAGAGCATAACAAACACTGCGACTTTCGATCCATTGAAGTAAAACCATAATTTAAATAACTGCCATTCTACAACCTTGTCTTTTTACCAACCAAGTCACTGGAAAAACTTCGTGTTTTCACAAGTTTATCTATTTCGCATAAGAAATTAAAAAAACAGCACGAATTGTTCAAACGCATCCATATACATATGAAAATAGCCCATCCTATCCCTAAGTCAAATTTTGGTGTAAGCAGTTCAAGTAGGGCAGAGAATCCATGCATAATGATCCAAAGTGTGGAAGACCTCTGGAAGCACGAACTGAAGAAGTCATCGAGAAAGTTAAAGATTTGGTGTTGACTAACCGCTGAGTAAAAGCTTCAGTTATTTCTAAAGAAATAGGAATATCAGAAACGAATGGTTGTAAATTATCAATCTTCTGACCGACCATATGCCACACATATTGTTGACAAATCAGGAGAACGAGAAGACCATGGTAAGCGATCTACATTACCATTATCCAGAAACCTAATAATAACCCCGCGCTTTATCCTGATGAAAAATTGGCTTTACAAGTTGTTGAAAATATGGCAGCATTGGTTCAAAAACATTATTGTCCCATTTAATGTTCATTGAATTACTACTAGAGAAGATGCTACCTTTAGTAAAAACCATTTGTCGCTATACAAAAGGTGCAAATTTCTTATTTCTCCCAGACGTCTTCTGACCATTTTACGAACATCGTGAGTCCATAAACAATCGAGATTTATTACTGAAGACGACTAGATGCCTTTCCTCATTTCAGTGAAGTCGTGCAATTTGTGGCGTGGAGTTAGAAGTAAACAAAGAAATGGTGGATACGACCGAAGCCCAAAAGATCGATTTCTTCGATATATAAATCGCATGGAAATTTCTTGACTAAATCTATCACCAATTTTCTTTGTTGACAAGAAATATCGCCTAAGAAAAACAAGAGGACGAGAACGATCTTCATGATCAGTTTCGCGTCTGAAATATTTGGACCGCAAACGTTGTTGTTTTTTATTATTTTGTGCCCATCTCCACCAACACAGCAACTATAGTGATACCACATCCTACACGATCAACATCACGAATGGATAATCCGGCTTCTCGTATATCGATTATATTGCCGCCGTAAAGCTAAGAAAATTCGCACGTTTTCGAATAGGAGACATTCTTTTACACTGTACTAGAGCTAAATATAGCTATAAAATATCTTTTAGATCATGGCCAATGCCGTCTTGGGTAATCGAATGTATTTTGCTAAAATTTTCATCGGTTGTTAGTTACAAACGAAATACATTTACTGGTTATTAATTTATTTATGACGATCAGTATATCTTAACCGCACGATCGTGCTGGGATGGATAAATTCAAAGTAGGTGATCGACTGTAATTGACAGGTGTCATTCATGCAAATGTCAGCAAATTCAGTAACTGTCGTTACACTGTCAATAACGTCACGCGTGACATGCGTCAATTCCAATTCGTGTGTTGATTTAAATAATTTCAGATATAGTTTAAAATGAACTATTATACTCCTGAAGAAAAACTATTTCTAGTTAAGCAGTTTTATGGCGGTAATTCTGCAGAAGTGACCAGGGATTTATTTGCAGTAAATTTTTCCGAGAGGAATATTCCTAGCGCAAGTACTATTCGTAACACGGTTCACCGTTTTGGAAAAACATTTACTTTGATAAATAATAAAAAAAAGAAGCTTCTGTTGAAAATTTTAATGCCCTAGATGTTCAAGTATGTGCTGCTATAGAATTCGATGCAACTAAGTCCTTGCGACAAATTGCTAGTGAACTAGATATTAGTGCTATAATGGTGCAAAAGATTTTAAAGAAAAATAAATATTGCTGTTTCAAAATTTCAACGTCCCAAGAACGGACACAGGTAATTTGCACGCTATTGAATCCGCTTGAACTTTACTTATAAATCCGGCGCCCTAATCCCACATGTAAAATGCACTCTTGCACTCTAATCATTTACATACTCATTATCCGTAAGCGGAGAGATACAGAGACATACCTTCTTAAAAGTTATATCTTACCATAGTGCTCCCAAAGGATAACTACATGATCATTTCTATGTATCATAGTATTTCACACATCTATTGTATGTATTTTGTAATAAACTATATTCCTTTTTTTTTCTGTAAAATTTAGTGACTATATTTTTATATATGTATTTTTATGTTGGATTTTTAACTATATGTAAAGGAATAAAATATGATAGAAAATTCATTCATGTTTAGAGTGCAATTTACCGGTCAGATTAATGGGCAATGAAGAAACCGGAGTGCAAAATACCTGTAGGATTACATTGACCTGGGGGTTTGGCGTGCAATTTACGTATACCCCCAAGAACTACTTCCCGATGATTATTACCGCCGAATGAAATTTTGTGAAATAACGATTAATAAATATCATACTAATGAACTATTTTTCAACAAAATTGTATTTACGGACGAAAAACATTTTATGTTCACGGACGACATAATCGTGCAATTTATCGATATTGGTCTCGCAGAAATTTACATTTTAATGTACCAACACGGACGAAATATCCGCAAAAGGTAAACACGTAGGCTGGTATTATGGGCAATTGGATAATTGGACCCTTTTTTATTGACGGGAATTTAAATGAAAATAAATAGGTATCTAACATTATTAGAAAATAATAGTATTCTTGCTCTACGGGAGGAATTTGATTTTAACGAAATATGGTTGCAGCAAGACGGCTGCCCTGCGCATAACACTCATAGGGTTACCAATTTATTAAATGCTAATTTTGAAGAAAGATGGTTAGCAATTCAGCTCCAATTAAATGGCCGGCACGACCACCTGATTTATCGCCAAATGACTTCTTTTTGTGGCCATTTATAAGTAATTCAATGTACGGAAACTAAGTATCAAATTCGCCGAATTTCTTATCTCTCTATCTAATTCTCACTAATGGACCGGTGACGGCAGAGTGCGCCGCCGCTCGTCTCTATCCCCCATTACATCGATATAACATTGTTTCTCCTTGTTTCGAAACTCACCACGACAGCAAAATGCAGCGCCGGCCGCCTCGTTCTGCAGTATCGTTCGCAATGATCCATAATGTAAATAATGTCTACTGCAGGCTATACCGTAATTATTTATTTAATTCATTATTTGAAATCGGACTTGTAAGCACATCAGGCATCCACAATGTATTGCGAGAAACTGAAGAAGGACAATGTACAAATAACACCAAAGAGACTGTCGCCGTTGAGATGGTCATGCAGAGATGATGTCTGCAAGGGTTTATTGAAGTCTTAGAAAGGTATTCACGATACTCTGAAATCAATCACAAATATTAAATTAAATTGTGTCTACTGCAGGCTATACGATAATTATTTATTTAATTCATTATTTGAAATCGGACTTGTAAGTACATCAGGCATCCACAATGTGTTGCGAGAAACTGAAGAAGGACAATGTGTAAATAAAACCAAAGAATCTGTCGTCCATGACATGGTCATGCAGAGATGATGCCTGCAAGGGTTTATTGAAGTCTTGGAAAGGTATTCACGATACTCTAAAATCAATCACAAATTGAGGATAAATAATGAAGGTCGGTTCGGTGCTAAAGATGATTTCAAAATAAATGTATTCCTTACAATTTTAGATCGATTAGTCTCGGAATTAGACCGTCGAAAATGTGCGTTCGACAGTGGTCGAAATTTTCTACATTCTCTTTAAATCCCGCGAACTCTCTCTTGAAAAAATAAACAGTAAAGCGTTAATTATGTGAAATTTATTCACAGAATATTTTAGAGGATCTAGAGATCTTGCACCTCAAAGGGTATTTGGCACTAGAACACAAAAAAACAAGTAAATATCAACAATATGTGCAGCTAGATTAGAGATCGGAATCTACTTGACATTTTCCCAAATATCGATATAGTTTCAAGAATTTACAAATCAACGGCAGTAAGTAATTGTTCTTCGGAATGTCCGCCCTGATGCGCTTGAAACGAATTAAAACAAACTTACGCTCAAGTATGTCCGAAAGCAGATTTTTTATCAGTTGAATCCTGACACTGCAAATTCGATTTTATTTGACAATGTGATTAAAATTTTCGTTGAGAATAAATTCAGACGAAAAGTGTAATGCGAGCGAAAGGAAAGGTGATTTTTATTTATCTATAATATATAAAATATGTGTTATAGTATATGAGTTTTTATATTCTGTTGCAATGAAGTTTTTGTTGTATTTTATGTGATTTTAATAAACGTTTGCATAACTTTCGTATTCCTTAGTTATTTATTACCTATTTTTAATTTTGTGAGAAATATAGCATAGGAGGCAATTTGGTTCAGAGTATAGGCGGGACATTTGTAAATCCGCTACTGTCCATATGTACAGATACATATAACATGTGTTCATTTGAAAAGTCAATCTAGGTTACTTTGAAATTTTGATAGAATAAGACGCATATATATTAGTATGTGTTTGTTGTTCCGTAAACGTAAATCCAAATGACATTTGATAATGTCAATCACAAATATCAGTTAGTGCATAAAATAATCGTGCGTCGATTCTGGTTTAAATAAATTGCTTCTCAATTTTAAAATGGCTTTCACAAATTATTAAAAAAAGATATGCAACTTTATCCATACCGTGTCACAGCAGTACAAGAATTGTTAGAAATTGATTACCCACGTAGACTACAGTTTTGTAATTGGTTTGTAAATATGAACAATAATGGAGAACTTTCGCAAAGAGTCATCTTTACTGATGAAGCATGGTTTTATAAAACGGTATACCTAAATTCACAAAATACAAGAATTTGGAGTAGTGAAAATCCACATGTAATTAATGAAGAACCGCTACATCCAGAGAAAATTGGTGTTTGGGCAGCGATAAGCCAAAGGCGAATCATTGGACCAATATTTTTTTAGGGAACGTTAACTGCTCAAAGGTACCGTACGAAAATTTTACAACCATTTGTCAATCAGTTGCATGATGATGAACTTCAAAATGCATATTTCCAACAAGACGGAGCATTTAAGAGAATTTTTTGATGAGCGTATAATTAGTCGAAATACTGAAATTGCCTGGCCTGCACGTTCATGCGATTTAACACCTTGCGACTTCTTTTTGTGGCCTTAACCAAAAATAACATATTTCGAACACCTATATTGAATTTGAATGATATGCTACAGAGAATCGAACAGAAATGCATGGAAATTAATAACAATCCAGTAATGTTGCAGAATATCATCAGAAATTTTGAACGGAGGATTTTAAAGTGCATTGATCTTGAAGGACACCATTTTCAACATTTGTTATAGTTTTCAATAAATACCTATTATTTGTTATTTATTTGTATGTATGAAACTGTCAAAATATACGACTTCGTAGGTTAAGTAGTAAATTTTAATTTACGACATACTTCAAAACGTTCTCAGTAAATCACATGCTACTAGATTGACTTTGCAAATGAACACTTGTTATGTTTTTAACATACCTGTATTTGTATTAATTTGTATTCACAATATTTGATCGATAAGCTGTTTCTTGAATTACGTGACTATCTAAAATAATATTTTATATAATTGTATAAATAGATTAATTACTTTTAAATCTTCAGTACTATTTTAAACATACCAATTATTGATATTTACTTTATAAATTATTATCAACTTTTTAATTACGTTACCGATAATTATGGCATCTTATATAAGTACTTATCTTCTTAATTACATACTAAATTACGATATCGCTAGTAACCTCTTCATAAAATATGTAGAGTCTATTTTTTTTCAACATTCGCATTGACCCACAATTGTGATAAATTCTTAATTTATAAAATTCAAGTGCTGATAAATAGCTCAAAATATAAAATCTCACTGTCAAATCAACTTTATTATATCATACATACGTGCAATTTAGTAGTAAATGAATTCCTAATCTTGCATTTTAGATATGTTTTCGGGTAAGGTAGTTTTAATTACCGGCGCTAGTTCTGGAATTGGAGCAGCGACGGCGATACGTTTTGCAGCTGAAGGTGCATCATTAGCACTAACAGGGCGGAACATTGAAAATTTAGAAAATGTCGCTAAAAAGTGCAAGGATAAAAGCAGTACCAAACCTCTTATAGTAGCAGGTGACATAACTCAAGAAGATGATATTAAAAATATAATTGACTCCACTATTAAAACTTATGGGAAATTGGATATTTTGATTAATAACGCTGGTATACTGAGCCCAGGAACAATTGAAACTACAACCGTAGAACAATTTGATGCAATATTTTCAACTAATGTTAGGTCTGTCTATTTAGTAACTAAAACTGCTGTACCTTACTTGATAGAAACAAAAGGAAATATTGTAAATGTATCTAGTTTGGCTGCAAGACGTCCGTCTCCTAATGTTCTAGCATATTGTATGTCTAAAGCCGCCATAGATCAATTCACTAAATGCACTGCTTTAGAATTAGCTCCAAAACGTGTGCGAGTGAATAGCGTAAATCCCGGTATTATCGTAACTAACATCCGCACACGTGCTGGAATGTCCCAAGAAGAGTATAAACAATTTTTAGAACGTAGTGTATCTATACATCCACTTGGACGGTATGGTCAGCCTGAAGATGTAGTGAATGCAATTGTATATTTCGCCAGTGATCAAGCTAGTTTCATAACTGGTGAAGGAATGGTTATGGATGGAGGAAGACACATAGTCTGCCCAAGATAGTTGCTGCTTTTTATTGCAAACATCAACAACATACATATGTAAATTGATACAGAAATACACTCATACTAACACGTTATAAAATTTAATGTTTTTCATTTGCACATTCGTAGCCCTTAATAAATGTGGCAATTAACATCTCTAGCAAAATATTATTCGCCTACAATAAATATTTTATTAATGTATTTTGCATTATTCTCAACAAGCAATTTACTTCTATAAATACTCTTTAAGTGCTTTAAAAGAACTAAAACTTATTTTCATCAAGATATGTAACTTTTAAAACTTACTATTATAAAACTCTTGAAAAATCTTTTCAGAGAGAAAGTGGCGTACAACAAGTTTTACAAAATTCTCGGAATGTAGATGAAAACACGGAACTATAAAGGACTTGGAAATCTGGATTATAAGATTATAATAGCTATAGATAAGAGTATTCTATAAACTTAAGACTAGGTCAAATTTACAGGAAACTCATATGAAATTAGGTAAAATATATCATTAGTTGAAAAATTGTAGTGTTTTAATGAATTATATTATTATAATGTATAGAATCCACGGTTGGCTCTTGGTGAAACATAATGAATAATTTACTAAAGAAAACACTCGGTATGTTTGTTTCACAAAATATATTTATTTAATCTCTAACATATGTTTCGACTTTTCAGTCATTATCAAAGAGTTATTTTTAAAAACTAAAATAAAAAGTACACTTCCACCACTATTTATGAGTTTTTAAGGGACTTTATTATGGCATCAATAGTCGGGGTGTTGAAAAAATCCAGCTGCGTGTTTGTTGCATGTCTATTAAGATTTATGGTTTTTTTAATTTATAATATTTCGAGGAAGTCAAGTCTCTTTCCTTTATTGCAAGTATGTAAAAGTTTAAAATTACTGGTATTGAACAAATGTGTATTTTCAATGCAATGTTCGGAGAATCCCGTATTCATTTTACCATAAAGAATAGAACTTCTATGCTCTTTTATTCGTTCTTTTATTGAGCGTCCTGATTGGCCGATGTATATCGCATCACAATCACTGCAACTTAATTCGTACACACCTGACTTATCACACAATTCTGTTTTTTCTTTATTATTAACTAAAATATTTCCTAGATTGACTTTATTCACTTGGATGACATTTAACCCTAATTTATTCAGTTTATTAGAAACTTTATTGCTAACCCCAGGTGTCCCAATTTCGATGCTCACCATTCGTATCTCGGTTATTAGAAGATATAGAACAACGGTTAAATGGGGAATGTTTTGCAGAATTCAATACTCGGGGCAAATCCCATTTCAAATTAGACCTAACTTTTTAATTTTTTAAAATATTTTGAAAAATCAAAAATTTGCCGATTTCGTTATTCCTCAATAACTCGATAACGCTTAGTCTGACCTCTTTTAAAGTTTTACATTGTTCAGACACTCTTTTAAAATAAATTATTTGATACAAACAGAAACCCCCGATTGTCATTTGTTTTTAAGTTATTACCACTATCTTTTGTTTTTCATATGACGGCCATATTTGATTTTGGGTTTGTTAGGTAGTCCTCAAAATGTGCTTTTCAACGATGTATAACATGCCTGAAAAATTTTTATTTCTAAGGAAAATATTAATAAAAACGTAAATTAATCTTTAATATGAAATTAGTAGGCTGAAAAATTAAACACCAATGTCAAATGAAAGTGAAAAGATATTCTAAGTATAGCAAACGCCAATTAAGTTGGCGCGAGGAGGGGTAAGTTCGCGCAGGATTAAAAGTAGTGGGGAGATTTGTATTTGGTTTTACATCAAATGTCAGATAATTCTAACCTCTGAGCGTGTATCACTAGCAAAGACATTATGTTCCGTCAAACGTCAATGACAAATGTATTCTGACAATGAAACAAAACGATAACCTGTCAAAGTATAATTAGTGCTGCAGAGATAAGTTAATTAAAACTACTTGTAGTTAGTGATGTGATAAGTAATTATTGTCAAGTATTAAGATTTATAAGTATTGATAATGGCACATACATATTCAAACGAAGAAAAAGTTGATATGTTGGAAGTGTATTTCAAAGCAAATAGAAACACTGAAAATGCGTGCACGAGTTATGCAGAGCGTTTTCCAGAAAGACAACAGCCACACAGGACAATTTTTAGAAGACTAGTTAGCAAATTAAAAAACTTTGGAAGCTTCGAACAAAAACGAGCTAACTATGAAGTTAATGACGCTGATACACGTCGAAATAATATTTTGCAGAACGTTAGGAACAATCCCAGTACATCAGTTCGTCGTGTGACACGAGAAACAGGGATTTCAAAATCTACTGTTCACAGAACCTTGACGAAAAATAAGTATCACCCTTACAAACCAACAATTGTACAAGGTTTAAGTGATAATGACAATCACCGACGATTACAGTTTAGCAGGTGGTACCTTCAAAAATGTGAATATGACGCTAATTTTCCTAGGAAAATACTATGGACAGATGAAACACGATTTACCAATTGTGGAGTGTTCAATAGGAATAACTATCATCATTGGTCTACTGAAAATCCACATTTGGTAAATCAAAGAAGATTTCAAGTTCGATTTGGTTTTAATATCTGGTGCGGTTTAATTGGTATGACATTTTGTTTACTTTTTTTTGTTTTTTAAACTCTTTTTTTCGTTTTAGATAATCAGTTAATAGGTCCTTTCATCTTTGATTACAATTTAACTGGTAACAGATATTTGGAGCTACTAACAAACGAGATAATGCCTGCTTTGAGGCAAATTATTGATCCCGAGAACATGCAAAACATCTGGTTCCAGCAAGATAACACTCGTAACGTGCAACATTTTTTGAGAGAAAACTTTAATGAGAGAGTGATTTCAAATAATGGACCCGTGCAATGGTCTGCGAGATCACCCGACCTTACCCCGCTTGACTATTATTTATGGGGTACCACTAAAAACGAAGTATTTGATTTTGAACCGCCAGAAACTCGGGAAATTTTAGAACAAAGAGTACTATTTGTGCTACGATCAGTAAACGGAAACACGCTACGTAGAGTTTGTAACTCTTCTCGAACAAAGTGTCAAAATTGTGTGGAACAGAATGGTCGTCATATTGAACAATTTCTTTAAGTGAATGTGAACTTTAAGTTCTGTATCTTTACTTTTTATTTCTATAATTTTTTTATCGTTTCGTTTGTTTACAGTATTACTTAGAATATCTTTTCACTTTTATTTGACATTGGTGTTTAATTTTTCAGCCTACTAATTTCATATTAAAGATTAATTTACGTTTTTATTAATATTTTCCTTATAAATAAAAATTTTTCAGGCATGATATACATCGTTGAAGCACATTTTGAGGACTACCTAACAAACCCAAAATCAAATATGGCCGCCATATGAAAAGCAAAAGATAGTGGTAATAACTTAAAAACAAATGACAATCGGGGGTTTCTGTTTGTATCAAATAATTTGTTTTAAAAAAGTGTCTAAACAATGTAAATCTTTAAAAGAGGTCAGACTAAGCGTTATCGAGTTAATGAGGAATAACGAAATCGGCAAATTTTTGATTTTTCAAAATATTTTAAAAAATTAAAAAGTTAGGTCTAATTTGAAATGGGATTTACCCCGAGTATTGAATTCTGCAAAACATTCCCTATTTAACCGTTGTTCTATATCTTCTAATAACCGGGATACCAATGGTGAGCATCGAAATTGGGACACACGGTATAGTTGAGTGTGTGAAATGTTTTATTCGTTTTTGTATATGTGTGCCCGCAGTTATTATATTATATTATATTGTAATTACTGATTGAAGATTTACAATAGATTTAAACTTACGATTAATTCCTCGCTCTTTAGCACCTGCAAAATGATTAGCACCCGTTCATTAAAATTAGTTAAACGACTTTTTTATGGTTAACATTGTCAATGCAGAGGATCTTTTTGACCTGTGATGTTTTGCAAAAATTCTTTTTTATGTTGAAGAATATCATGCGCTATCCACTGTTGTCATAAACAATGTGCATAATAATTTTGCAGCTTACAAATTTGTATACGTTTTGTTTTCTTCGGTAGTATTTTTTTTCTGTTCTTTGTTGTATTCGTGCAGCATTGTTACGTGGTATCTTCCTCTGATTCTATTTGTTCCGGGCTCCGCTAATTCGTAAGTGCATTACGATAGTTTTCTGTGTATTATAAAAGGTCCTATATATAGTCGTGTTAATTTCGCCATCAGGTTGTTTTCCTGCTTGTTATCCTTAGGTTTTTAACTATTACTCTCCTATTTCGAAGGAACTTAATTTCCTCTTCTTTTCGTTTTGTTTCGTTTCCCATGTTTGATTCCTCTTGTGTATTCTTTCTCCAATGTTCGCTAGTTCTTCTGCCAACTCGATCGTTTCGTCATCTTGCCAAGGCCTGTTTGGTGGTAATCCCGTCATTATTGTTACCGGATAAACTTCCAAAAAATGTACTGGGTGTGTTGTTCATTATTTTTTCGATTTTCTTGACGTATTTTATCCATCGACGATGTTTATTTTCCATGAAGATCCTAAGATATTTGAGAAATTCTCCAATTTGTCTTTCTGATGCGTTCGACTCCGGATATCGAACACTGGTATAATATGTTTTTATCCCTTAGTTGTACAAAAATTCCTTGTAACGATCGCTCTGGAAATACATAGCATTGTTGCTCAACACTCCTTTCGCTTGTCCGTATGTCATAAAATATTCCGATATAGCAAATATTGTTACCTTGGTGCTTGTTTTCTTGGTCGATACTAATGTGACATATTTTGAAAATACATCGAAAATAACTAAAATGTGTTTATACACTTTGGATGATGTAATTAAATTTGATAAATAATCTATCGCCATCAACTCCAGTTTGTCGGTAATGTAGGTGCTCTTTGATAGGTGTTCGTTGGTGAAATTCTTGTCCTTCGCCATCATGCTTGTTTCGCAAGCTCGTGTTACGTTTTTGATTATTTTCTCGTCCAGTTTACAATAATACGCCTCTCTGAATATATGCCATATCTTACTCGATCCTGCATGCCCATACCTCTCGTGTAACCATGCGGTGAATATTTGTGTATGATCTTCGTTGGTAACGTAGTTATTTCCTTCCTACTCTTTTCATTAAGATATCATCTCTTATAAACATTCAGAGCTGATATCTTCTTCCTGTTGATGTTATTCTTTTATTGCTTTGTATGAGAAAATTCCTTGCCTTGTCAATTTTGCACTGGCAATAATAATAATAAATAATAATTTATTTTTGTGGTGGTAGATCTAATTTCCAACTGAGTACGTCTGCTGAAATCATTTGCATACCTGGGATATGCCTTATTTCAAAATCGTACTCGGATAGTAGTAGTTTATACGAGTACAATATATTGTTGAGTTGTGTACACATCATGCTGGTCAAGTCTTTATGGTCCGTTTCAATTGTTCTTTCCTATTAGAAAATAGCGTAGTTTCGTGACAGCGAATTCGATACTGAGCATCTCTTTTTCAGATATTGTATATTTTATTTCACATGGCATAAGCGTTCTTGACAAATAATAAACGGGTGTTTCTTCTTTCTCGTCGTTGTGTTGCACTAATTCGGTTGCGATCGAATGAATGTGAAGCGTCGTATCTCAGTGTGAATGAAAGGTTGAAGTCGGAATGGAATAATGATACGTTCTTGACAAACTCGTCTTTCAGATTGTTGAAACAGTTTTCTAGTTCTTCGTTCCAGTGCCATTTAATTTCCTTACGTAATAATTTTAACAGTGGCAAAGTTTTCTTTGAGTACTCCGGAATAAATCTTCTGTGAAACGATATTAAACCTAAAAATCCGCGGAGGTTTTTCAAACGTTTGGGACCAGGAAAATTCTTTATCTCTTCTAACCTTGTATCCTCTATTTCGATGCTGTTATTGTTAATGACAAATCCTAAATAGCTAACCTTTGTTTGAAGAAATAAACATTTTTGTAAATTTAACTGCATCCCCTCATCTTTAAATATCCTTAAAATAATAGAAAGATTTTCCATGTGCTTGTGTTCTTTTGTGTCAGAGAAAATGAATATATCGTCGAGGCAGTGAATGCAAAATCTTTGGTATCAGTTTAAAATCTTGTGTAGAAATCTTATCAATGCTGAAGATGACTTCTTTATTCCAAATGGACAGAATTTAAAATTAAATACATTGCTATTAACGCTAAATTCGCAGTACTTTTTTGACTCAGAAATTATCAACAAAAATGCTGCTTTTAAATTAATTTTACTGTAATAATTTTTCTTTCCGAATTTCGCTAGTAGTACATCGATGTTCTCAGGAGCTTCGTATTGTAAAATACTTGTCTTTCCGGGTTCTTAAATAAAACTAACGGTAATTTAAACACACACTATATTAACAATCAAAACGAAATACACTAAATAACAATTTAAAAATTAATAACTAACAATAAGAACATTTATGTATTTATATTTATATAAGATCACTCGACGATGATTTGGTGTGGAATGATTTAAACCCCTCTTGAGTGTTATTTATATTCAAGGGAAAATTATCGTATGTTCGATCTTCTCGATCCTTCTGCATCGATTTTTTTCTAGACGGTGCCAGGCTGTGTGATACCTGACGTATCGTCGGATGACTCATCACAGTATTGTTGTTTTATTTTCTTATTTATTTCGCGCGCATCGAAGCATATTCTTATTGTTGTGAATCCTTTTTTAGTATTATTACTAGAGGACTGATGTAACATGTATCTGAGCGTTTAATTATGTCTTGCTCTTGCAACTTCTGTATTTCTTCATCCACTTTGTTTCGGTAATAGTACGGTATCGGGTATATCTTACAATTTATTGGTTCGTCGTTTATAAATACAATCTTGTGCTCATAACTTCTTGTGAATACTATCTCTTCATTGAAAGTTCTTCGATTTTCGAATAAAATTCTGGCTAACTCCTCTCTAATTCCTACATCTGGAACATTGGCTTTTTTAATTTTTTTTTTTAATATCTCCTATATTGTTTATATTATTTTCATAAATATTTTCTTCTTCCTCCTCCATTAATAATTTATCATCTTCCTCTTCATATAATTTATTTAATTATTCTTCTCATTTCTGTACATGTTATTGTAATGGGTCATATTCTTTAGAAAAAAAAACGTTAATGTATATGCTAATTGTCTACTGTATATATTAAAAGCAATTTCATTTCTTTTACTTAATTTCTCTCTGACTGTTTAAAAATTTATCTAACAAGGCATCCTGCATTAAAACGGGTTCTTCCCCGGACGCACATTCAATAACGAAAACAGTACCTCAGTATGAGATCACTTCTCTTTGTCCGTTGTATTAATATGTAAAGCATACTTCCCCATATATATGTATATATATATAAATGAGAGTCAACATGTATTTGATTATTATAAGGATATGCTTTGTTAGAAATACCACATTTTGTAATCTTAACTATACTATATATGGGGCCCAATGAAGGAGAATATATAGAAGATATTCTGGAAACATTCTTTCGCATGAGAGGGGAAGGAGGAAGAAATAGAACAGCATGCAATATCAGTCGATCAAGCCCTGCGAAAAATAGCGGACGGCTGATCTACTTAGGTCTAGTACGACGTAAATAAAAAAACGTCGAACCTAACAAGAGTAAAAAAGTCCCACGCAAGTAAAGCCTTAGCAGTAGCCAGTGAAAAAAAGACTGCAAAATACGCTAGTTTTTATAGCACTCGCAAAGGGTGAATCAACCATGTAATAAGGTCACTTGTGCGCGCTTTAAATCATTTGGATTACAACAAAAATCCTTATAGTGCAAAGTTAATTTGCGTGTGTTTTGTGAAACTCCTCTGAGCCCCGGTACCAAGACAAGGTAGGAAGTTTTATTCTCTTAAGTCTATCGATAGCGAGAGATAAATGCTGATATCAGAAATAAAGGCCTAGACATTATAGTAAAAAATCAAACGAACTTTATAATAAACATTCGCAAGGTATAGCATTATCAATTATCATTTTCATATCTATTTATTTGTACCCTATTCAAGTGATGTAAAAATTTATGTAAAAGATCCTATGTGTTAAATTCAATATATATGCTTTATATGTAATCTGATATTTTATTAATTACTTACCCATATAATTATAGATACATTTACAAAGTCGATATTTGCCTATGTAAATATCCTTATAATAAATAAAGACATAGTGCTCTATTTATTGCTACAATACAGGGGATACACTCATACGCCTTTCGTATATCAAACGATCTGAGATCAATAGCATAAAATAAATATCGATTTTATTAGTGTAATTCAAGAGTCCCATTGCTAGAGTTAGTTAATCACCGGGCATATACTTAATTAACTTTCTACCGTCAGGAACGGTTATTTTCCTGTGGCGTCCAAACAATAAGCAAAGTAATCATTTTAAATAAACGATAAACTGCACATCTATCTCTCATATTACTTCTTTAACTCTTAAAGTAGCTTGCAAATTAGTATCCCCAGTCACAATTATTATTTGCAAAGAGTTAAAGAATAGCCAAACGTTACATTATTTACATGTATTAAATTATTTTTATATTTCTCGTATATAGCAATGTTCTCTTCTTCTCTTTTCTTAATCATGTCCATCTTATTCTCACGTATTAAAATTTTATTCTCATCGAAGTCTAATTTTATTTTTAAATTGTTTATGATGTCCATTTTGAATTGTAATCCCTTAAAATGTGAAATACCATGTCGTACTCTTTGTCCTGTATGTTAACTATAAGAAATATCTTATTGCAAATAGCTCCTATCTTCTTCTTACTTGCTGCGATGATTTCGGGTTTCCTTATTTTTATGATATCTTTCTCCCAAGATTTTATACATTTACATACTTCTTCTTGGATTAGCGAGATCTCTGCTCCTGTGTCGGTTAAACTATTTATTTCTATTCCTTGGATTTTCACTTTTATGAAAGGTAAAACGTTGTTATTTATTACTGTTTCTTCTTCATCAATTATGTTTAGTTTGCGCGGTTTCATTAAAATACTTAACTTATATACATTGTTATTTATTTTATACTGGATTTTTTTTGTCCAGAGATGTCACCATTTCCCTCGTAACCTGGAGACGAATAATGGCATCTCACGCCTCGGCTTCGGCCTCGGAAATTGTTCCTGTCACTGTAGTGTGCGTTCCCATCGTAACCGCATCTGAATTTTGGAGAATTTGGACGTTCCATGTTGTTATTACTAGAAGACTGTTACATTAGAAGATTGTTACTTTTGTTATTAAAATTAGGGAAATTATTTCTATTTGCGTTACTGTCATTACCATTGTAATCGTTACCGTAATTGGGTTTTTATTTGGCGGGTTGTTGTTGTAACTTGTGTTGTGTCTGTACTGTGGTCTGTTTGTGTATTGTTGAGTGTTGTTTTAGTTATAGCTTCTATAAATGTTTGGACGATTGTTTTGTGTCGGTGAATTTTGATTTTTTGGTGCGTTATTGTGATATTGATTGTATGCTGTATGATTGTGTTTTTATGCTGTCTTGAATGTCATCTAGTTTTCGTAGTAATTCTAATAAACTATCCATGTCTGTGATATGTTGTGTGGTGACTACTAGTGTGTCGCTATTATTATGTCAGGTAAGTCTCTTATATATTTGCATTTGTTATACAAGTTTGTTGCATAAATCTCTCTATTCATTCTCCCCTGTCTTTAAGTACCTTTACCTTTAATTTGTCCTGGTGCATCTCGTGCCAGAATCGCTGCATAAACATGTCCTCGAATTCATCAATGTAGTGACACTGCTCTTCTATCCTGTTAAACCACTACAAAGCATTGGATTCCATTGTTTGACGAATTAATAACATTCTTTGGTCGAAATCGTGAATGTCTTTTGTCAGTCGAAGAATATTGTTTATGTACGTGACCGGGTGCATCTCCCATTCAGGTCTCCGTTGAATTTCGTCCAGGCGCTGGAGTTGAGTGTGGGCACATTCATACTCGGGGTGACGTATCTAATCTCCTCCTTCAATCTCCTCATCACCGTCTTCATGGCCTCAATTGTCGCCTCATGTGTCTTCAAGAGCTCCTCTTCGTCTTGTGTATGTTCCTTCGTATATGTTTTCTTCAGCGTTCTCCTGCGATCATAGGTTTTCTTGTAATAACATCTATATTTTCGCTCTCGATTTTATTTGTTTTGACCCTTTCTTGAATTTGTTCCATGTCTTCTCTCAGTTCCTGTTGAACATTTTTGATTTGCTTTTGAGCTTCTTCATTGTATTTTTCTATTAACTGTATGGTGTTTTAATTGTTCTTTAACATCTCTTCACGAATGTTTTTGTTATGTATTGTCATTTCATCCTTTAACTCTTGTCTGTGCTTATCCACTTTATCGTTTAGTCCCACCATCCTTTGGTTTGTTGTTTCCAATTGGTTATTTACTTCTTGGCTATTTTTGGATATCTCTGCCTTTAATTCATGGCTTGATTTTGCCATCTTAACCTTTACTCGAGCTATATCTTCTTTTAACTCTCGGCTATTTTCATCCATCTTGTCCATTTTATTGTTTATGTCTTCGTTTAGTTCTTGGCTTGATTTTTCCATTTTAGCATTTGTCCTGGCCATCTCAGTGTTCATTTCCATCATTAATCGAAAAAGAGAATCCATTTCTACTGGTGTCTGCTTGTCTTCTCTTTCTACCGACGTTGAAGGATTTCTGTCGGTGTCTCCTTCTTGTTTTGATTCTTCCCTTTTGTCGGAACGACTTAGTCTCGTGCGTTTAGGCATTTTATGTTTTGAGAGAATGTTTGCGCAAAAGTACAGGGATGAAAATAAAAATAAATGTTTTATTAAAAAAAATGTAATTCTCAAATAAATGTAGTTTTTCTATATTGTTTATACTTGTTTTCTTAAACAGCACCTTTTGTATTTTACCTTTCAGCACTTTCTTTTATTTTTGAATTTTCTGCAGAAAATATTTGACTTTTGCACTTTTTGTACTTCTTTGTTTGTCTTGGCTTAATACACTAAATTTTCCCCACGCTTTTAGGTGACATTTTATATTACATTGCTTACCTGCTCTACTAATTATAGCAAATGAAATAATTTTTATAATTAAAATTAACAAATATCGCTTACCTTGTATGACCTAAATTGCAGATCTTGTAGCTGAATTATAGATTTCTTTTATTTGCGCCGGTTTGTATTTATTTTTCTAGCTCGTCGGTTTCATGAATTTTTGCTCCATCAACAGATTGGGGCTGGTGGAAGTTTCCACATTAAATATATGAGAACTATAACCAGAAACAACTTAATATTTACGAAGCTTGCCAATGTTTCTAAATTTTACTTGAAATGCAGAATTGCGCGATTTTTTCCAATACAATATTACAATATTTTTTTAGCATTAAGTACTTTATAATTTCAAAGGAAAACAATATAGGATAAGGAAAAGATTTGCTGGTAGAATATTGTGAAACTGAATTACCTAAAGTCTGATATAGCATTCTATCCATAACTATCCAAAAACGAACCAGTCCAGAGTCTTAAGATTATATGAAGTAAATTAGCAGGTAAAGGAAACGGTTTATTTCTAGATTCTGATCGAAACTCAATATCTACATATTAATAAACTAGGATGATACGAATCTTCCGGAACCAAGAAGTGCTCATCATGATCAATTGTTACAATTGTCATAATTGTAAGTATGCTTAACCCTAGGGCTACTGAGCGGACCCAATGGACCCGAAACGATTTGTAACCATTGTTTTATCGTACTTATGCTTGGGCTAATTTACTGGTATTAATAGACTTTTTAAGTACAAGTTATAGCTTTAAAATTTTGACAAAAAAATTATTTATTCATTAAGAATGGTTTTGGGAGCATAAATATACTTTCGCGGTTTACCAACCATATGTGGTTTACTATATAAATGTAGGTAAAGCGAGTGTGTTTTACAATAATAGTGGTTCGCTTATAAATCTCGGACTTCCCCGCTGTTGATAAACCTTCCTTGGCATTCCCCGATGTATACAGAAAGGAGAAATCCCTATATTATGCGGATTTTAGGGACTTTCCGTGTTTCAGCATATTTATAACTGCACGTCGTGAACAATGCTTGCCGAATCTGTGTAGTGTTATTTTGTTACTGTGAGTAAGACAAAATTTATATCTTGTTTAGTTGTGATGTGCGATTTGATATTTTAGCATCATTTTTTATCAATTGTCAGGTAGTTATTTCTAAATCTTTTATTGCAGCTATTTTCTACTTTGCGTTTTACTCATTACGGAAAATGGATCGTAGAAATAAGGAATACCTTACACAACAACAGCTAGAGGCGATAGTAGCCGAAATGAGTGACGTTGATACAATAGCGGATATGAAGCTTCAGACGACGATGTAGAGGTAGATGTAGTCGAAGCCCTCATCGATGTAGGTGATACAAGCACAGCAGAAGAATCAGATAGCGAAGAATCTGCTGAGAGCAGCGATGATGACCACAACAAAAATCCGGCTGGAGTTAATTCTTTTATATCAAAGAACAAACAAGTTGTTTGGCACCAAGATTCTATTTTACCTCATCGCGGAAGACAACAACGACACAATATTTTACGAGAACGTTCAGGCCCAACACGTTTTGGAAATCGAGAGATCGATACACCTGCTTCTTCTTTCTTGATTTATTTTCGTAAACCTCTTCTTGAAATTATCCTAAAGTGGACAAATGAAGGAGAGATTTCGACAAGAAATTGGATAAAAATGGATATCCAAGAATTGAAAAAATTTATTGGAGTTTTGATACTAATAGGTGTATACTAATCTTATAACGAGGACGTAACACAACTTTGGAGCAAAAACAATGGTCGAAAAATCCTTGGTACTATTATCGCTCAAAATATACTTCGTGTAATTAGATTCGACGATACAGCGTAAAGATAAATAATACGAATAAATATAATAATAAGACGAAGAAAAAGGCGAGAAAATAGCACCAATACGGGAATGCTTTGAGTTATGGAATACTTATTTGCGAAATGCCTATGTACCAAATTGGTGTATGACGGTTGATGAACAGCTTGTAACTTTCAGAGGCAGATGTCCCTTTAGACAATATATTCCATCAAAACCTGGACGATATGGAATACAATTTTGGACCATTTGTGATAATGTAACAACCTATGCATGGAAACTGGAAATTTATCCTGGAAAGCAGGGAGGGGAAAGAGACAAGAATCAAGGCGAAAAGGTTGTAAAACGTTTAGTAGAAGAAATTGAAAATTCCGGAAGGAATGTCACCTGCGACAATTTCTTTACTTCGTACAATCTTGCAAAGTATTTGTTATTAAAAAATCTAACATAAGCCTGAATTGCCATCTTCATTTATTGATCCAAAAAATCGTCAAGTGTTTTCCACACAGTTTGGTTTTGCAGACGACGCGATGATTATTTCGTATTTCCCAAAGAAACGCAAGCTTGTAACATTGCTGAGTACTCTGCGCAGTGACAAAAACATTGATTAATGACCAAAAAAATAAACCTCAGGTAATCCTGGACTACAATAAAACAAAAGGTGGCGTAGACAACATGGACAAAATGACACGATCATACACTGTGAAAAGGATGACGAAGAGATGGCCTCCTGTAGTTTTTTATAACGTGATAAACATCAGCACCATGAACACATACATACTATGGAGCTCTTGATACCTAATTCAGCTTTTGATTTGAAAAAGAAGAAACTTTCTAATTGAGCTAGGAAAGGAGCTAGCAGAATACAAGCACCACGAAAAACCAGAAGCAGAAGAAGGAGCTGACGCATCTACTATTTTTGAGATTCCAAGAAAGAACAAGAGGTGTGATGTTTGTCCATCTTCAAAAGACAGCAAAACAAGAACAACTTGTGCACGTTGTAAAACCAATGTATGCGGTGAACACTCAGTAGTTATATGTAAGAAATTTATGTCATTATTATTACTGCTTCGATTTATTCTAATGGTCTTTTCTTATGTTGAATAAAATAAAAGTCAAATGTAATAATGCTTACGCTATATTGAATTCAAAATAATCGCCGAATATTAGCTCAAACCCAGCATATAAAACCTCCAATAAGCAGATAAGGCTTGTTTACAAGATAATCCTCTAATGTCTCGGAAAAGAATTTTAAATCGAAAAACGAAATATCAGGAGGAATGTCAATAGCCTCAATGAAGAATGTAAAATAGGGAAACAAATATTTACATAACACCTTCAAAAACGTACCTTATTAGAGACGGTCATGCTTTTTTTAATGATTGGTGACAGTGCATGTAATATGCCACAAACGTATAATTTTGATAGTTTGGTTATGTCATGTAAATGTGTGTAATAATTAGTAATTTAGTTTTTGAAAAAATATTTATTAGAATAGTCAAAATTAAAAGAAAATAATACTAAAGCAGATGTTGGAAATGTTGACTAGTACTTTGAAGACAAAGTTGAACTCTACACTTCATGTTTTCGAAGCCATTTATTAGGATTTCTTCTGTTATGTCAGCATAAGAATTCACAATAGCTTTGCGAAGCTCTTCGAGTGTGTGATGTCTGGTCTTGAAAAAGGTATTCTTTAAATATGGAAAAATAAAACAGTTACAAATTGGCAAATCTGGAGATCTTGGAGGAAAATTAATAATTCTTGCATCGAAAAATTCTTAATAACTGAATCTCTTGCTTTCAAATAAAGGTAATTATTGTTTTGTGTATTCATATCGTTAATTTATCTTGCCAAAAAGCACTCGAGCTTTTCTTTCACGGTTAAATTTCTTTTTAACTCAAACAAAATTTTGCCAATCGTAATTTTGCTCGAAAACTTTTTTTCATGTAAGTTTTCCTCGACAAATTACTGATTAGCAAAATAATTTCGTTACAAAGAGAAATTTATCCGATAAAAAACGATCTTGTGTTTTTACTTATGAAAAAAATAGATGCACGCGATTTTTTTGAATACAAGCGTACGTGTAAACATACTTAAATTGATAAAACTCAAGTGCTGATAAATAGTTCAAAGTGCAAAATCTCACTGCCAAATATAATTTTTATTAACTTTATTGTACCTTACAGTCATACAGTTTAGTAGTAAATGAATTTTAATGCAGATAAATCCTAATCTTGCATTTTAGATATGTTTTCGGGTAAAGTAGTTTTAATTACCGGTGCTAGTTCTGGAATTGGAGCAGCGACGGCGATACGTTTTGCAGCTGAAGGTGCATCATTAGCACTAACAGGTCGGAACATTGAAAATTTAGAAAATGTCGCTAAAAGATGCAAGGATAAAAGCAGTACCAAACCTCTTATAGTAGCAGGTGACATAACTCAAGAAGATGATATTAAAAATATAATTGACACCACTATTAAAACTTATGGGAAATTGGATATTTTAATTAATAACGCTGGTATACTGAGCGCAGGAACAATTGAAACTACAACCGTAGAACAATTTGATGCAATATTTTCAACTAATGTTAGGTCGGTCTATTTAGTAACTAAAACTGCTGTACCTTACTTGATAGAAACAAAAGGGAATATTGTCAATGTATCTAGTTTGGCTGCCAGACGTTCGTTTCCTAATATTTTAGCATATTGTATGTCTAAAGCCGCCATAGATCAATTCACTAAATGCACTGCTTTAGAATTAGCTCCAAAACGTGTGCGGGTGAATAGCGTAAATCCGGGTATTATCGTAACTGACATCCACACACGTGCAGGAATGTCCGAGGAACAATACAAACAATTTTTAGAACGTAGTGTATCGATACATCCACTTGGACGGTATGGTCAGCCTGAAGATGTAGTGAATGCAATTGTATATTTCGCCAGCGATCAATCTAGCTTCATAACGGGTGAAGGACTGATTATGGATGGAGGAAGACATATAGTCTTCCCAAGATAGTTGCCGGTTCGTTATTACAAACGTGAATAACATATATATGTAAATTGATATATAAATACATACATACTAACATACAGTTCATAAAATGTTTCTTTGCAGTTCGTACTGCCCAAGTATGAACCGCAAATTGTACTTTATCTCTTTCTAATACACATAAATACGCGCTGTGATACTACACACGTTAGTCATTTTAAGGGATTCACATGCCTTAAATTTGGTCATGTGCCTGCAAAGAAATAATTTATGAACTGTATTATAAAATTAAATGTTTTTCATTTGCACATTCGTTGCCCTTAATAGATGTGGAAATTAACATCTCTAGGAAATATCAGCTACAATAAATATTATATTAATGTATTTTGTATTATTCTCAACAAACAATTTACTTTTTACTATTAATACTCTTCAAGGGCTTTATAAGAACTAAAATTTATCTTCGTCAAGATATGTAACTTTGAAAACTTACGTTATAAAATTCTTGAAAAATCTTTTTAGAGAGAAAGTGGAGTATGAAATCGGCCATGAGACGTCTTACAAAATTCTAGAAATATAAGGCAACAATGTATGAAACCCCATTCCATATAGACTTCAGAAATCAGGATTATAATAGTTTTGGATGATAAGAGAAATCAGGATTATAATAGTTTTGGATGATAAAAGTATTACATAAACTTAAAATTCTGGTCAAATTTACAGGAAGATTGGTTGAAAAATTGCAGTGTTATAATCAATATATTGTACTGGTTGAATACTTAAAATAGATTTAAACATAAGATCAATTCTTCGCTCTTTAGCACCTGCAAAATTATCACGCGTTCATTAAAATTAGTTAAACAACTATTTTGTGCTTAATATTGCCAATGCAGAGGATCTTTTGGACCTATGGTATTTTGCAAAAATGTCCCTATTCTATTTAATGTTGAAGAACATCATGCCCTCTCCACAATTGTCATAATCAATGTGCTTAATAATTTTATAGCTTCCGAAAAGGGTTCATTAATTTCTTATTAAAAAATAATTGAACCATGGTATAGGTTTAGTACATTCATACAAATGATCACATTCGTAAGTAACACCTGTAGTTCAGTTTTTACTTTAAAATCATTTATACCCTGAAAGTAAGTTTTAACTACCTACTTTTTAAATATTGTCAGGAAAATATTTTTTATATTTTCAAATATAAAAAAAATTAGTGGATACTTTATTAATTTCAGCCATTCGGATATCATCTTTTCAGATAAGTATAAAATAAATAAAAATTTTAAAATGAAAAAAAAATTAAAATGAAAAGGAAAGAAAGAAAATCTGACAAAACTTAAATACTCCCGTAATAGACATCACAAAATGATGAAAGTAACCACCTTTTAAAAAATTAAAAAGTTAGGTCTAATTTGAAATGGGATTTGCCCCGAGTATTGAATTCTGCAAAACATTCCCCATTTAACCGTTGTTCTATATCTTCTAATAACCGAGATACCAATGGTGAGCATCGAAATTGGGACACACGGTATGTGGTTACAAATGGTAAAAGCACCAACACGGCCTTTTGCGACAATTGAGGATATTCATCTTTTATACTGCACCAGAATTTCGTTAATGGCATTAATTTAAATTTATTTTGCAATGATGAATCAGATGTCATTTCAATAAAAGTTTCGTATTCTTCCGCTGACATGGTCGAAGGTCGTGCATTGAAAATAAATGGGTTTTTAATCCACAATTCATTTTGATAGTTAATCTGCTGTTCATTTGGAAAATACTTATTAAAAGCTTCACTCAATCCTTTCAGATGTTGAATAATTTCTTCAGTAAATGCCTCTGCCATTTCAACCCCTTCTTCTTCTAAGAAGCCTTTTATTGTTGGGAAACAATCAAACTCGTTGGAACGCATACAAATTGTCCAAAATTATATTTTTTTCTTGAAAGCAAGAATTTTTTCGTGGGCAATAAATACATTTACTTGTTTGCCCTGGAGGGTTAAATTAAGTTCATTTATCTTTGTAAAAAAAAACGCTTAAATAGGCAATTTTAAGTAACCAATTTCTATCAAATAATCGACCTTTCAATTCAAAATTGTGTTCTAAAAAAAAGCACGCACCTCGTCCCTTAACTCAAGAAAACGGGTTAGTATCTTTCCTCGAGATAACCATCTGACTTCAGTATGTAAAAGAAGAGATGTATGTACACTTCCAATCTCCTCACAGAGTATTTTGAATAAACGATTATTTAGCGGTCGAGATTTTATGAAGTTAATGATTTTGATGACCTCATCAAGAGCATTCTTATAACTGGGGGATAATTTTTTAGCAGCAAGTGCCTGCCTATGGATCATGCAGTGGCTACTAGAACAGTTTTTAGCTATATTTTTAATAAGCCGTACAGCCCCATTAATTATGCCACTCATGGTCTTTGCTCCATCGGTACAGATATCAATACATTTGTCCCATGGTATTTTATTCTCTTCAAGAAAAGAATTTAGAAGACCAAATATTTCGACTCCAGTAGTACGTGTTGGTAGAGATTTGCATAAAAGAAGATCTTCCAATAATGCGTTTTCGTGCTGATATCTAACGATTACAATTAATATTGCGAGTCCAGATACATCGGTTGAGTCATCCATTTGTAATGAAAATTTGCATGATTTGAGACGAAAAGTAAGTTAATTCTTTATATTGGCTGCTAAATCTCTGATGCGCTGAGCTACCGTGTCATTCGAAAGTGGAATCTTAGCCATTTCTTTTGCAGATTTTTCACCTAGCACACATTTTACCATCTCCATACATGAAGGTTTAATAAGATTTTCCGCAATTGAGTATGCTTCACCGCGTTGAGCTATCAGATAGCTGACTAAGTAAGAAGCCTCACTTGCTTTTTCATTCACCGTTTTTGTGGTTTGAACCATAGCCGCTTTTAATTTTAAAAGTTCGTCACGCTTCCGAATGAAGAATTCAACATTTTTTTCTTTAAGCTCGCCATGAACAGATTCTAAATGACGACGCATTTTAGCTGGAGCCATAGAGCTATTTGGTAGAACTTTGTTTTATATAACACACTGAGGATTATCATTATCGTTCATGAATCCTAAACATATAACTTTCATCATATTTCCTTAGTTTTTTAGTAACTGCTCTGGGTTGATTACTTGTAGAGGCCATTACTGGCCTAATTTCGTTTGTGGCGATTTCAGTTGCATCACTTTTATTATTACCACAATTATCTTTAGCAAAAGAGCTAGTTGCTGGGTCCGAAACAGAAGAGTCAAGTTCTGCAGCAGAACGCTTTAAAGTGCCTTCTTTAAGCCACCTCTCCATCCTGCAACAAAATATCGAAAATGGTTTTAAGACAAAAATAACAGCACCAGTTACCTTTTTTTTTAATTAAAAAAAGTTTTTTTTTCTTTTATTATCTTAATGCTATATGTGTATAGAATAAGTCTAGAATAAGTACTAGGTTCCGTATAAAAGTTATAGCTTTATGTATCACTTGTATACAAGCTGTATACATCACTCGTATAAAGTTTAAGCAAATTTTTCCCAAAATGATGTTTCTGAAATCGGTAACAAGAATTTCTCAGACGCTAATTGACCAATCTAGATCTAGATCTTTTTGTATTATGTTTGTAAACGTGTACACCAGTGGGTAAACTAGGATCTTTGATTAAAATGCTATATTTCAGTTTTAATTCCACTTTTCCTAATCTAAAAAGGTCGTTTTTTCAAATTTTTAGTAAAATGCGCGTCATTCCTATAATTTTTAATTTTTTGAAAAGATCCTATTTTACTCAACAGAACAGAATTTTACTCAACAGAAGACACACATCGGCAAGTGACTATTATGCCCGGATACTCGCAGTGTAATGTTCAATAAAGAATTGAGCCGGGGAATCACAGATACCGGGATTTCCCGTGATTATACCAGGGCGGCTGCTTTTAAATACCAAAAATTGTCCCGATGGCGCCGTTACAATTAGCGACGTCGGACTGTCGCATTTGCACCGAATATCCAGATTAGTAAGTGGAATTTAGTTGTGCCGTTAGTTACTTCCTTGAATGTTATAAAAAAAGCACTTAACTTTCGCGGAACCTCTGAGTGATTTCCACGGAACCCCGGGGTTCCGCCGAACACAGCTTAAGAAACGCTGTTGTAGACTATTTATATCGTCCGTCGTAATGACGACATTTCAACCCGATGTTTCCTGTCTCTAGTCATTACACATAGCTATAATACAATGACTTTTTTCATTTACCCTTGCACATAGGCATAAATGTATGGTGGAGGCATAGTAGGCAACCAGAGTTATTCACCAGTAACATTTTTCAAATTGTCAAATATTTCTGTTTTTCGTTCATACTTAAATCTTAAATTAAATAAATACATTTTATTGAAAAACACGTAATTTATTTAAAACAGTTAACTATCCCAATATACCTTGTGCACAGACAATTTTAAATATTTTTAACAAATTCAAAGAAGATGGATAGTATTTCCTTAAGGTTGAAATATATCTAAGATAGTAAAATTAGTGTATCAAATAAGGTAGAAAATATAACAAAAAAGTACAAATAGATTTTACCACATAATGAAATTGTAGAACGTCCTCGCATTTCTTCTAATGAATTACCGAACGTAAGCCACGCATTCGGGCCATTTCAGTAACACTATAAAAAGAAATAACGCCTCGTGGTATCTTACGAATAAATGGTTTTATAAACTGGAGAAATTTTTCTTAAAAAGCAGTAGTGGGAAATTCTTGTAGGTAATAAATATGTTACTATTTCTTTAATAGTCCCAATAACTTTTGGACTGTACAATTATCTGACAGCATAACTACTGGAATTAAAGATTGGGGAAGGGAAGACGCTATGCAACAAACTGTAACAAACACTCTGTTAGAGCAAGACTATATTCATATAAAGAACATTCAGTTACTAAAGTAGCAACTATCTAAGACCCTCGATTTAAAAGAGAAGCTTTTGGTAGTACTGAAAATGCTACTGGGGCTACTTCCTTTCTAGAATAAGAAATGTTTAATATTATGAGGAAAATAGATCCTGAAAATAAAGAACAAACGCCTGTAATCGAAACAGACATTAGTCCACATCAAAAGTCACTTTCATTATTTGGATTTTTGCAAGAAAGAATAAGAGAAAGTAAAATCAATTACAGCTGATTTAATAATAACTAAAAGGCAATAAATACCTCGAAAGACCAAATTCAAATCAGGACGTAGATACTCTACTCTTGTATTTTGGAAGGTAAGTTTAAAAAAGAAGGGTAATTGCATTTTTGATTTGGATTTTCTTTTAGGTAACAGGAATGGAGCTGAAACCATTAAAATAATGTGCTTGGAAATACTTCTGTATTCCAGTAAGTTCAGCAGAAAGTGAAAGAGTATTTAGTACAGCTAGTTTAACAATAAAACAAAGGCATACAAGACTAAAACTGAAAAATGTTAATATGATAATATGCCGAAATAAAAATTTAAAAAAATTATAAGTAATTATTTTATTAAAATTACATCCAACCTTTTCCTATTAGCTAAAGAAATAACTCAATGGGTTTCATCTTACTATGCTTTCTAACTATTAAACATATGAATATTTAAGCTTTCAAAAGGAAATTATTTAGATTGCTATACAGAATGTACATGAAACTTTAAATCTATTTCAAAACTTAAAATTTATCGCGAAAGTGGTCTAAAATCTAATTTGGCAATAATACTTATACTGGCAACAGTGGGTAATACCAAACAAAATAAAGCCACAAAGAATTAGGTTATGTTTTTTATAAAAGAAAGAAAATCTCAGTTTGAATGAAACAATTAATTTATTCTAACGATTAATTAAGATAAACAAAACAACGTAACAAAATTATTCATAGCAAGTTTTCGAAATGTCCTCCTTGTCTTTCAAGGCAATAAGCGAGGCGATTTTGAAAGGATTCCAATAGATAAATATAGGATACAAACCAGAAGCTCTGAGAGTTGACCACCATTTACGGTAAATGTAGCTTCATCAGTAAGATGGATATCTTGTATGGCTGAATTCTTTCAGGGTCTTGAACGCCCAACTGTACAATACTCCAAAATGCCTGGCTAGATCTAAAAGCAATCCTACAAACCGTTTTTCTGTTCTTCTACGTAACACTGGATATTCAGCTTCATGTGTTCTGTTAATACGTGGGAATTTAGAAAACAACCAACTTCTTTGAATCTATAAAAAAATAATTAAAATTGTCTACGCACAAGGTATAGGCCTGTTAGGATAATTAACTGTTTTAAATAAATTATATTTTCCAATAAAATGTATTTAATTTAAGATTTATGTATGAATAAAAATTCAGAAATATTTGACATTAAAAAAAATTATTTTCTCTCTATGCCTATCTAATTTAAGAATTAAGCAGTAGGAAATACTTCATTGGTGTATAACTTGTTGCATACTATGCCGCCTATGCATTGATTTTCTTTTTTTAGAATTACACATAGGGAAATGTATGTGTAATGATAGAAAAATAACCCAGTATATATGTACTTATAGAAACATACAGCCTTACATTTAGTTGAGTAACTCTTTAATAATAGTATACCTAATATGCCGAAACAATATTAATGGAGAAATCTGAGAGATTTGAAAGAAATGAAATAAAAGGAGTTATACATTATTCCAATTAATTATATAAATGTAACGTTTCATCAAGAGCCGTCTGTTACATCCATTAACAAAACAAAACTATACTAACTAGGCCGAATCAGTCTTTAAATCGCATAGATTATATTATATGGGAACGTCGATCAGATTCGTTAAACGTTCATTTGTACTTGAAATAGTGCGGCCAATCGAGGACACCAGCCGAATCGACTAACAGCGCAAATATGTAAATAGAATTGACTACGTACATATTATGTTACACTGAGTATACAACTCATAATATATTATAATTGATGCTTAGCTAGCGATAAGCATTTGACCTAATCAGTGTAAATCACGTGTTGTCTCATTCTAACGCCTCATCGTCCGCGTTACTGTAATTACTCTTTAACATCTCACTACAAACAAAAAAAAAACTGCTATTAGATTTCGTAAAAATTCGATACACATCTCACATTTCGGAGCATTTTCTTTACAAAATATCGAAGAATTTATAAAAGATAATCATAATCCCAAAAATATTGTGAGATCGGAATGTTATATATGGGAGACAGTTTATGGAATTCAAATAAGTATACATGTAAATAAAATATGTTAACTTTTAAAATAGCTTATACTATTATACGTAATCATCTTTTGTTAGTAATATTATAATTAAAATGCACATATGATATTTAAGTTTATCATGTATTCTTTTAGCACTAATTTCCTACATTATAACTGGTACTAAAAGTTAATTATCTACAGATACCTGATTACGTTTTTGATATGAGAATAGAAAAGAAATGTAAAAACTGTTTCTATAATATTACAATGACGCATTTCTAATGGACTCATGCAACATTACCATGAATTGCAAGCAATTCTATAAAATATTGACATGTCTCATTTCTAAGACTTATTTTAGTAATGAATCCTTCATTAAATTCAAGGGATATAAAACATATCACACTACGCATCCCGAAAATGCAGCCAAAAGTGGTAGTGTTATAGTAATCAAGGAGTCAATTATCATCGAGAGATGGTATGTAAAACTGAAGAATTTCAAGCTGCCTCTGTAAATATTAACATACGAGATCATTATCTATTCAGTTTACTGTCCACCAAGCATGCTCTCAAAAAAAAATATTTAGACTTTTTAAATAACTGTGGACATAGATTCATCGATGGAGGTGATTTCAATGCTGAATACGTTCAATGGGGATCTAGGTTAACAAATATAAAAGGGGAAGAACTTCTACAAGCAATAAACAATTAAAATGTGAAACAATATCAAGTGGCAATAACACGAAATGTGTCTGTAAACTATATGAACTTTGACCATTCTCGAATTCTCGTGACCCTGAGCGATAGTATTACACAAAAGAAAATCCCTCCTAGATTGATTAATAGACAGACAGACTGCCAGAACTTCAAACTTCAACTTGAAGAAACTGTCAATTTGTCAGTTGAGAAGCGAAGGTAACTAAGCAACGAAGTGGAAACATTTGCTAATGATATTTAACAAGCTGCATGGGATAATACCCCCAAATGTTACTCCTCTAACCAAAGGTAATAATTACTCTACGGAAATTAGAGCACTTATTTCAGAAAAACGTAGACTCAGCATCCATCTAGATCTCCAGCAGATAAATCTAAACAAAATAACGCCACAAAAACTTAAAAGAGACATGCAAAAAAAAATAACTCTATTGAATATAACTTAAATGACCCTGAAACTGACAATTCACTATGAAGAGCCACCAAACGATTGAAAAGAGCATACTTGCAAAATCGACCAATTAAAAATGCAGATGGGACATGGACTAAAAGCAACATGCAAAAGGCTAACAGATATGCCGAACATCTTGAAAAAACTTTCCAACTGAATGAGAGTAAAGACATTCTTAATTGGGAAAATATTATAAAAAGAAGAAGATGAAAGGAAATATAGAAATTAAAGAAATCATTAACCCAAAGAAAGCTCCAATGTTTGACTCAATTACAGGAGAAATTCTAAAACAAATTTCTCCTTAAACTTACCTATCTTATTATACCTTAGATTAAAGTACGTACCTAAGATATAAAAAGTAGCAGAAGTGACAATGATTCTTAAACTTGGAACCCACTAAATGAAGTCTCGCCTTACAGGCCAATCTTCATATTCCCTGTAATTTTGAAACTGTTTGAAAAAATATTTCTTAAACGATTTAAACCAATTATTGAAGACAAAAACATAATGTCAAAGCACCAATTTACAAAGTCACTCAACTATAAATCAAGTCCATAGAATCACTAACGTAATTGAAAAGTTCTTAGAAGAAGGAAAAGCCTAAGCAAGCTTTTCCCAAAGGTCCTCACAATTATTAAAGTTTTATATTTCAGATAGAGTTTTTAAAATTAAGCAAGAAGATGCTTACTCTGAACTAAAAGAAAGACAGGAGTACCGCAAGACAGTGTATTAGAGCGAATTCTTTACTTACTATACAGGCTGATTCATTTTCGGCCCTCACCATGGGGATCTCGCTTATTATTGGAGATAGAGTATAGGTTTAAATTTGGCAAAGTTGTTAAATTTTGTGTTTGTTATAAATTCGTAAAGAAAATGACCTTCGTTTTTTTTAAAAAAACGCGAAAACCACATTTTCTTCTTTTACCTGTAGCACCGACATTTGGCCTTGTAGAAAAAAATAGAAACACATCCTTGTGGCCATTTCTAAACCTCTATCCAGTGATGTACTCTAAATTTTATACGACGTTTCGTTTCTTTCTGGCCATCATCAACTATCTAATTTCTTATAGGTGCCATATTGGATTTAGACATCTTCAGAAAGAGTTTTTTTTCTGATTTCAACCATCTACCACATGCTGACTAAAGTTTTTGACATTAGGTTTTATTTGAAAGAATAAATTATAAGATTAAATAAGGTAGCCATGGAATTTCAATCTGTCAAACATTTCATTTATTGTTCATTAATAATACAAAAATGTCGTACACTAACGAAGAGAAACGAGATATGATAAGTATTTTTTATTCTTCGAACCGAAATTCAACAGTAGCGAGTACAAGATATCTACAATTATATCCAGAACGACAACAGCCTCATCGTACCATTTTTCTAGATCTCGACAGAAATTTGGTCGAGAATGGATCGTTTACTAAGCCGCGTAATGGTCAAGACAACAGGAATTTAAATGAAAATCGACAAGATATTTTACAAATGGTAAATTAAAAGCGTATTTTCAAATTTCATGTTAATCTTGTATTTTTATAGATAAATAATAATCCATCAATTTCTACACGCGAAGTAGCGTCAGAATTAAATTTGTGCCAGTCCAGAGTTTGGAGAACTTTACATAAAAGTAGGTTTAAACCATACAGGATCCATGTTAGTCACTCTTTACTGCCTGGAGATAATTTGAGAAGGCTAGAATATTGTAATTGGTTAATGAGAAGGATAGAAAACGACGAAAATTTTTTAAGCAAAATCATCTGGTCAGATGAAACAAAATTTACAAATTCTGGAATGTTCAACAGAAATACGGAGCACTATTGGGCAGTACAAAATCCCCGACAAAACAGGGCTAGAAGACCACAACATTGTTTTGGAATAAACGTTTGAATGGGTATTTTGGCAAATCGTCTCTTAGGACCAGTTATGTATGAAGAACATTTAAATGGAGAAAGATATTTAAACATTTTACGTACATACGTATCTGACTATCTGACTATCTTGACGACAATATCCCATTAAATCAATTACAATATTTATGGTGGCAACAAGATGGCGCACCAGCACACAATGCAGCTATTGCTAGAAATTTCTTAAATCAAGAGTTTGCAAACCGTTGGATTGGAAATAGGGGAGTTGTTGAATGGCCTGCGAGATCACCTGATTTAAGTCCGCTAGATTTTTTTTTATGGGGATATGTTAAAAATTATATTTATAAAGTAGATGCGCCACAAAACATTGAAGAATTACGAGACAGACTTCAGAATGCCTTCGATGCAGTTCCTAGAAGAACTATACAAAGGGCAGTACAAAATGCCAGAAGGCGTGCCCAATTGTGTATTACCGAAGATGGCCAGATAATTGAACATTTACTGTAATTGTTTATTGTTCACTTTTCTATGTATTTTTATTAATGTTTTTCTTATCTTGTACTCGCTAGTGTTGAATTTCGTTTCGAAGAATAAAAAATACTTATCATATCTCGTTTCTCTTCGTTAGTGTATGACATTTTTGTATTATTAATGAACAATAAATGAAATGTTTGATAGATTGAAATTCCAAAGGCTACCTTATTTAATCTTCTAATTTATTCTTTCAAATAAAACCTAATGTCAAAAACTTTAGTCAGGATGTGGTACATGGTTGAATTCAGAAAAAAAAACTTTTTCTGAAGATGTCTAAATCCAATATGGCGCCTATAAGAAATTAGATAGTTGATGATGGCCAGAAAGAAACGAAACGTCGTATAAAAATTTAGAGTACTCACACCACTGGATGTGTTTTATTTTTTCTCTACAAGGCCAAATGTCGGTGCTACAGGTAAAAGAAGAAAATGGGGTTTCCGCGTTTTTTTTTTTAAACGAAGGTCATTTGTCACAGGTCTATTTTCTTTACGGATTTATAACAAACACAAAATTTAACAACTTTGCCAAATTTAAACCTATACTCTAATAATAAGAGAGATCCCCATGGTGAGGGCCGAAAATGAATCAGCCTGTATACAAATTATATTCCTGAATTAGAGCATGACACGACATCTACCTTTGCTGATGACACTACTGTAATGGCTGTGGGTGAAGATTACGAAGAAGTGGCACAAAATTCCAATAACATTAAATAAAATAAAAAATGTTAAAAATGAAATTACTACAAATGGTCAAAGAATATACCCTCATACCCACGATCAACAAGCAGTACATATTAATTACAGGAGAGTTCCACGAAGGGTTTGTTCTCACTGTTGGAAGACTGAAAGTTGTGTTTGACTGAGCGGCAACATGACGAATATTGAAATCCACCCTAGATAAAATTTCGGGGCTGTCAATTTTCGGATGAACTAATTTCTATAAAAACGTGCGCTATGGACCTCCTTCTGAGATTAAGAGAATTCATTTGATGCCTCTTCAAGAGTAAATAGTAATCATATTCTCTAGAAGGGTACCATCAATTCTAAAATTCAATTTTAGGAAGCGGTGCTGGATTCGCTTGATAGAGAGTTACTGAGTTAAGTAATGCAAAAACTAGACAATTGAAGACGATTTTAACGACAGCAAAGTAAAGGCTTTTTAAAAGAACTATATTCCTTAGATATTTAGAAGTCAGCAAAACAAAATCTAATGATTTGGATGCCGACAAACACAATTCTTGAATATGTTGTCCAAAAGACGGGAGTCAAATAATACATCAAGGTCTTTAATTACAGTGTTAGTAGCAAGAGGTTTATCATTCATCAAATAAGTTGTTTGAGGATAATTAACCCTACGTGTATAAGTCATAGCACAACATTTGGAGAAATTTAACTTTATGTCACCTCTTATGAGAACGTTAGTATTATTTTGTAAATTCTCACTGTTAATGGTACTGTAGACAGCAGAGAAGGTTTTTACAACATCAACATAGGCAATAGCATAGCATGATAAGGGCGTCAACAGGTCGTTAATAAAAAGGACAAAAAGCAAAGGTCCGAGGTTACAATAACAATGTACTACAAACGAAACGTTGTCCGAAAACACGACCACAAGTCCATCACCCTTAATTTTGCGACGAACCGTAGGTAAATTTTCGATCACGTTTAACAACAATACTATAGGTATATTTTGGACAATTGCGAATACGTATATGCATGTGAGCATACTTATGATAAAACTCAAGTGCTGATAAATCGTTCGAAGTATAAAATCTCACTGCCAAATATAATTTTCATTATCTTTATTGTATTTTACAGACATACAATTTAATAGCAAATGAATTTTGGTGCGGGTAATTCGTAATTCTTGCATTTTAGATATGTTTTCGGGTAAAGTAGTTTTAATTACCGGTGCTAGTTCTGGAATTGGAGCAGCGACGGCGATACGTTTTGCAGCTGAAGGTGCATCATTAGCACTAACAGGTCGGAACATTGAAAATTTAGAAAATGTCGCTAAAAGATGCAAGGATAAAAGCAGTACCACACCTCTTATAGTAGCAGGTGACATAACTCAAGAAGATGATATTAAAAATATAATTGACACCACTATTAAAACTTATGGGAAATTGGATATTTTAATTAATAACGCTGGTATACTGAGCGCAGGAACAATTGAAACTACAACCGTAGAACAATTTGATGCAATATTTTCAACTAATGTTAGGTCGGTTTATTTAGTAACTAAAACTGCTGTACCTTACTTGATAGAAACAAAAGGGAATATTGTCAATGTATCTAGTTTGGCTGCCAGACGTTCGTTTCCTAATATTTTAGCATATTGTATGTCTAAAGCCGCCATAGATCAATTCACTAAATGCACTGCTTTAGAATTAGCTCCAAAACGTGTGAGGGTAAATAGCGTAAATCCCGGTCTTACCGTAACTGACATCCACAGACGTTCAGGGATGTCCGAAGAAGAGTATAAACAATTCTTAGAACGTAGTGCAGCTTTACATCCACTTGGACGATATGGCCAGCCTGAAGATGTAGTGAATGCAATTGTATATTTCGCCAGTGATCAAGCTAGTTTCATAACTGGTGAAGGACTGGTTATGGATGGAGGAAGACACATAGTCTGCCCAAGATAATTTCCGGTTCTTTATTGTAGACATCTATAACATGCATATGTAAATTAATATAGAAATACACATTATAAAATAATATATTTCTCATTTGCATATTCGTAACCCTTAATCGATTATGAAAATTAACATCTCTAGCAAAATATTATTCACCAACAATAAATATTTTATTAATTTATTTTGTATTATTCTTAACAAACAATTTACTTCTACTACTAGTGTAAGAACATGTGAAATGATGGTACTATAAAGAGCTTATAGAAATCAAAATTATAATAGCTTTGGACAAGAGCAATATGTAACCTTAAAATCAGTGGCGGCTCCTGGTCAAAATTACAGTAAGTTCTTATAGAATTTGAGTTAATAGGGTATGATTGAATACTTAAACTAAATTTAAACTTAAGATCAATTCTTCACTCTTAAGCACCTGTAAAATTATTATCACGCATTCATTAAAATTAGGTATTTTATTTATAAACGTCTATTTTATGTTTGCCATTGCCAATGCACTTTGCAATGGTATTTTGCTAAAATATCTCTATTCTTTTTAATGTTGAAGAACATAAGCACTGTACATAATAATTAGAGACCGGACACGAGAGGCCGAAATTACAATGGACCATATAAATGGTCTATAACATCGCTAAGTACAACACGCAGTTATTGAATAGCACTATTCATTCGGTTAACCGCACATCTGTTTTTTGTCGTTGAATTGTGACGCAATTACTTCAATTTTACAGTTAAATTCCTTTCTTCACGGGCGTAGATAGAAGGGGAGGAGTTTTTATAATTTGTTTAATTTATTAGTTTATATTTCGTAAGATAAATAAAGTACGGTGAGTTACTTTCTTTTTTTTATTGTTTTAACTGTTAATTACATATATACGTAAATGTCCAACGAATTTCGTTAAGTTTCAACAACTTGCGCATATATTTTTAATTTTTATTTATTTAGATCTAGAACATTGTTTAAGCTACTTTTTCAGATATGATATGGAACAACATCGAGAATGGCATTGTGAAACAATGGCGAGTTTGATTAAGAGTCAAACTGATTGTATGTCCATTGCCAGTGTTTCCGAAATTTATTGCAAAGTCTGTAAAATATCGTTAAAAAATTCCAACAAATCGCACGTAAAACGTCACTTAGCATCGCAAACACACACAGAAATTAGACCTGTTGGAATCTGACAATTTAAACGAAGAACTCTGAAACTTTAATGGCGACAAATATTCCACTAAATAAACTTAACAATCCCACCTTCAAAATATTTCTCCAAAAATATACTGGTCGAAATGTTCCTGATGAATCCACCTTACGCAAATAGTGCTTCTAAGTGCTACACGAAAACAGTAGAACGCATTAGAGGTCATCTTTCAAATCAGTACCTATGGCTAAGTGTCGACAAAACTGTCGCTATATTTGGACGCTGTGTGGTAAATGTTGTAGCTGGTGTACTACATCCAACTATTCCATATTACGCATATGTAATAGCAACAAAAGTTGTAAATACAGTTGATGCGGAAACAGTAGCTAAAACCATTTAAGAGAATATGCACCAAATGTTTCATTCGGACGACGGGTACAAAGAAAAAATACTTTTATTAATCAGTGACAGTGCTGCATATATGTTAAAAACAGACAGACTATTAAAGGAAACATATCCTAATATGCTGCATATTACTTGTGTAGCACATGCTCTCCATAGAATCTGTAAATATATCAGAGACACCATATCATATATCAGAAAAGCACCATTGAGAGTAGCTCTTTACAGAGAAAAACTTCCATCATTGACACTGCCCCGCTCTCCAGCAATAACTGGATGGGGAACATGGTTGGAAACTACTAGTTGCAAGGAACTAATACAAATTCCAAATTTAAAAAATCAGCTGTACTTTCTTCAGAAACATTTTGGAAATTTGCCAAAACTAATCACTTATTTTGAAAATCAAAATCTTAAATTAAATGATGGATTAACCGCATTAGATGAGGCTATTAATAATTTGAAAAATATTCCAAGTGACTTCGGATGTGGCCTTCGGCAAGAGTTAGACGCAGTTTTTAATAGACATCCAGCTTTAATATTGTGTATGGGGACAATGCCTCAAGATCTAACTGCTAAATACGCTGAAATAAAAAAATATTTCCAGTATGCATCTATAACCAGTTGCGATGTAAAAAAGGACTTTTTCTATCTACAAGGAGGTATTCCATTAAATAAAAACAAATTTTAAGAAGAGAACCTTGAGAAAGTATTGCTAGTTAATAGATAGAAAGATGATAGCAGTCAGATTGGTAAGCCATTGGCTTATCGTGCCGACCGTCACGGAATTAAATCGTCCGAAAAGGTCTTCGCGGTTTTCCTTCTCGTTTAACCCTAAACAACCCAGAAGTGTCTGTCGGACACATTTTTAAATTAATTAACGTACTGTATCTAAAGTATATACTTTATCACAAAATGGTTTTATGTATTTTATCCTCTTTTCTCTGTGATTTAGATTCAGTCATCTACATTCTCTAAAAATAAGTTGTTCATTTGTTTTTAACAATTTTTCAAAAAAGTAACGTATCAACTCAGTTGTGTCTGTTGGACACTCATAAAATAGTAACACAGATTTGCCGGTTTGAACCGGTCAAATATGGAATGTAACAGATGTTTTGCGTCGCAGTTTATTTCGTTTGTGGTATATGCGTTTGTAAGCATGCAGTGTCTCGTACTTGGTGTTGTGTGTAATTGAACAATCAAATACAAGGTAATTACTAAAATTTTTAGTTTTTATTGTAGCTTTTCAACTAAATTTTTCTTAGATATTGTAAAATGGCTAAATGTAAAGCTTTGACTGATGAAGAAATTCGGCGTGCTTTAGAAGATAGTGACGATGAAAACTATGTATTCAGAGAAACTAATGACAATGAAGGTGAAGAATTCGTTGTAGACAGCGCTTCTGAAAGTGAAGATGATTTGACAGAAATTGCGTCTTAGATCGATGATGAACAATCATACAACGAGGAGGAAGAAACAATTCAAGAAGAGGAAAGAACAAATCCAAATAATTTAGACAATGAATACGTGGCTAAAGATGGAACTATTTGGAAAGCACAGCCGGATAAAGCCGGTAGAACTCCACAGCATAATTTAATTCGTGGTGGTATTCATAAGGTGATTCTTCCTCCAGGACAAATAATTGATGACCCTATTGATTGTTTCAATTTATTTTTCAATCGATATGTACTAGATCTTATTGTAAAACATACCAATGCCGAAGCTACAAGAGCAATAAATAATAAATGGAAAGCAATTGACACAATAGAGTTACAAGCCTTCTTAGGTCTATTGATAACTGCAGGTGTAAATAAACAGAGTAAAGTAGATTTTAGAGAGTACTGGGACCCAGTATTTGGCAATCCAATATTTCGCGCTACGATGGGTAAAAATAGATTTGCAGCAATCCAACGTTTTTTACGATTTGACGATAAGACTACTAGATCACTGAGAAAGTCAAAAGATAAACTGGCTCCTATTAGAGAGCTTTGGGAAGACATAAACAATAACCTCCGAAAATATTACCTACCAGGAGAAAATCTGACAATCGACGAGCAGCTGATTCCTTTTCGTGGACGAGTATCTTTCAAACAGTATGTGCCCAGTAAACCTGATAAGTACGGAATGAAGATGTGGTGGATTTGTCACAGCAGAACAAGTTATCCTTTATCTGGAATACCATATCTTCGAAAAGATCGAACAAGAGCAGAAAATTTAGCTCAAATTGTTGTAACCAAGTTGTCTGAACCTTATTACGGAACAAATAGAAATATAACATTTTACGAGCCTAGAAGTTGCAAAATCTTTGCTTCAAAACGGGTTGACAATAGTTGGTACTATAAGAAAAAACAAGCGTTGCATACCTAAAGATTTTCAGCCGAACAGATCACGCGGACGTTGAAACTAATATCTTCGGATTTTGTAAAAAAAGGACATTAGTTTCGTATGTGCCAAAAAAAAAACCGTGCAGTTATTTTTCTGTCTACTATGCACCATTCTAATAAAGTAGATGTTGAAAACAAAAACAAATCTGAAATAAATCTATACTACAATGCTACAAAAGTTGGTGTAGATACACTAGATCAAATGGTTCATGAATACACGGTTCGACGCAAAACAAATAGGTGGCCAGTTGCTTTTTTTCAAAACATTTTAGACGTTGTTGGATTGCATCACTAATTATATGGAAAAATTTGAATCCTACTTGGAAACAACGCAATCATAATTCGCAAAGAAAAATTTTTTTGAGGGAAATTGCAACTCAGTTGGTGAAGCCTCATGTACTAAGACGAGGAAAAAAAGGACTAACAAAGTACCACCTTGTTGCCATACAAGACGTTGCAGGACTAGTCAACAATCAAATGAAATTCAATCCAACGAATCTGTCAAGAGAAAAACACGTTGTCATATTTGCCCGTCAAAAATATCAAGAAATTCAAAACAGTGTTGTGATATTTGTAAACTTAATGTGTGTTCTGAACATTCTACTAAAAAAATTATATGTATTAAATGTTCACGTAAATAAATATATATTGTCAATTTGTCGTAAAAATGTGTAATTACAAAATGCCATTTGTTCATAATATATAAAATATTCCATTAAAAAAAAAAAATTACAAAACTGCATTGATGTGTCTAACGGACACTACTGGTAAGTTACGTTGCAATTGCATACCGGTTTGTTAAGGGTTAAGGTGAATGCCACACATCTTGAGTGGCTATTGTTATTATTATTATTACATTCAGAATCGTTAGTTTAGAGCAGCCTCTCAACCCTCTTAGTTCCGCGATCCCCCAAATAGTAAGTGTAAATAAAATTAAGGGATTTGTTGTAAAACGAGTTGATAACATTTTCTAACTGCTTAAAGCGTGAGTTACATTACACTTTTTTTCGTACTAGAAACTTGAACAAGTTCTCGTACAAGATTTCATACAAATTTTAATTTATGCTATGTTGAATAGAGGGCACCAAACTTTGAGTGCGTTACCAACATAAAATAAAAATTTCTGTTTGTTTATTTTTATATATTTGACGTTTAGACGGGTTGTGGTTATTTATTAGCTCTTATAGATACAAAAATATTAAAAAAACGAATTCGAAAACCGTTATATCGGGACCCCATATTTTGTTACTGAACATTCTTACACAATTTCTATTAATTTCCGAAAACAAAGCAAACACTATGTAACCTATTATTATTATATGATTTTTATTTAAAATGAACAGTTGGTACAAACGAAATGGTGTTTAATGCGCAAGTCTAGTATGAAAAGTGGGATCGGATCTAGTTTTGTAGTTTAGAAACTTTGATGTATTTCTTCTGAATTACACTATCAAAGATTCGACAATTACATCTAGTTTGAAAACTTGTCCAAGTTTCTAGACGAAAAAAGTTTAATGTAACTCAGGCTTAAGTATTGATTATTAAAAGGCAATGCGCAAAAATTTCTTCCCTCAAAGAATTAATGTTTGGGTGGCGGCTTTTATCAATTTTACTTTTTAGGTGGCTCCACAGGAAAAAATCACAAGGAGCCAAATCCGGAGATCTGGCTGGCCAGTTAATGACATCGCCTCGTCCAATCCATTGATTTGAAAACGTTTCAACGTTTACTCCATAATGGGTGGGACAGCCATCATGCTGGAACTACTATACCTTCCGATCAATCCCTGCAGTCTCATCTAATGCAAAACATACTTTGTTCATTAAAAGTTCCAAATAAGTGTATGAATTTGAATTTCCATTAATACCAAATAGACCAATAATTTTATCGTATAAAATTTTAATTTTTTGAGGGTGCTGCGTGCGTGTTACTACATGGTATCTAGTACGTTACAAAACAGGCTGTTTTGCTAAACTATGCGATGAAATAGGCGAAAGTAAAAATCTCTTTTCTATACAGAAGATCGATAGTTAGAGCGAGGCAAAGTGTTAACCCGGGTATTGGAATTGCGAGATGAATTAATAATATTTTTCCGGGACAAACAAACGCCATTCTCATTTTTTTTTACAGCATAATGAGTGTATGTTGTTGTTGGCTTACTTAGCTGATGTATTTTCGCATTTAAACGACTTGAGTGTGAATTTACAAGGACGTGATAAAAGCATTTTATTAATGATAAAGTCCATGTTTTCATTTAGAAACTTGATATATGGATTATTCGCCCTCAAAGCAAAAATTTGGATATGTCCCCACTCACTTCGAATTATATTGAGAAAAATTTTAATGAACAAGACACTATTATTCACTAAGTTATCAGTTGAGATTCACGACCAGCTCTCGAAATGTCTGAGACAAAAGGCTACAACTGCAATATACATCTGAAGAAATCTTCAGATGTAAAACGTTGTGGCTTGCGCGTCAAAATGAATATGGAAATTTAATCACAGAAGCATAGAAAATATTAATACCTTTCGCCACGTCTTATCTCTACGAAAAGGTTGCGCTAAAAACTAAATACAAAAATCGTCTATTATCACTAGGCTGCGGAACAGACGCTATCCTCTAATGAGTCATGCAGGCGCAGAGACAAAGTCGGTTTCGCTTATTTATAAGATTGATGCAATATTCGCTCGTAGCCCTGATTTTAATGCCCTGAAAGGCTTTTGTAGTAATGTTCAAAATACGGAAATCGGTAGATATATTAAATTTAAAGATTATTATTTCTATGCGCCACTCACTAGCTCTGCAGTTGAACGAAGTTTTTCTATATTTAAAGACATACTGTCCAATAAAAGAACGTACTTTTTTCAAAACAAAGTTTAGAATATATTGTAATAATTAATGTGAATAAAAAATGTTTACTGCGGTGTGACAAAGCATTCACTTTAATTATAGGTGATATAATTAATTTCAAATTTATACGTTTCAATATTTTGAATTTTTTCACTGTATAAAGTAAATGTATTTTGTGTATGTATATATATATATATATATATATATATATATATATATATATATATATATATATATATCTTGAATTAATTTAAATTCATTTAACTTCAGTGTTTTAGTTATTTTCCTAAAAATAGATTTTTCTATTTTGCGTTCGAAATGAACTCATTATGAAACCCAAAACAGTATCGAAATGAGCTTCATTTCGATACACTTTTTTTCATTTTTCAATGTTGGCGTTGTTCGAATACAGAAATAAATATCATTGCTGTCATTTGATTTTAAGAATTTATGTACATTTGACAGATATGATATATGTCCGTATTTTACACAAACAACGTATGTTGTATACAATTGACAACAACATATATATGTTTATCTAATTTTGACACATAAAGTGACACTTTTCAAAACTGTATGACGTTAGGAAACGGTTTACTTTTCGTAACTAGTTACGAAATGTAAAATATTTCGTAACTATTGTTGAAAAGTTCATTTCATCACTAGTTACGAAATATTTTGAAAAAATCATTTCATCTCAAGTTAATAAAGGGGAACGTTAAATGACACAAACTGGTTAAATTTTTATTTTATGCATTATAAACATTTATGACATGACACAATGTGAACAATTGGTGAGGTTAATTCCTGCACATGTAGAATTCATGGCAGGTACTCTGATGTTATGATGCAAAACGGAATGTGCATTTGAGCTTGATTCACCAAGAATATCATTGGCAATCCTTTTCTTATTTTCTATAGAATTCTCTACATAGCCCTCAGCTACAGTATTGGACTTCCAGCCTCCATGTCGTTTAACGTTAAAAATATCCGCACCAGAATCTGCCAAAAAGGTAGCCGATGACCTTCTGAAGCAGTGTCCGGTAAATAAGAAGGGATTTGGTAGTTTCAAAAACTGAGCAATTCTTTTCGGTAGATTACCGATTGTATTAATGCCAACTATCGTGATTAACGTTTTGTGGACGCAAAGAAATATATTTTCTAATAAGATCAAGAAAATTTTGCCCTTCAATATTTCCTTCTGTGATCACAAACTCGCGCGTTACTTTTGTCTTTGTATTAGGGATTTTTATTACAAAATGAGAAAACTCGTCTAAAATATCCCCCACACGTAGAAAAGTTAGCTCACTTTTTCGACAAGCACCAGCTATTCCAACGATCAATGCGACCTTTGTCATTAAATATGTTTTATCCTCAGCTTCTGTCATAAACCGGGAGACGTTTTCCTTTGACAAAATATTAGACTTTTTTGCATGGTATCCCTCTGACTGCCTCTTTAGAAATGCATGTAAACTGGCATATTTTGCAATATCAATATTCTTCTTCAAAGACAATTCACTTCGAAACATGGAATAAAGAGTCCAGAGTGTTGAAGCTTTTTGATTCTTTCTTCCCTCGAAATAGGCTAATAAAACCTTCTCATTAACACATTTAATTTTTTTGTCCTTAAGCCACTTCCCAAATTTTTCATAAGCCAAATCGTACTGGGCTTTCGACTTTTGTGGAATCACAGTCGATAATGCACTTTGTGCAGCCTCTTCTATATCGCTTGGTAGTCCACCTGAATCTAAATCCGACATTTTTACTCGTACAATGCACCGAAATATTTAGCTAATAAAAGTAAATACTTATACTTAAATTAACAAACACCTGTCAAGTCAAATGAATTATGATTAATAGCATGAAAACTGTCACTAATTATTTAATACGACTTATGACGTTTAATGTCAGATCAACTGGAAAATTATAAATCTATGTTTTGGTCAAAATTAGATAAAATCTTGTATGAAACACGTTATGAAATGTTATTTTGTGTAACGAAATGGAATGTTTGCAGGACGAGCGAGCTACGCTCGCTCGTCCTGCAAACATTCCATTTCGTTACACAAAATAACCCATTTCATAACTGGTTACATAAATAGCTATTCTATGTCACTCATGTTTATATTTTTAAATGAAATATCACGTAATGTTAACGAAAATTAATAATAGATATTTATGTATTAAGGGAATAAACGACAGTTTTAATCCCGAGACAGTAAGTAATGCCTGAGCGACCAAAGGGAGCGAGGGCATTTTCTGTTGAGGGATTATAGACGTTTATTCCCGAATTACATACAAAACTTTTCTCCCGACCTTAAATGTAATAATTTATTTCATTATTAGTTTGACAGTTGATTGATAGATTGATCTGATGTCATTCAATTAAGTTGGTTTGTCATGAAAATGTGCCTAGTTTCTGGTTACTAAGGTAAAACGAGTTTGTTTGTGTCTTATTTTTTTCCAAAAAACTCAGTCCGTTTAAGTTATTGTCCAAAAATGAATATTAATGGCAGTGAAGGAGAATAAAATTCATATCGCAAGAAAAATTTTACAAGTAAATGAGAACGAACCTTGCACAAGCACTACTGTAAGCAACCGCCAAGTTAAGATATCAGATGATTGTCCATATATAAATATTGTAAACTCATCTAATGTTACTATTACGATTACAAAATAAAATTGATTGATATATTTTAATGCTTCGTCAATCTGACAGTTAAATTAATTTTGACTTAAATAAATGAACCAAGAGTTATTCACTACAGTATTCACTTTATTCCCTAGGGAAAATCGAATATTTTATTCCCTAGAGAATAAAGTAGTCTAATATATGTTAATTGTCAGATGTATAAGATGACACTTTATTCTCGGTCGGGAGAAAATAATATGTAATATAATATACTTCGCGGATAGCAAGATTTAAATTTGAAAATGTCAAGTATCAATGTGACCAACTGCATGCTTATATAAAAATTAAACTCTGAACTTTCAAATTAAATAATTCCAATTTAAGCCATTTATTAATGTAAAAAAGCAAAATAGAAAAAATAGTATAAATCGTTTCATAAGGCCTTTTGCCGCACTCGCCCTTTAGAAAACTCGCCGTTATCGCGGCTCATTTTCTAAACTGATCTCGTGCGGCAAAATGGTGCCTTATGAAACTTGTTTTTTAATATACTATTTCGTATATACATACATTTCTTTGGCTTTATTACAACTCTGGCGAAATATATTTCACACTCCGTCTGTTTGCATTGAAATACGTACAAACAGACAACTTTATCAATACCATTGCGCTATGATATTCATATATAACGGGTGTTCATTTGAAAAGTCCATCTAGTGGCATGTGATTTACTGAGAACATTTTGAAGTATGTCGTAAATTAAAATTTACAACTTAACCTACGAAGTCGTATATTTTGACAGTTTCATACATACAAATAAATAACAAATGTGATTGACATTATCAAATGTCATTTGGATTTACGTTTACGGAACAACAAACACATACTAATATATATGCGTCTTATTCTATCAAAATTTCAAAGTAACCTAGATTGACTTTTCAAATGAACACACGTTAGTGTTAAGTTGATCGATTGTAACGGATGTTCAGAAACATTCGAAGTCAAAGTAGTCCTTGAAAATATGAAGTCATGTCTGAGATAGATTGATTTTTGACAGACAACAGTTGACATTTAATAATTATTACAAATCAGATACTTAAGTAAAGATATACGATTTTTTGTTCAGAGCCCACTTGACTTCGAATGTTTCTGAACACCCGTTACATTGTCGGCTCCGATGAATCACACCTGATGCGGGATAGCGCCGGTTCCGCAGTCTACTTATGACTAAAAAATAATTTGCTTTTGTGTGTTTCTAACATAGATCCAGGAATACAAAAACTTTTAAATGAAAAACCAATCCAACCATCACACTAATTTCTTTTCTTTACATGTGTATAGCAAGCGCCAATTAAGTTGGCGCGTGGAGGGGGTGCGCAGAAGCCGTTTTTAAAAACGCCCACCCACACTACTCAAGTAATTGTCAGAATACATTTGTCATTGACGTTTGACGGAACATAATGTTTTTGCTAGGGGATCATAAAGTGACACACACTCAGAGGTTAGAATTATCTGACATTTGATGTAAAACCAAATACAAATCTCCCCACTATTTTTAATCCTGCGCGAACTTATCCCTCCTCGCGCCAACTTAATTGGCGTTTGCTATACTTATTACAAGTAAAATGTTTATAATAAATTATTTTTTTCTCACAAAATTATTTTTCATTATTGTTTAGGCTATTTCGCGACCACCTCGCCCCCACCCCTTTAATATCGCTGCGACCCCAGGTTGAGAAACAATGCTTTAATATGTATCTAGAATTTGTTCTAAAATACCTATTGATTTTTAAGCTGTTAAAACACGTATATAATTTTAATTATTGAACTGTTCAATAAATTATCATCCTCAGTAGAAAAAATAACACTAGGCGAAACTTCCTTGCATTTAACTTTACGGTCAAACGAAGCTCAGATAGGACTCGACTGTTATTTCTATTACCAGTATGGATAAAGTACAAAACTAGAAAACAGAAAATGACCATTAGTGAATCAAGCCAAAAAGGCAAAGATAAACCAGGATCATCTCCCTAAATAAATACATAAGATTGTGAGGACCAATACCGTAGATGAAATAGATTTAATGTCCGAGGAGGAGATCCAAGCAGCTAAGCTATCTGAAATTTTCAAGGCTAGAATGTAAGGGCTGGTGAAATAGGACTTAAGACTACATATAGGCTTAAAAAGCCATGGTTGAGAGTGTTGAGACCGACTTTGCCAGTCATATGCAAAGCCATGCAACTCTAGAAAACGAACCCGGGTGTCAAGATTTTTCTTTCAGAAAGCAGAATAAACTTTATATCTCAAGTAATCTAAAATAGTGAAAATTAAGCGTGATTGTAATCACAATCTCCATACATCCAATCGTACTCGTATATACATGTTTATACTTTTCTTTCCAGCCTTGTTGTAAACTACAGAAACATATGTATATTTATCTATGATATTTGATTTATTGATGATTTACGCCAGAATGGTTCATAAATATTGATAAATATTTATTAAATTGATTTAATACTTTTACAATATAGATCGTGTGTTTATGTTTATACCTATATTTATATATTATTGTATATTATGTTGTTATTGTATAGACACTATAGACGCTAAAATCGGGGTTTATTCACATTCACATATTCAATGTTTTAAACCGTGATTTAAATCACTGCTAGTAACAAAGTATCGAAATTTACGCTGTGCATGCGTGGACAAAAAATAATAGGAATCAATTTTTTTAGTGTTATTATGCCTTTAGTGTTATTATATGTCAAAACTTGCTTTTGTATTCTAAATAATTTTAAATTAAATCAAATTTAAATAGCTAAAATTTAGTAAAAATACCTTATAACACTTGGCAATTTTTTTTTTGTCCACACAGTACCTTATTTAGATTCACTAACACGAATTTTATGTAATCTAAGTACATAATTCTTTGTGATTTCTGCGATTTTCGAATACAAGATACCGAAAATATCACCCATTTCTAGTCACAGGTCACATATATGTTTTGTGTCACAGATCAACTAATACAATCGCGTTGTCAAAACTTCAACCGCTTCAATATTGTATATCGTTATCTGATTAGAAGCTTATTTCATTTAAGCATTTTAAATTTTATAGTTTTGTTTGCCTATCACCCTTTGACTATAACACGAAATTATAATACATAAATTGTGAAAAGAATTACTAAACATATTTTACAATGAGTAATATGGTGCATTGTCAATTATGGATGGGAAGTGTAAGTATTAATATAGTTATTTTATACAATTTCTTCAATCAATCGCAATTTACAGTTAGAATCATATATGACAGAAACTTTTATTACCAATTCATTTCGCAAAATGGGTGAAAATCCATTAAATGTAAAAGTTATGCGTAATAAGTTCACTGGAGAACCCGCTGGCTACTGTTTTGTACATTTTGCAACTGATGAAGAAGCTATTGACGCAATGCATAAATTAAATGGGAAACCAATTCCCGGTACTAATCCTGTTGTAAGGTTCAGATTAAATAATGCAAGTAATACTGGAAGATCTTTATTGGATCGTGAATTTTCTGTATGGGTGGGAGATCTAAGTCCTGATGTGGATGATTATAATTTGTATAGAGTATTTTCTTCCAAATATAATACAATTAAAACAGCAAAGGGTAAGGTGTGATATATACATAGATATACTTATAGTTTAATTAAATATTTTTCAGTTATTTTGGATAGCAGTGGTTTTAGTAAGGGATATGGATTTGTAAGATTTGGTAGTGAAGATGAACAAAAAGACAGCTTAACTAGTATGAATGGTTATGTGGGATTAGGAACAAAAGCTTTGAAAATCTGCAATGCTGTACCAAAGCCAAAAGGTGCAGTTACCACAACTTCAACTACTACTTCTAATACAGCCGCAACATATACAGCAGCCGGTGATTATAGCCAGTACTATGATCCATCAGCTTATTGGCAGAGTTATGCATCTTGGCAAGCTGTGAATAAGCAATAACTGTTAAGTAAACATGATTTAAATATTTAATTTCTAGGGGTATTATGATCAAAGTGATGCTTCACAAGTTTCACATGAAAATTATCATCATCCAGTTGATACACAGGGCCACCATGTTGATAAAAAAGAGGAAGATGAATTAGAATTAATTGGTACTTGCTACAGTTTTCAGTTGCTTAGAATTAATTGCACAACGTTGTGCATCAGATTATAATATTTAAAATCCTTTCATACAATATTTACAATTTAGTGTTCATAAAGTTACCTACATTATTTAACATTTGTATATTCTAATTACCAACCAATACAGGAAGCAAATAGAAGCTTTGCTTGGACTGACAAATTGTCAATAGGACTTGAAGGCACTTAAATCAATGTGTTTATGTTAAGAAGGTGCCAAATTTCTAAAATTCAGTTAAATGCTTTACACTTGAACAATTAGACTTCAAGGGGACCATAAATAAGTTCAAAGCAAAAACATCAATGTAGTTATTACAAGAAAGAAAGTCTTTTCTAAAAAGCAAATTGATACTAAGGATCACATCCCAAATTATGAATACTCCAGGATTAAATTATGCTATTTTCTTTAAATGTGTCCATATATTAAAACACACGGCTATATTTGTTACAAGTTATTTAAAAATTTACTTGAGTAAGTAAAATAAATTTGGTGTGCTTTCACAATTTTAGAAGAAACTGAAGCCAGTAAAGAATGGAAAAGAAGCAGCTAATAATGTTCACATTTATTGGACATGAAATTCTGCTCTGAAGGTTCAAAATTTAAAGCAAACTCCCCAGGAACACCAAACAAAATCAAAAGCCAATATCAGACTATTAGACACATATTTATTTAGCTTCTCATTCATTTTTATCTAAGTAGTAAACAAGTTGGTGGTCAATCACAAGGAAAAGTGATCTGCTGTTTTTAATTTTTTTAGTATACGACACAGATGTCAGGAAATCTGTAGATAATATGAAGTTGCGTCTTATTCACTTGAGAGAAATCCATGTAATTGTGAAGAGAAACAGAGTACTTAACATACATACAAGTTGTCCTTTAATATAACTTGTTCTTGAGAAAATGTGATTTTAACAAGGCCATGTAACATACCTATGAAAACAAAGCTTGAAAACTTTTGTAGGCATAACGTTCAACTCAAGCTTATAGTATAACAGGTTCACTTTAAAAAATATAAGTAAAGAAATTTGAAGTTTAGAACAAATAAGGCATATGACTGCAAAGTTCAATCAGAAAAAATAATTTTGTTTGATACATATCTTTTATTAAAAATTATTATAGTCTTGCTTACATTATCTTAGAAATTAGTAATTACACATTTTATTTCAAAAAGTAATTGATGTTTTAATATTCCAGAACATTCTCTACCATTAGATATTGAGAAAATGAATCGAGAAGTCATTGAACAAGATAATAACTTCTGGGGTGCAATTGAAAATTCAAGATGGTTACCATGTGAAGTAGTAGAAGTGCCATAATTTCATTTTTTATATCGTTTAATTTTGTGTATGTATGTAATGTATTCACATAATATTAAATTAATTTTGTATAGTTAAATTTTTAATTTATTTGCCAAAGTTTCCTTATTTCTAGGAGAAAAGTTATTTTATGTTTATAGAAAATACGCTTACACTTAAAATTTAACCCTTTCGCACCGTGTCTATTTTCAAAAATTATTCAAACGTAAGCACGTAATGAAAGTATTACTAAATATCCTACTCGTATTTCAGTTTTTTCGGAACATTATGACTAGGGACCTGACACGAGAGGCCGATGACTTCGCCCACGGGCGTAAATTGCCAATTTGAGTTTTTAGTTTTATTTATATAATTTGAAAACAAACGGGTAGTGATCTATAAAATATGAAATACATTTTCCTATTTTGCGTTCGAAATGAAATTATGACCCCCCAAAACAGTATCGAAATGAGCTTCATTTCAATACGATTCTTTTCATTTTTCAATGTTGGCGTTGTTCGAACCAGAAATAAATATTGCTGTCATTTTATTTCAGTGATGCCAACTCTACCGATTTTTCGGTAGATCTACCGATTTAGGAAGTGATCTACCGATTTGCGACTTCATCTACCGATTTTTATTGCCCTTCCCCCCTATCAACTGGTTATAGCATTTATGTTTGCTATAATACATATATGTACATATAATTTATTTATATTCTCTATTAACAAATCTAACAAATATTACGCTTGAAAACAATGTATGTAACACCTTTGACATTTTTACATCGAATACAGCAATCTCACCATACTGGAATCAGCTATCTGCATCACATAACACATTCTAATATTTTAACTCTGCACTGGGCACCAGGGAAGTACCGCATGTTATATATGGGAATTCCCTATTTAAGTAGTATAAAATCATTTTGCCGGGTGGAGAAATTATAATTCCCTGCTACAGTGTTGCCAGAGCTAGGGAAATTTCCCTAGACCTAGGGAATTTAGGTGGGTGCTAGGGAAAAAGGGAATTTTTACGAAATAAGGCTATAATCTAGGGAATTATGCTATGTCACAATATTTCCAGTATATATGTTGGGGATTCCCTTAACGTAGAAACTTTAAATATTGTGAATCATGTAAGGAAACCTCGATATACAAAGATCCCAAAAATTTCGCATAGTAGTTGTTAATTGCAACTCAATAGCGAGTGGTTTTTATTTTGAAAAGCACCATTCCAAATTTATACGTTCATCTTATACCTACAAACCCATCTAATTAATACCGAATTGCGATGTGGTTACTTTTATTAACTAATCAATAGATTTTTATGACCCGTAATAATGACACACATACTCATATTTTATGTGTTAAAACTTGAACAAGAAGTAACTTAGGAAAATTAAATAATTAAGATTGGAATTCCTATTTCTAGAAGTGTATATATATTATTGTTTATGAAGCACGACTATTCTACAAATTTAGTATGCAAATGTTCAAGAAATAAATAAACGTATTGTTATATTAAATATATAAAGCAAAAGAAAATACCTTTGTGAACTACATTTTTAAAGTAACACGTGGGAATTACAATATATACAAAAGAGGATTTTATAGTAATAAAAACTATAAATTATGGGTAATATAGGAATCACTTCAGAGTAATAAATTCCTATATGTACATATTTACATATATTTGTAAATATTATTTTATGGTACGGGGCGGGGCTATTTATGAATTTATAGATAATGTATATTGTTCTAATAAAAATACAATAGACAAAATAATATATCTTTATTACGTTCTAGAAGTATGTGTTAGCACTTTAAAGTAACACGTGCGAATTCTATACACAAAAGAGGATTATTGATAGTAATAATATAAAACCCCGAATTATTGAACATTTTTTATTTATGAGTATAACATAAAAGATAACCAGCTGATGGCAATAAAACTAAAATAGGTATATTATGTACTTACCCCCAAATTTTACCCAATATTTTTATATATTCAATCCAAGAATTTTATTCGAATTTTTAATTAGCGGTCAGTATCAAAAATACATTGACTAGTTTCAGTTCAGCCTCAAAGAACAGTGTTAGTATTTTAAAGAATACACTTATTACTATCTCTTAAATAAAAAGTTTTTTTCTAAAGCAGTGAATCAAAAGTGCGTTTCCATTCAAAAAGGTGAATATTTCAGATTTTGCTTTTATTTTAACAATTAATTAAAATATATTTGTAATTATTTTTATGCAGTAAGTAAAGGATCAATATGTCATCAGAGGCCGGGCCATCTTCTGTGAAGGATATATCTGAATTTTCATCAGCCTCTTCGTCCGAGGAGGCACAGTATATATTGAAGAAAAGAAAAAGAAAATCCTATGCACAGAAATACAATATTCGGTGGGAGCAGAACCCGCAGTTTAAAAACTGATTGTGAAGCAGCGAAAAAGGACAAAATTATGCATACTGTAAGGCATGTAAAAAGCATTTTATATGTGGCAAATCAGAAATATTGAAACACGCGCACGGAAAAGCACATACAAAATTAGTAACTTCTGTAACTAAACAGCAGTCTTTGACTGATATATCTTCTTTTTTACAAACAGTCGATCTTCAAAAGAAAATTAAAACCGCTGAAGTAAGATTCGCCGCTTTTGCAGCCGAGCATAATATTGCGTTAAATGCATTAGATCATTTATCGGAAATTATAAGAACCACATTTAAAAATTACAGTAATAACCGCACAAAAGCAACTGCAATTGTTAATAATGTTATCGGTTCTTATAGTTTTGATAAAACTATAAATTTATTAATTTGTAATAAATTTTCACTGATTGTCGATTAATCTACCGATAAAGGATCCATTAAACATTTAGCGCTAGTAGCGCGAGTGTTTGATGGCACTAGCATCAAAGACTTATTTTTCGGTTTGTTGAAAGTGCCTAGTGGTACAACAGAATCTTTATATAATAGCATTACGGAATATTTTGTTAAAAATAATATTAACTATAAAGAGAATTTGATAGGCTTTGCTGCCGATAACGCAAGTGCAATGATGGGCAAACACAATTCACTATCTACTAAGTTAAAAGCAGATATCCCAGATTTATTTATATTTAATTGTGTTTGCCACTCTTTTAATCTTTGCGCTAATTATGCTTGTGAAAAGCTACCTTCTTCTCTTGAGGAACTAGTCAGAGATATATACAGCTATTTGCAATACAGTTACAAAAGACAGAGTGAATTCAAAGAATTTCAAGAGTTTTTAGCTTTAAAACCCCATAAAATACTACAACTCTCTCAGACTAGGTGGTTATCTTTATTATCAGTTGTTAGACGATTTTTAGAGCAATACGATGCTTTAAAATTGTATTTCACAAATGCACAATTAAGTGATAAAGATATAACAGCGAAACATATTTTCAATGGTCTCAACAATCCCACTATAAAATTATATTTTCATTTTCTAGAATATATTTTACCTTTTTTCACAAATTAAAACACAGAGATGCAGGCTGAGGGCGTTAAAATTCACATATTATATAGAAATGTAGAAACTGCATTAAAATCTTTACTAGATTGTTACTTAAAAAGGACTTATCTCGATAGAACGCCAACTGAAAATGTAGAATATAAAAATCCAGACAATTTTGTTAACTTGGAGAAAATTTATTTAGGTGCCTTTGTTATGGGTAAAATAGCTAATAATACCCATGGGCTAAATATAAATGAACTAGCGAACTTTAGACGGCGATGTTTAGATTTTTTAATAGAAGGGTGCCATCAAATATATCAGAGGTTCGACCAAAAGAATAGATCAATTATTATTTTAAAGCAAATCGAAATGGTTTCACCCATCGATGTAATATCAAAAAAATATGAATCAATAGCTCCTATGGCCATTAATTTCCCGAATTTAGTTGGCAATGATTTAAATGAGATAGACAGGGAATGGCGAATGTTACGAAATACAGATTTGTCTCAATTTGGAGACTTGAATGTTGAACAATTCTTGAAAAAAATTGCCAGTCTTAAATCCGGCGACGACATGCTTATGTATCCAAAGCTGTGCACATTTATATTTAATATATTTAGTTTGCCACACTCTAGTGCGACTGCAGAGCGTGTATTTTCGCAAATTAACTTAAATAAAACCAAAACCCGTAACCGGTTATCCACCGAAACGTTGTGTGGCATTTTACATTGCAAAACATTAATGAAGGGCAACAGTTGATTTAATTTCGAACTCAACGATGATTTATTTCAAAATTTGATATATTGTATGATAGTATTTAGTATGATAGAATTTATTTAAAAAAATTGTTTGTCTTTGTTATATGTATATTTAATATTATGTTACCTAGATTAGTTATTGTTATATTAAAATATATAAATATATATTTTGTTTTTATGATTTGTGTAATCGTTTTTTTTTAAATTTTTTTGTATTATATAACCTGCAATCTCCAATCCGCTTTTAAGTACGTCTTGAAAATTGTTTAAAAATTCTAGGGAAATCTAGGGAAATTTTCTGCAAATGTCTAGGGAATTAAAAAAATTTCCCCTGCCAACACTGCCCTGCTACTCAAAGTTGAACATGTCATCAAGCGAGAGTGAAATTAGTGAACGAAAAATAGTGAAAAAAGTTTGCCAAAGATATAAAGAAGAATGGGAAGGATTACCAGAATTTGTAGGGTGGTTAAGAAAGAGTAACAAATCTGATCAATTTGCTTTTTGCAAATGTTGCGATAAAGATATTAACATAAAAAGTGGAAAGGACTCAATAAGTAAACATTCAAATTCAAATAATCACAAGGAGAAATGTAAGGCTCTTACGACGCAAAAATCCATCACTTTTTTTTTATCAAAACCAAGTACATCTGCTAAAACACAAGAAGAAGAAATTAAAGAGGGTAAGTCATATCTCAAAACGTCATATTTTTCGCCTTATTACACGGATTTATATTTTTAGCGGAAATACGTTTGGCGGCGTTTATTACTGAGCATAATTTGCCGTTTAACACTGGAACATCTTCCAAATTTAATACAAAAAATTTGTCCTGACTCGAAAATCGCTGAAGGACTAGCATGTAGTCGGACAAAAACATCTGTGATAGTGAAAAATGTATTGGGATGTCAAAGTTTTCAATTAACTTGTCAAGAACTAAGAAAAAAGAAATTTTCCTTGATAGTAGATGAATCCACAGACAGGAGTACCACAAAACATTTATGTTTAGTGGTGAGATATTTTAATGACTGTGGCAATATTCAGGATACATTTTTGGGCTCCATTAAACTTTCTGCGGCGGATGCAGTGACGTTGTATAACCACATAGTATATTTTTTTAATGAAAATGAAATTCCTTATAAGGACAATATGATGGGGTTTGCATCAGATGGCGCAAATGTTATGATGGGATCTAAAAATTTGTTAATGACGTTATTAAAACGTGATATACCCTCATTATTTGTTATGAAGTGTATATGCCATTCTTTTCATTTATGTGCATCTTATTCATGTAAAAAGTTACCGAGATTGGTGGAAGATCTTACTAGAGATATATATAATTATTTTAGTTCTAGCCCTAAGAGAATTGCTGAGTATGCAGAATTTCAAATTTTTTACAGATTCTGTAGCAAATAATGATATTTTAGCAGCAGGAAATATTTTACAGAAATTAAACGATCCTACCACCAAGTTATTTTTGCTATTTTTGGAATTTAGATTACCTTTTTTTAATAATCTTAACAAAGAAATGCAATCAGAATCTCCTAAATTGTATAAATTATATAAAAGTGTTACAAGCATACATAAGTCTATTTTTGATTGTTTTATTAAAAGGGAATATCTAAGAAAAACTCAAATCGAAAATGTGCAATACAAAGATCCTTGTAACTATTTACCCATTGGAGAAATTTATTATGGTGCTAATGTTACAAAAGCTTTATTAGAATTAAATTTAACAGGAGAAGCTTGTAGTGAAATAATTCAAAGATTTCCATTAATAGAAAATATAATTAAGTTATTCAATTTTATTGATCCTAGCAGTGTGAAAGATGGTTCAATAAGCTCTATTCCGGAAGTAGCACTTATATTTCCAAACCTAATAAATAGAGAACCGACATTCTTACAACATGACTAAGTTCTCCGAATCAATAGCCGTTGTCCATTGTTAACGCTGCGAAAATCAGGTGTCCAAGAAAGTCAAACACAAATACTTCATTGTATTACGTCGGGATGTACTCGGCGAAGTTTATAAACATTTCCAATTGCGGATTGCGTTTAATGGAATATATCCTCGGAATACAATCGCTGTGTTGTCTATTGTAATCGCAACGGACCAGATGGCCGGGTAAGACTAACAAATACTTCATTGAATTACGCCGAGTCATGTGGTAAGAATGTTCGTTCTCTACTAATAAATGATACATAGTTACAAACACTTGACACTGAATGGCGGTTACTAAGAAATACCGACGAAATTCAGGCATTTCCAGATAATGATGTGCTATTTTGGCAAGAAGTCAAAAAGCTGACACTGGGTGACGGATCTGCAATGTTTAATCTTTTGAGTTCTTTTGCTTTCAATATATTATCTTTTCCACACTCTTCGGCTAATGTAGAAAGGATATTCTCAACCATAAACTTGATGAAAACAAAGCAACGAAACAAATTAAGCACTGAGCCTATCAGCATTGTTGCATACAAAAAATACTTAGGCAATAACAATTGTTATACTTTTCCTATTGAAAAAAAATTATTATCTTCTATATTATTCTAATTTATATAGTTCCTCAAGTGAAAATTAGATTAGGTATCCAACCAAATCTATTTTTCATTTTAGGAACTATATAGATACTATATGAATTGTGTTTTTTCATAGTTTAATGTTAAGAATGACTAATTTTTTTGTACCTTTATCAACAATAAAATATTTACCTAATGTTTTTTTTTTATTAAATATGATTTTTATAAAATGTAAATTCTTAGTTTTTTTTTTTTTTTTTTTTTTACTAAATAAATCTTTTTCTTTTAAATTTGCCACCTTTTTTTTTAAATCTACCGATTTTTTACGAATGAGTACCGATTTCAGAATTTTCGAGTTGGCAACGCTGTTTGATTTTAAGAATTTAAGTATATTTGACAGATATGATATATGTTCGTACTCTACACAAACAACGTATATTGTATACAATTGACAACAAGATATATTAGTTTCTATGTCACTCATGTTTATATTTTTAAATAAAATATCAAGTAATGTTAACGAAAATTAATAAATAATATGTAATATAATATACTTTGCGGATAGCAAGATTTAAATTTGAAAATGTCAAGTATCAATGTGACCAACTGCATGCTTTATATAAAAATTAAACTCTGAACTTCCAAATTAAATAATTCCAATTTATTAATGTAAAAAATGCAAAATAGAAAAAATTGTATAAAAAAACTTTCATAAGGCCTTTTGCCGCACTCGCTCTTTAGAAAACTCGCCGCTGTCGCTCGTTTTCTAAACTGATCTCGTGCGGCAAAATGGTGTCATATGAAACATAAAAGCGGCTAATAATGCATATTCTAATTTAATCCTTCCCAAGTCGAAACACATTTACGAGTTCACTTATAGAAAGTTTATAGACATCAATGAATATATGCAAGAAACGATATAGCGCAGAAGTTATTTACAGGTAAACAAGCTCAAATTCAGTTATTCCTGATGGGTCCTGTCAAATGAATACAAATACTTCCGATAAATGTATAAATACAATTGTCGCCAATTACACAAATTGCTCTATTATAGTTAAGATACTGTGATGACTCATCAAACGGTGCATCATACCTCTAGCGTTTTCTCGAGGCAGGTAGAACTCTCGAGAAGAATATTCCCATTCATATATAAGCCGTCGAGGAAGGGATGGAGAGAACATTCTCACTGCGTCCTCTGTTCGAGCAGTACACCAGCTGAGAGAACATACGACTAAATACCGTCATACGAAGACGAAAGCAATGGCCGGGCGAGTTATTACGATAACAAACCTAAAACTAAATCCCAACTTCGTTGAACTCTGGCCACCCGAATTACTACAACAATCGCAGGCGATAATCGACGAAACGCACAGCGAAAGTGGCGTGCAAGAGCTACTACGGACTTCACCGAGTTTATTTATTATGAACTCAGACCAACCGAAGATACAAGTTGAAATAACAGATCCCGAACCGACCAAAAAAGAAAAACACCACAGAAAATGAATCAGCCGGAAAAGAAAACCGAAGACTTCATCTACCCGAAATTCACGAAGAAACCAAAAATAGACGAAACAACCTCACCGATCGAAACTAAAAATTCTTACGACGCCCTCGATAACAAAACCGAAGAAAAAATGGAAGAAGAAACTTCCGAATTCACTCCACAGCCTTCAACATCAGCCAGCTCGCCCAGGGTAAGTGACAAAACCAACATCACACATAACACAAACACTGTAACACGAAAACCACACAAAATTGCACCAATAATAGTCACGGAAAAAGACAAATGGACACACATACGAGGCATACTTAAGACAAACAACATTAACACTGAAGAAAACAAACTTGTGAAACCTGGTATTCACATCGAACCAAAAACTGACAATGACTACCGTACACTTAAACAAATACTCGACAAAGAAAACATACAATACTATACATTTCAACATAGAAGCGAAAAGACACTAAAGGTAGTTATGCGTGGCATTCCTACCTTTATCACAGACACTGAAATTACCGACGACTTGACTGACCAAGGATACCCGACACTGAAAATTAAGAGAATGAACGGTAAACACGGCATACCTGCACCACTGGCACTAATCGAACTAACGAGACAGTACAAGTCAATTTACAACTTACGCGACTGCTGCGGACTAGCAATTAAAATAGAACCTTTACATAAACGGACAGACATAATACAGTGTCACAAATGCCAGACTTTCGGACATCACCAAAGAAACTGCAACATTAACTACAAATGCATGAAATGCGGAGACGGACATTCGACACATCTATGTACAAAGACGAAGACAACCCCACCAAAGTGTGCAAACTGCGGTGGCCCTCACCTATCCACTTTCTTAAACTGTCCCAACAATCCTAACAACCCTACAAACAAAACCACACCCAAACCTAAATACATACCAGCACCACCCCCAACAACTAATTCCTGGACTCAAAGACAAAACAAAACAACACCTAACACAGTTGACGAATTAGCACTTGCCTTAGGCAATATGCTAATAATACTAAACTCGACAAACGCAACAAAGGAACAAATACAATACTTCGTAACACAAACACAGACAATCATAACACTTTACAATAATAAACATTAAACACACACAACTGAAAGGCAAAAAAAAAAAAAATGTGATTATGACCAACAAACGAACACACATGACTTAAACGCAAAAAAGCGACTGACACACAGACTTTACACGCACAACACACACAGGACCGCACAAAAAACACAACAACGCACGATTAAATCAGACTCAAACACATCACAACCCTGGGAGATACGAAATAATGGAGTGGAAATGGAGGCAACTTCGACCACAGAACAAAATTCAATGACTCATACCCGGATGGAGAGATCATTCAATACCTGAGTCTCGCGAAGTGAACATAAATATAAATACATAAATGTGCTTATTGTTAGTGTAACGTAGTGTGGTCGTAGGCGTTATATTATTATTATATATTAAGTGTTATCTATTAAATGTAACTACTATGGCAAATAATACAACAGTCAGCTTTTATGATATATTGTCAACCTCTAATACCAACTTCAATGTTCCCCCCTAAAATGTCACTATGTTACATGCCCTTTTCTTTACATCTTTCTACATAAATGTATAATATGTTACATAACATAATTTTTATATTTTAAAGGTATTCTTCTTTGCCGTTTGTCCAAATCGGGTTGAATCTTCACTGGAGTTGATTTGACTACGGACCTTTCTTGGTTCTGATTATTATTAGATTTTGGTGTTGCATCAATCGTATCTGAAGGATCGATAGAACTTGATGCTTCTTTTCTTGTTTCTTCATTAACCATGCTTGAACTTGGTCTAACGTGTAGTCTATTTCTTCGATAGATTCCGTTTTCAGGCTTCAACCAGTAAGAATTGTCTTCATTTTGTTTTACTATTTGCGCGGGAGTCCATGATCGGGTATTATTCCACATAAGAACGTTTTTATCTTCTATAGGTTTAAGTTTTCTTCTACTATCATTCCAATATTCTTCTTGTCGGACTTGGTTTTCTGCCAATATTTCTATCGTTTTTTCATTGTCAAAATATGGCTTCATGGCTTTTCTGGAAACCGGGATAGTCGTTCGTATTCTTCTACCCATTAGCATTTCGGCTGGTGATGGTAAATTCGCCTTAGGAGTGGAATTATATTCCAGGACTACCATACTTGAATTGTAGGTGATTTTTTCAGAAGTCCTTTAATAGTTTGTATATGGCGTTCTATCATACCATTTGATTGAGGATAATTGGGACTTGATGTTTTATGGGATATGCCAAGGTTTTTAAGGAATTCGTTAAACTCTTATGAATTGAATGGTGGACCATTATCTGAAAAACAACTTAAACAAAGTCAATGCCTTTGAAAACTCTTTAAAAAGGATTCTATTATTGATTTAGAATTAGTGCTGCTTAACTTGAATAGTTCTATAAACTTTGAGTGATAGTCTACAATAAGTAAAAAGTCTTGTTTATTTAATTTAAAAAGATCTACGCAAATCTTTTCCCATGGTAATGTTGGAATTTCATGATGTTGAACTGGTTCTTTGGAGTTTGCTTTAGAATAGGTTGACATGTCGCATATCTGGATATAAAACTTGTTATATCTTCCGCTATTCTAGGCCAATAAACAGCTTGTGTTGCTTTTTTGATGCACGATATTGTTCCTTGATGCACATTGTGTAGATTGTTCAGAATATTTGGTCTTTGATTTGCTGGAATTATCTGATTTCTTTTAAAAAGTAAATTTCCAAATTCATGTATTTTATCCCTGCATTGAAAATAAGGTTTTGCCTGAACTGCTACAGAGCTGAAACGCTTAGGCCATCCATTTTTTTAATAATATCTGATTTGTTGTAATTCTTCATCCTCTAATGTGTCTTTTATTAATTCTTTTTCCTGTTTCTTTGATGCTAATACTATTGAACATATGGAGTAATCATCATAATAGTGAGTCGATATTGTGTGTTTTTCTGGATATCTAGATAAAGTATCGGGAAGACCCATTTGCTTTCCAGGGCAAAATTTTAGGTTTACTTGGTATCTCATTAACTTAATAACTAATCTCTGTAATCTAGGTGTTAAGGCATCAATTGGTTTGTTTATAAGACCTAATAGTGGTTTGTGGTCTGTAATCACATTAATTTCCCTTCCTGCCAGATAATAATGAAATTTCTCACACCCCACTACTATAGCTAGCAATTCTTTTTCAATCTGAGAATATCTCATTTGAGCCTCTGTTAGTGATGTCGAACTATATGCTATAGGTTTCCCTTCTTGCAATATAGCTGCACCCAAACCATACTGGCTTGCATCTGTTGTAAGTGTTACAGGTACTGCTGGATTGAAAAATGCCAGAACAGGTGCTTTCGTTATCAAACTTTTTAATCTGTCAAAAGCTAGTTGTTGTGGTTGATCCCAAATATATTCTGTGTCAGACTTTAATAGTAATCTGAGTGATGCTGTTTCTTGAGAAACATTAGGAATGAATTTCCCTATGTAATTTATCATGCCTAAAAATGTTTGTACTTCTTTTTTTATTATTAGGGGTTTTAATATTTAAAATTGCTGATATTTTAGATATTTCTGGTGTTATACCATTGTTAGAAATAAAGTGACCCAAAAATCTAACTTTATTTTGTGCTAACTGAATTTTATCTTTCTTAAATTTAACATTGAATTCTGATGCTCTCTTCAATAATTTTTCTAGCCTCTTATTATGTTCTTCTAATGTCCTACCATAGATAACTATATCGTCCATATAAGCTATGGTCCCTTCCAATCCATCTGTCAGATCATGCATGGCATCTTGAAAAACTTCACTTGCTGAGGATAACCCATATGGTAATCTGCAATAGATGTATCTACCAAATGGAGTTGTTATGGTGCATAATTTTGACCTTTGTTCGTCTAATGGAATTTGATGGAATGCACTTAGAGCATCTAAAACTATAAAATATTTAGCACCATCAAAACAAGCAAATACTGACTGAACTGTGGGTAATTGCAGTCTTTGTCTTTTTACAAATTTGTTCAATGGTCTAGGATCCATACATATTCTGATTGTATCGTCTTTTTTTTTAGTAATAACAATTGGGTGAACCCAATCTGTAGGTTCTACTACCTTCTTAAGTATACCTTGTTGTTCCATAGTATCTAATGCTGTTTTTAATTGTTTATTTAGTGCTAAAGGTACACAACGAGTTCTACATATTTGAGGTACTGCATCATCTGTTAATTGAATTCTATATTTCTTTTTGAAGCAGCCTAGTCCTTTAAATACTGAACTATATTTATCTAATATTTGTAGTGGATCCTCATTTAACCAATTTATATTTAAAGTATTTGAAAAAGTATTTCTTAAGTATACCTTGTTGTTCCATAGTATCTAATGCTGTTTTTAATTGTTTAATTAGTGCTAAAGGTACACAACGAGTTCTACATATTTGAGGTACTGCATCATCTGTTAATTGAATTCTATATTTCTTTTTGAAACAGCCTAGTCCTTTAAATACTGAACTATATTTATCTAATATTTGTAGTGGATCCTCATTTAAGCAATTTATATTTAAAGTATTTGAACGTTTGATCAGATCTAATTCTAAGCAGCTATCTAGGCCTAGTATTGGTTGTAAATTTTCATTAACTATATAAAATTTACATTTTATTCCTTTAAATGAGCAAGTTAGACTACAACATCCTAATATATTTAATTTATCATTAGAATATGTTAATCTCATTTTGGTATTTTCTATTTTATAGAGTTGGCTTTATCAGCTCAATGAAGTGACCGCTCTTTTCAGCTCAGCTCATTAAAATGAACTAATTCGTTCTTTTAGTTCAATAGCTCATTTTTCAGTTGCGCTCATTTATTTTGTGGTTAATGTATCTCCTTTTAGTTCAATTTACATATTCGTTTGTTTTTTAGCTTAGAGCTTGTTTCTTTGTATACTTTTATGTGTACCTATACACGCATAAGTAAAATACTAAAAACAAAAAAGTTTCTTCTTGTTTTTATTTTGCAATATTTTATATACAGGGTGAGTCGTGAGGAATCGACCAAACTGTAGGAGTGTATTCTACAGGTGAAAGTAATGTAAAAAACTCAAATGTTGCTATCCGATTTTTATTTGTTTTCGAGTTATAGCGTAATTAAAAATAAACAAAATTTCATACATTGAAGTTTTTGTATTTTATTGGTATGATCGTTCTTTATAATATATTTTCAAAAATACCGCCATTCATTTCAAAACATTTTTTACATCGTCTACCAAGGCGCTGGTTGCGTTCCTGATTGCGTCAGGTTGGTGTTTGATATTGTCAGCAGCATTCATAATCCGTTGAGTTAGTGCTTCACGAGTGTCCACTTTTACTTGATACACTTCATTTTTTAACCAGCCCCATAAACAATAATCGAGTGGCGTGAGGTCTGGAGACCTAGGAGGCCAACCAATGTGACTACCACGTCCAATCCAACTCCCTGGAAACCTTTCAGCCAAATGTTGCCTGACTGCACGAGCGTAATGTGCAGGCGCTCCATCGTGCTGGTAGAAGATTTGGATTCTGATGTTCATGGGAACATCCTCTAGCAGTCCGTGCAGTTCATTTTCGAAAAAATGTAAATAGGTGTCTCCCGTGAGGCAATTCTCAAAAATGTAAGGACCAATTAAAAAACCATCAATCATACCACACCACACGTTTACCGAAAATTTATGTTGAAAGTTACTTTCGACTGTTGCGTGTGGATTTTCGTCTGACCATACATGCTGGTTATGACAATTATTAATACCGTCACGGGTGAATGTCGCTTCATCCGTAAACAGTATACGCGATACAAAACGAGGATTATCATTTATCCATCGACAAAATTCCATACGTCTACGATTATCATCTCGTTGTAGGTGCTGTACTCTTTGTACATGGTACGGACGTAAGCCATGCTCGTGGAGTGTTTTTATCACCCTTGTTTGTGGAATGCCCAATTGAATACTAATTCTCCGTGAGCTGGTAGTTGCGTCTTCTTCTACTACATCCAGAATATCTTCTACTTCTTGTAATTGTTGTCGACTGCCTCGTTCAGATATTATGTTTACACTGGAAAGCTTTCCGGTCACGCACAATGTGTTGAATACACTAATAAATACAGTTTTATTAGGATGTCTGTGATGTGGAAACCGTTGACGATATTCATTAAGCAGCAGCTGTAGCATTCCCATCACAAAATCCATAAACAAACACCATATTAGCATATTCTAAATTAGAATAAGTGTGTGGCATTTTAGTTTGTTACACTATAGTCGTACAAACGTCAAGTCAATGTCACAATACCCGAACACAATGTTATAATTTACTCCAAGGTATAGGGAACATTTTTTATGATGGCAGCGCCCTCACTATATCAACGATGAACTAGAGATAGTGACATTAGACGCATTAGGCATACAAACCACTCTACACTATTTCTCGACTGCTTTCAATGTCACTACCGCTAGTTCGGAAACCCACGAACAGGTAGCGCTTCAGCTAGGAAGACTTCCCTATAATGAATTGCTACCGGGGTTTCACTGTTTTTACGAATACATACATAAACATGGTATACTAAATCTACATTTTTAATTACGCTATAACTAGAAAACAAATAAAAATCGGATAACAACATTTGAGTTTTTTTACGTTACTTTCACCAGTAGAATGCACTCCTTGAGTTTGGTCGATTCCTCACGACTCACCCTGTATATATACAGTGTGGCCCAAAAGTCGCGCAACCGAATGAAAAAAAAGAAATGAAATTGTGTAGTACAAATACAAAATTTATTCTTCTATAATAAAAATAATACAAATATGTTTGAACAAAAACTGACTCTTTGGGATCACAGCTTATGTTCGAAGTGTCCTCCACCTTCTTCAATGCATCTCAGACATCGCTTTTTAACCGCGTTACAAATGCGCCGAAGTAATTGTTTGTCATCATTGAGTTTGGCGACTTCTTCGGTTATAACATTTTTCATGGTCTCAATATCCGGCAACTGATGATGGAATACCTTATCCTTTAAAATACCCCACACACCAAAATCTAGTGGGGTTACGTCCGGAGATCTCGGAGGCCATTCGACTTGACCTCTTCTTCCACTCCATCCGGGGAAAAATTCATCGAGAAATTCGCGAACAATTAAAGCGTAATGTGCTGGAGCACCATCTTGTTGAAGAGTTAAACACTGACCAGCAAACACTGGGTTATTGGCAAGTTCGTCACGTAGTTCCATCAACAAATCGAGGTATGCAACACCTGTTACAGTATTGTCGAAGAAATAGGGGCCGACGATTCCGAAGGCGCAAACACCAAGCCATACCGTTACTCCAGGCACGTTTAATTCTTCTTGAATGGTGATATGCGGATTTTCAGTGGACCAGTACACACAATTGTGTCTATTGATGCGCCCATTTAATTTAAATTGAGCTTCGTCCGACCACAAAATTGTTTTGAAGAAATTTTGAAAGGCTTCACATTGAATGACATACCATTCTCCGAACTGTAGCCGACGATCCGGATTATCTTCTATCAATGCTTGTAAGAGGCGTGGTCTGTAAACCTTCAAACCTAGTTCCTTCATTATTCGCTGTAGGGTAGAACGAGAAATATCCAGTTCATTTGCGGTTTTTCGGACAGATCGCGCAGGCGATTCAATAAAACTCTGAGCTACAGTTTGTAAGTTATCATCTGTCCTCAGACTACGGGTCCGGCCTGTACGCTTGGAATCATCCACAGAACCGTTTTTTTCGAATCTTTTTATCAAGCGATAAACAGTCTCACGCCTCGGAACTTGACAGTCAGGGAATTTTACCGCGAAATCAGAAAAAATGTGTTCATAATCAGCATAGTAACGGTAGTACGAAGACACCAAGAATACCCGTTGCGCTACGGTATACCGATAATGTGGGCTTGTTACCATGATAACGCGTTCACACACTTACAAACTCCGACAAGATATTGCTTCACACACAGACAACCGCTGTACTGCCGACAGACCAGCCGTCAACCTTGCATTAGGGGGAGAATGGCGCATGTGTATGTCATTTTGACGTTGCGCGACTTTTGGGCCACGTGGTATATATATATATATATATATATATATATATATATATATATATATATATATATAAAACAATCTTAACTGATAATAATTATCCACCACAACTTATAGACCAAACTATTAAAAAAAGAGTACACCAAATATACAACACTGCAGACACTAATAAAAATTTGAACAATGACACAACATATATCACAATTCCATATGTTCCACAACTATCAGAAAAAATTAAATACACTTTAAAAAAATATGATATAGCTACAACATATAAACTTAGTAATACTAATAAACATTTATTTTCAAAACTTAAACCTAAAATAGAAAAAAATCGAGAAACACATGTCGTATATAAAATACCATGTCGCGATTGCGATAGTTACTACATAGGCCAAACGAAACAATATTTATACAAAAGAATACAAGCCCACAAATACTCTAGAACAGACAAAACTGCATTGTCTACACACAAACTACAACGCGATCACCATTTCGATTTTGAAAACACACAGATAATTGATAAAGAACAACACACAGTGAAAAGACAAATTAAAGAAATGATCAGTATTAAACAGGAAAAAAATTCAATTAACAACAGAAATGATATAAAAAATTTAAGCAGTATATACTATAATTTAATTTTGTAACGATCTACAATTTACCATCATATTATATATTTTTTGTTATATACCTTATGTTATTTAAATATCATTTAAATATCATATACTTTTGCTTATCATGCTGACTGTTCCGTGTTTTGATTCCTGTCTAGTTGTCCGAGCAGGTTTTCATGGTTTTCCTTCTCGTTTTGAGCGAATGCCGACAACTTTGCATCTTAAGTCGCTCCACGGGCGCATACGTAATAATAACTCATGTCTTGCTTTTCCCTGCCTTTCCCTGTTTTCTGTTTTTTGCTGATGTTGTCCTCTACTGGGTTGTAGCCTAGCATATGCGCTACAAAACTCTAGGGGGATCTGCCCGTTGGGCAGTCAGGTGCCATTCCGCCTTTCCAGCAAGAGTGAGGAACCATGCTACGCGGCGCTATCTCGTCGCCGCGCAATATACACACCACTAGGACCGGTCCTGGGCGGCAACCTGGCTAGGCTGCCGTTAACAGCACACACACGTTCGACGTGTGTGCTATGCCCCCGCTTCGGCGGAAAACGTTAAGATGGCACAAGTGTGACCATCGTCGACCGAGGTAGCCACTAAGAGTGTTCCCTTGGTTAGCGATGAGCAACCCCGTACAGGGTGCGCTTCGCCTGTCTGCGCCTTGCCTCGTTGGGGCGGGGGTCAGGCCGTCGAAGTACTGCACGGAATTGTAAAGAAGTTGTCGGGAAAGGGTTGGCGGCCCTACGCAGCGGCTGGTTATCCGACCTCTCTAAATTCATGCGACCGGTCACTAAACACACGCACGAACGCACCGACATACAAAACCCTACACTTACGCTCTCACACAAAACCACACACCCATAGAGAGACGCAAGCTGCCAGCAGCAACCAACACACAAGTTCATACCCAGAAGGAGACACAAATTGCTAGCAGCGAACAACACATATGTTCACACCTTGTTATCTATTTTTTTGAATACTAAGGCATGATTTATTATTATTACTAGAATGTATCTTTGAATAATTTAAACCATAGCAACTTAATTACTTGACATTTATATCCTGTCATTCATATTTTGTATTCTCTTGATAAAGGCGTACACAGCCGAAACATGTAGAGTTTTTTAAATACATATATTTTGAAGTAATATACAGACCTTTAATCGCCTACTGATTAGGTTTACCATATCATACCAAGGTCACGAAGTTATTATATATATATATATATATTATATATATATATATATATATGTATATATATGTATATATATATATATATATATAAGGTAAACTTAATAAGTCGGCGATTAAAGGTCTGGTTCATTACTTCAAAGTATATATATTTAAAACAACCCTACATATTTCGGCAATATGCCAAAGAAACATGTAGGGTTGTTTTAAATATATATACTTTGAAGTAATGAACCAGACCTTTAATCGCCGACTTATTAAGTTTACCTTATCATACCAAGGTCACGAAGATATTATATATATATATATATATATATATATATATATATATATATATATATATATATATATATATATATAGTGAAGTCCTAAAGTAACGGATAAATTCATTTTCTAGGTAATTATTAATACAAAAGGAAAATCCTGAAACAGGTCAATTTTTATATATGAAACTACACTTTTTGAATAAAATTATCTATGTGCCCCTTCAACCCCCTCGAAGTAATAACTACCCCTTTAAAAAATTTAAATGAAAAGGGGTAGCGTGTGTTACTGCGTTTAAAAGGGATTTTAATTCTCTATTCAGCAGTATATGCCTTTTTGATTTTTGGACGTCGATAATCAAGAAAAGAGTAATTTTATGACATACAAACAAGTAGGCGTAGAACCAAATACCTGTCACGAGTGACTAGTCTATTAGTTACCTTTATGTCAAAAAAGTAAATTTGTTTCTTTTTATGACATTTACTTCTCAAATTTGTTTTAGTTCGTTAGACGTCGTTAACAATTGTTAGGTATTAAACGTTTTTTTAGAGATTTCTAAGCGTTAATTTAAATTGTTCAACAATGAGCCTTTCCGAGACCCAAAGAATTGACGTATTAATATTTATTGGAGTGGGTGATAAAACACGAACGCATTCTGAAGTATGCAGAATATTTAATGATAAGTATCCTGACCGTCACATTTCCCAGTCTACGGTGAGTAGAGTCGAACAAAAATTCCGTCAATTAGGAACTGTCAAAGATCTTCCAAAATCTGGAAGATCAAAACTGAATGACGAAAAAAAATTGGATGTACTATTACATGTTGAGGAAAACCCACATAAACCTACAAGAGAAGTAGCCGGTGATTGCGATGTAAGTAAATCGTCTGTCTTGCGTGTTTTGAAAAAAGAAAAATACCATCCGTATAAAATTCAAATGGTGCAGGAATTAAATGACGATGATCCTGATCGTCGATTACAATTTTGTGAAATTGTTACAAATAGATGTCAACAGGATCCGATGTTTCCCAAAAACATTATTTTTTCTGATGAGGCAACGTTTACCCTACATGGAACAGTCAACAAGCAAAATTGTCGGTATTGGAGTAAACAAAATCCGCACTGGATGAGGGAAGGTCATACTCAGTATCCTATTAAAGTGAACGTTTGGGCTGGCATAATAAATAACAGAATTATTGGACCATATTTTTTGAGGGGACATTAACTGGGGCGATTTACTTGGAGTTTTTACAAACATTTTTAATACCTGAATTAAGAAGACTTTTTCCTGATACTGTTAACCCCACAGAAATTAATAGAAACATATGGTTTCAACAAGATGGAGCTACACCACATTATGCGGCAGTAGTACGAGCTTACCTTAATCAAGTTTTTCCGCATCGGTGGATCGGTAGACGTGGTGAAATTGAATGGCCAGCCCGTTCTCCCGATATGACTCCACTGGATTATTTTTTGTGGGGTTATTTAAAATCAAAAATTTACTCCAATAAACCAATCAACATTAATGATTTAAAAAACCGAATAATGCATGAAATTAATCAGCGCTGAAATGTTGCAAAACGTTTTGGAAGAATTCCAACATCGTCTATTTGTTTGTCAGGAAATGAACGGACTCCAGTTTGAGCATATGATTTAAACTATTTTTAGTTATTGTAATGTTGTAATATTGTAATGTTATGTCGTTCTGCGACATAATTAATTATACAATTTAAACAATTTAACATTGATTTTTCCTATTATCGACGTCCAAAAATCAAAAAGGCATATACTGCTGAATAGAGAATTAAAATCCCTTTTAAACGCAGTAACACACGCTACCCCTTTTCATTTAAATTTTTTAAAGGGGTAGTTATTACTTCGAGGGGGTTGAAGGGGCACAGATAATTTTATTCAAAAAGTGTAGTTTCATATATAAAAATTGACCTGTTTCAGGATTTTCCTTTTGTATTAATAATTACGTAGAAAATGAATTTATCCGTTACTTTAGGACCTCACTGTATATATATTTTAAATAAAAATGTTAATTGTAAGAATAAGAAAAAACATTGTTATTTGTATAATGAAGCAATAAAAAAACTTTTTAAAATGAAAAGTGCGTTTTGAAAACCATACATATATTGCTATGAACCTTTCCCCACAAATATTTTGAAAAGTTTAATTATTTATGAATGTATTATTATTTTGAATATTTGTAGATATAACTTACGCAGTTGGAGCAAGCCGTTTGTTCTGCTGTGGACGATTTTGAATACTGTATTTTTTATTGTAAGCCTGCGCGCTTGATTTGACCTTTGCAGGCACAAGTGTTCAGTGAAGTAAGAAAGGTGTGTTTATTTAAAGATAAATCTTTATCTTTGTTAAAGTAATTTTGGTTTTTGTTTTTTTGACTTAATTGTGTTTTTGTGCTTGCTTATATCATTAACGATTTATTTACGAGTTTGTGAATCTCGTATTTGATTTTTTCACACTTTCTTACTCATGTGTCTAGAGTATATGAATATATTTTTTACGTAAGTAATATATTTAATAAAAGATATCTTATTTTTATATTGAACGAATTGAATATTGTAATTTTCTATTGTATTATTATTATCGTTTTGAAATCTAATCTTAGTTATTTGATATAAATGACAAAGAAGGTTTTTTAAAATTTCTAGTATAAAAATTTTCTGTAACTGTAAAATTTTAGTACGCTTGGGATATCAAGAGCATTTTTTTTACATGTGGTTGCACATGCGTTAGAGTTTGTTTCGGTCTGTCAAATAGGTTATTTTTATTTTGTTTCTTATGGGAGAAATTAAAAAGCATCTTTGTAATTTATTAGTTTTAATTTTGATCGGATGTCACTAAGGTTTTTGATCGCATGCTGTGGTCACTTCCATGCGTTATTTTTACCTCAATAATATTGTTAAATGAGGCAATATTAATCTTTATACTTTATAAAGATTTTTTTAATTCTTTTTAATTTTTGTATTAAAAATTCATTTAAAGTTTATTGTGTTTATTATTAAATTTGACCTTTTTCTTTTGTGCTTATAGGTAACTCAAAGACATTATTACTATTTTTCTCAAATAAATTTTGAGTGGCGCCTAAATATAATATTAATTCAATTGTGTTTTCCGATTGGAACCCTGAGAGGAAAGCAGTCCCATTTTGAAAATAAACCGACTGAATATCCAAGCTGGACAGATTTGTTGTGAATAGTGGTATAACCACCTTCAAAACCACTATTCATAGCAATATGTATGTATATAATAAAAATTTTTTCACTTCTAATTTGTTTCTGTAGAATTTTTCAGGAAATATGTAAATAAAAAAACACTGAATTTTAAAATGAAATAGTTTTTGCAAATCATTTAATATTTCTTTAGATTACGATTGTATTAATGGTTGATGGATATATTTTTGTACATACATATCTGTGGACTTTTGACAATACAATGGAGTCGAGTTAGGAAAATTTGCAAGTTTTTTTATCATTGGTCTTATAGGAATTATTCCACAAAAACGTTTAATAGAATATATTATGTAAAATAGGCTTTAATTAATTTCGTAATTGGATCAATTACTTTAGCGTTCGAATATAAAGTGTTCTTAGTAATTTTTAAAATTTTTGATTCTATGAAAGAAATATTTTATTTAAGGAAAATAAAAAATTCAGAGAAAAGATTATTTGGAATGATATATAGTTAATTCAATTTTTATTTATTATGCTTAATTCCATTTAATTTTTTTTAATAAATATTATAAGAAATAAGAAACATTTCATTATTACTGTGTGCTTACATACATATATACATACGTATTTATGTACATAAACATTTCTACATTAAATGTTAAACCGCGAAACTTATTTAAGCATAACAATAAACGCTTTTAAGGTAAATAAAGTCTAAGTAAATAAAAAAATTAATTTCATTTATATGTACATATCCGTAAATGTAAATAAATTAAAATTATATATAAAAAAACGAAAATAAAAAATTCTTGCTTTAATTTAACAATAAATTATATACATACATATAATAAAAAAAGGAAAATATAAAATACTTCATCTAATATAAAAACAAATTATAAATAAAAAATATTTACATATAATATAAAAACTTAATTAAATAAAAAATATTTACATATATAAAAACAAAAACTTAATATATATATATATATATATATATATATATATATATATATATATATATATATATATATATATAGTAAACCTAATCAGTAGGCGATTAAAGGTCTGTATATTACTTCAGGAATTCAGTAACGAAATGGAAGCAGACATGTATGGAGCACAAAAACGAATTTGGAAACTACTAAGAGGCATGAAACGGGAAACGAATGAAACAATACAACTCAGAACAATTACCGAAGAAACTTGGGAGAAGTATTTCAGAAATCTTTACGCAGACATAGAGAACCCTGTAGAAACACAAGAAGAAGACATACAAAACGACCCACCAGAAGAGTGCACGCAAATCACCGAAGAGCAAGTAAGAGAGACAACGAGGAAACTTAAGAATAGGAAAACTCCAAACCAAGACAAAATACCAAATGAGCTAATAAAAAATGGAGGAACTGCCACCATAAAAGAATACACAAAACTGTTTAATATCATACTACAACATAGAAGAATACCTGAAGAATGGAAGAACAGCGTAACAATACCCATCTTCAAAAAAGGAGACAAAACCGATCCAGCAAACTACCGTGGGATAACATTGTTGAGCACCTCGCTAAAACTCCTAACTAAGATCATTGCGGACAAAATAACCCCAACAATGCCAATAAGCGAAGAACAACAAGGATTTCGAAGAAGTCGATCCACCACTGACGCTCTATTCATACTCAGACAACTGATAGAAAAATCATTAGAGTACAACACCCCTGCCTATCTTTGCTTTGTAGATCTAACTAAGGCCTTCGACAGAGTACAACTAAAAGACGTCATCACGATCCTGGAAAACAATAATACGAAGAAAGAATACGTAGAACTCATTAAGGACCTAAACACGAAAACAAGAACGCAAATACGCACAAACCTCACCCTAACGCAACACCTACGAACCACAACAGGCATCCGTCAAGGCGATAGTCTCAGTCCTTTATTATTCAACGCAATCATGGATGAGCTGGTGAAAGCTGTAAAGAACACCGGATTAGGATATCGGATGGGCATACACAACATAAATATAATATGCTATGCTGATGACGCAGTACTTATTGCGGAATCAGAGGACGACCTACAAAGAATGTTACATGCTTTCAACAAACAGGCAGGAAAACACAACATGGAAATTTCCATAGACAAGACCAAATGCATGACCATAGCAAAAGAACCTGTACGCTGCAAATTGGTAATAGAAAATAAGACCGTCGACCAAACCATGTCAATCGAATACCTTGGGTGCAAAATTACAAGCGCAGGGTTTTTGGGTGATGAGGTGAGGAAACAAGTAAACAAAGCAGCAGCAATATCGGGACATCTTAGGTATCCAATCTGGAGAAACAAACACCTAAGTACGGAATGCAAATCAAGGATATACAAAACATGCGTACGACCGGTGATGACATATGGTGCGGAGACGAGAGCGGAAACAACGATAACAAAGAGGATACTAAGAACAACCGAAATGAAGACTCTAAGAACGATAACAGGATACACATTACATGATAGGCAAAGAAATACAGATATAAGGGAGAAGTGTCAAACGGATGACGTAGTCAGATGGATACGGAAAAGAAGAAGAGAATGGAACCACCATGTCAGCCGAATGACTCCCGACAGAATGGCCAGAATAGTACGAAACAACATACCTCACGGAAGAAGACCCATAGGACGACCACCAAAACGCTGGCGAGACAGCTGGCAATCAAATTCACAAGAACTGCCGCACAAAGAAACCGGAACTAAACAGGCGATACGCCTATTGAAAGAAGAAGAAGAAGAATATTACTTCAAAATATATGTATTTAAAAAACTCTACATGTTTCGGCTGTGTACGCCTTTATAAGAGAATACAAAATATGAATGACAGGATATAAATGACATTTATATCCTGTCATTCATATTTTGTATTCTCTTGATAAAGGCGTACACAGCCGAAACATGTAGAGTTTTTTAAATACATATATTTTGAAGTAATATACAGACCTTTAATCGCCTACTGATTAGGTTTACCATATCATACCAAGGTCACGAAGTTATTATATTTATATATATATATATATATATATATATATATATATATATAAGTGTTAGATAATTTCTTAGCCGTTCATTAAATATAACATTTGATAAATTATTGGAGTTTTTCGGCTTTTTTTATATGAAATATTTACAAATATTAAATTAGAATGTATGTAATTGCAGAGTAAGTGGGGATGTAAACATTGCTGTCTACAAATTACAAAGCAAATCATACGAAATTTCCATATTTCAATATTTCTATTTTCAATACATGCAATTGCATTTTTAAGTTGATCTACCGTCCAAGACACCTTTTCAGTTTTTTGAAGGTATTTACGTGGCATCTGTTACAATTAAAATACAAATAAGAATTGGCGGAGTAGTTGTGGGGAAATTATACGCAGTGTGCGCATAATTCCCCCACCGACTGAGTTTAAACAAATTTGATTATAATAAGTTGATTTAAAAAAATAGACAGCATTTAATTAATACAGAGAATTTCATGTAACTTGCAATATATGAATGTAGTAACCATAGATTGAAAATACCGTGATATCATAAAGTTTCTAGGTCGAAGATGGCCATGGGGTGAAAAACGTCTGTCTTAATTTATATCATCCTTTTAAGAAAATTCGGATGAAATTTTCAGGTTAAGTGTCATGCTGACGTTAAAATTTGTCAATATATTAATCTTAATGTCAGTATGACACATAACCTAAAAATTTTATCAGATTATTCTCAAAAGGATGATATAAATTAAGACAGACGTTTTTCACCCCATGGCCATCTTCGACCTAGAAACTTTATGATATCACGGTACTATGCACTTGCACTGTTCCACATAAAATGCAATATGTAATAGTTATGATCGATATGATATCTTTCATGGTTGTTTTGTCAAATTATTGACAGTAAAGCCTATTTAATTCAATGTAGTGTTTTAGGATTAAAACTACATTTCCGATAAATATCGTTTATTGAATTGAATCCAGAAAGATACCATGTCACTAACTGAGGTTTCTCTTCCTTTGTGTATATCATTTAAGATTGATACTAAGCTAATATCGAAATAGAAATACTGCTACTTTTGACTTAACTAATGTCAAATTATAACGAGCGATCATTAAAATTTTCACTCGTAGCTGGCCGTGTATATAAAAATTATGTCGTAGCTTTAGTCGTTAAGTTGTTATTTCAAACATCTGTCAGTGTCAAATATATATTTTAAAGTTTCATCAAAAGAAAAAGTAATGGCCTTTAATGATATGCATAAAGCGTTTATGGTAGAATGTTACTTCCTGATATTTCAAAAAATTGATGGTATTTGGCAGCATTCAATAGAAAATTGCCTTACGGAGTTTGAAGAGAGATATCCAAATACTGTTCCTAGCTATAAAACTTTCCGTGATACGCTAATGCATTGTGTAAATCTTTTTCGTCAAACAGGCAGTATTTTAAGGAAAAAAGGAAGCGGTCCTCCTCTCAAGAGAAGTCGCGGCGCAATTGAAAATGTCAGACAAATTATTAACGAATCTCCTCAAACATCTATTCGCAGAGTTTCGCAACAAGTAGGGCTTTCGTATGGAACATGTCAAAAAAGGACTTGCACATGTATCCATATAAATTAACTTCTGTACAAAATCTATTACCTACGGATTATGAAAAGAGAACACAATTTTGCCAATGGTTTATTCAAACAATGACAATATTGTCTGTTTATTCAAACAGACAATATTTTAAATTATACTTTTTTCACCGATGAAGCTTGGTTTTATTTGAAAGGTTATGTTAATTCGCAAAATATGCGTACGTGGTCCAGTGAAAATCCTCATTTCTACAGAGAAGTTCCTCTACATCCAGAAAAAATAGGCGTATGGGTAGGTATGAGTCGTCACCGATTAATAGGACCAATATTCTTTGAGGGCACGATAACATCGGAGAAATATCGTAACGAAATTCTCAGTGTTTTTACTAATCAATTGACTAATGATGAACTCCAGGTCGGATATTTTCAACAGGATGGGGCTACATCTCACGTTACACTTGAAAATATTCAGTTTTTGCAACAATTTTATGGCGATAGGATAATAAGTAGAAATACAGCGATTCCATATCCACCACGATCGTGTGATTTAACAGTCATGGATTTTTTTGTGTGGCCATATATTATTTATGAAACACCAATTAATAATCTACAAGAGTTAAGACATAAAATCATTGAAAAATGTGAACACATCAATAACTCATCGCAAATACTGATCAATGTTTTCAATGCTCTACGAAATAGAGTGCGATTATGCTTGGTGGAGAATGGTCAACATTTTACACATTTTTTATAATATTCTATTACTTTGTATAAAAATTATAAATATATTTAATATAAAAGTCAGCATTTCAAATTATTTTTTAACAATCATGACGTTTGAAATTATAATGACAGATCTCCTCTAATAACTTAAGTTAGGACATACTTTTTGTGTACATGGCTTACTTGAGCGAAAATTTTAATGATCACTCGTTATTGATAGGGGAAACCCGGGCAAAGTGAATACCTTAACCTGTTTGTGATTATTATTGTTTAGTCATTGCTAGAGAAATTGAACAAAATATTGATAATCAGTCTTTATTTAATAAACTTTCAGAATAGTATAACATTTGCCATTAATATTAATTAAATTATTAGTTATAAGCCAAGTTTACAACAGTGGTTTACTATCCACTTTGCCCGGGACCCTGGCTAAAGTGGATATGGTACCAGGGCAAAGCGAATAACAATATTATTTGGCATGAAATTAAACTTACAAACAAAATAAACATTGAAAATTGGAAGAACATATTTGAATTAACATTTTTCTGTTACACGCCTAATGACTGCAGTTATCACAAATAAAATTATCACTACCCTCGAAGGCTGAACACTCTTCATGACACCACTTAGTACAAATACTGCATTGTATCCAGTTTTCCGTTGGCTGATCATTTTCTTCAATATACATTTCACCACAGAAAATGCACAAGATATCATTAAATTTCTTTATTATCTTCTTGTTTCTATTTTTTTTTTGCAGTGTTTTTCGTTTTTTTAGCAGAGATTTCTAGTGTTTTCGTGACAGTCTTTTTTGCTTTTTCAAATTTCTGTCTCTGCTCTTCCTTCACTGGAGTACTTGTCAGTATTGTAGATCTTTGTAACTTCCGTTTACGTGTTGTTGTTGGTTTAGCAGGCTGAGGAATAGGTTTTAAAACTGAAGGACTATAGTAGGTTTTAGAACATCCAGGTTTGGGTAAAGCGGCGGAAATATCACTGCCTTGAATTTCAGATCCCATAAGAATGCAAGGGCGGTCTTCAAAGGTAAAATCATCTTTAGATCTTAAAATTGAAGGACTTCCAGGGTTGGATAAAGCGACGAGAGTTTCTTTTATAGTTCCAGATTCCGTAGGAGTGCAAGGACGGTATTCAATGATAACGTCGTTTGGAAATTGAGGCCAACCTAGAACTTTATCCGATGACGAAACAGGTAAAGGATTAATGAATTCTAAAATCTCTGAATTTTCTTCGCGAATAAGGTTTATGACTGAATCAGATTGTTGAGTGGCATTTGCTAATGAAGGTGGTGTGGGTGGATCGTGAGATTCAATTGAGGGTGACACTGGAATAACGGACTCAGGTAAATCCATTCTTTGCAGTGTGGACAAAGTTTCAGTCTGAGTGTTCAAATTTGATGTGCCTGCAAGTACCTCGGCTGGTGCAAAATGCTCATCACCAAAAGCGTGTTTGTTAAAAGGCCAAATTCCAGGTCGTTCAAATCCATGCACTGCATTGATACCCACGGCAGCTTTGAGAAAAGCTGGTGCAACTAATCTAGATACGTCGTACTGGTTAATGATGCGGCCGGGGTGAGATTTTTGAAAAATGTTGACCTCCCTTTCAAAATGCGTTTTCAGGGGGCCGTATATAGCAACATCCATAGGTTGCATTTTGTGAGTAGTATGCGGTGCTAAGGATAATATCACAACGTTATTCTTGGTAGCGTACTCAAGTGCAGGATAGTATTTGTGGCTTTCATGGTTGTCTAATAGTAATAGGACCTTTTTGTCCGCTGTTGGCCTCACTTGCTCTATGAAGAAATGCATCCAGTTCAAGAAGACTTCACCTGATGTCCAACCATTAGGAGTACACGTTCCTTGAGTCCCTGGTGGACTTCCATCAAGAAGTCTTGGTTGCATCTTCTTTCGTGCAAAAATGAGAAAAGGTGGAAGAAAACTACCAGCTGCATTACAACAACCGATGAGAGTGGTCAATTGGCCGCGTTCTGCACTTGCAATCATGCCTACTTGCTTTTTCCCTTTTACGGAGAGAACCTTTGGAGGCTTATTTGAAGTCGTAGATATTCCAGTTTCGTCCATATTGTATAGTCTGGAGGCTTCAATCTTATTTTTTTCAATGGCAGATTCAAGATTTTCATAAAAATTGCTTACTTCGTGGCGATTAAATCCTTTCGCTCTTGCCACAGATGTTGATTCTGGAGTTCTTAGCGCCAAGTTGGTATGACGTGATAAAAAACTTCGCAGCCAGTCTTCTCCAGCTTTTTTATTTTTATTCCAGCTCTCAGGGTATTTCAAATTGTTTCGTTGTGCATACTGAAATGCTAGACTCATAAATTCATCCCGAGTAAGGCCGAAAAAAACTGCGTCCATATCTTTTAGGTAAGTCACCATGTCAATTTCTTGATCCTCTGTGAATATAGGACGGAATCGACCGAGCTGTGGAGAAGCAATTCCACTTTTGACATGTCTATATAGGGTAGCATATGCAAGTCCGTATTTTTTGGCTGTTCCTTTGATAGATTCGCCAGCCCTACATAAATTTATTGCAGTCCGCATGACATCTTCACTCCAAGTACCTTGCGCTGTCTTTTTTTTATATCTATTAACCATCTGCAACCAAAAAAAAACATAGTAAAATACATAATTCCATAAAATTATATCTCGTAATGACCGGGCAAAGTGAATACTGTATCCACTTTGCCCGATCCGCTTTGCCCGTCGGGTACCTTTTGGAGGTTATCCCAGATCATTTCAAAACCAGTTCATCTAACCTTGTCATCTATACGCATTTTAAAGCTACATAATCATGCATTAAATTTTGTTCATAACCAAGAACATGACACAAATAACAATAGTTAGGTATAAACGAGACAGTACCTCTGTAAATTAATATTTTTCGCACAAAAACACACTTTGTCCACTCACTGACGCTGTGCAACGTAAACACGTGTCGGAGTACTTGCTGCGCACTAAGGGGTAACAGGCGACTACTGCTATGATATCGCGTCTGCCGGCTAACTAACAACTTGGAAGTGGTAGGCACTATTCGCTTTGCACGGGGTATTCACTTTGCCCGGGTTTCCCCTATGTTGCATTTTACGTGGGACAATGTAAGAATGAATTACCTAGTTTCTATGGAAATAAAAAACCTATACATGTTTGGATATTGCATCTTAAGTGAAATTCTCTGTATACAAATGCAAACAGAATCATGTTAGAGTTCCATTAATCATTTTTTTTTAAATAACAAAAATTTAGTGATCTTACCTCTTATTTTCTATACATAAAATATTACTTGCAGCACAGAAATTTCGGCTTTTCAACGATTACAACTTTAAACGTGGAAGAAAACAGAAATCTGTAATCACACATTATAAGCATTTTTTAAGGTATTATTTTTTAAATAAAATGAATAGAATTGCTTACACATGGGCCGCCGCGTACAATTACCCGCCTCACCCCTAATTTTTCCACATCTATTATCTCCTTTGCCGCACACGATATAGAAAATTTTGAAGCCATTTTGAAATAATTTATATGCTGAAAAGAAAATGTACTTGTAGCATAATTAAATTTCAGAAAATTTCAAAATTACACGATTGATAGCGATTAGACACGAAATGGTTACAATTACAGTGCCCCCTTTAACTGGACGATAAGGATGAAAAGAGTACATATTTTTAATCAAAGATAAGGATAGAAAATCGGATTAAATTTTCAATGATGCCGGTCTCGTTGGTCTCTAATTTGTAGTCTCCATATTATGAAACAAATCTTATATTACATAATAAGCTATTTATTTTTTTAATGTAATATTTGTGGTAAATATTTAGTTTTTGTAACTTTCAATTGAAAAATGTTTGATGCATTCTTATAGATATATTTAAACTTTTAAAATTACAACAAATAAATAAGCCAAATAACCCACATTTTAGTAAATATCCAAATATTCAGTGGATAAAAAAACAATTATATTTTTTTCAATTATTCATTTAAGAAAGTTTGTATATTTTTGATTTTTTGCATTCATTCTCCTGAAACATTACTGTAACACATCAAGAACATAACCCTTTCTTCTTGCATAATTTTAAAATTCGGATATTTTAACCAATAGCACAACAGAACGTGTCAAGAATTTTATCTTAAGTTGGCAGGCATTGTTTATATGATTATCATCTTTATTTTATTGAATTATAGTAGCTGGGCATTTTGTGGTGGCAATTTAATTGGCGGCTGTATGGGTGCACATGTAAAATAAACATCTGTTGTTGTAATTCTCGCTTTAATTGAAATGTTTGTGCCTAATAAAGAATTAGTTTTATTAGTATTAGTGGTATGTACCGTTCATTGTGCATTAGGTGATGATAAAAAAGGGCCAAAAGTAACTGAGAAAGTAAGTTACCCATAACTAATATAATTATATATGTTAAATAACTAACTGATGTGGCTTTGACTTGATGAAAATCCATTATAAAATAAAATATGAAACACAATTGTGTTTTGTATTTAATTTTATATATATGTTAATATATAATTGTTCTTTTACAGGTTTCATTTGAAATAACGATTGGTGATCAGGCTGTAGGGCATATAGAAATTGGATTATTTGGAAAAACTGTGCCTAAAACTGCTAAAAACTTTGCTGAACTTTGTCAGAAACCTATTGGTGAAGGATACAAAGGAAGCAAATTTCATAGGGTTATTAAAGATTTCATGATTCAAGGGGGAGACTTTACTAAAGGTGATGGTACTGGAGGTAATTTACTTTACTGTTACAAATATTCCTTAAAAAATTAAATTTTTTATTAAATTTTAGGACGTAGTATTTATGGAGAAAGATTTGAAGATGAAAACTTTAAATTGAAGCATTATGGCGCTGGCTGGCTTTCAATGGCTAATGCTGGAAAAGATACGAATGGATCTCAGTTCTTCATTACAACTAAAAAGACTTCCTGGTTAGATGGTAGACATGTCGTTTTTGGAAAAGTGTTAAATGGCATGAACATAGTACGTAAAATTGAGGATGGTAAAACTGATTCAAGAGATCGCCCAGATAAAGATATCGTGATTGCTGATTGTTCTTATGAACTTCTCGAGGAACCATTCTCTGTATCAAGAGATGATGCCACAGAATAAATTAGTTATATTTGTGTGGGATAGAATTGTATTTTTGGCCAATTTTTTTACCTTGCATTGGTTATTTATAACTTTAATAAATTTCACATAATTTTGTATAATCTGAGTTTTTTTATGTTGTGAAGTCTATATGAAATTATGTACTATATCACTATACCCATTTACTGCTTATATTTTTTTTATGTAGTCTGTGATGTCAACAGATTTCTTTCATGTATGTTTAAATTAAATGAACTAAATTTATTACTTAATTTGTCAAATGTTTACAAGCATTAAAGAGAATACATAAACATAATATATAATAGCTGGTAAGAGTTCCGAATGGTCACCGCAGCTTTAATTAACAAACTGTACAAAAATGGAAAGCTTACGTTTCGTTGGTTTCAAAAATGTGGGTCTTTTTTTGCGAAAATGAATGAAAAGTATTGAAATTAATACTTTAAAATCGCATTTTGAGGTTATATTTTCCCAGTTTCCACTACTTTTATGTTGCACAAAATGAAACGTCACCAACAATTTCTGTATTAACTGATCGGCAACCGCCAAATACAAATCTTTACAAATTTGAAAGGTATCTTAATATATATTGTTTAAATAAAGATGTACTAATTATTTAAATTTTTTTAATTGTCTACTAATATTAACATTTTGAAATGGTAGTAAGCATATATTAATCACTAGAATTTAAATGTTATTTAATCATCAATTGTTGTATTAAAAATCTCGTTTCGGATATTTGACATTTATATATTTAAAGAAAACAAATGATTATAAGTATAAATAAAACAGAAATAAACAGTCACTCTAATTTATTGGTTTCTTTTTATAAAAATACATTTAAAAAAAGGTATATAACCCCTTACCACAATTATTAGTCGTATCCTAAATACGTATTTCGACAACTAAGTTGTCATCATCAGTAGGTAAAAACTACTAATTAAAAGTCGCACATGGGGCACAGTTAAGCAAGAGAAACGCTTCCGCACAACTATTATACACTGCAACCCTGTATAGACTAAATTTAACAAGTCAATCTAAAACTACGAGATAAACGCGTACCTACTTTAGGAAAGGTCTAAACATATGTTAAATTGTCGGACAAAGGAACGGCAGACATCCTCTCTAAGGGGGGCGGCACTTCGATTTTTAAAAACTACGATGACCCACTATTAAACTTAGATAAACCACCTTTTATTTTCAACAAACCAATAGTATATTTAAACGTATTTACTCGAGTACATGTATAGTAAAAATATCTATTTTGGGTAGGGGTGTAAAAATATTTCCAATTACAAATGGTTAAAAAATGCTAAAATCGGAAAGTGTGGTCGTATATTGTAAAAACTGTACTCTATTGAAAATTCTAAGAAGGACAAAATTTTGAAGGAACCGTTACATATGAAAAAACAAGACATCTGACTGTGTTGACTTATATTAAATGACAATCAAGTAACGTGAGAAGGTTCTATGAATTATTAGATATTGTTGGTATATAATTTAAAAGTTAATTATAAATAGGTGACATGTTATTGTTAAGGAGGTAATTTTTGTGTTTTTTCATATGTATGGCTTCTCACATGTCTAAAATTTCTGCTGTTACCCACCCACCCTTTTATGTTAATAAAATATTTAGGATACGACTAATAATTGTGGTAAGGGGTTATATACCTTTTTTTAAATTTTTATTTAACCACAGTCTCCATTGAAAGAATAAAAATACATACTTACTGTCGTGAGCAAAAAAAACGGGACACTGTTTCTGCGTGGGTTTAAATTGTGGCTACTTACTCTCGTGAGCAAAAAAAACGGGACACTGTTTTTGCGTGGGTTTAAATTGTGACTACTTAAGTGGCTATCTTTACTCATAATAGTAAGTCAGGAATTGTCAAAAATGTATGTTTCATTGACATTTATTAAACATTTTTACAATATATACTAATAAAAATTACTAAAAACGATAGAAAAAGAATATAATTAAAATAATTAGTATTTCGTCATTCCACCGTTATTATTTATAACTTCATCTAATCTTGTAGACATTGAAGCGACGATATTTTGTACAACATTTATAGGAATTTGATGCCAAGCATTTTGAACAATCTCCCAAAATTCTTCCTGGGTAACAGCTATATCTCATTAATCCCCATACATTGAGATTTAGATAAAGACTGTAGGGCGGGAAATATCAAGTTTAAATTTCATTCTCTTGTAACCATTGTGTTACAAGATGAGACAGAAAATTGTATTGTTCTTATAGCTTCCTTTAATGTTTTGAAAGGGTTGTGACTAATCTCAGTAACTATTGTTTCGTCTTCCTGCGGATTTGAAATTTTGTTACGTTCGGGACCTATTTTCCGATTTCAATTATCCTCTTCCCTCCATTTTTTATATATTCTTGCGGCTGAACTTTTACCAATATTAAATTGAACTGATCCGATACAGTTCTTAATGATTTTCCAAACTAGTAACAGGTCTGACTTTATCAATTTTCGAAAAATGCGGTATTTTCAATTTTTAATTAACCACTATGATAGATAATCTGACGTACAGTTTGAAAATTAATCAAATGTCAAAATTACAATGCTAAAAAATAAGGCAAATTGACATTACGATTTTGACACTGTCCCGATTTTTTTGCTCACGACAGAGTGAGTTAAGTGGTTATCTTTACTCATATCTAAAATGTGTGTCTTATTAACATTTATTAAACATTTTTAAAATAAATGTAAATAAAAATTACTAAAAACGATAGATAAAGATTATTTATTAAATTAAACTAATTATTACATTAAAATAATTATACTCTATTTTTAAAGTAGAGAGACGAATTTCTGAACAGACCACTTTGACAGTGAAATCTCATTGGTTGAAAGCAAGGCCAAATTGCTTTCAACCAATGAGATTTCACTGTCAAAGTGGTCTGTTCAGAAATTCGTCTCTCTACATTAAAAATAGAGTATAGTATTTCGTTATTATTAAGTGCATCTAATCTTGTAGACATTGAAGCGATAATATTTTGAACAAAATTTGTAGAAATTTGATGCCAAACATTATGAACAATCTCCCAAAATTCTTCCTGGGTAGAAGCTCTATCTCATTAATCCCCATACATTTTCAATGGGATTTAGATAAGGACTGTAGGGCTGGATATCTCAAGTTTAAATTTCATTCTCTTGTAACCATTGTGTTACAAGATGAGACAGGAAATTGTGTTGTTCTTATAACTTCCTTTAATGTTTTGAAAGGGTTGTTCCTAATCTCAGTACCTAATTAATGTTTCGTCTTCCTGCGTATTCGAAATTTTGTTACGTGCGGAAATTATTTTCCGATTTAAATTATCCTCTTCCCTCCATTTTTTTTATATATTCTTGCGGCTGAACTTTTACCAATATTAAATTGAACCGATACACTTCTTAATGATTTCCCATTTTTCAAACTAGTAACAAGTCTAGCTTTATCAGTTTTCGAAAGATGCGGCATTTTCAATTTTGATTTATCAACTATGATATATAATTTGACGTAGAGTTTGAAAGTTAATCAAATGTTAAAATTACAACGCTAAAAAATAAAGAAAATTGACATAACGATTTTGACTAATGATGTGTAAAACTGCTATTTTTCATTAGCAGCTACAAACTGCTACTGCTACTTTTCGTTAGCAGTTTAAAAAAACTGCTACTTTTTGTAGCAGTTTCTCCTATATAGCAACATACGTACTATATACTTTAAATAAAGCATTTTTCATTAAATACGGCTATTTTTTAATATCTTATTGTCTTACATAATAACTAATAAACGTTACAACATTTTCTGTCTTTTTCAATATTGATTGTTATTTGGTTTTGCTATAATCAATACAAATGCAATTAAATTCTGGTATTTGAAAAATGATTATATGTATTACCTTAGTATTAAAATAAACCATCCATTTTTTATTACTAGTATAGCAAGCGCCAATTAAGTTGGCGCGAGGAGGGGGTGCGCAGAAGCCGTTTTTAAAAACGTCCACCCCCACTACTCAAGTAATTGTCAGAATACGTTTCTCATTGACGTTTGATGGAACATATATAAGCGATTTTTATTTAGAATAGGTTGCTGCGACCAGTAGCGGTACCTGCAACCAACCAATTTCGATTTAGGAATTCATGACGTCACGTCAATATTGGTTGCTTTTGGTCTGTCATTTCAGCGACCGCGGTCCCTGGCACGGTTGCAGCATTGGTCGATATGTCTATCCTTGTTTGAAACTGTCAATAACACATGTTGTATATCGTAGTCCGAACCTTTTTTTTTGGTAACTAATATTGTAATGGAGTTAAATTTATGTTCGTTGTTTTAAAGAAAATGCAGATAAAATAAGCGGGCGATAATCTCAAGCATTTAAAAAGATAAGTATACTAAGCAAGTGATGATATATGTATTATGGACTATGTCGCCCTATTCACATGTAGATTTTCAAACATTTTTAAAATATTATTTTGTTAGCATTAAAATAAAATAAGTGATGGAGTCAGTAGGTTTTCTTTTGAATGAAAGATTATATCATATCGAGGCTGATTTAGATACATGTATAAAGTTATTGAGTGGTATAATTGTTAAGTACAATATAGATAACAATGCGATTTTAATTATTTCCTATTTCAGATAATACTTTCGCAATTGATTACCTAACAAGAGCAGTACATGCAAACGTTATTGATGGTGTAAGTGATGAGGACTTACCGTATTTACAAATAACACGTCCAGAAGAACAACCGCATGCACCTGTTGCTCTTGGAACACTCAACAAAAGTATATTATGTATGCATTGAAGATATTTAATTTTTTTTTATTTCAATTACGTATATATTTTAGCAAAGCAAGAGATCTGGGTGGCCAATCGAAGGCCAACAGACATTGATAGAGAAGCGACAGACTATTTTCTGTCTATAAGAGGTTCAGAAAAATTTAAAAAATTATTTAACGATAGAAAACACCCAAAGCAACAACTGTGGAATGAGATCGCCGAATTAATTTCTGCAAAAGGCTTTTATTTGGGAGAAGGAAAAGTAGCTGCCGAAAAGGTTAGACAAAAATTCGCTAATTTACAAAAGCAATATATTGTATTCAACCAACAATCGCAACAATCTAGCACACCTCAAACAGAGAAGCCCATGTTCTACGACATGGTCCACAGTATTCTAGGAGATAAGGACAAAATAAATCCTAAGAAAATTGTGGAGTCTGTGGATGTTAGAGGTGTAGAACCAAGTACCTCAGTAATATCCGGTGTGTCTGTAATCACCGACGACGAACGGCCAGATATGTATGTGTGCCAGGAAGAGGATGAGCAGCCACCCAATAAAAAAAACCGTTTCGAAAATGTTAAAAAAAAAATTCGCCCACCCACATTAAAAGAAGAATTTCTAACTCTATCGAAGGAAATAGAATCAAATCAGAAGGAACATTTTTCAAAAATTGATAGTATATTCAAAGAGTTTTTGCAGTTGATGTCTGTTCAAACAGAACTTTTAAGAGAACAAAATCAACAGCGAAACATTTTAATAAATATTTTGAAGGATATATCAAAACCAAAAAGAAAACGCAACTCCGAATCTGATTAAATGTATATAAAAATATTTTTTGTTGTCTGCATAATTTACAATATATAGAATAATTTTTACAATATTTACTATCTTTTAAGTAAGTAAAATCACTAAATGTTATTTCATTAGACTACATTTTTTTCAATAAATATTTAATAAATTTTCACACATCTACTTTTATTTTATTTATTTGTCAATTGTTTTTTTTTTTCCAATTACAACATTATTTTTTTGATAAATTAACATTATATAATAAGTTATATTTGGAAAAAAAAAAAAATTTTTTAATATTTGATTGGAACTAAAGAGATTATTGTATAATATAACTAAAATAAAAACATATTGAGTTTTTCTAATTTATTTATTCAAAGTGAAGACATATTTTATCTCTTTTTTGTTGTGCATGTCTATTAATTAATCCAACTTCCTCTGCTACATCCACTTCTAATATGTTTGGTTTATCTTCTAAACTGTCTTTGTTTATAATGCAGAAATTGTGTAAGACACAACAACTTACGACAACGTCAACAACAACTTCGACTTTGTATACATTTACATATTTCAATATCCTCCATCTTCCTTTAAGTAGACCAAAAGTATTTTCTATTGCAACCCGTCCCCTGCTTAGATGTTTATTATGGATTCTTTGTAGCCTTGTTATGTTTGCATTCCTAAAATAAATTAAAATAACAAAATGGAATTCCATTCATTAGATGTACTTTTGTACCTGTATGGTGTCATCAACCACATTTCAAGTGGATATGCAGAGTCGCCTAGAAGATGATAATCACTTGTATAGAACCATTTGAGGAATCCATTGTCCCTAATAGACTTTCCCATAGATGATTCTTTTAGCACCTACGTGAAGTGGATCTATATAACATTTGTTTTTTAATTGTTTGGGTTTTAAAAACTTACTCGAGCATCATGAACTGATCCAGGAAAGCCAACAGATATGTATGTAAATAACTTGGTATATGTACATACCCCTTGTAATATTATTGAATGGGTCTTTTTTCTATTTAAATAGCTATCATGTTGCTCGATAGGTACTTTACAATTTATATGACAACCATCAATTGCCCCTATTACACCAGGATATTGGCTTACTTCTAAAAAATTGTCAGCTATGGTAACACACTCTTCTATTGTCGGCCAGCATATAAATTTTTTCCTCAATATTACCAAAATTCCCATTACTCGGTGTGTTACAGATGAAACAGTTGAAATTGTTATATTGAATCTGTCCCCAATATTAATAAATGTATCCCCTTTTCCCAAATACCATAAAGTAATCAAAACACATTTTCCTAGGGGCACAGAAACTTTGCCACGAAAATGTGTTTTGAAGGATACGTGATTTCCTATTTCTTTGGTTAGAATACTAAATGTTATTCGGGTCATTCTAAATAACTTGAAAAAATCGAAATCTATGTATCTATCGATCCATTCTTCGAAATATAAAGGAATTTTGGAATGCTCGTCGGAAAATGTTTGGCCCAACAACATCAATGCAGGGTAACGCATAAACGACAACCTAGCTAATATAGCTGGTACAAAAAAGTTTATTGGTGAATTTAAAAGTGTTGGTGTTAACTCGTCTATAATTACAGCATTAAGCGTGGTAGTGATGGAATAATCCGAATGAAAATACTCGGTGATGCCGAATATCCAACTACTCGGATGATTCCGAGTATTTAAAATTAATCCGAATTCATACTCGGCAACGATATTGTGTTCCAACTTCGGTCAATATTTCAATGCAACGGATTAATCTAGACGGCATCGAACGTTGTTTTGTATTCTGCATATCTATTAATAGTTTTTAATATATTTATCGTCCATATATCAATATATGTACCTTAATAAATAAAATTTGGAATAAATTAATAAATAATAGTTATAAAACTTAACTTAATCTTTATTTCTATAAAAAGACTAAGTACATAAAACAAAATTTATAAACTTACTAAAAGAATAACAAATATATAATAAAACATACGTAATAAATAAATATAATGAGTAATAATGACAATATTAAATATTCTTTAAATAAAAGAAAACAATACTTATCACCGATAATGGGTTTCATTAGGGAATAACGTAGTCTGTTTACAATCAAAAATTAAAAAAAAAAGTAATTGCACCACAGAATTAACTATACTCATATAAGAAAAAATTAAATTTAAAAACAAGTATTAAGAAATAAAATTTTTTCGAAATCGGTTGAATATGCCGAGTATAATATAAACCATCCGATTCCGTACACTCGAATATCAGATTAATCCGAATATTTACATCACTGTAATGGTATATATGTGGAAGTGGTAAGATTTCGAAATCGGATGAATATGCCGAATATATAAATCATCCGATTCCGAATACTCGAATATCAGATTAATCCGAATATTTACATCACTAAAGCGTGGACTTCAATTTCTTCGAAATAGACATTACAAGCACTTAATATATCTTCAAAATGTTAATACAATTATGAAAAATAGACAAGTTTGTCTAATTCACTTTATTACAAACAAACGCATGCGCAATAGTGTAACCGAATTATTCATTTTCGACTTACAAAATCAGCAACCGTTAATTTGATGACGTATGGGGTACCAATGAGGTACCAATGAGCAACCTGGTTTCAGCGACCAATTCTAAATAAAAATCGCTAATCTAAATAAAAATCATAAAGTGATACACGCTCAGAGGTTAGAATTATCTGACATTTGATGTAAAACCAAATACAAATCTCCCTATTACTTCTGATCCTGCGCGAACTTACCCCTCCTCGCGCCAACTTAATTGGCGTTTGCTATACGTGAAAGAAGTTTCTGAATCGATAGTTTATAAATAGTTCTACGAATTTTGAAAAAAATGTATGGGTGTACATGCACCAGTATGCATATACTTGCCGGTAAGCGATTTCTGTATGAAAGGATTACTGTAGTAAATAGCAATAAAGAAGATATGCATTATATTTCGTTTAGAGTACCTAATTGATTTTGTTGAATGTTTCTGGACAATCGTTCTTTATTCCTTATTATCCTGGCATATGTTCTATTCATATAAATTCATATAAATAACCAGGCTAGCCAAAAATTAGAGTATTTTAGTTATCACTTACAGGCAAACTTCCACATTAGAATAAACTAAACTACAATCTGAAAGTTTAAGTTATAGTGTTTGAAGAAAATTCATATATTAGGTATATTAAGCGATAGTATCAATTGCACTTTAAATGTAAGTATACAGGAAAATATTATGAAATTGAGTTCCTAACATATCAGTTTATATGCACACAGATGGCTTCTAAAACAGAAAAAAGGAAAACTTCCGAAATATGGAATTTCTTTAAAATTGAAAATGAGAAAGCCGTTTGTAATATATGCAAACAACTGCTTTCATACAAATCTTCTGTTACAAATTTGAAAACTCACCTAAAAAGAAAACATCCACTTATAAATCTACAGAATCTTGGTACTAAAAGATCTACTATTTTAAATGAAGCCGAGCTTCAAGCATCTACATCGGCAAGAACTACAATAAATAGACCTGACGCGTTAGTTGAAAATCAACAAAGTAAGTACCAAGAAAACATTACTGACTACTTGCTTCCGCGGAAAATGAATATTAGGGCTAAGAAAAAAATTGATGACCAGTTATTAGAACTGTTCACTCTAGATTTGCAACCATTTAGTATTGTGGAAGATAAAGGTTTTAAGAAACTAATTAATTTATTAAATCCATCATATACATTGCCCACCAGAAAAGCTATTAGCACTACATTTCTTCCAGCACTTTATGAAGAAACTTATCACCAGATCCAAAATATGGTAAATAATGTAAAAGCCTTAACAATTACCACATACTGTTGAACTTCCATTAATAATGATAATTATTTAGCTGTGACCGCTCACTTTATATCTGAAAACTTCGAAATGAAATCAGTACTGTTAGATTGTAGAGTTTCAAATACCTCCCACACTAGTCAAAATTTGGCAACACAAATTAGAAGTATACTTTTAGAGTGGGGAATTAACAGAAAAATCATATTAAGTGTGTCAGATAATGCAGCAAATATTAAAAAAGCACTGTCAGAAGAATTGCAACTTAAGCATTTTGGCTGTTTTGCTCATACATTAAATCTTATCGTAACTAAATCACTTACATTAGTTAATGAATTAGTCGAAAAGGTGAAAACAATCGTTGGTCATTTTAAAAGAAGCCCACAATCTAATGCAAAACTTTTAGATATACAAAAACAGGCAAATAAAGAGCCAAAAAAATTACGGCAAGACGTACCCACACGATGGAACTCCACATACTATATGCTAGAAAGATTTATTGAGCTTGAAGAAGTAGTAAGAACAACTGTAGCATTAATAGATAAAGATTTGCCAATTCTAACATCTACAGATTGGGAGTTAATTAAAGAAATTGTTCAAATATTGGAACCTATGGAGGATGCTACTAAAATAGTAAGTGGCGAAGAATATCTGACTGGATCGCTGGTTATCGTTATAGCCAATGGTTTAAAAACCGTATATAACGAACTAAAACCGAAACAATTTTCATAAATTTGATATTCATTATTACAAGAAATTGGAAGCGGAATTGATATAAGATTTGCTACTTTAGAACAGAGTAGCACTTTGATTACGACTACATTTTTAGATCCCAGGTTTAAGAATTTTGCATTTTCTGATGAAAGTACTTTTGAAAAAGTGAAAAAAATAGTGATAAACTTAGTTGCTGCCAAAAACAAGGTAACAGAAGCTTCTGAGAAAAGTCAAAATGCCAAAGATGCAAGTGAAGAAAAGTGTTTGCTGTTTAAACATTTGGATCAAAATATTAAGTCAAAAGTATTTCAATCCGTCATATCAGTAGAATCAAAAGCAATAGTAGAAGTGCAAAGATATTTAGAGGAACCTTTACTACCGCGAACGGAAAATCCTTTAGTTTGGTGGCAACAACAATATTCTTTCCCGTTTGTTTCAGATGTAGCTAAGGAAAAACTTAGTGTGGTAGGGACATCGGTACCTTGTGAAAGAGTATTTTCAAAAGCAGGTACAATATTAGTGGCCAGAAGAAACAGGCTTAAAGCAAAAACGGTACAGCAAATACTGTTTCTAAATGCAAACACGAAGCATGTGAAACCATTGCAATGTTAGTTATGTATAATTGTATTTTTATTAGAATTGTTTTATATTTATGGTTTATATTTTATATGTACTTTTTTTTCTTGATCATTATATTTTATTCATTATTGTCTTATGTCTGTAAATAATATTTTTATATAAACTTTTTAGTTCAGCCCTTATATGTTCTTTGTACCTTTCCTTCAGTCATTAAAAGTTAAAAAAAGAAATTTACGGCATTTAGAAAACAAGAGGAGTGCGCAGTGAAACAGAATTTATGAAAAAAAAACGCTACTAAAGTTTGGTATTAATAATATATTTAACAGTCATAAAACCATAGATTTTATTACCGAAGTATCTACTACAAAATTATACTAATTGTAATATGTACATTATATACAATACTAAGTTAGAGGTATGTATTATTTGGTATTATGGCAGTACGGAATTCTTTTTAACACTGCTACAACTCAATGGTACATGTTATGTACTCGACGAATAGATAATCTGCTGCATAAAACATATTGCTAGCTTAATATTACTTTCCGTTAGAGCTGCTACGTCAGAAATATTTACATCGGAAAACTGCTACAAAAAGTAGCAGTTTCTTTTCATATTCGTTAGCTGCTACAAACTGCTAACGATAGTTAGCAGTTTCAAAATAGCAGTTTGCTTCGTAGCAACCCATCACTAATTTTGACACTGTCCCGTTTTTTTTGATCACGACAGTAATTAACATAAGTATGCAAGCGCCAATTAAGTTGGCGCGAGGAGGGGGTGCGCAGAAGCCGTTTTTAAAAACGTCCACCCCCACTACTCTAGTAATTGTCAGAATCAGAATACATTTGTCATTGACGTTTGAAGGAACATAATGTCTTTGCTAGGGGATCATAAAGTGACACACGCTTAGAGGTTAGAATTATCTGACATTTGATGTAAAACCAAACACAAATCTCCCCACTACTTTTAATCCTGCGCGAACTTACTCCTCCTCGCGCCAACTTAATTGGCGTTTGCTATACCTACCTACTGCTTTACATTTTTTTTTATTGCAATAGCTCTTCTTTCTTTATTAACGAAAACTAAAACTATACATTATATATACTACGGGTAATTATTCTATTTTTAAAGTAGAGAGACGAATTCTGAACAGACCTTGACAGTGAAATCTCATTGGTTGAAAGCAATTTGGCCTTGCTTTCAACCAATGAGATTTCACTGTCAAAGTGGTCTGTTCAGAAATTCGTCTCTCTACTTTAAAAATAGAAATATGTAATGGTTTCATTTATAATTGTGGCACAGATTGCGGTAACAATCTAGTGAAATCTAGTGATTTTTTAAGTTCTCATCTAGTGAAAACAAATATTTTCACCTGGCAACACTGGTATAACCTACGAATACTGTTAAAGAATTCTAGAAATTTTTCCTTGGTGAAAACATGTAAATAATTTCACAGAATAACCTAACTTTTTTAAGAAAATAGTAACATGTTCGTCGTGTATGACTTATACAAAACAAATCCAAATTATTTATTTTATTTATAGATTACGAATTAATGGCTAATTGTATAAGATCTATAAATTATACAAAGTTACTTACCCCATTCATAGGATTTTCTAAATTCGTTCAGAATAATCCCGCGCTAAAGTAAGCTGTAATATATAAATATATTTTAATTATTTAACAAACAGCAAAAGATTTTCAGATAGTTATAAATTTAGAAAACATAGAAAATTATTACAAAATGAAAGACTTGTATGTGCTAACTTGCATACAAACTCTATTTATTATAAGAGACGGAAGACAGCTGAAGAAAAGGTATGTATTAGTGCCTTGTATTACATGTATTTGCAACATTTTAAGTAAATTAAAAAGACCTATGTTTATAGAAAACGCCCCTTTTAAAAGAGTACCCGCCAAAACCAAAAAGTGAAATAATTGATGTATGGAACAACATAACAGTTAGTGAATTAGCACAGATATTAAACAGAGATGTTCAATATGTAGAAGATATATTTTTAAATAGAATTAGAGGAGGTAATACTGTAATTACAGACTTGAAAGAATTGAGAGACGCAGTTAAACGTAGTGGTAAACGAATGCGTATTATTGGGAAACCTAGTAATGAAACAGAAATTGAAGATAGAGATGTTTTTCCTAGACCACCTGCAAAAGAATGTGATTTGAAAGAAAGGCCACCTGTTATCACAGTAATGGGTCATGTAGATCATGGCAAAACAACTTTGTTAGATGCATTACGAGAAGCAAACGTTGTCGATCAAGAATTTGGTGGAATAACACAACATATTGGAGCATTTTCTGTTTCACTAGAAACAGGTGGAGATGTAACATTCTTGGATACCCCTGGTCATGCTGCATTTACAGCTATGAGAGAAAGAGGAGCTAGTATAACTGACATAATAGTTTTAGTTGTAGCTGCAGATGATGGAGTCATGGAACAAACAATTGAATCAATAAGGATGGGTAAACAAGCCATTGGTAATGATATTCTAATATAACAAAATTAATAGAATTTGAAATATTGCCTCAATCTCTTTAATAAAGTAAATATCACTGTGATTAAATTTGTGAAATAATGAAAGACATTTTCATTATTTGGTAAAAGACGCACAAATGATATTGCTTTTATTTCATAAGGGTTTTTTCTACTAAAAATTACATTAAAATATGAGAAACAATTTATTATATTTATAAGTTATCAAGTTGATGGAGTCCACCTACTTGAATGGGAAAATTTAAATCATAAATTCAAATATGGAGAGTGTGCACTCATTAAGCATCAACATATGTACAAAAGAGAAAGTGATAACGGAGAGAATCAGTCTGATTCTGTAACTGTTGGTATCATGAAACCCTGAAGAAGATTGTATTAGGATTTCAAAAAATCCTTTTTTTTTAGTCCAAAATATTCCATGATAAGTGATGATAAGTTGTATAAACCCAAAACACTTTGATATTAACGAATCCTACCAAGTATTTTTACCTATTTCATGATGTATTACATTTGGAATTAAATTGTCAATTTCTTGTCCGTCGTGAAAATAATCAGAACTTCTTTATTTGAACGGAATTAGTGGTGCCAGCTGTCAATGAGAGATTGATTTATGAAGTGTTAACCTTTTTAAATTCATAAAAATTCTATTCACTAGAAATCAAAATGCGATGCATTTAAGTAATAGTATACAAACTATTGTTACTCGATCGAAAAATTAATAAAGAACAAAGAATCGATATGTTAAAAACGGGAAAAGTACTATGAAAACGCTTTAAATGCTTAAAATCGCCCTTGGAGATCATTATTGACCACAAAAACGTGTCTTTAAGTTGCATCGACAATTCGAAGAAGGCAGAGAAAGTGTGGATAATGATAAAACGTCTTGATCGATCAGTTGAAACAGTGACCGAAGAAAATATCGAAAAAGCGTGATTTCGTGAGATTATCGAAAAAATCTTAGGTGAAATTCATACAAATTGAACTTGTAATACCCAAGGCAATGATTCATCACATTTTAATCGATACCTTTGTCCACGATAACGGATCTTCTAATCGTTTGTCATTTGTCACTGATTTTTGTAGCACCACATCCACCTTATTCATCTAATTTAGCCCAGCGCGATTTATTTTTTATTTTCTAAGCTACAGTTGACGGTGAAAGGAAACAGTTTCGCATTAACTGACATTCAACGGTCAACGACAAGCAATTTGATGCATTTCTTGAATGTGCATCGTTGTTTTTTCTTAAGATTTCTTAACTATTTTTGTTGCATCTTTCGATTTCATCACAATCGAAATAGAACGATTATCTGAAAAATATGACCAATGTTAAATAAACTAGCCGATTTTCCTCAAGGCGATGATCACTATTATTCCTTTGATTTTTCACTACTGCCAGATTGCAGATTTTTTAAAAATTCAATTCTAAAAAATAGTCATTAAATAGTTATTTGTGCAACTAGTTTTGAAAGTCGTGCTTTTTTCATGAATTTGTTTGATTATGATTATTATTAAATAAACTAGTGAGTGATTTTTGCAAAAAATCTCTAATTGACATTCTATCAATATCCAATTTCATCAGTCATTTGAGTTTTATAGTAGGTATTCGTTAGAATCGTAATGTACACTCAAGCTCAGAATAATCGCGTACACTTTAAAAATTAAGCAATATAGTTTTGGCAGTATTTTGTAATTTGTAAATGTGGATTTTGAGATTATGTTTGCAAATAGGCTATAAACTGTCATTGAAATTGTCACTATTTTATTTGAAAACGAGTAATAGTATATTGTGTAACGAGAACAATTGACGAAAGTAACATTTTTTTACGCGAGAGAATAGTTTAATGTTCGCGAACTTAAAAAATCATTTCGATGAGTTAAACCCTATACTTTTTCTACGACCTCGCCTATGGCATTAAAAAAAATATGTAAACATATATGTACATACTTTATTTTCAATAAAAAATTACAAAACTGTAGATCATATTTAAAATTAGTTGTGATTTAAACATTGATACATAGAATATGTAGACCATAAGGTCGATGGCTTCAAATTTTCCCACAATTTTGCAAAATATGCAAGCAGCACAATTTCCTAAGATGAATTTACGCTATTTTCAGTCCTCTATTCAATGAATTTTACATAGACTTCTGCATACCTCTTTCTCGATTTTTCTCGTAATAAGCCCGCAGAGGTTTTCTCAGCTTGCTTTACTATTTCTGGTGGCGTTTTGGGAATATCTAAATCACTTTCTAAATAAAAAATCATGATAAAGCTACAAACAGCGATATAGTAACAGTGGCGGAAATAAAAGTTGTGCTGCAGTATTCGATGACGAAAAATGTCTTTTTATAAAGGGAAGTTTCGGTTTTAAATTTTTTTCACTAATAAACCCCAAACGTTCACTCTATAGGGATTAAATCAGGACTGCACGAAGGCCAAGGCAATAACTCGATAATTTTCATCCCAAGCCACTGCATTATCATCCTAGCTGTACGAACGGGTCAGTTATCTTGTTGAAAGATGAAGTTATTATTGGGAAATATTTGGTCCACTGAAGGAAGCATAACGTTTTCCAGTATATAAAGATAAACTTGCTCGTTCAAGCGACCACCAATACGCTACGCTATACCCGGACTATACACACATATCCATGCCCAAACATTAACGGCAAATCGTCCAGATCTGTTCCGTGAAGACACATTCTTCTTCTTCTGTTTTGGGTTGGATAGATTTCCCAGTTCCACTCTGTCTTGTGTCCTCGATAAAAGCCACTATCCTTTTCCCCAGGGGAAAAAGAGTACACTCGAAGGATCCAATAGATCTCTCCCGAAATATTTCTGTATATTTGAGTTCCTTCAGTTCCTCACACATGCATATTACATGAAGGCTAGTTTCCTCCTGTTTTTTACATCTACACCAGGGCTCGCTAACCAAACCCATGCTGTACAGATGCTTCCTTAAAGGACAATGTCCGGTTATTAACCCGGTAATTATTTTAATTTCTTTTTTGTTACTACGAATTAGGTTGGCTGAAAACTTTCCGTCCAGCTCCCTTAGTAGTGTTTTGGTATGGAGTTGACCTTCCGTTAACCTGCATTTATTTTTATGTTCTTTTTCTAGCCATAACCAGATCTCCCTTTTAGCGGAATCCTTAGCGATTCCACATACAGGTTCTGGTCCTATGAAGTTCCTATTAGTACCTTCTTTGACCAGTTCGTCGGCTATCTCATTGCCTTTAATTCCCTCATGTCCTGGCACCCATATCAGCGACACGGTATTGCCTTGTGCGTCTATTGTGGACCTGTTTACTATATTTCACCAGCTTAGACCTGGTAGATGGATTCATAATGGCTTTTATAGCTGCCTGAATATCCATCATTATGTTGATTTTTTTGTTTGCGCAGCCGGCTTCCCGAATATCCTCGGCGCAGGCTGCGACTGCAAACAATTCGGCCTGGAAAGCCGTTGAATGTTTCCCCAGACATATCGATATCTTCCTTCCAGGCCACATTCCGCATATGCCTGCACCTGCCCCCTGACTAGATTGTGATCCATCAGTGTACCAGGTGCCGGCACCACAATTGCTCGAGCGACTTTTTGCATGTTCCCTGGTCGGTATAAATATGTTCAGCTTAGATGTAAACATAATCTCAGGTGCCATACTGTCCGCCGGCATTTGAAATATCGGCTCTTCCAGTATAGTTCCTGTGATATCTGTATGGCCCTCTACATCCTTATTAGGACACCATACGTCATTAGTCTCCAGCCTCAGGATCGCAGCCATTGCCTTCGCCTTTACAAAAATAGTTCCAGCGGAGGGAGACCCACGATGGCCTCTACGGAGGCGGTTCCCGTGCTGTTCATAGCTCCCGTGATTCCCAACAGCCTGTCGCTGGAGAGTCGTGAGGAGCCCCACCGACAATGTCCGCTCCGTCCTCCACCAAACAACTGCTCCATAGGTAATCGTTGGTCTTACTACTGCAGTGTACAACCAGTGTACATTTGGTTTTGTCCCCAGGTCTTGCCAACAGCCCTTCTGCATCTCCAGAAGAGCTGCGTCTGTCTGCCACTTTGACTAGGTGTCTGCTCCAATTCAGTTTCGAATCAAGTGTTATGCCTAGATACTTCACTTCATTGGTTAGTTCTAACTCTTGTCCAAACAACCTTACGCTACCCAGATCATTTAGTTTTCTCATGTTGGCAAAGGCTTTTGAGGTTTTTTTGAGGATTGAAAGTTAATCCCTCCTCAAGGCACCATCTTTCCACAATTCGCAGAGCATTTCGCATGATGCTCGCCGCTGTCCCCGGGATTTTCCCTGGGACACTATGGCAATGTCATCGGCGAACCTCTGCGTCCATATTCCCTGGTCATTTAATGTCCCGAGGAGATTATCCACTACTAGACTCCATAGTAGCGGTGACAATACGCTTCCTTGAGGACACCCTTTTGTTGTCCTCATGGTGATCGTTTTGTTTTGCATTTGGGCATTAAGTACTCTGCTACGCAGCATGTTATGAACCAAGTTGCATGTGGTGCTTTTTATTTTTCGATCTCATAAAGATCGAATAAAGGAAGACGTCGAGGTGTTATCGAAAGCTCCCTCTGTGTCTAAGAAGACTGCAAGTGCAATTTCCTTGTTGTGTAGGCTCCTTTCGAGCCCTCTCACCAGGCTATGCAGCGCACCCTCACCCGATTTTCCCATCTGGTATGCCCATTGCAGTGGGTGTAGAGGAGATCTATCCAGAACCCCTTCTTTAATATTTAAATATATCATTTTTTCCATAGTCTTCAACATAAAAGAGGTAAGACTAATTGGTCTAAATGATTTAGGGTGGGTATATGTTACTTTTCCGGGCTTCGGAATAAGCACTACCCTAGTTTCTCTCCATGCCCTAGGGATATAACCCATAGCATGGCTAGACCTGAATATCTCCAATAGAGGACCCATAATTTCACCAATTCCCTCGAAGGAGCTTGGGGAACACTCCGTCTGGTCCTGCGGGTTTATATGATTCAAACGATCCTATCCCCCATCTAATTAAATCATTCCTAGTCGCCCTCCAAGAGGTGACAACTTGATTGGTATCACAATCATCCATACGCTCCGAACCTGGAAGTGTACCCCCAGAAGATATTCTAAAGTCTCTTCCACGGTACTGGTACACCTCCCGTCCGATTTTTGTATAGATCTAATTGCGTTGGAAGGATCTTTTTTGAGAATTTGTTAATTCTGGCCATGTCAGAAACACCTTCGATGTCCTCACAGAATTTTCTCCAGGCCTTCCTTTTGCTCTCTTTGATTTTATCATTGTATTTATTGAGGAGAGCCTTGTAGGCTTCCAAATTACCTGTTTTATTCGCCCTATTAAATGACCGGCGAGTTTCTTTCCTTAAATTGGTTAAGTCTGTATTCCACCAGGCAGCCCACCTAGCTATATAGCGCTCCCTAAGGGGACAGTTATTTTCATAGCAGGAAAGAATGGTCCGTTGCAATCATGCAACAGCCAACTCCAGCTCTTCCACATTCCCTATTCTAACAGGAATGTTTCGGGTTGCAGCTAACAGGTCTTCCTTGTAAGAGCCCCAGTCTGTTCTCTTGGGATCCCTGTATAGTCTGGGTCCCGTTAAACCTATACATAATTCATAGCGGATATACGCATGATCAGAGAGTGAAGACAGATATCTTTCATTGTATCGTGAATTGGGTGGACAGTACACAACTTTTAATCCCTTCGACGTACCGTTAATGGGGAAGTCGGAAAGTTTCTTGCAATTAACGCCGTTTCAAATGGATTTTCCCTTAAATAATTTAAGCCAGCTTCATCTTGATCAACGGTCGAATTTTTTCTACGTCCCGAACTTTTTTTTCTTACAATTCCCTCATGTTCCCATCTTTTCTTCACTCTGATGACTGTACTTTTATTAATACCAAAATGATTTCTTATCCTTCTTATAGACCATTTTTCCTCTAATTTTGAAAGTATTAAAACTTTTTCATTTTCCGTTAATTTTGGCATTTTAGTTGATTGACACTGACAAATAATAAGTCAAAATCAATCTAAACCAACTTAATATATCGAGAAAAAGGTGTACGCGATTTTTCTGCACACCACCGTAGTAGATACTGTTAACAAAATAATTAAATTTAATAATAATTAAATAATTTTTTGTATAAAGCAAAATCATTTTTAATGATATAAAAATATTAAGTCAGGTGTGAAGAACTCATACTGTTCGCGTCAAAAAGACGGGGCATGTCTTATAGCGATTTTGACATTAATTTAGTTGTGTAAGTAAGTCTTTTGTCAATATTAGTAGCTACCTATGAATATAAGGTTATGCAGCTGTCATTTATTAAGTTAGTATGATACAACAAAGTACTGTCACAATAGGTAAAAGAAGTGTCCCGTTTTCTATGTCGCGAACCGTATTTGTATGAAAATTTGCTTTCTAGACATGCAGACACGTTTTTATTTTGCTCTAGATTCGTCAGTGCATGAAGTTAGTAAAGACAAATTTCACAAGAAATAACCCTTACTACATATAAAACTCACTAAAAGACAAAATAAAAGAACATTTAGCGCCGCACATTGATCACTAACGCCAAAGCAACCATCGCTTTCTTCATCGGCAACAGCGTCTGACGGACGCAGCAGCAGCCGACGGAAACTGTTAATCTCCACTATTCATCGGACTTCTATAGCGTATATAACAAAATAATTTGAAACATACTTGAGTGGGTAAAACTTCACAATAGTTATTTACGAACTAAGTGCGTGAAATCATATTTCGCGAATGAGTGACCAGTTTAAAGCGCGAGCCGCAGGCGAGCGCTTTATGGACACGAATTCACGAAATGTTTCACGCACGAAGTTTGTACAATATTTTTTGTACGAGAACTATAAACAATAATAATATTTATATAAAATATAAATATAATTTCAAAATTTTTATATTTATAAGTATTTTAACAATATTACTTAGTATCTGTCAGGATGGCCGAACGGTCTAAGCCGCCAGACTCAAGGTTTACCTTGCCCGTTATACGGGTTCTCGAGCGTTCTGGTCATCTCTGAGGCCGTGCGTTCGAATCCCACTTCTGACAATTTTTTTTTAGTTTTCTATAAATTTAAAAAATAATATATGTTGCTGTTCTGACATTGAATTACATACCTTCCAAATACATATAACAATTTCTATTTCATTTCCTTTCCTTTTATTTTCATAGAAAAACAACGAACTGGGTAGCATATTATTAAGGTTAGGGATTTATGATTTTAAAATGTCACTAAATTAATGAAGTTCCAGGAAGTACCAACTTTACTTTTACGCACTCGTGTTTAAAGTGACTTTTTACGCACCCAAATCGAATCGTGAAACGACGTTTTGATAAGCGAGTACAAAAAATATTTTTAATTATATAAAAATATTAAAAATCGGGCATGGAGAACACAATACAAGTTCATATTTGTGTGAAAATTGTTTTCCATACATACATAATTCTGGTAAAGACAAATTTTATAAGAAATAGTGTAAGACTTGGCCAGGGGTTGCGTTCGTGATGTTGATATTAGTCTATGCGCGGCGCTAAATGTTCTATGTTAAAGTCACTAGATATATAAAGTACCGCAATAGATAAAGAACTTGTTTTAGAAAATAAGTACATTTTTGAGCCAAAATGGCGGTTATTGTAATGAGGGCCACGGTAAAACACTTATATAAATTTAAAAAGTCTTCGACTATTCGTGCTCGGTGGACTGCACAGTTATCCTGAAATTATAAAGTGCAGCATTATTGCTGAAATATTTAAGCTTTGTATTGTATTACATGCTGCTATGTAAAATTTTCACCAAAAACCGCCGTTACTGATGGTATCATAACTTGTTCTAAAATTCTCCTATACATTTCACCACATAAATTTTCCTCTAATATAATACATACATGATTGTTTCGGCCTTTACTTGATGAAATTCCATTATAACTATTAAGATAAAATAAAATAAATTTTATGAATGTCACTTTTTAATTATCACTGTAACGAGTCGTTTCGCACCAACCTGGGCTTCGTCAGACATATATCTAACTTACTTACAAAATATTTTTTATATTAAACACAAGTAAACGGTAACAAGCAAAAACATGCTTTATTTTAAAAAATAGTCAGAGGGATGGGTGCTTTTTATTACTGGATGTCTATACACAAAACTTTCGCTACGGTTTATACAAAATGTACTGTTCTTAAGTAATAAAACTAGAGGTTTACATTATATTACAGGGAGGTAAAGAATTCTATGGAAAAATACAAAAATACAAAATACAATATGTAACTGTCTGCATATCAAATAAATAGATTGAGTAAGGGTGAATTATTTGTTTCTAATTGATCATTTAAGATCTTGTCAGTTTTCTTTATTTTATTGATTTCATGTGACTAATAAATTAAGTTTTTTGCCCTTATTTTCTACATGTAATATTTTAAATTCTTTGTTAAAATTGTGGTTCGTTGAATTGATATGAGACGCATATGAAGAGTCACTTTTATTATTTCTAAATGAAGAAAAATGTTCTTTGACGCGTATTTCAAACGATCTGCCTGTCTGTCCGATATAAGTCATAGGGCAACTACAGCAGGTTAACTCATAGACCCCTGACTTTTTATTGTTGTTTGTTAAATCCTTATTGTTTTTTATAAATTTGGATAAATTGTTATTAGTTTTATACGCTGTATTAATGTCAAACTTTCTTAAATATTTACAAATTTTTGTGCTTGAAGAGCCTATAAACGTGATCATTTTAAATTTTTGGGTGTTATTATTTAATATTGGGTAAACCTGTGATATGGCTTTTGTACGGAGTTTTTTATTTAAAATGTTATCTATTATATTACTTTTATATCCATTGTTGATAGCTATTTGTCTAATTAAATTTAACTCTTTCTCGAAATTTGTTTGGTTCAACGGAGTATTTATTAATCTATGTATAAGACTGTGATAAGCCGCTAATTTGTGTTGTATCGGATGGCAAGAAGTGTTATGTATAGTAATATCTGTAGTTGACGTTTTGTGGTAAATAGCAAAGTTACATTTATTGTTAATTCTAGTAATCGGAACAGGAAACAAATAATAGAATTAACTTTCTCGATTTAACGATTACTAGAATTAACAATAAATGTAACTTTGCTATTTACCACAAACCGTCAACTACAGATATTACTATACATAACACTTCTTGCCATCCGATACAACACAAATTAGCGGCTTATCACAGTCTTATACATAGATTAATAAATACTCCGTTGAACCAAACAAATTTCGAGAAAGGGTTAAATTTAATTAGACAAATAGCTATCAACAATGGATATAAAAGTAATATAATAGATAACATTTAAAATAAAAAACTCCGTACAAAAGCCATATCACAAGTTTACCCAATATTAAATAATAACACCCAAAAATTTAAAATGATCACGTTTATAGGCTCTTCAAGCACAAAAATTTGTAAATATTTAAGAAAGTTTGACATTAATACAGCGTATAAAACTAATAACAATTTATCCAAATTTATAAAAAACAATAAGGATTTAACAAACAACAATAAAAAGTCAGGGGTCTATGAGTTAACCTGCTGTAGTTGCCCTATGACTTATATCGGACAGACAGGCAGATCGTTTGAAATACGCGTCAAAGAACATTTTTCTTCATTTAGAAATAATAAAAGTGACTCTTCATATGCGTCTCATATCAATTCAACGAACCACAATTTTAACAAAGAATTTAAAATATTACATGTAGAAAATAAGGGCAAGAAACTTAATTTATTAGAGTCACTTGAAATCAATAAAATAAAGAAAACTGACAAGATCTTAAATGATCAATTAGAAACAAATAATTCACCCTTACTCAATCTATTTATTTGATATGCAGACAGTTACATATTGTATTTTGTATTTTTGTATTTTTCCATAGAATTCTTTACCTCCATGTAATATAATGTAAACCTCTAGTTTTATTACTTAAGAACAGTACATTTTGTATAAACCGTAGCGAAAGTTTTGTGTATAGACATCCAGTAATAAAAAGCACCCATCCCTCTGTCTATTTTTTTAAAATAAAACATGTGTTTTTGCTTGTTACCGTTTACTTGTGTTTAATATAAAAAATATTTTGTAAATAAGTTAGTTATATGTCTGACGAAGCCCAGGTTGGTGCGAAACGACTCGTTACAGTGATAATTAAAAAGTGAAATTCATAAAATTTGTTTTATTTTATCTTAATAGTTATAATACATACACCTGGACCTCTGGCACTAATCCATGCTCAGACGTTCACAGAAAAATGACCACTTCGATTGACGGATGATACATATTTTGGAATATAACGCATTTTTGGCGGTCGATAAACACCAATATGGCCATTATGAAAGGATTGGAAAGTTTTCTCGTCTGAGAAAACTATATTATTCCAAATATCATGCTGGTTAACATATTGCTGAGCAAATGCCAATCTTTTTTGCTTATTATCTTCCGTCAAAAATATCTTAATTGCGCTACAGCAGTATTTTAATTCAGTTTTAGCAATTTGTTTTTGGGCAGTTTTGATACTCCCAGGAAAATTAGTTACTTCTTTTGCTCTTATAGATATATCAAAGGGGTGTTCTCTAATAAAATTTACCAGTTCTTCATCTTGCTCCCGAGATCACATTTTTCGGCATCCTGAACCTTTTTTTCGGAGAAAGACTCCATTTTGCAAACGTTTTTTAGCTCGTTGCACTGTATTTTTACGTATGTTTAGTTCGCCTGCAATTCTTCTAACAGACCATCCCTCCTGAAGTCGCGTTATCAAAAAAGACTTCTTAAGCTGGTTCAAATTTGACATTTTAAGTTACTCTATTTAACTGTCATGTTAGTTGTCAGATGCATTCAGATTTACACCAAACAAAATACTCGTGTACCCGTTTTTTTTAAACGCTGGTGGTACAGCCGCGGCCCTTGAAAACTCAAACACTTAAATACAAAAACATTTTAAGCGGCGTAAACTTTTTTTAAACGTTACTCAAACCAATCAGTGGGGTAGAATGCAAAATGTATTGCAAAAATTGTAAATTAAAAAAAAATGATTAATAAAACTGCAGAAATATCTCCTGCTTTACTTAAATTTCAAAAATATCATTTCGAATATCAGAATACAAACCTTGATATATGTCTCTCAATCTAGTGTTGATAATAGATTTTTGCAATTTTTATAATTGCGGCATTTTAAAAAATAAACTGACTATGGATTTGTCAAATGCGACATTGTCATCAAAATGATTGATGAAAATTTGATTTACACACTACAAAATTTTAAATTTCTGACATTCACGTCAAAATCGAGTGTCTGAGTTTTCAAGGGCTGCGACCGTACATAATTCTATTTAATTACAGCTAAAGTCAAAAAAAATCGGGAAATGCCAAAAAAACTTTAGTCTTTTTTTTCAATTTTTCTGTAGTGTGAACGTGTTTTATATAAGTTAAAACATGTTGACGGTATGTCAGTTTAAAAATAAATAGATTAAATTTGAACAAATTATATTTTTCTGAAATTGGCCAAGATTGCCTTTCTCGGCGCAATTTCAGATCCCAAAATAAGCTATTCTAGTCCGTTGCTAAGCAAACATTAGAAAATAGTCTGGGAAGGTTTTTTTTTTCGTCCTAAGCTAAGAAAGTCGGTACCTTTCCCGTACCGATGATTTTTTATATACATTTTAGACAGTAAATAAATACACGCAGACAACATTTTCAGCAGCTTTTACTAACTCCGGTGGTGTCCCGCACACCAGGACATCATCATCACTGTCCATTTAAATTTTTTTTTAGCGATAAGTGGGTATTAAAGCGAAATAAGTAATGAAACCTTTTTCACAACAACAAACAAACAATGATTGTCAAGGAAACGATTTAATAGGCAATTAGATGATAATGAAAAAATGCATTTATGGAAATTCCTTAATTTATAATAATGGTGATTGCGATTTTAGAAAAAAAGTATGTGTACCTCGTAGTAAAAGCACATTCCCGGACTTCAGTGCTTGTTGACCTCGGCCAACAATTTACATTGTCGTCCAGGAATGTATTGCTTTTACTACTAGATACACAATATACTATTTAGAAATAGTAACAAACTTAATACTTAATCATAGCTCCGTTCTTCTCTATGAGGGATGTTAATCGTCTAGACATAGACGATTAATTCTTTCTCTTTCAAGGAATTGTAAAGCAAATCCTACCCTCTGTTCTTTATGGAAATCGGTAAGGAATGGTTTCTTGGCTGCATAATAGTTGTACAATTCAGAAGAAATAATTTGTCGATGTACAGTGCTTTGTGAAGCTGGAAAATTGGTTAGATTGATTGCTTTTACAGCAGTGGCCATAGGCCTTTCTCTCAAAAAGTTAACTAATTCCTCAACTTGTTCATTTGTAGTTTTAGGCCGATCCGAATCCACTTTTCGTTTTACACTTTCCTCGTTTTCCCATTTTTTTAAAAAATTCTCCACATTATAATTTTTTCCAATCCAAAAGCTGCCGCTAAATTCATAATTGTCCTATGATTTTCCAGGTGAGACGATTCCGGCTTTATTTACTTCGCTTAAATGAGACATTGCACAAGTTCATATAAATTTAATGACATTGATTTAAATATTTTTGATAGGTATTGTCAAGTAAACAATTGACAAATAGAACCGAATTTAAAATAGGAAAAATTTCACTTTCCTTTTTTTTATTTCAGCTGTATATTATTTGTATACATAGTCTATACTTCATATTTATTATAATTTAGATACACTACAGTACGATATAATTTTTAAGTTTTCATTCTTAATATTAAGCTTTATTTTTTAGATTAATATTTAATAACTTTTTTTATACATTTTTCTGTTTTTTTTTTTGCTATTTTATAATAATAATTACATATATATTATTTTCTTGTTAAGTGATTAAAGAAATTTAGTAAAACTAATATATGTACACTATCATCAGAAAGATTAAAAGCAGGTATCAATTTCACAGAAAATTTAGATCATAATCAGTGTATTGCAAATAATTTATTTTGTCATTGAATATATTGACTGAATGTATCTATTTCTTGAGCTGGCTGTTTAAAATGCATTCGCGTAATTATTTTTCAAAACTTCAAAAAAGTACCCTTTTATTACCTGCGTTGGTCTGGACTATGATCGGAGAATTATTAGCAGCTGTTATTGATACTATTTGTTGTCTTTCGGCAGCCGTAAATATTTTGTGAACAGATCTAAATTTGCATTTTTTGGTATAAAATGAAAGTTATTTGTGTACCGTCGACCTGATGAATGTACAAGTGAACAATATACATATATGAGGGCGGTCCCAGAATGATCTGGCCTGACCAAGTTCGAAAAGGAAAATTTAAATGAAACAGGTCTTTATTACAACACACTTGTTACATCTATGAATCAACAGTTCAATACCTTTATAAAAATAATCTTTTTCTTTCTCTTGAAAATGACCTAACACAACGGCTTGCAGCTCATTATCGCTCGAAAATTTTATACCACGAATATTTTTTTTAGATTCGGAAACAAATAATAGTCACTTGGGGCGATATCTGGACTATATGGTGGATATTCAAGCTCAGTGAAGCCACATTCAGCAATAGCAGCCTTGGCAACACCTGCCGTATGGACAGGAACATTGTCGTGCAATAACAAAACTCCCCGACGTTTTTCTTTAATGCAGTCTCTCAATTTGTGCAGAAGTAATGCATAATAAGTCCCGTTTACAGTAGTGTCACGATCTTTAAAATCCACCAACAAGATTCCTTGTGAATCCCCAAAAAAAACGTGCAAATGATCTTTCGGGTAGATTGTTGCACTTTTGCTTTTCGTGGGGGTGCCACCCCCTTGAATCGCCACTCCATTGATTCGCTTTTGCTCTCAGTTTGTGTAAAATTGTCTTGACACAGCTCTAAAAAGGCGGCTGCAAATTGAACTTGTGCCTGTTTTTGAACTGCCGACTAAAGAAAAGGCATCCACCTGGCACTCACTTTTCTCATATGCAGATGATCTTGCAAAGCACGGTGCATAATACTTTTCGAAAGCCCTAATCTTGCGGCAATTTCCCTCACTTTTAACCGACGGTCATTCAACACTTCCTGCTCAATAAGACTAATTGTTTCTGCTGTGAACGTTTCAATCGGTCGACCTTCATGTTCAACTCTTCCATGGTTTTTCGTCCTAAACGAAACTCCCCAGTTCTTTACTGTGCTATAAGAAGGGGAAACATCACCGTATCCATTTGAACGCCTTTTAATTTGTGATGGTGTTGAACAGAAATTTAGTCACACTTCTGTATTCGACTTTTGACTTTGTTCTAAAAGGTGTGACACGTCTTATTTAAGCAACTGACATTCACACATTATAAGTTGCAGTTATGTGTAACTTGCTGGTGGGGCATATAAGGAGGGAGGGGGGGGGGTAGGGTAATACATGTCGTGTTGTCATACTTCTTGTCCAACCATGTCAGGCCAGATCATTCCGGGACCGCCCTCGTATGGTGTCAATGATCAAATACAGAAAGCATAATGGTTTAAGGATGTTTTTACGGGAGAATCATTGTTGAAAGTAAGTCAAAATGGAATGCAAAAGGCGAAAAGAACATTCAACAATTGTTCAAGCATCTAGACGAAAAATTGTCCAAGAAATTGCCATGTCATCTGGAAGAAAATTGTTGGTCAGAACTTAATCAGGATAATACCCCAAAACATTCGTAAAGATTATAACCTTCTCCTTAAGAAATAAACGGTGCAGTAAAAGCAATATTTTGGCCGTTTCTATCTACTAAACGTACTCCGACTGAGCATTTGCGGGATTATTTGGATCGAAAAACCGAATATCGCCAACTATAAAATATCAAACAGTTATTGGATGTTATAAGAGGAGTAACATGATATAAACCTCAATTTCTTGGTTAAATTATTGCATAGATTGTCGCAAAGCAGTATTCACCAGAATTTCAGGATAGATATGTAGATGATAATAATTATAAATTTGATGTTATTACATTATAATAATATTTTCACTTGTGTTTGCCTTAAAAATTAAATAAATATTCTATATTAGACATTTTATCTAAAATGAATAAAAATTTTAACTTCCTAACTTTCACTACCAGCTATATAACATACACATTTTATTTCAGTGCCTATATTAGTAGCTATAAACAAAATTGATGCGCCTGAAGCTGATATAGAACGGACTGAACGCATGTTGTTAGAAGCCGGAATTCAAGTGGAAAGTATGGGCGGGGACGTGCAAGCTGTTCCTATATCAGCATTGAAACGACAAAATTTAAATCAATTAACTGAAGCATTAATTCTTCAAGCAGAGCTATTAAATATTAAGGCAGATCTTCTGGGTTTAGTAGAAGGTGTCGTAATTGATAGTAAAGTGGATCCATATAAAGGAAAACTATGCACGATAATTGTTCAAAGAGGTTTGTTGATTTTAGTGAAAAAACAATAATATTGTCAATATATTATATCTGAAATCGTAAATTTTATAATTTATAATCAACTTGCAGTGAGTAGATAATTTATTTGAATATTACATAGCATTACGTACGAGGGGAACAAAAAAAATCTAGAATGGCCATGTTTCTAAAAAAAATAAAATTTGTTTTTATTTGACAGCTACATTTTAACGTTATGCGAGTTGATTGTCTTATAGTTTGTTCGATTTGCTCTAATAGTTAATTATCAAAATTTAAAGATTTTGCCTTTGCCCAAAAAAAAAATTAATTTGACTAAATATTTCCGGGCTAAGATTTTTTACGACATTAACGCCTAAACAATGTGTAGATCGACTTAGAAATGCGTTTGACAAAGAAGCCCCATCTAAGGCAACAATTTATAATTACTACAACGATCGACAAAAGAGATCGGTTTCTTCTTAGTGATGAATTTTGTGAAGGATGGCCTAAGAACTCCTGTTACTGGTGAGATTATTTCCGCTACTCTAACAATGCTTGAGGAAGATTGACGGACATCGTATTAATTTATTCGGGCGACATTGGGCATTGGTATGAGTCAAATCCAAAACATCAACTTTTAGACTTGAGAAAACTTTGTTGTCGATGGATTCAACATCAGCTGATTCCCGATCAAAAAGAACAACGCATTGAATGGTCCAAGAAAACTCTGTAAAAATTCCAAGGCGACACTTCAAACTCGGTTCGGAATATCGTTATTGGTGATGATTGATGAATCATGGATTTATTGTTATGATCCTGAAAAGAAAAATCAATCTGCTCAATGGGTCTTACGAACAGAACCTAAGCCTACAAAAGTCCGGCGAATTTGCAGTGCTGATAAGAAGATGGTTACTAGTTTTTTTTTTCTAAAAGGGGCCATATTGCTACTATAGCATTAGAAGATAGACGTACCGTTACTGCCGATTGGTACACAAATGTTTATTTACCGCAGATTTTTGAAAAAGTTCGTGAAAAACGTCCAAAAGGAAAAATAATTTTACATCATGGCAACGCATCGTCGCATAAAGCAAAACTAACAACTGAGTATGTGGATTCCCTAAACGTCAGCACCATAGATCCTCCTCCATACAGCCCTGACCTAGCACCTTATGATTTCTTTTTGTTTCCATAAATGGAAGATAAAATGCGTGGAATCACTTTTATGTCATCAGATGAAGCAGTGAAACATTATAAAAACTTAGTTTCTGAAGTGTCCCAGGAAGCTTGGCATCACTGCTATAAGGACTGGCTTCATCGAATGCAAAAAAAATTTGATGTTAAAGGGGAATATTTTGAAAAACAAAATCATTTAATTTTTGATGAAAATAATCCTTGTTTAATTTTCTAAAAATTTTCAGTGTTCCCCTCGTAATAAGTAAAAAGACTACTGTTGTAAAATGGCAAAGGATTCACACGTTGCAAAAGCTAATGTTTCGATATCGATGTTCTCTTCGATCATATTTATCTGTTGGGAAAAATATAGTTTGTTCCTTTTCCTGTGAGAAAATTATGGAAAAACTCTAAAACACCATATACACAATAGCGAATTTTAAACTTAAGATACAATTAAACCATTCTACGAGTAATAAATTAAAACGATAGTCGGATACGCTATGGGTTTAATTTTTTTTTGTATAATAAGACAGATAGAAAATTGAAGTAAATTGAGAAAGTTTATTTTATTAAATGCATTTATTAGAAACGTAATTAAATTTTTATTTGGTAAAGTGGCATTACACAGAAATACGAAAAAATAGCTTTAAAACATTTAATATTTTTACAAATGATTTGCCTAGCAATTGGAGACCAAAAGCTCTACATTTAGTGTTTAATTAATATTTATATAATAGGTACTTTGAAGAAAGGAAGTGTTTTAGTAGCCGGAACTGCGATGGCTAAAGTAAGAACAATTAAAGATGCAGAAGGTCGTTTAATGAGACAGGTTCCTCCGGGCTACCCAGCAGAAATAGATGGCTGGAAACACCTTCCTTCGGCTGGAGATATAATTTTGGAAGTAGAAAGTGAAAAACAAGCAAAATCAGTATTAAGAGTTCGTGAAGCTAAGAAACAACTAGAAAAACAAGAAAAAGATGCTACATTTATTGCCATAAAGGAAGAACAACATTTACGTGAGTATAAGGAGAAACTGCAACTAAAACGAAGTCTCGGCAGATTTAAATTGAAACGAGAAGGACCCAGAAAACCTGAAATTGAGAAAGGTAATATATTTTAGTGTTAAACTATACATTTCATAACTTTAACCTCTTATATATTAGAATTATTGTGTTTACACATTATCCAGTCGCGGCTCTTGATGGCGTAAAACGTGGGCTCTTGTACAGATGAGACAGCTTCGAACAATTTCGGTTGCACCTACTCGCTTCTCTATATATATGAAAGCTTAAACGAAGCAGTCTCATCCGTGCAGGAGCCCACGTTTTACGTCATCAAGAGCCGCCACTGCATTATACACAAATATGCTTATAAGTATATTTATACCTACTTATTCTTACCTAAAATTTTCTAACTAATATTTTTTTAGATGACGAAACTCCAACGTTAAGCCTTATTATTAAATGCGATGTCGATGGTACTTTGGAAGCCGTTGTAAATACGCTGAATACTTATAAATCAACAGATTGTATTTTAGACATCATACATTGCGGTGTAGGTCCAATAACTGAAAACGATATAGAACTAGCAAATACATTTAAAGGTCTAATTTATGCCTTCAATGTCGAATGTTCTGAACGTTTCGATAAATTAGCGCAAGAACAAGAGGTTACTGTAAAACATTATAATGTCATTTACAAGTTGGTAGATGATATAAAAGAAGAAATCAATGCAAAATTACCTTTAGTAGAAGTTGAAGAAATTATAGGAGAAGCGGCAGTTTTACAACAATTTAATATTAGCGAAGGCAAAAGGAAAGTGCCTGTTGCTGGCTGTAGATGTATAAAAGGTTCCCTGAAGAGAACGTCACAGTTCAGACTAGTTAGAGATGGAAATATAATCCATGAAGGTAAAACTAGTTTATAAAATAATAAATTGTGTGTGTAGTAGGGTTCTATGTGCTGTATATTTTTGCTTTTCCATACGTATTCTGTATATATTTCATTCCTACAATATCGCTTTTTTGCGCATTAAAAGGTACATTTTTTAATAGGTAGATGAATCAACCCTTGTACAGTAATTTTCTTGTAGTCAAACTGATTATTTCAGTTATATCTATAATTGTCTTTTAAATTTTGGGTGGTATTTATGTATTTTATCATTTTTCGAATAAAAGATTAAAATATACAAATGATCATAAACACTATAAATAGAAAAAATTAAGTGATTCTAATATTTATGGAACATACATCATTAGCTGCTTATAATCTTCTGACGATGAACATTGCTAAAAGTCGCGTTGTGCAAGGAGCAGTTTCATTCCATATTGTTTTAGTGGCTTTGTTTAATGTTCATACATGATTAGTGCAACATTTTCCAATTCTTCTTTGTAATAAATCCCAAATGTCTGATGGTATTAAATCCAACTACTGAGTCGATGAATTTAACATTTTAGGATTTTCTCCATAATCCATTGCTTAACAACAACCGCTGTGTATTTTGGATCATTGTTTTAGAAAATCCACGTATTTCCTAGAATCAATCGTCTTTTATAAAAGTCAAATTTTTAACTTCATCCATCTATGTCTAAGTTTTCCATCTTGATTTCTTCACTAAATTTACGTCAAATCTTTCTTTTGCCATCAAATCCAAAGAAATATTTTCTTTCTTGAACAATACGCTTTCTAGAATTTCATTCTTTTCTTCAAATGCTTTTCTATTTTTCTTCGAAATCAATACTTGTCTTGATGGCAGTATTCTATAGAATTTTGAAGATTCTTGAAATTATTTTCTCGTATGACCAGTATAACGTTTACTAATTACGGTACAAGATTTTTTCTGATTTTAGTTTTATAATTAAATTTCCTACATTAACATATATTTCTAAATATATTTTTAACACTTTTCATTGCATTTTATGCATTTATAATCGCAGACTTTTTGTGGCTTGTGAATTTTATAATTAGTACACATTTATGAATTATTTTAAAATTAATTTATTAAAAGAAAGTAAATAAGATGTAGTTAAGTTGTTCTCAGAGACATTTTAACGCGTGACTATAACAATATCATGTTTTATGTTTTAGATGTTATTTGTTTTTAAATTAATAAATTATTTTGGTAGTTTTCCTAAATATTTAATGAATAATTAACAGACATGTCTTCAATCTTCATATTAATTTTCAAATTAATTTTTTATTTACTGTATATTGGAAAGTAAATAGTCAATAGAACAGTTTACAATAGAAGTAAAGAATGCTACAAAAACGCGGAATAATTAGGCGACTGACTGTAAATCTATACTAATCATAGTATCTATCTGAGGGCAATATTGTCCACATGTTAAAAGAATAACTTCATAGGAAGATCGGTAATTTTGGTCAAGTTCAGATTAAAATTTGTGCTTTCTACTCATGTTACTATGTATGAGCCCCCGCAATTTATCACTAAATTTCGATTCTTTAAAAGAAAAAAAAATCTTCATAATCTAAATAACATTCAAAAGTAAAAATTATGCAAGTATAGCAAGGCGCCAGATAAGTTGGCGAGCGGAGGGGTAAATTCGCGCAGGATTAGAAGTATTGTCGAGATTTGTATTTAGTTTTACATCAATTTGCAAGATACCATAGGTGGCGTAAATTACACATCTATCATTTAATAAATTAATAATTTATTAGAATAAAATATATAACGTGGACATTTATAAAAATGGCTTCTGCGCACTTCAAAACTGATAATAATAACAGTATTTATTTCATATTTATATAACAATATTTATTTATAACTTGTTACGTGTTCGTAAACACTCATTTTGTCGCATATTAGCGTCTTCCTTTATTTCATTCCGTTCTACCTATATATTTATCTATTTTCGTTCCTATATCTGCAGTTGATTGCGTATCAGTTTTTTTATGCTTTCCATACTGTCTGCCGATCGCGTAGAGTCAACCGAGCAGAGTGGAGGATCGGCCTCGGTATTGAGAAGTCGTTATCTCGATATCGTTCAACACGTGGCTGCTTTTAATAAGGCTTAACTATGCGCTTTATGTACGAGTTCGTTCATAGCCTCCTATCTTAGGGATTTTTTTGCAACACGTGACGTTAATTGATAGCATCAATTACCCGTAGGGATTTTTTTTTGAGCGAGAAGTGGAACGATTCTCACAACAGATATCGTTGTGTTATAACAAAAAAAAACCATCCGAAAGTAATCTCGTATGTAATCGTGAAATCAATTTATTTCCTTTAATTTTTATTCGTTTTTCTTTTTTTCTGCGTCTCTATAACAGATGGTTTTTTTTGCCCGCGTGACCGTCGCACTCCAGGTCGTGGTATATCTATCTACATTGTTTTCCCGGCTTACCGTAGCAGTTTTTTTTTTCGCCGAGATCGGCTATCTCTGACAAGGTGGCTCCATCACCATCATATATTCAATTTTCCTTTATTAATTTCGCTAGCAAATAAAAATCAATTTAGTTCTACGTGTTATAATTTTAGGATCAAGTTATTTTCCGCAATACATATTGAATTTATCTTTATTTGTGTAGCTATGTAATGCGAAGCATCATAACAATTGTAGTTCCTTAATTTAATAGCATCACTGATTAGTTTTCTTTCATTTGGTCCGCTATATTTATTTTAAACGATTAAAATTTATTTCAGAAGTGCAATCATAATTGCACACCTGTTACTCTTTGACAAAAATCCATTGCTATTTTTAATATTTTATTTTTGTCGGTTTGGCTGTTAATATTATTTCAATTCAAATAAAGTAGTGACTAATTGAATCCGAAACTCTCTTTTCTTTTTTATTTCGTTTCGGACGGCTTGGTTGCGTCATTTACCCGCTGCGTGACTTGCCTGCTTTCAAAATCTCTTTTTCCGAATTTTCGGCGTCTAGTGGTACCAAATTCGGTGACGCCCTTTTTGCCACCTCCATTTGGCTTTTTTTTTAGTACCTCTGGGTCTCCCACCCCTAGGCTGAGGCTGTCTTTGTAGTCGGGTGGGCCTCTAGACGTTGGCAGGAGCGGGTAGGTCCACGTTGCCCGAAACTTGGGTTTTTTTCTTTTGTAGTTACAGTATTACCACCGTAGCAAACCTGGCCGTGTCACTTCTTCAAATGAATGTTCTTGTATCCCTTCCGAGAGGTATATATAGTCCTGCTTACTCGTCGAGAACATTCCGGACTCTGTCTGGTGTTATTCCAGGAGGCCCTCAAACGTGTTCGCGCGTACGGCGGGTAACGTCATTGCATGACTCATATTACAATACCGTAAATCATAACATGCCTTCAAAAGTTTCCTCATTAGAGACAACCGTGATTTTAGATAATGGTTGGTGACAGTGCACATTATCTGTCACAATCGTATAATTTTAGGAAAGTTTTTGAAGGCACGTTATTTCTCAATGAGTATAGTTCAAGTACCGTGATGAAGTTATTCGAGAATAATGTGAAATCAAAGCCAATAAATTTACAAATAACTAGATATTTGCACAGGACTCAAAATTAAAGAATAGATTATTAGATTAAATGTAAAAATAGAACAGATAGAGTAGAAAAAGATAATATAACGTAGAATCAAAGGTGTAGAACAAGATATGTAAAATAAGAACATTGGAAAATAATTGCAGCTGGAGGCAGAAGAGATTTATAATGTAGGCAAAAATAAAAATTTTGTCGTTACATAAAGAAGTGCCACTCGTCAGCTTTATTGATCTAAATGTCATAAAATGATCAAATACTTGAGAAACATCACATTACCATTTTAAACTGTAAAAAAATCAAATTAAATTCTAGAATTGTTCTTTTTACATCAATGTTCCCACTCTTTATTTACTTAAAAATCTAATATCGATTCTAGGAATATGTTGTTATATCTTCAAGCATACTTTTTAAAGTGATTTTTAAAACCCCATATACAATGACTCAATCATTAATTATTTTATTGTTTCAGGACATTTATCATCAATGAGACATTTAAAAAATGAAGTAGATGTAGTAAAGAAAGACTTGGAATGTGGCCTTCAATTAGCAGCGAAAGAAGTTGAGTTTAAGCCTGGAGATACATTAATTTGTTTTGAGAAGAAATTACAACCACAAACTACGGATTGGGATCCTGGATTTTAAAATAAACCATTTTTTAAATAAATGTTAAAAAACCTGATATACTTATTTTATTAATATTTACACTTATAGTATGTACAAAAATCACAATTTACATTATTATTTACATGTTAAAGAACTTTTTTCGCTGTCATTTCTTGAAGAATGTTTAGAAGGGTTTGAAAGCGATTTTTGACTTTTGAAACAGATCTGTTTTCAAGCATATCAGATATTAATTGAAATGTTTCTTCTTTATCCCCTTCTCGTCGAAATGTCTCTAAAATAATTTTATCTTCTTCTCTAGTCCATGATACTTCTTCAGCAGTGTTGCTATTACTATTTTCACTGTGCAGATGTATAGGGCTTGCGGCATTCTCTGTTGAGCAATCACTGTCTGTGTTTATATTATCTTGAGATGTTTCACCTAAAATAAATATTTAAAAACTACAGATACAATATACTATTATTTAAGTCAATATTTACCACTTTCAGATTCTGCACTATGTTCAGGACTAATCTTCAATTCGATAGATTCTATTGAAGTATTACAGTCCCATTCCATTACTTCCTCACCTTCACCTATGGTGTCTTGGCCAATTGGTTTTTGTTCAATCGTGTCCCTAACATTTTCCTGTGCTTGATCTACCGTGTCTAAAGTCTTTTCTTTATTATCAATGAAATCTATTTCAGTTTTTACTAACTCTGCTTTGCTATTTTCAATAGAAACCGTTTTTTGTTCGTGAGTTTTCTTATCTTTTTTAGTTTTATCAGTCTTCGTCTTAGGTCTTCTTTTTCTAGGTGTTTTGTTCAGTTTCTGTTGTTTCTTTTTAGCACAATCATCATCTTCACTTTCATTGCTCATTCTAATCTACAAATAAACAAAGGACAGGGTAAAGAAATTCAGATCAACATTAATATCATACATCATCTTGGGCATCTTTGCTTGGAGAAATTAAATGTTTGGATGGACTAATTTCAGACCTTCTTTTATGTTGATGTATTGATGATTGATATCCTAGTCTCTTATATTGGTCTATGTTTGAGCTACTATTGTTAAAGGTAAGTTTTGCTGGTCTTAAACCTTTTCCTGTATGAACAAAGATCCTTCCTTGAAGAAACTAAATATAAAATATTATGGATTATTCCAGGCTGACATTGACAATTATAAAACGCCGTAATATTTTATATATAAATATCACTAATTTTATTTAAAAAAATAAAAAACAGGAAAAATAAAAACATTTGTTAATGGATTTTATATTTAAATTAAATAAAATTATGAAGGCATCCTTATTTAAAGTATTACTTAATTTCTTGTAGGAAAATTAAAATTATTAATTGTCCACAAAATTAATATTTATTTCTTATAAGATGCTTTTCTATTTTAATTTATTAAAATTTCTCAAAGTACAAAAGGAATATTTTATAAATAAATGCTTTCACATTTTAAGTATATTACAATATACATTTATAACTTCGAAGAAAATTTTAATCAAATCTAATTGGAATTTAGAAAATATCTTGAAAAGCATGATTGAAAAATGTAGTTTTGTGCAATGGAATAATTACATTAACAATAATTCATATTTTTTCTTATCTAAATAATCTTTAAGGTATCACATTATTTGATGACTACATACTGTGATATTTCACTTGTCTGGTAATCTCTACAAATGCAAGTGATAAGCAAATGGATGATTATCAAAGACCTGATTTACCAATATAAACTAAAACAATAAGCAATTTTATTACCTTTGTGCCACATGGCATACAATGTCGAGATCGATTTTTAAAAGTTTGGTCTTCAACATTATGACAAGAACATATACAATTTGGTCCACCATAAGGATCTTCAACTTCTGGCACAACAATTGTTTCATATACAGCATCTTTTGTATTAAAAGTATTATCTTTTCCAACTTCAAGATTTTCCCAAGTTCCATTGAGCAAACTGGCAATAGTAAAAAAAAAAGTAAATTAACTGCAAAACCTGTTATAGTAACTTAATAAAAACTGTACCTTTGAGTTGGGTTTTCACATGGAAATATTTGCAGAAACCAATCTATTAATAACTTATTTCCTTTTAACAATGGAAGAATTGTACTTTTTACTCTATCCATTGTTACATCTACACACTCAACCAGTTCTGTAAAACTCCTATATATTTTTTTAACTTGAAATGGCTGGCCTTTAAAGTACATTTCAAGTTTCCTTAAAAATACTGACATATTGTTCATCATAATGTGAGGGGCAAGCTTTCCAACTGATTTTGCTTGTGCCGAAGTTAGAAATAAAAGAAATTCATCTGTTAGGTCTGCATATTTTGGACTCAATATTTCATTAACATGTTTATATAAGTCAACAACTGAGTCATGATTTTCCTCAAAATTATTTAGTATTTCTATTAATTTATGATATTCATGAATATCAAGCCTTTCTTGTAATTTATCATAAAATGCTTGTACATATCCTAAAATTATCAAATAAATTTAATTAAAACTTTCATATATATCACTCACTATTTGTTTTTTCTTCAGATTGCATTTCGTCCTCTGGTGCCAAAATTGATAAAGCTGCATTAAAGTCTTTTTTTAATTTTGCTCTTTTTTTTTCAATCCCGGACAAGGTTTTTTTACGTAAAGGTTTTACTGTTGAACTAGCTACCATTAACGCATTTATATCATCAATATTATCCTGAAATTTAACTAATAAATAAATAAATTAATAATATAAACATGATTCTAACTACTTTTCCTATTGATTCTTCTTTTATATCAATTTTAATTTGATCAGACGTGTCTTGTATGTTATTCTTTATGTCTAAAAGTGTATCTTCATTTTTTTCTTCCTTCTTTATAGACAAAACAGTCTCTTCTTTCTGAGGAGATACATTACGCTCTGGACTTCTTTTGTATGGTGTATTTAATGAAGGCATACTGGGTAACATTTTGTCGTTTTCATTTAAATTACTTTCCAAAGTTAATTTTTTTAAAAGTGTCGAGTTGAACTTCAACTTGAAAAGATTGAAACTATTATCGGCATTAAAGGAACTGTCGCATTTGAAATATTGCTCCAACTTTTTAATTTTACTTATAGGTGTAGATGTGGCATTATTATTGATCCTACAGTTTTTAAAACTTCTAAAAGCGTCATAATCAAATTTAATTTTCCGTCTTGCTGATACACGAGAAAATGAAGGTTTTGGTAAAATACGCCTTTTCTTGGTTACAAAACTCTTGTAAACAGGTGGTTTATTTATTTTACTTATATTATTTGAAACTATCGGTATTATAATATTGGCAGAAAGCTGAAATGTATAAAAAAAACTAATATTAAATTATCTATAACATGTAAACATAAACAAATCTATTTGACACTTTGTCATATAAATTTAGTTGAGGATCTAACATCAAGAAAAAAAAATAACTATATCGAAATCACTTTTGATAAATAAACACAATTTAAATGGATATACCAGGATATAAGTATGAAACAATGCAAATGAATACAAAATGAAACATATCTAATATAAAAAATATATTTAAAAATCTTGACTAAAAAGTATTATATTAAAAAAATGAAACAAAACGAAAAGTACTGTTTTATTGGAAAGTATTTAACTGTTATATGAATCATCTGTGACACACAGTGAAATCACTGTTATTTGATCTAGTGACAACGTGACATGTATAGCGTCTTACAGCGCCGTTCAAAAAAAAATAACAAACCTGTTCAGAAATGTTGGAAAATAAATATTGTTTCCATTGATATGGCAATTCTTCCGGTTTTCTTTGATTTGGGGGCAAAATCCCCAATTGATTTACATCAACAACATAGTGCAAAGTTATAGGAGCCTTATTATTTTGAAAATAGTACTGAATTGGATTTGGCCCGGCCCTAGGACTTTTACAAATGCTAATATGCTTATAAATTTTGTTATAATCTTTAATTGGCATCATATATCTTTGTATATAATAGCAAACATGCTTCACCCGCACTTTTCCATTTTTACTTATATGATGTGGATTTTCTTCTAAGAAGGGTATGAATTGTTCCAAACCTAAAGCTATTAAACTAAAACAAATTTCGTTACAGAAAAAATAGTTTAGCGAGCAAATTGTAATATAAGAAAAACATTATAACCAATTAATGCATACTCATTTTCCGATTTTATCATGCCTCTTGAGTCTGTGGTATTTACAGTAGGTTTGTATGGAATCTTGGGCAGCAAATATGTATACAGAAACACACTACTATTTGATATTGTATCTAGAACTAATCTTGGAAATGTAGGTACATACTGATTTCCTGAATTCATAGCCATTTTACTATAAATATATAAAACATGACATGAAAAATTTAAAGAGAAAATGTGTTATAGTCATACCATTCATGATAAATTTTTGCCATATACCTAAAATCATACTACAGATAGCTTTTCTAATTATATTACTTACAAACTTACTCTTTAGTGTTTTGAGCCTCTTCATCATTAGATAGAAACTTCTCTTCCCAAAACTTAATCAAAGCAAGGGCTGGATATAAATTCAAGGGTGAAAAATAAGAATTTGTTTTATTTCCAGATAAACATTTGAAGTTAAGCTGTAAGGAATAAGGGTTTACAATTCACAAATGCAGGCAATTACACAAAAATGTATTTCAGTTGTTCAGTGAAGAAAGACCAGTACCCATACCAGGAAGGCATAGCTGCTAATTGAATTTAAGTAAATATAGAGAATAATTTCTGTTAACATGTTTGTTGCGATTTTGTTTATTGAACTGACAAATTATAAGCTTTACTTAATTATTAAACACCGCCATTCTTGGTCGGTCTACAGAGGCGTGGACAAGCGAGAGGTTTGGGGAGACTCACTTTACCAGCGATTCGCGTGCTATATGTATGTAGTACATGAACATTTATGATAGTGTGAAGTTGTTTATAGACGTATTTACGAATTCGCGTAGGTGTAATTTGAACGGAAAGCATTTTTCTAAATAATTTTAGTATTTTTTTTCAGTAAAGCCAACACAGTGGCGCCGCTGCTTGTCTACCCAAGTACTTTTATTAATTATATACTCCTATTATATATACTTACAAGATATTCTTTACATTTGGTAGCTAATTCATGATACTCTGGATGCTCATATCCAAGAATAAAGTTTTGTGTTAACATTTGAATATGCTGTCTCATTTGTTGCTCAAGTAAAATTTTCTGAGTATCAGTTATCATTGATTCATCTATTTTTACTTCTTCTGTAATTGAATCTTTCACTTCAATGATAGTACAATTTTTCTGTAACTGAGTTGTATTTAATATGTTTGTGTAAATAACAAAAAAATAATAACAGAAACAGTGGTCAAAAGTACATTAAAAAAAAGGGAGTATCTGGGTAATATACATTCTGTATTTAGTACATTGTGATTTTATTTATTTCGTAGGAGAAGCGTAATCGAAAATTAGATTTTATGACAAAAAAAGGGTCATAAAAAACTAATTTATACACTAATATATAAATTCTTCAACCAAGGAAACTTCAACCAAGGAAACTTCTTCTCGGGCTGCCGTTTACTATGTGGACCATCGTTTGTTCCACATTTCCGCAGTCGCATCTACACGTGAGAAAGGCGCTTTAAAAAAAAAATATTCAAACATATTCAAAATTCAACTGTGATAGAAAAGATGGACAATTAATCTTGTATTTTAATAAATGAAGCGAACACCCAGCACTAAGTTGTTTTCTTCTATCACTAAACAAATTTAAAGAATGGCGTTCAGAAGAAACATGTTTGATGCCTATTTCAGAGTATGATCTATCATACTTGAATGAAAGATATTTAAAAAATCGTTTTTGAATATTTTCCACGGGTAGTTGCAGGTGCACGTAATGAGGATCTACTTCTTACATATGCATAATAAAGAGACTTTGATGTTAAGGAATTATGAAATTATCTACAAGATCTTATAATGAAACACGAGGATTTAATAGCTGTAGTGCACATATCATGAATATAATTATTGAAAATCGAAATGATAAATCAAATAGAACACCTATATCATTTAATTCATTCATTCATTTGGGATATGATTCAGAACTTGGGAATAAAATTGGACCCGTAACTCGGACATACGATACAATTACACATTTGTCAGTGTTTAAAGTAATTCCATTTCCGGAAGATGTAAATCAGCTGTGAAATATCCTTTTTTTTTGGCATCATTTATAAGATTTTTGGGACTTTTTTTGGTGTCTGGAACCCACAACTTTTATCAGCTTGCCACTTTCTTGCTTATTTGCTTAAAGACTCAAACACAAGAAATATATTTAGCTTTTTCTGCCCCATCAGGGCATTTTGCAATAAACTAGTGTACAGCAAGAGGCATTTCTAAGTTTCCAACCTGCATCGAAAACTATTCAGGCTTAAATTGTTCTTTTGTATTATATACGACCGCGTCGAGTCAAGTGTAAATTTGCACGATAAAATAAATACGAAATATGTCTATTATATAGATGTCGTATTTGAAATATGTAATTAATTTCAAGGAAAGAGAGAATTATTATTCGGAAATAAATATTAATATAATTATGTATAAATAAATACACACAAATAAAGAACATATTTAATCAAAATATTATGTTATTATTTAAAAGAAATTGTGGTAAAGAATTGAATCAGCACGAATAATGAGTATATCCTCCTTCATTATCGATCACTTCTCTCAAACGTGACGGCATGGACTCAATAAGCCTCTGACAATATTGTATATCAATAGTTTCCCAAGCAGTCTGTATATTAGTCCAAAGTTTTTCTGATGTACAGGGATTATGTATAGAGTTTGTTACTTTTGCTTTTACATACCCCCATGCGTTTTCTATGGGGTTCAAATTTGGTTTACAAGAAGGCCACTACCAAATTGTGTACCAGTTATCCATTCTTGCTTGTGAATGGGAGAATTATCTTGCTGTAAGATGCCAGTTTTCTATAATATGAAGTTACTATTGGGAGCATTATATTGGACAGGATATTACGATATTTATCACTATTCAAATTATTTTCTATGCGCCATATCGCACCCAAACCAGCATGAGATATTCATCCCCATATTTTCACGCTGAATCGACCACTACATTTTCTCGTTGAAATCTTGTATTCTTGCATCTGTATATCCCCATTTATTATTTGAAAATGACTGAAATGCACTGATCACTGATTGCCAAAAGTTCTCATTTCTTTGTAAATAATTTCTCGCGAAATTCTATATTTCTTGTCTATCTGCATCAATTTCGGTTTCATCGCAGCTCATTTAATATCTTTTTTGCTAGCCGTCTTCTAACTATCCTTAGGCTACCAGCAAATTCTGCGATTCTAATTGAAGTATGACAATCAATGAAAGGATTTGCTTGAAAATAATTTACTAAAGTGCGGTATTGCTGATTTGTTGATCCTTTTGACCGCGATACACCTAATTGTCTTTGTATGGTATTCCCTTACTACACCTCGTGCTGACCAACCACTGTGCAACATTCCAACTGCTCACACTTTATTGTCAGTTCGAAGCATATTTTAATGTCTTACACTTGCCCCAGCTCAGTAAGAAATCGTGAAATGAATGTATAAAATGAAATATCAATTTATGTAAAACAATAATACAAAAGCAAAGAAGCTAACACTGACACATATTGTGATTCGTGACGGCCGCACACAAACGACCAAATTATTTGTGAAAAGTATTCGATGCAGGTTGGAAACTTAGATGTGTCTTTTACTGTACATATACCGATAAATTCGAAATGTAGAAAATTCAAAGCATTGACAAGGCAAAGACGGTTATACCCCCATAATGCTACAGTAGACGTTTAACGGCGACAGTGACTGTCACGGCTAAACTTCTACTGTCAGACAGTCGCATATCAGCTACGTTGAAGTGTACATGTGAAGAAATACAAACACGCTCAAATTAAGATGGATATGTTTTTAGTAAATGAAAAAACTGATATTGTATCTTGGTATTTTCAAAGGAATTTATACAATGCGATCAGAGTTTTGTTTCCTTTGTCTTACCCTGACCGACCTGTTCCATCTGTGTCTGTAATATCCCGTATTATTAATAAATTTTAAAACTTACTGTTGTGTTCGAAACTGCTATCGTTGCAGAAGCTATGGACAACCACCTGAAGATGTAGAAGTAGTAATTTGCGCTAGCGTAGTAGAAAATGAAAATAAATCTCCGTGATATTTCGGGAGAATGATAAGTAAAACTGCTCGGTCGCATAAATACCAGCATCATCAATAAATTTTTTAAAAAAAAAAATGTTCTGATTTCATTTATAAACATTAATCAACTTATGGGATGTAGAGCTAGTTCGCGTTCGTAGTAGATAATTACTAGAGCTGAGGATGTTTGCGGTACGGCAGGACCGTATGTAGTGCATCCCCACCAGCGTATAAACACGATGCAGCGAAACACTTTAGTTAGTCGTGAACTGGCAACGTGATCGTGTGTTGTCTTGAGCTCTATTTAATAAGTATGACGGACGTGCCCAAGCCAAGAAAGCGCCCATTGTATAACGACGTGAAGAAATTTATCCGAGACTTTCCCGATTTGTATTATAATGGAGCAAAAGTGGTTTGTAAATTATGCGATAAACAGTTACTTTGCTGGGACAAATACGACTGTAAAAGACATGTTGAAAGTGTACACCACAAAGACAAAAAAAATAATGTGCTGTCTAAAACGCAATTCATTTTCGATTTATTGACAATGCTACTCGTCTGCGATGTGCCAGTTCACCTGCTAGATAAAAAAGCCTTTCACGACTTTTGGAATAAATACAATTCCAACAAAAAGCTACCGTCACGGAGAACGTTACTCACCTATTTACCAATTGTGCGTGAGGACATTGAAAACAGAATGAAAGCAGTAGTAAATGATAAACAGTTATGGGTATGTGTCGACGAAACGACAGATCGAAAAAAACATTCTATTGTGAATATTATAGTGCGTGTACTAGATCCTGTCAAATCAACATTTCCCATTTTATTAGCCAGCAAAAGATTGGAAAAGTGCACTAGCAAAGTAATTACGAAGGCAGTGCTCGATACGCTACAAAAATTTCAAGTTTCAACTAATCAACTCCTGATGTTTATGAGCGATGGTGCTGCGACAATGCGTTCTGTAGGCCGTTCTCTTAAAGCAGATTGTGAGAGACTTTTGCATGTGACATGTAAAGTTCATGCTTTACACCTTGTGGCACAAACTATTCGGCAATGTTATCCAGAGGTGGATGCATTAATAGCAACCACAAAAAAAGTGTTTCTAAAATCTCCCAAACGAATTCGAGAGTTTCACAGTCGGTGCCCTGGTATTCCCGAACCACCAGAGCCAATCCTTGCACGTTGGGGAAGTTGGTTAAAGGCGGCATTTTATTATGCCAAGTATTTCCAACAAATAAAATCTGTGGTTCTACAATTCAATCCTGCCGAAGCTGTAGCCATTAAGGAAAGCCAGAGACTCTTTCAAAACCCTTCCCTTGATGCAGATTTACAAACTATTTATAACAATCATATAGGATTGTTTAACGCAATCGAGAAATTTCAAAATACTGCATTATCGTTAGCGGAGTCACTGCAAATACTTGACGATGTACACGCCCAGCTATGCGCAGTAAATGACAACAAAAATGTTAATGTAATAGAAAAGTTCGAGAGTGTGATAAACAATGATTTTGATTTTACCAGATTAAAACAAATTAGTAATGGTGCAAGTGTAGATTCGGTTTCTATCTATAAAGATTATTTTAATTGTGCGTGTGTTACATCCGTAGATGTCGAGCGGTCTTTCTCAAAATATAAAAAAAATTATTCATCACGGCGTACATCGCTCACCGCTACAAATATGGAAACGTATCTAATGCTACAAACTTACTGCAAGTCTTATCCACTTGGCGCTATGCTATAATAATCGTAAATAAGGTAAGTGTGTTATTTATATACAGTACACATAACTGACATACCTAAGTGATATAAATAGCGAATGCATGTAAAGCAATAAAATCAAGCATGCATCACCGATCGAAACAAGGTCATTATATTCGTGCGTTTAACTGAATACTATCCTGGCACACCGCAAACATCCCCAGCTCTAATAATTACACATGCATCCTGGATAACGCTAAATGGACTAACACAAAAGGTAGCCAGATAATCCGGAATCAACTGGATCTGCTAGCTATAAATACAACATGAATGTCTGTAAACAACGATATAAACTATTGGCTAGAACACTAGAAGCAATGGTCCGTGAATGACCTATAAACAATGACGACATAAGTAGGAGTATATTGGCCCAGAATGACATTGACGTAGTCGCAATCCAAGAAAAGGATGTGGAGAGCGACTAGCAACTTTTGTCCAGAGGAAGGAAGATTGGTCCCTGAGGTGGTTTGGAGGAGAGTTTGGGGAATTCTTGAATGGGGCAGAAAGTAATGATTTGTTTGTGTTGTATTCTTTTTGTGTATATTCTTCATATGTACAGATGTGTTTAGGTGCCATATGCTAAATAAACAAACTTATTTTTTAAAAACATACCTGCAGATGTACTATGTATATAATAATGGTACTTTAATACAAAAAAATAATTATACAAGGAATAAAGGGATTGTATTAAAATGACTCATTAATTTGTATACAGCCATTTGAACTTTTCTTAATGTAAACTGTTCTTAACAGTATAATATTACTTACATTAGATTGTTCTACAGTTCCATTTGGCAAAATTGTAAATTGTGGTTGTGGCTCAACATTAACTAATGACTGATTTTGATGTTGACGAGAAAAATTATCAGCATATTCATAAAGTTCTGCCATCAATTCATTTAATTCCTTTCTACTAACTTTAACTGCTTTATCAGCCCTTAATTCTTCCTTATCTACTTTATCAATTTCTTCATCAGCTAGTACATTATATTCTGGGTCATGGTCCTCATCATCCTTTACTACTTCTTCTAGAGGTCTGGTAAATGTCTTTAAAAAATCTGCCCAATCATCATCGTCACAATCCATGTCATACATATCTGTTGTTATATCTGGTGGAATAAAAGCTTCCTCAATCACTTCTAAAGGTGTAGAACTTAAAGATAATTTTGAGCGTGTTCTTCTTGCAATATTTGCATCCTCTTCAATATCTTCTCTAGTTTTAGAATGAGGAATTTTAAATACACCATCTTCTGACCAATTTGTCTGTGTAGAAGAATCAGCATTTTTTGGTGGTGAAGGATCCACAATGTGTGGATCAGGTTCACTTTGTATAGAACTGTCTTTATCATCTTCACTCTAATAATGGCAACAATCAATTTAAAAAAAATTAAGATTATTAACAATCTTTATACCTCTTCTTCAGCTGGAATATATTCATCACCTGAGGAATCCTCTTGTAATTCGTCACTAATTAAGACTTGTACTTCTGAAGGTGGTTTTGTTGATGTAATCCAAGGTATATTAGTAATAGTTTGTGTGGTCAACAACTCCCTAAAAATATACATTTTAACTTCAATACAGTAACAAAATTTTAATTCCTACTTTGCCTTCGCTCTAGTTAGCTTTGGTTCATAAATAGGTAAACCTTCTTTTTTATTTTCCGGATCTTCAGCATGTCGTACCATAGCTAAAACATGTTCATTTGTAACGACTTGTTTTAAAATATTTTTCACATTTAATGCAGTTAAGTTTGCTTTTGCTGCTTTTTCCTCGAGGGTTTTCTCTAAATCATTTGCAACTGTTTCAATAATTTCTTTATCATTTGGAGATATTTCTAATATTTTTAATTTATTTTTTCGTTTATTTTGTGGACTGTCAAAAACGATTTTTAAACCATCATCTGAATCTTCAGTTTCCGATTTTTCATCATTTTCATTTAAGTTTTCATCTGTTTTCTCCATTTTCGCGAAAATGTATTAAATAAGTTAAGCTGCTAAACACACAAAAAAACTAACTGATAGTAACTTTATAAATTAATGTGTTTTTTCCGAATTTGGTGGAGAAAATCAACACACAAAACAAGTGACAAATGAAATGATATGACCAAGGTTGTATAAGTAAAATATGCGAAATATAAAACAAGTTTTAGTTCGCATCCTAATGGTAGTTGGCGAAACTAATCTGATTTGCGCGCTCATTGTTGTCGTTGTTATTATTAGTTGAGGTTAGGTAGCCGAAACACGTGCGTTATTTGTGTTGTATTGAATTTATTGTTTGTTCCTTTTTTTCTTGAAGTATTTCAAGTGAATTCGTTTTTTTTGTCTAGAAATTCAATTAATAGACATTAAGATTAGATTAATTTCGGTTCGAGAAATACCTTCAGAAAACATCGGTAAGTTCTACCATTATACAAGTACAAGTTATATAAATTAAGTTATGCAATTAATTAATGTGGATTTATAGTTATGGGTGTACAGAAATGTGCTGTTCCTGGATGTGAAGATATGACTTCTCCTCGTCATAGATTTCCAAACCCAGAAAAGCAATTAAATCGATACAAATTATGGATTGACTCAATCCGGAACATAAAATTAAATAATTTACCACCAACTGCGACATATTATTCACATCGTGTATGTCACAAACATTTTCTACTAAAAGACATAAGTCGGAACGGAAGATTGTTTCAAACAGCTATTCCAATACTACATTTACCAGGTAAGATAATGTCCTGTGAATCTTTTCTATTTTTGTTCTTGAAATATGAAGTAACTGTTGCATAAATTATTTACACACATTTTATATTTTTATAAACACGAAGAAAAAAAGTAAAAATAATAAACAATTAATATAGCTCGAAACTCCCACTCACTCGATTTTAGTTCGCTTCCATATTATAGATGTCGCTAAACGCAATTTAGATTTTATATTAATCCATATCTCTTAATAATAATAATCTAGTATCTCTTTTCTCTGGATATGACAGGAATTATGGTTCCTAAAATTTTGTAGTTCCTGCTAAAAACCAACTCGTAACGATATATATCTAGTGACTTTAGAAATTCAGAAATGTGTATGTTACGTGCCTTAATTCCTAATTTTGTTGGTAGTGTTAGTAACTGTCCTGTATTGGAATTGTTTTTGTGTGTTGTAATCAGTGATGGTAACCAGGGGTAGGGAAGTTAAATGGACCGAAAAATCACCGATTGCAGCGCCATCTGACAATTCTGCTAGCGTAATTTAGCGTTTGTAGTATTTGAACGCAATAGGTGACAGCACTTCCGCTTTTCTTGTTTGTTGTTATTTCGCCATACATATTTGATATTCGTATTCTGTTGTGAGCTGTTGTATTGTTATTTTGTATATGTAATTTGGATATAGTTTCGTAAATCTTGTGAGTTGTTTTATAGTAGTGTCATATATTGTGTTATAGAGGACATTTTTTTTTTCTAATATCCCGGGTTATATTCAGTAGTAAGGTAAGAACCGAATTATACAAATAATTGAATTATGTATTAAAAGCTTTCTTTTGCGTTTAGAATAAGTGGTGGATATATTCGACCATGTTCTGTGAAAGGATGTTATGATCGAAAATGTACCAGCTAATTTATCAAAACTATAATGCAAATAAATCTGTTAATAAAAATAAAAAATTGTTTCTAGACATCAGATTCCAGTAAAAGATCAAGCGATAAAAATTTTTAAATTCTATAATTCATTATTGTCAATAGAAATATCATTAAACAGTTCTTGTTATTGAGGAAAAAGTGGAATCAACGCAAATTAAAACCAGAGATTTGGAAGCGATTTTTTTTTTAAATGAAGTAAGTTGCTGTATTGTGGAACGGCCGTAATGGTAATAACCTAGAATTTAATATGTCACAAGTTAATAAAATTTACGAAACTTTTTGCAAGTCCTAGAAGAGATGTTACTATATAGCATACGTTGAGACTCGAACCCAAGTCTACAGTTTGCCGGACTGTCGCTTTTACCACTTAGCCACAATAGACCTAGGTTCAAGCTATTTAGAAATGCATTATAAAGTAACATTGTTAATGAATCAGATGTCAGTTATTGAATGTAGATGTCAAGTTGAAAGCAGAAGTCAGTTTTGAAAGTTCATGTCAGTTTTGATAGCAGATGTCAGTTAGTGAAAGCAAATGTCAGTTATTGAAAGCAGATGTCTGTTTTGGAAGCAGGTGTCAGTTATGAAAGCAAACGTCAGATTAGAAAGCAGGTGCCTATTTTGAAAGTAGATGTGAGTTATTGAAAGCAGATGTCAGTATTTTGAGAGCAGATGTCAGACTTGAATGTTTGAAAATGCTAATTATTACTCCATAGCTATATGCGTGTTTAGATAATTTCTTAGCCGTTTATTAAATATAACAATTGATAAATTATTGGAGTTTTTCGGCTTTTATATGAAATATTTACAAATATCAAATTAGAATGTATGTAATTGCAAAGTAAGTGGGGATGTAAACATTGCTGTCTACAAATTACAAAGCAAATCATACGAAATTTTTAATTGAAAAATATGGTCTACGTTGGGACTCGAACCCAAGTCTACAGTTTATCAAAACTGACATGAGCTATCAAAACTGACTTCTGCTTTCAACTTGACATCTACATTCAATAACTGACATCTGATTCGTTAACAATGTTACTTTATAATGGATTTCTAAATAGCTTGAACCTAGGTCTATTGTGGCTAAGTGGTAAAAGCGACAGTCCGGCAAACTGTAGACTTGGGTTCGAGTCCCAACGTGGACCATATTTTTCAATTAAAAATTTCGTATGATTTGCTTTGTAATTTGTAGACAGCAATGTTTACATCCCCACTTACTCTGCAATTACATACATTCTAATTTGATATTTGTAAATACATATTTCATATAAAAGCCGAAAAACTCCAATAATTTATCAATTGTTTTATATACATATATATATATATATATATATATATATATATATATATATATATATATATCTATATGTATACAGGTGGTCCTTAATTTCTTCGAGAAATTTTAGAGTGCGATTCCTTGGGTAATCTCGAGAGATATAGTTCCTATAAACATTTGTCCTAAAGTATTCCGTTGTAGAGATACAGGCTGATTAATTTTTCACAAAAAAAAATTTTATTTCAAAAATTTAGAAATCGATTTAGGGAACTGTTGTGTTGGTTGTCATGTTTACAGCATTTATTTGTACTTACGTAACTGTCATAAGTATTGTCAAACAATAATTAATTTGAAAGTTCGTACCTACAAATCTTATTTTGTAATTATGGTGAATTATACATATGCTGAAATGCTGAAATAACGCATTTTCGAGAAATTTTGAAATTTATAATTTTTTTAAATGGAACAGCCTGTATATTTTTTAAAATTCTGAATGCTAATGTTCTTTGTAATATAAAAGTTTTAATACACTATTGTCCTAAAACGAATAATAAAGAGTTATAGCAGTTTCTATTTCCTTCTAAATGTTGTCATTGCTCCGCTAACTATTGACAAAACAGATACATATTTTGTGTTTAATGTTTAATTTAAAATATTACAGCTTACAAAATTAAATTAAAAAGAAGAAAGTACATGTGTACATGTATATATATATATATATATATATATATATATATATATATCTATATGTATACAGGTGGTCCTTAATTTCTTCGAGAAATTTTAGAGTGCGATTCCTTGGGTAATCTCGAGAGATATAGTTCCTATAAACATTTGTCCTAAAGTATTCCGTTGTAGAGATACAGGCTGATTAATTTTTCACAAAAAAAAATTTTATTTCAAAAATTTAGAAATCGATTTAGGGAACTGTTGTGTTGGTTGTCATGTTTACAGCATTTATTTGTACTTACGTAACTGTCATAAGTATTGTCAAACAATAATTAATTTGAAAGTTCGTACCTACAAATCTTATTTTGTAATTATGGTGAATTATACATATGCTGAAATGGCAGATATGCATTTTGTGTACGGTCTAGCTAATGGAAATAGTTATGAAGCAAGGCGTATTTACCAACAAAAATATCCTCGACGACTTGTACCTTTGCGAAAACCTTCAGTAATATTCACCGTCGTCTAGCAGAAACTGGTACATTTGAGAGAAACAAAAATACTCCGGGAAGACCTCAAACTAAAAGAACACCCGATTTAGAGGAAGCTGTTCTGCAGATAATCGATGAACATCCAGAAACCAGTACAAGAAAGATTGGTGTAACGGTAAACGCAAGCCATCAAACCATCTTAAGGATATTACACGATCCACAATTATATCCTTTCCATATTCAGAGAGTAGAGGCTCTTCTTCCGCGTGACTTTCTGCAACGCTTAGTCCTTTCTGATTGGTTCCGATAAAAAATTGCCTAAAATGCACAATTTCTAACCTAAATTCTATTTACTGACGAGGCGAACTTCTCCAGAAATGGTATTAGGAATTTCCACAACAACCATTTATGGTCAGATGAAAATCCGCATGCCATAAGGGAGATGCACTTTCAAGAGCAATTTTCCTTAAATGTATGGGCGGGGATAATTAATAATTATTTAATTGGTCCCTTTTTCCTTCCTATACGACTTAATGGTGCATCATATCGGCTATTTCTTGAAAACGAGTTGCCTGGCCTTTTAGAAGATATTCCACTTTTGATCCGAAATGAACTTTGGTTTATGCATGACGGCGCTCCAGCACACTTTAGTTTACAAGCTAGGCAATTTTTAAATAGGACATATCAGAATATATGGATAGGTCGAGGAGTGAAAGTTCCGAATCAGCCGTGGCCTCCAAGGTCACCTGATTTGAACCCTCTAGACTTTTTTCTGTGGGGACATTTAAAATCCCTTGTTTATACTTCGCCAATTCAAGATCTCGATGACCTAAGAAATCGCATAATTGTTGGATGCGAAACAATTCGAAACACTCCCCGACTTCTTCAGCGTGTGAGTATGCAATTGAATAGGAGGATAGAAGCCTGCATATTAGCTGTTGGTGGTCATTTTCAACAGTACCTTTAGGGTTTATTGTAACCGTTTCTAAAATTTTTGAAATAAAAATATTTTTTTTGAAAAATTAAAAAGCCTGTATCTATACAACGGAAAACTTTAGGACAAATGTTTATAGGAACTATTTCTCTCGAGATAACCCAAGGAATCGCACCCTAAAATTTCTCGAAAAACTTAAGGACCACCCTGTATATATATATATATATATATATATATATATATATATAAAGCGTTCAAATAAGCTTTGCCTCTAGTAGGCCATTCCTTTAAAAACGTATGATTATTAATAATTTAAATTTGCATTAGATGTCAATTAGACAGATGCATAGTTGACAAAAATTGCTTTGTAATTTAAAATTGATTTAACATGGTTTTTACTATACAACACAAATCATTCATGCTAGAATCTTATTTTCGAAACGGACGTAAGATTGACGGACAATGGCAGTATTCTCTTCAAGATTGTTTAGAAGAATTTAGAAATGAGTTCCCTAACGTCATCTTTGATTATGACAGTTTTCGGCACACAGTGACACATTCCGTTATGGTTTTCAGAGAAACAGGGAGTGTTAAACAGAAAGAAGGCGCAGGTCGGGCGAAAAAGCGTACAGAAGAGCTAGTTAATAATGTAAGAGAAATTATAAATAATGCACCAAGAACTTCCGTACGAGCATTATCACAACAAGTGGGTGTGTCAATTGGCACATGTCATACAATTTTAAAAATGGACTTACATTTATTTCCATATCACATGACCTGTTATCAAGAAATCAAGGAAATCGACTATCCCAGAAGAATAACGTTTAGTAAGTGGTTCTTAAATAATTTTGATAATGACCTTCTTGACAAAACCTTTTTTTCTGATGAGTCATGGTTTTATCTGAATGGATGTGTGAACTCACAAAATATGAGGATGTGGACTAATGAGAAACCACATAATTTTTTTGTTGAAACCGCACTTCATCCGCAGAAAATTGGTGTATGGTGTGCGATTAGTCGAAGGAGAATTATTGGCCCTATTTTTTTTAACGGAACCTTGTCAGGAGAAAGGTATCGACAAGAAATTATTATGCCATTTATCGAACAGCTTGACGACGAAGAAATAACACAGGGTTACTTTCAACAAGACGGAGCTAGAGCACACACAGCAGGTGAAACAATTAATATTCTGCAGCAATTTTTTCAAAATCGGTTGATAAGTTTAAACACTGAACATGAATTTCCACCTAGATCTTGTGACATTACCCCATGTGATTTCTTTTTATGGGCATTCTTAAAGAACTCAATTTATCAAGTACAGATACCTGATCTTGCAGGCCTTCAAATCAGAATTGCTGAAAGAATTAATGGAATTGACAATGCGATACTACAAAACACTTTTTCCTCCATTAGAAGAAGATGTGAGAAATGTTTCGAACAAGGTGGTGGACACTTTGAACAATTTTTATAAAATTTTGCTTGTTGGAAATAAACATATTTCATTCACTTAAAAATGTTCGTTTTATTATTTTGACATTTGTCATTTCAATCAAATATCTCATCTCATAACCAACAAAATTCCTATTAAAATTAGTAACAAGCTAAGACATAATCATAATTTCGAAGGGCTACTTTGAGGTAAAATTTATTTGAATTCTTTGTATATATATATGTATATATATATATATATATATTGTTGTGATGCATGTTATCCATGTTGAGCTGCATCTAAAATAGGAAGAATAAGACATACAAAGTGAAAAAGGGTTATAATAGAATGGTTATATAAATAATATTATTAAGTCTTAGTAGTATCGAAGTGCATATGTATTTTTATAACGATCATTTCATTCTTTAAATTTCTATATACATTTTCCTTTCTTTATTTAATTTTATTATATCATATTCAAATTTTCAATATTAGCGCGAAAAACATATTCAAATCCATATGCAACTTTGTATTATATCGACACTAGTAAGACACGCCTACAAATTGACATCTCGCTATGTTTACATTTATCATGCGCAGTATGCGATTTGTATCATTCAAATTTATCTTAACCTAACTTGGTAATTTATAATATAATTTTTAAAATCATTTAGATAATCTAAATTAATCAAATTCTTTGTATATAAAATTGTTAAAAGGGTAAATCATCGAGATTATTGATATCAATAGATAGCGTGTTTGGTATATTCAGACAAGTGCTGTCGAATTATTCGATCCTTGAATTTGAAAAATAAATAGACGCATCTTTTTAGACCAAGCCTAGAAATCTTGTATAAAACACAAATTTAAAATTATAAATTCAGCTAAAAGTGATAAAAAAGTATCCAGAATATTAATTAACTCGATCGTCAAGAGAATTACTACAAGAATTTTCGGTAATAACGAACTTTCAAACAACATAGCGTCACAGACGTAGTTCCACCGAAAACGATAGAAAATCAAGGGAGAAATATTCAAGAATCCTTCGCCGAACTTCAACAAAATAGTCTAACGTACATCAACAACGATACCTGAAATTCTACAGCCAGAAACGAGCGCAGTGAGTAATTAGGCACCGAAGACGAAGTCCGAGGAAAATCTTCGATAGCGTCTGCGTAAACAGCCACCTACACCGCCATCGTTTTGTGCTGCACCCGAACATTTTCGGATCACCGAGGATCTTCCCAATTCACACATACGATCTACAAACATACATCAGCATCATTATTATAACAGGTTTTCAGATAATATTTATTATTTTTTTCAAAAATTAAATTCTTTAAACTTTTATTTAATAACATTCTCGAATTATTTACCTGATCTATCACGTCCTGTCATGATCTTTATATTTAATTAAACAACCTATTTATAACTTAGAGATAACAATAAAAGGGTACTCACCATTATTGTAATAAGAGTATTCACATTTATATTCATATTATTTATTAGTTTAACACACATAACCTCTTTTCACATTAGTAACACCTTGTTGTTTATGCATATATGCAGTTTCGTTAATATCACATTTGTAATACGTTATGTTTTTACAGTTTCCTTTAATTTAATAAACATAATATTTTTAATTTTACATGAATCTTTTATTTGTTCATATTTATTTGTAGGAGTTATTATATTAAGCGTCAACATTAATATTATTCTCTTTTTTGGAAGCAACAACCTAAAACTCACAACGAGCCCGAGATCACCCACATTTAGTATAGTTTTATTAAAAATAGTTTCTTGCTTTCCGACTAGTTGGCTATTTGAGATAAAGATAGCGCAATCTGGGGTGAGATTTTATAAATTAAGGCGCCCGACTAATCTTTTCAAATACATAATTTTATCTTACACTTTTATTTCATCAACATTGTATAATCTCACCACAGCCATAAGGGCGGATCGTTATCAATATATATATATATATATATATATATATATATATATATATATATATATGTATACAGGCTAATTCAAATTAAGTGCGCACTATTGCTATCTCTGTTATTATTGTTTCTAGAAAGTAGGTTAAATTAGCAAATTATTAGTGTTTTTAACATTGATTAGCATGCAGTTCATGAAAAAAAAATTGAATAACTCATTTTCGAGAAATTTTGAAATTTATAATTTTTTTAAATGGAACTTTATATGTATTAAAATTCTGAATGCTAATGTTCTTTGTAATATAAAAGTTTCAATACACTATTGTCCTAAAACGAATAATAAAGTATTTACGGTGGAATTTAGTTGATGTCAAAAATACTCTTTCATTCTGTAAAATCAGTAGTAGGCTTCTTTCACTTTAAACAGAACAATGCCCTTTGTAAATGTCAATAACGTACTGAATATAAATCTTTCGCACGTTTAGTTATTAAATTTTTTTTTTTTTGTGTGTTGTGTTCATTAGTTCTCTATTTATTTTTCTAAACATTTTGGTTTTACTTTCGTTGCTTGGTGTTTGACAATATTTCATTATGGTATTTCCTCATTTGGAGAAATGCGATATGTTGGAAGCATACATTTTATGTCGTAAAAATTCAATAAGGACTAGCGAATATTATGCTGAACACTATCCTTTACGACAGCAGCCAGATCGACGTTACTTTCGAAAACTTTACAATCAGTTTAGACTGCATGATTGCTTATTTAGAAAGAAAAGAACAATGTAAAATATCGTCGTCAACGAAGAAGTAGAAATTACAGTGTATTTTGAAGCCCATCGCGAATTTTCCATTAGGGATGCTACTAAGGAATTGGCATTAAGTTATTCATCAGTTCAAAGAATTTTGAAAAAGCATAAGTATATCCCCTTTAAGTTTAGAATCTCTCAAACATTACAGCCAGGAAATTCCGCCAGGAGATTAGCTTTCTGTCATTGGTTTGTTAGTTTTTGTGATGAAAATTTGAATGGAGCACAGTGTATTTTATGGAGTGACGAAACAAATTTTTCAAATAGAGGCATGTTTAATAAGAAAAATAGTCACTTCAGGTCTCAAGAAAATTTATTAATAGTTCGTCCACATGCTGCACAAGTTCGATTTAGTTTTAACGTTTGGCGCGGATTAATTGGTTCGGTAGTCGTTGGTCCTCTGTTCTACAATGGTACGTTGACAGGAAACAGATATCTGGAATTTATTCGTAACGTTCTAGAGGATTTCCTTGATAACGCCAATTATCTGACGCGCCAAAATTTATACTTTCAGCAGGACGGTGCTCCTGCACACAACTATCACCTAGTGCAAACCTACCTCCACCATCTTTGCCGAAAAGTGGATTGGTACAAATGGTCCAATTCAATGGCCAGCACGCTCCCCTGACCTCTCACCTTTAGACTTTTTTCTTTGGGGATACTTAAAAAATGAGATGTACAAAACGCGATACGACAACGTGCGCGAATTGCAAGACAAGGTCAGAGAAGTTTTTCGCCAATTAACTAGATAGAAGGACAATCTTAAGAGCCACCCAGAGTGTACTGAAGCGGGCACGAAAATGTATTGAGCAGGAAGGTGACACCTTTGAGCAGTATTTATAAATTATACATGTACTTTCTTCTTTTTAATTTAATTTTGTAAGCTGTAATATTTTAAATTAAACATTAAACACAAAATATGTATCTGTTTTGTCAATAGTTAGCGGAGCAATGACAACATTTAGAAGGAAATAGAAACTGCTATAACTCTTTATTATTCGTTTTAGGACAATAGTGTATTAAAACTTTTATATTACAAAGAACATTAGCATTCAGAATTTTAAAAAATATACAGGCTGTTCCATTTAAAAAAATTATAAATTTCAAAATTTCTCGAAAATGCGTTATTCAATTTTTTTTTTTCATGAACTGCATGCTAATCAATGTTAAAAACACTAATACTTTGCTAAATTAACCTACTTTCTAGAATCAATAATAACAGAGATAGCAATAGTGCGCACTTAATTTGAATCAGCCTGTATACTAGCCGAAAACCATTATTGACGCTTAAAAAGAAAGTACATAATTTGTTTCCTGAATGCCTTTGTCTCCAAGGATGTGTAACAAGCCGGAATGGAATTGTACAGCTGATAAATGTTATACGTGAAGGATCTTTCAAAAAGCGCCAATCTGTGTTTGGGAGGTCTAATCAAGTTGGCGTTACGAAGATTTATATTATGTACATCAGACCGGAAACGTACCTTTTCAGTTAAGTACGATGGAGTTTTCAAAGTTATAATTTTATGGTATAGACATAAGGCTTGAAGCTTTCTCCTGTTGGCCATATTTAACCACTGCAACTCAAGAAGTTTATGCGAAATATGTTTAAATTTGTGTAGGTAGACCAAAAATATAACGCATTCTGAACCTTCTGTACGCGAACGCGATCAGCACTATCCAAGCAAGGGCCGTAGATTGCGGACGCAAAATTAAATAGCGACAAGACAAGAAAGACTCTCGCATAACATGGTTTTAGTTCGGATGTCAAAAGTTGATCGATAAGGATACAATATTTTGAGATTGGTATAGACTGACTGAATAATTTTGGAAAGATGTTTCTTGTATCTGAAGGTGTTATCAATGATTAAACTCAGGTTTTTGCCGAATCAACCAACGACACTTCTGCATTTTAAATTTTGATCATGATTTGTTCTTTGATGTTCTGAATTAATGCAGGGTTACCAAACAAGACGGCAGTGGCCTTTTCCGGGTTGATCTTTAGTGCATGATTCTGTGAAAATGATTGTATGCGCTCTAAGTCATGATTAATCTTATCAATAGCAACTTGAACATCGTTCTTTGTGAAACCAACGTAGAGCTGCGTATCATCAGCATACATTTGCACCTGGCAGTGCTTGACACATTTGTCTGTGATTGGTATAAACGGAGAAAGATGAAGGGCCAAGGATTGATCCCTGTGGAACACCACTTGTCATAGGCAATGGTGATGATACGTCGCCACGCAACGTTACGCACTGATATCTTTCGGAAAGGTAATAAAGTACCAGACCCAAAGCACCACTGCTGAACCCGAGATGATATAGAATAGCCAATAAAATGTCATGGTTAACAGTATCAAATGCCTTACTGTAATCTAGCATAACCAATAGAGACATAGCGTCATCATCTCTAGATCGGAGAATGTCATCTGTGACAGCAGAAATATAGACATGTGGGAATCCATACACGTGAAATAATGCAAAAAAAAAATTACCTCCTTAACAATGGTTGTTGAATGAAGCACTCGGTGTGTTGGTTTCACGAAATGTAAAATGTTTCGCGTTTTGTGGAACAGATGTACCGGGTGTTTTGTTTATTAAATTACTTATCATGTTTCATCCAGAACCTACCGTGAATTCTATACATTATATTAAATTGCTTAACTCCTTAACTAGGACATGTCACCTATTTATAATTAACTTTTAAATTATATACCTACAATATCTAATTATTCATAGACCCTTTTCACGTGAATTGATTCTCATCTAATATAACTCAACACAGCCGGAGGTCTTGTTTCTTCACATGTAACGCCCCTTCTTAATTTTGTCTTTCTCAGAATTTGCAATGAGAGTTCGGCTTGTACAATATACAATATACGACTTTTTAACCATTTGTAATGGAAAATTTTTACACCCCTACCCAATATAGATTTTGTCACTACCTGTGTACTCGAAATAATACGTTTAAATAATAACTACTAATGTGTACAATGCACATGAAATATTCATATAGTTAAATATACTAGTGTTTTTGTGAAAATATAAGGTGTTTCATTTAGTTTAATAGTAGGTCACCGTAACTTTAAAAAAAAATCGTTTTTAGTAGGCGCCTTCTTTAGAGAAGAATTTCTGCCGTTCCTTTGTCCGATAATTTAACACATGTTTAAAAACCTTTTCTAAGAGGTAAGTGTTTTGTCTCGTAGTTTGAGATTGGCATGGTAAATTTAGTCTTTACAGGGTTGCAGTGTATAGTAGTTGTGCGGAAGCGTTTATGTTACTTTACTGTGCCCCATGTGTGACTTTTAATTAGTAGTTTTTACCTACTGATGATGACAACTTAGTTGTCGAAATACGTATTTAGGATACGACTAATAATTGTGGTAAGGGGTTATATACCTTTTTTAAATTCCTATTATATGACAAATGTTGAAAATAAGCTGTCTTTTCATTTCTAATTGCCAAAGTAGTATAATTTCGGAGTTGTTTGTAATAAATCCAGTGAGAGTCCTGTTTGGTTCTCCTAAATTTACTCTTAGCATCGTTGCGTAACTTCTGCAGAAGCTTAATATTTTATCCAAGGCTTATGAGGTTTCGTAATTTTTACCGTTTTAAGGGGAGCATGAGCATTGAATAGATTATGAATTACACGATTGAAGAAATTCAGTTTGTCATTTAGAATCATAAAAAACATATGATTGAAGGGAATAATGGTTAAATCTTTCATGAAGAGATCGTAATTAAAGCTCGAGTAATCTCTGAAAGTTTGATCTTTCGGTGTGTTAACAATATCAGGTTTAGAAAACCTACAATAGGAGATATCGTGGTCTGATAAGTCGCATGAAATTACACCACTTTCGACCAAGTCCGACTCATCGGAAATAATAATTAAATCAAGCAAGGTAGTAGTGGTGAGAGTTACTCGAGTAGGTTCCATTATTATTTGTTTCATGTCTAAGGTATCAAACATATGTGAAACCCGCTGCCTCAAAGGTGAATTTTCATTTAAAAAATCAACATTAAAGTCATCCAAGTAATAGACCGACTCAGCATTGAGCCTGCTTGTAAGCAACCAATCCTCCAATTCGTCGAAGAAAATTGATGAACAGAACTTAGGTGGTCGATAAACACACCCAATCATCGAGTGTACATTATAGATGCAGCAACATAACCATATTTGTTCAATGTGTGAGTCGTCGGAATTGATAATATTACAGCGAATATTTTCTCTAACGTAAATACCCACCCCGCCGCGGATGCGATTTTCGCGGTCGTGTCTGTAAAAATTATAATTGTGTATTTTCAGAGTGCCATCAGGCAGCCAAGTTTCGGTTAAGCATAAAACATCAATAGAATTCTCAGTCAATATATCGATCACACTATCAATTTTAGGAAGTAATGATTTAATATTAAGGTGAGCAAACGTAAGGCCCGCGAAAGATATGTTCTCACCATCAATGACCAAACATACAGGTATACTACATTTATATAATTTAGAAATATTAAAATACCAAGATATCCATTTTACACATTGTATAATAATATTGCAATACTAAATGATCTAAACAACAACAAAAAAAAGCATTGGTTCAGTTCTGTGTACAAAATTAACAATAAAATAAAGAAAGAAAATAAAAAAGTAAATCTATCTATAAGAAAATATAAGAAAAAATAAGTAAACAAGCTATGCAAATTTATTATAACAAGTGTTCATTTGAAAAGTCAATCTAGTAGCATGTGATTTACTGAGAACATTTTGAAGTAAGTAGGTATGTCGTAAATTAAAATTTACTACTTAACCTACGAAGTCGTATATTTTGACAGTTTCATACATACAAATAAATAACAAATGTGATTGACATTATCAAATGTCATTTGGATTTACGTTTACGGAACAACAAACACATACTAATATATTTGCGTCTTATTCTATCAAAATTTCAAAGTAACCTAGATTGACTTTTCAAATGAACATCCGTTATATATTATATATTCCACAGATTTAATTAAGTATGTTTTATTATTACACTTACAGTAAATTTTTCCGTCGTTTGTCCAGAAGCTATTAGCGGGAGATCGGCTTTGCAGTTCTTTCCAAACAGTCATGTTCGTCGGCGTATAATATTCTTTGATTATGATTTTACTGTTGTATTTGTTTACTGTTCTTCGTGTAAAACGGACAATTATTGGCTTAACACCACTTACTTTCCTTGCCTTTCAGTCGATGCGCTATATCTATATCGGAGGGCGAAATATTAATATTCAGCTTCTCTTTGCTATTCAGCTTCCCTTTGCACACCTTTATTACGGTTTCATCTGTGCTTTCACCAGATTCCCACCAGATTATTAATACGCGAATATTGTTGGACATGGTTTAATTCTCTTTTCATGTTGTTTACCTTAGATTTCAGTTGGCCTACCTCCTCTATCAACTGCTTGACTTTTTCGTCAAATTCGCGTTGCAATGCAACTTAACACATATTTTATCACTCATTTTAGTGATAAATTCATCAGAGAGTAGTAGTTGTTCTAAAGTTTTCTTAATAGGGGTGTCATCTTCAACGCCAGATGGATTAGTTCTATTTCTTAATTTGTAATCCATTGTGGATAATAATAAATGACTAAAATTTATTAGAGTAAGCGCGCACACGTCTACTCAGAACTACAGTACATACAGAATCAATTTACCTCTTTGCGGAAAATGTGACACTTCTTTGGGCTTAATCGCAGGTTGGCATCTCGTAACCTCTGGAATACTACTTTCAAATTTTTCATGTGATCTTGAAAGGTCTTCCCTACCAAAATCACATCATCTAGATACACCAAGCAAGTATTCAAAGACAGTCCCGTTAGTACAGTGTCCATGAGTCGTTCAAAAGTAGCTGGGGCGATACATAATCCAAATGGCATGACTGTAAACTGCCAAAGTCCCGTGTCTAAACTAAAGACAGTCTTCTCTTTGTCATTGGTGTCTATTCCCACTTGCCAATAGCCGCTCTTCAAGTCGAGAGTGGAGAACAATTTGGCTCCTGCCAAAGTGTCTAGTGTCTATCGCCTATTCTTGGGAATGGATAGCTGTCCTTTTGGTCACACTATTCAAACGACGATAGTCCACGCAAAATCTGGTAGATCCATCCTTTTTCTTCACAAGGACCACTGATGAAGCCCATGGATTATTCGAGGGTTCAATTACTCTTTGGCTTTCCATATCTGTATAATCTGCTTGACTTCCTCACGTTTTGCCAGTGGTAACCTTCTTGGTCCTTGTTGTATTGGACTTGAATTGCCAGTATTTATTTTGTGCATGACAATATTGGTTCTTCCTTTCGTACCACTTTCAGTTTCAAAGACGTCTTCATAATGTTTGATTAGGTCCTTAACTTGGCCTTGTTCTTGCTGGCTTAACCCTTGACAAGCTGAGTCGATTATCTTAGACAATTGCTCAGGAACCTGCACGAATCTATTCTTCGTTACCTCTACACGATGAACGACGGCCGACACTGGCGAACACCACCCCAGAATAGTACTCTTCTTCAATAAAAAGGATAATAGTTCACATTCATTACCTTTATCGGTACCATCTTCCGAGTCTTAACCGGCATTTTGGCAACTACTATTCCTCGGCCTATCTGGTCATCATCAGCCTTTGGTTCCAGCATTGTAACATTTCCTTCCAGATAATCACCTACCATACACGCCGTCAAAAATGTTTCACTTCTTGCATCCAGAACAACATTCACTGCTGTAATTACTTGTACATTCCCACAAGCTTTCCCATGTAGAAGCAATTCTTCATTATTTATTTTTAAAGTGCCTTCTTTCATGTTTAACTGGAAGCCGTAGGTGTTCATGATGTCTAATCCCAAGATTATTTCTTCTTGAACACGATGTCGGATTGATGTTGGTCCTATGATAAAGTTGACATCTACTTCACCTGTCATAGAAGCGGCTTCTCCAGTAGCTGTCTTAACTCTCCATATGCTAGAAAATATTTTTTTATTTTTGGGAATTGCATAGTGTCGCACGATGGTTTTCGTCGATCCAGTATCTAGCAAGCAGGCATAGGTCCTTCCGTCCATAATAGCGTCCACATACAGGCCATTTTTTTGATGTTGCAAGGATGCGATTTGGACAGTCCTCGGGGCTTCCGGATTCTCAGCCGATTCTTTCTTGGTCCTCATACCACATTTGCTTTGAATGTGACCGTGTCTTCTACAATTCCAGCATGGGCGTGCACTTTTATTTGGTTTAATCTGATTTAGGACTCTACTAACCATCTGCTCCATAAACTCCTCATTTTCCCCTTTGTCGACAGTACAAACACGGGCATGGTTCCGAGAGGCTTGTTTTGCAGTCTCAAACTCTAGTGCGTGCGCCAAAGCAGCGATCGAGGTCTTTGGTCGTGTCAGCCTTAATGCTTGCTGCGTATTAATATCCCGGGGACCATCTATGAACGTCTGGACAGCTAGGTGTTCCATGAAATTATCTGGCGCCATCGGATAAGCAAGTCGAACTAGACGAGTAATATCTGCCTCAAATTCCTGAAGATTCTCGCCTTTCGTCTGTGATCGATTCTTCAGTTGGGGTATGGTATACTTGTTCCAAATGCCTATGGCCATATCTCATCTCCAACCGTTTAATAAGCTGGGAATAATCTTTACGTTCCTCAGGAGGCAATGTCTGCAAAATATCACTAACATCACCCCTCAATGCTATGATTAAAGCAGTAGCCTTTTCGATAGAAGACCATGCATTTGCTTCTGTGGCTGCTTCGAATTGCGTCAAGTAAGCCACAGATAGGCATAGGTTCTTCTTTTAGTTCGATGGGCCGCGGTATAACTTCTTCGTTGACCTGCTTGGGATCATGGTAACGGGTAAATTTATCTGAGTCATTATTGCCTCTAAAAGTCTAGAATGTTCTCCAATTTTCTCCTCTACAGCTATGAAAACCCCTTCCTTTAACGCTTCTGAGTTTTCCGTTAGTCGCTGTTCTAGAACTTTCTCCAAAGCTCTTGAATTTTCAGAATCCTTCTTTTCCATTATTTCCAGAGTTTGCTCCATTTGTTCCAGATTTTTCTCGAAAGTTCTAGAATTTTCCTGTAATTTCTTTTCTAAATTTTTCTCGAGGATTCTAGACGTTTCTTTCTTCCATCTGCGCTTGCGAATCTATTAGACGTGTTTCAAAGTTTGCGAATTGTCTATTAAACGTTGCTCCAAACTTTTCACACTGTCCAGATTCTTCTGCGCTCCATTTGTTTCATTTGAATTTGCGCATTCTCTATTAGTCGTTGTTCCATATTTTTCGCACTATCCAGATTCTTCTGTTCCATTTGAGTTTGTGAATCTATTAGACGCTGTTCCAATGTTTGCGAATGGTCTATTAGTCGTTGTTCTAAACTTTTCACTATCCAGATTCTTCTGCTCCATTTGCTGCATTTGAATTAACAGCAAATCTACATCAGCATTCTCGCCTGGAACTTGGAAGAAGTAATTCTCTGGATCTCCTCGCCTTCTCGGATAAACACATCTCGAAGTCGTTGCTGGAGGATTGCCTTTTTGCCGGTTGTATCCTCATCCCTCTCCTCTAATTCTCGTTTTAAATCAGTCACTTTTAATTCAGTGAGTTTCACTTTACTCGTCATCACGATATTTAAAATAAATGTCTTTTCGCACTGTATATTTATTTAAATGAATATTTAATTAACACCTAATTATTCACTTAGTTCGTTATTTATTAATTAACCCGCACTGACACCACTGTAATGTTTTTTGTCTTTCTGCGGGTTCTAAATAAAACTAAAGATAATTTAAACACACACTATATTAAAACTACAACTAACTATAACAATATTTATTTACACAGAATTTATATCAATGTTTATTTATTACAATATCAACTCGACTGGGCGACTACCCGTTGAATGGATTACATCTCTCTCGAGTGTTATTTATATTCACGGGAAAACTTCTAGCATATTCGTGAACCTCCGTCTAGATTTTTTCCGATGCATCGACATATTTCGAGATACAAAATGAGCACGGCATAAAAAAGTAAAACGTATCATAATGATACGTTTTTATTATTATTTTTAGAATTATTTTTCCCAATCATTATTGAAATGATACTATGATTTCAATAATGATTGGGAAAAATAATTCTCATTCCTCATTGTCAAAGATAAGTGTGTTTGTCAAGCTTCACTTGCATTGTGTAAACGCGGGAACTTAGAAAGGCATTATAAATCCTTGCACGAAAATTATGAAAACAATTGTCCGACAATGAGTGAGTTAAGAAGGCGAAAAGTAAAAGTTTCGACAAGTAATTTGAACGAAGAGCAAGTCACATTTACTATACCAGCGAAATGATCGACAGCCGTATCCATCGCGTCTTTTAAAATTACTCATATACTGACAAAACACAAGGACCCCTTCGAAGATGGGACGAAGCATTACATGAAGGAGGTGTTATTTGGAGACTTCAAAAATAATTTTTGTTAACAAATTTCGTCCGACTATCACTAAATTTGTCAAGATCACGACCAAGCATATGGAAAACAAACTTAAAAATGATATTGTGGAATGTACATAATTTTGTTTGTTGTTTGATGAGTACCTTAAATGACAAGTACTGCCCAATTGTGAATTTTTATTCGGAAGGTATTTTCTGAGATGTTGGTTAAAGAAGAATTTTTATGAATGATTCCTCTAAAAGAGAAACCATTCGGTAAAGATATTTACGAGGCATTTTTAAATTTTGTAAAAAAAAGGAGCTCGTGTGCTTTACAACAGATGAAGCGCCAACCATGACTGCAATCAAAATGGGTTTGTTGTATTGTGTCGAGCTTCAACAATTTTTCTCATTTCATTGCATAATTCATCAAGTTATGTTTTGGAATACTAAATACTAAGGATGTTATGAACACCATAATGAAAATCATAGACTCCATCAGTAACAGAAGTTTGCAATGGGAGGCTTTTTAAAGTACAATTGGAATTTAGGGTCTGCTGAAAACACAGATTTACTTCTAGATACAGACGTAAGGTGGTCAAGTCGTGGAAAGTTTTTAAAACGGTTTCGATTCTTACAAGCCGAAAGAATCTCTTTTCGAGAGAAAAGAGGTGATAAAACCGATATACTTAAAAAGGAAATATGGCTCTGTGATTTGGTTTTTTTATTAACAAATTTGACATGTTATTTAACACTTTGTTGTCTACTGGTTTCAGAGTGGCAATACCAGTGGGCGTATGCATACGCCATGTGACGTACTATTTGCTGATAAGGTGCTCATTGGCGCCTACACTTTTGAATTTGCAGTTGTATTCTTTACATGTAGCTTTCATTCGACCGTTGTTTCTTTTTGATTTTAGTTCATTTCCTACAGGTGTTTTTATAATGTTCGGTAAGTTAATTATTGTTTTCCTATCGCCTAATACGTAGCTTCAAATTAAAAAAATCATTGTCGTGGTAAAATTTGATATCCATAATAGATTGTTTACTATAAATATATCATGGTTTCACGGTGAAGCCGGTAGGCAATAACTAGAAAAACGCAATGTACTATTATTAGCTGTGAACTCAAATAATGTTTTTGCAATGTTAGATGAAATTCCAAGTGACTATAGTTCAGAATTAGGCGACATTAACGAAAATGAGGATAATGAAGAGCAAAATACTTTGAATTCTACCGATTTGTATGACATAATAATATGCCAATTCAGTTTGTTGACGATATTTTGAATTCTTCAAATACCGAAAAATGGGACAGTGGAGATGAACAATCACTGGCTATTGTCAGACGTCGTGAGATGGCAAACAAACGAACTGTATGGACAAGTTCAAATAATTATTGTTTTCAGAACACAAAAGAATTCAATGAAGAATATGTGCCCGATAGGTATACCCTCCAACATAGAGTCTCCAAGCGAAATACGAGGTGCATTCAAGTTCTAAGGCCTCCGATTTTTTTTCTAACTAACTACTCACCCGAAAACTATGAAACTGGTGCTACTTCTCGACGTAATCTCCCTGCAGACGTACACATTTTTCACAACGTCGACGCAATGATTCCATGGCCGCGGCGAAGGCTTCTTTAGGAGTCTGTTTCGACCACTGGAAAATCGCTGAAGTAATAGCAGCACGGTTGGTGAATGTGCGGTCACGGACAGTGTCTTTCATTGTTGGAAACAGCCAAAAGTCACTAGGAGCCAGGTCAGGTGAGTAGAGAGCATGAGAAATCACTTCAAAGTTGTTTTCACGAAGAAACTGTTGCGTAACGTTAGCCCGATGTGCGGGTGCGTTGTCTTGGTGAAACAGCACACGCGCAGCCTTTCCCGGACGTTTTTGTTGCAGTGCAGGAAGGAACTTGTTCTTCAAAACATTTTCGTAGGATGCACCTGTCACCGTAGTGCCCTATGGAACACAATGGGTAAGGATTACGCCCTCACTGTCCCAGAACATGGACACCATCATTTTTTCAGCACTGGCGGTTACCCGAAATTTTTTTGGTGGCGGTGAATCTGTGTGCTTCCATTGAGCTGACTGGCGCTTTGTTTCTGGATTGAAAAATGGCATCCATGTCTTATCCATTGTTACAATCGGCGAAAAGAAAGTCCGGCTTGTGCGAGCCCGAGGTTGTGTCGGTTTGTTGTCATACGATATTCTGCCTTCATTAAACTGTCGCACCCACGAACGCACTTTCGACACATCCATAACTCCATCACCACATGTCTCCTTCAACTGTCGATGAATTTCAATTGGTGTCATACCGCGCAAATTCAGAAAACGAATGATTGCACGCTGTTCAAGTAAGGAAAACGTAGCCATTTTAAGTATCTAAAACAGTTCTCATTCTCGACGCTGCCGCTACAATTCCATCTGCCGTACAGTGCTGCCATCTCTGTGACGTATTGACAACGAACGCACGCTCATTTTAAAACAATGCACATGCTTCTATCTCTTTTCAGCCTGGAAAAAAAAATCGGAGGCCTTAGAACTTGAATGCACCTCGTATTTCTTCATTTATTTCCAGAAAGCCTTAGCATTGCTTTCCAGACAAATTTTTACGCCTTACAAAAATACGGTAATTCCTCTGCATTCAAATCTACGTGTTCAAAAGAAATTAGGGTATTTTTAGCAATAAATACCTATAATGATGGGTATCAAGAGACTGCCAAGCTACCGTGACTATTGGTCTTCCCATTCGGTACTTAGGGATAGTTTTATCAGCCAAGTTTTGTCTAGGGATCGTTTTATCTGGTTACTAGGTCACACACACCTAAATGATCACGCCTTTATGCCTATTAGGAATACGCCAAATCATGACTACATAAATTAAGACTCATTATTGATAAGTTATCTGAAACTTTTATAAACTCCTACCTACAAACCGTCAAAACATCAATGTGTAAATGAATCGATGATTCGGTTCAAAGGGCTTAGTATACTGGCAAAATTGAGGATAATTCGAAGAAAGACTTGGGGGCTCGGATAGTAACTAATCTAACCGAAACTTTGGTTGGTAAAGAACACCACGTGTTTTTTGATAATTATTTCAACTCAGTAGCCCTCAAGAAGCAGCTCCAAAGCGAGGATATTTATGCTTGTGGAACTGTAAGGCGTACCAGCAGAGACCTCCCTGGCGATATAAAGGAATACAATATGCTCAATAGAGGTGTATCTGATTGGCGCGTGAGCAAGGGTGGTATTGTATTGTGTACCTGAAGTGGAAAGACCAGACGTTTCCTTAGCAACCACTCAGATCCATCCGAAAATTATTCTGAAAGAATTTCTTGTCCGCTTCTAGTTGCAGAATATAATAAACATTTGGGTTATGTCGACAAAATAGACATGCTCAAATCTATATACGAAATAGATAGGAAATCAGAAAAATGGTGGCACAGGATCTTTTGGTACTTGGTTGATGTAACAGTAGTGAATTCTTATTTCATATTCAAACATAGAACCAAGGATTCATTAGTGCCATCTTTGAAGCTTTTTCGAATTGAAATTGCTCTAAGACTAACTGGAGCCGATAAAAGTATCACTAAAAAAGGAAGAAGAATCTTCTTCGGTGGCTTCTCATAAGGTCAATGTACCTCCTGAAATAAGGTTCGATTCTTGTGCCCACATGCCAGTTCACAGCACTTCAAGACGATGTGCTGTATGCAGCGCACTCTTAGAAACCCATCGTACCAGGTGGATGTGTACCAGGTAAACTTGCTACTATTATTGTGACTGAGCAACTACTTTGTTTTTAGGTGCAACGGTGGGCTTTGCTTTTCTGATAAGAATTGCTTTCTCAAGTTTCACAAACCGTAGTTAGTTAGCTTTTTGTAATTAGCTGTAAGAATAAAACTGAATTTTTACCAAGTTGCATATATATATATATATATATATATATATATATATTGATAAATTGCGCTGAGATAGGACTCTACGTTGGGCTAGCCAATTGATAAGCCCTTTAAGCCCTGGTGAGATAATGAAATGTTAATGAAATAAAAGTGTAAGATAATTATGTATTTGAAAAGATTAGTTGGGCGCCTTAATTTATAAAATCTCACCTCAGACTGCGCTATCTTTATCTCGAATAGCCAACTAGTCGGAAAGCAAGAAACTATTTTTTTTTTTAAAAAAACTTTACTAAATGTGGGTGATCTCAGGTTCGTCGTGAATTTTAGGTTGTTGCTTCCAAAAAAGAGAATAATATTAATGTTGACGCTTAATATAATAACTCCTACAAACAAATATGAACAAATAAAAGATTCATGTAAAATTAAAAATATGATGTTTATTAAATTAAAGGAAACTGTAAAAATATAACGTATTACAAATGAGATATTAACGAAACTGCATATACGCATAAACAACAAGGTGTTACTAATGTGAAAAGAGGTTATGTGTGTTAAACTAATAAATAATATGAATATAAATGTGAATACTCTTATTACAATAATGGTGAGTACCCTTTTATTGCTATCTCTAAGTTATAAATAGATTGTTTAATTAAATATAAAAATCATGACAGGACGTGATAGATTAGGTAAATAATTCGAGAATATAGTTAAATAAAAGTTTAAAGAATTTAATTTTTGGGAAAATAGATAAATATTATCTGAAAACCTGTTATAATAATGATCCGGATGTATGTTTGTAGATCGTATGTGTGAATTGGGAAGATTCTCGGTGATCCGAAAATGTTCGGGTGCAGTACAAAACGATGGCGGTGTAGGTGGCTGCTTACGCCGACGCTATCGAAGATTTTCCTCGGACTTCGTCTTCGGTGCCTAATTATTCCCTGCGCTCGTTTCTGGCTGTAGGATTTCAGGTATCGTTGTAGATGTACGTTAGACTATTTTGTTGATGTTCGGCGATGGATTCTTGAATATTTTTCCTTTGATTTTCTATCGTTTTCGGTGGAACTACGTCTGTGACGCTATGTTGTTTGAAAGTTCGTTATTACCGAAAATTCTTGTAGTAATTCTCTTGTCGATCGAGTTAATTAATATTCAGGATACTTTTAATAACATTTAGATGAATTTATAATTTAGATTTATGTTTTTTAAGAGATTTCTAAGTGTTGGTCTAAAAAGATGCGTCTATTTATTTTTTAAATTCAAGGATCGAATATCTCGACAGCACTTGTCTGAATCTTACCAAACACGCTATCTATTGATATCAAAAGTCTCGATGATTTACCCTTTTAACAATTTTATATAAAAAGAATTTGATTAATTTTGATTATCTAATTGATTTTAAAAATTATATAATAAATTACCAAGTTAGGTTAAGATAGATTTGAATGATACAAATCGCATACTGCGCATGATAAATGTAAGCATAGCGAGATGTCAATTTGTAGGCGTGTCTTACTAGTGTCGATATAATACAAAGATGCATATGGATTTGAATATGTTTTTCGCGCTAATATTTGAAAATTTGAATATGATATAATAAAATTAAATAATGAAAGGAAAATAAATATAGAAATTTAAAGAATGAAATGATCGTTATAAAAATACATATGCACTTCGATACTACTAAGACTTAATAATATTATTTATATAACCATTATATTATAACCCTTTTTCACTTTGTATGTCTTATTCTTCCTATTTTAGATGCAGCTCTATATGGATAACTTGCATCACAACAATGTCCCCGTCGAAAAGATGTCGGAATGTACAAATGAGGATATTCTTTTCGCTGAAATGATATAGGAAATGAAAGATAACAACCTTGTTTTTCTAAACTTATTACGTGTCGTTCGAATAAAACAATTAGAAAGGAAAATAATTTAACACCTTAATATAAAAACTTTATAAATTGTAAAGACGAAGTGTTTGTTTGTGTCATGAACTTCCTAAACATTATATTAGTATACCAAAGTCTTTTCTTCTTTTTTTTTTTTTATTATCAAATATGATTCTATTGTTTCTTTGTAACTTCTCTTTATTTATTCAAGCTGTCCAAATTCAAATTATCTAATCTAAATTAATGTTTCTTGTTTAAGTATATTTATTTGTAATTATATAAAAATAGTTTAGTTATAGTATTCATTTAATTGATGTATTTTGCGAGCTATAACATACCTTTCAATGTAAATAATAATTTTACTGACTGTATTTATTCAATTGTATATTACTGTTCCGTTAAATAATCCTGCAACATCGAAATATGGTATCTACCCTTTATGTACCCGGTTTCTTCTTCCATTAATTCATAGGTATTGTTGCCTAAGATTTTATTAATAATATAAGGTCCTTGATATGGTTTTAGCAGTTTTCCCATTATTTTATTTTTAAGATCAGTTACTCTCAATCTTTTCACTATTACCCTATCATTAAGATTATATGTCTTATATTTCTTATCAACGGTATTCCTCTTTCTTTCCCATTTAATTTTCTTTGTCAATAATTTCTCTCTTACTTCTATAAGTCGTTCGTTGAAGTTGATGGCTTCTGGATCTGTCCAAGGTCTCTGCGGTGGCTGACCAGTAAAAATTGTTATGGGACAATGGTTATGAACTGTACTGGGTGTGTTATTAATGGTGTGTTCTATTTGTTGTAAATATTTGGCCCATTTATTATGATTGTCATGTAGAAGTATTCTTAAATATTTCAGAGTTTCTCGTATATATCGTTCTGTTGGATTGCCCTGTGGATAACGTATTGATGTATAGTAGGTGCGGATGTTATGCGAATGTAGAAAGTCCTTGTATCTGTCATTGTTAAAGTATGTAGCGTGATCGGATAGTATTGCTAATGGTTTTCCAAATTGGGTAAAATAATCTGTTAACGCTTGTAGTACAGTATTGGTGTTGCATTTCTGTGTAGGAATAAGTTTGATAAATTTGGAAAAGATATCACAAATCACAAGAATATTTCTATAACCTTTCGTACTTGGTATTAAGTTTGAAAGAAAATCTATTGATATCAATTCTAACTTGTCGTATGTTACTATATTGTGGCTAATATTTGTATTCGTAAAGTTCTTGTCCTTCGCAAGTTCACATGTTCTGCAGTGTTTAATTACGCTTTTGATGATTCTCTCATCATTGATACAGTAGAATGCCTCTCTAAACAGTAACCAGCACTTTCTACCTCCTATATGCGTGTATGAATAATGTAAATATTCCGTTATTTCCCTGGTGTGTTTCTCATTTGTGACATATACGATGTTCTTACCTATCTGTTTTACTATTAAATTATCCTTAAATGACATGCCTTTGTAAGTTCCCTTTTTCTTTAAATGTAGATGTATTTCAGTGAAATCTGGACCTGATTGTATATATAAAAGCTTATTGTAGGAAAATATTCCCTGTCTTTGAAGTTGTACCAAATTTATGCAAATATTTTGTCGTTTCACATCCCCGTCCTGTCGTGTTAAAGCATCTGCTGTTATCATTTCCTTACCTGGTTTGTATACAATGTTAAATTCGTACTGCTGTATGAGCAACGTCCACCTGTAAATGCGACTATTATTCAGTTTGCAACTCATTATGTTAACCAGAGCTTTATGGTCCGTTTCTAGCGTAAAACTTTTTCCAATAAGGTAATATCTTAACTTAGTAAGCGCAAAAACAATAGCTAACATCTCTTTCTCCGATATTGTATATCTGGTTTCACATGCTTTGAGTGTTCGAGAAATGAAGTATATAGGTGTTTCGATGTTATCTTTGATTTGAACAAGCTCCGCTGCGATGGTTTGATATGATGCATCAGTTCTAACTACAAACGGCAATGTAAAATCAGGGTGGTGAAGTTTTAAGTTTTCAACAAAGCTTTCTTTCAACAGATTAAAACAACTTTCATGTTCTGCGGTCCACGACCATTTCTTGCCTTTCTTCAATAGATCCAATAATGGTATGGTTCTTTCACTATAATGGGATATGAATTTACGATAGTAATTAAGAACCCCTAAGAATCCTCGTAATGTTTTTAGATTTTTAGGTCTTGTGTAATTCTTAATTTCATCCAGGCGTGTTGGATCAAGTAAAATGTTATCTCTATTTATCACGTAGCCAAGGTAATTTATTTCGTGACGGAAAAATTGACATTTTAAAAGGTTTAATTTCATACCTTCTGTTGTTAAAGTATTTAGAATAATTTTCAGGTGCTGTAAATGCTGTTCTACACTCTCGGAAAATATTATTATATCATCAAGATAATGTAATGCGAATTCGTCGTATTTATCCAATATTTTATGTAAAAATCTAATAAGGGCGGCGGGCGATGTTTTTAGGCCAAATGGGCACACTCTGAATTGATAAACAATACCATTCACTAGAAAACCACAGTACCTTCTTGATTCTGGTTCTAAGTTGATAAGCCAAAATGCGTTCTTAAGATCTAACTTGCTGTATATGGGCTTATTACCACATTTTGTTAATAATACATCGATATTTTGCGGCATTTCGAATTCGGGTTTAATTCTTAGGTTCAATGCTCTTGCATCTAAACATATACGTAGAGATAAGTCTTTCTTTTGGACTATTACTATCGGATTTATAAAGTAGGTATTTGACTTTTCTATTATGCCAGTCTGTTCTAATCGTTCCAGTTCCTGACTTACTTTCTGCTGATAATGATACGGAATGGGGTAATTTTTACTAATTAGTGGGTCTTCGTTATCTATTTTAATCGGATGCTGGTATCCTTTTGCAAACACTACATCATTGTTAATAAGAGTAATATTATTGTATAAAATTGCTATTAAGTCGGGTATGACAGTTGTATCTGGTATCTTAGAGTTCTCTATAAAATTCTTTATATCATCATAATTATTTATTGTTTTCGCTACTTGATTATCCATTCTAACTTCCGCAACATCTCCTCGCTCGTGACTATCCTTCGTTCCTTGCCTAACTACCATTCTCTCCATTCCAATATTTGTATTATTAAATTCTATTATTTTTCCATCTGTTTCATTATTCCCCTCGTAATCTCTTCTATTGCACGGTTCATTATTTAATATAATATTATTTATTTCACTCGTAAGCACTTCCTTCTTATATAGGTTATAACCTTTTAACTCTTCTTCTGATAATTGTTTTTCAAATATAACTTTATTCTCATCTATATTTAGTATACCATTTTCGAAATCTAAGATCATTTTGAGTTTTTTAATACTGTCAATACCTATAATACAGTCGTATTGTAGTTTATCTATTATATAGCAATGTATGATGTATTTTGATTTGTCGACTAATATTTCTGTTGATAATTGTTTTGTTACCGTCCCCATGCGTTTTCCGTTCGCTGCAATGATATCTGTCCCTTTCGTTTTTACAATGTTCTTCTCGTATCCCCGTATATTCGTAGCTTTCTCTGCCTTTAATAAAGTTATTTCCGCTCCTGTATCGATTAAGCAATATAAAAAGATATTTTCGAATTTTAATTTTACAATAGGTAATGTATATATTTGGGTAGTTTGATTGCCTGCATCTTCTACATTGATGAATTCTTCCGGATGTTGATAGAAAGTAATATTTTCAAATTTAAAAGGTATGTTACAGTCGTCATGGGTTTTTAATTTTGTGCTGATGATGGGCCTTGTGTTGGATTGGTGTAGAGGTCCTCGGATAAAATTGGCGTTTTTTTTAATACCTCCTCCATATTTGTTCGTATCGGCGATACAGATCGATGACGTCTGTTAATATTATTTACGAGACCACGTCCACGATTTCGGATATGATTAAATCCTCTTCCTTGTTGATTAGTATTATGGTTTGTATTGTTATTGTTTGTTTGTCGATCCGTAGTGCGATTGTAATTATTGAAATAATTATTGCTGTTGTATCTGGATGGCTGGTAGTTGTAATTAGGTCTATTTGATGGATTGTTTGAATTATTAGTATCACGATCATTGTACATATTATTGTTAGAATTGTTATTATTATTATATGATCTTGTAAAATTTTGATTTCTATTATTGTTGTTGAAATTATTATAACGTTGCGGTGGTGAGTTATTTGGGTTATTGTTCGGATTATTTGAATTTAGTGACGGATGATTGCGAGAGTTGGGATTGCGATATATGTGTTGTGGCTGATGGTTATTCTCCGAATAATCATCTAGACGTCTCATTATGTCTATGAGAGAGTCCATATCCGTAACTCTTTGACATATGATAGCCTGTGTATCGGTGTAGATGAAATGATTTAGGAGCTGCCTGGCAATCATTGATTCTTCCATGTCATTCAGGTGTTTACACTGGTTATAGATACGGGAAGCGTATGTCTCGCGTGATACTTGTCCCAATCGATATTTACCTGTCAACAACCGTATTTTAGCTCTGTTTTGTTGCGTTTCGTCCCAATAATTCTTCTTAAAGAGTGTAACAAATTGGTCAAGAGAATTGCAATGGTCCTCAATTCTTTGAAACCACTCCTGTGCACTGTAACGTAAAGTTACTCGTATGACCTCCATCCTCTGCTTCTCCTCAGGTATATCCTCTAAGTAGCGTAAAAGACAACTAAGATACGTCATAGGATGTACACGTGTGATATCCCCGTCGAAATGATGTAAATTTTCTATCTTTATAGAGCTATTATTAGTGTTAATATAATTAGTTGATGTAAAATAGCCTTTTATTTTATTTTCCAATCGTTTAATGTTAGTCTGTGTAGTCGTATAATTTTCATTATTAGTTATAGTTATAGTATCTAAATTTTGTCTGACAATATTGATTTCCTGTTTATTATGATCTTTGTATTGGTTTAACGTTGATTTTAATTGTTCTGTGTTATCATTATTTATTTTGTTATAATTGGTCAATTTTGTATTAAACAGATTATTATTTTCAGAAATCATTTTGTCTACGTTTTGTTGTATGTCTTGTGTTGTAGTTTTAAGTCTCTGTTCAGTAGTTGCGGTCTCTAATTGCTTAGCCCAATGTAAATTCTGTAGATTAACGGTTTCATCAAGTTTAATTAAGTACTTAAGTTCGTTTTCTTCCATCTTTTTCTGAGCTGTAGAAATTTCTGCTATCTTACCCTCTAAATCTACTTTGAAAGCACTTAATTTGTTATCGATGTTTGCATTATTTATTTCAAATTTTTGATTAATATTGTTCATGTTTATCTCTAATTTAGTTGTTAGATCACTATTCATGTTGCTTATGTCTGTTTTCATATTAGTTAGTTCTTGTTTTAAGTATTTGTTATCTTGTTTTGACTCCTTATTATTTGTATCTAATTTGTTGTTCATATTTATATTGTCTTGTTTTAAATCGGTCATTTGTGTCATTAATATCTGTAACATATTCATCACCTGGCCATTGTCTGGTGGACTTACCCCTTCAGTTGTAGACGCTTGTGCCACGGGAATGTATCCCTGTTCAACCCTGTCTTCTTCAGTACTGTCCTTTACTGCTTTGGATCTATGTCGAGTATCCATTTTGATATTTATTAAATTTATGAAGTTTACTGAATTTATATAAATATGTATCCTTTATTTTAAAAGTATGATAATAATAAATAGTTAAAAAATACAGAGTTATGTTTAAAATATGAATAATAATACTCGAGACACCGTAATTTTATTAGTGAATCAAAGGTTAAATAAAATAACGTATGCACAAGGTGATATTTTCCCTTTCACTAACCTTTAATATGTCCTAGAATCCTCCAAAGTCTGCTATGTAGTGAAATAAAGGTAACAATCTGCTGTGTAATAGGAAAAACATGTACACACAACGACAATAATAATCTACACCTTTTTGTCTATATAATATATGAAACAATTTGAAAAGTATCAATTATTTGCAATATTTAACTTTGTAGATGAGTTATCAACAAGAAGCAACAGGCCACACGTTGTCGGCGACAATTGATAAATTGCGCTGAGATAGGACTCTACGTTGGGCTAGCCAATTGATAAGCCCTTTAAGCCCTGGTGAGATAATGAAATGTTAATGAAATAAAAGTGTAAGATAATTATGTATTTGAAAAGATTAGTTGGGCGCCTTAATTTATAAAATCTCACCTCAGACTGCGCTATCTTTATCTCGAATAGCCAACTAGTCGGAAAGCAAGAAACTATTTTTTTTTTTTAAAAAAACTTTACTAAATGTGGGTGATCTCAGGTTCGTCGTGAATTTTAGGTTGTTGCTTCCAAAAAAGAGAATAATATTAATGTTGACGCTTAATATAATAACTCCTACAAACAAATATGAACAAATAAAAGATTCATGTAAAATTAAAAATATGATGTTTATTAAATTAAAGGAAACTGTAAAAATATAACGTATTACAAATGAGATATTAACGAAACTGCATATACGCATAAACAACAAGGTGTTACTAATGTGAAAAGAGGTTATGTGTGTTAAACTAATAAATAATATGAATATAAATGTGAATACTCTTATTACAATAATGGTGAGTACCCTTTTATTGCTATCTCTAAGTTATAAATAGATTGTTTAATTAAATATAAAAATCATGACAGGACGTGATAGATTAGGTAAATAATTCGAGAATATAGTTAAATAAAAGTTTAAAGAATTTAATTTTTGGGAAAATAGATAAATATTATCTGAAAACCTGTTATAATAATGATCCGGATGTATGTTTGTAGATCGTATGTGTGAATTGGGAAGATTCTCGGTGATCCGAAAATGTTCGGGTGCAGTACAAAACGATGGCGGTGTAGGTGGCTGCTTACGCCGACGCTATCGAAGATTTTCCTCGGACTTCGTCTTCGGTGCCTAATTATTCCCTGCGCTCGTTTCTGGCTGTAGGATTTCAGGTATCGTTGTAGATGTACGTTAGACTATTTTGTTGATGTTCGGCGATGGATTCTTGAATATTTTTCCTTTGATTTTCTATCGTTTTCGGTGGAACTACGTCTGTGACGCTATGTTGTTTGAAAGTTCGTTATTACCGAAAATTCTTGTAGTAATTCTCTTGTCGATCGAGTTAATTAATATTCAGGATACTTTTAATAACATTTAGATGAATTTATAATTTAGATTTATGTTTTTTAAGAGATTTCTAAGTGTTGGTCTAAAAAGATGCGTCTATTTATTTTTTAAATTCAAGGATCGAATATCTCGACAGCACTTGTCTGAATCTTACCAAACACGCTATCTATTGATATCAAAAGTCTCGATGATTTACCCTTTTAACAATTTTATATAAAAAGAATTTGATTAATTTTGATTATCTAATTGATTTTAAAAATTATATAATAAATTACCAAGTTAGGTTAAGATAGATTTGAATGATACAAATCGCATACTGCGCATGATAAATGTAAGCATAGCGAGATGTCAATTTGTAGGCGTGTCTTACTAGTGTCGATATAATACAAAGATGCATATGGATTTGAATATGTTTTTCGCGCTAATATTTGAAAATTTGAATATGATATAATAAAATTAAATAATGAAAGGAAAATAAATATAGAAATTTAAAGAATGAAATGATCGTTATAAAAATACATATGCACTTCGATACTACTAAGACTTAATAATATTATTTATATAACCATTATATTATAACCCTTTTTCACTTTGTATGTCTTATTCTTCCTATTTTAGATGCAGCTCTATATGGATAACTTGCATCACAACAATATATATATATATACCAATAGGATCAGCTCGGAACGGGCCATATCCATCAATAAGTGGCAACAGCGAATCCCCTCTACGCGCAGTAGCTTAAATTGCCGCACATTGCAGTTATAAATTTAGTAAGACTTAAACCGCGCAAGGATATAGCCGTTTGCATATTCGTTCTGTATACGTAATTTGCCAATTTGTTTCAGACATAATAAGGTCCAAATAATTTTTATTATTGTATTAGCTGCTACGGAAAAGTAATTTTAAGTAATAAAAAAACAATAACGTTTTCTAAAAGATAAAAGTAAAAACAACAATAATTCTGCAAAATAAATTTAAATTTACTGTACTTCTACTAACACCGATTTCGTCTGCAATTTGCCGTGTACACTTAAGGTCCCCATTTCAACTAACGAACAAACCCTCACGTCTCTCTCCTCCCGATCGGCAGGTATTAGAGGGATATGAGGCTGTTCGTCAATTTGTTGGCATTTGCGGCAATTTCCGACGACACAGCCATATTTCCTAAACGTCGAATGCGAAGGAATAGGCCGATATACACTGACATGATAACTACCTTTACGTTTGCACAGCTAAATACCCATTATGTATTACTTATGTATGCGCACGCGGAGTGGCATCGTACACACGTTTCCACATCGCATTACGTTCCATACATATATTGTTGCGTATGGCCCGTAGCGGGCTGAACCTATCGGTATATATATACGTATAACTTTGTTTGGTCTCACACTTAAGGCATTTTTTAAATTAAAAAAAAACATAATTGGTATCCTTTCTAAAAAAAGAAAAAAGTCCGGGCACAGAGGGTTAAATAGCATTAACTTGGAGTTACAAGAAAAAGATAAAACCATTACCAATATTAGCGCATTAAATGCCTTTAAAAGTAAATTACAGCTACTAATGAATGAACTAGATAGAAAAGACTTGAAAAATTTTCTAGTTTTGAAAGCAAGCGCAAGATTAACTCATCACAATATGTATCTCGTATATGTTCTTTTTCTATGTATTTTCTTTATATCAACAACACGACGTTTGTGCATTCATGATTAATTTGAGGGAAACTAAAGTTTTCACATTGTTGGTATGAGGGAAGCCGATTTTTCAATCAGACAAATGGTAATATGGTATATAAGATGTTCTATTAAAGAACAAGGATCAATCATAGCTAGAGAGCCAGTTAGATCTCTCCTTTGACTACTGCACAATTCATTGTTATATATATATTAATTGTTATGTTTGTCATGTATTAAATTATTATACTACGTTAAACCAACCTTATCTGAGTATTATTTCGATGCTTATACGCATCTGCGTATCAACGCAACAATGTAGCCTCCGCAGGACCCGGCTACATTACATGGCGATCCTGCCAACCACTTAAGGCCGAAGAAAACTAAGTGGAAAGTCCGAAACGAACCGCCGAACGATTCACCGGAAATATGGGAAAAACATAAACCAAAAATGGGTAATTATGCGTCGAAAGAAGAACTTATTATAGCGGGTAACGACGCCAACGTGAAGAACGGCGTAGACACGGTCGACATCCTCGGCATAGTGGCATTCGTGGGAGTCGTCTGCATCATAACCTCCTGCTGCTGCTACGGTGTGTACAAACACATAAACCGGAGGATGACGAAGGCACTCTCCGCCCAGGTCCAGATGGAGTTTAACCGAAGCCAAGAAAAGGTCTAGGTCACCCCCATGTCCGCTCCGGATCAATTCCTTCAACTACAGGACGAAGTCAAAGTATTTTTTAGTAATTTAAAAAAGGGCAATGCTAGTATTAAGAGTGATAAGAACATTATTAAGCGCAAGCTAGCGCAAACAGACAATTTTAGATATGGATTAAACGACTTAAAAGACAATTTTAACAAAACAGCACATAGTTCAAGTATAATAGAATCAACCAAAAGTTGTATCAAGAGTGTGATAGTTACATTAAATGAAGCTGTAGAAATTTTAAAGTCTAGATTAAGTAGTTTAAATGTAAAATCTTGTAATATGGCTGAAAAGTTCGATTTACGCACTGCCTCGAGCTTATTACCTGTAATGAATGGTAAAGAGGAAATCACATTGCAACTAATAGATTCAATTGAATTATACGATTCATTACTAGATGACGCGGGAAAAGAGAATTTAACGAATTATATTCTCAAAACTCGGTTATCGGCAAAAGCGAAATTAAGGCTAAGTAAATCTTATACTAGTAATGCCGCCCTAATCGCGGATCTAAAAAGTCACTTTGTTACATAGAAGTCGGTTACGGCATTGACAACGCAACTACACAACGTAAAGCAAGGCGCGAAGTCAATAAGAGAATACGGAGAAACAGTGGAAGAACTTCTATCCCATTTAACTATCGCACAGGCAGGCGACGACGAAGTATTAGTCGACAAGTTTCGCATCATCAATGAGAAAATTGCGGTCAATATGTTCGCGAACGGACTTCGCGACACAAACATAAGAACGTTAATAAAGGCTCGTAACCCAAATACGCTGTCCGAAGCTATTCAAGAAGCTACGGACGAGCAAATAATTAATCCTAACAATAACAGTAACTCTGTCTTGTATTTTACAAAGAAAGTACCACATACAAATTCGTATGTTAGGGAAAACCGGTACAAGAAATACAGGCACCAGAGTCACGATAATAGACAAAGGAACTTTCGGTTCAGTAATGACAGTCACAATAAGAAAAGATTCCCAAGACGCGATAATCGCGACAATCACAGTAAAATATTCTCAGCATCGGCAAATGCTGCTACCCTTGAAAACGAGCGGAAACGCGAGTTTCAGTTTTTTCAAAAAGCAGTCAACTAAAAACGGATTCTGCCGCGTACGGTTTTAACCTCGACGGCCTAAATTATATTAAAGTACGTTTTAATAATAAAGAGCATCTATTTCTAGTTGACAGCGGCGCTTCAATAAGCGTAATATTTGTAAACAACAAACGTCCAAACATAAATATTAACAAAGCCGACAAATTAAACATAGTAGGAATGAACGGTCAAGCAAAAACAATCGGGTCAACAGTTGTTACGTTAGAATTTGGCGAAGCCAAGGTCGAGCATAAGTTCGCAATATTGAACAAGGTAAACAATACACTCATCGGTATTATCGGTTCAGCATTCTAAACAAATACAACGCGATATTGAATTATGAAGAAAGCAATCTTGCATTTTTTATAGAAGGTCGGCGAATAACCTTACCTTTTTATTCAAACGAAAACGCGGTCACAAGCATCCCGGCTCGATGCGAAGTAATCAGATATTTTAAAATAAATGCATGTAGCGACTGTGTAATATTACAAGAAGAGGTAGCACCAGGATTATTTGTTGCCGGATCTGTTGTTTCTCCGTACGCGTATTAAATACAAGGAATAGCGACGCGACATTGAAAAACTTTTCCCCGACGTTCACAGACCTCGATAATTACAACGTTTGCATTTTTTACAATAACGGCCCAAGTCTGTCGAGCGCGTCAACAAAGTTCTACAAACTGTAAATACGTCACATTTAAACAAGGAGGAAAATATCGCAATGCAAAAGATACTCGCTAAATATTGCGACATTTTTTACCTTGAATCAGACAAACTAACGCACACAAATATATACAGGGGAGACATACAAGTTAACGAACAAATAAATCCAATATATTCTAAGCCCTATCGGTTGCCACACGCCCAAAAACATGAGATCGACAGACAAGTAGACACACTTTTGTCCGACGGTATTATAGAAAAAGCAAAATCACCATGGTCATCACCTTTGTTATTAGTACCCAAAAAGAAGGATAAAGACGAAAACCAGAAATGGAGAATAGTGATCGACTACCGCCTATTAAACAAGCAGATAGTCGATGACAAATTCCCACTGCCTTCGATCAACGAGATCTTAGACTCACTTTCAGGTGCAGTCTATTTCTCTCACTTGGATCTAGCACAAGGATATCATCAGATCGAGTTAGATCCCAAAAGCCGTCCTTATACAGCATTCACAACCGGCAAGGATCAATACCAAATGTGCCGACTTCCAATGGGACTAAAGACAAGTAGTAGTGCTTTTTCTCGAGCCATAACAATAGCAATGTCAGGACTAAATTACGAACAATGTTTCATTTACCTAGACCACCTCATAGTTTTCGGCAATAATCTTAGCCAACATAATCTGAATTTAGTTAGAGTATTAGAACGACTAAGAAGCGTTAATCTTAAACTTAACCCAAGCAAATGCGACTTTTTAAGGAAAGAGATATTATATCTGGGTTACGTCATTTCTGCCGACGGCGTCTCACCAGACCCGTCCAACGTAAAAGCCTTATTGGAATATACAGTTCCCAAAAACGCGAAGGACATCAAACGATTCGTCGCTTTCGCTAATTACTATAGGCGTTTCATTCCAAATTTTGCCAACATCGCGACACCTTTGAACAACCTTTCAAAGAAAAACATACCTTTTTCTTGGTCCGATGTGGAACAAAAGGCATTCGAGAAGCTTAAGCTAGCCCTTCAGACACCACCTATTTTACAATATCCAAATTTCGATGCAGACAACATGTTTGTTTTGAAAACAGATGCATCAAGCTATTCAATTGGAGCAGTACTGTCCAACAGCAACGACAGGCCAATCGCTTATGCCAGTCGGTCCTTAAACAAAGCAGAAAGGAATTACTGTACAATTGAGAAAGAATTACTAGCTGTAGTTTGGGCAGTCAAGCATTTCAGGCCTTACTTACATGGTCAAAAATTCAAGATCTTTACAGACCACAGGCCATTAATATATTTATTTGGAATGACTAACCCCTCTAATCGTCTTACGAAAATCAGATTAATATTAGAAGAATATGATTTCATCATCAACTACATTAAGGGTTCTGAAAACGTAGTTGCAGACGCCTTATCACGAATAGAAATAGATTCCAACGACTTGAAGAAGGTTAGTAGTGGAGCTACCGACAGCATCTTTGTTACGACTAGACGTCAGTCAAGACAGACAGATGCCGATGGCACCAGTACAAAACCACCAGTCACAGATTCCACCGGCTCTAGGGCCGATCACCCCGGGGTTGTGGAACTGTTGAAAAGACCAGCGGGATCTATTGAACTTCAGGTGGTAGAAAAGGCAAGCTTCAATTCACTCCAACGTCGTAACGAAACAAGCATGCGTTTCAAGGGAATGTTCCTATACGACGAAGATGCTCTCACAATTTTTATGAAGGATACTGTAGGTACAACGAGTCCTCAGCAGCACATGCGCTTGTTGACTACACTTCAAGAGTTCTGCGCAGAACACGACATACAAGAAATATGTATAGTCAAAGATAATTCCAGGAACAGCGACTTCCTGAGAAAAATTATTCCATGGAGCAAGAGAGAGTTTAAAGGTAAATGTAATTCTTCTTCTTCAGGTGCCATCTCCTCTCAGAAGGTTGGCTATCATCACGGCTATTCTCATTTTTGATGCTGCGGCTCTGAATAGTTCAATGGAGCTGCATTTATACCACTGTCTCAAATTATTTAACCAGGAAATCCGTCTTCTTCCTATATTTCTTCTTCCCTGTATCTTATCCTGAATAATTATCTGTAGCAGAGCATATCTTTCCCATCTCAACACGTGGCCCAGATATTGTAGTTTTCTTATCTTTATTGTGTTCAATATTTCCTTCTCTTTCCCAATTCTTTTAAGTACTTCGCTATTCGAAACCCTATCTATCCATCTTATCTTCAGGATCCTCCTATATGCCCACATTTCAAATGCCTCTAGACGCTTGTTAGTGTCTTGCTTTAGCGTCCAGGCTTCCATCCCGTACAGCAGCACCGGGAACACGTAACATTTCAATACCCTGATCTTGAGACGCAGACTAAGGTCATTGCCACACAATACTTTCCTCATCTTGTTGAATATATTCCTGGCTTGGCCGATTCTCGTTCGAATTTCTTCTGAATATTCATTTGTGTCGGTAACAGTTGTTCCCAAATATTTGTATTTCTTTACTCTCTCTATTGGCTGTTCTCCAATCCATAAGCCTTCTTGATGTCGGTTAGACTTTGTAATAATCATGAATTTAGTTTTTCTAACATTTAGTGTGAGGCCACTTTCTTCGCCATTTATTACAACCTGGTCCATTAATCTTTGTAAGTCTTCCAGTGATTCTGCGATAATAATGGTGTCATCCGCATATCTAATGTTATTAATAATTCTTCCGTTAACTTTTATTCCTATTGTTGTTTCTGCTAACGCTTTCTGAATGACGTTCTCAGAGTATAAATTGAACAACAACGGGGACAACACACAGCCTTGTCTCACACCGCGCTTTATCCTTATATCTTCCGATACCTCTTCACCCAGCCTGACATTCGCTGTCTGGTTATAATACAAATAAGCTATTATCCGAATATCCTTGTTGTCTATGTCTTTAGCTTTGAGAAGCCGAATCAAGTCGTCATGGCGAACCCTGTCAAATGCCTTGTTGTAGTCCAAAAAGCAGATGTACAAAGGTTGATTAACGTCCATGCATCTCTGAGCCAGCACGTTAAAGCCAAATAGTGCTTCTCTTGTTCCCATTGCATTCCTGAATCCGAATTGAGAGTCACTAAGATCTTGTTCTAATTTTCTGAATATTCTCTGGTGTATGATCTTCAGGAATATCTTGAGGGTGTAGCTCATCACGCTGATTGTCCGATGGTCATTGCATTCCTTTGCGTTAGGTGATTTTGGCAGGGCAATAAATGTTGATCTCAACCATTCTGTGGGAATGATGCCTGTGTTATAGATTGTGTTGTATAGATCCACCATTACTCCTATTCGCCCCTCTGTTATGAGTTTAATCAATTCTGTTGGTATTTCATCAGGACCTGGAGCCTTATTATTTTTTGCTAATTCGACTGCATGTTGTACTTCTTCTCTTGTTATGCTTGGACCTGTACGACCACCGCCTTCATCCTCCATAGCTTCACGTCGGTGATCCTCGAACAGCTCCTGCACATATTCTTTCCACCTCTCAAGCTTTCGCTTTGTTTCAGCAATTATTTGTCCGTTTTTGTCTAAGAGAATATTACATTTATTTGTGCGCTTTATACCAGTTAATTCTTTAATCTTTTTATGTAAATTAAAATCGTCATTTTTCCTTTGTAACTCTTTTATTTCAGCGCATTTATCTCCGTACCATTTCTCTTTGGCTTCTCTTATTTTCTTTCTTATCTCTTTATTTGTATTATTGTATTCCTCAATGTCTCTATTTTTTTGCAGTCGTCTTCTTGCCATTAACTTTAGTATCTCATTGGTCATCCAGGATCTATTGCTATGCACTACTTTCTTTTGTAGTATTTCCCGACTGGGTGTCATTATCGCTTCTTTAATGGATTTCCACTTTTCGTTCGGATCTTCATCTTTATTTAACCTTATTCTGCCCAACTCCTCAAATAAAATATTTCTTTTGTGTAATAACGTTAAATAATTTTACCGAACGTTTTAATAGATACTAGTGTCGAATAAATATCGAAAATATTTAGAAGATAAGTAAAATGTAAATTATATCTGCAGATAATAAATAAGGAATCATAAGTAGGTAGAAATTTCTGGAGAAAGAAAAAAGCAAACAAATCCTTTTGTTTTTTCTTTTCTCGCTGGGTGGCAGGTGTGATAACCTAATTAACTAATGTTTGTAGTACTCGATCAGTCAAGGCGTGGCCCTGGTCTTATTTGCATTGTATTAGAAAACACGACCTCGGTCCACCTGCTTAATTAAACACAAGCATTATTAATCGGAGGTTACACGCTTGCACATCTGTTTACAGATAAGTAAGGACGTAGTCAAACGAGGGCACTCTAATATGGTATATAAGATGTTCTATTAAAGAACAAGGATCAATCATAGCTATAGAGCCAGTTAGATCTCTCCTTTGACTACTGCACAATTCATTGTTATATATATATTAATTGTTATGTTTGTTATGTGTTAAATTATTATACTACGTTAAACCAACCTTATCTGAGTATTATTTCGATGCTTATACGCATCTGCGTATCAACGCAACAATGTAGCCTCCGCAGGACCCGGCTCCATTACACTATTGTTATTGTTATTAAGTGTTTTTTTTTTGTTATTAATGCAGTGTGTTTTTAATTACCGTTAGTTTTATTTAAACGAACCTGGAAGACTAGGTATTTACCCCAACCATCAAATAACCTACTTGACCTACTGAATTTAAGAAACCTGGGATTCCTTAGGATACCATAAATCATTTAATTTCAAGCATGCCTCGAAGAGTTATCAAATGCATAAGAAACCACTCATTATTAGATAAGGATTGTTATTTTTTAATATTTTAGTTTGAAAATGTAATAATTTCTTAAGTTCGATTAAATTGATCACCTCCTATGTGATGTTCGGATTTTTTTGAAAGTCAGTATATGTTAAATTTTTATCGGTACAACTGACAAAAATTTAATCCTGATTATTTTTACTAACTCAGGTTAACTAACTTGACGGATGTCGGTTTAGCCACTGCAACCGGGCATTAGAATATTCTAAAATTCACAAAATTATCAACGCTTGTCTAGTTTATTATTCTTAAAATATCTAGCTAATTTCTAGATGGCGCTTTGTTCAAGCCAAATATCTACTGGCTCTGGCCAAATATGAAATAACGGGTGTTCAGAAACATTCGAAGTCAAGTGGGCTCTGAACAAAAAATCGTATATCTTTACTTAAGTATAGCAAACGCCAATTAAGTTGGCGCGAGGAGGGGTAAGTTCGCGCAGGATTAAAAGTAGTGGGGAGACTTGTATTTGGTTTTACATAAAATGCAGTGACGCGCCGTCCATATGGGTCATCGCACTGCGCCTTCTGTTCAAGCAGTATCCCAGCTGAGAAAACTTACGACGAAATATCGTCAAGCGAAACCGGAAGAAATGGCCGGGCGAATCGTTACATTAACGAAATTAATTCTGAATCCCAAAACCGCTATCAACTGGTCACAAGATTTAATAGAAGACACACGCGAAATAATTGACCGAACATTCAACGAACGAGATATCCAACAAATTTTACGGACATCGCCGAGCATATTTATGGTAGATCCAAACCAACCAAAAATACAAGTTAGAATATCAGAAAATAATACCGAACCGCTCAAAGAAGAAAAAAAACACCATCGAACACAGAACAAGATGCAAACTGAAATCAAAACTGCAGATGACTTTATATACCCGAAATTTACGAAGAAGCCGAAAATAGACGAAACAACATTACCAATCGAAACTAAAAATTTATATGACGCCCTCGAAAACAAAACCGAAGAAAAAATGGAAGAAGAAACTTCCGAATTCACTCCACAGCCTTCAACATCAGCTAGCTCGCCCAGGGTAAGTGACAAAACCAACATCACACATAACACAAACACTGAAACACGAAAGCCACACAAAATTGCACCAATAATAGTCACGGAAAAAGACAAATAGACACACATACGACACATACTTAAGACAAACAACATTAACACTGAAGAAAACAAACTTGTGAAACCTGGTATTCATATCGAACCAAAAACTGACAATGACTACCGTACACTTAAACAAATACTCGACAAAGAAAACATACAATACTATACATTTCAACTTAGAAGCGAAAAGACACTAAAGGTAACTACCTTTATGCGTGGCATTCCTACCTTTATTACAGACACTGACATCACCGACGACTTGACTGACCAAGGTTACCCGACATTGAAAATTAAAAGAATGAACGGTAAACACGGCATACCTGCACCACTGGCACTAATCGAACTAACAAGACAGTACAAGTCAATTTACAACTTACGCAACTGCTGCGGACTTGCAATTAAAATAGAACCTTTACATAAACGGACAGACATAATACAGTGTCACAAATGCCAGACTTTCGGACATCACCAAAAAAACTGCAATGTAAATTACAAATGCATGAAATGCGGCGACGAACACTCGACACACTTATGTACCAAGACTAAAACAACCCCACCAAAGTGTGCAAACTGCGGTGGTCCTCACCTATCCACATTCATCAACTGTCCAAACAATCCAAACAACCCAGCAAACAAAACCACACCCAAACCTAAATACATACCAGCACCACCCCCAACAACTAATCCCTGGACTCAAAGACAAAACAAAACAACACTTAACACAGCTGACGAATAGCACTTGCCTTAGGCAATATGCTAATAACATTACACTCGACAAACGAACAGATACAATACTTCGTAACAGAAACAGACAATAATAACACTTTACAATAAAAAACATTAAACACACACACAACTGAAACGCAAAAAAAAATGTGATGATGACCAACAAACGAACACACATGACTTAAACGCAAAAAAGCGACTGACACACAGACTTTACACACACAATACACACAGGACCGCACAAAAAAAAACACAACAACGCACGTTTAAATCAGACTCAAACACGCCACAACCCTGGGAGATACAAAACAACGGAGTGGAAATGGAGGCAACTTCGACCACAAAACAAAATTCAACGACTCATACACACGTCCATATGGGCAAGGTCGTGCAGCGCACAACGGCGCCAAGGCCTTAAAGGCGCCTACGGCCACTTGTGATAAGTTAAATTTTAAAAATATTAAAAACATTTTTTGAAAGTTTACATCAAATCAACAAATTTACATAAAACAATTATTACAATTATTTTAGCATTGACAGCAATAATTTAATGTTACTTGAAAGAGTGTACTTGATATTTGCATCTACACTGTTTTTTAACTTAATTAATATTATTTAATAATTAAAAAAGGTGAAAGGGGTATCTTAAGCATTTTAATAGAAGCTAATAATCATACTGTAATAATTTTATTAAATGAATACAGACTTTTTTCGGCTTCATTCAAGAACCATTGCATATATAACAAGTGCGCCGTGTATTAGTAGGTATTATGTATATGGTCGATATCGAGCTTACAGAATCTGGCTGCAGGTTTAAACTTGCAAAATTTTGGGTGTATTTAAACGCTTTCGCAGTCAGTGCAGGTTTATTAACTTATCGTTGTCGTAGGCGCGTGAGCCGTATGAGCGTACCAAATATATGTATGTAGTAAGTCCTGATTTGATAATATGTATAGTGATTGTGAAAAATAATTAAAAAATAAGGTAAGTGATTAAGTGAATTCAGCTTTATATAGTAATAATAATTATAATAATGCTTTATTCAACTTTAAAAACTTACATAGTTTTAACTATACATTCAGTTTACCTAATTTCTATAAATATTTAACTTAACGAAATTTGGCATTACAGTAATTACAAAATTTAAAATTTCGAATTTTTTTGAACAATTTTTTATATAAAACAAATAAAACTTTGTGTTTCTTAATTCTTAGTGATTTTATTTAGATGGCCAGAGAAGAAAAAAAGGAATTATCTGGTTATCAAAACTTGCTTAACAAGCGAAAACGGGAGGAAGACTTGGAGAAGAGCAATTTAAAAGTTACCAACTTTTTTCGGAAGCTCAAACATTTTCAAGACAGTACTTCTACTGATAACAGTGGTTTTCCATTTCCATCAACATCAAAGTTGCCATCAGAATTAGAGAAGCAAGCCAATGAGGATGAGGATCCGATAGATTCAGGTTCTGATACGTTTCAGTCGGTACCATCATGTTCGAGTAAGCAAGACGAATCATCCGAAGACGCGTATTAGCCCCTCTCTAACGATCCAGATCTTTGGTCGAGTATATTATTTCCAACCCAGGTGCAAGAACTAGTCGAAAAAGGTCCTATGTATTATCAAAATAAAACTATGTATCCTAAAGACAAAAATGGACGTAAGTTTTCTGATATATATTTCACTCGAATTTTGTCAAATGGTGAAAAGGTTCAGCGAGATTGGTTACTATATTCTATTAAGAAAAATGTAGTTTTCTGTTTTTGTTGTAAAATATTCAGTGACACCAATAATCCATTGACTAAAAATACTAAATTAGGTAACCAAGACGGTTTTAATGATTGGCATCACTTAAGCGAACATTTGAAAAAATACGAAAAAAGTAAATCTCACTTTCAAAATTTACGTTCTTGGTCAGATTTATTAGAAAGATTAAAACCTAATCGAACCGTAGATTCCGAAATGCAAAATTTATTAAAATGTGAAACTAAACACTGGCGCAGTGTCATTGAAAGAATAATTAATACAATTCAATTTTTGGCTGAACAAAACTTGGCTTTTCGTGGTCCTAATAATAAATTATTTCAAAGAAATAATGGAAATTTTTTGAAATGTATAGAAATGATAGCAAAATTTGACCCAGTGATGTCTGTACATATTAATAGATCTCAAAGAAATATGCCATTTTATCTTGGAGATAAAATTCAAAACGAAACGATTAAATTAATAGGTGATAATATAAGAAACAAAATTTTAAATTAAGTTAAAAAAGCAAAGTATTTTTCTATATTACTTGATTGTACTCCCGATGTGAGCCACCAGGAGCAAATTTCTGTTTGCATAAGATACGTTAATTTAAAAAACAATGAATTTAGTGTCGAAGAACGTTTTTTAACATTCCGTCCTGTAAATGATACAACAGGTGAAGGTTTAACCAAATTTTTACTGAAAACTTTAGAAAATTATGGTTTAGATATTTATAACATACGCGGACAAGGATACGACAATGGTGCGAATATGAAGGGTAAACATCAAGGTGTACAAAAAATAATTTTAGACATTAATTCACGAGCAATATTTGTCCCTTGCTGTAATCACAGTGTAAACCTTGTCATAAACGACGCTGTGAAATCCAATATGTTTAGTATAAATTTTTTCTCAACTGTTCAAGAGGTATATAATTTTTTTTCTGCTTCAACCAATCGGTGGTCTGTTTTGAAAAGTAACATTTCAAACTTGACGTTAAAACCTTTATCAGAAACCAGATGGTCTAGCAGAATTGATGCAGTAACCCCTCTAAGATTCCAGTTAGGCGAAATTCACGATGCTTTTTATGAAGTTTTGTCTGGAAATAATTTTGATAACACTACAAAACATCTGGCTATTATTTCTATAGTTAAAAAAATTAAAAATTATGAGTTTGTATGTATGTTAGTGTTGTGGTACAAGATACTAAGTAAAGTTAATGTTGTTACCAAGATCCTGCAAACTAAAAAATTCAATATTTCACAGGCTTGCGAAAGTTTGAACAACCTAAATACCTTTTTAAAGGAATATCGATCAGATAAAGGCTTCAGTGACTTGCTCGTAGATGCCAAAGAATTAGCATCTTGCTTGGAAGTAGATGCGATATTCAAATGTTCTGAAATTTTAAGGCCACGAAAAATAAAAAAACAATTTTCCTACGAAAGTGAAGATCAGCCAATTGAAAACCAAGAATTAAAATTCAAAGTCAATTGTTTTTTTGGAATGCTAGACATTACTCTTTCATCTGTAAATGAAAGATTTGAACTGCTATCCTCTCATTCTGATGTTTTCAAATTTTTGTGGAATATTGAGGATTTTGGCAAGTATTCTGACCAAGAATAATTTAATTTTTGTAAAAAACTTGAAGAAGCTTTAACTGACAAAAAACGAAAAAGATATAGACGGAACAGAACTTTTACATGAATTGCAATTTCTGCAAAATTGCGACAAAAATGTGACGTCTGTAGTAGAAACACTCAATTACATTACAATAAATAACTTAACCCACTCATTCCCAAACATTACAATTGCATTACGTATATTGTTAACTATACCAATTTCTGTAGCTACAGCCGAAAGATCATTTTCTAAATTAAAGTTAATTAAGGATTACTTACGATCTAGATGGGCCAGGAGCGGCTAGAAAATCTTGCTATCATTTCTATAGAGTCTGACTTTTTAAAGCAGCTGAATATTGAAAATCTTATTAATGAATTTGCCAAAAGTAAAGCTAGAAAAGTCCAATTTCTATAAGACATTTCCGTTGTTTTCCTTCACGTTTATCTATTTAAAAACACGGGCACTCTAAAAATATTTTATTTGACCTTTTGTTTTTTAATAATTTGGAATACTATTTTTTATTTTGTTACTGTTGTTTCAGTGTGCAATAAAAATTTTAATAATATTTTTTTGTATGTGAACCTATTGTTTGCCTCAAATAAAAAATACCTACCGGTACTAACAAGTCTAAAGAGTTCGTCATAAATTTCAATGTTGAACTGTGGGAGAGTGGCTGGTAATTTTGGCCCAATACATATAGGGTAAAGGCGCCTATCAGTATTTCGCACGACGGCGCCGAAGATACTTGGCGCGTTACTGATAAAATGTCAGATAATTCTAACCTCTGAGCGTGTATCACTTTATGATGCCCTAGCAAAGACATTATATTCCGTCAAACGTCAATGACAAATGTATTCTGACAATTACTTGAGTAGTGGGGGTGGACGTTTTTAAAAACGGCTTCTGCGCACCCCCTCCACGCGCCAACTTAACTGGCGATTGCTATGTCTGATTTGTAATAATTAATAATTATTAAATGTCAACTGTTGTCTGTCAAAAATCAATCTATCTCAAACATGACTTCATATTTTCAAGACTACTTTGACTTCGAATGTTTCTGAACACCCGTTATGTACGGTATTTATTTTACTTTTGGATCTTTGGTTTTTATTACTTTATTAATGTAGGCAATTATAAGTTATACAAATAGAAAAGAATATTTTTAATTTTACGATTGTCTTTCATTGATTTGCAACTATTTCCCAAAGTTTTTAAATTTTTTGATTTATTTCATTTAACGTGATTCGAAAATATCACTACACAAAATCCCTACTTATGTAGGTTTGCAGTCGCTTATGGCAGCCATTTTGACATTTGTGTTGTGTATACATTGGATGCATATAGCATTTTTACGTTTTTTAAGAGAATTTGTCTCTATAATTTACTACAAATGTGGTTTAAATAAAAGTTGATATTAAAGTGCACATTGGGTTATCGATAAAAGTACATAATGGGCTTCATGTCGAATTTTATTTATGATTGATATTAGGCGTTTGTTCAATGTAATTTGAAATTTTCTAAGGATTTTATAGGGTATGTATTTTAGTTATCACAATATTTAGATTACTGAATTATTCAGTACATTATCAGAATCTGTGATTCAACAACTTAAATTATAAATTTGGTTTTGAGCATTTTTAGATTTGGTTATTATTATGTTTCTTATTTAATGCTTGTTTATTAGGATATAAAAATGTCGGAGATAATTTATCCTCCTGGTTGTCGACCAATAACTGAGGACTTAGGTCCTGATGAACTTATTCGGCGGTTAAAAACATTAGCTCATACTTTACAAGCTATGGGTCAAGATGAAGGAGCGTATCAACAGTATATACCATTAGCATTACACCTTGCCGAAGAACAATTTTTGTCACATCCATCAAGAGATGTTCAGTTGCTTATAGCATGTTGCATTGCAGATGTTCTTAGAGTTTATGCACCTGAAGCACCTTATAAAGATACTGATCAAGTAAAAACAATATTTTTGTTTTTAATAACACAATTGTCAGGATTAAAAGATCCAAAAGATGCTGCCTTTAAGAGGTACTTTTATTTATTAGAGAATTTGGCCTATGTAAAATCTTTTAACATGTGTTTTGAATTGGAAGATAGTCAGGAGATATTTTGTGCTTTGTTTCATCTTATGTTTAAGATTGTTAACGATGAACATTCACCAAGAGTTAAAAGTTTTATGTTAGATGTGTTGTGTCCATTGATAAGTGAAAGTGACAATGTTGGCAATGAACTTTTAGATATAATTTTGATGAACATAGTAGAACCAAATAAAACTCAAAGGAAAAACGCTTATTTACTTGCAAAGGAATTAGTAATTAAAACATCAGACACTTTAGAATCTTATATACAAGGTTTCTTTAATCAAGTCCTTATATTAGGCAAGGAAGACAAGAATTTACAGATTTATAGCAAAGTATATGATTTAATATATGAATTAAATCATATATGTCCACAAGTTTTGACCGCAGTTTTACCCCAATTAGAATGTAAATTAAAAAGCTCCCAAGTAAGTGAACGATTGGGTGCGGTTGCATTATTGGCACGAATGTTCAGTGAAAAGGATTCAGAATTAGCAAGAAGACATTCAGCTCTTTGGAGAGCATTCTTGGGACGCTTCAATGATATATCAGTTTCTATTCGTATCAAGTGTGTACAATATTCTATGCATTTCTTTTTAAATCATCCAGATTTAAGAAAAGATATAACAGAAACATTAAAAATGAGACAACATGATTCTGAAGAAAATGTACGATATGAGGTTGTTATGGCTATTGTAACAACAGCAAGGAGAGATTTTCAAGTTGTATCAGATTCAGAAGATTTACTTGAATTTGTGAAAGAACGCACATTAGATAAGAAATTTAAAATAAGAAAAGAGGCTATGTCAGGATTAGCTATGATCTATAGAAAGCACTTGAGTGATGCAGATGTTCCAAATGCAACAAAAAAAGCAGTAACATGGATTAAAGACAAAATTTTGAATGGTTATTATATGGCAGGAATGGAAGACCGTTTATTAGTTGAAAGGTTATTAAATACATGTTTGGTACCTTATCAATTACCAGCAGCAGAAAGAATGAGAAAGTTATATCATTTACTAGGTACTGTTGATGATCATGCAACCAAAGCCTTTATTGAACTGCAGAAAAATCAATTATGTGTTCGAAAACTTGTATTGGAATGGTTAGAATTACATAGAAGGAATTATACATTGGAACTCCAAAAGGAAATTTCTATGAAAATTCAGGCACTATCACGATGTTTACCTGAGCCCGTAAAAGCGCACGAATATTTGACAAAGTTTAGTAATCATATGAAAAAAGATCCAGCGCTGTTGGAGTCAATGGAAACAGTAGCTAGACCATCTGTTAGTTGTCAAGAATGCTCTTATGCAACAGCAGCTGTTTTAAAAAAATTAGGCCAACCAGTAATGACTAATTTATATTATAACATTGTTAAAATGTTATTAGAACGAGTAAGTTCTGTAATGGTGGATCATGAAGCCATAAGGATATTAATTGGATACGTAGAAGATTGTTTGAGAGGAGGTAACACAATTGAAGAAGTTGGATTACATCCTGCAACAGCTGGCGATAGAGGACTCAAGTTATTAGTAATGTTAAGCTGTGTTTTTGCCCCTCATTTTCATCACCAAGATATTTTAGAACAATTAATGGAACTACTGCATTTGGACGATCCATCTATAGCACCCCTAGTATTGTCCGTCTTCACTTTTCTTGGGAAATATAAATGTTTATGTAAGCTTTCAGATGATATTTATCCATGAGTATTTATTTTGAATTTTTAAATTTTCAGATGAACAATTTCCTGATATAATGGATACTCTAGCTCCTATATGTAAGAACTTTGCCGAAACAGGTACACCAAAACAAGCAAAAGGAGCAATACGATGTATCTTTGTTAACATGCCTGATCTCCATGATTCTCTATTTCCTGCAATTTTAGAAACTGCCAAAGCAAACTTATGTCCTGAGTCGCCACACTATAGGACAGCTATTGTTACTCTAGGACATATTGCCTTTAATGTCCCAGAAAGGTGTAAAGTTCAAATTAAAAATATTGTATCAAGAAAGGTAAGTCTTATTAGTAAAATTCATAAATATTCTGTTTCAAGAACTTGTATTCCAGTTTGGAACTTTTTTAATCCTTCACCATTACCTTCATTAAGTGTAGTAATCATATTTCTTACTGGTTTTTCCTAAGTACATCTTCAATTCGATATAATGATATTTTATAAAATTATATTTGTGTATTTAAAATATCAAATATTTATGCTTTCTTTTCATATATGTACATATATTAAAATTATTTAGTCATGGAAATATATTGAATGGTGTACTATAAAATTGTTTATCTGGTGCTTATGTAAATGTAATTGATTTAATATTTTGTAAAAGTTTAACCTAATGTGCTTATTGAAAGCTTATGATACTTCTAGATTCAGATTTGAGGTTTTGAGATGATTATTTTATAATGCATTATTAGATTTACTAATAAAAACCAGGCACTGAAACCATGAAAAAAATGGGTTCAGGTTCGGGTTAATCAAAATAAAAAGTTCGGGTTCGGTTCAGGGTTCGGGTTCAAAGTTTAAAAAAACTACATGTGTTTTATTAGTAGAAAATTTATTTTTCAAAGAAATTTTCGTTTAATTTTACACTTAATATATTTTTCAAGTTTTCTTCTTTTAAATTTGTTCTTTGTGGGGATAAAATGAATTTCAAGGCTGAAAAGGCCCTCTCGACGCTTACTTGCGTAGCAGGCACTGCGAATATAATCTGAGCTGTTTGATACAATAATGGCGTTTCCGTTTTATGTTGCTCCCAAAATAGTAAAATGTTTTTTTCTTTTCCCAGTCTTGGATATTTTTCATATATATCAAATTCATTTTTAAGTAAATTATCAATCGAAGCGGTGACATTTACATTTGAAGAATTTGATTTATAAAACCTTTCCTTCTTTTTTAGAACTTGTTCGAGCATATCTTCATCATCTTCTGAAGAAAAAGATATTGATTCTCTCAACAAAATTCTCTTTTTCTCTTTCCATTTGTAAATTTTTCAAAATTTTTATTGTTTTCAAAATATGTTTTTTAGCATTTTCAACATCTTCGGGACTTAGAATGACCTTAAATCTGCTATCAAGATATACTGCTGCAACAAAAGTGGATTGTTAATTAAGTTGTTTTCTCTTTTTATAATATTTAAATATAATTCTTTTGAAAATGATTTTGTTTTGTCATCTTTTGTTAGCTCCAATTTAAAAGTAAGCCAGATTCTATAAAAATCGCCTAAATTCATCTGTTCTTCTTGTAGTTTCAGCGTTATTTTTTTTAACAGGTGCAAAAGCTTCTACGAATTCTTCACAAATATTCCAAGTACTATCAGTCATAGTTAATTCAGCATCCAGCAATTCCGAACAAAAACTTCTGTATTCCAATAAGGCTTGCACCATGTCATAACTGGAATTCCATCTAGTTTGACAGTCTAGTACGGCTTTTTTCAAGTTTAGCTTCTTAGCTAAAGTAGAAATATTTGGTGTTCGCAATTTTTTGCGAATGGCTCTGCATTGATCAAGAATTTTCTTAACCCTTTATCAGTTTTGGTTACCATATGGTAACATACTTTTTTTACCCCTTATCGGTCAAGGCTATAAATTTCTCTTTAAAATTACTATATTAATACGTTGTGAATAAAATATATTCCTGATACTATTTTTAGTAAATTTATATTCATAGTTGCATAAAAAAACAAATTTAGAAGTCGTTACCGTATGGTCACACGGGCCATTAAAACCACCCCAACTTCGAATAAGAATTTATATTTATTTTCAAAATTTATAAGAAATACATATCTCTTGATTATTTATGAAAAGCTTTAAAACAGTTTTTGGAATCGGTAAGGCAAAGTCTGCAGTTACATTTCTCGCACTTCAGGCGACTCGTACCTGTTGCACAGTACCTGCACCTTCCTTTATTGGTATGTACTGGCCAATGGCCATAACAGTCAGTTCTTGATGACAAATCTGGCCGCTCAACAATGGGACGCTGAATGGTTGGTGTTTCGATGTTATTAGAACTAGGTCGCCCCTTTCTGGTTTCTTTACAGCATCTAGCCAAACCTGCTACTATTTCCAATCTAAAGTTCTTCAGAGGCATATATTTAGTTTTCTTGGCGTTACAATCCATTCGGTATAACAGCCAAGCATTTACAACGGATATATCCAAAAGATAACTAAATATTGCAAAATACCATCTTTTTGATTTATGTGGAGTCTTATAATATCCCATCAACCCATTAGCAGTATCAACACCACCCATATGTTTATTGTATTGCTTTATTATAGCTGGACATGGAACATCAACTTTTGCCTTTGCAGCCTTAATTGTATCTTTTGACATTGTCCACAGGTTCTATTCCAAAGAGGGTACTACCCAAGAGCACAACTTTATTGTCCACCCATTTGACAATTATAACACCTTTTTTTGTATCCGATTTATAATCAAAAGTTCCTCTCCCTTGTTTTTGTAGAACCTTATCAGTTTCGATGGGACAACCGGCAATTCTATTACTGCGCATGGTTCCAAGACTATATATACCTAACTTCTCCTTGAGATATATGAAAAGTGGGAGTCCCGAAAAATAATGATCAAAAAATAGTGTTGCCTTATTAGGTTCGTGAAGAGATTTTGACAATGCTATGACAATCCCGGCACCAAAACCCATGTCAATTTCTTCTTGGCTGAGTTCATTTATACTGCCTTGAAGCGTTTCGAATGTAGTTGCCCCTTGGTATGGCACAAAATCCAAAATATAGCCAGATACACCAGCGATGACAAAAAATTTGTACCCCCATTTATGGGGCTTATTTTTGATATATTGCCGAAGACTTCCTGCACGCGTACCTTTGTAAGCGACCATGGTTTCGTCGACAGAATAATCATTTTCAGTATGATATTTTCGGAAATTTTGTTTTAGACTGTCAATCAAGGGTGGAATCTTGAAATACCTGTCTTTGGTGTCTTCGGTTACATTCTCATTATTATTGAAATGAATATTACGCCTCAACGCTTTGAATCGTTTCACAGTTATAAGAGAGGCTATCTGTTCAATCCGAGTTCCACTGGCCCAATAATCTTCGTACGAAGGAAGATTTATTATACCCATCAATAGCATAATAGATATAAAATCCGTCATTTCTTTGGCATTAGTGACTATGCAAGTACCGGTTTGTTGGGTACTGTATAAATTTGTTTGCTCAATTATGGTAGTCATTATTTCAAACGAAAACAAATTGGTGAAATATTGCAAGGGCGTAAGAACTTCTTCATTGTGGTTAGGATAAAAGTGTTCGTTTCTATTGGGCTTACTGATATCATCTTTGGTCCAACTAAATTGAATATCTGGAAGAATTTTCTTTTTCTTTGTAAGAGGTTCATCCCGGCTAGTTTCCATATCCTTTGAAACTAGAAAAGAGTTATAATTATAATAATAAATTATAAAAAACATACTCATTAGTTTTTTACCTGAAGGTTGAATTGTCGTAAGTAATAATTTATCCTGCAACCTTTTCAGCGGCATATTATATTCATCGTCTCCGTCATCCGATTCGTCGTTCTCTGGAAATACATGGTTTTTGTAAAGTTTGTTTTACTTGAGATTTTTCGAAATTGTACCATAAGTGGGGGTTCTAGATTTCCTTTGAGGCAATGCCAAATTTTCCTCATCGTCGGAATAGTCTGATCCATCCGAGACCTGAGGAGGAGATGGCAGTCTATCTTTCTTCTTGCCGTAAAATAAATTAGGAGATATTGTATCAAACAGTCCCGATTCGTCCATATTTGTTGTGAGAAATAGTATACTGGAATGGGCAATGTAACCATATAGTTACACACAATCAAAGTCAAAAATAATGGTATATGGATACACATTCACTTAGAACAGAAACAAACTATCTTACCTTATATATCCAAGAAACCAATATCAAAATTTCTAGCACAATCACACAAATTCACAATATAAACTGTCAATAATGGTACCGGTACTTCTCACAAACCTAATAATAACACGCACGTGGCCTAAACAGTAACCATAAAAATGAACTGCTGCGCACTTTCGACTAGCTCCGCATTTCCCCCACCTAGGCATATTTGTAACCATATGGTATTGCCACCCAAGGATCGTCAACATATAGAGTATCTGAGAAAAATACTTTAGAATACTTTGTAACCATATGGTTACATGGTTCATAAATTGACACATAGTTTGATATAGTGCGAACTGATAAAGGGTTAAAAGGAGGACTAGATATTGTGTCGAGCACTGCCAACTGTAAACAATGAGCAACACATCTGAAATGAATAATATTTGGGTGTGAATGTGCTAATGTTTCTGCTCCTTACAGTTTAATATAAGAAAGCGCATTTGCTTCAGCTGCATCAAATTCATCTTCCATGTCAAAGTTTTCATACTCGTCTTTTAATAATTCAGCAGCTTTGATCATATTTTTTCCGTTATCTGATGTAATTGAATATACTTGCTGCAGTTTTATGTCGTAACAATCAAGAACGCTGATGATAAGATTTTTTATGTAGGCTCCTGTCTGACGATTTTGAGCCTCATGCATGTCCAAAGTTCGTAGTTTTATTTTTTCGTCAAAAATATATTGAATATTTATCCCTACAATACATCTACCAAGACGAGAAGCAGAATCAATTTTAATTGAAATAATTTTTTTTTATATTTCCAATTTAATTTTGTTTTTTATTTCCGTTGCTTTGTTGTTAACAAGATCACTTATATTATGACTATTTACTGATACTTTTAGTGCATTCATAATCGGATCGATTATTTCTTTCATGCCAGAATCTTCGAAGATTGTGAAAGGACGGCCATTAATGGTTACTAATTTTACGCATGAATCAATGAAACTTTGTTTGCAGGTTTTTATCTTGATAATATTTAAATACTGTTCAAGGGTATTTTCCTCCGCTTTTGCTCTTTTATTGGTGATCTGACTCAATTTAGATGTTGACGATTCATTTTGAGTTTTCTTGAATCGTTCAGGATGCTTCCGTTGTATATGCCGCCCAAGATTTGCCGTATGTTTACCTTTCATTTCATATTTGCATTCTGAGCATATAGATACATCTTTTCCTGCATCATAAACAAATAAATTTTTCGTAAATTTCGTAGACATTTCTGGGTTAGAAAAATCAAAAAATTTATATAAATTTTTAAATTTGAATGTGAGCACTCACTTTACTAAAAACAATTTAAGAGTTGATTTTAACAACCCACGTTTACTTTAAGAAAGTTAAAATATACTAATACACGGTTTGCGTCGCTACTATTTGGATTGGTTACAAGAAAATGTTTGCCTACTGATTTGTTTAACACAAATATTATGTTTGTACATAGCTCAAACAGGAAAACGGGATTTTCCATTTTAGTCTAGTTTGTCTAAAGGTTACTGGTTACTTGTTCGCTACAAATAGTCGTTATTTTATTTTGATTTTGCATGCAAGAAATGTAATGTTTTTTATTATTCTTCTATTAAATATTTCTCTATTTTTTTCTATTTTTGAACCCGAACCTTGCTGAATTTTTGGGTTCAACGGGTGCGGTTTCAAGGTCTTTATAAACAGCGAACCTGAACCCGTTTGGGTTCAGGTTCGGGTTCGGTTTCAGTTCCTGATAAAAACACAGAATGCTAATTATTTATTACACAATATAACCATTTATTACATTTTAAAGTAATGGAAAGCTTGAATTTACGAAACCTCTAGATAACTAGTGATATATAGGCTAGTGCTGTAACGTCTTACTACTTTTATGTAGTAAGTACGTTATTTTTTATAGGTTTGTTTTGGTTCCTAAAAATGAAAATGTTTCAAAACTGCGTAGGACAAGATGCGCGCACACTAAAAATCCTATATTATTCAAAACTATTTATAAATTAATCAGATCACAAAAAACTGATTTTACCGCAATCATTTTTACAATATTTAAAATCACTCAAGAGAAGAACAGTAAACCTTACTTGTAGAGTATCAGTTTTTGCTTATGTTATTTGTTTTATTTACTTACTACATCTTGATATACCGATAGGTCCAACCCGCTACGGGCCATACGCAACAATATACGTATGGAACGTAATGCGATGTGGCAACGTATGTACGATGCCACTCCGCGTGCGCATACATAAGTCCGATGATCGAGAGCAATAGATTGCCGGTCATTCGTATCTAGCTGTGCAAACGTAAAGGTTGCAACAGTTGCAAGTTCAACTGTTTAGAATTTTCGAGACAATAACCCCTAGAAATCTCGAGGGAGTGAGGCGGGAGTTTAACAATAAGCTCGGCTATTGTTTGGGGAGAGAGGACGGTATTTTCGAATTCTATATTTAGTGACTTTCTTAGAATTAAAATTTATTTTGCAGAATTATTGATTTTTTTACTTTTATCTTTTAGAAAACGTTATTGTTTTTTTATTACTTAAAATTACTTTTCCGTAGCAGCTAAGAATACAATAATAATAACTTGGAGATATAACGACCTTATTATATCTGAAACAAATGTGCAAATTACGTGTACAGAACGAATATGCAAACGACTATATCCTTGCGCGGTTTAAGTCTTACTAAATTCATAACTCTGCAATGTATGGTAATGTAAGCTACTGCGCGTAGAGGGGATCGCTGTTGCCACTTATTGCCGGGTATGGCCCGTTGAGAGCTGGTCCTATGTGTATATATTTTTTTATATTTGGTTTTTATTGTCAATGTCAATACAATACACAATTCGTTTTTAGGGTGATGCTTTAAAAACTGCAAATATTGTTTGTAAAACTATTTCATAAAAAAATTAATTTAATTTATCCATATCAAACAATATACAATTCAATTTTAACTTTGAAGTATTCAGGAGCTCAGGTCTCTAATAGGTTAAGTTAAGAATTTAGAAAATAAAACATACTGTGGTAACTAAAACGCATGCGTATGCGAAGCTGTTCGTAGAAGTCCAAGTCCAAGAAGTGTTCCAGTTTCGAAGTAGGGATATTAACAGACGATTTTTAATAATCCAGGATTATTTTCAAGTGAAACCAGAACACAAATTCATTTCCTCCGAAGTTGTACTCGTGAAAACGAGAACGCTTTTAAAAAACTGCGCATGAGTCGGACGTCCTAAGATGCTTTTTCTTGAGAACCAGAACAAACCTTATATATATTTTTATTCGTTGGAAGTCTGCTTAAGAAATGTCGGTCAAGAAGGAAGCTGCGCAGAAGAACACGATTTCAATCCCGGAATCACAGAAGCAGTAAAAAAAATGATCATCGTTTATTTTTTCAAAAAGAAATTGGAATAAAATTCTACATCGTCCATTTCCATCATATAATTCGGTCGATATTTGATTGTATATGGTCTTCTAACTTCTTCAAATATATATTCATCTTCGCCAGAAAAAAAAAACATTGGGTGTATTGTGAAGGAATGATTTTACCAGAACGTGTAAATATTAACACAAATACTAATCAACACCAATTTTAACGATCTGCTAATGGCAGAACAATGTAAAATAAAAACAGTAACTAACCTTGGGTAGGAACTGAAGAAACCTATTTATGTGTTTCATTTGTCTAGAAGATAACTTTATCCGCTTGATATCTAGAGATGAAGAAAACCGGCAATAAAGATTTAACAATAAGCTAGGATAAATTTAGTTGTTAAATTAGAAATGAAATTTACCTATAATCTTGCTGATTTATTTTTCTGTTTTAAAAGACGTAATAATACATAAAAACGTAATATCAAAATTGAAATAAATTTTGCTTAATACTTCATTTGTATTCATTACATAAACAATGTTTTGCAAAATAATCAATTTTGTCGGTTTCAAACAATTGTTGATGATGTTCTAGTTTATAGTAGATTTTTACTTTACTTAAGGAGCAGTCTAAAGGCTAGTGTGAAATTTCAAAAATTGAAGGAACATGACTTAAGAACCCACCAATTGTTCTCTTCTTACTCTGTTAAGTTTTTGTGGTTGGGGGTTAGTTTAGTAATGAAACTATTAATTTCATAAAATTGTTAAAGGATGTGGAATGAAATCATAACAAAAAAAAACATTAATTTATAAACTGTTACGATTTCTATATCATAAACACATTTGCACCTTTTTCTCTTTGTTATCCATTTCAAGACGTACCAAACTTATTTAAACAGCTAATAATATTTCAAATAATGTGCCTGTGAACAGAGCTTTTGCTAGAGTTATTCCAGTCCACTCAGAATTCGCAATGGTCATCTTCCTTTTCTACTGGAGAAATTAATTCGGCCAATGCTGGATTCAAGTTAAGAAATGCTCCTGGTGTTGACAATGTCTTTAGTGAATTCATCAATAATTATGGAATGGTTGCTCGAGAATGATTGAAAAACTTTTATAACAATATCTTAGATTCTGGAGACGTTCTTAACATATTCCGGAAAGCAAAAATTTTAGCAATATTAAAGCCAGGTAAATCCCTGGAAGATCTTGGGAGCTAAAGACCTATGTCTCTCTTATCTGTTTGCTATAAACTTCTAGAACGGCTTATCTATAATAGAATAGCGCCCTCCGTCGACGAGATTATTAATAAGGAGCAAGCCAGTTTCAGAACGGGAAAGAACTGCTGTGACCAAGTCTTGGCGTTAACAACGCACATTGAAGCATGTTTTCAGAAGGGCCTGAAAACATATCCGCTGTCTTTGTTGATCCTTCCAGTGCCCTGATACAGTCTGGAAGAATGGAATGATTTTTAAAATTCAAAATATCATTCGATGTGCTAAATTAGGCAAACTTATCCAGAATATACTGGCTAAACAACGGAACTAATAATGACAAAACCTTGAAAATTGACCTTCCTTAAGGATCAGTTCTGGTTCCTCTAATGTTGAACATTTACACCAATGATCTCTGGCAGCCATTGTATTGGCTTACTCTCCTGCTGAATACTGTGCTGCTGTTTGGTATTGAAGCTCTCACCCCAAGCTAGTAGATATTCAACTTAACGATACAATGAGGATCGTCACCGGTACTGTTAGATCAACTCCTAGTCTCTGGTTACCGATTCTTTCTAACATTGCCCCGCCGGATATCAGAGGTCTCGCTGCAGCACAGAATGAATGGGTTTAGATTTCCAACATCATCTTCCCATACATGATGATTTGGAGAGCATCCCCAGGATCCGACTGAAATCTAGGAGACCGATTTGGCTGGATATGGCAGTTCAGCATCCCTTCAATGTGAATGATTGCTGCATAGCCCTCCCCGAACAGCACCCGGAATTGAAGAACAGATTTAATCTTTAATCCTTCAGAACCTCTGCTGGACCTAATCCTCCCACATAGGCATTGGTCTCAATTAAATAGTTTCCACACAGGCCACGCAAGGTGCAACTCAATGCTATATAAACGGAAGCTAACAGATACTAGCCTTTGCGATTGCGGAAATGTTGAACAAACTATGGCCCACATAGTAAATGACTGCCCCAGAAGAAATTTTCCTGGTGACAGCCTCGAGCTGAGCAAGGCCTCTCCTGCCGCTCTGGGCTGGTTGAAGAATTAGGATATTAGTGTGTAAATTAGTAATTATGTTCCTTCTTTTGTCATAAAGGTGATTTATACAATATCTAAATTTCTATCAGAATATCGAATTCGCTTCTCATATGAAGTAGCTAATAATAATACGTACCAATGCTTGACATTTAATAAATCAAAACAATAAAAATAGCATGCTGTCTAATTGGTAGCCCAGTAATGAGTAATACTTTAATTTCGTTAACTAGTAAAGCTATATGGAGAATCTTGCAATATATCCTGCCTTCAATTAAATTCTTATTAGAGTAGCCTGCGATTTTAATATAAGATTAGTGTCTTGGAAAATAGTGTTATTTAAACATTTTATTGTAATTTTAATTTGGTAATAAGTATTCTAACAGGAGACTATAAATGATCGAAATGTTTTTCCCTAAGCTGGGAATAATTTTGCCACTTCATGTTAACATGCCTGATTTTTAAATTTCTTAATAATTTGACAAAGTAAAAGTCAACAACTAATTCTAACAATATGTAGTCCATATTTATACAAAATATTCGAACCAAAAAAGGTCAATCTAAAGCGAATAATCAGGCAAGCCAATTTGTTAGAGTTGCCAAATTAAATATTTGCTTCAAACATTTATGTCACTTGGTACTTGAAAATGTAAATTAATGTTACTATCAGGTAACCAAATAAGTTCGTGCGGTTTTCGTATACAGTAGGGTGTCATGAATATTTGTTAAGTTGATCGATAGCACTTGGTTGTTGTCTGACATCTACTTTAGTATGAATCCTTCTTTTATCGGATACATACACATTTAGTGACAATTGTTTAATTCCTAGTTTTAAATAGTTGGAAATGGCAACGAATAAAACTTTAATTCGAGGTTGTTTACTCTATGAGTACAAACTTGGTATCCAAGCTGCAGTGGCGGCTCGAAATATATGTACCGCATTCGGAGATACCGTAAGTGATTGAAAACCACAGAAGTGTAAATATGCTTTCTACATATTACGACGCTAATTTATTCGATTTTTTATAGAAAAAAAATTCGCTCTTAAGTAGGATTCGAACCCACGTGCATGGCTTGCCAGACCATCGCTTTAACCACTAAGTTATCAAAGGCAGTGATTTCGAATCTTTGTTGGGATCCTTGAGTTACATCAAGGAAACAGATGATATATATCTTGCCCGTAGTAGGCCGTAGAAAGCATATTTACATTTACATTACTTCGCGAAAAATACAACAAATTTGTACCACAGAAGTGGTTCAAGAAATTTTCTTCGGGAGATCTGAGCTAGACCGATGAAGCATGCTCTTGGAGTCCGAAGATGATTCACAACGACGATATTCAACAGGTTATGGAGCAAAATTCCAGGACAACGTGTTTATAGCTTGCAGAAAGGTTCAATGTGTGTGATGAAACCATTCGTTTGCACCTTCATCAGCTAGGAAAGACTTGGAAGTTAAGCAAATGGGTCTCACATTGTCAAATGATAACAAATTAAGTCATCTTACCATTTGTTCGGCAAACATTTCACGCAACGATAATAACCCATTTCTTGATCGGTTAACCTGTGACGAAAAGTGAATATTGTACTCAAATTTTAAGCGTTCGTATCATTGGTTATCGCTTACTGATTCGGTACCACACACTCCCAAAACTTCCTTGCACCCAAGCAAGATTTTATTGTGTGTTTGGTGGACAACAATCGGAATTGTCCATTATGAGTTTTCGAAAACGGGTCAAACCATCACTGCTAACTTGTATTGTGAGCAACTTCAGCAAGTACAAGCAGCAGTCATCCAAAAACAGCTTTCTTTGATCAATCGAAAGAAAGTGATATTCTTACAGGATAACGCCAGCCCGCCTACCGCAAAAGTGACCCGGAAAAAAATTTCTGAACTTGGCTGGAAAACGTTACCACACCTTCCATATTCTCCTGAAATTTCGCCAAATGATTGCCACCTTTTTTTTTGTCTCTTGACGACTGTATGAAGCATAGACAGTTCAAAACTCGAGTTGATGTAATAAATGCAGTCCGTCAATTTTGGATTCAAAATCCATAGAGTTCTACAATACCGGCATAGAAAAATTGGTGTCACGTTGGCAAAAGGTCATTGACTGTGATGGTAATTACTTCGATGAATAATAGTGTATTATTGCTTCTTAATAAATATTTATATTTTACTATAAAAAACCGCAGGAACTTATTTGGTTATCTGATACATAACCTCTATTATCTGTGGTCATAAAAGGATATTATAGCTCACTATAATTTATTGAATGAACTATCAAAGAGTGTAATGGTAATTGCGATTTTTAATGTTTAGTAGTGATTACGAAAACTTTACGAGACACTTGGATAGTTCGATTATTTTACAGGAACATTTAAGTATTACATAACATTTAATTTAAAATATGAAAACAAATGTTGGTGACAAAAGTGAGAAGGGGATAAAACTACCATTAAAAATCATTCTGTGGGTTTAATGATTATGGTTACTGCTGAAACAATCAATTTTTTTCAAGAATTGCATATTGTTGGGACGGAAAAATGGTCGATTTTATTGCAATTCAGTACTTTTGGCCGGCACTAGGGCTGCGCTTAGTAGTTCTACGAATTAGTTCCCAGAACTAATTCTTAACGAACTATTAACGTAAACTACTTAAAAAATTTGAGAGAAAAAATCTTTCATTCTTATTAACTTACGGATTCTAGCAATCTTTAATCTTATATCAAGTTCAAAATGAAAATAAATTTCCATTTTGAATTCTGGATCTTCATCAAGTAAAAGCCGAATCAATGCTATTATATCGAATTAGCAATACAATTAAAAATTGCTTGGGCCAGTAAGCTCATTATGTAATCAGTTGTGCGAAATAATGTCTTATATATATACAAATGAAGTTCAAACACTTTGCAAGTATTCAAATTTATACAAATATATTTAAAAGAAAATAAAACGAATAATAACGTAGTATTTCTATATTATTACCAGCGAAAGATCAATTGATGGTGACTTTAGCGCACCATGGTATAAGAATCAGGTATCGTGTTATAAACGTGCCTTCAAAAACGTTCCCCATTACAAACGGACATGCTTTTTGATAATGGTGGGTAACAGTGCGCGTAATCTGTCACAAACGCATAATTTTTAATGACTATGGCCGTCTCTAATGAGGAAAGTTTTTGAAGGCACGTTAGCAGTTATTCGACGAGATCAAGTTCATTTCGTACATGCGAATTAATTCACGCTTGAGAATCGTTCTTTTTATAGTTCATTTGCGAACTACACGTCTCTAGTACACACCTTCAGTCTCGTTTTTAATCTGAGGATTTCTGTTACTTCTACTGCTGTTGCTATTCTAGACCGAAAGCTTAGAAGAGATTACATCAAATATGGAAACATTACTCTAATTTGGATTTTAAATGTCTAACAAGTGTTCATTTGAAAAGTCAATCTAAGTTACTTTGAAATTTTGATAGAATAAGACGTAAATATATTAGTATGTGTTTGTTGTTCCGTAAACGTAAATCCAAATGACATTTGATAATGTCAATCACAAATATCAGTTAGTGCATAAAATAATCGTGCGTCGATTCTGGTTTACATAAATTGCTTCTCAATTTTAAAATGGCTTTCTCTTTAGAACATAAAATTTTTTTAGCCCAGGCTTATTTTCGAAGTGGTAATAAAATTGATGGTTAATGGGTTTATTCAGTTCAAGATTGCATGGTAGAATTTCAAGTTGAGTTTCCACATTTTGTAATAGATTATATACAATTTAAGAATACTTTGGATAGAACTTTAAAACTTTTTTCTGAAACTGGTAGTCTCTTAAGAAAATCAGGCAGCGGAGCAGTTAAGAAACGTATACCTCAAGTTGTCAATCGTGTTGAAGAAATAGTGGAAAATGAACCACAAACATCTGTTCGACATTTGAGTCAACCTTTCTGTTGGTACAACTCACAAGTTATTAAAAAAAGATATGCAATTATCCATACCGTGTCACAGCAGTACAAGAATTGTTTGAAATTGATTACCCACGTAGACTACAGTTTTGTAATTGGTTTGTAAATATGAACAATAATGGAGAACTTTCGCAAAGTCATCTTTACTGATGAAGCATGGTTTTATAAAATGGTATACCTAAATTCACAAAATGCAAGAATTTGGAGTAGTGAAAATCCACATGTAATTAATGAAGAATCGCTACATCCAGAGAAAATTGGTGTTTGGGCAGCGATAAGCCAAAGGCGAATCATTGGACCAATATTTTTTCAGGGAGCGTTAGCTGCTCAAAGGCACCGTACGGAAATTTTGCAACCATTTGTCAATCAGTTGCATGATGATGAACTTCAAAATGCATATTTCCAACAAGACGGAGCACCTTGTCACTGTACTACAGAATCTTTGGATTATTTAAGAAAATTTTTTGATGAGCGTATAATTAGTCGAAATACTGAAATTGCCTGGCCTGCACGTTCATGCGATTTAACACCTTGCGACTTCTTTTTGTGGCCTTATCTAAAAAATAACATATTTCGAACACCTATATTGAATTTGAATGATATGCTACAGAGAATCGAACAGAAATGCATGGAAATTAATAACAATCCAGTAATGTTGCAGAATATCATCAGAAATTTTGAACGGAGGATTTTAAAGTGCATTGATCTTGAAGGACAACATTTTCAACATTTGTTATAGTTTTCAATAAATACCTATTATTTGTTATTTATTTGTATGTATGAAACTGTCAAAATATACGACTCGGTAGGTTAAGTAGTAAATTTTAATTTACGACATACTTCGAAATGTTCTCAGTAAATCACATGCTACTAGATTGACTTTTCAAATGAACACTTGTTATTTGTCTATTTTTAATTTCTACAGTAACATTTCGATATTAAAGTTTGAAACCAGTTATTTCATTACACAGAAGTTGCCTTCGCTTTAGTAACTAACGGAAAATTGATGACCATCAACTCGTAATTAAAATAATAATTATAATTAATAACAATTTTATTGGTTTCAGATTGTGAAAGAACTATTGGTTAAAGAGGCAAGGTTAACGGAAAATAACAACCACGATACGGGACCATGGTGTGCGGAGGAAGAACTTCCCGAAGAAACAAGGTGTAAAATAGAAGGACTGAAAGCAATGGCACGATGGCTTTTGGGTCTTAAACAAGATACAGCTTCTGCTCAGAAAACATTCAGAATGTTGAATGCATTTATTTCGCATAAAGGTGATCTTTTGCAATCTGGACGTTTATCTCAGGCTGAAATGTCTTGGCTAAGGCTTTCTGCGGGTTGTGCTATGTTAAAAGTGTGCGAACAAAAGGGCGTTGGTGATCAATATACAGCAGAACAATTTTACAATTTGTCACAGTTAATGATAGATGAAGTGAAACAAGTTAGGGAAATTTTCGCGTTGAAATTGCACAAAGGCCTTGGCCGTGGTTTACCAAACAAGTGTTTGCCTCTTGATTTCATGGGGTATTACGCACTTGCTGGGAAAGAACCAGACGTCAGATTAAAAAATACAATGAGAAATTACATGATTGCTGATATTAACAAAAGAAGGGATTATGTCAAAACTCTCACAATGGGAACTGGACAAGCTGATAAAGCCATGAGTCAATTGCCTCACATATTGCCTGATTACATGTTGGCCTTTGCTGTACCTGTTTTGGCTCATGATCCAGGACTTTCAAGGTGGGATGATGTACAGGAGCTTTCGAGATCGAAACACTGTTTATGGTTCATATTGGAACCATTGGTTACAAAAAATGAATATTTTAGTTACGGTTTTTATAAAAATTTAATAGAGAGAATGAAAAACCATAAAGATGCTCTAAGACCAGATGACGATAGCATGAATTATGTAAGTATTTTTAATTTATTACCAAATGCTTTCAGATGTAACTAAAATTTGTCGAGACAATTTTCTAAAAACTGTTTATGTCTATGTTGATAGATGAAAACTTCGAATTAGTGCAAAATTCGAATTTAGAATATAATGTCTAAAAAAGTAAAAATACGAGGGTAGAGTGATAAAGGTCTTTCACGATAACAGACGAGTCACGTGATAAATAGTTACAAAACATAGTTGACAAATGTACATTGCTTTGAGTTAGCTGTTAGTAAATAATAAGATTAAGTTTAGGTTGTCATTTTAAAATAACAACTCCTACTAATATGCTTTATTTTATTATATATACAAAAATAGTACACAGAAAATCTATACACAGAGATTAAAAGGCTTGTAACATTGTAATAAACATATGATATAAGTAAAAAGAAAACAATATTAATATAAAATACTAGTTTTAGTCATCATTTACACTGTCTCCTGAATCAGAGTTATTTTCGTTGATTATATAGTAATATGTATCTATAACAAGATAAATACAGATTATGTACCAATATTATTCTGTTAGTAATAGATTGCACCGTCTACCACTCACTTTTATAACTTTTGTAGTTTTTATCGATTCATTTTGCCAAGATTGCAAATAGTTCCATCTTGGAAAACCTCGGTTTCACCGAGAAAAACAAACTTGTGTAAATGTTCACGTTTGATTCGAACATATTGTTGCAAGAACATAACACGTTTATTTACAATGTGTGGGAGTTCCATTAATTGCTCGTTTAGGATCATCCTCCTTGTAATGAAAATCTATTCCATGTAATATTTTCCATAAAGATGTATTACCACCAGAAAAAAGTTCCTTTTCTTTGAGGCTATTATTCAAAGATGAAATCGTAATACTATGCTGTTCTGTAATTAATTCAAATATTAATTTTATAGATATAAGTACTAAATTACCTTAAACTTACAGTTTTATACATGTCATAAACTGTGCTTCCAATTACACATTGATTAAAATCATCATCTACGACAGGCTTCTTCTTCTCTGTTTTGGGGTGGACGCCACCACGTCCAGGCACTTGAGCACACTGCTCTTTGTACTATCCCCAATAGATCTCTCAATTCCACTCTGTTAGTCTTGTGTCCTCGATAAAAGCCACTATCCTCCTCAGGGGAAGTTTGAGTACACTCGAAGGATCCAATGGATCTCTCCCGAAATATTTCTGTCTGAGTTCCTTCAGTTCCTCACACGTGCATATTACATGAAGGCTAGTTTCCTCTTGTTTTTCACATCTCCTACACCAGGGCTCGCTAACCAAGCCCATGGTGTACAAATGCTTCCTTAAAGGACAATGTCCGGTTATTAACCCGGTAATTATTTTAATTTCTTTTTTGCTGCTACGAATTAGGTTAGCTGAAAACTTCCCGTCTAGCCCCCTTAGTAGTGTTTTGGTATGGAGTTGACCTTCCGTTAACCTCCATTTATTTTTATGTTCTTTTTCTAGCCATAAACAGATCTCCCTTTTAGCGGAATCCTTAGTGATTCCACAAACAGGTTCTGGTCCTATGAAGTTCCTATTAGTACCTTCTTTCGCCAGTTTGTCGGCTATCTCATTGCCTTTAATTCCCTCATGTCCTGGCACCCATATCAGCGACACTGTATTGTAGAGATGGTTGCTCTGAACCGAACCTGTTCCTTTGAACCTAGTTCGCGTGCCGGAGCAGGTGCACCTAGTTCGCATTTTCCAAAAGAGTAGATCCGATTGAAACGATTCCGAGTCGTACAATTCCGATTCCGATCGTTCATGTCGGAGCGCCCGAGAGTTGATCTCGCAGTTGCACCTACACTTATGTAAAAGAGTAGAGCCGCCTGGACCTGGAACGAGTCCGACTAAGCGAAGCGAAATGTGAGAAATAAACGACGCAACTACTCCTATACCTATGTATAAATAAATACAACTGGCAATTGTAGTTGCTGCGATTCCGAATAATTGTATATAGAATTGTGCAACCAAATATGTATATTTATTTTTAAATAATTAGTATGATTTCTAGTCATAAGAAAAACTAAATTTTTAGCGACACAAAAAATATATAATAAAAAGTAAAAATAATAAGAACTAATACGTAAAAAATAGTTTTAATTTTTGTATTAATCTAAATGAAATCATCGTTCATATTCAGGAAAACTAGTTTTTCTACTTTACTCGTACTTAACCGTGTTCTTCTTTCATTTAAAATATACCCCGCTTTAGAAAAGAGTGTCTCGCATGGAACTGAAGTAGCCATTGCACAACATATTTCCTTTACAACGATACTTACATTCGGGAATAAATATTCACTGTCCTTCCACCACTGAAATGGATCCTGATTTCGATCAGCCATTTCACATTCTAAATATCGTTGCACTTCCATTATTGCGCGAGAATTTGCAGACCCTGGGACTTCAACATTAGATAACATTGTATCTATTGAGGTATTATTGGTATTATTTTTGTGATTAGTCTAACGAATGTTTCTTTTTTTCTAACTTTAAACATTCTTTCTAACCGCCGCCGTCAATAAATTAAATACATTCAACACATTGCATATTAGAATAACATGGGATTTTCTAGTGTTGCATTGAAAAGCATACAAACATTATTTTAAACCTATGTATGTATGTATATCGTATGCACTTTAATTTAAAAAAAAATCTATAAATTGCAATCTGACACCTCATTTAAAATGTAATAATTTGACTGTTATTTGTATATCCAAGCTGTGTGCCTAAGTAAACATAAAGATTACCCTGACTGATCGGACGCAAAATATGACTCACAATCGGTCGGAGTCGGAACTGATTTGTGCACCTAGTTTGCCGCACCTAGTTCGGAACTGGAATCCTGGTAGGTGCACCTACTCCGCTCAAGGAGTAGGTTATATCATCTCTACTGTATTGTCTTGTGCCAGGTTATTGAGGACCTGTTTACAATATTTCACCAGCTTAGACCTGGTAGATGGGTTCATAATGGCTTTAATAGCCGCCTGACTATCAGTCATTATGTTAATTTTTTTGCTGGCGCAGCCGGCTTCCCGAATTTCTACGGCGCAGGCTGCGACTGCTAACAATTCGACCTGGAAAACCGTAGCATGTTTCCCCAGACATATCGATATCTTCCTTCCAGGACATATTCCGACAGGCTTATTTTAAATCCGTTTTCGCTTTGACTAGATGATTGATTTAACCCGCTATTTTGACGCAGATGATATTTTATTTACTGTTGCAATATGGATATTTAAAGCACTTGTTACTCTCTGTAATAAAAAATATTAATATTAAAACTTCTATAATATAAATAATAGAAAATATTGTCGAACAGGAGAAAGCTGGAGTAATGGTCCATTATTATTGCATTCTATTTGGAAATACCCGATCAATGATAGAATGATTTGTTTCGTTTGTTTACCTAACGGTTTAGGTATGATTTGTTTGTGAAAACAACTGAACTTATATGTATATAATATTGATGTATAAATTAGCGGACAATCTATACAATATATAGTCTTTTCTTTTCTTATTCTTCGATATATTCCTTATAAATAAACTTCTAATGGTTGATAATAACTTTACGCGACCTCGCCAAAGAATCGAATTTTTACCATTAAAAATGCAATTTTTCGTTATTATTCTGCTGTAAACAGTAAATTATTATAATTTTAGACAATTATTCAAAATTATCTTTTTAATAAATTAAAATTAAATAACTGAAGAAATATAATTTTTTACATCATTTTTCTACAAAAAAAAAAATATAAAAATGGCTTAGAGTAGTATAAAGAAACACTCACGTGCAGATTATCCACCATTTTATATACACCCTGCATAATGAAATCGGAACTTATAAATATGTATGGAAATAACTAATTCGAACGACGTTTGATAGAATGCAAGCTGGCAACTATGCCCAGTTCTGGTAACATAATACACATACATAATAACACTGAATCGGGAGAATTACTAGGATTAATAGTTATTATTGTAATTTAAATGTTACTTGGTCTGAAGTAACTTTTTATCACGTTACTCGTTTATCGTGAAAGACCTATACAAAGTGTCTGTAAAAGGGCTTTACAAAAACCTACCACATATTCCTTACACCAAAATGAGCCGATTTAAGACAACTTACCTTAGTACAAAGTTGCTTAGTTTGGGCGCTATACGACGCTGAAGTTTTTGAAATTTTTTAAATCGTTTTTTTATTATAAATATAAAACGGCTCACCCAATTTTGCGAAAATTTGGTACATTTACATAGTTTTATGAGACAAAAGAACATCACTCCATAGGCGTAGAACTTGTTTTTTTTTTTAATAATTTCGCATTTCAAATTTCTACGCCAATGGAAGAAGAGGGGTTTAAATATAAAATTTAAATTGTGTAACTTATTTACTACAGAAAAGGTGCTCTTTGTAAGACTCGATTACTGTCATGGTTTTCGTGAAACTTGGATTTTAATAATTATTTAATAATTAAAAAGAAAACTATGTTACTAAAACATGGAAAAAATTAATAAAGATGTCATAGAAATTGTTGAAAGTGTCCACTTACATGTACACAAAAGATTTACACGACGAATCTACTCTTTGCACAACTTCTTCATCAGCTTAACATTAACATCCTTTTGTATCTTAAATCTCTCCATTATCTATAGGTGTCATGTAAACTGTGGACTTAAGATGTCCCCACAAAAAATAATCCATTGGTGTTAAGTCTGGTGGACGCTATGGCTAATTTATAGAGGCGTCATTAGCTCTACCTATCCATCATTTGTTTTGGTACTGTTAATTTAAGTGGTTTCAACATTTAATTAAAAATGTGGTGGAGCTGATGAAGTTATGCAAAGAGTATATTTTAATTTTCTTCGTCGTGTAAATCTGTGTATACGTGTAAATGGTGGATACTTTCAACAATTATAATTCATCTTTAATAATTTCTTACATGTTTTAGTTAACATAGTTTTTCTGTTTACTGTTTACTTCGAATTATTAAAATACAAATTTCACAAAAACATGACAGTAATCGAGTCTTACAAAGAGTACCTTTTCTGTAGTAAATAAGTTACACAATCTAAATTTTATATTTAAAACCCTCTCCTTTCATTGGCTTAGAAATTTCAAATGCGCAATTATTAATTATTATTATATATTATTCTACGCCTATGAAATGATGTTACTCAAAACTATGTCAATGTACCAAATTTCAATAAAATCGCGTCAGCCGTTTTATATTTATAATAAGAAAACGATTTCAGAAGTGTAACTTCAGTGCCGTATAGCTCCCAAATTAAGCAACTTTGTAATAAGGTAAGAAGTTGTCTTACATTGTTTATTTTAGCGTAAGGAATATGTAGTAGTTTTTTATAAAATCCTTTTACAGACACCTTTTATGTAAGATCTCCAACCAGTTTCAAAATATTGTACTACCAATGTAAATATTTTTTTCCATATAATCACCATTTCTCCAAGCACTGAATCCATTTCTTCATTCCGTCCGTGAAAAAATTTGCTTGTTTACTATTGACACAATTGTGAACAGCATCTCGAATGAAAAATGTTGGCCTTTCAATACCTTTTTCAACTTTGGGAACAACTACGACCTTACTCTACGGATTCGTTTCTTTAGTGATCGTAAAGTTTTGCAGTATCTTACTGAATTAATCGTTGATCCCTTTGGCAGATATTCGGTATGAATGACCTAGAAACTGTTGGGCATGACTTTCTGCGCTGATGTAACTCTTTTGAATTTTCGTACTCTTGAAGACGAAGATAAACATGCCATAAACAGCTTTTAAATGCCTGTAAATTTCGAGGGGCGCGCAACCTTCCAGCGTTAAAAATTCTTACACGCAACGTTGCTTGGTACTCATCTCGGAAATCGAACTCGTGATAAATGACACTGTTACTCAACGACAGTACACAAAAATGAAACTTTGCATGTTATGAGATATTCGAAATTACCGTTTGCAGGTTAGAACTTGTTTCTATTCCAATTCGCACAATGGCGTTGTTGGAGACCTTTACACAAGATGTCCCGTATCGTTATGTTCAAATTGTAGGAGTGTAAAGTAGACTTCATTTCATGTACCAAAAACGCAAAACTTGTATATCCATTTTTATTTGTTTCAAAGTTACAGATCTATGAATGTGATTGTCAGATCCTGAAAAAAAAATGTAATCCTAAAGTCAATAAAAACTGATTTTATTCAAAAAAAGTTCAATTAATATTTTCGAAATGTCCACCTCCTTGTTGAATGCAGGCTTATGCCCGTAAGCCAACAGAAGAAGTACTTATCCGAATTTCATACTTGTTTTGTCGGATTTGCTCGGCAGCCAGGTGAATACCATCCAACAACTCTTCTCTTGTGTTCGAAACTTGCGCATAGACTAAATTTTTCATGTACCCCCATAAATAAAAGTCAAGGGGATTAAGATCGGGTGATCTGGGTGGCCATGCAACAGGACCACCTCGACCAATCCATCTTCGATAATTGACGTTAACCCAATTCCGGACAGCAATTCCGAAATGTGGTGGTGCCCCATCCATGTGAAACAACATGTCTCGTCGAACATTCAGTGGGACATCCTCTAAAAGACCTGACAGTTCGTCAATAAGAAATTGAAGGTAATTGTCCGCATTTAACCTCCCAGGAAGAACGACAGGACCAATCAACAAGTCATCGATTAGGGCCGCCCAAACGTTAATAGAAAATTTATGTTGAAATTTAGATGGGCGTATAGCTTTGGGATTTTCTGATGACCACCTGTGCAGGTTTCTCAGATTTGTAACACCACTTCTCGTGAACGTAGATTCATCAGTCCAGAGGACTGTTCTGCAGAAATTAAAATGAAGCCGTAACTGTCTTAATACCAATGTAAAATAAACTAGACGGGCATAGTGGTCTGCCACAAGCAAACCGTGTCCCCTGCGATAGTGATATCGATATAAGCCCTCACGTTTTAAAATTCGCCAAACTGTCGTTCGTGGCACTCCTAGTTGTCTAGCGATTCGACGTACACTGAGAGTTGGATCCCTTGTAACAATAGCTACTGCTTCTTCCTCTAAGTCTGCTGGCAAATTTACTCCTCGGTCGAAAAGATGATCACGCAGTCCGCATTCCCAAAATTGTCTGTGTACTTCCAGAAACGTTCTGCAATGAGGAATTCGCCTATCGGGAAACCGATGTCGGTATTCAATAACTGCTTAACGTGCACTGCCGTTACTGTAGCCATACACAAAATGAATGTCCGCATACTCTTGAGAAGAAAATCGGTAAGGCATTTTGAATAAAGAAAACGTGTCCACTCACTAATAAGCTGTTGTATGAACTGAAACGTAATGTAATCCTTTATTAAAAAATGCAACGTTAACTGTCATCTGAACATTTGTTTATTGTATGATATTCATGGTTCAGCACTTACGAAATAAGTAAGAACCTTTTTTATCATAGTACTCTTTTTTGTAGATCTCCAAGAAATTACTGTAGGCACTACGACACGTGTTTATTTATTTTAGGATAACATTTTATTATGCGACGTTAACAATCACAGGCCTGTTATTGAATCGTATAACTTTTTTTAAATAAAATCAGTTCGTATTGACTTTAGGATTACATTTTTTTCATGATCTGACGAATCACATTCATAGATCTGTAACTTTCAAACAAATAAAAATGGATATACAAGTTTTGCGTTTTTGTTACTTGAAATAAAGTGTACTTTACACTCCTAAAATTTGAACATAACGATACGGGACACTTGTCTACCAATCCGCCCTCGTATTAATCGGAAGAGTTACTACAATTGAAACAATGTAATGTTAAAAAAGCAAAAATACCTTCTAAAAAGTTTAAAATAGATGTGTGATGAAAACTTATTGGAATTAGGCAACCAGTATGTGATAATGTTAAAATTAATGAAACTTTAAAATTAATCTAGCACGAAAAGTACATAAATTATCAACACAAAGGAAAAAATTCTAGTATCCATACTGCTATAAGATTATTTTTTATAAAATTGATTTAATTCTTACACCTGTTTTAAAATCGTCAATTTGCCACGTGTTTTGTTTATCATTTTCAATGTTTAAAATGCAGTAGATACATTTTTTAAAAATTTAACCTATCTTATCCTGTGGGAATTTTTAAAATTTAATTATGTTTTGTCTATATCTAATATAAATTATTATTATTGTTTATATTATCCCCTGATAACGAAAGTAGGTATTTAAAATAAAATCAGTATATGTTTTGCAATAATTCATTCCTTGTTTAAAGACGGAATTTCATAACTTACGATTGAATTGTGCAATTATTTATTCTTTGGCAAATACATTCTTGCAATCAACTAAATTTGATATAATAGACAGTATAATATAAACTGTATCGTATGAGGTCAGCGAAGAACAGGAAATCAGCGCTTCCAGACGTAGCTCGATATATCGCACGCGACACAGAACACAAGACAAACAAGCGTTCGATGCACTTACATTGCGAGACGTATCAAATTTTCTCTAGGCGCAAGGAAAAACTATATACTGTAATCATATAACGTAATATTAATTGTCACTTTATAGAATTAAAAATAACGTAGTTGTATAGAAATAAAATAACCAAATTCTATTTATAGGTGAATGAAATAAAAACATTTCTAAAATCTAACTCATCTCAAGAAACCAAGGAGAATTAAATAAAAAATTCTCTTAAAGAAAAATAACTGAATAACAATTCCGAAGAATTTTATTAGAACAGATGTTCAAAACAATCACCTAAGGATGCCTTAAAAGTCCTGTCCAAACATTAACCTTTTGCGGATAATGCGTTCGTACGCCATAAATCATATCTTCTTTAGGCCAGTACTGCACAATAGCAGAATTATGCTGATCATCTAGAATCTAGAGAGAAACTGAATTCGTCAGTAAATAATTTATTTCTAACAAAATTTTCGTAATTATTGCAATATTCTAAAACTGCTTCGCAAAGCTCAAACCTATCGTGTTTGGCATTTTTACTTGTAAGAACGGTATTATTTTTTTAAAACCCTACGAACTGTTTTGGCTGGGACGGTATGTTGTTCAGCAATTTTTCAGCTAGAAATTGCAGTTGTTATTCTTACTGCAGCATAAACATTTCGTTCTTCACTGTCTTTTCTGTTTATATTGTTGCGAATATAAAGAATCATAGCATTCAAAATTATTAATAATGTTACGGACTGTCTTATATGTTATGTCTGTTTGAAATGAATTAAAATGATGACTTAATAACAAATTGTTTTCTTGAAGCGAAAAAATGTCCATAGCCAGATATGAAATCAGTATCAACGTAAATAATAAATATGCCGAAAAGAGAAATAGGCTAACGTTAACAAAAGAAAATACTAGATAACTGCAAACAATAAATAGAATTACGACAAAATGTTACTCTATGATAGATGCGTCTATTTCCGCATATCACTGACTGCTATAGGTGACTATAGGACGCTCGCCTATACGGTAGGGCTGGGCGAAGTATCGATACATCGTCCAATACCCGATACCTCATATAACGAAGGTATCGATTCTTAGGTATCGATTCCAAAGCATCGATTCCAAGGTATCGATTCCAGGGTATCGATTCCAAGGTATCGATTCCAAGGTATCGATTCCAAGGTATCGATTCCAAGGTATCGATTCCAAAGCATCGATACCTATCGATACTTTACCGATTCCAGTACTCGCTAAGTATCGATGTATCGGGTAGCGAGGTATCGATTCCAAAGCATCGATACCTATTCCGATTCCGGTACTCGCTAAGTATCGATGTATCGGCTAGCGAGGTATCGGGTAGCGATGTATCGGGTAGCGAGGTATCGATTCCAAAGCATCGATACCTATCGATACTTTAGCGATTCCAGTACTCGCTAAGTATCGATGTATCGAGTAGCGATGTATCGGGTAGCCATGTATCGGGTACCTTACCTTTGTGCATTTTTTTAAATGAGTATGCGTACATAATAGGTATATAAGTTGTTGTTTTATGCAAAATGACAATTTAGAATTTTCTTATTTTTCATGCAAGGATTAAAAAAGAACTACATACATAAGTCTGCAGCTAGTATAATTATAATTTTACCTTTCGGAGGCCAATATTTCAACGTCAGTAACTTCACTATCACCGTCTCTTTTGTCTTTCTTTTCAATAATATTAAAATATGTAAAAGGATGAACACATTTTATATGCTTTAGCATATTTGTAGTATTACCTGTATACTTATATTCTTTTTTACATACATTACAACTCACGCCCTGTTCGTTAATTTTATCAAAGTATTTCCAAACTACACTATTTTTTTTCGACATTTTAGTACATACGTATCCACTTATTACACCAAGTTATAAGAACAAAGTGATGAAGCTTAAAATGATATGAAAGATAAGTGCTTATATTAAACTTTAGACGACGAATAAAGGTAGGAATTATAATAAATCAAAACTAGGGAACAGCAAAAATTTGTTGACACATAATTTGTATAAAGCAGTGTTGAGAGAAATATAGGTGATATTCATATTCATATAAATATAAAACACTTTCCTGTTCTATAGAATGCACAATACACGACTGTAAATTGGAACTAAAATAAACAAAATATAATATAAATATGTAGTATTAATTAATATAATAAGGTAAAAAAAGTTGGGTCAAGAATTCTTATCAAGCTATTGTAGGTATAAAACGTGCTTGGTTTGTTTCTATTTTGAAATGAATATTTTAGGCTTTTTGTATAATTTTGTAATAGCACGCATATTTGCCTATATTATTTTATCTTTCTGCGTTTTTTAAATATATATAAAAATAACTTTTTAAGTAAAGAATTTTTAAGTATGTATGCATAATATATATTTTAAAGACGTTGGTTATTATGCGTAGCAAATTCCATATTATGACAACTTTAATTATTACAAACAAGAAAAACAAAATATCACAATATTGCAAATTTCATACCGTAGTTATGGTAGAATCGGTAAATTAATTTTACATCTCTTGAAACCGATATCAAACAATCGACACCTAGAAAACGGGTTATGAATACTGATTCCTAGGTATCGAATCAAGGTATCGATTCAAGGTATCGATTCAAGGTATCGATTCCAAGGTATCGATTCCAAGGTATCGATTCCAAAGCATCGATACCTATCGATACTTTACCTATTCCAGTACTCGCTAAGTATCGATGTATCGGGTAGCGAGGTATCGTTTCCAAAGCATCGATACCTATCGATACTTTACCGATTCCAGTACTCGCTAAGTATCGATGTATCGGGTAGCGATGTATCTGGTAGCGAGGTATCGGGTGGCGAGGTATCGATTCCAAAGCGTCGATACCTATCGATACTTTAGCGATTCCAGTACTCCCTACGTATCGATGTATCGGGTAGCGATGTATCGGGTAGCCATGTATCGGGTAGCTTACCTTTGTGAATTTTTTTAAATGTACATAAAGGATGCAATAACTTTTTAAGCATGTATGCATTATATATTTTAAAAGAATGTTATTATTATGCGCATCAAATATCCTTATTATGACATATCTATAATTATTAAAAAACAAAATATCACAATATTGAAAATTTCATACCGTAGTTATGGTAGAATCGATAAATTAATTTGATATCTCTTGAAACCGATATCAAACAATCGACACCTAGAAAACGGGTTATGAATATTGATTTCTAGGTATCGAATTAAGGTATCGATTCCAAAGTATCGATTCCAAGGTATCGATACTTTACCGATTCCAGTACTCAGAATCGATACCGTGCACAGACCCGATACATCGCTAAGTATCGATACCTCGATTGGTATCGGTACCCGATACCGAAAACGCCGGTATCGCCCAGCCCTACTATACGGTATATCTAAAAAAAATTATTCATTCATCTTATTTTTTTTCGAAAGCTTTTATGAAGACAGGCAACTATATACATACATATATTTTATATTTTCCAGAAAATTTGGGCCTTATGTGATTTGACATCAGGCCTTCTTTTAACAAAAACTGTTAATTATGATATAAAAGACTTCCCGACAGAGACCCGAATACCAACTATGTATTTTGCACCTCAATCAGATTTCGTGAACACACGAGTTTTCCTGCCACCTGAACTTCAGTATCAACCAAATAAAAAAACTGGAATTACTTTAACAATGCTGAATTCCGATAGACAAAAGAAACAGAAGACCAAGATAAAATCGGAAGCCTGCGGTCTTCTAGGAACAGATATCAAGGTGATTGCTAAATTTTTTTAATATCCTCAGTATTCCAAGTGAGAATAAAAGGAATTTTATTTAATCCTAGGCAATTCTTTGTCAAGAGTATAATTGTATAATTGTTTATACTGTTGGAAATAAAATTCTTTTTATTTCATAAATGATTTATAGACTAACACATGTACTTTTTTCATATGTAGCTTACTACTAGGGGAATTGATGCCCAGGTATGTGTGTTTGTCAATACTTTTTTTTTAATATAATTTAACACTAATAATTTAGGTAAAAACTTTAGTTAATGGGCAATATGGATTGCCTTTATAACATATTTAGTAAATCATTATTTCAAAATTAAATTTTTAATTCAAATTATGATAAATAAATTAAAATAGAGATATTTTCTAATTTTATGAATAACCGGCATATATTGTAAATTAAGTAAACTAACACACTCAATAATATTAGAATGAAGAATTCATCATGTAAAATATCGCATGAACTTTATAATAAAATGGACAAGATTTAAAAGTTGTATATTGAAATGTAGTGTATGACCTCGATGACGAGAACTTTAAACTAAATTTTAAGTAGTCTGTATAGCATATTTCAAAATAATACAATCTTACTTATTATCATATCTCAATTGTTTACATAAAATAAGGTAACACAATAATTATAATCGGTTTAACAGATGTTTCGCAGAGGTTCATCTTCAAGGATTGAATTCAGTGCTATTCATAGTCACGTTTTAATTATTGAGTTTATAGAAGAATAATAAGAATTATATAGAATAATATACATGCGATGCGATATAATTTAAGAATATGATAATTGGTAATATAAAAATATTTACTCCAAGAAAGGGTTCCTTGGAAAAGATAGGCATTAAAATAAACATTCGTGATTGGTTAAAATTGCCCACTATTTTATGCAGGGAAAATCAAGATTTTTAATTTGTTTTATCAAAACACTTTTTAATAATCATTTAAGCTTTTTTAGTAATAAATATGTTAATAAAAAAATGTTAAAGTTTAATCATTTCATTAGATATGAAATAGATATTTAAAAAGTCCCAGAGAGATCAGCTGTATCATTTTCCAAAGGTCCGGGAATGTTTGACGTCTCCTCTTAAATTAATACACTTAATACAGCGATCCTGCAACGCCTTTAACCCTTCTAAAAAAAATTCTTCTTGGTCTGCAAACTAGCCTTTCACAGCTTCTATTACCTTTTCATTACACAAAAATTGACGTCCTTTTAAACTTTTTTTCAATTTAGGAAACAGATAATATTCTGAGGGAGCTAAGTCTAGGGAATAGGGCACGTGTTCCGGTAATTCGAACCCTAGATACCGGATTTTATTCATGGTAATACGCGATTTGTGTGCAGGGGCATTTTCCTGCAAAAACAACGCACCTTTCGCTAACATGCCACGTCTTGTTTCCTTAGTTTTCTCTCTCAGGATTATTAATAATTTGTAATAAGAATCTCCAGTGATGGTCTGACACTTTTTTGAGTAATCGATCATAATTATTCCAAGGATATCCCAAAAAACAAGCAAGAACTTTCCAGGGGATTTTTGAACTTGAAAAACTTCTTAGGCCTTGGTGAACCATGATGCTTCCACTCCATCAATTGCTGTTTTGTTTCTGGGTCGTAAAAATGGACCCATGTTTCATTCATAGTCGGCCAAAAAATCTGGATCTCCTTCAAAACGGGCACAGATTGACCGCGATACTCTTGTCCGTTTTGCAGAAATTTGTTTATATCTAAATCGATGTGAACTATATGATGGACGCGTTCATATAAAATCTTTAGTACCTCAGCTAATGCCTATGGTCTGATAATATGATGTCATGAATCAATATTTTCGGAGATGGACACCGAAATCGATCTTCCTGGTCGCTTCTCACTTTCAACGGAAAGTTTTTTGCTTTTGAATCACACAATACAATTTTTGACAGTCGCATATGAGGAGGTTATGGGCATTGATCGCCAAGTGTGTTAAGCATGTCTTCGTAAATTTCCTTACCACTTAACCTCTTCAAATACAAGTATTTGTTGATGCCTCGATACTCCCAATTTATCGATTTTCATATTTCCATTGACACTTTTAAAATGTCATTATTTCTTGCCATTGTAACAAGATTTTGTTTTGTTCAAGGAAAACGGCCTAGCCTAACTAGATATCAATACCCCTTCGTATGTTAATAAACAAACGCAAAAGTAAAAAAGTCATTTTATTAGATATGTATATAACCTTAACATATTGCTATGAATTGTGGTTTTTATATTTACTGCACCACCATCAATTAATCTACCCAACTAGGATACTCGGTCGGTTTATTTCCAAAAATGGGACTTCTTTCTTCTCAGGGTTCTAATCGGAAATACGTGGTCTTCTACAAAATTTTTAAGGCGCCAGTAAAAGAATTCACTTTAAGTACGTTTATATATATATTCTGAGTAACTTTTTTAAATAATTAAACAACAATAAAGGTAGTAGCACAAAATCAAATACAGAATAAAATTTAAATGAATATTTAATACAAAAAAACCAAAAAAAGAAAAAAAAAATCTTTATAAAGTATAAAGATTGTGTAATGTATATTACAACGAGGTAAAAATAATTCACGGAAATGACCGCTACGTGAATTTAAACTTCCTCAATGACTACCGATCAACTTAATTAAACAACTCCCCAGAGAACAACATAAAATAAACTTGAAAACACGATCAAAAACTACTACATGCGCGCTCACATATAACAAAAAGTTCCCTTGAATACCAAACGAAATAAAATTTTACAATTATATTTTTTTACGTAGAAATTTTAAAAATATTTTTTGTCATCTATCTCAACTAATTAAGACTAAATCTCTTAAATAACAATATTGATACAATTGAAATACAATATTCAAATCTTTTGAATTAATAAGATATCTTTTAAAAATATATATATTTTTACTTACATAAAAAATTATATATGAGACACGTAGACAAGAAAACGTTGTTTAATAAAAAGCAATCAAAATTGCGAGACCACAATCTCGCAGAATAATCGGGCATTGAAAAACAAACACCATCAACTAATTAATTCAAATTCAAACCGAATTTTACTTTATATATATAATTATATATTTTCCAAATAAAAAGAACGTTCTTGTCTAAAGATTTAAAGTTGTCTGTCAGTCCACATCAACCGCGGTGGCTTCGCATAAGGCTGACCTTCAGTAATACAAGTTTTTGCTCCAGGCACATGAATTACATTTTCAAAAATATACACTACAAGTTCAAAACAATAGTACATAAATATATAAATAATTTTTAGTATTTATTGGGGAAAAAACATAGCAATATGTTCTACTTGTTTCAAATTACAAAATTTATCCAGTGTAAATTGCACTGAGATTATAGCGCCATCTGCTCCTTTCTTAGACTAAATGAGGTATAGATAGATATAATTGTTGCCACGATATTGACTCAAATAAATTGTAGTTGGATTATAAGGGTCAGCTATTATGAGTGCATTTGTACGGCCGGTAATGTTTGGATACCGTTTGTGTTAAATATCATTGGGCATAGAGAATCAACGTATGAATACATACAATGTATACGTACATGAGAAAGCCAGTCCAATGCCAGCGAAGACCGCGACGACTGACGATTGTCTCCGATACCGATTGACTGGAAATTTTGCATTCAGTCTAGCTGCGGCCGTTACAGTTTGAAAGCGTACAATAAAATTAATGTAAAATGGCTCTTTATACACCCACTGAAAAGCTTCAGTTAGTAAAATGGTTTTATGCTGGCAAGTCTGCAATGGAGTGTATGAATTTGTTTGCGCTGACTTTTGCAGACCGTTCTGTACCTTGCAGACAAACAATTTATAATATTATAAATAAATTTGAAACTTGTTTCTGTCTCAATAACTGTACGAAATGCAAACCAAGAGAGATGCCACCACAAAAAATTGAGGAAAGAGAACGGCGGGATGTATTAATTTGTAGTATTGTGGAAATTGATAACACGAGATCTACTAGAAGTGCTGCCGAGGAATTTGGTACAAGTAACACAACTATTTCACGTATTTGGAAACGTAATGGTTTAAAATGTTTCAAATATTCGAAAACTCAAGAAATATTTCCCGAGGACAATTTCCGGAGAATGGAGTTTTGTCAAGACGTTATGGAAAAGATACATCGAGATGAAAATTTCGTTATAAATATCCTCTTCACCGATGAATCAACTTTTCCATTACACGGAAAGCACAATCCCTCTGTTTTTCGATATTGGGCTTAAGAAAATCAACACCGGCATTTTGCAAATCGCACTCAGTATCCTCAAATACTAAACGTTTGGGCAAGTATTTTAGGTGACCATTCTATAGGCCCCTATTATTGATGGTATATTAAATGCTGACAAGTATCTCGAATTACTGAAAAATCAAATACTTCCCGCCATTCAAAACATTGGAATAAATCAGGAAATCGTTTGGTTTCAACATGATGGCTGTCCAGCACATAATGCAGTGAGGGTAAAGGAATTTCTAGGAAATACTTTTCCTGGCCGTCTTATTACTGGAACAGGAAACATTAAATGGCCCCCGCGATCTCCTGATCTATCTCCAAATGATTTCTTTTTGTGGGGATATCTAAAAAATATTGTTTATACCCATGAAGTTGGTAGAGCAGAAAATCTAGTTGCCTTGAGAGAAAAAATAACTGAGGCTGCGAATTCATTAACTGCCGACATGTTAGCAAATGTAAGAGCTAATTTCTACGACCGCCTAGGACAATGTTTTGCTGTGCAAGGAGGAATTTTTGAACCTCTTGTATAATTTATTATAATTTTTAGAATCCTTTTTTATTTATTTTATTAGGATTATCTTTAATTTTATTAGAATTACGCTTTTGTTTATGCGACGCACAGCAGCTTAAAAATTTCCTGCATCTACTGAAAGAAATAAGAAAAGCAAATCCCTTGCAATTCGTAAATGTTATTTTAGAACGCATTACAAGTACCTATGTCGATGGTCAAATGATTAGTGCTATCTTGTATTTGCGCAACAATCGGAGACAATCGTTTCCGGCCGTCGCGGTCTTCGCCGGCATTGGATCGGCTTTTCCATATACATATACATCGTATGTACTCATACGTATTCCCTATGCCTAATGATTAATGATATTTGACACATGCGGTATACTAATCCTTCTATCAGGACAGTATTTTAAAAAATTGGAAATAGGTTACAAATTTACTGATGCTCTTTTAATAGTAATTAAGAAAAAAATATTTATTTATCGTTATTATAGCAGTTATTATAACTTATAATAAGAAATAATCATAAGATTAATGCATAATTTTGAGATAATAAACGAAATTTACTATAATAATAATAACTGGCACTGTCAATATTACATAAAATAAAATCTATATAACAGCAATATTATAAATGGAAACACTAATAAAGGGAATTGGACAATACTATAGAATGTTATCATTTTTCATACCACTGTTGGTTCCTAATAGATAGCCGCTGCCGTACAAAAACCTAAAATCATGCAGGTTGCATGCATGCTAGGCGTTTTATTACAAATTTTAAGATATTTTGTATTCTCTTCTGTGGTATTACTATCAACGCCTATTCTGATTATTAGCTCTATGAAGCTTGTCAGATCCAAAATAAATATTTTCAATTTCTAACATATATTGAATTCTTCCAGTCTTCGGAGGTAATTCGATTAATATTTTCTTTTATTGATAATAATATGACTTAATGTAAGTGATTGATTATTGCGTCTTATGCTACTGCTGCCCTCAAATTAATTTAATCGTATACTGTGATATGGCACCAGTCTCGATACAGTGTGTCCGTATTTTTTTTTAGATTTTTATCGGTATGATACTCTTACAAATGTTTTTGTCTTTAGAGCATCTAGAGCTTGCTTAATTATATTGCTTTCTTCAAAATAAATGTTCGCATATAAAAATTCTATAATTTCTTGTTTACGGTAACATGAATTTGTAATTCTATTAATTTATCTGGAATGATAAAGGCGCATTATCTAGAATGACTCCTGCATTTCTTGGTAGATTTGATAATTTAAGCTGCTATCTTTTCCATTTTTACAGATGAATGTTGTTAGTTTTGAATTCATCTTTTTTTAGAACCAATATAAATAATTAAGAACGTGTTGGTTTAGTGGATAGGTCATTAGACTTTGAATTTGATGAACCAGGTTCTAGCAGGTCTAGCCACTAATGTCGATGGCGTCTTTTCGGTCGCAGCTCCACTTCAGGCTGACTAAAATGAGTACCAGGAAGTAAAATTCTGGGGTAATAATAAACGGTCGGTCACGTTATTATCCTAGTGTACTGAACGGCGCAAGTCGTTACAAACCTATCATGTTACACCCCAAGGGCCTGCAAGGCTAGTTATTATTATAAATAATTATAATAAAAATTCATTTGCTGTTGGTACATCTATAGTGCATTATTGGATTATCTGTCCAACCTTTGCAGACATATGTGTAATGTCACGCTTCATCCAAGTATGCAGTACTCCTTACTACCTTTTTGTCGTCGTTTTTCTCTAATTGTTAAGCATCCGTCACCATTTTAGTATTTTCTTAGATCCCATAATGGCGGGGCTAGTATGAATTATTAAGGTTAAAACTACATTATCAACCACACTTTCCTAATAAAAATCGAGACGTTCAAACGTTTACTTACAAATTTTACAAATATAATAAGACGTAATTAAAAAAATCATTTATGAAAGTTTTCCCTAATCGAAATTATTAAATATTTAGTCCATTAAGAATTTCACTTTAATGCATCCTTTTACGGTTTGCTGCAGGCATTTACGAGTATAATCTTATCGATGATATAACAACCCAACTAAAAGATTAAAGCGGTAAAGCCTATTACGGCCAAGTACTGACAACTGCGAAGAATTTTAGTACATTTATTTAATTTGTTTATAAATATTTAGTATTATATTTTTACCTTATATAATTTTAGATAATTATATAAATATATAATACATGTGCATTGTGTAATTTTGTGAATCCAGTCCTGGTTGGGTATCGATATGTTCTAACATTTCTAATCGCTCGTTTGTATGAACTTATCGGGTACTGTACTCAGGTAGTTGCCCATAATAGATTTACGGGTTTAATCCTTTAGTCGGGTCGATATATCGTGGAAAGTAGTATACCTGTCAGATACCCTCATTATCCAATCACTGTTTATTGGAGTCATTTTAAAATATTGTGGCAACAACTATACATAGTTCACCTCTGTTATAGTAAAATCGCTTTGGGAAGACACCAATCTGCGCGAGCGAATCGCGCAACCTGAGTATTAACGCCCTCAAAAACATAGGTCGGGCTGGGTCTAAATTAGCGCGCAATTTAAAATTCGAATTTTACGTAAAACGTTTTGTATTTTTATTTCGTGTGCAGCGGAAACAACATATTTCATTTATTATGTTCGTTTGCCATGAAACATAATTTCATAAACACATTCTATTGTGTGAATGAATAATAAAGCGTTATTATTTTATTTATTTTCAAGTGGGATTTTTAACAGAGATACAACCAACAATTTCTGGTTCAATTATTTATTTTCATTATAATTTAAACATTTACATATATCACAGTTTTTCTTCTTTTACCAAGATTTTATTCATTATATTTGTAAATTTATGAATATTCATTCGGAGTAAAAATAATTTGTTGTTTACACGTCGTCTTTTGTTACTACATAATTATACATAAATACCCTTAGTTACTAATGACAAAAATACAAAGATAACTACACATATAAATAAGTTATATTTCAACAATTATTCATCAACTTAATCAGAAAAATAATCAAAAATATCGTCTTCAGAATCACTATCCAAATTAATTATGAATTCCTCGCAATATTGGTCCATAATATGTTCCCTTGTGATGTATTCCTTTTCAATATTTTCTGCATGTCTACAAACACTGGACCAATCGTCTGGTGTAATTTTGGTAAATTCTTCGATAGCAATTTTTTCCACGTCATCTAATTTAAACGTTATATTTCTAGTTGCCACTCTGTTTTTCACAATACCCCATATCTTTTCTATGGGGTTCAATTCGGGGTGATAGGGTGGCAACCTTAAAACAGTGTGTCCGTTCTCTGCCAATATAGCATCTATGCGATATAATGTATGACAGGGTTTGTACATTTTAATTAAATTGTACAGCTCCGGTTTCGTAAAATTATCTTCGTATTGTATGCCTCTCTCGTTAAGCCATTTTATCATTTCTGATTTTACGGTATTGGAAGTTGGATGCTTGATCGCAGTCACATTGTGATAACTGGCGTTATCTAACACCAAGACCGAATTTTTAGGTAAATTTGGTATGAGCTTACTTGTAACCCATTTCTTGAATTTTCGTAGTTCATGTCGTCGTGATAATCGCCAGTTTTTTTTCCCAGATGGGTATATTAGCAGGGCATTATCCACAAAACCTTGTGCGCTACCTTCAACATTAATTATGTCAATACGATTTTTATATTATAAACTTTAAACATACCGTCATATGATATAATGAGGCGTTTTCCCTTTGATATCGGGCACTTAAGACCACTATTGGAATTATCAGTCCATGCGTAAGGAGTCGTGTGTCCAGCATGGAGATACGTCTCATCTACAAATATAATATTTAATAAATTTATAAAAAAAAAGAATCTATGCTTTACCTGTATAAATAATGGGACGATTTTGGCGACGATAATTCGGAACCTTTCTGATGTAAGTAGCTCTCAACTCGTGTATATCGTTACGTTCCATCAAAAGCTTCCTGTTGCCATTGGTTTTCTTCCATCTATTAAATAGAAAAAATATTATAATAAAAATTCAATAAGAAGTTATTGTGATATTAACCTGAAACCCATTTGTAGTAATAATTTTCTAAAAGATTTGCGTTTGCCCATAAAACCGATTGCTTCGTCGCCTTTTATTCTATTATACACAGACCTTATTGTGGGCCTTACTTTATCGGTCACATGAAAGTTATGGATGGTGCGACAGATTATTTCTACCCCACATTGATCCACAGTAGATTTTGGGGAGCTTCTTGGATTACTCACCGTAGATTTCTCTTCTTCGTCGCTGGCTTTTCCTTTGCGGATAATACGACATATAGTGCTTTTACTAATTCCAATTGCCTCTGCAACCATGTCCAAAATATTCCCTACAAACAATATTTATTTCTTGCTATCGTTTATCATTGCTTGCAATATACGACAAAAATTACATTATGACAGTTTAAAGAGTAAAACTTAATTTACCATTAAAAATATTCCCTACAAACAATATTTATTTCTTGCTATCGTTTATCATTGCTTGCAATATACGACAAAAATTACATTATGACAATTTAAAGAGTAAAACTTAATTTACCATTACAAATATTCCCTACAAACAATATTTATTTCTTGCTATCGTTTATCATTGCTTGCAATATACGACAAAAATTACATTATGACAGTTTAAAGAGTAAAACATAATTTACCATTCATATTTCTCTTTTTGATAAAATTGTACACGGTATGAATGATTTCCCGTGATTGTTCTGCTATTATTTGTCTTTTTTCACTGGTATTTCAACATCTGCTGGAACACGACATCCAGATGTGGACGGTAAACTAAACATAATAATCTATAACAAATAAAGTACATGTTTCAACAAATCCTATTAAAAATTCATGAAAAATAATGTAATTCCTACAGATATAAAGGCCTTCTATTCCAAATAGTTGTGAAAACAACTGATTTTGTAATAAAATAAACTCAAAACAACTGATTTTGTAATAAAATAAACTCAAACAACTGATTTTGTAACAAAATTAACTCAAAGAACACGATCGACACCTTACGGACGCTAGAAGACAACTGAAGAATATTACAGTCAATGTTATTCGGCCTGTCTATACATGCAAGAACTATGTCTTTCTCGTTTGGGGTACACTTTTCTTTATAAGTTCCAAATTGGTTTCTGCGTCAGTGTCTTCCCAAATTGACACTACCCTAGACGGATGTTTATGACCCGTTTTTTTAACGGATTACAAGGGTTCTGTGTACAGTTATTTTTATATACAAATTAGGAATGTGAATAAGTGTGTCTTTCGTTTGCACATATCATTTCACAAACAAAAACAATAATAAATTAATATAACGGCATAAAATGTTGTAAATTTTATTTAAAGTAATTATTAATTTTATTTAACAAACTCACTAATAGACTAAATACAATTAAACGACAAGCTGTAGAAAATCAATAAATCAAAAATTATAATTCTTATTACAATAGTTCCAAATTCAATTAAAAAAGACACCATCTTCACAACGTTGAGTTAACTCAACGACAAAAATCCATACACAGAGAGATGCGATATTGTAATATACAGAACAACATTCCTGCTAAATCCACAAATACTACGTAGCTTGCACAATGTTTACCTGTAAGAGACCCACGTTTCCAGGGTAGATCAGTGGAGACAATCCTATTTTGAAGTTACCTTGGATATATTATTTTCTGTATTTATATCGCATCTCATTCGAAATAAATAAGTATGTATACTAAAGACAACTTTATTATCGAAATATGTATACAGAATTTGATATTGTTAGGGATTTTTAATTTTGATTTAATTTATAAAGATTTTTAAAATTAACAATTTTTTATCTTAATTAATTAATAAATTCTTCATTTTGAGATTTATATTTATAATAACTTAATAAATGGAAATATTGTTTTAAAATACTTTGCGTAAAATTTTGTAAATTTTATAATCTTTGTTAAAATGCACCTAGTTTGGAAGCGAAAGAACATTTTAATGGATAAACATTGGTGATGGATATAAGTATTAAGATATAAATAGAAGCTGGAACTTGCTCATTGCGCTGTTAATTCGGTCAATAGTTTTTAGTGATAGAGTATCTACATAACTGCTGACTATAGAAATATCTATTACAGACAATAAATAATTATTTTTCGTCAGAATTTGTAGCGCACACAAAAGAAATTGTAATGTGTACAGAAGAGATAGGTTAAACAAATTGTCTAGTAACGACGGAGGTTTAAAAAATTTCGTTCGAGAACATGACATTAACAGATAAGCTGAGTGGTCCAGAGATTTTAACGATCAGATAAGGGACCTTGTAAAATTTGACTCACACCATATAATTAGGTAGCGATAAAACTCAATTCATAACATTCCATCGTTAATCATCACATCGTCTAGGCAAAATAAACAAGTGTTCTTCAATTTACTCAAGGAAACAAAGTAGACAAAATGACTGCTGCAACAAGTTTTCTTTTATGTCACAGAAATGTGCCTTTAAAATAAAATTTCAACAGAAAGTCTAAATCTCCTCGGTAGTGGAGGATTTCTAGATTTTAGTTTCGAAAGGCCTGCTTCAAGCAGATCACTGTGCACTGGGAGGTGAGGATTCGATATTATTTGATTATATTCTCCAGCCAGGCTTTCCTATCCCCGGATGGTGGGGGATGCAATATGGCTTAGAACGGGGAGCCAGGCTAGAGGTGTAGTTTTTAAACAACCGCTTATTATTCTCATGGTCTCAATGAGTTTGATGTCGATCATCTTTGCGTGGTAGCTGTTTAGACAGACTGGAGCGTAGTATTCAACTACCGAGTAAACAAGGCTAAAGTTTTAAGGGTGTGGATTATGTTATTTCTAGTGTTTATTATAGCCGCGATGGTTTCTAGAGGGTTTTTTTTATATGAGTGTTTGATCCATTGTTACTCCTAGATATTTTGGGTAAGGATTATAATGTAGCAAGTTGTTATTGAAGTACACTTGCGCCTCTAGACGGGCTTGTTTATTATTGAGGTAAAAGTCTTTTGTTTATATTCAAGATTAGTCGTCTCCAGTCGGCGAAGCATTTTCCCAGCACGGATAGGTCTTCTGAAAGATGTTCGCCCTCTATGGTTTTGCTCCGGGATACAAGAGGCAGATTATCGGCATATCCAAACTATTTTGACATTGTGTATGTCATGTCAGAAATATACAGAGGTGCAAGTACCGATCCTTGAGGCAAGCCCATTATTAAGATGTCTCATTTTATTCTTGCTCTCTCCTGTTATTATTTGGAAGGGCTTATTGCAAAGCATTGTTAATAAAGATGCTGTTCGGTTGCATGGTACTACGTTGAGGAATTTGTAGAGAAGGCCTTCTCTCCAAACTGTATCATATGTCGCAGTCAGGTGAACATACACCACAGTTCACGTTTCCAAACAGAAGTTATGACAGTCACTTAAAATTTAAAATATAATTTTTTTTCTAATAAACCATGAAATAAAACATGTAATAAGGTTTAATAGTCATACTTTTCAAAATCAAATTAAGAACAGTATTCTAATTATATATAAAAACAAATTAAATTTTCGGTGGTACGTTCATGTTAGTATAAATAAATGTTTACTTCATCATATAGTAATTACTAAAGTTTACAAAGTCCTGTGCGATATTTTACATGATGCAACCTATACAATGTTAAAAGAAAATACATACTTCATATTTGGTTGCATGTTTCTCGTATTTTATAATTATAATAGTTTATTTAATAGAAAATTTGAAGTGCGTCATCGATTATTGGTTGTAGAAATTATATATACTATATGTCCGGCAATGACCTCTGCAGGTCTGTCGCATGGATGAGAGAGTTTTGTTAATGCTGTCATATAAACAGGCAATGACGTCACCAGGAGTCGTACCTGGATATATCTATACTTATTGTTTATTATTAATGCAAAATGTAGCATTTGTGATTCTTATGACCAATAGTCGTTAATCTGTATCAGGTTTTGTATTAAATGAACTGTAAGGATAAGCAAAAGCAACAAACAGTGCCTTTGCGTCGTCTATGACGTCTACTTTATCAATTCTAAAAAAATAATTACAACGGTATTGTTATTTTCAATTAAACATTGCTTTAATTTTATCAATTAATATCTTTGCTTTTATGTGGTATATAATATATATCTCAAAACCTAAATGAAAAAATAACTTTTACGCTAGCTAAATGTTTATTGTTGGTAATAGAATTTGTCTGTTACAGCACAAGATTAATACGAATCGCCATATTCGACATATTTTCTATATTTGGCAAATGTCATTTGGACGTCTGTCATTAAGGGCAATTTCTGTGTTTGTTTTTTAATTTTTGGTTGTATGTCGTTTTTTTTTTGTTTTTGAGAGCAAAGTCATTTGAATAAGTGAAATCTTACTTCACATGAAAATTTTATGCAAGAACAGTAAGGTATATATCTATAACAAAATTATATATAATCGATGTATTTCATTACTAAATCGCAATATATATCAAAAATATTTCAAAAGCCATGCAAAGCAATAAACCACTTGAAAGCAACAAGACAAATATATGACTCCATTTGAAGAAGCGCAATAATATAATTTGTCGTTAATTTTTTAATTTCTGAAAAATGAAATATATTTATTTTTAGTATTGCCGTCGCCGTATATCTGAAGTACACCTAGTTTTTTTTTTTAATAAAAAAAATCATAATGGTTTATTCATATTTCGTTACACCACTATGATATTTAATGGCATCTTTTATCTTTGTTTTGTAATTACATAAATTATTCTTCAAGACGTTTTTCAAGTTATTAGTTCAGTTCAGTTATTCAAGTTCAGGAGATTTGGCCTATTTGCACAGAGGAACGTTATTTTTCATATCTTTGTTAGAGCTTATGATGAATGACGAAATACATTGCTTCGTTGGAGCACGTTTCGCCACATCCGTCGCGAGTACCTTGTGCTAAAATAATGTGGGTTTGCCTAAAACATTGTTGTCCTAGACGCTTGTTGACTGATATACCAAAAAAATTTGACCAAAAAAATATGAATTCAGAATTGCAAAAATATTTTTCTTGTAAACTTCTCTACCATTTAAATTTTTCCTGGCATACTTTTTGATAATAACTTTAAAAAAGTGACTAGTGGTGTAACATAGCAAATGAAACCAAATAATTCGTTTAGAAAAAATATTACTTACGACATTGTTTTTTTTCTAAAATCCCATCCAATTTAAAAATATACCCCCTAAAAATAATATTGTTTAATTTTTGTAGAATTCGCCGTTTTCTAAATAATTACGGCTGAAATTATAGGTTATCGTGACTCCAAAAAATACGTAATATCAAAAAATATCTGCATAACTAATAATAATTTTTGATTCGAGCTGAAGACAAAACATTACTTACACATTATACAAGGTGTGTATAAATTGTCGCAAAAGCTATATGTAGCGACATTCTTCGTTTGGTTCTGAATAAAAAATCTTAATGTTAAAATGTCGTATCATGCTTCGTAAATTCGTAAATGTCAAAATTTGACAGTAATGATTTTGATTGAACTCACTTTGAAATACAAACTTATTCTACAACGTTGCCGAATGTATTTTTCGTGAAAGTACGTTAATGAATAAATGTTTAAAACAAGCTTTTAAATCAAAAAGAAAACGTTTACGAAATAATACTAGTAAAATTTTTTTCTTTAAACTAAATTGCATCTATCTCTATTAACAGATATCGAAGAGCAAAGGTTAGTTACGCACTAAAAAGTCTGAACTTCAAGAACCCCGTGAAAACAAACGAAGCATGATGCGACATTTTAACATTAAGATTTTTTATTCAGAACCAAACGAAAAACGTCGCTGCGTGTAGCTTTTGCGACAATTTATAGACACGTTATATAAATACGTATATGTATATATATTCTGGAATTATTAACAAAAACAAGCTTAAGATAAATTACAATAATTAAAAATTTAAACGTCGAAATAAAAAAAAAATCTGAGGGTCTAGAGAAAAATGATACAGATAAACACATACATTTATTTTAGCGCCAGGTATAGTGAAAACATTTAAAAAATACCACATACGTTATAATGCGCTATGAACATATTAGAGTTGGGCGAATTCATTATATCTCATCTGAATCCAGTTTCTAGGGGTGTTTGTACAATATGATCATTTATATTTACCCTCTAGCAAGCCATGAAATTATTTCTTGAAAATATCGTGTTGGTAGTGACAAATAAAATACATCTGTCATTATGTGTATGTTCTGATAAATAAAACTCATCTGTCATTAATGTATTTATTAATTGACACTTAAAAATGTTTACAATAAATCATAAAGTTTTTCTGATCGAATCATACTTTAGGAATGGTGTAAAATTAGAAAATGGAGAATGGTCGTACTCCTTGCAGCCTTGTATAGAAGAATTTCGGGCAGAATTTCCAAATTTTCCAACAACATATGACAGTTTGCGGCAATTAATTCAAACGTCAGTGGTTAAATTCCGTGAAGCAGGGTCTGTGTCTCGAAAACCAGGTGCTGGTAGACCACTAAAGCGGACAGTTGAAAATATAGCAGATGTTGAGGGACGAATAAATCAATCACCTAAGAAATCGATTCGTAAGCTTTCACAACAAACACAACTGTCATATGGGACCTGCCAGAGAATCCTTAAAAAAGACTTACAAAAATTTCCATACAAATTTCATTGCGTGCAAGAGCTTTTACCAATCGATCATGTAACCAGAGTTAATTACTGTCAGTGGTTCTTAGGTACGATTAATAACGATGACGTTCTTGACAAATCCTTCTGGTCCGATGAAGCATGGTTTCATTTATCAGGATATATAAATAAACAAACAATGCGCATCTGGTCTAGTGAAAATCCACATGAAATTCTTGAAACACCCTTGCATTCACAAAAAATAGGCGTTTGGCTTGCTGTTTCTCGTAGACGGATTATTGGTCCAATATTCTTTAATAATACGATAAATGCAGAACGATATCGTAATAATTTATTGCTACCATTTGTAAATCAATTACTTGATGATGAGCTCCGCGAGGGATATTTCCAGCAAGATAATGCAACAGCCCATAAGACAAGAGAAACGATGGAATTATTGCATGAATTCTTTGATAATCGAATAGTAGACTTTCCACCACGATCTCCGGATTTAACAATTATGGACTATTTCATTTATCCACATCTAAAAAATAGAGTATTTACGAATCGTCCACATACAATTGAAGAACTTAGTAATGCTATCCGAAATGTCTGTGAGGAAATTACACCACATAATTTAAGGAATGCCTTCAATAATATGAGACGAAGAGTTGCGCTATGCATAGAAAATGAAGGAGCTCACTTTGAACATTTATTGTAGCTGTTTTTATTATTAAACTTTTTATTTTTTCAACTGAAATGTTTGTATGTAATTATTTGTCAAAATGACAAAACCTAATCTGTCATCAGTATAAAATAATCTATATCACACACACGCTGCAAAATAAGTTAACTTAAATTATGGTACCAACTTAAGTTTAAAAAAGAAAAGTGTCATTGCCTTCTAGAGGGTAGAAATATATAATCATATGGTATAACAGTTACATGCCGCTTACGATTAAGTTATATTGGTGTTTGTGTTTTGCTGTTGCTTCTTTGAATTTAGTAAACTATTGTTCTTTAAATAATTGTCTTTACCAAAATTTTTCTATATTATTCGATGGGTAAGTTTAAAAAGGATATGTTTTATTTTATTGTATAAATAATTAGAAATTATTTATACAGTGATGGCTTCGTCATTCTGATTTGATAAATGTAAAATAAACTTTAACAGCAATGCTGAGTTCGAAATAATTCTCTAAAATAAGAAAGTTTATGAAGCGAAAAATTTATTGACTTAATTTTATTTAAATTATACTAGCAGCAATATTCATAACGAGGTAGATTTAATTATTCACATTAATACTTCTGTAAATAATAATTTGCTTCCAAAGAAATTTGAGTACATCAATACGTTAAGCACGCGTTTCGCATTTGTTACAAATGAAACATTATGCATTACACATGATTTGTTTTAACTCCTACACCTCATATTATAACCTTTTTACTGCCATGTTTTACTTTAGAGACTACTCATTTTCTTAGTTATAGCTGCAACGAAAAATTCACGTTGCCCAATATTTACACATATTTGACCAATATTTACAGGAACCTGTTTCCGCAAATCGTGTTCTTGTGTGTATGATTATTGTTGTTGCAATTTTTGTTTGGAATTATCCCTACGTAACTTAACTTCGTTTGCTATGTTTAGTTCATCTTGTCTTAGAGTATTATCATTAAAGGCCGGATTATATGCAAAAAAAAAAACTGAACATATGCGCATAAATATGCAGATGTTTTAGCCTAAATATATACTTCCTTATGAAAAATGTGCAGGTAAAAACATACGAGGAATGTTAGAAAATGGAATACTGTACAAGTTTATTTAGGACATTTTAGAACATAATTAACTATGAAAACAATTTACAATCACATATTTCTCAAAGTTTTCAACAGAAAAATTGTGACGCTTGTCTGAAAACATGTATTTATTTATATATTGAAAAGGTTCGTTCTACGTCGACGTTTGTTATAGGAGCATATTACAAATTAGAAATATCTATTGTCAACTCAATATTTTCTACTGAATCACCACACAAGATTTTAGCAATGTACTTTAGCTTTTTAAAACCCTCATTTTTTTCCTATTACACTTAAAAATTCTTCATACACGGACTGTCCCACTCCTCCTTTAACATCAAAACATGACTTTTCAAATTTGTTTATTATTTCAACGCTCTCGATTAGCGACATAAATTGTTTTTCCAACTGCAATATAGAAGCGGAAATAAAACTGTAATTGGCTTTAATAAACGCCAACTGTTGAGGTATTTCTTTACTCAAATACACCTTTTGGGCGTCTATCACATATTGTGCATCCCTATCAAGATCCATAATAATTGTCTTTATTCCTTCATGATTTGCATGAAAAATAGCAGCCTCCAACCACGTTCCCCATCGTATAATTACTGGTTGAGGAAGAAGCGGAACACCGGGCAGATGTTGTTTGTAAAACTGAACTCGTAATGGGGCCTTTAAAAATACTTTCTTGGCACTACTAATTAAAGTTAATACTAAGGGAAAATGGTTTCTGACTTCTTCTGCAATACGATTTAGTCCGTGTGCCAAGCAAGTTGTATGAATTAAATTTGGGTAAAAGATTTTCAAGTTGAAAGCTGCCTTCACCATGTATGGTGCAGCATCCGTCAAAAACAATAGAATTTTCTCTGTTGGAATCGATTTCGGTAAGAAGAAAGTTGCCAGTTCTTCCTATATAAACCTTGATATTGTCAAATTATTTGCCTTTTCCAACTGTTTGGATGAAATTAAATAAGATTTTGTTGGAACCAATACGTTAAGGATACCAATCATTAAATGAACTATGTATCGGCTCACACTATTAGTAGTTTCATCGACGCATATATAAAGATAATTGCTTGCAACAACTTTCTTAATGCTATTCAATGTTTCTGCATAGATACAGCGAATATAATTTTTTTTAACGTGCTCTCGTCGGGAATGTAATATTTGCTGATGTATTTTTGCAAAAATAATTTGACATTTAAATTGTTTAATTTATGTAGTGGAATATTTGCCGACACAAACATTTGACGCAAATCTTCATTAAATTGTTCTTGTTCCGATTTTTTGGAAGTTGATGGCAAACATTGCGGTAATGTTTGCTGACTCTTCTTCGCCAATTTCATTTTTGTTAGTTTTGCAGCATGAGATGGAGTTTTCATATGTTGGTCGACTTGGAACTTTCTCTCACTCGTAATCTGCAAAAAAAAATATTACATCATGGGTTGTTTTCTTATAAAATAAATGTTAGTAAAAGATAAAGAAATAATTAAAAACTTAATTAATTAATTAATTAATTAATTAGAGGAAATAAACTTAGAATTCTACTCACAATCTTGCAGCATGCTACGCAAAACACTTTTTCTCCATCCATACGCAATTCTGAATAAGGTGCAATCCATCCAGGTACAGTCGCTACTTGCGACATTTTTGCTATTATATATCACAACTCACTAGTTCACACTTCGAAAAGCCAACGTAAAATGACGTTTAAAATAAAATTACTATCGAATATGGGAATAAATTTCTCCGAATAGCAAAGAAACACATGTACTCCTAATTTTCTGGTAAAATGTATTTTTTGTATTTATTTATAAGTTTTAAGGTATTAGCTATTCCTGGAATTTTGTCTTGGCCTGGATGTATGGGAAGAGCATTAATAAATTCTTAGAGGCGCTTATCGAAAAAGTAACGGGAAGAGGCTTAATAAAATGCTATTTTTAATTTAAAGAGGGCTGTTTAATTTTTGTTTGTTTGTTACATCCACGACATATTTTTAGTAATGCCTATAATAAATTTGATTTAGTAAATAAATAAAACTCGGATACTTAAAATATGCAAAAATGCTGAATTTCTACAAATTATGCAAATAAATGCTGAATTACTACAAAAATATGCAAACTGCACGTAATCCGGCCTTTAATTATCACAATACATTGATATAACACTACAGTTCATTTAATAAGTTCAAACTAAGATTGATAGTACTAAATCATAGGACATTGCAAGAACGTAATATTTGCATAAAGTATAGCAATTTATGGTATAATAACCTAAATCAAGGATTAATAAATATCTGTTTATCATAAGATTAGTAGCGTAGGTAAAATTAGGTTTTTCTGAGGTTGCTTCAGGCATATGGCTAAGATTGTTTATATTCCTGGGAAATTTTTATCAATCTTTTTATCAAGCATATGTACTGCTTGGTATATAAAATAAATAATATACATATATTTATTATATTATATATATAGAAAGATAACTACACTTTCTTGGTTTATTATATTGTTCTTCCAATTTAATTTTTGAAAGAAATATTTTTGATAGTTAAAGAATAATATCTTTAATAGTTGAATCTGCTTATTCTTCCTTTAGTTATTATGATTAACCAATTACATGACAAATTATGTAATTCCTTTCAATAATGGTAGATGTGCATCTGCCGAATTAGAACTAAATTTTTGTGTCTCAAAAATAGATGAAGTAAATTAATGACGTCCTGAATTTTTATGACGCAGGAGTACTGTTTCCTGTTTTTGCCTATAATTTGATGTTTGTTGTTAGTACAGCTAGATTTCCAGTTTCATGTAACAATCAATTATGTAAATCATTTACAAGTAAGTAAACTTATCCTTTAGTTTTTCACAAATATGTTAGGTAAGATTTAAAAAAAAACAATAACTTTGTTTTAAAACATCGTTGTAAATAGTTTTTTTTTCTTTTACAATAATTTATTAAAAAAAAAATAAGCCAAAATATATTTTAATATCGTTGGTTATTTTAGTGAATTTCCTTTTTATTGTACTTTGTATTTTCAGTATCCACATTAATGCTAGTAGGGCGAATGACTAATGAACAATACAGAGACATGCTGTATATTGCATTTTGTGTCGTGCTGTTAATTTATTTTTATATTATTAATGAGAATAAAAATCACGTTATTAGTCTATAGTCCGTATCACTCTCACGGTGCACTACAAGTCTTATGGAGGTACTTTACATAGATGCCAAGTCGCAAAGGTAGTTGGAAGTATATCCACCAACATATAAAACAATACCCTACTATATGCTTCCATTGAAAGTAACATTACTAGAAATTAAAATACATAACCTTAATATATTGAATACGTATTTATTGATAATATACAAAACGATCAAATCTTCGTTCTTAAATTTTAAGAACTAATTAAACAGGAAAAGCACTGAATCTACGTTACATTGTAATGGGTGTTTTTTTAGAGGTTTGATTTTCAAGTTGGCAAAATTGTTTCTAGTGACAACCGTTTGGACAATTGATAGCTGATTTATATTCAGACCATTATGCCATTTCAAAATGACCAGACTTACACCAGAACAACGTTTGCAAATTTATTTTGAAAATCGTGGTTTAGTTCGCGAAAGTTACCGTGCATTTTACGGTCGATATAATCGTCCATCGGAGCAAGTTATGCAAGCAACCATGAAACATTTTTGCACCATGCATACTCTAATTGATAATATGCATCCGCAAAGACATCGTATAGTGCGCACCGAAGAAGTTGTTGCTGCTGTAGAGCGCAGTGTTGAGGAAGACCTCAATCAGATTCTCTAGTGCACCGTGAACGTGAGAGACGTCATAGTAATTAGGTATTACTAAGTGGGTTTCAACCTCAGAGCTTCGGGACTCGGTTTTTTCAGTCCCTGCTTGACTTAAACTGAGAATGAATAAATTTTGAGGTAATAATAGGTAACGTGCATTATTATGTAATGTATAGCAAGCGCCAATTAAGTTGCCGCAAGGAGGGGGTGCGCAGAAGCCATTTTTAAAAACGTCCACCCCCACTATTCAAGTAATTATCAGAATACTTTTGTCATTGACGTTTGACGGAACATAATGTCTTTGCTAGGGGATCATAAAGTGATACACACTCAGAGGTTAGAATTATCTGACATTTGATGTAAAACCAAATACAAATCTCCCCACTACTTCTAATCCTGCGCGAACTTACCCCTCCTCGCGCCAACTTAATTGGCGTTTGCTATACATTATTATCCTGATGTATGGAAAAAGTTAGGCCATAGCATATTTGTTCCTGTCATAAACCATTAACGAATCGAATAGGATACTATTATTATTAATATGGATACTGCTCGATTAGTGTTCAAAATCATTCAACTTTTATATTTAAACAGTTCAATTAATCAAAAAAAAAATTATGTTATTAACATCTTCCTCCGAATCTTATTTTTGTCGAAATATAAGGCGTTGCATTTCTCAGCAGTGATGTAGTATAATCAACACAGTCACTAGTTCAGTAACATAATATTAAAATAAAATAATTTGTCCATTTTGTTAATTCAAATGCCCAAGTTGTATTTCTAGCATTATAATTAAAACAGGGCACAACCCAACCCAAGAAAGTTACAACATATATTTTTTCAAAAGCAGTTTAGCATCCGGAAAATAAGTAGATAAAGAGCTAAATAAAAGTAGGAGCATCTACACTACCATTTAATATATCAGTTTTGTGTTATAATTAAAATACATGTACTTGGTGTTCTTAAATTATCTAAAGGTGTGTGTTTCTTCAATAATTAATTAAGTACATACGTATATAACCTTTTTGTTATATACATATGGCAAACTATTACAGATTTAAAACTATTCGATAGTTTTGCTTACTGAAGGTTATTTTGTAGTTTACAGTAAGCTTGCCTTTCATTTCTTTGCCCTAATTAATATATTTTACTTATATTTCTGTATATATTTAGTTAATTATCTACCTTTTATTCTATCGTTGTCTAAAAGATTAGAATGTTAAAGTTTGAAAAATATTTCAATAAAGAATTCCTTTTAAATTCAAGGTTTATTAAGTCATGTCTTTTCCAAAAATGATTTTATAAAATTAAGTAGCCTTTAGTAACAAGCAGTTGAATTACTTTTTTTTTAACTTTGAATATTTAATTTATGAAATAGTTTGAAAGTCTTCGGAGCGATTGAATAATATTTTTTTTAATAAAATTGTAATGTTTATGTACTTTGCTAATTTAGAAATTTTTAATGTTATTTTTTTTTTACGGATGGCTGAGGTACTTTAACAACTGCTTCCCAATCATTTCTCAATATTATAACAAACTTTTAGCAATGAATTTGATAAAATCGTATTGGATAACACACACTTTCGTTCTAAACTTTTATTTGACAACAAAATAGATTTAAAAAATCCTTTTTGAAACATGTAATTCTTTACAGCCATCGGAAGCGTCAGAGACAAAAATACAGTTGCCTGGATTAGAAGATGTTTTAGACGAACCACCACCGAAAAGACTAAAAGAACATATAAAAATCGACGTAGACAAGTGACCAACTGTAAATAAAACATTTAGTGCGAACTATTAAGTTTATCTTAAATGTCAGTATATTTTTATAATTTACTATCGTTTAAAAATGAATACAAGGACACTGTGAATTAAGTGAATAATGCAAAAAGTGGTTTATTTCTCTTTTGAAAAAAAATTCTACAGCAGGAAATTGTTTATAACGGAGCCCTCTTGTCGTTTTGATGCTACCTATATACCTGAGGACGTGAACTAATTTCTCTTCTACTTTTCTTTATTGATATGAATATTAATTCTAAAGTAATTTGAGTTATTTATATTGTGTATTGGAATTTCAATTTTTTTTTATTTATTTAATTTTGCCGTGTATTTTATCATTTTATTGTGTATAGATAACGACAAGAATGCCTGTAAAACACATTTACACTATTGTTATGGTTACGAAAAAAGAAAATAAGTGGCGGTTTGGCAGAAAAGCCATGTCTAAAGATCAATATCATTGTTACGATATAGAATTTAGTATTTGACTATAAAACACAACACATTCTGGTAAAATTACTTTAATCTTTTATAACATTTATTACTACTTTTAGAGAAATAAAGATATTTTACAAATTTATTACTATTTCCATTTAATACAAAACTCACCTTTACATGGTTGTTTCAAGATATAAATGTGCATTATTAGTCATTAATAAATTTATTTTTCCTACTACCGACTTCGTAAGTTGGCTCTTATTGCTCTGTTTGGAGGAAGTAACAGCTACTTATGACTTATGTACGTTTGTAACCCTTGACAGCAGAATGTAATATCTCACTTGCCTTCCTAGTGTGGTAATTAATTTGGCAGTGACAGATGACAGAGTAAATAACGTAAATTTCGAACGTTATTTACTCTTATGCATGCAATAATTTCAATATAACTAGTAACAAAAACCTATAAGCCATATCAGCTGCCTCTTTGACTTCGCAACTATTTGCATATTCACACATGGTTTATGATTAAAGACGGCAGACTATGTGCCCACACTGTCAAATTTAATAATAATATGTTTATATACTGAGAAGGATTGTTCGACGTTGAGAGATGTTATATTTGCATAGTTAAAGTGCTCTTTGTATCTGTACAATGGATCTTCAGTATTGGTAAAAAGTTGCCCTAATTTTGTAAAATCTACATTTTTTTTTCTAATACACCTTATGTGCATTATTAAATTTAACAGTGTGGGGCACATAGTCTGCCGTCTTTATTTATGATTGTTGACGACGATTAACGTTAATTTTAATATTTAACATGTGACTTGTTTATGAATTTATTTATATCACTGTGCTTCCATAGTGATAGTTATACGACGCTGGTTATACATAAGAACATAGGCACAGAGCATCTTGCACACCTACTAAACTCTATCCGCCCAACAGAAAAAGTGCAAAAAATGCATGGTTAGCTCGTGATCACAAAAACTAGCTCTTTGATTGGCTGGCTAAAATTAAAGAAAACTCAGTTACAAACGATTGAAATTTCAGCTATTTAGCGACATAACCTAACTTTGTCAGCTACGTGGTTTACTTAGAATTTTGTCGTGATTTTGAAACTATTTGCATTTTATTTTTTATTATAAAATTAATCTTGCTGTAGGTAGCACATAGCGTGCAATCGATCATCAGTGCTTGGTTTCAATTAATTTTATTAGAAATGGCAGAATTACCACCAAAGAAAGCCTAAAAGCAAGCATTTTTCTGCAAATGAAAAACAATCTGTATTAAATATATACGAAACACGCAAATTACAACAGCCAGATGAACAGAAAACAAGAATTGTTGAATACGTAGCAGAGATATCACAATCAAGTGTTTATAGTATTTTACCAAAGCCTTATAAAAGGAGAAAGGCTATGATGGATAATATTGATGATAATATGAGAAATCAAATCAGAAGAATTATCCATTAATTTTTTTATTAAAATGAAATTCCTACTTTAAATAAACTTTTAACACGCATAAATAAGGATGCTAATTTGCCAACATTAAAACGGACAACACATCAATTTGAAACTGTAACATACCGTTTTTCATACTACTTGAGTAAGAATTACAAAAATATCTCCTAAGTTTACAGAAACTTCGCTATTTTATAATACTTAAAACAACCACAAATTGCAATAAATCTACATTATGGCTTATCAAAAATATTTTAATAATTTGTTTTCTAAACTGTCAAAAAATAACACCGGTACAGAGACATCTATCGCCTATGAAATCAGTGATTATTTTCATTCGCTCGTTTAAAAAACCGATTTGACACGTGCCTGTGTCGTGATTTCTCTATCTGTTGAATAGAGAATAGTTTAACAATTATTATCTCGAACTCATCGTAGGAAAAATAATGTATGAAACTCGGGATGTAAGTGCTTTGCGGTCTCGGATATATTATAGACCTTGGCTTGCGCATCGGTCTACACACTTATATTCTCGACCGCAAAATTGCACTTGCATGCCTTGACATAAATAACTATTATACCTAATATGCATATCAGGATTATCTTGACAGTTGGTTTTCTAAATCTTCAGAAACATTGTTCATAATACATTAAGTATAAAAATATTGGAATTTAGTATTTAAATCCATCTAAATGCAGACATCTAGTCTGTTCAACAATTTAGTATTTAAACCCATCTAAATGCAGACATCTAGTCTGTTCAACAAAGTTTTATTAATTTGATTTCATAAAAATAAGTTGTCAATTTAATTTAAAGAAATTATCAGATAATGCAGTAAATCAAGAAAAAAAAGGAAACCAAAGGCTAACAAGTCGAAGTGAAAATGCCTATTTCACAACCTGCATTACTTTGAATTTAAGTCTTTAGCATGAGTATCGTTTCTAATTTTGTTGATACATATGAATTGCCGAAACTGCTCTATAATCTATGAATAATTAGGTAGTTAATCTTTCATAATTTAAAAGGTATCTTAAATTTGGCCACGCAATCCGCATGCGAAAATTTTTGATACACAAGACTAATCAACCTTTTTTGGACTTATATTATATCTCTGTTTTTATCTGTGTGTAATTAGTCCGTTTTTTTTTGTTCACTGGACGGTGACGTCATGTCATTTGTAACTGAATGACTCTTCCTTAGAAAGACGTGTATATATTATTTCATTCCATTATTATGTAAGACTCCATACGGCGGTAATCGGAAAATATTTTTTCAGATATAATTTTAAAAGATCGGTATTTATGTTTGTCAGTGGTTCATTTTGAAAAGTGTAGGTGCAGCGGCAGACCAAACGTCTATTCCCAGGAATAATTTGTACTAGCAGTTAGAGTTTCGGGATAATTAACCTCGAATAAACCTTAAATCATAACTTCCTTTTAAGTATATACAGTCTGCATAATAATATCCCATTAAAGGAAAGTTAATGGTTGGATGGGAGACAGTAGGTGGAAATATCTTCCTTCTAATGCACCTAGTCAGTTTTAGTTCAGTGTGACGCAGATGTCAGTTTTTATTGAAATGAGTGCAGCGTATGCAAAATGTTTCGAAGCAGTGTGTTTGTGTGTGCTAGCACCGTAAAGGTACTAAAATGATAATTGCAGCGGCATCTAGGTACTTACATTAATCTGATGACTTCGTCAGACGATAGATAAGACGTTTATCAGTAACCCCACAGTGTAGATGATCTTTTAGATCGCGTGGAAAACCGCACTACAATAACGCGGCAAGATGTTTGTTTATTTAAGAAAAAACCGTAATTAACACTTCGTCAAGGACAATCCGAATTAGCCAAGAAGAACATAAATAAAAACATTTTTAATATTAAAATTCAGGTGTGGAGAACACAACACAACTACATATTTGTGTCAAAATTGCTATCCAGGCACGCAGACACGTGTTTCGTCCTTCTATGGATTCGTCATAATGCCGAACAGATCTGACAGCGTACATAACAAAAACATACTTGAGTAGGTAAAACATCACGATTTGCATAAAACAAAAGCATTTTTAGTAATATGAAAAATAAGATTCAAAATCGGGTGTGGAGAACACAATTTTCACTTAAATATGTAATGGGTGATTCATTTGGAGGTACTTTTTTAGGTGGGGATTTAATGGCTGAGCGCGCATGCGACGCGTCAGCGGACTGCGCATTCTGGTTCAGTACTATTTGACATTACGTAATGGAAAGACTTAGCCCGGCACGGCGTCTACAAATAGTACAGCTTTATTACGAAAATGGGCGTTCTACAAGGAATGTGTATCGTGCGCTTAGAGCAACATATGGGCCACATAATCGGCCTACCGAACGCACAATTCGCTATACCATCAATAAGTTTGAAACTAAATTTACAATAATGGATAATACGCAACCACATAGACCTCATCCAGCACGTAGTGAAGGAAATATAGCGGCGGTAGCAGCGAGTGTACGCGAAGACCGGGAAGAATCAATTCGTCGCCGTTCTTAACAGCTTGGTTTGTCGTATGCAACAACTTGGCGTATTTTACGAAAGGATCTTGGTTTAAAAGCATACAAAATTCAACTAGTGCAAGAACTAAAGGCGACCGACCTTCCGAATCGTTTCCGTTTCAGCCGTTGGACTCTTGATAAACTTACAGAAAGTCCACTGTTTTCGACAAAAATTTTGTTCTCCGATGAGGCCCATTTCTGGCTTAATGGGTACGTGAATAAGCAAAATGCCCGTATTTGGGGCGATGAGCAACCTGAAGAGATTGAAGTGCTACCATTACATCCAGACAAAACAACTGTTTGGTGAGGATTATGGGCCGGTGGAATAATTGGTCCATATTTCTTCAAAACAGAAGCCGACCGGAATGTGACTGTGAATGGCGACCGTTATCGCGCCTTGATAAGAGACTATTTGCTGCCTGAACTTGACACTCGTGGTCTACAAGACATTTACTTCCAACAAGATGGCGCCACTAGCCATACAGCTCGTGAAACTATGGCTTTACTGCGAGAACGATTCGGTGAACATTTAATTTCACGCTTCGGACCAGTAAATAGGCCGCCTAGATCTTGTGACATCACACCATTAGACTTTTTTATGTGGGGCTACGTGAAGTCTAAAGTCTACATGGATAAACCGGCTACAATTGAGGCATTGGAGGCCAATATTACTCGGGTCATTGGACAAATACCACTCGAAATGCTAGAAGGCGTCATTGAAAATTGGAACAGCAGAATAGACTACGTTAACCGCAGTCGCGGCCAACATTTGAGAGAAATAATCTTTAAAAAATAATTGTAAAGAATGGTTCTTTTGTATGATAATCAAGTTTCTTAAATAAATTGACCTTTTTCATTTGTTCTTTGCTTTTGGAAAAAGTATCTCTAAATGAATCACCCATTACTTATATTGTGCTCTCCATACTCGATTTTTAATATAATTGATATTTTAAAAAATGCGTTTTGCACAAATTGTGAGGTTTTATCTACTCATGTATATAAATATCAATTTTTCTGGGCCTGGTGACATAGAAAGAAAGCATGGTCAACGGAAAAAGAATGTATTATACAGTGCACTGTAAAACATCCCGTGAAGGCCCATGTCTGGGGAAGATTTAACACGCGCGGTTTCGGTGCGTGTTGACGGTTTTTTTTTAAACGCCGAACGAAAGGTAAAATTCTACCAAAAATGATTTGTAAAAGTGTGGGTGGTTGCAAATGGTATTGCGTAAATGGTTGGCATTCGCAATCTCCAGACACCAACCCAATTGAAATTGACGCTCGTTGTGGAAGGGGCTTGGGTTGCACGCGCATGTATGTGTACATACATGCGCGTGCAACGCAAGCCCCTTCCACTCCGATACTGCGTCTCTTTCATTGTTGTTATTGAATTGTTCAATAAAGCGTTGGCAAAATTCTTGTCTTCGTGGCCTATCCACAGGAGGTATCTCATGTGTTACTTGTATACGGTCAAAATGCATATGTAGATCATTTTTACAGGTACCGTAAGAAAGATTTAATTCTTGCTGTAAATGTCGTACATTTTACGATTCACACTTCCTATTTCTCTGAATAAATTCTAAAAACGACGAATGGAAACACAAAAATGGTCATATGGAACAGCGTCATTTTCTAATTTCTTTAAAAAATCTTCGTAGACATCTCTCGGAGAATAAGTCTATTCACCATTGATTTTTCTGCCATTTCTTAAATAAATCTCAACCATAGATCTCCTTTGCTGTTCATTAAATACATAAGCCATTGTATAATGATAAATTTGTAAGAATAAGCGAAGATAATAAGCAGATCGTCAATTTAATCATTGAGTGACAGATGACATTTCACATACTAGGCATCTTACATATTTTAGAAGAATATAAAGAATTCGTTCAAATGTCAAGCGGCTGAGAAGGCACATGAATAATTTTTTGCAAAAATAAAACAAATGAATTCCCATAAAATATATAATGTATTGAATATGGTACAAATATGAAAATCTATAGAATTGAATTATATTAATCTACTAAATATGGACTGTCCAAAGCTCCGAGGCCCGCAGCAACACCACCTTCATTAGCTGTTGAAACTTTTGTTCTAAGCATATGTCCAACCTGACGATTAGTAAATATTTTTGTTGAATCTCTGAAAGAATCAATGTATCTATTTATTTTAATATTTGTAATTAAATCATTTACCCTATTATAACTCCAAATATTCCTAATTCAGATACTAAATCGGTTAATTCCGGAATACTTGGTCCACTTGGTCTTATAATGTAACCTGTTGATAATGGTGGATTAATACGTTCCATTAATATCCAGGCTGTTCTTTCACGAGAACCTTTCATTTTTAAAATAGCATCTCTTACTTCCTTGCCATATATATTATTGCCGCCACCTTCGCGTTGTGGTTTTAAAACAAATCTGAAGTACAATGTATACAGTGAAATACATAAGAATCTTAATAAATGGGTTTACCAATGTATTTACTTACCTTTCTGGCGAGTCTAAAGCCATTTGGACGGCTTGATCTCCAAATTCATCAAAATCTAAACTATATAAGCCTGTAAATATTTCTTTGACAGCTTCTATTTTACTGGCTTCTCCTAGAAACATTTCCACAGCACCTGGTCTTGCTAGAGCTTGTTGTACTTTCTTAGTACCCGCCAGGTGGTAGTGTATGGAAGGTGATTTAATAGCTTGTGATCTAAATTCAATTTTTATATTTAATATATACGATTATCAATATTTGTTATAATAGAAATAAAAGTATTGTAAATAAAAGATTTGCTTAATTTTAAAACGAGAAAAACATAACTGTCATGACGTTTTAAATATTGTATATTAAGTACTAAGGATGCATATTTGGGAGAGCAGACGCAGAGTCGCAGTGAAAGGGACTTGGGTTGCACGCGCACGTAATTATATCATATGTCTCAGGTCGGCTGTGAGATATAGTACAGTTATTTCGTGTAAAGTGAAAAATAATAAATCAATAATGTCGAAAGCTATAAAGACACCGTTCCACCACAAAGCACAGAAATTAATAAGTAGATTTCCGGATTTAGTTTACGCTGGTACTACAATAAAATGAAAAGTTTGTGAAATACCGTTCTACAAAGGTATTTTTTGTAATATCAGATTTTTAATAATATTTTATATTATTAAAAATACCTTTGTATTATACAAAACTGGTGGGGTTTACCTACTCATGTATGTTTCAATTATTCTGATAAATACCGTTCTCGTGTACAACAAAACATAACTGCCAAAGGTATGTGAATAGTGCAAAGCATATATGGAAAAAAATATTTGTGTTCGAGTTAATGTTTTGTAATGTATCGTCTACTTTAGTACAGAGGAAACCATTTCGTTTCTTTTGGAAAAAGTGCGGAAAAGGAACGTTACCTAGTCGGACAACATTACAAAGGGTTCTACCATCCATCCGTTCACGTACTGAAAATATGATTAAATCCGAATTGAAAAATAAGAAAGTGTGGTTACCTGTGGATGAAACTACAGATTGTAAGTTGCTAATATTTAACCGATCACACACAGTTTATGACTTCACGGAAGACGTTTAAAACGATAAGTATTTCTGCATGTTTTATAAATTATAAAACGTGGATGAAACTGCAGATTCCAGCACGAGAAGAATAAAACGTGTGGATGAAACTGCAGATTTCAGCACGTTTTATAATTTACAAAACGTGCTGGAATACTTACAATTTTAAACGTCTTACGGAATCAAATACAGAAATTGCAACTGCAGATTCAGTTACAATTTATAAACGGTTAAAATGTATACTGCTACAAATTTTTTGCCTATAATTGTATAATAGTTATAAAATTGTTTTCTTTTTAATTTAACTTGAAAACCAAGAAGAAATGTTGCTTTCTTTTTAATTACTTGTGTTACTAGTTTGTAGCTTTCGGTTAAGAATAGTAACTAACTTTTGCAATGATATCGTGATGACTCATCCGACGATGCGTCAAGTCTCACACGGCCTGGCACCTTCTCGAAAGATATCGAAACGGAAAGATTGAGAATAACAAAACATGAGAGAGGTGCGGCGGCCGATATATATATATGCCGTCGAGGAAGGGATTTGAGGCATTCAACAAATAAATGTCGCCGTGTGATATACAAATAAATACGCGTGAAAATAAATATTATTCATTATTAGTTTTTAAATTGTTATTCGTTTTTATTGTTAATATAAGTGTCTAAATTACCGTTAGTTTTATTTAAGAACCCCGAATACACAAACATTGCAGTGGTTTCCGATGTGAAGGTAATTAATAAATAACGGACTAAATGGACAATTAAGTGTTAATTAAATATTCGTTTAAATAAATATCAGTGCAAAAAGATGTTTATTTTAAATATCGTGATGGCGAATAAAGTGAAACTCACTGAATTAAAAGTGATTGATTTAAAAAGAGAATTAGAGGTGAGGGATGAGGATACAACCGCCAAAAAAAACAATCCTGCAACGACTTCGAGATGTATTGGTCCAAGATAGCGAAGAGCCAGAGAATTACTTCTTCCAAGTTCCAGGCGCCAACGCTGATGTAGATTTGTTGTTAATTCAAATGGAGCAGAAGAGCCTGGAAGCTTAACAAAAAGTCTAGAACAAATGGGGCAAAAGTATCTGGACCGTGTGAAAACTTTGGAACAACGACAGATAGAGTCGCAAGCCCAGATGGAACAAAGAAACCTAGAAACCGCTAGAATCCTCGAGAAAAATCTGGAAAATAAATTACTAGAAGCTTTGAGAAAAGTGTGAAACAAGTGGAGAAAGTTCTAGAACAGCGACTAGCGGAAAAATCAGAAGCGTTAAAGGAAGAGGTTTTCATAGCGGTAGAGGAGAAAACTGGAGAACATTCTAGACTTTTAGAGGCAATAATGACTCAGATGAAATTACCTGTTACCATGAGTCATTCCAATTCCAAGCAGGTCAACGAAGAAGTTATACCGCAGACCATCGAAATAAAAGAAAACCTGTGGCAATCTCGAAGACCAGAATCAAGGCGACTTACCTGACGCAATTCGAAGCAGCCGCAGAAGCATACGCATGGTCTTCTGTCGAGAAGGCTACTGTTTTAATTATAGCATTGAGGGGTGATGCTAGTGATATTTTGCAGACATTGCCTCCTGAGGAACGTAAAGATTATTACCAGCTTATTAAACGGTTGGAGATGAGATATGGTCATGCACACCTAGAGCAGGTATACCATACACAACTGAAGAATCGATCACAGAAGAAAGGCGAGAATCTTCAGGAATTCGAGGCAGATATTGGTCGTCTAGTTAGACTTGCATATCCGATGGCGCCAGATAATTTCATGAAACACCAAGCTGTCCAGACGTTCATAGGTGGTCTACGGGATATTGATACGCAGCAAGCATTAAGGTTGGCACAACCGAATACTTTGATCGATGCTTTGGCGCACGCGCTTGTGTTTGAGACTGCAAAGCAAGCCTCTCGGAACCATGCTCGTCTGTACTGTTGATAAACAAGAAAATGAGGAGTTCATGGAGTAGGTGATTAGTCGAGTCCTAAATCAGATCAAACCAAACAGAAGAGTAGTGCGATAATGGAATTGTGGAGCCATTGGTTACATTCGGAGTAAATATGGTAAGGTGGCCAATGAAGCAGGAAAACTAAAGCGGATCGATGAGCGGGGGCAATCATCGATTCAGCATCAGGAAGTCCCAAGGATGCTTGGCCAAATCGCATCCTTCCAACATCAAACCAAACGTATGTGGACGCTATTATGGAAAGAAGGACCTATGCTTGCTTGCTAGATACGAAAACCATCGTGCGACCCGATTTGATTTCGAGGAATATAAAATTACTTTCTAGCAAATGGAGACAAGACAGCTACTGGACCAACATTAATCCGACATCGTGTTCTCGTAGCCGACATAGAAGAAATAATCTTGGGATTAGACATCATGAACACCTACGGCTTCCAGTTAAACATGAAAGAAGGCACTTTAAAAATAAATAATGAAGAATTGTTTCTTCATGGGAAAGATTATGGGAATGTACAAGTAATCACAGCAGAGAATGTTGTTCTGGATGCAAGAAGTGAGACATTTTTGACGGCGTGTATGGAAGGTGATTATCTGGAGGGAATGTTACAATGTTGGAACCAAAGGCTGATGATGACGAGGTAGGCCGAGGAATAGTACTTGCTAAAATGCTGGTTAAGACACAGAAGACTGTACTGATAAGGGTAATGAATGTGAACTATTACCCTGTTTCGTTGAAAAAGGGTACTATTCTGGGGTGGTGTTCGCCCGTGTTGGCCGTCGTTCATCGTGTAGAAGAGGCAACGAAGAATGGATTCGTGCAGGTTCTTGAGAAATTGTCCAAGATAATCGACACAGCCTGTCAAGGGATAAGCAAGAAAGAACAAAGCCAAGTTAAGGATCTAATCAAACATTATGAAGACGTCTTTGATACTGAAAGTGGTACGAAAGGGAGAACCAATATTGTCATGCACAAAATAAATACCGGCAATGCAAGTCCAATACGACAAAGACCATGATCAGACACTTATCCAAACTGGTCTCCGAACACCAGAGAGATTGGGACGAACATTTACCATAATTCCTAATGGCGTATCGGGCCTCTGTTCAAGACAACTGGCCAATCGCCAGCAAACATGCTATTTGGGAGGGAACTCCGACTGCCCTGTGATTTGAAGTTTTGGAGCAAGCTTGGTGAAGATCTTGCTGGAGAAGATTATGTCAGCACTCTCAGACGAAGACTGGATAATATCCAAGATGTCAGTGACAGAATGAAGGAGAGCTACGACATCAACGCCGAGAAGGGTGGTTACCATGAAGGCGATCGGGTTTGGTTATATAATCCCCAACGTCGACGGGGCTTGTCTCCAAAACTTCAAAAGAAGCCATCTTATCGTGCTTGCAGGAGAGGCCCTGGTCCATTTACGTGAACAAATGTTACAACAAGGCATTTTGTAATTGGCAGTTCCAAAATTGGGTTCTGGATTGGACCGCCTGTACTGGAGAATTGTAAGAAGCATGTTAGAAGTAATATTCCAAAATACTAGTAAGGAAATTCTGGCATGCAGTTACCGACTTGAATATTCCTTTACATCCAGGCAAGATAAGACCGTGGACTGTTATTTCGATATGACGTCGCAATGTAACAAAGGCCCTACCTGTCGATTTCGTCATCGTTTGAGGGAACCAAAGCATGACATGTTTCGGGACGAAACTCCATTTTTAAGAGGGGGGCAATGTGATGACTCATCCAACGATGCGTCAAGTTCCACACGGCCTGGCACCTTCTCGAAAGATATCGAAACGGAAAGATCGATAATAAGAAAACACAAGCCGTCGACGAAGGGATTTGAGGCATTCAACAAATAAATGTCGCCGTGTGATACAAATGATGATACAAATAAATACTTGTGAAAATAAATGTTATTAATTATTAGTTTTTAAATTGTTATTCGTTTTTATTGTTAATATAGTGTGTCTAAATTACCGTTAGTTTTATTTAAGAACCCCGAATAGACAGACAAACATTGCAATATAATATCAATCCTGGAGCTAAATAAAATATGAAAACATACTTTCTAGAAAATTGTTATAAGATATATTACCTCATTACTAGTGACGAATATTGGATAATTGTTTTTAAAATATATTTTGTTACCTTTCCATTAATAACCTAGCATCCCATTCTCTTTGGCTATGGTAATGGCCTGGCTCATATCCTGCCCGGAAGTAAATAACTGACACAATTAGATCATCTCTGAAACAGTATTTATTTTAAATGCAGTAATTATATGAAACACAGTTTTTTGAATTTACATGTTCTAAAAGAGACTTGTTATTTTTTATCTTTCTTGTAAGTACTGAAAGATTGTTCAGTACGATCATTGATTATTTTATAAAAATTTTTATTTTTAAATTATTAAAATCATACGTATTATGTAGTAATAGAATAGTGCAAAAGTTGTTTCGTTATTACTTATAAATTTTTTAAAATAAAACGTTCAAAAAATTATCAAAATACAGTTCATTATTATGTTGGATGGTTTGTTGCTATTTTAGCGAGATTTTCAATTACTCGGTTATCATCTCTTTGCTTAGATGCGATACCCTACTTTTAACTCCGCGTTATTCACAAAGTGACATTCTGAAAAAAAGTGCCGCTGTAACAGTATACGATCTCTGTTGACTAATGCGGGATATCTTTCCCTTAAAACTGTATACATGTGGTCCAGTTGTACAGATTACAGTTTAACATTTATTACTCTGAAAATGGATAATACCCTCGTAATGTTCGAATTACGAATTCGCATCAAAGCTACATTTTACAACAGATTGTGCAGACGTACGAGATCAATCACTAATTTGATGCGTTAGGATTGCGAGGGTGGATTTAATTTTTTTATTGCATGTTGCAATTTTATGGAACAAACGTTAACCTTGTGGATTCCCAAGCAAATCATTGCAGATCCGCGTATGCTGCTCAGCCGTTAAATCGTGGAGTACTGCTCTGCAACGCCTGTTTAACTTTCCTAACGTTCGAAGTCCTGTCGTCCATTGTGAAGGTTCAAGATCTTGCGATGATTGACGCGTATTGATAGTTGGAGTTGTTTCTAAATCTACAGTTGAAGGTTTTTTCAGACGGGGTTGCCCTTAAAGGGAAGTTTATCCATTTGTGTTTTTTTTTGTACCAGTTTTGCGCGATACGATCCGAGATGACACTATATCTTTCTGTATCACGCAATATATAAGCAACATCAGCAGCACTTTTCCCCAATTTTCAATAATGGCGGAATATTGCCAAAATCTACACTTGTTCTGGCTATACATCGCACCATGGTTGTTAGTTTGACATATGACATACAACACATTCGAATCGCTATGAGGAATTTATCGATAACAGTCTATTATGAACAAAAACAAAAAAAACCTGCACCGCCTTAATATTAATTGGTGCATAATTTGATATTGATTAAATGTTTGGAAATTTTATGTACACTAGGGTGGCCTATCTGTATAGGGGTGAAAAAATTTTTTGAAGATTTTTACCGGGCCACCTGGCCCTTGTTCCTGTTCCTTTATATTAAAAAATAAAACCACCAAAAATTCAACTCAATCCGACAAGAGGAACACGTGCCGCAAGCAGGTCAAAATATTAGGTACAAGTAAGGTACCTGGTATATACAATATTATACTAATAATCCTCATTTTATTAGCTATTGTAATTCAAATATTTATTTCTAAATTGGTCATTTCTAAGAATAAAAATATACCTGACACTTTACAGGTAGTTTTCTGGGAATTTTTGTGTATTTACAGCGGCTAAGCCAGTCATCCCCTATTAATAATTTCGTACTTATGTTAGTATGCAACAGACCTTCTTAGAGATAAGTTAAGTTTGTTTGTGTATTTTCTTTCTGAAATTAAAAAACAAACGTGATAATGTCTGAGACTCGAAATATACAGAAAGATAATGTCGTGTACTTAATTGGACATTATACACCCCAAATTGTTGGTAATAAATTGCCTTCTAATAAACAAGTTTTGCATGTTTTATTCTTTAACATGCGTGAAGTGAAACTAAATTTATGTGATGCCGCGCTAACCATTAAAGAAGCTTCTACTTTTTGGGACAAAGCTTGCATACCAAAACGAAAAGAAAACCACTGTATTGAAAAACTGGAACAACTTTACGCCGAGTGGAGAGCGTTACAAATGTCAGCTAAGAAAAAGGGTGAAAGTGCAAAACAAAAAGAACAAATATTTGTGGAAAATATTTGATATATCCCATGCAAACGCCCTTGAGCTAATAACAATTGAAGAGGACAAACAGTTTTTAATCAGTCAAAAAAAAAGGCCGTCTGGGGTTTATGTATGGCATCGACTACCAGCTAGCTGCCGAGAAAAAGTAGCTGAAGAAAATCTAAGAAAATTTCGAAGCGATTTCAACGAAGTCTTCAAGAAAAATTTCAACTAATGGAAACCGTGACACTTTCATCCTCGGGAAGCAGTTCCTCTGTTGAAATTGAGAATAAAATAGAAGGGAATAGAATCCCAAGAGAAAGTACCGATAGCCTTAGACCGTGGTCCATGACAGCCAAAAAGAAGAAAATTTACGGAACAACTAACATTGTAACACCAAAAATAGTAGCTGCTTTTGATGCCTGTAGGATAAGCGTAGATATGGAGTTCGTATTTTGACCGCAATAGCAGAAGCACTGCGACATGATGTTCCGTCTCTGTCTATAAGTAGAACAACTCTTCAACGAAGTAGGGAACGTATTCGAAAAGAAAGGGCCGCAAAATTAAAAGCAACTTTTAAAGAAACCGATCTTTTGGCATCAATAATCCACTGGAATGGAAAACTCCTGCCTTCTTTGACGGGGATGAAAAATATGGACAGACTTGCTGTACTAGTTACTAGTGGAGCAATTGCTTGGAGTGCTTCCTTTGCAGAATTCAATGGGTAAAGAACATTCCTTGGCACTTCTGAAACTCTAATTTATTGGAATTTAGAAAATAAGATTATTGGTTTATATTGTGACACCACAGCCACCAATCTACAGCATTTAAATGGTGCAGCTTCAATACTGCAACAACAATTAGAAAGAGACATTTTATATTTTCTTTCTCGACATCATATTTTCGAAACAGTTTCGCGAAGTGTATTTGATATAAAATGCCCTCTTCATCTGGTACTGATGTTGCTTCATTTAAACGTTTCAAAGAATATTGGCCTAAAACAGACGAAACTAATTTTAAAACCGATTTTCAAGTTAAAATAATTAAGCAAATTTTGAAGCCTCGAAAATCTGAAATTGTTGATTTTATAAATTCATTCCTAACAATACAACACCCCCAAGATGATTATATAGAATTTTTATTACTTTCCAAATTGTTTTTTGAAGAACAACCGTCAAACATTTTATCGTCCTGGTGCATTTCATCACGCATGCTGGATATCGAAAGCTATTTATTGCTTAAAAATACTTTTCTTTCAAGATCAAAACTATCACAAAAAGTGAAATCAGCTATATCGTTAATAGCTGATAGCATATGTCGTTTATATACTTGTTTCTCATAAATATTTATATAAAAGCCTGGTTTACAGCACCTTCGGCAAAAAGACCCCATTTCACGACCTCCAGATTTGTAAAGAATTAATAAAATATAAAAACATAGACAACAGTATATTTAAAGTTACATGTGGTAAAACCATTTGTGGTATTCAAATCCTGAAAATGGTTCGATATCATTCTTCGATGAAAATATTTTGATTGATGTTAAGAAGGAAATGGTAAGGGCTCTAAACAGGTTAGCGTCACATGAAGGGTAATAGTAGGGGAATTAGATGAAATAGAAAATAAAGAAATTTACGACTTTATATCCGTTACTTCTAAAAATTTTTTTCAAAAATTGAATGTTCCTTCAGAATTTTTGGAAAACAATCCAGCATCTTGGAATAAAAACGAAAGTTACAGCAAGTGTTGTAAAATTATCAACAATCTTAAAGTAGTAAATGACACAGCTGAGTGAGGTATCAACCTAATTAATGAGTATAACAAAATATTAACTAAGGACGAAGAGCAAAAGCAATTTTTACTTCAAGTTGTCAAGGATTATAAAACACGTTTTCCACATGTTAAAAACAGAGACAAGTAAACTTGTAGAGTAGATATACCGTAAAATGACTTAATGTACATTGTTCAGATATTTTTTTTTATAAATAAATCACTCCAAATTTGAAAAAGTATACATGATTACATGTAGTGTTATTTTACCCATTAAGCATAATTATTATTGCTTTAATAGAGAATATATTTCTTGTTCTAAATGTGCAAAATATTGTTTTGTAATGCATTTTGCATTTACAACTACAACATATTTGCAAAATTAGGTAATAATTAATTTTTATCAGAATTAAAGTTGCATACGGCACCACTATCTGGTATCCGATCAAAATGAAATTTTAGTGGGGACGTTTTTTCATCAAATGGAACATTTTTGAGGGGTGGCAGCACAATTTTTCAAGGGTTTCATAAGATGGGTCACCCTAATGTACATATTGACGATACCGTGTTGTTAAAATAAACATGTAATCTCAGGAATCATGGCTTTAATTGTATTTACACACTTACATAAACAATTCATTGTCGGGTCCCAATCGAGCTCGGTCAGCAATTTCTGTAAGGGTTCGTCTAATAATCTTTACATAGGGATTCAGTCGTCTCAGTTCGAATTCATGGAATCTCTGATCACATATGTTATAAGTAACATCTTCCACTACGAACATAATTGCGGCTTTGGGTTCTCCATATATTTTCCATGCTTCCAACATGCCACTACATAATCCTTCTAATGCATTATTTTCTGGCAACTAAACAAAAAAAAACTATTTTATCTGACATTTTTTCTATTTTTCCAAAGTAAACAAAAACAATACTTTAACTAAACTATTTATGAAACATAACTAACTTTAAATTACAGAGTAAAAAAATATTAAAACGACGCATTGTATGTTTTTCAGAAACTAACTTTTTTGGGGACTCGGTATTCGATATATTGACAATGATCGAGACGAGGCGATTTTTTCACTTTTGTTTTGATGGCAGTGATAGAGGAGAAATTTAGCTACAGACGTGTGCGATTCATGGAGCGACACAGGCTTGCATTCATAATGCAAAGCAATATATATAATTTTATTAATTGCTTCTTTGATTCCTGGCTGGAACCGCGTCCTTGGTACCGCTTCCTTCATGGGCGACGTTTCATCCACTGTTGTAAGGTACATCTTCAGGGCTGCTATTACTGTTGCTGCTCTGAAACAATTTCAGTCGTAGTATTTTCTGAAGATGTTTTTTGTAACAGTGGACGAAACGTCGGCCAGGTCAGAGTTAGTGTCAAGGACGCGGTTCCAGTTAGGAATCCAAGAAGTAATTATGGACAAGTCCGAGAATTATGTAATTTTCGCTTTTCATAATATAATAGGAATCAAGGCGATATATGAGTGTGGATCGTTCGTAGTTAATAAGCAACCATCGACCTTAGCAGCTTTGTATTTTGTCTCTTCATTATAAATAAATAAAATTACCACTACAAGTAAGCTTCTTTTTTAAAAATGTGTATAGAGAAAGCTGTCACCTTCGGTATTTATCAGTAAACTAGAAGGGCACCTCAAATTAACAAAAAACAATGCGCCACTGCTTAATTCGCATAACTAAAATGTTGCAAACGGAACCAAACACTTGATAGCTTTTTTTGGTCAACTCAGTATATTCTTGCATCTTTTTGGAGTTCAAAATTGATCTAGATTCTAGGAAAAAATGTAGTTTCAACTTTCCATCGCCTGATAGCTTCTCGTTTTAAAAGTAGTGTAGCTATGAAGTATTTGGCATTACTTCTTGTAATTTAACGATAAGACCAGATCGATGTCTTGTCATAGCCTTGGCGTCGTCGGGGCATATAGCAATGCATTTCGCTCAGTAATATTGTTCTTACTATATTATTTTTTATAAAAGAGAAAAACATTTTTCGTTCATCAAGATATGGCAAGTAAATAGTGAATTTTTAAAGTTTATAAGTTGGCTGAAAAATGGAATTGAGTCGACAAAATTTTCGCGCAATAATTTTTCACAACTTTCGGAAAAGATTAACTCAACAACAATGTCTTGCTGCGTTGGTTTCTGTGTTTGAAGATGAAGCACATCAATCGTCATTTTCATGTTGGTACTGTGAATTCCACGTAGGCGGACCAGTATCAGCGACGATCCCAGGCCAGGCTCGCCAAGAACAGCAGTCCCCAGAAAATCACATGTGACATATCATGAAATTGAGAAATCCATGGGTATTTCAAAGACCTCAATCCAAACGATCCTATATAATGAACTGTGTATGAGAAAGTTAGTTAGTTGGGTATTTCAAGATGAAAAGAATCCAACAAAAATTATCCGTTCGCAAAATGTGTCGAAAAAGATGGTCTCGAAATCAGGTCAATTCCTTTGCAAGAACGAAGAACGGTTAATGCGGATTGCTACACAACCGTTTGTTTGCCAGAAATAATCGCCGAGAAACCAACCCACAACGGCGAATCATGACAATGCGAGTTCGCACGCAGCTCGAAAGACAATTAAGTTTTTCGAGTAGCAAAATAGCGAATTATTAGATCATCCTCCGTATAGTCCTGACCTAAGTCTCAACGATTTATTTACGTTCCCAATGATCTAGAATGAATGCGTGGTCGACGATTTCAGTCGCCGAAAGGAGTAGATGCCTTCAAGATGGCAATTTTGACTGTCCCAACTGAAGACTAGAATAACTGCTTTAACAATTGATTTGAACAAATGCAGAAGTCTATCAATTTTTGTGGAATATATTTTGCAAAGCAATAAAGCACTGTTTGATTTTATGGCTATATGCAATACTAAAAAGACATCCTTCGTACATACATTTTAAATTTAAATGATTATAAAAATGAATTTCAGAAATATATTGTTTTAATGTTATCCTCATAGCTTCCTTTCTTTATTAATATTCAATTTACTTTATTTATAAATTTTGTTTACACAATTATAGTATGAGTTAAGGCATAAGATTATTTGCATGCTACATTTATTTAAGACTACGCAATTAATTACAATGGATTAGTGAACAGGTGATCTACATGTTTTTACCATTAAAGGATGTTAAAGGAAGCAATGATCAGGCGAAGATTTCATGCGGGAATCTTGTACTCCATATTAGTTGTTGAACATGTTGAAATTAAATAATGAGATTGAGTTCATAGTACAAAATGCAAACAAGGCAATTAAATAATACCAGTACACGTATTTTATTCAAAGAATAGTTCGTCTGAATCGATATGAGTGTCACGATCAAGCCACGATTAGAATGATCTCTGATTATCTTTTTCAACATCGTCAAAAAGTTTCATATTTAACGTTAATATTTTGGGGGAAAAAATAGGCACAGTAACGTAAATCGAGGCAAAGATTTCTGTACAGCTACTGCTTTAATAGGTGCATTATAATGAAACAGGGGCCAACTGCTTGGTATTCAGGCTACGCGCTGCGTTCCAAAATACTCAAATAAAAATTGTGACCGTTTGTCTCACAATGACAAATTCGTGATGAAATCATTCCCTTACTGCTGTACACCACCACTGTTTTTACTTTCTACTTTTGCAAATGAACTTTTTTCCCCTCTGATGATTATGGTGACCTCTATTTCGCACTTTACCGTTGAACTCCATCTGTTTGATCATCAGACAACGAGCGTGGCACGCCCCGGCAATCATTTATTATTTCCCTACCCCTTATAAATCGCTCATCCCGCTTGGATATCTGCACGAAATAGACAAATATCCTCACCACATTTGTAGCATCAAATGCACAGTCTCGGTTGCACTTTTGCCACGCTTAAAATAGAATTTAATGTTCGCTCTCTGCTCCATGCCGCTAACATAACAACGGTCTTCTACTACTGCCACAAAATGGCGCCCAAATTCCCGTTATATGTAGCGTGCAGCGATGCAATGTTGTCAGATGGTAAAGGTTAAACATTTCGATGGCATGCATTGTATTATTAAAAAATGACGTACATCAACACAGACTATAAATCTTAAAGCATCAGAAACAGGATTATTAATTATGTTAGTGCAGATATTTACAAGAGTTTAAAGCGCTCTACTGGTGCCACTCATTGTCTTTTATGTGTATCTAGAATGTATAGGATTTTCAATCAAGATTTGTTTTCAAACTCATATAAAAGTCGTATAAGTTTTGCTTGCAGTGTGTTAATTAGTAAAGTAAAATAGATAGAATTATTGAATAAGAATATAGTTATGTAAGTACCTTTACAGAAAATGTGTACCACATTATTTTCTAGAATAATACATGACGTAAATATTCTTTTGTACTCAATACCTTTACTTGGTGTTTCCACGGGTGGATGCATTTTCTGAAAATCTAATCCAAACTATGAACAATTTTGAAAAACTGAATTAAAATCATGTAAATTTCAAGATTTTGAATCGATTACCTTTATTTCTATGCGTCACATATAAATAATCATTATCAAGGACAATCTCTCTACGCGTTTTGTGTTCTCGTTATTATATCACTTAATATATTTAAACTCCATACACTATAAGTAGGTTATATAAATAACGATAATTTTATAATAGAATGGTAGACCATTGTAACGAGCCATCGAAAAAATTCATAATTGGAGTAGACTGTGAAATTGGGTTGGTACTTTAGCCACTTCCACATAATGACATTTATTATTTGACATTGAAACTATAAGTTTGCGTCAAATTTTTCAAAACTCTTATTAAGAAAATTAGTATCTGTAGCTATATGTAAATTTTGATTATGATTTCGATATTAAATAAATTATTTGTTTTCTTTTTTGTTGTAGTATCATTTCAATGCCATAACCTTTTTTTTTTTACAATGGAACCAAATGAAACTGTCAAGCATCAAGTAATGTGTCATTATGTAGAAGTGGCTAAAGTACCAACCCAATTTCACAGTCTACTCCAATTATGAATTTTTTCGATGGCTCGTTACAAGTCACGGCGCATTCGCGGAGCGAATATTCAATTTTCGTAATCTAGCTTATACGTTCAGGGCAATTTTTAATATATTGCCTTGGGTTATGAACTGGAAATAAGTCCTTGTCTCAAACATATACTGTGATTGAGAATAAAACGTTGACAATAGCATTAATACGAGAGGAGACTTTCATATCTACCTAGCCATGAAAAAATTAAGTGACAATAATAGCATTTGCTGTCAAATAGCTGTTTTTACACAGCTTTATGTAATCAAAAATGAGTGAAATTCAGTTAGAACATAAAGACGCAATAAAATTCTTTACGAAAGAAGGGCATGAACCCAAAAATATTCATCAGAGGATGTGTCGTCATATTTTATAGTAAAATTTTGGTCTAAGCAATTTCGATGGGGTATCAATTCAAGACGATAAAAGATGCTGAAAGCCAATCTAAGCAATAACTAGGGAAAACATCAAGAAAGTTCAGAAACAGGTCTTAGTATATCGAAGAAAGATGTCAATTATGTATTGCCGTTGAAGTGGACATATTAGAACCCACAGTATTAAAAATTTTACATAATGATTTAGAAATTAAGAAAGTGTTAGTACAATGGATTCTCAGATTACTTACTCTCGAACAAAAATTGTGTCTGCAACAATTTTGTGTGGAAAACTTGATGGTTTTAGCTAACTATAAACACCTTTTTTTCGAAAATTATAACAGATGATGAGACAGTAGTACCCCCATATCCGCGGGGGTTTGGTTCTGTGATCTCCCGCGGATACTGAAAACCGCGGATAGTAGCGAACGCTTTATTTTCGAGTACAATATGAAATATGAAGCAAAGTTAAAACAATGAAACAAGAAAAAATAAGTTATATAATATTTATTTAAAATAAATAAACAATAAATAAATAAATATTCTTGTGCTGTGGCACAAATATAATTTAAGTTTAATAAATATATAAGTTCATACATATGTACATATATGTAGTACATACATATTTACATACACAACAAGAAAATATACAACAAGAAAAACTTTATCATCGTGAGCTACATTCATCTTCCTCCAAGTCCAAGTTAGCAGTCGATTGTTTACTTAGATCCGAAGCAAACGATGTTGATGGCTGTGCATTATCGATAGTTTTGTCGACTTTTTCAAAGAACATTGTTATTGGTAGTTGTCGTTTTTGTCTTTTCATTTCAATAAACAAATCCTCCAAAGGTTTCAAGGCTTCTGTTATAGTGCGAGTAATTTTTATACTGCCTTCCATTATTGGATCATATTCTACTATCTGTTCTTTTAATGTTTGAGCAGTTCGAAATATCGCTGAAAATTTTTCAAGCGTCCATGCTGGCGGTTCTTGTTGACCCTCATCCTCATCGTCACTCGCTTCTGGAGAAGATTTCACAAGGTCTTCCAATTCCTCGTTGGTGAATACTTGATCCTCTTCGTTTATGTAATCACTGAGTTCCTCTTGGGTTATATCGTTAAATCCTTCTCCATCTATTTTCTGCGCTATGTTAAATATCGTTGTTAGATGTGAATTAATATCATATGTGTCTTCAGAACTAAGAACGATGTCATTCCACAGATTTTTCCAACATTCTATTATCGTTTCTGACTTTAATTCCTCCATCGCTCCTTTGATAAATAGAATTGCGTCAGCAATTGTAAATGACTTCCAGCATTCCATGAGCCCGATATCAGAGCATTCGTTAGCCATTGTATACAGCATTTCGAAAACCTGTCGAATATATATGGCTTTAAAGCATCTAATGACACCTTGATCAAGGGGCTGAAGCAATGAGGTTGTGTTAGGTGGTAAAAAAAGCACTTCAACATTTTTATTTTCTGTGCCTAGTGACACAGGATGCCCAGAGGCATTGTCTAGTATCAGCAGCACTTTAAATGGTAATTCTTCCTTTTCCAAATATCTTTTCACTTCCGCAATAAAGCATTGATGAAACCATTGTGTAAATAGAACAGCCGTAACCCACGCCTTTCGATTTGATTGCCAAAACACAGGCAGGCAAGCTTTATCTTTGTATTTAAGAGCACGTGGATTCTGTGATCGGTAAACAAGTCCGGGTTTAATCATATGACCAGCTGCATTTGTACAAAATATCAAGGTAAGTCTATCCTTAATTGCCTTAAAGCCTGGTGCACTCTTTGCAGTCTTATGAATATAAGTCCGTTGAGGCATTTTTTTTCCACATAAGACCAGTCTCATCGCAGTTAAAAACTTGCTTAGGATGATAATTCTTTTCTGCAATAATTTTTTTAATTTTTCTGGAAACAGGGCAGCAGCTACATGATCAGCCGACGCAGATTCCCCTGTCATTTTTATATTTTTTAGATTAAACCGAGATTTAAATCTATGCAGCCACCCCCTACTTGCTGTGAATGATTTTCCTTCCTCTTCAGTATAATCTTGGGTCTGCATATCTTCATATAAAACCAACGCCTTTTGTTGTAGCACTTTGCCATCGATAGGAATATGTTTTCTTGTCATATCTTCCACCCATAAATTTAAGGCATTTTCTACCTTAAGTAACACTTTATTACGTATTGTGGTTGCAACTTTTGCAGTTTGGGGTGCACTAGAAAAACTAGCTCGAATCTTATCTTTGTTTTTTAACACTTCTCGTATCGAAGATTCGTTTTTATTGTATATTTTAGCAACAGTTGCAATAGATTTTTTTTCTATTTCAATCATATTAATGATTTTTATTTTTTCACTAATAATGAGCATTTCACGTTTTCTTTTTGGTTTAGAAGCCATTTTAAAATGATTTTCAAATTTACTTGCTTTATTTAAAAACTATTGCAAACACTGTCTTGTCCGACAATTCGAATAGTACTAAACTCATAGTTAACAGGAGCGTTTATATGTACAAGTAAAAGCGAGTGGCACTTTAAGCACGTTCCAACTTGTTTAACTTATCATAAGAGAGCGCCGAATTCAGGGGATGACTCATATATACGACGATATATCGACAAATGCTCCTATAACTTTTATATGTATTTATTGATATAACGCGTTTTCTGCTCATCATAGGTAAACCGCGGATACGGAGTCAGCGGATAACGGGGTACTACTGGACGTGAGTGTATCACTGAGACCCGCCGACAAAACAAATATCTATACAATGGTTTACCACCAAAAAAGGCGAAGACGCAAATTCATCTGGAAAACTGATGGCGACGGTGTTTTGGGATACATAAAGAATCTTGTTAATTGAATACGTAAAGAAAGCTCTATAATTACAGAAGAAATACCCTCCTGTACAAAAAATTCCGGATACCGAAGTAAATGTCTGTTAGTACAAAAAAATTCTTTCTTTTTTTTTTAACAAAACATGAAACATTATCTACAAAGTAAGAATGAGAAATAAACAGAAAGGTACTTAACATTTTCTTCAATAAGAAAAAGTCACGAAACAGTCAAGCTACGTTTTCACACAATTTAAGCGATTTAATGATTTCTGCCATACGGCGTGGTAAACTTTGAATACAGTTGACGACTTCTTCTTGTGTAATGTTTTTCCATTCCTCCCGAAGACCTATTCGAAGATCCCGAATGATTACCGGCATGGGTTGTCGGTACCAAACACGTCGCCCTAATGAATCCCAGAGATTTTCGATAGGATTCATGTCGGGCTTCAAACTGGCCATTGCAAACGGCGAAAGTTAACTGCATCCAAACAACTTAACCACCCGTGCCGTGTGAGGTCGCGCGTTATCGTGTATTAGAGGAGAATCTCACTTACGAATGGAGCAAAAGGTACGACGTGATCAGCTAAACACTCGTTGATGTACCTAACAGCCGTCATGGTACCATTTTCAATGAGACCAAGCTCAGTTTTCGCGTACAGTGAAATGCCATCCCAAATGCCATTCTTGAAGATACACAACACCCTGAAAATCGTTCACCAGACCTTCTCCACACACGTTCCCGTCCATCTGATCGAGACAAAAACGAGACGCATCCGTGAACAATAGGGAGCTCTATTGATTTATTATCCAATGCTTATGTTCACAGGTAAATGGTAGTCACTGAACACAATGAACTGAGAGCAAAAATGGACAAGCAGCAGGTTTCCTTGACATCAATCCGTATTCCTTCAATCTTCGGCGACCAGTTCGTACAGAAACTACAGCACCGTAAACGTCTTTGACTTGGCGAGACACAATTGTTGATGGTAAACCACGATTGCGTAGTGTAGATAACACTACAAAACGGTTTTCTCGACGGTTTGTGGTGCGAAGTCTGCTTGATCCCGGCCTTCTAGTGTATTCCCCAGTTTGACGATGTCGCTGTATTGTGTCTTGGACGGTAATCTTAGGGATATTAAAGAGAGCGGCGATGTATCGAATACTGCGTCTATCATCGTTGAAAGCTACGGTTCGGGCTACATTTTCTGCTTGCATTTTGTCAACCAATAAGTGTCAGTACTGACAGTTCAAATTACCTTTCAACACAACAGAGTAAAAAGCACACCAAGATTATTTTGGATTGGGTTGCATTTTTTTGGGTTCATCATTATTTTTGTTTTTCTTTGGGCTGTTTTGATAAACTAAATGTTTTGTATTTTCTTTAATTTCCAACTCATAGATAATATTTCATGTCTTATGAAAAAAAAAAACAAAAAAAGCAGACATTACTTCAGTGTCCGGAATTGTTTGTCCACGAATGTATATAAGAAAACAATTCGTACTTTGAAAAATGCCATACAGCAAAGATAACTCGAAAACTTTGCTCAAAAGATTATGCTGCTCCATGACAATTGCAGAATTCACCCTACTGCCTGGACTTGGCACCGAATGATTATTATCTCTTTCCTAAATTAAAAAAGCATATGTGCGGACAACATTTTTCTTCAAATGATTGTCTAAAAGAAGCGGCGGAGCTTTTTGAAGACTTACCAAACGAATTCTTTTTGAAAGGTATAGCCTTATATAAAAAAAAACGTTGAAATAAGAGTGTAACTGTTAGTGGATCATATGTTGAAAAATAAAATATAGCTTTTCTCGTAATGACTTTCATTCATAGCTAGGTAAATAATACAATAATCTCCCCTCATACTAACAACAGTTCTGTATTGGAAGTTTCGCAGTATTTCTTATACACACTTCTGTGTATTAATTTTCTAATTAACGTTTAAACTGTTACTTAAAGGGCGAAGACAATAAAAAAAATTACTTACGTTTACTAACTTGTCATGTTCACCCAGTTCTTGTAAAACAAATCTAAAATAAGAAAGAAATAATTTTATGACCGTAATATATGTAATTCAAAACAAGCGTAATTCATTCATGACAATCATGACTATTGTGTATTCACAACCGTTCATTAAAGTTTTACTATAGTAATGGAAGCACACCATGAAATAATTTTGAATTGTTGAAGACGTGTATATGGTTACATGACAATGATAATGTGTACAAAATAGATTACAAACAAGCCGATATGATTCGAAACGAAAAGCTACAAGCATAAATAAGCAAATAAAAACAAATGTTGAAGAGTAAACACTCCTGTATATATACAAAACCCCTGTAAATAAAATTTTCATACCTATTAAAATGAACAATTCCTGGTGCTATACCTCCGAAACTGGAAGCAATAGTGTTAATTTCCACTTGTTTTATTTTTCCGAATGCTTTGTCGTGCACCATATAGTCGGACCTCAATAACCCTAAAGAGACTCGCTGAAAATAACATATTCAGAACCATGCATACTTTTTCGAACTTAATTTAGCAAAGCAAAATCACACTTTATTATAAAAATTTTATAAGTTTCAAAGGTACTATATTAAAAGAAATCGAAATAAAAATTAATCAATATAAAAAAAGAATATTATGTGTCTACAATATGAGATTTAGAATGACTTAGAAACTAGAATCAATTAAAAGGGCTAATTATAAAGATATTTTTGGGTGAAGATTTTCAATATGTTCTATGTAATCGAGCGGTTTATTCAATTTAGCATCCCAATAAATGTTAAAATACAATAGAAAACATTCATTTATCCATTACCAAGTAGTACTCGGCTCTTCGAAACTAAGTACAGCATAATCCAGATCTGAAATCCGGTTTATCCGAAACAAACTCAATTATATGTGTACAGATTAAATGAAATCATTTCGCATTATATCAAACACACAATGTTTTAGTCGACCGAGTAGTGATATAGGGTGTGTAGAAATTAGCTGACAATCTACACGTAGCGTCTTTCCTTTTGTTATTCTTCGATATATTTATTATAAATAAACTTCCAACGGTTGATAACTTCACACGAGGTCGCCAAAGTTTCGAATTTTTAATACCAAAAATGCAATTTTTCTTTGTAAACAGTAAATTATTATACAGTAAGTTTCTTTAAATTTTCCTCTTTCGTCAAATGTATTTCACTATTTCTCAAAACTATTTCCCACATACGTTGTTTTGACATTAATATCTCGAATGAAATTCACTATTTGTCAAAACTCTTTCACGTTATTGCAAATGATTTCCCTTTTTTTAATTTATAAATTAAAAAACAGAAAAAGTTCGAGACACAATTTTATTAGAAAAAGAAGAAGACAATTACAAGTTACAAACTATTACTACAGTCTACTTCAAGATTTTATTTCTGCTGAGGCAATCTCAAATATATTTCCATATGTCGAACATAGATTTGGCAATGTCCATGTGTTACAACTTTAGAATCATTATGAATTTGGATATATACTTGTTCTTCATCCGTAGGTTGTCTTCTCTTTAATAGTTTTCCATTGGTTAAACAGCTCTTCAATTGGGTTTAAAAAAGGACTGTACGGGGGCAGAAATTCTGGTACATATCCATGATCTCTGATCGGTTGTTGAATTTCATCCGTTCAATGAAATCGGCCGTTATCCATGATAAAATATGCACCTTGTATATTATCTTCGGCAAAGTGGTCAATCAAAGATGTCAAAAATTCTCCAAAGTGTTCTACATTGTCTTCAATGGTGAATAAATATAATGAATTACACGTTGCAGCAGCAATCGAATAATTACGGCCTCTTAATTGGGCCTTAACTTTGTTGGCTCTACTATTTTTCTGTGATCTTCCATAAGATCTTCTAGAATACACTTGAATCCCAAATTCATCAATAAAATATATTTTTCTCTATGAATCATTATTCTTGAATATAGAATAGCATAATCAAACCTACTTTGGATAATATCTGGCGCGTTACACCTTTCTGGCACAAAAAAATCGTGTTTTACAGTGGTCGATATGCTCACCTGTAGGTGTGGATTTTTTTCCAACAATTTGGTTTTTGTTTGTTAAAAATGCACTCCTCATCAATAAATTGCAGATTCTTTCTTGCTCATCTTGAGTAAATTTATTTGGACGATGCCCAACAATTCCTTTTTAACCTCGTTCGGGATTTTGGAAGTCTTGTAAATTTTGCTTACAGTGTTCGGTAAAACATTAAATTGTCGTCCTATCTGGACTGGCGAACTAACTCGTTCTTCGAGGTTTTGTTATTTTGCCTTCTTTCAACATTCATTCTTACATATATGTAATAATAATGTGATAGTTTTGACAAAAGGGAAAATAACTTGACTTCTTTAATTAAGATGTGAAATAGTTTTGAGAAATAGTAAAATACATTTGACAAAAGAGGAAAACCAAAAGAAAATTATTGTAATTTTAAACGTTTATTCAAAATTATCTTTCTAATAAATTAAATAACTGAAGAAATATGTTAATTTTTTACATCATTTTAATATATATATACGAGGGTATATCAGATATAAACGAGACTGATTTTTTAATGACTCGTACAAAAGTTTTTTGAATCGGCGAAGTAGGTGGCTATGTAGGCAAAGCACTTAGGGTGGGGAGAGCAACGTCTGAAATTCCGTCGAGACCGTTCAGTAGTGCAGTGACCATGAGTGAGCAAGCAGTGCACGTTGCCGTGGAGCAGCGGATAATTATTAAGTTTTTGACCAATGAGGGGGTGAATCCAACAGACATTTTACGCAGATTGCACGCACAGTTCGGGGAGAACACCCTTTCACGACCTCGCGTGTTTGCATGGCATAAACAATTTTCTGGAGGCCGGGAGAAAGTTGAAAACCAGAGCCACGTTCGACGCCCACGGACGAGCGTTACCGAAGCCAACATTGAGGCTTGATTTTCTTCATGATCGCCGCACAATTAATGCCCAATATTATTGCGACGTTTTGGATGCCGCAAAATTGTCTTTACGACGAAAAAGAAAGACGCAATCCGTTAAAAATGTCATTCTCCTTCACGACAACGCCAGACCACATTCGGCAAACATTACGAAGCAAAAAGTGGAACAATTCGGCTGGGAAATCTTGGAACATCCTGCTTATAGTCCAGACTTGTCACCCTGTGACTACCATATGTTTGGACCTCTAAAAGAAGCTCTTGGAGGCCAGCGTTTCGACAGCGACCAAGCGGTAGAGACATTTGTGCTCCAGTGGCTGTGTGACCGACCTAAAAGTTTTTACGATAACGTGATTAAAAAGCTTCCAATCCGTTGGGAAAAATGTATTGCGCGGGCGGGAGATTATGTAGAAAAATAGTACATTTGTATTAACCTTGTTCAATAAATAATTAATAGTTTTAAAAAATCAGTCTCGTTTATATCTGATATACCCTCGTATATATATATATATATATATATATATATATATATATATATATATAATAACTTCGTGACCTTGGTATGATATGGTAAATCTAATCAGTAGGCGATTCATATTTTGTATTCTCTTGAAAAAGGCGTATACAGCCGAAACATGTAGAGTTTTTTAAATACATATATTTTGAAGTAATATACAGACCTTTAATCGCCTACTGATTAGATTTACTATATATATATATATATATATATATATATATATATATATATATATATATATATATATATAATTGAAACGAAATTATCGACCGTGATATATTATAAAAAATTAATTTAAATTCGGGTAAGCGGTCAATTAAGACAAAAAAAACTCAAATAATTGAGTTAACTCAATTATTTGACATTTATATACTGTCATTTATATTTTGTATCCTTGATAAAGGCATCATTGCCGAAACATGTAGGGTTCTTTTAAATATATATACTTTGAAGTAAAGCCAGACCTTTAATCGCCAACTGATTGAATTTACTTTACTATACTATATTACTTTACTTTACTATATAAATGGCTTAGAATAGTATAAGGAAACTCCACGTACAGATTATTCACCAATTTATACACACCTATATAACATCAGCTTTTATTTAGTAATTTTGTGTTAAGGCCGTTTGACAACACATAAATTTTGTTATAAAATTTACAATAAAAAAATATTATAAAATACTATGCAATTTGACCTTCAAAGTTGTAAAATAAAATTGTAAGAAAAAAATATAACTGTTCGACACGATTTGAAAAATTTGTGAGTAAGCATGCGCATTTTAAGTTCCGTGACATGTTTTGGATAATAGTTATTATTTGTTTGATGTTCTGATGCCAACTTCCCACGTGATACCTAACCTAACCCATAGAAAAAGTAACGAGCCATCGAAAAAATTCATAATTGGAGTAGACTGTGAAATTGGGTTGGTACTTTAGCCACTTCCACATAATGACACATTACTTGATGCTTGACAGTTTCATTTGGTTTCATTGTAAAAAAAAGGTTATGGCATTGAAATGATACTACAACAAAAAAGAAAACAAATATGTAATTTATTCAATATCGAAATCATAATCAAAATTTACATATAGCAACAGAAGTTGTTGAAAATGTTGTCCATTTACATCTAAACACAAACCAACTCTTCTCCGCAATCCAGCAAAAACTTTATGCAGCATTTGCGGTGAGTTGTTGATATCTTTACACTTTTCTGTTATGCGAATTCTCAGTTGTTCCAGATTATGAATTGGCGTTGAATAACTCGAATTTTTGATGTATGGCCATACGAAAAAATCACATATGTTTAAATCGCAAGACCTAGTTGGATATGGGATTTCAGTGTTATTACATATTCTGTTATCAAAAAATTCTCTGAGATATTGAAGTGTTTCTCTGGTCGTATGTGTTGTTGCACCATCTTGTTGGAAATACCCATTTTGTAATTCCTCATCATCCAGTTGATTTATGAATGAGCCGAGAATATCATTGCGATATCGTGCAGCAGTAAGTGTACCTTCAAAAAAAATGGGACCCACCAATCTTCTTCGACATATTCCAACACAAACACCAACTTTTTGGGGATGCAAAGTTTTTTAAACAAAAAAATGAGGATTTTCGGAGGACCAACACCTCATATTCTGTGAATTAACATATCGAGAAAGATAAAACCAAGCCTCATCCGTGAAAAAAACTGTGTTAAGGATATCCTGACTGTGTAGATTATTTTGAAACCATTGAGAAAATTCCACTCTTCTTAAATAATCCACTGGATAAAGTTCATGAAAACATTGCAGCTTGTATGGATGCCAATGTAAGACTTTTTTAAGAATGAATTGTCACGTACCATAAGATAAATTTGTTTGTTGGGTCACTACTGAAATGGATGTTTTTGGATTTTCATCAATAATATGCTGAAGGGCTTCAATATTATCAGCTGTACGTTTAGATGGCCATCCACTTCTAGTTTTTCGACCGACGCTACCAGTCTCTCTGAATAACTTTACACAATTTGTCAAAACATTGTAAAAATCATTGTAGTCAAACACTAATTCAGGATGTTCTTCACTAAAATCAGCCATGCATTCCGTAATTGAATACTGCCACTCGCCATTTACTTTCACACCTGTACGAAAGTAACATTCGATAATTTTTGTTCTATGTTGAATACCATTTTTTAAATAAATTTAATTTTCTTAATAAGAGTTTTGAAACAAGTGTTCATTTGAAAAGTCAATCTAGTAGCATGTGATTTACTGAGAACATTTTGAAGTACATATGTCGTAAATTAAAATTTACTACTTAACCTACGAAGTCGTATATTTTTACAGTTTCATACAAACAAATAAATAACAAATAATAGGTATTTATTGAAAACTATAACAAATGTTGAAAATGTTGTCCTTCAAGATCAATGCACTTTAAAATCCTCCGTTCAAAATTTCTGATGATATTCTGCAACATTACTGGATTGTTATTAATTTCCATGCATTTCTGTTCGATTCTCTGTAGCATATCATTCAAATTCAATATAGGTGTTCGAAATATGTTATTTTTTAGATAAGGCCACAAAAAGAAGTCGCAAGGTGTTAAATCGCATGAACGTGCAGGCCAGGCAATTTCAGTATTTCGACTAATTATACGCTCATCAAAAAATTCTCTTAAATAATCCAAAGATTCTGCAGTACAGTGACAAGGTGCTCCGTCTTGTTGGAAATATGCATTTTGAAGTTCATCATCATGCAACTGATGACAAATGGTTGTAAAATTTCCGTACGGTACCTTTGAGCAGTTAACGTTCTCTGAAAAAATATTGGTCCAATGATTCGGCTTTGGCTTATCGCTGCCCAAACACCAATTTTCTCTGGATGTAGCGATTCTTCATTAATTACATGTGGATTTTCACTACTCCAAATTCTTGTATTTTGTGAATTTAGGTATCCCGTTTTATAAAACCATGCTTCATCAGTAAAGATGACTTTTTGCTTATTGTTCATATTTACAAACCAATTACAAAACTGTAGTCTACGTGGGTAATCAATTTCTAACAATTCTTGTACTGCTGTGACACGTTATGGATAAAGTTGCATATCTTTTTTTAATAACTTGTGAGTTGTTCCAACAGAAAGGTTTATTTGTTGACTCAAATGTCGAACAGATATTTGTGGTTCATTTTCCATTATTTCTTCAACACGATTGACAACTTGAGGTGTACGTTTCTTAACTGCTCCGCTGCCTGATTTTCTTAAGAGACTACCAGTTTCAGAAAAAGGTTTTAAAGTTCTATCCAAAGTATTCTTAAATTGTATATAATCTATTACAAAATGTGGAAACTCAACTTGAAATTCTACCATGCAATCTTGAACTGAATAAACCCATAAACCATCAATTTTATTACCACTTCGAATATAAGCCTGGACTAAAAAAATTTTATGTTCTAAAGTGAAAGCCGTTTTAAAACTGAGAAGCAATTTATTTAAACCAGAACCGACGCACGATTATTTTATGCACTAACTGATATTTGTGATTGACATCAAATGTCATTTGGATTTACGTTTACGGAACAACAAACACATACCATTATATTTGTGTCTTATTCTATCAAAATTTCAAAGTAACCTAGATTGACTTTTCAAATGAACACTTGTTAGTTTCAATGTCAAATAATAAATGTCATTATGTGGAAGTGGCTAAAGTACCAACACAATTTCACAGTCTACTCCAATTATGAATTTTTTCGATGGCTCGTTATAACCTCGGCACGCCGCCGGCATCGCCCGTACGCGAAGTTTTATTGCGCACTTTTTATACTTTATTTTATAATTTATAGAACCAATCCTATAAATTTTCTAATAATATATGATGTAAAATTTTACATAAAATAATTGTGTGACGCTATTAATTTTACAAATAAATTTTATAATATTTTTTGTTGTAAATTTTATAACAAAATTTATGTCCTGTTAAACGGCCTTTAGATATTTTACAGAATGAATCGTCAGAATAATAAATGCAAATGCGTTGTCATTACCTTAAAAGAAACGTTTGCAGCGATTCGACGCTTGGGTAATGGTTAACTCCTTAAAAATATAACAAACAGGAAGTTGTAAATAGCAAGAAGTAATGATTTCTTATTTTTATGGTTTACATAAAATCGAAAACGTGGAACACCGATTTCAGGGTCAAGTTTAAAACAAAAACCAGTGAGTTTGAATGGTTTGATGGCTAGATAGGTGGGAAGAAAGGCATGGTATACTTTAACAAGAGGTCTGCGAAGAAAGGTCGATATATTTGTCACAAAAAAATTTACGACAGAGTATTTTGAGAAGTTTATGAAAGATCGCGGTTGTCAGACCAAATTTACAAATCTGAAGAGGCGAATATAATGCTGCGCGTTAGGTGCGTAGTACCTATCTATATCAATCCTATATCAATTAGGAACGTATGTCGGGTGCGGTATGTATTCCTTTGTATGTGTAGACTTCTGCACGGACTGTTGTAATGTAATAATGTTGCAGTTAGGTAATTCGCGGAAACGACTATTCTCAGGCAGAGTAAATAAGTTTATTAAAGATTTACGGGATTTAATTTACGATGGCGCAAAAATTATTTTATACAATGATTCTGATTTGGCCACATTAAGACAAATTTGTGAAGGTGTATCTACAGATTCGTTAATTAGTTTCAAAGGTTATTTCAAATATGCACGGTCGCTTTCACTTTATAAGTACAAGCGTTCTGGGTTTGCTGAAACAACTGTGGAAACAGATCTTATGCTTTACATATTTAACAGAATCCATCCACTTTGTGACTTCACACAACACGTTTAAAACGGAATGTGTTTTACCGCGTTTTATAAATAACTATTTTTTTAAATGTTATGTATCTACTATCAAGCGCACGCCTATGGCGCGCAACTCAATTTCGCCTCTTTATCTACAACTGTGATCAAATATGCCTGAACTATGTTGCCGTCGAACACCTCGGTTTCAAGGAAGGAAGTTCGAGCACCTAATAACGAATTACTGTTCTTGCATGCTGTAACGCCTCTGGGACTCACAAATTTCTATTATTATGTATTGGTAAGTTAGAAAATCCACCGACTTTTAAGAATATTGGTCGCAATATTTTTCCAATTTCATATAAAAATCAATTGATGGACTAAAAAATGTTTTCTTTCTTTGAAGATTTCATTCCTTTTGTAGGAAACATTTCTAAAAGAACGTGGATATCTCAGGAAGTGTATTTTGTAATTAAATAATGCCCTAACAGGTCCCCAGGTGCAGAACAGCTCGAAAGTGAGGAACTAAAACCAATGTTTTTGTGTCCTGCTGTAACTTATCTTTGACCCCATGAATTGGGGTGCATTGGAAAGTTTAAAATGTAATTACAGGCCTTAAATGAAATTGATGAGGGCGGCAATCTTATTGATTGTCTAAAGAAGAGAAACTTGAAAAGTGTTGTACATTGGATAGTTTCAGACTGTAATCAAGTAAAAAAGTGAAAAAATCTTGATCAAAATTGATACAACAAGAGAAGGTACATCATACAGATGCAGAGACCGAAGATAATAAAAGTTTACATTAAATGATCGCAAGGATGTCAAGATGTGTTAAGTGTTACTCAAACATTGTGAATGATTAAACAGTGATGATGTGGATAATTACTAAAAATTAAGTGTGTTTGCAAAGATACCAATGAAATTAACAGTGATGACGATGATGACAAGTTTAAAGCTATTGATAATATACCAGTAAAAATATCGTATTCACAAGGGTTAGAGACGCTTGGAACAACAAAATAATATAACCGTTCCTGACGTTTCGCTTATCAAACATTGAAGAAAGATTGCAGCTAGAAACAGAAATAGCGGAAAATGAGTCAAATTAAAAATGACATCAGTTTTAAGACGTTAGGATTAAGCAAGAAAATGTTATATTTGATTTTGTGTGAACATTGCATGTATATATGTATTATGTTGACGAAATTTTAAAGTAGAATTACCTAGTAAATATTTAAGTAAAATATTCAATTTTTTTAATACGTATTGTACATATGTAATAATATATTTTCTGTTTAAGTCGATGTGCAGTGATAACAAGTGATATACAGCAAACGGGGCCGTATATATGAACATAGGAATTGTACGATCAAACATTCTCACTCTTCTGATCCAGCAGTATTCCAGTTGAGATAACTTACAACGAAATATCGTCAAGCGAAGCCGGAAGAAATGGCCTGGCGAATTATTACATTAACGAAATTAATAGTGAATCCCAAATCGGCTGAACTCTGGCCACTTGAAATAGTTCAACAAACACAGGCAATAATTGATGAAACACACAGCGAAAGTGGCATACAACAACTTCTACAGACATCACCGAGTTTCTTCGTCGTAGACCCGGATCAACCGAAAATACAAGTCAGGATAACAGAAAACAATACCGAACCACCCAAAGAAGAAAAAAAAACACCGCCGAACACAGACAAGAAACAACCTGAAAACAAAACTGATGACTTTATATACCCGAAATTTACAAAGAAGCCGAAAACAGACGAAACAACTATACCGATCGAAACAAAAAATTCATACGACGCCCTCGAAACCAAAACCGAAGAAAAAATGGAAGAAGAAACAACCGAATTCACCCCACAGCCATCAACATCAGACAGTACACCCAAGGTAAGTGACAAAACAAATACCACACAAAACACAAACACCGAAACACGCAATACACAACACAAAATCGCACCAATAATAATAACAGAAAAAGACAAATGGGCACATATACGACAAATACTTAAATCACATAACATTAACACCGTACAAAACAAACTTGTGAAACCTGGTATTCACATCGAACCGAAAACTGACGAAGACTACCGTACACTTAAACACATACTCGACACAGAACACATTAAATTTTACACCTTTCAATTAAGAAACACTAAAGGTAGTTATGCGAGGCATTCCTACCTTTATCACTGACATAGACATTACAAACGACTTGACTGACCAAGGCTACCCGACATTAAAAATTAAACGTATGTAATTGTAATAATCGAACTGACGAGACAATACAAATCAATCTATAACATACACGACTGCTGCGGACTCACAATTAAAATTGAACCTCTAAACAAACGGACAGACATAATACAATGCCACAAATGCCAGACTTTTGGACACCATCAAAAAAACTGTAACGTAAACTACAAATGCATGAAATGCGGAGACGAACACTCGACACACCTATGTACAAAGACGAAAACAACCCCACCAATGTGTGCAAACTGCGGTGGTCCTCACCTTTCCACATTCATAAACTGTCCTAACAACCCAAACAACCCTGCAAACAAAACCACAACCAAACCAAAATACATACCAGCACCACCCCCAACAACTAACCCCTGGACACAAAAACAAAAAAACACAACACCTGACACAATTGACGAATTAGCACTTGCCTTAGGCAATATGCTAATAACATTACACTCTACAAACGCAACAACACAACAGATACAATACTTTGTAACGCAAACACAGAAAATAATTACTCTTTACAACAACAAACAGTAAACACACACATGACTGAAACGCAAAAGACCGATGACCAGTGACTTAAACGCAAAAAAGCGACAAACACACAGACTAAACGCACGCAACACAGGACCGCACAAAAACACACGATTATTTATTAATCAGACACAAACACGTCACAACCCTGGGAGATGCGAAACAGTGGAGTGGAAATAGAGGCAACTTCGACCACAAAACAAAATTAAAAGGACTCATATAAAACGATCAAACACGATTCAACGTAGTGGTGGGATAGATAGCAAGCAGAAGTTGTTGTTGTTATCCTTATATTACAATGGCAACATTTACACTTGATGGACATTTCTGCAATGGGTAATTTTGCAAAACGACCTTTTGTCTGTACTTTCTCCGCGTTAGAAATAGCATAAAATGCCTAATAATTTAGTTGAACAACGCGATTAACTCATTTATGATTCTGAAGAATAAAATCCGAACAAAATCGACAACAAATTGCACATCACTTTGATTTTTCCGACAGAAGTGCACGTATGGTTTGGAAAAGAAACAAGTAGCGTTCGTACAAAATTGAAAAAATGCAGGAAATATTTCCTGACGACCATTATAAATGTATGGAATTTTGTCACGAAATAAGAAAAAAAATGCGATCGAAACGAAAGTCCTGTTGAAAATATTCTATTTACCGGTAAGTAAACCTGGACAAAGCAAAGGCAAAACGACGTATGTAAAATGTTGTACATGTAACAATCTAAACATATATATTTTTCCTCACGAACAAATTTTCACAAATACAGGTTCACTATTAATATTTTTTGTGAACGTGTCCGAACATATCCCTCCTCAGAGACGTAGATACGTATTTCGCCTTTCTACAGGCTCGTCGGTACGCCCCTGCTGGAGAAAGGATATTCTCAGACACATTCACAAAAAAGAACCACATCACCGAAATTATCCAGACCGGGCGTAGAAGTAAATTCAGCGCTGCCTGTTGTCAGACAGCCGAAATACCTCGCCCCGTCCACATAACCAATGTGAAGTAACGACGCCCTTCCAAAGGTGGCACAGCCAATCTCTCTAGAAACTGCATTTTGTTTGTGTCTTCACTCATACTACGGGCTAACCGCACGTGTAATGTATCAGAATAATTGAAACATACATGAATAGGTAAACCCCACCAGTTTTGTATAATACAAATTTTTACTTCTACGCCCGGTCTGGATAATTTCGGTGATGTGGTTCTTTTTTGTGAATGTGTCTGAGAATATCCTTTCTCCAGGCGTACCGACGAGCCTGTAGAAAGGCGAAATACGTATCTACGTCTCTGGGGAGGGATATGTTCGGACACGTTCACAAAAAATATTAATAGTGAACCTGTATTTGTGTTCTTCACACCAGATTTTTAATATTTTATATTATTAAAAATAACTTTGTATTATACAAAACTGGTGGGGTTTACCTACTCATGTATGTTTCAATTATTCTGATACATTACACATGCGGTTAGTCCGTAGTATGAGTGAAGACACAAACAAAATGCAGTTTCTAGAGAGATTGGCTGTGCCACCTTTGGAAGGGCGTCGTTACTTCACATTGGTTATGTGGACGGGGCGAGGTATTTCGGCTGTCTGACAACAGGCAGCGCTGAATTTACTTCTACGCCCGGTCTGGATAATTTCGGTGATGTGGTTCTTTTTTGTGAATGTGTCTGAGAATATCCTTTCTTCAGCAGGGGCGTACCGACGAGCCTGTAGAAAGGCGAAATACGTATCTACGTCTCTGGGGAGGGATATGTTCGGACACGTTCACAAAAAATATTAATAGTGAACCTGTATTTGTGTTCTTCACACCAGATTTTTAATAATATTTTATATTATTAACAAATTTTCTGTAAAATACTGCTTTTAAATTGAATGCTTCTATTGTAGTGTGGTATATTAATATTCGGACATGTAATCTGGACTGAAAAGAGTTCTACTGTGTTCTAGATTAGGAGACGGATACTAATATTTCACAACACAATAGAGCAGTATTTTTCAGAAATTCCATTTGTGAGATAAATCATACATTTATCCAAATTTCTACATGTACACAAGTTAGATACAATAATCCCGTGTCGTAATCCTTTCGTTTGTCCAGGTTTACTGATAAATCGACATTTTCTGATTTATTCTAATGTGATCAAACCACGTTCGCGCGTATGTAGCGTTCGACCAACTTCGTATCAAGTGTATATTCTTAACATTTGGAATTTACTGCAAGTGAGAATTAATGAATATTAAATCACATTCTTACATGTAAATGTCGACTTATTTAATGTGTTCGAAACTACAGTCCGACAAACTAAGTTTGTATTAGTATGCAGAACACACCCTTTCGCGACAACGAACTTCCTGGTGATTAGGTTAATTAAGAATTAAGAAATACTGAAAAAAACAAAGTCTATCACCGGGAGGAAACGCACAGACGACGTTTCGTTCTAGTTGGAACTTTTCAATGTACGGCATTCCCTCGATGACGGACATTGCTTTTTCATTTCTATACTTTCTGTATATATAGTTAACATTTGGAATTTACTGCAAGTGAGAATTAATGAATATTAAATCACATTCTTACATGTAAATGTCGACTTATTTAATGTGTTCGAAACTACAGTCCGACAAACTAAGTTTGTACTAGTATGCGAAACGTCGTCTGTGCGTTTCCTCCCGGTGATAGACTTTGTTTTTTTCAGTATTTCTTAATTCTGTATATTCTTATTTAAGGCCTCGCTCAGAGGATGTATTTCAAACTACCATTTTATAAAAATATTCAGATTAACAGAAATGTCGATTATCCGAAATCACATTATTTCGGATAATCAAGATTGTACTGTATAGCAATAGTTATAATTGAATTATGTACTTGAAATATATTATTTTTCTATGAGCCATAATAATTAGATAGTAACGTACTGCTGACCAGCAAAACTATATGGTTTTGTTACTGGTGGTATTGGGAATTCAAAATATTGCAGTACAGACAAATCTCTTTCCAAAAATATTGTACTTGTATAACACCAATCTTGCAAGTTTAAACATAGGTACAGAGGCAAACCTTTAGTTATGGGGCAAAAAATAGTTAATAAACAATCACTTATTTAAATACTATATATTTGTTTTTGAGGGACTTAAGCTATTTAACAGATTTTTATGCTTATATTCAGTTCTCCTTTGTAACATAGTTGCAGAACTACGGAATGCTGCTTCAAACCTTATGAAACAATGTAGTTTCGCATTCTATAAGTATTTACTTCCAAAATAATTTACTACTGTGACAAGTATAGCAAACGCCAATTAAGTTGGCGCGAGGAGGGGGTGCGCAGAAAACGTTTTTAAAAACGTCTGCCCCCACTACTCAAGTAATTGTCAGAATAAATTTGTCATTGACGTTTGACGGAACATAATGTATTTGCTAGGGGATCATAAAGTGATATACGCTCAGAGGTTAGAATTATCTGACATTTGATGTAAAACCAAATACAAATCTCCCCACTACTTCTAATCCTGCGCGAAGTTACCTCTCCGCCCGCCAACTTAATTGGCGTTTGCTATACTAGCACTACGAATTTAATATTTTTGTTATCTAATCTTTATCCCTGAAATTTATTTCATAAACTTTTTAGGAGTAAATAGACAAAGCTATGAGAAAAAAAATCAAATTAGTTCCAAATAAAAAGTTGAAATTGACAATGTGATTATAAATTAATATTTCTGTGAATACAATTGTATTACGTCATGGATGCATTACACTTACAAAAAATAAATATATAAGGGTTATTATTTAGAATCTTCAAAGGATTAGTATACACAAACCACTACAAATGTTAATACTAGTAACATAATGCTGTACAAACCCTCCAAAATGAAAAATGTTGAAGACTTACACATAATTCCAAAACTACATTAAACTGCAAGATAACAGTATTATCTTTATACCAGTAAAGTATATACAATAATCCAGTTTTATTTTTTAGAAATATGTTTCAAAAACTATTTACCAAATTCACAATTATTTCATAAAGGTGAATTTTACAAGTTTATGTTAAATTAAGTGAAAATATTTTTTATTTATGTATGTCAAGAGTGACCCAAAAAAAATTAAAAACATTTATGGAATACTGATGTTTCTAATTACGAGGGAGGATTGAGATATAAGGTCTCCAACTCTATAAAATAAGATTAAAAAAAGATAAAATAATTAAACCAGTCTCAAAATGAAGTAAATTTATTGCACTACCAATAATACTTATGTATATAATTATTTTTCCACTTTTTCCACATAATCACCATTATATTTCTCCAAAGGCTGAATCCGTTTCTTCATTCCGTCCATGAAAAAACTTTCTTGTTTACTGTTGATACAATTGCAAGCAGCAGCCCGAACTTCAGCATCTGATTAAAAATGTTGACCATTTAATACCACCTTCTACTTTGGGAACCAGAAATTTTAAGGTGCCAAATCAGGACTGTGCTGAAGGCGTGAAATAACCGTGAATTTGACTCGTCACTATTTTCATTGTTTCGTTACTGCAATGCAATCTAGCGTTGTTATGGAGCAAGAAAAAATCGTTCTTTCCGGTCTTACTCTGGGGATACGATTCTTTAGTAATCGTAAAGTTTTGCAGAATCTTACTGAATTAATCGTTGATCCCTTTGGCACGTATTCGTTATGAATGACTTATGACTAGACCGCGGAACCAGCGCTATCTCGTATCGGGCGTGATTCATCGGTGCCGACAATGTACAATCGATCAACTAAACATTATACAGGGTTAGTTAAAAGTATGGAGACGGCGATTTATTGTCGTTAATATTCATTTTAGGGAATTATGTTCAATATAAAATAATTATAATGAAAATATAAAAAACACTCACGATTTCACGAGTATTACAAATTCGTAAGGCGGTCTTTCACAGTCAGAGAAATTCATGAATTTATTGAAAATTCATCCTTGTATTATACGTTCAAATATTTTAATAATAATAATCATTATAATTTATTTTTGCCCAACAGACTAATCCAAATAGGACAATAAAATTTTTACTCTATGTGACAATACAGCAACACCTAAATAAATAAATTGATTAATTTCATAAGATAAATAATTCATTTGCGTTTTTTGACGAACGCACTAATGGAGCCCTGCACAATATATTACTTCTTAGTGTTGAAAACACAGAACATGGGGAATGCCTGGCAGCAATTCGTGGTACTAGAAAATTTACTGGTGCCAACAGCGATGCTCAGTCGATCCTGTTATTAAACCAGCAATGCGCTCTTCCTTTGTCTTCGCACCGCTGGCATCTCCAATCCATGCCTCACAATCAAGTCTCTATAGTCTGTATTTCGTTTGGGATAGATACCGTCTAGCGAATTTGATTCACGTGTAGATCATCATAGATTGGGTACCAAACGGAAGACGCATATTCCAACTTACTAATGACATATGCGAATAAAAAGATATTTAATGGTACCAACATTAATGAAATTTCGGGACATTCTGATAATAAAATCCAGAGACTTAACAGCAGATCTAGTGATGTTTAAGAGATGATCGTTGAAGGTCAACTTGCTGTCGAATGTAACATTGTAGAGATTGGTTTCTCTATAACAGTATTATAGACGTAATAAAGGGAGTTTATATAATTTATTTTCCTTGTGAAAGTCACAACACAGCATTTGGAAATATTTAATTTAAACACACAAGTACACAAGTTCTTTTGCAAAAACTCCATATCAGTTACGTTTGTAATACTGTGATATATTTTAAGGTCATCTGCATAAGCCAATACATTACAGTCAAGTGATGCTATTAGGTCGTTGATAAATATATTAAACATAAGCGGGCCCAAGTTGGAACCTTGAGGAACTTCAGAAGTCGGGTAAAAAAAATTGATTTATAGCCATTATAGGGAACATAGTTATCTCTACCTCGCAATAGTAATTCTTCAAATTCTTTGAAAAACAAATATTTTATTGACGTTATCCGGTTAATGCCAACGATAAAATAGTGACTTTTTCTTACTACCGTTACTTACTTACTACTTACATTTACATCACCTGATGACGCTAAAGTTGGCAATAACTTTTAAACCTGGTTATATATCAACCAGAATTCCCCCAAAAATTGATGGATTGCTGGTTCTAATTCGTCAATTTTTTCATGAATTTCTTTGACCGTGTAAAGCCGTCTTTAAGGTGGGTGAACCATGCTTCTTTTTAAAATGAATATTCATCATGCAGGGAGAACGGGGAATTTAAAATATATAAAAATACTGTGATGAAAACAACCTTTAATTGACTATGCAATGATGACAATCCTAAAATAATCCATCTGCCTTTAAAAATAATTTCAATATCCCAGCTAATTTACCATTACATATACTGGAAGATTCTGTTAAAGTGTTAGATGATTAAGGCCCGGTATTTCCACCTCCAAATAAAGTTCGCAATAAGAGTATTCGTAGAATATCTTTGTTATTCTGTATGTCCAATGGTTATTCGAGAGATAAGAGTAGTTATTCGACAAATAACTTATTAGTAAGGTGAACTTGCGATTATGGGCTTATTCGTCAAATAAAGTGCCGAATCAATTCCGATTGTTTGCGAACATCAACGAAACGCTTTTGAACTGACATTAAAATTTAGGTTAGAATACAAATGTGTCAAATTGGTTGTGTGGGTTATTTTTTAACAAATTAATTAAAAATGGTAAACGGAGAAATCGACGAGCTATTAGAGTTGGAAGAAATAGAGATTATTGATGAAATAAATTGTATTTCAACTGTATTTCAGTCAGGCTTCCACCGCCTGTCTTGAATATTTCAAGTTTTTTGTTTGTTTCCTTTATTTTTCAACTGCCTTTTTATGATATCGTATTTTAGGCGCAGTGCCTTTGCTTCACGATATCCGTGCCCACACGAATTAAATTCGGTAGCAATTTAGCTCCGAGCCTCGTTTTTTTTCCATGTGATCGCGTCCGTACATTTGTTTTCGATAATATTTTTATATTTTAAGGCGAGTTTTACTAATAATCGAGTTTCAGTGTGGGTAAAATTCATCGATCTTAATCGCTTATTACTATCCCCCATGTTATTATTATAAATTATTATTATCATATACTGCACAACTACACAAAGAAATGGGTTATTTTCCGTTTCTCTTTTATTAGGTAAACTTACGTAAGTTCCTCCTACTTTAATTTCAAACATTAAACTTCCCTACTTTGATTTTAAATACAGTAAAACCTCTAATTATGGACACCTCCGACAATCGGACACCTCTAAAAAATGGACATTTTTTGTGGTACGAAATTTTATAATGGGTTTTCTTAACAATAGTCACTCCTAATATTGGACCCTCCATTAATCGGACGCGGACACCCTTTATTTCACCGAAGCAATAAAACATCTGTAAATATATCTCTTAATTAAGGACAGACAAGACGGGCGGCGCCGAATAAAATTTTGCAATTATGTATGTATGTATATACTTTTATTGCTGCACACGTGGAAGTATATCTACTCGGGTTTTTCCCATAATATAAGATAAGTGGAGTGATATGTATTTTGAATCAGTTTGAACTAGCCTTTGATAGTGTCAACATGGATTCTAGTAAAAGAAAGCGGTTAACAATCCAAGATAAAATTGATATTATTGCGGTTAGTGAACAGCAAAGCTTAAGTGTCCGAAAGCTCGCGGAAAAGTTTGGTGTCGGAAAGTCGCAAATTAGTGATATAGTGAAAAACAAAAGTGAAATAAAAGAACTTTTCGAGAAAAATGGAAACCTAGCTCAAAAAAGGAAGTTTCCAAAAACTAGTGGTTTAGCAATCGACGGAGCAGTGTTCAACTGGTTCTGTAAGGTGCGAAACAAAATTATTCCCATGTCAGGACTCCTACTCAAAGAAAAGGCGCCGGAAGTAGCACAAAGTTTACAACTCACCGAATTCAAAGCGTCTAATGGTTGGTTGGAGAAATTTTGTCAAAGACATAAAATATCATTTAAAAGTGTGTGTGGTGAATCTGCCTATGTAAACATGCAAAATGTAGACGATTGGAAAGTCAAGTTGCAATCAATATGCAAAGATTACTCTCCGAAAGATATTTTTAATGCTGATGAAACCGGTTTATTTTTCCGCACTCTTCCGACAAAAACATTTGCGTTAATAAGTGATAAATGTGCCGGAGGAAAATCTGCAAAAGAACGACTAACTATATTGTTGTGTTCAAATATGGAGGGTAATAAGGAAAGGCCGTTAGTCATCGATAAAAGTAAGAAACCTAGATGTTTTAAAGGAGCTCATGTGGATAAGTTGCCGATAGGATGGATATCTAACAAAAAAGCGTGGATGACTTTGGATATTATGTCAGCTTGGTTAAAGAACTTTGATAACAAGATGAAGAAAGAAAAAAGGCATGTAATTTTGTTTCTTGATAATGCCACTTCTCATCCGAAGATTTCATTGGAAAACGTAAAATTCTTTTTTCTGCCTCCAAATACTACCTCGCAGTGTCAAACTATGGACCAGGGTGTGATTCAAAACTTTAAGGTAATTTACCGGAGCATGTTTGTAAAAAGGCTTTTGGCGTTAATGGATACTGAAAATTCACTAGAAATGGTAGAAAAAAACATTACGGTAGTCACTGCATTAATATGGATATCAGCTGCTTGGAAAAAACTCTCGCCTGTGACCGTAAGAAACTGTTTTAAAAAATGCGGATTCAATCAAAGTGACAGTGATCTAAGTGCAGAGTGCGATATAGAAGATAATATACCATTAGCATTTTTATTTCCCAATTTTAACATGACTAATTTAGATTTAAGCACATACGCATTAATTGATAATGAGTTATTTACTGAAAATCCTAATGCTTTCCATTATAGATTGTATCGATGAAATTACTGATATCAGTGATGAAATGGAAAATGAGATTGAAGAGGAATTTGTAACTAGTATATCAAATATTTCAGAAGCCCATCAAAAATTAAAAGATCTTGAGAACTATTTCTTAAGCACTAACAGTTTTAACATTGCTAACAATATTTCTCAAGCTCTTCTTGAATGTGAATCTGAGATATTTAAACAAAATGAAAAAAGCAAGACAAACAACAATTAATGATTATTTCAAGTAAAATCTAGCATAAAATATGTATGTATGTATGTGTATTAAGTATTGTAAATTTTTTTCGACTTTCGTCTTATTATGTGTGATTAAATTGATATGAGAATGAATATTTTTTTTCGTTTTTTTTTCACCTCCACATTTTGGACACCTCCATATATTGGACATTTTAGGATTCCCCGTCAGTGTCCATTATAAGGAGGTTATACTGTAGCAGTGTCGCCAATGTAATAAAGTACGTAGATGTGTCGAATAACTATTCGACGAGTAAAGTAGACTTGGAAAGACGCATTTCGGATGTTCGGCAAATAAAACTTCCTAATAAGTTTATTCGACTCATAACTATTTGGGAGTTTATAGGGAGGTGGAAATACCGGGCCTTAATCAAACAAAATATACCTGCTATCAAGGCAGACTTACTAAAAAAAAGGAACAGCAAAAATAATGAACTACAGACAAAAAAGAAAAAATTTTTGAACTAAATTTTAATGAGATTATTAAGATACTTCTTTCGTGATGATGTCACATGTGTTATACTCTAATCTAAACAATTTTTATATTTTGTTTTTTTAGCAAACTTTCTTATTTTAAGTACTGATCGTAGTAGTATAAGATTCTTAAGAATATAATTACTTCTTTTCACTAATGTATACGAACTTCTAAAAGCAGTTAGGCAAGTAAAAGACCGCATTTCGCAGAAAATCATATTTGAAGTAAATTTGTTATTTAATTTTGCTTAGTTCTCATTAATTATTTGTTAACTTCATTTAGCTATTGTTTAATTGTAAGTTAGTTAACTCTTTCATCATTTTGTTTCCAAAAATACAATGATGAATGATGAAAGTGATATATGAATTTTCCTTCTAATTTCGTTATTTCTACAAATATACTCAATATTACCTGCACCACTAACTAATCTTGCGGTAAACAGATACTTATTCTTGATACTATGTGATTTACAGTACCATCAGTTTCAGTTTGAACATTTACAAGTAATCTTAAAATGACAGCATGAAATACCATTTATTAAATGAATTGTACTGTATTATTTCATTGTATTGTGATAATATGCTAAGTGAGAGTGATTTAAACGTAGCAAAACAAAGTGGAGTAATTTTATTACAATCAGGGGATTAGCTCCAACAAAAATTGCAAAAATAATGAAACGATGTTATGCTTTAGAGCTCAGATTAAAACAATGCGCGGAAACAGATTCTTATGAAAATCAGCGAAAAAGTGGACGGGAAGATAAAATAAAGCCTAGGGAAGACTATATTTAGGGCATTTGTCTCTATGAGATCTCATGAAGTCATCAAAAGAAGGATTATTTGTAGAGATATCAGTGCAACATGGAATTTCTATTTCAGCTAGTTGTGGTAGACCAGTAGAAATTAATTTGTGCGGTCAGAAAACTTTGCGAAAGTCTTACCTGACCCGATAGTAGAAGAAAATAGATGACAAATATAAATATTGGACGGTGGAAAATTTGTTTAAAATCATATGGTCCGACGAATCAAATATGACAGGTGATCAAAAAGCCCTTAAGCCCTGGGCCGCCATGGACTGCAAAACGAATTTCTATACTTAACTCCATTCAATGGACCTTAAATAAAACGTTATTGAAAGGCTCAAAGAAAACTGACAATTAATCAATAGCGTCTTTTATATCGCCTTTCATTCATAGCTAGGTAGATGATATAAAAATCCCCCCTTGTATCTAGTAGGGACATGAATACTGTTACAAATATTTTATGAAATAAAATTGAAAACTACTATTAATTTTTTCACAAAATTTTATTGACATTTGTACTTATACATATTGCTATGGTGTTTCCCCAATAAATATTAAAAATTTATTTATATATTTATGTACTATTGTTTTGAACTTGTAGTGTATATTTTTGAAAATGTAATTCATGTGCCTGGAGCAAAAACTTGTATTATTGAAGGTCAGCCTTATGCGAAGCCGCCGCGGTTGATGTGGACTGACAGACAACTTTAAATCTTTAGACAAGAACGTTCTTTTTATTTGGAAAATATATAATTATATATTTAAATTAAAATTCGGTTTGAATTTGAATTAATTAGTTGATGGTGGTTGTTTTTCAATTCCCGATATTTCTGCGAGATTGTGGTCTCGCAATTTTGATTGTTTTTTTTTAACAACGTTTTCTTGTCTACGTGTCTCATATATAATTTTTTTATGTAAGTAAAAATATATATATTTTTAAAAGATATCTTATTAATTCAAAAGATTTGAATATTGTATTTCAATTGTATCAATATTGTTATTTAAGAGATTTAGTCTTAATTAGTTGAGATAGATGACAAAGAATATTTTTAAAATTTCTACGTAAAAAAATATAATTGTAAAATTTTATTTCGTTTGGTATTCAAAGGAACTTTTTGTTATATGTGAGCGCGCATGTAGTAGTTTTTGATCGTGTTTTCAAGTTTATTTTATGTTGTTCTCTGGGGAGAAATTAAAAATAAACTTTGTTGTTTAATTAAGTTGATCGGTAGTCATTGAGGAAGTTTAAATTCACGTAGCGGTCATTTCCGTGAATTATTTTTACCTCGTTGTACATTACACAATCTTTATACTTTATAAAGATTTTTTTTTCTTTTTTTGATTTTTTTTGTATTATATATTCATTTAAATTTTATATTGTGCTCATTATTTAATTAACCTTTTACCACGAATTTAATAAGTAACTTAAAGAAAAATAATTATTATATTTGTCAATATATTTTGACTGGCGCCAAGTATTTTCGTAGAGACAACCACGTTTCCGATTGGAACCCTGAGAAGAAAGCAGTCCCATTTTTTGGAAATAAACCGACTGAGGATCCTAGTTGGGTAGTTAGTTGTGAACCGTGATACAGTAAATATAATAACCACAGTTCATAGCAATATGTTACTCATAATTGGTATAATTATTTAAAATGGCCACTTTTGGCTTTAATGCAGACCGATACCGAAAAAGATTCGGGCGCCCGCGAACCGTACGCGCGCTACAAGCTATCAAAGCTGGTAGATATGGCTGGTAAAATGGCGCGCATTTTGAAAAAAGACGTGGTTCTTGGGGCCTTCAAACGTCGCACTGGACACTAACTGTGTCTTAAAAAAAAAATAGGGTCGAAAAATCAAAACACTTGTTAATCAAGTACGCAAACGACAAACACAAGAAAATCCTTTGTGTACAATGATGGTTGTGTGTAATTTGCCGTTTACTTTGTTACGCAATGATTCGTTTATTTCATTTCTTGAAAAATATGGCAATGTAGAATTACCGAGCTGCACCCACTTACGACGTTATTTAAAATCTGTTCGTGTACATTTAGAAAATAAAATTAAGGCTGATCTGAAAAATAAAAAAGTGTGGTTGAGTGTGGATGAAACAACTGATAGCAAAAAAAAGATCTGTACTTAATGTTATGGTGCGTAAAATGGAACCAAATCAATCGCCATCCTCAATTTTATTAGCTAGCAGACAAATAGAAGAATGTACTGCGCGGGTAATTTCAAAAGTGGTGTTAAGTACATTGGAAAAATTTGAAATTTCCAGAGATCAAATCCTAATGTTTGTGATAGATGGTGCCGCAACCATGCTTTCTGTAGGTCGGTCTCTTAAGGAACAGTGTGGTAACTTTTTACATATTACATGTAAAATCCATGCCATACATCTTGTAGCAGAACGGATCCGTAAATGTTACCCAAATGTAGATGCGTTAATATCGAGTACAAAGGCAGTATTCATACCATACCCTTGAGCCACCACAGCCGATTCTGACACGATGGGAAACATGGCTACGAGCGGCATTTTACTATCATAAATATATTGAGGATGTAAAAAAAGTGGTTTTATTATTAAATCCGAAAGATAGTGCCGCTATCGAAGAAAGTCGGTAAAAATTTCAAAATAGTCAGGTTAAAAGTGATTTACAAACTATTCACAACAATTACTTCTGAATAGTGAAAGCATTAGAAAACCTACAAAATTATTCGCTATCGTTACAGGAATCAGTGCTAGTTGTGAAAGATACACACGCACAGCTATGTTCGATAGAAGACGCAAGAAATGAGTGTATTTTAAGTAAGTTTGAAAGTGTTTTAGATAAAGATTTAGATTTTGCCAGACTTAGACAAATTTGTGAAGGTTCGTCTACAGATGTGTTGAGTTGTTTCAAAGATTATTTTAATTATGCAAACATAACATCACTAGATGTGGAGCGATCGTTTTCTTTATACAAGCACATATTTTCCTCATGGCGGACGCGTTTTCGAGAAATAACTTTGGAGACGCACCTTATGTTAATATTTCATTGCGCTTCTCCAGATTTTCAATCTAATTACATACATTTTAGATTTTATTTTTTATACGTATCATCGAGAATGTTTCATAATCTAGAAAAACCGTCTTACATTTTTTTTGTATCTAACATAATAACAGCACCGTTCGTGATAGTATATCTCTAGATATTAATAATGTTTCGCATGCGGGTACCAATTCGTTAGTCACGCCTCTGCTTTCGCTCCGAATTGGTCCACTCTAGTAATATCTTCCAAATTTAAATGAAACAAAATTTCGATATTAAGTGTCTAGAATGTAAAACTTTTCAAAAATATATATAATGGCATTTTTTGTAAACTTAATTATGAAATTGTTTTCAAGAAGAAAATCGACTATAGTTAAATATTTATAGTAATAATAATAGAAATTAAAGTTCTTGTTTGATTTAAATTTAAATTCGTATTTCAAACGTTCCGACTTTAGTAATATTAGCAACATTTAGTTAATGATAATAGGTACATTCGTGTAAACAAACAAAAAATATTTCCTCGAATAATACCTACCAAAATAGTTTACATCATGAAGAAAATTTTTATTAATAGGTAAATGTTCATCTTATTTGATTTAAGTGAAAGATTGCTTTAAAAAAAGGAATAGCATAAATGTGTTTTATGCATTATAACGAAGTCAAAAATTCCTGATTGAAAAAAATCTTATCAAGGCACGCACAGTTTCAAAATTTAATTATTTTTTGAAGTTTTGAAAAAGTATTTTTGAGAAGATATTTGTAATTAGATTTTAAATTGACATAATTTTTACGGAACAAAAGGACGATTATTTCTTTAATAAATTACTTAATTCATTATATTGAGATTGTCTAATACGAGGTATGGCAAAAATAACGAGACTTTTTTGAGCCTAATAACCGTTTTCTAGACCTCTAAATAAAGATAGTTACCCTCAAGATAAAATGCATCTCAATGTTTTCACCAAAAGTTACAATTACTTGTCCAGTAGATAAGTATCTAATGGATAACGTAATCGTATGACGTGACAACGTCGTTTAGAAGTGATGTGCCTAATTTTTAGTAGGGGATTCTGACGCAATTAACACAGAATAGTAGAAATTTTGTTTCTATGTAATTGTGCATCTGAATAAGATCTGAATTGAAAGTGTAGCTATGTTATATTGTATTTTTAGTAAAATTAGTTGATTTGTGTATTGTACAGAGAGACAGTAAATTAGCTATAATATATAGAATTGCGATATTTCATCCGCACAACAGAATCGGACTACGCGTCTCGTTTATGGGTTCGGACTACTAAACAGCTACTTATGCATTATATACTTCATAAATAGAGATTATATTAAATAATAATGGGAGAATGAAAGCATATTTAAACAAATGCCGTAAATCAAGTTATATGCACATTCTGCTAGTAAACACGAATTCAACATTCGGTTTTAGGCCACTTTTTATGTTTCTGCTGTGCACTGTTTATATGTTTCATGCAATCTCGTTTGTTCCAGCATAACAACGGTTTATTGCAAATTAAACATAATATTTTTGTACAGTCGTATTTTAAATCAGGAAATTTCCCAATAAAGTTATTTACTTGATCACTTAATGGTCGTTTACTATTTCTACGCATACCCGATATCATTAATATGCATTTTGCAACGTACAAACGCTCGTATATATGCACGATGCATCGAACTATAACACTAACAAACAAAAATATAAAGTAATGAAATCAATATTTTTTTATAGATTTAAGAAAAAAGATGAGCATAATCCATAAAGTTAATGTAAATTATGTAACACCAATTAACTCCAAAAGCTAAGCATATGCACATGCTTACCAAGGGATTTAGAAAAAAAAGCACAAAGCTTGGATAGTGTGCTTCAAAGTGCTTCATTAAAGGAGCGGTTAAGCACAGCTGAGAAAGTAGCCAGTTCACCTCAAATTTTAAGGGCTTCTTTGAACAAAATAACATGGAACTTTATGTTGTCTCGATTAAAAAGTCAAAATTTGCTCCCAAAAGGAAGACGCTTCTCAACGATCAAATACTATCTCTAATACTCTTAAAACAAAGTCCCAAGTGCTATAGCTTACTAAGAAAAATATTTACTTTGGCCTCTCGTATAAGCTTGACAACTTTATTAAAAAAATTTCATTTCAACCAGGGATTCATGAATCTGTTCTTGAATGATAAAACCCAATGTAGAAAAGATGCTAGCAAAAGAACGATATTGTCAAATTATGTTTCACGAAATGCCATTATAGTCTTCATTATTCTTTGACAAAAGAAAGGATCGGATTAAAGATTTTTAGATACTGAAGTAGAAAAGAGATACTATTTGTTTGTTAATAAAGCACAACATAATAAGTGTTCATTTGAAAAGTCAATCTAGGTTACTTTGAAATTTTGATAGAATAAGACGCAAATATAATGGTATGTGTTTGTTGTTCCATAAACGTAAATCCAAATGACATTTGATAATGTCAATCACAAATATCAGTTACTGCATAAAATAATCGTGCGTCGATTCTGGTTTAAATAAATTGCTTCTCAGTTTTAAAATGGCTTTCACTAAGAACATAAAATTTTTTTAGTCAAGGCTTATTTTCGAAATGGTACTAAAATTGATGGTTTATGGGTTTATTCAGTTCAAGATTGCATGGTAGAATTTCAAGTTGAGTTTCCACATTTTGTAATAGATTATATACAATTTAAGAATACTTTGGATAGAACTTTAAAACTTTTTGCTGAAACTGGTAGTCTCTTAAGAAAATCAGGCAGCGGAGCAGTTAAAAAACGTACACCTCAAGTTGTCAATCGTGTTGAAGAAATAATGGAAAATGAACCACAAACATCTGTTCGACATTTGAGTCAACAAATAAACCTTTCTGTTGGTACAACTCACAAGTTATTAAAAAAAGATATGCAACTTTATCCATACCGTGTCACAGCAGTACAAGAATTGTTAGAAATTGATTACCCACGCAGACTACAGTTTTGTAATTGGTTTGTAAATATGAACAATAAGCAAAAAGTCATCTTTACTGATGAAGCATGGTTTTATAAAACGGGATACCTAAATTCACAAAAAACAAGAATTTGGAGTAGTGAAAATCCACATGTAATTAATGAAGAATCGCTACATCCAGAGAAAATTGGTGTTTCGGCAGCGATAAGCCAAAGGCGAATCAATGGACCAATATTTTTTCAGGGAACGTTAACTGCTCAAAGGTACCGTACGGAAATTTTACAACCATTTGTCAATCAGTTGCATGATGATGAACTTCAAAATGCATATTTCCAACAAGAAGGAGCACCTTGTCACTGTACTGCAGAATCTTTGGATTATTTAAGAGAATTTTTTGATGAGCGTATAATTAGTCGCAATACTGAAATTGCAGGCCTGTACGTTCATGCGATTTAACACCTTGCGACTTCTTTTTGTGGCCTTATCTAAAAATAACATATTTCGAACACCTATATTGAATTTGAATGATATGCTACAGAGAATCGAACAGAAATGCATGGAAATTAATAACAATCCAGTAATGTTGCAGAATATCATCAGAAATTTTGAACGGAGGATTTTAAAGTGCATTGATCTTGAAGGACAACATTTTCAACATTTGTCAATCAGTTGCATGATGATGAACTTCAAAATGCATATTTCCAACAAGAAGGAGCACCTTGTCACTGTACTGCAGAATCTTTGGATTATTTAAGAGAATTTTTTGATGAGCGTATAATTAGTCGCAATACTGAAATTGCAGGCCTGTACGTTCATGCGATTTAACACCTTGCGACTTCTTTTTGTGGCCTTATCTAAAAATAACATATTTCGAACACCTATATTGAATTTGAATGATATGCTACAGAGAATCGAACAGATGTTGCAGAATATCATCAGAAATTTTGAACGGAGGATTTTAAAGTGCATTGATCTTGAAGGACAACATTTTCAACATTTGTTATAGTTTTCAATAAATACCTATTATTTGTTATTTATTTGTATGTATGAAACTGTCAAAATATACGACTTCGTAGGTTAAGTAGTAAATTTTAATTTACGACATACTTCAAAATGTTCTCAGTAAATCTCATGCTACTAGATTGACTTTTCAAATGAACACTTGTTATTATTTAAGGGAAACTGGAATGAAAAAAGATATTCTAGTAGTAAAAATTACACACTTTATTAAAGCAGTAAGGTATATTGGTCTCAAGGTGATCGCAATAATTTGTCGCAACATTTCAGCTATTAATTATTTGTATTCAGAAACAGAGTAATATACTAAATGAATAGCCAAGATAATATTAACTGTGGCGTTGAAGTCGATGGAGAAGAAATCGGTCCGCTTTTTGCCCCCCCCCCCCCCCCCCCCCCCCCTCTTTTAAAGGCGACTAGAAATACTTTTTTTTAATATGATGCACAATTTAAATGGAGAGAAGACTGCCCAGTGGTGTAATACCGAAAAAGTGTTTGAACTGGAAGATGAAGACGAAGAATATAAATTGTCATAATGTATCTATTACAGCACAAACTTTCAGTTAAACGAGTAGCCGCAATAATGAAATGCTATGTTTGAAACGCTACAGTTGTATCAAATTCTAAAAAATATATGTTACTAAAGTAGTTCTTTATAAGTACATACATATTTCAACTACCGGAGATATAGCAGAGTTTTTATTATTCCTGAATAACATTGTATAACAAGTATTGATGTGCTGTTAGAAGAAATACATAACAGACTAGTTTTTGTATCACAACAATAAAAGTTTTTCGATCAATGACGTTTTCTAACAACAAAAAGAAAAGCCATATACAACTTTCCTTAAAATATTAGATACATACCTTAAAGGATTTTACAAATTTATCAAAAAAACTTCTAGACGAAGGCTTCCAATTTTTATCACTAACGAATTCTAATCAAGCTCCCTTGGAAAAATTTATCGAGTCTATTCGCTATCATGATGCGCGGAATATCAATCCAACCAGTCAATATTTTATATCGTCTTTTAAAGCATTTGTGGTTGCACTTTAATATAATGGTTGCACTCTTATCACATTCACCTGGTGCAAACTGTGAAAGTGATCGAATAAAAGGTATAGATTCTCTAAGCTTTCTTCAATCTGAAGTTAATATCATGGACCAAAAGCTACCGACAAATATACCAAGATTTTATATAGCTTCTGGTGTAAAGCTACATTCTTTAATTAGGAGAGGTACATTACCCTATATTGCGGAATACGTTGCAAAGATGTAATTAAAAGCATACATCCTTGTCAGCAGTGTAAATTTATTAGGAACTCAAGAAGCTCTAGACGTACAATACCGTTTTGCTATTGATAGTCCTTTATATTCTCCGAAAATGTTTTTATTCATCGTCAAATTTCAATAGGATATTTTTAATTGCCTTGCATACAGTATCGACAATGTTAGCTAACATTTGCTACGAGTATCGTGTTAGTTTCATTCTTACATACAATATCATAAAGACAAATGCGGAAAATATATTTTCCTGTGAAAAGCACGACGTTATGAAGATGTTTCGTAACTTCTTCTGTAATTTTCATATTTATACCTGGTGTAAAGCTATTAATAAAATTCTTAAAGGATAAGATCAGTCGAAAAAATATAGTGATCCTATTAAAATAAAAGCTAGAGAAAGGTATGGAAAATATAAAAAGACTTTTTGAAAATGAAAATGGTTAAAAACTTAAGTACTTCTTAAAAAAACCCTGAAATTTTCATGACATTGAACGAAAAATTGGTCGAAATTTTACGAAAATTGAAAGCCGTGTACGATGAAGAATGGAAAAAAGAGTGTGAATGAAATGGTAGCATTTCAAAAAACAGACGAGAATCCGATGATGTGAAAGAGAGAGAAATATTGAACGTGGATTTATACCAGTTGGTCAGATAGTAAATTTTGCGTTCTACCTCGAAATTTTAAAGTGCGTTTAAAAATAACTTTGTCTAACATTGGTTGAGAATGGATGAATTTCTGGATCACGGCAATGCGTCATCGCATTCAGTATAGACTATTTGTAAATTTTTGGTTACGAATAGCATTCCCGTTCTCCTCTATGTCGCTGTTTATGACTCTTTTCCTAAGTGCCCCAAAAAGTTGTCTTTGAGAAAGCGTGTCGCGGCCGTTTAGATGTCCCAAACTCTTTCGAAACGGGTTCCGTTGATCTGACTCGTTTCAAAGGACATAGGATAGGTATATCGACACGACCTCACGGTCGTGTCGATGGTGTGCGGGTGTGATGGTCATAACTTCGAAGAAGTTTTGGAGTTAGAAAAGTTGTTGGAAGTGCTACGTCAAGTTAGGAGGGGCGGGGATTATTGTGATGAAATGTAACCTTAATTTCATTAAATTCTTCAATATACCATTGTAAATTAAAAAAAAATCTCGTTAGTTAATTGCTGTACCTCGTACTGTAGAAAACATCATAGGTTACCAAAAATTTCTATTTACGTCAGTTAACGATTTTTCTATATCACATCCCTCATTTAAACTGAATTATATCCTTTTAAAACATAGTTTAAGTAACAAACTTTCAATCACCCTTTAAAAAATGAAAACTTTTCTAGAAAATATGATTTTGTAAACAGTTTGATAGACGCGTAACTTATTTTCAAATAAATTTTGATTTGTTACATGAATGCACATGCTGTAATTAAAACTTAGCGCAGATGATAATTTTGTTGCCTAATATGATGCAACATTTTTTATAAAAAAATATTTCAAAAATTTGCAGTGATTAAGAATTTTACCTATAATTATAATAAAGAACACTAACCATTTGTTAAAAAAAAGAATTTGAACATGTTTTATAATCTCCAAGTTCATTTTTAAACATGCATCACTATTACTTTTGTTAGTAAATCACCTTTGTATTTGAGAAGATGCAGGCCCAAGCCAACCAAAACCTGAGGCAATGCTATTGACTTCTACTTGTTTCCAGCAACAATATGGAGTATGATGATTACAATTTTTTCCAGGTACTGGACAGGCCGTTTCTAACATGATGTCTGATCTCAACAAACCCAGTGAAATGGGCTAAAGAAATGTGAACACAGAATAGAAATATAACATATGTAGAAACAGTTTTACCATAAATTTCCATAATAAAGTGTGTGTGTGTGTGCGAGATCTTAGTAAATACTAACCTGGCTAATACCTTCATCCTGAACAGTTTCATAAATTTTAAAAAGATTTCCTGTGAATTCATCTACTTGTATTGTTTCCTTTAAGCTTTCTGTTAAAAAAACACGATTATGAGCCACTCTATGCATCAATTCGTTTAATATTTGTTGCAATTCTACAGCTTTATAAAATTCCTTTCTGGGAAATGCAGACGGAATAAGTACAAACGGCGCAAACTTTAACGAATCTTCAGAAAAATTTGTTTTTGAACGCATAGCAGCTCCATGCATTAACGCCCAATCTTTTGTTTTGCTAATCAATTCTTGTAAAACATCATCAGGTAAAGGTAAAGGCAAAACATAAGGTAATTTTGGTACTTCAATAGACATTTTTTATACTTTTTACACGTTATTATATTACTTTACATGTATACTAGGAAATTCCAAACATTAACCTTAAGTTAAACTAATGTAACTTTGATTACTAGTAATTTTAATATCTGAAAAATTATTTATATACTTTTCAAATTAGCTTGTCATTCAATTTCCACTTGAACATATGATTGCATATGATATAAATACGTCATTTTAGAAACTGATTTCATATTATTATAATAATTAAGTGATAGGAAATCAAGTGAAATAGGAAGTGCAAAAATTATAAATGACATTTTAAATTTTAGATTTACTGTCCCAGAATTATATATTGCTTCCTTGGGATATTTACTAATTGTTAGTGTTGATTTATAACACTTCCGGAGTTGAGGCCATATTGAATTTACTGTTGTGTAATTTTTGACAGCGACTAGCAGATCAATTTCAAGTTAGAAGTATCTATTACTATCACTAATCCTTATCTTAACAATCAAAAGTAAGTTATCTCTAAAGATTATATTAAATTTTCTGTAAGGTTTCTGTCGATTTGTTTTAGTTTCCCAATTATGTAACAGATGCTTTCTTTAAAATTATACATATTTTTTTAGATGTCCAGCGCTGTTAGTAAAGCATCAAAACCTGTGTTGAGAGGTTTATTACACAACCAAATAAAGAAAAATTTAATTGTTGCAATTGGTCTTTGTATAGCTGCTGGAATTGTCCAAAAATTTGTGGTTAATGATCCTATTAAAGCACGTTATGCTGCTTTCTATAGGTAAACATATTTTGCAAATAGCATACTGTGTAATATTATAATTCTTGTTTAATATTCACAGTACATATGACATTGAAAAAGATTTTGTACGTATGAAGAACTTGGGACTTCTCGAATCCTGTGGTCCAAGTGATTAAGAAGGATGTTATAGACTTTAGCAGATACTAGTATATTGTAAACTTTTATTTTTAAATATTTAATGTATAAAGCATAGTAAAATAAATGTTTTTGTTATTTTAAATCTTCTATTAGTTGAAAGGCAAAAAAAAAGTAAAATAAGATCAATAAAAAAGGATTTCTACTTATTCCGATTATTGAAAGTTATCGGCACTTAGAAGCAGTAGTAGTAAAATATGATTCATAACTATTCGAAATTTTGGCATTATTTTAATATTTAGGTATTAATTTAACAAATCCAAAATTTAAACAGATTTTTAAACCAACCGTGATCCTTTGCTTAATGATTTACCGCGCAAGTAGATCGCGCATTACGAATGGCGTCCAGTTGTTATTGTTGAAAGAGTATAAACTATTTCTAATAAGATTATGTTCGTTTTTGCAATCTTTTTATCGAGAGTTGTATGTTATGCATATCATATTATTTAACTAATAGAGCGTAGTCGTGATTTAAATACAACTTCGTGTGCTAAAGTTTTAAGTGTGTCACAGAATGGGGTATGTAATGTTTCTTGCCCGTAAGCAAATCAATTCATCGACTCCTATGATAATGATTTTCATATAATTATTTAAAATGGATTATGTGATACATAATATGAAATTAATGCAATTGTACGAGAAACGTGGGTGCAAAGTAGTTTGCATCTTACAAATTTGACAATGAAACACATGGATATACACTCCCCCATCTACGTACAAGATGGCTGCTACCACAACCATCTTTTCTTGTATAAGATTATGTTTTATTTAATATTTTAGATTTGTGAGTTTGGAATTTTACTATTAAAAATATGTGCAAGCAACTACCCATATATAATTTACCGTTTCTTATCTATTAAAATGGCTATACCCATTATAAATGTTTCTTGTTTATAATTGCTACTTCACTTACTGAAATTAGTATGTTATTTCAGAATGGGACTAAAATAATGCAATTATCCGTGAATATGGATCTTTATTTGATTTTTAAATGATTTGATGGTAAGTTTTCACACATTTCACACACACTTTTATATAGTTTCATAAAATTTTTAGATGGCAGCAGATAGTGACGGATGTAGTATAACAACAGTTGTAACTTGTGAAGGGAATTTATCTGATCCTAATTTTCAAGAACAATTTGAGCTTGTTTTAAGCCAACTAGGAAATTTATTGGGTGATAATATAAAAGTGCACAAACTGGAACCGTGGAATTCTGTGCGTGTAACGCTGTCTATCCCTCGAGAGGCAGCGTTGCGCCTGAGGCAGTTGGCTAGTGATGGATCCCAACAACTTCGTGCTTTGGGAATCCTTAGTGTTCAAGTGGAAGGTGATCAAGTAATATCTTTACGTTTAGCTGGATCAGTTACTTCCGAACCACAGGAAATCATCTTACAAACAGGGCAAGGTTGGTTATAATTATAAATATTTCCTTACTTGTATTATTAATATAATAATAATAGTTACATAATATTGTTTTTTATCTTTAATTGTTAAATTTAAGTAAATTTGATATACTGTGCGTATAACAATCAAAAAATTTAAAAAATACCCAAATATTTTTATATATAAATATTTAAAATAGAATAATGAATAACTATTTTTTTATTATCTAATTATTATATTGTTTTAGATGCAACTCCTGGGCCAAGTACAGCACCTGACACGAATTTGTCACAACTTTTCCAAGGGAATACGCAAGTGTCTGAATCATCTGTTGCTGGAGAAAAGGTGCAATTTCGTTCACCAAACGTCGTTTGCCCACCAGATTCTATTGTTCCTAAAGTGCCGATATCAACTACAACTTCGAATACGGCACCACCAAGCACCAAGTCTTATGTTGGCCCATTTCCATTCACCAGTATGAACCAGGCCATGCAAAGTCGTGATAATTTAGGCACAAGTACAAATTATAATAATCCTCCACCTCCTTATCCAGGAAAGCATCAATCAGTGAACATTTCAAGTCCATTGTTAGTGAATCTGTTACAAACTGATGGTGTTCAATCACCGAAGCAAAATGAAACAGACGTTACAAATAGTATTTCAAATGGTTTGAGTGGAAATTCTGCTCATGTGCCTCCATCATATACACAAGGTGCCACAGTGAAATCAAGTAAACCACCAACCTCTTTTGTTCAAAAACCTGTGCAATCTGTTAGGTCAGTGAAGTCACAGCATTCAGTGTGTCCTCAAACAAGTGCCGGTAGTATCTTACAACAGACAGTATCATCTGTGAATATTCCTCATCAACAAACTCCCATAAGTAGACCAATACCACGAAGTCCCATACCACCTGCTCCTTCAAAGTTAATCGCCAATAGTCAGAGTAAGCCTCCAATCACTCATAATGTTATTGCTCCAACGCTTACTGCTCCAGTTTGTAGACCAAATCCAATTGTGAATAATTTAAATTTGAAAACTAGTTTGCCTATGAATGCCACCAGTCATCCTGTTCCAATTCAGCAAAAAGTGAACACCCTCCATTCTAGTGCTCAAAAGCCGGTTACCGTAAATAATACTAATAACAATAATAGCAACAACAGAGCTGTGCCTTACCGTTCATATCCAACATTCGCCAATTCGTGGGATCAACCGCAAATGCCTCAAATTCAAGAACTTACGCCGACACTGACAGATTTAAAAGCTGGTGATTTGGACTTGGATCGTTTGTTACCGAGTTTAGACCTAGTAGGAAGTCCACCGGAAATACCCGAAGAGTTCACGAATCCTCGTGGAAGAACTACATATTTAATAAATCCATTAACGGGGGAATTAGAACCGCAGCCATGTAATGAAAGTGAAGACGAAGAACCAAGTGATGTTTTTACTGATTTACCATCACCAAGTACAATGTCTGATGAGGATACTAATTCGACCACACGACCTGACACGACTGATCAGAGCGATAGTGAATCCAGATCTTGTCACAGTGATAGTGGTAAATTTAAGTACAAAAGAAATCGTGAAAAAGGACGCGATTCGCCAAATTTAAAGCAAGAAAAAATTAAATTGAGGTTAAAATTAGAGAAATCGGAACCTGTCAGTCCTGCGTATAAAGTAGATGTCAGCTTTATAAACACTCAACAACCTAAAAAAGCTGTTCCGGGGGAAGAATTGCGAGTGCCCCCACTTCACATCTCTCTACGGGGCAGGAATCATGCCGTCATTAATAATAAGAAAAAACTAAAAGTAAATCCAGATGGTACTCCTATAAAATCAAAAGGGCGTAAAATTCCAGATCATATGAAGGTCAAAAAGGATGAACGTTTAGTGAACGGAGTTGACGTCGCATTAAGTATGGTAGAAAGATTAAAGAATCATGTGGGTGAGATGCAAAAATTAAAGAAACCTAAATTGAATCATGAGCATAGAGAAAAACTTGTTCAAGGCGACATGGTCCCTGATTATAAACATGACCTAGCTGTGTTCAACACGCATTATAAAGAAAAACTGAAAGAAAGACGTGGAAGCGATTCAGAATTAGCTCGCGCAAATAAAAAGCACGGTGAAAGTAATGGGATACTGTCTGTTGATAAAAAAAGGCGTTTAAGTCAAACGGAAGAAAGAAACGAATCTCAAACTTCAGTACTGGGTTCGACAAATATAGGAACGGTATCTGCTCTTTCGGCGCACAAAATCCGAAAAGACAAGTTAAAATTGAAAGATAATTTTAAATGTAAAGATTTGAATCGGCATAAAAGTTACTCGAAAAACATAGCAGAAAAATTAGCGAAACAAGTTCCATTGCCGACAGGTGACTTAGATATGGAAGCAAAATTTAAGCAAAGGTTGATGGAAGAACCGGAGAGAATAGTGCCGAAAATACCTCATCGAACAGAAACTGTTCATCAAGACAATGGTGTTTTAGAGTCAGCGGGTAAAGTGGCCGATCTTATACATACTCTAATAGATCCTGTCGAACTAAAAGATAAACCTCCTGAACCAGATAAATGCAACACCCCGGAACGTAAGCCCGATTTAACGGAGAAACAACCGAATCGATCACCGAATTCTGGAGGTCAAGGTGAAGATAGTGGCATTGAAAGCATGGATGCTTTAAGTGAAAAATCACCGAATCAGGCTAGCCAAAGTCCACACGCTGACATTCAAGACACTCTGAAACCGAAAACACAAGTGCCTGACATATTGGATATCGAGGCGCAATTAGCGAAAATGGAGGGTTTTACGGGAGATGACCTAAACGAAACCAATCATAACAATCAAACGAAGGAGCAATGTTGCGGTTTGACTTCCGCCCTTCAAGACTCTTTAAAGGATAATGGTGCCTCAACAACATTGAATGACCAACTACCGCAAGTCGAGGTTAGTCTTGTTCCCCTTAAATGTAAACCTAAAGAAGAGGATTTAGATCCGTTACCGATACGCGTTACGCCGCCTCTTTATACTTATTCAAATCCGGAAAAAGGTAGAGCAGAGAGTCCCACTTCTGATGATCCAGATAACAATCATTGTAGTATTGTAAAAAGTAAGAGTTTGTTAGAACAACTGCTGATAGATATACCTGAAAATCAGACACCAAGTTCGCCTAGCCCTGCTGCAAGATCGGTTAGAACTCGTGCCTCCTCGAAACTGAATAGTCCCGAGCTTAATTCGCCTGTGATGTCTAAACAAAACAGGGTGCCCCCTACTACCAAACGAAAACGGCATGAGTCAGACAGTTCCAGCAATAGTGTTGAGGATTCTCGTAACAAAAAACAAAGAAAGAGCTCTGAAAACGCAATCGAACAGGTTAAACCTTGTATCAGTGTAGATCCAAATTTAAAAGTAAATACTAATATTGTTACTACTCCTATTAATACCACTACCACTAGCGTTATTAAAAAAAAATCCATGGAAGAGAGCTCAGATAGTGATGAGCCACTTATTGAAATTGCTGGAAAAGTACGAAAGAATAACACTGTGGTAGGTACAAATGTGACTAGTTCGGTATCTACACCACGCACTAAGATCAAGCCTATGCCCAATAGTGGAGGTGGAGGAGGAGGTGGTGTAGTAACTCCAGGAGGAATCATTAAGACAGTACCAGTGAATACACGAAGATCGGTACGTACAATACCTGCACTCAATACTAGAAGTAAAGGCGACAAAAGTCAACCAGATTCTGATATATTGAGAAGAAAAACACGTAGTGCTGGTAAGCAAATCTTTATTTTTTAATTTAAGTTTTGTAGTTGCTTAAGTTACAGATAATGTGTTCCAGCAGACTTGTGAAAATTTTCAGCTGGTTATTTTTGATTTGATAAACAATGTTAATGTGAATTATTTGCTGGAGCAACTGTAGTGATGTATGTACATATAACAAAATAACATTAAGCCCTGAACAAAGAAGCGGATAAATTTGTCAAAAATATTTTTTTGCTGATAGTAATTCATGATAAATATGTTCATAAAACATATTGGTTAATATTTAACAAATCATTTATCTCTTATAAATTTTATGGTATTTTTTGAAATAAAAAATGGAAACTCTGAGCTAAGAATTTGTACATGGTATGATTTGTTGTTTTTTTTAAATTTATTAGATAATTTAAATATACTATATGATTAAAAGGAAAATTATAAGTGGTGACTGTGGATTACGTACATTTCAAAAATGTATGTCTTAATTTAATATCTTACTTATCTGTCAAATGTGATTAATTTTAAATGTCAGAATATTGTATATAGTTAATGGAAATTCTGTTATTTAAAATTAATCACATTTGACAGATAAGTAAATGATATTAAGTTAAGACATACATTTCGTAAATGTAAATCGTCCACAGCCACCATTTATAAACAATTTTTTAAATTATGTAGTATATACCGATAGATTCGAGAAGTAGAAAATTTAAAACAGGACAGGGCAAAGAGGATTATACCCCCACCAATGCTCCAGTAGACGTTTAGCGTGACAGTGACTGTGAGATTTGTCAGCTCTTGATTTCTTCCTTTGGAGATTTATTAAAAGTAAAATTTATAACAATGACAGACCAACATCTTTACCAGAGCTGTAACAATAACTTGTTTATTATTTCACGTTAGAAAAGCTTTTTACGATAGAATGGGATTTTGTTTGTTGCAAGGAGGACAAACCTTTGAACATTTAATTTAATTGCGAATTTAAAAAAAAAATGTCAAATTTTATTTTGTTTTAAAGAATTTATCTCTCATTTTTATTTTGACGATAAACAAGTTTATTAAGAATATTACAAATTGCCTTTTGGTTTAGACATCGCAACATATTACTATAAACAAATAAAAGAAACACGTGTGCGTACTGCGTTCGCATTCTCAAACACAGCTGATATGCGACTGACTGACAGTAGACGTCTACTGCAGCATTGGTGGGGGTATAACTCTATTTGCACCTTCACCGCTTTAAATTTCCTATTTCTCGAATCTATCGGTATACATATTTTAAATATAATTTTAAAATGCATCACTGTTTTTATTATATTGTATTAGTTATTATATTTCTTGTACTTTTAATGAAATCTAGTACTTAATGTTATGATATGATTTTTTTAATTAATATTTGGAATAAATTAAATTTGAAGATTCTTTTTGGATAATATTGCTATTGAACATTTAAATTTATCAAATAGAATTGGAATCATTACCTTAGTTTCATGTTCAATTATTCAAGAAAGAGCTGTCAATATTAAAATTGATATAAAAAAATGTTGAAGCAATAAAGCATCATAGTAAGGGTCATACAAAAGCACATAACTATATCAACTACTTATAACAATAGTTCTTAGCATTCTTCTTGAACTTTTTATTTAATTTTTAGTTTGTATATTTGATACACCATGCAGTAAATAACACCTTCAAGGCAAATCTGACAGCAAATGTTCATATTTTTTCTCGTAAATTAGTGATATTCTCAAACTGAAAAATATAAATGTATTTCTTAGTGTATAATATATTGTATTATTTTTGAAAATGATCTAATAGAGACATTTTATCAAATATAATAGTTACAGATTTGTAGATGGCGCATCAGCAAAGTTTTTGTTATAATAAAAGCCAATATCTATTGGGATTAATATCAATATTTAAAACAAGACTTTGATATTAATTTTGAGGGTTTCTTTCTTATAAAATATAAGCTCAAAATCTTTCTCTTTCCCACGTTGCATAAGTGCAATTGACAGAAAAATATAAAGAACGTTTTTCTCTAATTTTTTTTTGAATAATTCTTGTCAGTATGAAAAATTAAAAAGCTCCAGATATGTGTAACATTTGCTGAAAGTCAAGTTTCCGTATAAGTATATAAGTCGATTAAGTAGGCATATACCAGTCAGAAAATATGTTATTGTGATTATATTATTAAGTAAAAACGCTAAGTTATAGATAAATAGCTAACAATGTAATGTTACATATTTATAAGTTAGACTGGCCTGGTCCTAATTATATTCTCAGTTAACTGTCAAATGATTGACTGAACCGAAATAACATTTAATACTGAATAATATTTAACACACACAATTCATAAAATTATGTTGAATAATTTAAAAAATTATTTCACAGGGCTTTTGGTTTGTTGCATTAGTACAGAAATTTAGGTATAGACTATTTGCTTGGTGTTCGACCGGCCACTAGAGTGTGATCTTGATGCGTTCCTGTTCAGTTAGAGATGCGTTTGTTGCACTTTTAATCTGAGTGCATGCTCTTTGCGACTGACTTCGTAGACAGCGTTACTTGCTCAAGACAAAATAAAATGGTGGAATCTGAAAAGATTGCTGCAAAACCTTATGAACTGTATTTACTTTGTCATTATTTTTGTTGCATTATATATATTTTCTAAATGAGTTTATATTTATTTTCATTACATGTCGTTTATATTCACGAAATAAACAACGAATGCTCTATCAAATACATTTACAAATATCTCGGACCAACTCGAAAGACAAAATTTAATATAATTTTTTTGTCTAATGATTTTCAAAGCAACGCATACATGTATATCAATGTATTATTATTAGGGACCGGACACGAGAGGCCCATGACTCATCGCCCTCGGGGCCTACTATTGGAAATTTGTATTTTTTAAAGAGTTTTTAATTTCATTTATATAATTGGAAAACAAACGGGTAGTGATCTATAAAATACGAAATACATTTTCATTTGTTCATTTTGTAGTTCAAGTTGAGTAAAGGAGTATTAATATTAACTAGCAATGATCTCTCAAAGTTCTCTTCTGTAAAATTTGTTCTCTTTGAATGAAACACATCCTTATATATAGAAAATGTCTTTTCTACATCGCAATTAGTTATAGATGTATACTGGAAATATTCTCTTATTTCAGCGTATTTAGCAGTTAGATTTTGAGGCATTGTCCCCATACACAATTGCCGCAATGTTATTAAATCTGGATTTAAAGGTGATTTTTAGCTACTGTTTCCGCATCAACTGTATTTACAACATTTGTTCGTTATATGGAATAGTTGGATGTAGTACACTAGCTACAACATTTACCACAGCGTCCTAATATATCGACAGTTTCGTCGGCACTTAGGTACTGATTTGAAAGATGGCTTCTAACTTCTACTGCTTTCGTGTAGCACTTAGAAACATAATATTTGCGTAAGAAACATTTCGACCAGTATATTTTTGAAGAAATGTTTTGAAGGTGGGATTGTTAAGTTTATTTAATCAAATATCTGTCGCCATTAAAGTTTCACAGGGTTCTTCGTTAAAATTGTCAGATTGCAACGGGTCTAATTTCTATGTATGTTTGTGATGTTAAGTGACGTTTTACGTGCGATTTCTGGGAATTTTTTAACGATATTTTACAGATTTTGCCATAAATTTCGGAATAACTGGCAATAGACATACAATCAGTTTGACCCTTAATCCAACATTCTTTCACGATGCCATTCTCGACTTTGTTCCATATCATATCTGAAAAAGTAACTTAAACAATGTTCTAGAACTAAATAAATGAAAATTAATAATGTAAGCGCGAGAAGTGTGTAGTTAACAGTTAAAACAATGAAAAAAAGAAACTAACTCACCGTACTTTATGTATCTTACGAAATATAAACTAATAAATAAAATAAATTATAAAAACTCCTCACACTTCTATCTACGCCCATGAAGAAAGGAATTTTACTATAATGTTGGAGTAATTGCATCACAATTCAACGACAAAAAACAGATGTGCGGTTAACCGAATGAATAGTGCTATTCAATAACTGCGTGTTGTACTTAGCGATTTTATAAACTATTTATATGGTCCATCGAAATTTCGGCCTGTGTCCGGTCACTAATTATTATTATGTAAAATTAAGATGTGACACCTTATTTTTAAAAATTTGCAATTAAAAAAACAGGATATAATATGTAAAAAAGGAATACGAGTGTGGTCCTAATAAGAGAAAGACTTTCTGTATTGCGGTAATACTCCTTAGCGAAAAGCGCCATTGATCGTTTAGTGAGCCTGTCTAGCATATTTCGCCGTCGTACATCGATATGCATCAGTAGCTGTCAGCATGAGAGAAGTATAAGTACCTAGTATTACAGCACAACGTATTGTTTTTGTCTAGCGAATATATTAAGTTAAATTATGTGGCTATTGACGGGCTAAGGTGTCGAAGTAATATAAGTTGTTTTGTAGTGACCATAATGAAGTACAAAACCTAGCCCAACCTCCTAATTCACCCATTAGTCGAACACCGGAGAATATTAAGCGCATTCGCCACCTTATTTTTGAATATTTGCGAATACAAATGTTAAAAATAGCTGTAACGAATGACATTGACGTGAGCATTGGTAGCGTGGAAACAAATGTGCGTGTGGACATGAAATTTCGGAAAATCTATGCTCGGTGGATTCCATGCCTCATTGAAAAGCCAGACATGAAATTTCTTAGAGACTATTGAACGGGTATTAAATAGAGGGTTTTTTGAATATCTCTAACTTTTATGAGTATTGGGTGCATCACTAACGCTTTGTGTGAAAGCGTTCCAGTATGAAGTGGTGTTTGAAAAATGAATATTGTCCAAGGAAAGACAACTCGATTGTCTTATTGATCTTGTTCATGAACAACGCACTAATACTACTGTTCTGAAATTTTAAAAAGATTAAGGCGGCGCATCAATCAAAACGATGTGAGATTCTGCAGTGTATTGCTGCTTCAAGATGAAATCAGGCCGCATACCGTCGAACGAATTAATACAACAAACTTTTGCATATTTTCATTCGGTATTCTTAAACATCTGCCTTATAGCCGACACTTATTGCCTACGGCTATCAGATGGGAGATTAAAAGGGATATTTACCTGAAAAAATTGGTGTGTGCAACTGTCTTTATATTCGTCCGGTTACTTTTTAATACGATGGTAGAAATGTATAGAACGTGTGGGAACATATTGCTATGAATTGTGGTTTTAAAATTTACTGCACCACCATCCACAACTAATCAACCCAACTAGGATACTCAGTCGGTTTATTTCCAAAATATTTGACTGCTTTCTTCTCAGGGTTCCAATCGGAAACGTGGAACAAAAACGTATTTTTGCCCCACTCAAAATTTTTTTGAGAAATGTTATAATACTATTTCTTTAAGTTACTTGTTATATTCGTGGTGAAAGGTTAATTAAATAAAGATCACAATAAAATTGAAATGAAAATTTAATACAAAAATAAAAAAAATTGTTCTTTATAAAGTATAAAGATTGTGTAATAATATACTTATTACATCTAGAGGTAAAAGAATTCACGGAATCTGACCGCTATGTGCGTTAAAAAACTTCCTCAATGACAACCGAACAAATTAACTAAATCACAAAAGCTATTTTTAATTTCTCACCAGAGAACAATATAAAAATATAAACAAACTTGACAGCTCGATCAAAATCTAAAACATGCGCACACACATGTCACAAAAAACAGCCCTTAAAATCCAAACGTATAAAATTTTTACAGTTAAATTTTTTACTTAGAAATTTAAAAAATACTCTGTCATCTATCTCAATTAATTAAGACTAAATCTCAATACAACAATATTAATACAATAGAAATACAATATTCAAATCTTTTGAATAAATAAGATATCTTTTAAAAATATATATATTTTTACTTACATAAAAAAAATTATATGAGACAAGAATAAGTTATAATCAATTGCAATCAAAGATACGGAACAAGATCTCGTAGAATCAACGGGAAATTGAAATGCAAACACAATCAACTATTTAAACTCAAATTCAAACCGAAGTTACTATAAATATTAATATTTAATATTTTTTAAATAAAATGAACGTTCTTGTCTTACTGTTAAACTATGTCTGACCACATCAATCGCGGTGGCTACGCATCTCGAGGCGGCCTCCAAAAATACAAGTTTTTTTGCGACACATGAAATACATACGGATATACACAGATATCCAAAAATAATAGTACATTCATTTTTAAATAAATTTTTAATATTTATTGGGGAAAAAACCATAGCAATATGTAGAAAACTAAGCACTCATACTATTGTCTAAATATTTTTTTAATTAATTTATTTGTCTCATATTTGAACCACCATCGTATATAAATTTGTCTCATATTTGAACCACCATCGTATATAAAATATTCGGTGTAAACTAGTTTTAAGAATTTAACTGTTCGTAAAAAGTTTCCGATTCCCTTTACCCTTGAACGGGTGGGTCGAGCTGAGTGATATTTTGTATGTACCATTGATTTCAAAGAAATTAGTACAATTCTTAGTGTCTAATTTGACGTTTTTCAATGTTGTGATATTGGCTTAATAAATAAGCGCTTTGTTTTTACAATACTTGTAAACAAGTATTAACAAGAAATAAATGCTTTTTTTTAAATATATTTCGGTAAAAAAAATTGTATCTCTAATACTTTATAGAAATTCCGTTTTTTTTTGTATAACTTTAAGTCTTCGAGGCATTGATGCGATGTAATTGATCAAAAAAAAGTCTTTTCCACTTATTATTTTGCCAGTGCTATTAATAGCTTCCCATAGCTCTTTCTCGTTGCTAGGTTGAAAATAATTTTTGTGTAACTTTTTCACAATCAATCCCTAGATGTTTTCAATTGGTTTTAGGTGAGGGCTATTAGCAGACTAAGGCAAAACTTCAATATTTTGGTTCCAAACTAATTTTGAACAATATTTTCAGTGTGCACCGGACAATTGTGTTGATATACAAAATTATCGTGATATAATAAGTATACTGAAGGTAACATGACATTTTCTAGAATATTCAAATAATTTGTAGTGTTAAATTTACCATCAATCTTCCAGTAAACTCCAGACCCTCTTGCATTGATCCAACGCCATGCATTAACTGAAAATCGTCCCGATTTCTGTAAATTATTAATGTATTTTGCATCAAATTTACTATTTTATGGCCGGTAAACTCCCAATTTTGAATTTTTTGCTGAATGAAAAACATTTTCGTTCGTAAAAATAACCTTATTCCAAAAACTAATATCTCTGTACACATAATTTAAGGTTAGAAATGGTTTATTAGCGGCGATTCTGAATTTTAATTCCGCATCTTTTATTCGCATGCTAACGGTGGGTAAAGACCCAAGATAAGTGCTTTGATTTTTAGCTTCCTTTGCGTTGGAAAATGGAAATTCCCTTAAAAAATTTAGTAACTCTGTATTTTCTTCCACGGTAGAAGTTTTGGGTCTCCCTGATCCATCTTTTCTAGATAGTGTTTGTTATTGCTCCCAACGCTTTATTACATAAAAAACAGTAGCCGTTAACGTTTAAAACACCAGCGACTGCGTTTATAGACGACCGCCCATTTTCAAGTTTTGCTACTATTCTAGCTTTCAAAATTTCGTTAAATTTTGGCGGTATATTGACATAAACGTTAAATTAGCTTGAGATGTAAAGCAAAAACATCACTGTCATGTTTGATAGCGTTTGACAATAAAAGGCGCGCTTACAATTAATTTTAAGTGTACGAGATTTTTTTAGAAATCAACAGTACTATTGAATGCAAAAAAAGGGACGATTTATTTTTCGGTATATACTGTCAAATTAAAATGGCAATTCCTTGTCATATATACTTGTCAACTAATTAGGTAATAGTAGTACACTGCCCGACATATAAAACCCGTACACTAACATATCAATGTAAGCCAGGCTTATCAAATTTGACATATCTTATTTGACTTCTCAAATTTGATTTAAGTTATCGGTATTAACAATGTATGTATAACCTATGAAGTCTACAAGTGACAGTATGAATATATTTGTCCCGTTTACACAACAAACTCTGATTTTATGTTCATAAGAGTTGTACGGGTTTTATATGTCGCGCAGTGTATCAACAATAACTTAAACAAAAAAGTTTGTAACGTGACAAGCATACTTTACACTAGGGGAAAAAACGTGAAAATTCCAAAGACTTGCTTACTTTTTTTGCACTCGATACATATGTAATACACAACAGATAAAACAAATACTCGTCTAGAAAATAAGTTCGATTGATTGGCTTCGTACTGATCAGTCTTGAAAGTTCCTTCCATGAGCAAGCAGAAGAAGTATCTCGACAAATGATTGCGATATTGAGTCGACTTGGATGTTCCGTTTGGGGGTGGCCAACTATACCTGCGCTGAATTCACCCCTTTTCAACATTAGTTGTGAGAGTCAAATAATGTTTAAGTCTCCGATCGGCTTCAGATTTTGCAAATGAGAGGCCACGGAAGTAATAGAAATGCAATGCTATTGTATAGAGATTCATATTATATGCGAGATCTTCATGTTTCGTTTGTGTAACGGCAATCCCGGGTCGTATGCTTTTCAAAAGGTGTTTGGGTCCCGTCTATAATAACGCCATTCCCACTCCTACTAGATGCACTAATTACTCGATGTCGATGCTCCACAGTTGATGGAATCCGTTACGGAATATGATGCGTTGTCACAAGAAATGTTTGTTTTAAATGCTAGGAAAAAGAGGTATCCGCTGTCCGCGTCCCATACGTTGCAACTACGCACTATTGTATTACGGGGCCATGTAGTTTGTGGCCATACACTTCTTCCATGTTCCATGCACGCCATCGATAGTGCTATGATAACTTCGACTTAGATGACACGAAATCTGTCAAATGTGGGAATCGCCGTGACTACTGTCTGTTATATCTATCCCGTTCTCTTTTAACAAGTTCGTAGTAACCGCCATTATTGCTCATCCGCAGCACTTTTTATCTATTGATTTCAAAAGTATAATAAACCTAAATTTTGCGGTGTGAAATATTAATGACGGTGTACTGAGACTTGAAATGTTGACAAAAAAATCTTTTTTGCGATAGATACGAGGCAAAGTCAAGATTTTAATTTCTCTATTTGTAACGGCAGCCACTTAACTTTCCCTAACTCTCAGTTTTGACAATTCAATATTTTTTGTAAAAACTATTCATAGAACACAGCAAGTTGTTAAATGTCCAATTTAATTGAACATCTTTTAATTGAAAACAAATTGTTTTCATTAAAATATTTCGATACATCTTGATTTCATTTTGAATTTTCTTATATAAAATGGGTTTCGTTTTATATTGAGAAAATGCATGCTTTCACGAGTGCATCGCAATGTATAAATTTTGTTAAAAACAAGAAAGTTACTAGTTTTTGAAGATTTTAGAGCTACTTAGAAAATTGTTGTGAGTATATACATATGACTAAGTAGAAAATTTTAGAGCGCTTTAAAGTGACTTGGATTCTGATGATTTATAAATATGAACAAGATACCACCATTTATATTTCTAAAACCCATGAAGAGGTAGAGCTATAAATTTGATTATTGAAGTAAACACATGAGATAATGGCTTTTTATTAGTATGAATCCTATGAAAAAGCAAAAGGCGTTACTTGATAACAGTAGTTTCACATTTTTAGAATAATTGGATCAAAACATTGAAGCTAACTTCAGTCAGTAAGGTTTTCTGCGGGAATATAAGAATCAGTTTCAATTTAGCGCGAGAGAACTGGGTAAATATTATTTGTGGAATTTCTTTCTACATTTTGAAGAAATCCTGCTTTAAAAATGTTTGTCCAATGAAGATGTGAAATTAATTGCATGTGCATATATCATTAGTTTTACCAGCATAATAATGTTAAAAGACAAACATGTATTAGAAAAGATTAGAAGGATTTTCAGTAATATTAATTAATTTCGGTTGTAATATTAATTATATTAAAATAATATTAGAAAATTTAGAAAGTTCTACTTCAGTTTTAAAATACAGATTTGTTTATTTTTTCTTCGGTATTTAAAGTATATCTAAACAAAGTTCTAATTATGAAATATAATGTTATTTGTTTATATAAGTATGTGTATTGCAATCACTATTAATAATCGTATTTTATCGACTTTTCCTAATGAGCAGTATATAATCATTTTATTTAGTTAAACAATTTTATGTTTCAGTATCAGAAGGGGAGGGTAAACGAAGAAAAGACGTCAAGTGACAGTGTCCAGATGACTGCAGCTGTTGCAGTCTTTGCCCATCAACAACTGAGTTGCTGCAGTCAATATACGTAAAGAGTACCGAAGTGCAGCCTTGAATACTCTGGCGGAATCGCATTAGTACAAACTTTCCGCTGACATTGTATAGATTGTGATATACCTGTATATAGTTAGATAATTGTATATAATTGTGTTGAGTCACTGAGAAGAAATAATACAACATATAAAAACATTTTGTATACAGAATAAAATATGTGAATGTGTATATATAATACTCCATGATGAAAAACACATAAAGAAGAAAAACACAAACAGTGAACTTATGTATACACATAGACATACATTTAAACAAAACAAAAAATAAACATATACTTTTACTATTTGCATTTTACGTGGATAAACATTAATAATTATTTTATTTCTATGTATATTTTTTATAATTATTGTGAAGTTGTTGATATATTGTTTATGTTGTAGCTTAGTTTTTTGTTATATTTAAAAAATGAAGCCTTATAGAAATCTTTCTTGTTTTTTTGCGTAAAATGACTTGTAATGTTCTTAATTGTAGATTTGTGGAAAGGTTGATGAAATATAAACTATATATTGTTAAATAGAAATATCTTAATATATTATGGTTTTCTTCTATTACCAATTATTTAATGGATTTTCCTTTGCTATTAAATATTAATCTGATTCAACTGTTAATTAGTGATTAATTACACATTGTTTATTATACCCAATCCTAAATTTCCAAAAGTAATCCTTTATACTTGATAAGGTATGTAATATTTTCGTACTGAAATTGAATAGTATATTTTCATATTAATTTTGAATTGTAACATATCTTTATTCTCCCTGTTAACGTTAGACAGAAATGCCTCGTTTTCTTGAAATTTATATTAAATGACAAGTACCAGTGGGCCTGTTCGCGGACCTCTTCCGCGGGAGTTGAGCTACCCACCAGGCGCGTCTCTAGGTGGCGGATAAGGGGACGGTCAGGTCTCTCTTGAGGGACCTGATTAGTGGCAGTCATAAGAGGGATGGATAGGTCTAAAAACCTTTTAATCCTTAGCGAAAGCTGTCACCGCGGACCAGCTCACCCAAGCTACGGTGTAAGGCAACGTGCTTAGAGCTGAATGGCCACTGGGGTATATGTGGTCTCAAACGTTCCCCTAGGTGCACTAGGCGGCACCCCCTTATATTTACGCCTTGTGCCTGTAATGGAAGCTCTGCGGGCATTGACTTCATACTTCCATACTCGTGGGAATTATATGAACCGAGAAAAAAAAAATATTAAAAAGATGGAGTCTGAGGAGAATCCAAAACCTAAGGAGTCTATAGAGACTCCCTTGGCAATGGAGATTGATGAGACTCCAAAAAACAAAACTGAAACGCAACGGACTGAAACTGAGAACGTGTCGAAAACAGAGGGTGCACCCAAGGAAAGAAAACATCTTTCCGGGGCACAAAGAAAGAAATTAGAGAAGATGAGGAAACCGGGGGTGGATACGAGTAAAATAAGCCCCCCCTTCCCAAAAAGAACCTCAGGGAGAAGCTAAGCCAACAGGGGCCGTTAAGCGAACCGTGTCGGCTAGGGGCACTCCTGAGGATAAAGTAACTAAGCGCACGAAGTTTTCTGCTTCGGGCGTGAGTTACAAAGCAGCTCTTAAAGGTATTAAGGCTGCAATAGTTCCTAAAGATTACCCGGTCAGCTTAGTGACTGAGGGAAATGTAGGAGCTATACAAGAGGCCCTGATGATGTTCATAGATAGGGCGCAAAAGGCGCCGAGGTTTGAATCCTCACGTCTTATGGACGGCTACTATGGAGTCATCTGTAGATGAAGACTCGTACAACACTACGAGAGATTACTTGGAAAAGAAAACTGTTTGGAAACTCGTGAAGAGCGAGGAGCTGCCAAAACAGCAACGAGTTTTAGCGTTTCTGCCAGAGACTAAAAAAGAGGATCTGACAGTGGGCTTGAAAGACTCGAGAGGCAAAATCCAGGGCTTAAAGTGGACCGACGGATTACCCTCAGTTCCAGGTCTTCCGAAAAGGGCCTACATGTGGGCCTTCGGATTGACACGGAGTCTGAGGAAACGTTGGTGAGGACTGATTGGAGACCTTACTATCGCTTTCAGAGGGCTAGCTTTGTAACCCTCGAAACAAAAAAAAGACCAGAAACCGGTGATGCAGGATGAGGGTACTCGAGGAGAACCTCAGGCATCAACCTCTAAGGGTCAAAATGTTGAAGATTCTTCAAATAAATCTTCAACATAAGAAAACAGCCACAGCGGCACTTTGTCAAAGGACGCTGGCTGAAGATATCGATATCCTCCTCATCCAAGAGCCATGGATAAGTAGAGGTAAGGTGGGAGGACTAAATATTAGGGGAAGGGAGCTGTTAGTTGGTGTCCCAGACACTAAAATTAGAACTTGTATCTGTTTCAGAGACGACCTGAACGTTATGCCTATCATGAAGCCAGGATCAGAATTGAGTGTCGATGGGGGGATATTGGAGACGACAATTGCGTCTCTATACCTACCCATTGACTCTCCAGAGCTACCAGGGCCTGATCTTGAGGCCTTGGTGGCATATACCAGTAAGAACAATCTGGAATTGATTATCCGCGCAGATACCAATGCTCATCATAAGGCTTTGTGGCAACAAGGATAATAATTATAGGGGTAAGTCTCTCTTTAGCTATCTCTGTGGTACTGAACTTGACTGTCTGAATCAAGGTGATAAACCGACATTTAAGACATCAAGGGGGGAATCAGTTATAGATATAACCTTATGTACGGTGGGAATACGGGATATTGTAAGGGGGTGGCATGTATCTGACGAGCCGTCGCCCTCTGATCATGCGTATGTCCGCTATGAACTATGTACAGATTTAACGGAACCCAGACTATACAGGGATCCCAAGAGAACAGACTGGGGCTCTTACAAGGAAGACCTGTTAGCTGCGACCCGAAATATCCCTGTTAGAATAGGGAATGTGGAAGAGCTGGAGTTGGCTGTTGACTGGTTGCAACGGACCATTCTTTCCTGCTATGAAAATAACTGTCCCATTAGGGAGCGCCCTATAGCTAAGCGGGCTGCCTGGTGGAATGCAGAGTTAACCAATTTAAGGAAAGAAACTCGCCGCTCATTTAATAAGGCGAAGAAAACAGGTAATTGGGAAGCCTACAAGGCTCTCCTCAATAAATACAATGATAAAATCAAAGAGAGCAAAAGGAAGGCCTAGAGAAAATTCTGTGAAGACATCGAAGGTGTTCCTGACATGGCCAGAATAAACAGAATTCTCAAAAAAGATCCTTCCAACGCAATTAGATCTATCCAAAAATCGGACGGGAGGTGTACTATTACCGTGGAAGAGACTTTAGAGTATCTTCTGGGGGTACACTTTCCAGGTTCGGAGCGTATGGATGATTGTGATACCAATCAAGTTGTCACCTCTTGGAAAGCGACTGATTGGGAGACATCAAACGAGATCTTCAAGCCCCATTAATTAGATGGGCGATAGGATCGTTTGAACCATATAAATCCGCAGGACCAGACGGAGTGTTTCCCAAGCTCCTTCAAGAGGGAATTGGTGAAATTATGGGTCCTCTATTGGAGATATTCAGGTCTAGCCATGCTATGGGTTATATCCCTAGGGCATGGAGAGAAACTAGGGTAGTGTTTATTCCAAAGCTCGGAAAAGTAACATATACCCACCCTAAATCATTTAGACCAATTAGTCTTACCTCTTTTATGTTGAAGACTATGGAAAAAATGATATATTTAAATATTAAAGAAGGGGTTCTGGATAGATCTCTACACCCACTGCAATGGGCATACCAGATGGGAAAATCAGGTGAGGGTGCCCTGCATAGCCTGGTGAGAGGGCTCGAAAGGAAATTGCACTTGCAGTCTTCTTAGACATAGAGGGAGCTTTCGATAACACCTCGATGTCTTATTCGATCTTTAAGAGATCGAAAAATAAAAAGCACCACATGCAACTGGGTTCATAACATGCTGCGTAGCAGAGTAGTTCATGCCCAAATGCAAAACAAAACGATCTCCATGAGGACAACAAAAGGGTGTCCTCAAGGAGGCGTATTGTCACCGCTACTATGGAGTCTAGTAGTGGATAATCTCCTCAGGACATTAAGTGACCAGGGAATATGGACGCAGGTGTTCGCCGATGACATTGTCATAGTGTCCCAGGGGAAATTCCCGGGGACAGTGGCGAGCATCATGCGAAATGCTCTGCGAATTGTAGAAAGATGGTGCCTTGAGGAGGGATTAACTGTCAATCCTCAAAAAACCAAGTTGGTAGCCTTTACTAACATGAGAAAACTAAATGATCTGGGTAGCGTAAAGCTATTTGGACAAGAGTTAGAACTAACTAATGAAGTGAAGTATCTAGGCATAACACTTGATGCAAAACTGAATTGGAGCAGACACCTAGCCAAAGTGGCAGACAGGGCGGCGCAGCTCTTCTGGAGATGCAGAACAGCTGTTGCCAAGACCTGGGGACTAAAACCAAATGTGGTACACTGCTTGTACACAGCAGTAATAAGACCAACGATTACCTATGGAGCAGTTGTCTGATGGAGGAGGACGGAGCGGAGATAGTCGGTGGGGCTCCTCACGACAGGCCCTGTTGGGAATCACGGGAGCTATGAACAGCACGGGAACCGCTTCCATGGAGGCCATCGTGGGTCTCCCTCCGCTGGAACTATTTATAAGGGCGGAGGCAATGGCTGCGATACTGAGGCTGAAGGCCAATGACGTATGGTGTCCTAATAAGGTTGTAGGGAGCCATACAGATATCACAGGAACTATACTGGAAGAGCCGATATTTCAAATGCTGGTGGACAGTATGGCACATGAAATTATGTTTACAGCTAAGATGAACATACTTATACCGACCAGGGAACAGGCAAAAAGTCGCTCGATCGATTGTGGTGCCGGCACCTGGTATACTGATGGATCACAATCTAATCAGGGGGCAGGTGCAGGCATATGCGGAATGTGCCCTAGAAGGAAGATATCGATATGTCTGGGGAAACATACTACGGTTTTCCAGGCCGAATTGTTAGCAGTCGCAGCCTGCGCCGATGAAATTCGGGAAGCCGGCTGCGCAAGCAAAAAAATTAACATAATGACTGATAGTCAAGCGGCTATTAAAGCCATTATGAACCCATCTACCAGGTCTAAGCTGGTGAAATTTGTAAACAGGTCCTCAATAACCTGGCGCAAGACAATACAGTGTCGCTGATATGGGTGCCAGGACATGAGGGAATTAAAGGCAATGAGGCAAGCTGGCCAAAGAAGGTACTAATAGGAACTTCATAGGACCAGAACCTGTATGTGGAATCACTAAGGATTCCGCTAAAAGGGAGATCTGGTTATGGCTAGAAAAAGAACATAAAAATAAATGGAGGTTAACGGAAGGCCAACTCCATACCAAAACACTACTAAGGCGGCTGGACGGAAAGTTTTCAGCCAACCTAATTCGCAGTAGCAAAAAAGAAATTAAAATAATTACAGGGTTAATAACCGGACATTGTCCTTTAAGGAAGTATGTGTACACCATGGGCTTGGTTAGCGAGCCCTGGTGTAGGAGATGTGAAAAACAGGAGGAAACTAGCCTTCATGTAATATGCCCGTGTGAGGAACTGAAGGAACTCAGACAGAAATATTTCGGGAGAGATCTATTGGATCCTTCGAGTGTACTCAAACTTCCCCTGAGGAGGATAGTGGCTTTTATCGAGGACACAAGACTAACAGAGTGGAATTGAGAGATCTATTGGGGATAGTACAAAGAGCAGTGTGCTCAAGTGCCTGGACGTGGTGGCGTCCAACCCAAAACAGTGAAGAAGAAGAACTACCAGTGGCGGTTCTTGATGACGTACGATGTAAACTGCTGCAGGGATGGTTCGAATAATTTCGGTTGCAGATACTTGCTTCTCAATATACATATATGAAAGCTTAAATCAAGCAGTTTCATCCGTGCTGCAGCTTACATGGTACATTATCAGAGAACCGCCACTGCAACTAACACTCTGTAATCTCAAAATGGTGTATATCTGAATATCTACATTACAGAACTACTCCAGGACTCAAGCAATGCAATGTTATTTAGACAAATTGCCTCTAGTAACAATAGAAAAGAAAATTTTCTAAAACAAATAATTACGTTTCTTTTATCTTTAGAAAACAAAAAGACTTCTTCTTCTTATTACTTATTTACCTTTAGAAAATTTGGTTAATTTAGATATAAATATAACCTCTAAACTTCACCGTAAATTTTATAAGTCGTCACAAGACTCACATACTATTACGTCATAGATTTTAATGACGAAAGTGGATTGCTTCTTGCGTTTTCCTATCTTTTTTTAGAGACCAGCCTATAGAGAGAGCATTTGCGGCACCATCACTCATGAAAGTTTAAGCTTTTCCAATGTATTTAATACTAACTCTGAAATTATTTCGGCAGTAAATTGTTGTACTCTTCTGCAAGCTAGTAACATTGCAGGTGACTATTGATGTGGTTACATTGTACATACCATAACATTAACAATCTTTTCCGGCTAGCTGAAGAGAAATGATTCGGCGCTTATTAACTTAAACGGTACATTACACAACATAAACGAAACAAAAATGTCTCGCCACTTTTTTCGTGATTTTACATTACAGTTGCACTATTTACGCAGTGAAATTTTCTTGAACAGATTAGCGGTATATCACACATTTTACACTTGATTATACTACCACTGTACATTAAATCCGGAAATCTCTATCAATTTATGAGCATCGTAAAACGGTCTTTTTGTGGATATTTATGACATAAAATTATTATTTATCGCTGTAAATTGGCGAAGTGCACTGAACGGTGTTCGGACGGTGATTGACAATATATATTGCGATGAGTCTCCGATGATCTCACACGTGGAGAACCGTCCAGAAAATGTAAATGCGTAACACACGAAAAGTCTAAGCGAACATCGAATAAGTCAGAAGTTTTCCCGTTAATATAAATAGCAGTCGGGAGGGATTTATGCCATTCGATACCAAATCATCGCCGAGTGAACTTACATAAATATAAATACATAAATATGCTTATTGTTAGTAATTAGTTTTTAAATTGTTATTCGCTTTTATTATTAATATAGTGTGTGTCTAAGTTACCGTTAGTTTTATTTAAGGATCCAGACAGACAAACATTACAGTGATGTCAGATTTGGAATGTGAAGTTAATTAATAAATAGACAATCAAGCATTAATTAAATATTTGTTTAAATATACAGTGCGAAAAGACGTTTATTTTAAATATCGTGATGGCGGACAAAGTGAAACTCGCTGAATTAAAAGTGACTGATTTAAAACGAGAATTAGAGGAGAGGGATGAGGATACAACTGGCAAAAAGGCAATCCTCCAGCAACGACTTCCAGATGCGTTAGCCAAAGAAGGTGAGGATCCAGAGAATTTTCTCTTCAAATTCCAAGTGGGGATGCTGGCGTGGATTCGTTGTTAATCAAAATGGAACAACGACTGATAGAGCATTCGCAAACCCAAACGAAACAAATGGAACAGAAAATAATAGATTCACATACGCAAATAGAACAGAAGAACCAGGACAGTGTGAAAAGTTTGGAACAACGACTGATAGACAATTCGCAAACTTTGGAACAACGAATAATAGACAATTCACAAACTCTGGAACAACGTCTAATAAATTTGTAAGCCCAGTACCTCCCCAGTAAGTACCTCGTATATATATATATATATATATATATATATATATATATATATATATATATAATTATGTGGACGGTATACGAGGTACTTCGGCTGTTTGACAACAGGTAGCGCCGAATTTACTTCTGCGCTCGGTCTGGATAATTACGGTGATAGGGCGAGGTGGTTCTTTTCTGTGAATGTGTCTGGAAATATCCTTTCTCCAGCAGGGACGTACCGATGAGCTTGTAGAAAAGCGAAATACGTATCTACGTCTCTGGGGATGGGATATATTCGGACACGTTCACAGAAAATATTAATAGTGAACCTGCATTTGTGTTCTTCACACCAGATTTTTAATAATATTTTATATTATTAAAAATACCTTTGTATTATGTAATTTGTAGTTGCTTATTTTGACAGTAGAATTGAAATATAGGTTAATGATGTTTATTAAAATATAATATTGTTATTAAAATTACTAATTACCTTATTTTAAAATCTACAATAATCAAAAGTGAGTGTTGATTTTATTTTTTGATTGTTTTATGAAATTATAAACACGAAACAGATTTTTGCATTACTACGTAATTCTTTTCTGATCGATATTAGAGAAATTAAAACATTATGCAGCTATTATTTAATTTTATTGCTTTATTTATAAACAGAATACATTATAGTTCAAAGTATTTATTTATAAAATAATATAAATGACAAGCAGAACTTTATTCTGTATCACTGGACGACAGATTTTCATTTTCGCTGCTATCATTGCCAACGGATATAATAAAAGGTTCAATTATATTATCGATTAGACCATCCAATTCACTCATTCTTACTTCTTCCTTTACAACATGTTCTACACACTTTTTCCATTTGGCTGTGGTAATATTTTGAATGGCTTGCAATAAAAGTTCTTTTACATGTCCAAGTTTAAACGTGGTATTTTTTACTGCAACCTCGTTTTTTATTTGAGCCCACACTAACTCAATAGGGTTTAGTTCGCAGTGATAAAGAGGTAACCTTAACACAGTTTTATTATGACTTAGCCAACTCATCTGTGACATATGCATTATATTTATCTTTGTTAATACGGATCAAGTTAAGTAATTCAGATAGAACCATTGTTGGATCATAATATCATAATGAATATTTTTGGATGTCAGCCAAGCTTGCATATCTTGTTTCTTTGATGTTGTTGTGGGGATTTTCTCAATTTTACGGCTGTGATATGTAGCATTATCCATGATTATAACAGCATGGTCTGGTAGTACTCTTAATATTTGACTAAACCACTCTTCAAACACATTAGCATTCATTTCTTCATGGAAATCTGCAGTTTTTTTTTCCTTCAAAAAGTAAAAGACCATTCTCTACAAATCCAGCTTCAGAACCTATGTGTAAAATTATAAGTCGTCTTCCTTTTCCTACAGGATTCCGCAGTCCTGTAGTTAAGCCTTCATTAAATGCCTGTCGTCGGTTCTGTATAGTATTATCTATCCAAACTTTTTGCATCGTATGTCCTTCGTTCAACCATGTTTCATCCAAGTAATAGATTAGACGATTTTGACATCTGTAGTTTTGTATGGTTATTAAATACCTGCGTCTCCATCTAACTATATCATCACGTTCTATAAGAACACTTTTTCTATCTCTGGTCATATATCTGCAGCAATACATAATATTATATGACTTATATTGTAATATGCATTTGCATGTAACAACATGAACAAGTAAAACTGTCTATATAATAATTAAAATACCCACTGACCTGAAATTTATGTTTCATTAATTTATACAGAGTTGAACGGCTCATCTGTGGCAAATCATCGCGTTGTATTATTTCATTTAACACTTTATTAAGCGTAGGAAGTTAATTTTTTTACTCTTGATTTAGCAAGCGGCTACCATCAAATAGAAATGGATACAAAGGATATTGAAAAAACAGCTTTCAGCACGGAAGACGGACATTATGAGTTCAAAAGAATGCCGTTTGGGTTAAAAAACGCACCATCAACGTTCCAAAGGGTAATGAATAATATACTTGTTAAATATTAGTTACTTTTGTTTACTTTTAGTTATGTATTATTAAGTAGGTATTATTAAGAATACAAAGTTGGTAGTACTGAACCAACAAGAAAGAAATGATGATAAGACATAAAGAAGAGTTGTTGTTAAGTTGTGTTTGTGTGTGGTTTATAAATATTAAAATGTAAAATAGTTTATATAATAAACAATAAATAAATATATAAAAGTGTATTATTTAAAGTTACAAACATTAACATGGTAGCAGAGCGTAGTTATTAAAAATATATAAAAGTGTTAAAAGTTAAAACAAAAAATTTAATATAACAAAAATGGCGACGTATATAAAAATAGATGATATAACAGTACCGATCTTTGATGGTTCCGATTATACAAAATGGAAGCTACGAATATTAAAATTTTTGCAATTTAAAAAATGTAAAATAGTAACTGAAAGAGAAAGGACTGCAACTGAGAATGCAAATGAATGGGAACAAATGGACATCAAAGCAACGAACTACATATATAGCGCTATCTCAAATAAACAATTAGAATTAATTAGTGAACAGGAAACCGCCTTTGAAATTATTAAAAAATTGGATGAAATTTACAACAAAGAATCGACAGCATTACAAATGATCTGTAGAAGCAATTTAGAAAATATCAAATTAAAGGAGGAAGATGACCCCGAAAATTTTTTTAACAAATTTGAAAAAGCAACAAATGAATTGAAAGCGGCTGGATCAAAAATCAACGAGGATGAAAAGTTAAATTATATGTTAAGAGCACTCCCAAAATCATTTAGCCACCTGGGTGATTTAATTGATGTTTTACCCAAAGAAGAAAGAAATGTAGAATATTTAAAAACGAAAATCAAGTTAAAATTTATGAATGACAAAAGTGACAATGGTGAAGATAAAGAAAAAAATACAAAATCAAATGCATTTGCAGCGGGTTCGACATCACAACGGAATCAAGGTTGTTATGGATGTGGTAAAGTAGGTCACATTCAAAGGAACTGTCAACAAAAATATCAAACAAGTTTTCAAGGGCAACATAATAATTTCAATCGTGGTGGCCGTGGTCATTATCAAAATTTAGGACGTGGAAATTATGGAAACTATCGTGGATATCAAAATGTACGTGGAAATTTTAGTGGTTATCAAAATGCAGGACGTGGAAATTTTAGTGGTTATCAAAATGCAGGACGTGGAAATTTTAGTGGTTATCAAAATGCAGGACGTGGAAATTATCGTGGTTATCAAAATAGGGGACATGGAAATTACAGTGGGCATCAAAATTCAGAAAGTAGAAATAATAGTGAATGTAATAACTTTTATGTGACAGCAAATACTTCAACAATAAGTGAAACTTGCATCGTCAATCCAAATGAAATAAACTGGTTATTAGACAGTGGTTGTACCGATCATATTATAAACAATGACATTTATTTTGAAAGTTTTGTGACATTAAAAACACCAGTGAATGTAAAAGTGGGAGACGGTCGCATATTGCTAGCGACAAAAATTGGTCAAATAAAAGCTTCATTTCCTGTGTACAATAAACAAGTGGTCATAAATTTGAATAATGTATTTTATGTAAAAGATATGAAAACAAATTTATTAAGTTATTCAAAAATTACAAACAATAATAAAATTATTTCTTATGGAAATATTTCAAAAATTTATAATATGAACAGTGAATTAATAGCCATAGCAATCAAAAAGGAAAATCTGTATGAAATGAAAAGTTTTATTGACAATAATAACAGATCAGCATTTGCAAATACAACATGTAGTGAAAATAAATTAACATTAAAAGAAAAATGGCATCGAATGTTAGGACATGTAAATTTTAATTACTTAAATGTTCTATGTACAAAACAACTAATAGAAGGAATTCCGGAAAAGTTAGAGGGTGATTATTTAAAATGTGCGGTGTGTATTGAAAATAAAATGAAAAATTTACCTTTTGGAAATAACCGTAAGAGAGCAGAGGACATTTTACAAATAATTCACACAGATGTAAATGGCCCACACACAACAAAAGGAAATCAGGGAGAAATGTACTTTCTATCATTTATAGATGATTATAGCAAACTAGCAAAAGTGTACACCATGAAATCAAAAACACAAGTTTACGATTGTCTGGTAGAATACGTAAATCTTGTTCAAAATTTAACTGGTAAAAATATACAAGAATTAAGATGTGATAATGGAACAGAATATATGAACTCAAAAATTTATAACTTTATCCGTGAAAAAGGAATATATCTAAACCCGTGCCCACCATACGTGCATCAGCTAAATGGAACAGCTGAACGTTTTAATCAAACAATTATGAATATAGCTCGGTGCTTACGAGCTGAGGCAAAGGTGGATATTAAATATTGGCCGGAATGTGTTAGAACGGCTGCATATTTACATAACAGAACATTAGCAAACACTACTGAACAGAAAACTCCTTATGAGATATTTTTTAATGAAAAACCTAGTGTAAAAAATTTACGACTGTACGGGAGCAAAGTTTTCGTTCGTATACCTGAGGAGAAACGAGCATCAAAATGGGATAAAAAAGCTGAAGCAGGCATATTATTAGGGTATACAGATGTGGGATATCGTATACTTGTAAATGATAAAATAAAGATTGCACGACATGTAGAAATTATTGAAGAAGAAGTTAAATGCATTGAGTTGGTTAACAATGAGCAAAATGAAAAGGGTCCAGATGAAGATGATGAAAGTTTAGATGATACTAACGAGGAAGTGGATTTAAAAAGGCCTCAACGACAAAGAAAACTTCCTTCAAAACTTGATGATTATATTATATATGTAAATTATTGCAATGCGACAGTACCGCAAACATTTAAGGAGGCGATGAGAAGTATAGATTCCATAAATTGGAAAAATGCAATGGATAACGAAATAAGAAGTATTCAACAAAATTACACATGGGATTTGGTACAACAACCAGAAGATAAAAATATATTAGATGTGAAATGGTTATACAAACGGAAAAGCAATGACAGTTACAAGGCTCGATTAGTTGTAAGAGGTTTTCAACAGCAAGAATTAATTGAACATACATATTCACCAGTGGCAAAAATGCAAACGTTAAAACTATTATTAGCATATTGTTGTAGGTACAATTTAAACATTGATCAAATGGACGTAGAAACAGCGTTTTTGAACAGCAAGATAGAATCCGAAGTATACGTTAAACAACCTGAAGGATACGAAAAGGGAATTAACCAAGTGTATAAATTAAAAAAAGCTTTGTATGGTCTAAAAGAAAGCCCACGTGCATGGTATGAACATTTTAATAATTATATTACTCAATTAGGATTTAAAAGAAATAATTACGACTACTGTTTATATGTTAAAAATTCAGGTAATGATTCAATATATATTTTATTATTTGTTGATGATTTATTAATATGTAGTAAAAATAAAAGACAAATAGAACAAGTTAAAATTAAGTTAGCGAGTAAATTTAACATTAAAGATTTGGGCAAAGTAAAAAGTTATATAGGAATTAACATTGAATATAATGATGTAGAAATGACTTTAGATCAGAAAAGTTACATTGAATCTTTAGCACAAAAATATCAAATAAAAAATTCAAAACTATATGATACGCCTATGGAAATAAATTTAAATTTAATGACAAGTAAAATAGTAGAAGATAATATTAAATTTAGAAATTTAATAGGAGAATTGTTATATATTGCAACAGGCACCAGACCTGATATATCATTTTGTGTAAATTATTTAAGTAGATTCCAATCAAGTTATAATCAGGAGCATTTCAAATATGCATTGAGAATTTTAAAATATTTATATAAAACAAAAGATTATAAATTAACTTATTTGAAAAATGAAAATATTAATATAATGGATTGTTACGTTGATGCTGATTGGGCAGGCCACATAAATGATAGAAGATCAACATCAGGATTTGTAATTAGATTATTTGGGAACTCAGTTTATTGGAGATCACGCAAACAGAACTCTGTAACAAAGTCAAGTACACATGCGGAATATGTAGCATTATCAGAAGCTGTTACAGAAGTAATTTTTATGAAGGGTATCTTAGAATCATTTAATATTAAATTCAACAAGCCTATAAATTTGTATGAAGACAATTCTGGTGCAGTAGTTATATCTAAATATGGAAATTTATCAAAGAATTCAAAACATATAGAAACTCATTACCATTATGTAAATGAAAATTACTTAAATAAGACTATTGATATTGTTAAAATTGATAGTCAGGATAACATTGCTGACATATTTACAAAGTCTTTGAGTAAGCAAAAACATTATAAATTTAGATTTTTATTAAAAGTCACCCAAAAGTAAGGAGGCGTGTTAAATATTAGTTACTTTTGTTTACTTTTAGTTATGTATTATTAAGTAGGTATTATTAAGAATACAAAGTTGGTAGTACTGAACCAACAAGAAAGAAATGATGATAAGACATAAAGAAGAGTTGTTGTTAAGTTGTGTTTGTGTGTGGTTTATAAATATTAAAATGTAAAATAGTTTATATAATAAACAATAAATAAATATATAAAAGTGTATTATTTAAAGTTACAAACATTAACAATACTAAGAGGTCTCACAGATACTACTTGTCATGTGTATCTAGATGACATCATTGTATACAGTACAAGCTTACAAGAACATATCGACAAATTACAAAAGGTATTCACTAGATTAAGAAACGCAAAAGTAAAAATTCAACTAGACAAATGCGAATTTCTAAGACAAGAAGTAGGATATCTAGGACACGTAATTACGCCACTAGGAGTCAAACCAAATCCTCAAAAAATAGATGCAATAAAGAAATTTCCTATTCCTAAATCTCGGACAGAGATTAAGAGCTTTTTAGGATTATTAGGCTACTATAGGAAATTTATTAAAAACTTTGCGCAACTAACAAAACCTTTCACGAACTGTTCAAAAAAGGGAAACGCCATAAAAATGGATAAAAATTATTTAGATTGTTTCTCCAAATGCAAAAACATCTTTAGCAACGAACCTGTCTTAGAATACCCAGATTTCTCAACACCATTTATCTTAACTACAGATGCAAATAATGTTGCATTAGGTGCAGTCCTAAGTCAAGGAACAATAGGTACAGATCATCCGATTTGTTATGCAAGCAGAACCTTGTCAGAAACAGAAAAGAGATACTCAACTATTGAAAAAGAATTTTTAGCAATTGTCTGGGCAACTAAGTACTTTAGACCGTACTTGTATGGACAAATATTCTCAATTTATACGGATCATAGACCTTTAGTCTGATTATCATCATTAAAAGAACCAAATAGTAAGTTGAGCAGGTGGAAAATTAAACTACAGGAATATAATTTTCACATTATATACAAGAAAGGGAAGTATAACACAAATGCCGATGCCTTAAGCAGGATTGAAATAAATCATAATGACACAGAAAGTATAGATGTCAATGTAAACAATGATGAAACGGAGGAATTAATAGCCGATTTAGATTCATACCTACAACAAAATAACCTACCCACTTGTAGTGAAAACATTCACATAGCAAAAATAAATATGCAGGAACCACCTAGTGAAGTAGAAGAACTATCGGAATCCGATCATTCAAACGTAAATCATGAACCTCTTGTTTCCATCCCTATTTCAAATGAACCAGTAGATACAAAGCCTATTCAATTCATTATCAATTTCTATAATTTAGAAAAAAATAAGGTAACACTAACAAAACTCGATGAAAAAAACAATACATGGTTAAAATACATAAAGAGAGAACAAAAGAAAATTTACTGAAATTCATGTTAGAATACATGTCACAAGGTAAATATCACATCTATTGTAATGATGATATATATAAACAAATATGCGAGGTATACATCGAACACTTCAGCAATGATGGTCCAAAAATCATTCCATGCACAAGCAGGGTGAAGATCATAGATGATATTAATGAGAGATTAGACATCATCGAAGCCTATCACGAAGGAAAAACCAATCACAGAGGAATCCTGGAAACATATAGACAAATCAAACAAAGATATCACCGGCGTAAAATGCAAAAAGACATAACAAAATACATTAATAACTGTCAGATTTGTCAACATAATAAATACGATCGGAAACAACCACACCCAGTATTAAATCTAACGAATAAAATTAATCGTCCATTTGAAAAAATACACGTAGACACATTTGTGATAGACAAACAACAATTCGTTACAATTATAGATGTATTTACGAAATTCGCGCAAGCCATTCCAATAACATCAAAAAACAGCATTGAAATATGTGACGCTTTCATCACTTATTTTAGCTCATATGCAATACCTAGCGAAATAGTTAGTAACGGAGGAGCAGAATTTAATAATAAAATAATGAAAGAACTGCTAAAGATGTATAAAATACAGTATCATGTTACGACCGCATTAAATCCAAATTCCAATGCTCCAGTCGAAAGACTTCATTCAACGTTAATCGAGCACATTAGAATACTAAAAGAAAAAGGTTTAGGAGAAGACAATATTGTAAAAACAATGAAATTGGCAATTATGGCATATAACAGCACCATTCATTCCTCTACATCTTATACACCAGTAGAACTTTTATTCGGACATACCGACAATCGCGATTCATTTGACTTATATTATAATGAACGCTTTTATCAGGACTATACAGAAAAACACAAAGAACGTCTTAAACTACTTTACGAACAAATTAGTGATAACACGCAAAAGGCGAAAGAAAAAGTCATCAATCGATTAATCGAGGGACTTGAAAAAATAAAGATATCAGTAGGGCAACAGGTATATGTTAAATTAAAAGAACGCAATAAAAGTAAACCTATATATAGAGGGCCATACATAATTAAGTCAAGTCAATAAATGACGATAACACAGTCACAATCATAACGAATTTAACAATAAATTAGCTAAGGTTAAGGATCCATTATCATATAATAGTAAGGAATTTATAAAAATTAGAGAATACAAGGTAAATATCTTATCAGATTACTTGGAACAACTAGAGTTAGAAAGTAAAAATTACAGACAAAAACGAGGTGCTTTTAATATAGTAGGTGACGTAATTAAAGCAATTACAGGAAACTTAAATGCAGAAGACGGTAGAGTATACGAAAAGGCAATACAAGAAATAAGTGAAAACCAGGAAAAAATAAAAACTGTAATTAATGGGCAATTAGAAATTATAACAAGAATGTCAGACGAATTCACACATTTCTTAAAACTTTTAGAAAGCCACCAAAATGACATGGCAATGAAAATTGAAGAACAATTAAACATGCACACAATTCAATTAGCATATGAAACACAAGTAAATTACCTAGATGTAATTATAGATATGTTAGAAAATTTAAGTAATTCTATTACATTTGCAATTAGAAATACAATATGATCATTTATATTTACCCTCTAGCAAGCCATGAAATTATTTCTTGAAAATATCGTGTTGGTAGTGACAAATAAAATACATCTGTCATTATGTGTATGTTCTGATAAATAAAACTCATCTGTCATTAATGTATTTATTAATTGACACTTAAAAATGTTTACAATAAATCATAAAGTTTTTCTGATCGAATCATACTTTAGGAATGGTGTAAAATTAGAAAATGGAGAATGGTCGTACTCCTTGCAGCCTTGTATAGAAGAAATTCGGGCAGAATTTCCAAATTTTCCAACAACATATGACAGTTTGCGGCAATTAATTCAAAAGTCAGTGGTTAAATTTCGTGAAACAGGGTCTGTGTCTCGAAAACCAGGTGCTGGTAGACCACTAAAGCGGACAGTTGAAAATATAGCAGATGTTGAGGGACGAATAAATCAATCACCTAAGAAATCGATTCGTAAGCTTTCACAACAAACACAACTGTCATATGGGACCTGCCAGAGAATCCTTAAAAAAGACTTACAAAAATTTCCATACAAATTTCATTGCGTGCAAGAGCTTTTACCAATCGAGCATGTAACCAGACTTAATTACTGTCAGTGGTTCTTAGGTACGATTAATAACGATGACGTTCTTGACAAATCCTTCTGGTCCGATGAAGCATGGTTTCCTTTATCAGGATATATAAATAAACAAACAATGCACATCTGGTCTAGTGAAAATCCACATGAAATTCTTGAAACACCCTTGCATTCACAAAAAATAGGCGTTTGGCTTGCTGTTTCTCGTAGACGGATTATTGGTCCAATATTCTTTAATAATACGATAAATGCAGAACGATATTGTAATAATTTATTGCTACCATTAACATTATTTTAAAAAAATAATTGTAAAATCATAACTATAAATTCATTACAATGACAAAAATACAAACATTCTTTATTAGTAATTTTTGCAATTACAAAAAATGTTGGAAATGTTGACCTTGCTGCTGCAGACATAAATTAACTCTTGGTTTCATATTTTCGAAAACATTTTGAAGTTGTAATCACTTGAATCTCGTTTTCAATTGCTTGCATTAATTCATCTAAATTATGTAACCTATTTTTATAAATGTTATCTTTAATCTTTCCGAACATAAAATAATCTGGAGGGGTCAAGTCTGGTGACCTTGGTGGCCATCTACCTCGGCTAATAAGACGATCGTCATAGAATTCTCTTAAAAAGGTCAATGTCGCTTGCGCAGTATGGGCTGGAGCATTATCTTGCTGAAAAAATCCACTTTCCAACTCGTCATCATGGAGTTGGTCCACAAATTGTTGTAATATATCTCTATAACGTGCAGCATTGATCGTATCATGGAAAAATATCGGTCCTATTATTCTACGATGTGATATTGCTGCCCAAATGCCAACTTTTATAGGGTGTAGTTCATTTTCAATAAAGGTATGTGGGTTTTCTGTTGCCCATGTTCTATAATTTTGAGAATTTACATAATCGGATAAGTGAAACCAAGCTTCATCCGTAAAAAAAGGTTAGATCTAATACTTCATTATTGTTTATGTTTTCATTAAACCAATTACAATAAGTTATTCTTGATTTAAAGTCAATGGGATATAATTGATGGACTACGGAAACCTTATATGGATGCATATGGAGGCTCTTCTTTAAAGCTTTTAAGCAAGATGTTTTGCTTATTTCTAGAAAGAATGAAGTTAAACCTATTTCTCAGTACATTTTTATATTATTACCTGTCTGTGCTAATAACTTTCGCAATGACTTTTTTGGACTATCTTCAATACGTTGCTGAATATCATCAACAACCGCTTGAGTAAGAAGCGAAGGTCATCCAGTTGATTTTCCCGTACAAATACAATGCTTTGTTTCAAAGTGATCCAAAACTCTTCGCTTATGTTGAACAAAGACATCATACGGAATATTTGCATCAGGAAACGCTTCATTAAACTGCGCTATGCATGATTCTACAGAATAAGTCCAGCTTCCATCAGGATTGTGTGTGGCACTCCGAAAATAGGCCATTAAAATGAAAGCGTTTTGCTCCGCCGTAAAGACCATGGCAATATCGTTAATAAAATCTGAAAGACATATTTAAACATAGCCTCGCTCGAATTTAATATCGAATGTTACTTACGCAAATTTTACAAACTTATTTTAGTAGTTATGAAAACCAATAACTGATTGTCAATACAAGGAAAAACTAATATGGAGATGAAAATTGAACAGAAAAGCTATAATAAAACCCAACGAAAAATACACACGTGCGACTATGACCATATAGGAATAAACCAACTGAAATTCTCAGGAAGGTGAACTTTAAGGACGAAAAACGCATACATTTTGACAGACGTCAGCTTCAAACATTTACGGACACGTGTTACATCGATGTATTAAAAACACTCGATGTATAGTAACGATGCATCGAACCTAACTGATGTATTTTTAATGCTTTGATATATTCGATGTTTTTTATTCGATATATCGAACGGGTGATCTTAATTTTCTTTTTTTTTTTGTTTTGTTTGTGTAATTCAATTTTAGGTTTTTTAATCATGTACAGTTTTTTTGCATAGTTTTTTTGATATTGTGTGGTTAGTGACAGATTGCAGAAGAGGATTGAAAGAACAGGTACCTGTTCTGTGCATTGGTAACTCAAATCGCTTAATTTGATATCTTGTGTTTTTGATTTTAAATGTTTTGTGATGATTTGTATTTGTCTACCTTAACTTTAATTGTAGAGTGTGCGAACATTGATTATAATTTGTTCTAAAAGTTGAATTTAAATCTAATTTTAAAGTTCCTGTGCCAGTGCTGGTGTTATTAACAGAAACTGCGTAGGGAGAACCCGTACAAAAATTCAAATATTTCAAACCTCCATTAAACAAACGAAACAGGTATGTATATGTAAATAGTTACTTCAAAATGTTTTTTTAAATTGGCGCGTGTATAAATCAATCATTTTTCTTATTAATTGATCTGACAGAACAACCTTTTAACAATAAATAAAATGTTACTAAAAAGCTATAATGAAATATTTCATGTAATTTTATCGAAAAAGCTCTTACTAAGAGTGTTTTTCGTGCAACCGTGAAAATTATGGAGCTAAGTTCAAATAAATATATATTACGATGCGTCTCTCGCGAATGACATTTTGAACGTTAACTAAATATATTGACAATCATATATGAAAAACGTAAAATTTGAAGTTTAGATTGGTACGCGAAATATGTACGGTTGCACAAAATAGTATATCAAAATGCACCAATAAAAAAATAGTGTAAAGTATTTGTGGATATCTGGTCATTAAAACACTTGCTGTATTTTAGAAGAAATGAGAGAAATCTCGCTTGTTTAATGACGTTAATATTCACTCATACTTTAATATACCTACTATTTTAATAATATGAAAACCACTGATATATGTTATTTATTACTATATCCGCAACAAATACCTTAGCCGTATTTCATCTAAAAAATACTTTATGTAAAAGTGAAATATTTCAATAAATTTCATAGCAATTGAAATATATTAAGGGTTTTGAAATATTTCATGAAATTTATTCTTCTTTTCAGCTGTCACTTGTCTATGCTGTCAAATTGTCGTTGACAGTTGACATTTATTCTGTGATTGTTTCTATGTTCCATTTCCATATTGTTCTGTTTCTGTAATCTGTCTTTCGTACAGCGGCGGCTCGTGCATCAAAAATGTGGGGGTTGCAAATTTAGTGAATACTAATACTTTTTACAGTAGGTAAACAAGGTAGGTCACTAAGTATGCTTTATTAAAAGTTATTTTTGCTAAGGTACATATAAAGAAGAAAAAAGGCTTTTAAAACTGACTGATTCTGATCCTGATTTTATTGAAGCAGAAAATCCATGCGAGTCATGCGACGATCTTTCGCAGTAGCAAATTTATCTATAACCCTTTGATTAAAATCTGGAATGCTTTGGATAAAATCCTTTTCTTGAGAAAGCATCGCCAATGCAGAAAGTCTTTCTTGTGCCATGCTGTCTCTTAAGAAAGTTTTTATTCTCTTCAAAGTAGAAAAACACCGCTTCGCTTCAGCTGATGACATCGGAATTGTAATTAGAATTTTTAAAAGTTTTAATGTTTCACTAAAAGTCGCACTTAGTCCACTTTGTGAAATGATGTCATAAAGAGGAAGCAAACCCGAGATTGATTTAAATTCTTCCGTTTCATAAATTACGCTTAGTTCAGTACGGAATTTCCGTTCATCAAAGTATGGGTAAGACTTAATTGTTTCCTGAAAGACATTTTCAGGAAAATGGAGGCTGTATTGATTAAATTTATCAGAATAAAATAGAGACGTTGCAGTTAAGTGTCCAGTAAAGCTAAACCTATCTTTGGCTTGACAAATAATAATATCACAAACTTCCTTTGCTTCTCGTGTAAATTCGTTTCCATCGATCTTACGTCATTTTGAAGTTGATGAGCCGGGCCCACTGTCACTTGTATTCGAAGTGTTCGTTATATTATTTCTGATTTGAGCTAACTGAGTTTCAAATGATAATATATATTTATTGGCCATAAGGGGATCCATTTCTCTAGTTTGAAATTTTGCATATAATATATCTACTTGAGGCATTATCTTGTAAAATAGATTTAACCAGAAAATAAAACTCTTATTAGTAAGAAGCGTAATATAACCTGAAGCTTGATTGATAGTAGTGATATTTACAGTTTTACTTTCATTCAAAATTCTTCGCATTGTTTCTATAATTTATTCTCTGTGTTCAAACACAGTGGCGACAATTCTGGAATTAAAATTCCATCTGGTTGGGGCCGAACGAGGCAGCCGCTTTTTAACTGTTTCGTCCAATATTGCAACCCTTTGAGAACTATTTGAAAAAAAGGTACAAATTCCTTGTAAATTTGCAAAGAATATACGGACATTAGTGTTGGCAGAGGCAGCATTCAACATAACTAAATTTAACTGATGCGCGTAGCAGTGCACGTAAGCAGCGTATTTATAAGTTTGTTTAATACGTGCCTGTACCCCATTATGCGATCCGCCCATGACGGCTGCCCCATCATATGTCTGGGCAATCAATTTTCTTTCGTTATCTTTAATGTGTGTTTCTAGTTCTGCAAGAATGATTGTAGATAACGTTTTCGCGTCATGATCTGACGGCGCTAAAAAATTCCAAAATCGTTCAACAGGCTTACCTTTAGCTATATACCTAAGTACCACGGCCATTTGATATTTATTTGATACGTCTGTAGTTTCGTCAACTATTACAGATAAATAATCCGCTTCTTTTATTTCTTTAGAGATTTCTTCTTGACACACACTGAACATTGTTTGTAAAACTTCACTTTGGATAGTTTTAGAAGTATACTTGAAAACAGTAGCTTTTTCTAAATGGTCTTTTAAAGCAACGTCCAATTCAGCACTAAAATTTATTAAACCACGAAAAACACCCGTGTTAGAGGACGAAATTTATTCATCGTGTCCTCTCAGCGCAAGTTCAAAAGCTCCACAAAAACGTACACAATTAATTATAATGTTCAGTACATATCGATTGTACTTAACTTTCTCGTTGTGCAATGCTATATTTCTTCGATATCACTATCCATCTGAGCAGCAATATCCACATTCCCAAAAAGCGATAATTGGACTACATTTTTCATATGCCTTTGTCATATACTGTGTTTTTTAATTCGATCGCTTGAATGATTTAAATCAGTTAAACCCATTTTTGTCCATAATTCTTCACCTTCAAATAGTAAGCAAGGAAAGCAGAATAATGCATTTTTTATACTACAACCGCAAATCCATAAATGTTTATTATAAATATCCTTATTAAATAGTCTATTAAAAGTTCGCGTCTTACTGGAAATCGTTTGTTTCAGAAATAAATTCGGAACAGGTCTGCCCAACCGCTTTATTTCATTTTTTTCGGCATACGTTCTTTTATATAACGGATCCACTATTAAACTCTGCACTGAATTCATTATTATTTAAAAATAAAGAGCATAAACACTTTTAAACACACAAATACAACTTTTTTATACGCTTTTATACCGTTGCACCGTAAGCAAGAAATACGTCTAACGTTTTGGTTGCACTGCGGCTGCAACACTGTTGTTGTTTATGGAGATATACCCGAAAGACGTTCGACAAAGTTCGTCAGCCGTATAGGGATATATACGTTCGTGGATTGCAATGAGTCTGCAAACCAAGTGTGTTATTCTCTCATTTATTTAACGTATTCATATCCAATTAGATATACCTATTATAAGTAATTTATAATAGTTCATTTATTCTGTGAGGTAGTACAAATTTTTAATTTATAATTTAAAAAATGTAGAATTACGCTTTTTTTTCATTAAATTAAATCTATTTTGGTGGTTGCGCAAACTTGCAAACCATAGCAGAAACCGCCACTGCTTTCGTAACTATCATCTCACATTTGACTCTGACATATCTTTTGGATATTCTGTGCCACAGAACATCCAAAAGAAGAAACGTTAATTCCTCGTTATTTTGTAGCAGCAGCAATGGCAGTTGATACGACGTCCACTATATGCAAGCGTGGCGACAGAACATAAAAAGACTCTACAGGAAGTACTGTCCCGTGCCTCAAAACAAAGCGGGATTTTCAAATATTGTTTATAATTGAAACTATTTGTCGACTTGTTTGATTTACTTTATTTGCTATCTTTTAATTAATTTGTTACTTTTCCCTGACATTTTGTAAAGCTCAAAATAGCTGCTGATAGTAGTTCTACACTAACGATTTCAAGTTATCGATATGATTAATTGATTATGCATGTGCACTTTTGCAGTCATTTAATTTTTCATTCTTTAATCTATTTCAGATAGATTGCATCATTATCATGGTACAACCTAAGAGAAAGAGTTCAGTTTGGCAGTTTTTTTCCAAAATCGATGAGAAGAAATCAAAATGTAAATTATGTCAAAAGGATATCAAATCTTCCGGAAATACTACTAACTTAATTGGGCATATTCGTAACGTTCATAAAGCGAATTACCTAAAGTATTTTTCAAAAAAGAATACATTTGAAGCAAACAAATCGACAGTATGCGTTTCAGAACTGGAAGCTGGGACTTCATCATGTTCCAATAAGTCAACTATCACTGAACTTCGATCTGACACCGCCATTCCTTCTACAAGTGGTACTCACAGTTCCTCCAAAGAGTTGATAAATCAGACTTTAAATGAAGATCAACCTATTGACACGAACTCAGACGTGGTCCTTATAAAACGCCAAAAAACAATAATGTCTACTTTCCGAGATATCTCTGCTTATTCAGAATCTGGGATGAAGACAAGGAAACTTCACAATTGTTTGTTGTATATGATCTGTAAAGACAACCAACCTTTCTCAGTAGTTCAGAATGAAGGATTTAGGAATCTAATGAAGACAGTTGCTCCTCAATATAAAATCCCAAGTAGAACAGCTCTTAGACGCTGGCTTGATACAAAATATGAGGCTATTTCAGAAACTTTTAAAACTATGCTTTCAACTGTAGAAGACATAACATTGACAACAGATATTTGGTCTGATACATTAAATATGAAAAGTTTTTTAGGCGTGACTGCACATTTTGGAATAGAAATTGAACTATTTTCAGTTACTCTTGGTGTGTACGAATTAGATCAAAAACACACATCACAGTATATCGCTGAAATGCTCTCAAAGACTTGCCAAGAATGGGGTATAAATAAAGAGATTCTGACAGCTGTGGTTACCGATAATGCAGCCAACATGGTCAAAGCAATAGAATTAGCCTTCGGTAAAAAAAACACGTACCATGTTTCGCCCACACTTTGAATTTGGTGGCTGAGGGTATAATGGTGGCACAGAGTGGCAAAATATTGTTTCTAAAATAAAGCAATAGTGACTTGGTTTAAACAGAGTTGCATTGCTAGTGACGAATTACGCAAAGCAACTGCTGTTGAGACAAAATTAATTCAAAGCGTACCTACTCGTTGGAACAGTACCTACTACATGGTACAAAGATTTCTAGAACTGCGGTCCGTCATAAATAATATACTTTTCCGTCACACCAATGCTCCTCCAATGCTTAGCGGATCTGAAATATCGATAGCGTCATCAGCCCTTCTGATATTGCGACCTTTAGAGGCTGCTACGCAAGAAATATCTGGGGACAAATATTGCACAAGTAGTAAAATTATACCATTAGTCCATTGCATGGTTTCACAAATCACTTCGGCTGTAGTTGAGGAACCTATAGCAAAAGAGGTACAAAAACTGGCGCTTACTGAAATTTCTAAAAGGATGGGTGCTATAGAAAATGTTACTGCTCTTGCTATTTCGAACATTCTTGATCCACGGTTTAAGAAAATGCACTTTAATGATGCTATAGCTTGTGTAAATGCTATAGGAAAAATAATGGATTTAATGCAGGTTCAGTTGCGTCAGAATGAAGATACTGAATCTGACTCTGATAAATCCGATAAAAATGAAGAGACTTTTTTACTATGGAGTAATCACCATAAACTAGTTCATCGTAACTGGAAAGTTCATAAATCGGAAGAGAGTTTATCCGACGAACTTTCCATTTATTTAAGGACCCCGGTAGGCAGACTAAATGAAAATCCATTGGAATTATGGAAGGATTATAAAATACAGTTTCCTAAACTGTATAAAATTGCATTCAAATATCTAACAATGGTCGGCACATCAGTTCCATCGGAGAGACTATTTTCACAGGCTGCGCAAATAATGAATCAGCAACGTAATAGATTGAAGGGCAAAAGATTAAATAAAATTTTATTTTTGCAAAGCGTAGAAAAAAAATATTGGGACTTTTGAAAATCTTTTGCAATTTTATTTGTGCCCGCGAATTCATATGTATGAAATGTTTTTTATTTATTTAATCCGAGATTTTTTTTTCATTTTCTTTAGTTAATAATAAAAGTTGTAGACTTACACATCTGTTTTTTTTTAATTTCAGGCATGCTATAATGGCCATTTAGAGATATAACCATAAAATTATACCAAACTCTAAAAACAATCGATGTATAAAATATCGATGCATAATTTTTCGATATATCATTCTAACATCGATATCATCTTGCGATATATTACATCGAAAAAAACATCGATGTTTTTTACAATGTCCATCCCTAGTCATCAGCATCAGTATAAAATAACCTATATCACACACACGCTGCAAAATAAGTTAACTTAAATTATGGTACCAACTTAAGTTTAAAAAAGAAAAATGTCATTGCGTTCTGGTAGAAATATATGATCATATGGTATATTACATCCATTTGTACTAAAACCTAACGTATTATATAGTAAAATGAACAAAGTACGATTAAATAATGATGAAGCTTTCCCTTTTGACATTAGTATCGATAATATATATCAAATAGAATCATTCGTTAATGTAAAATGTTACAAGGTTAAGTCAAAGTTTGTATTTATTATAAACATTCCAATCATCGACAAAGATCCCTTCCAATACTATCACATGACTCCATTACCTATCCAGTTAGCTAATAATACTTTCAAACAGATAATTGTAAGAGAACCATACGTTGCAATAAGAAAAAATAACTACTTAAGTAATAAGGATAGATGCAGAGAATTTCAAAAGTCAACTTATATTTGTCAAAATCAAATAGAACACTTTATTAGTAAGGACACAATCTGTGAAGTCCAAGTCATATCTTTTAGTGACAATTATGAAAAATGTATGTATGAAACTGTAAAGTATAATAATATTGGAATTATTAATGTAGAAACTAACATAAAAATAATTGTATTACCAGAGAAAACAAAAATAATAACAATTTGTAACAAAGATCAGGAAGTAAATTCCTATGTGGGGACAATTATTGTAAACAATTAGAAAATTGTTAAATTCAGGTTAACGATAAAATAATAAAAAACTATAAAGATAGTATTGAAACACAAATCAAGTGGATACAGGATATCCCAGAAATAACGGTACAAACCATCGAAAACATTAGTATTCACATGTTGACCTATAACAAGAGTATTATAAAACAGCAGGAACTAATTAACTCTGTTAATACTACTCAAGAACATCATATAGCAGTAAACACAAGTGTAATATGTTTTATTGTAATACTTACAATAGCCGTGTATGTATATAAAAGATTTAAAAATAAGAACATCGAAGAAAAAAAAAGAAGAAGATGCTGAAATGTCCATTTTAGATTCAACAAAGAAACAAAACGGACTTTTCTCTTAGGATGGAGGAGTTATATATCGCCTCAAGGAAGGAAAGTCGTCAAGACAAAGGAATGCAAGTTACATATCAAGAAAGGAAAGTCGTCAAGACAAAGGAATGCAGAAACCCATTATCAATGTTGTGTGAAAGTAAATACTTAGATAAGAGCGTATATATAAGGGCCTGTAAACTGTAACGCATTAGCATTAGTTTGAATAAACCTCTTCAGATTATGTTCATTGTTTTTGTTTATATTTTATATTGTAAAATTCTTTGTAAATATAAATAAAGTTGTTTTTTTTTAAATCATAAAGCAACGGGAAACAAAAGTCGCGTACTTGACACAAACTTCGAAGTAAGGCGTGCTTATGTTAGTACGCAACTTAAGTAAGTATTAGCACGGACTAGAAATGGACCGTAATTATTTACTAACCTAAAACGCATGCTATTTTTGCTACGATGACAGTCATCGTCATTTGAGGTTTATCGTTTCGAAGTTTCTTAAATATATTTAATATATTTTGTTTCTCAAACAGAGACAAGTGCCCCAAGCCTAAATAATTTCGTTGTCGTATCGGTGATATTTGCGTTCCAGAAGTGCTTTGTACTTGATCCATATCGAAAAATAACGTACGAAAAAAGTGTAACGTATGTAAAATATTAAGTTAGCACTAAAAGGAACTTATTTTGGAAAATTTAATGAAGGAAAACAAACAGTAACGATAATTATACAAAATGTAACTTTTGATCAGCTGATTCAACCTGTCAACCGTCAATACTCTATTATAGTGTCATTGTGGCCGATAATTAGCCAATAACGAGACTTCTTTTTACCGCGAGATTTTTAAAACGCTCCTCCGAATTAAAAAACAGAGTGTAATAATTATGGAAATCTATTGAAAATACCTGGGAAGATATTGTTGAAAAACCTATTTTTTTTAGAAGTCTCGTTGATTCTGTACCTAGAAGGTTAAGGGCAGTAATTGATGCGAATGGCGGATCAATTAAGTATTACTTCTTTTGTGTTTTCTAAATTGTATTAAAAAATTACTTGACATTTGACTTGACTTTAAAAAAAAGTTTAATTAATACACACTAAGCAATATTAGAAAATTTTGATAAGTTAGGTTATACTAGATGTACCTATGTCAGCTTAACTGTACATTCTGTATGGAAATCTAAATAATTTCCCTTTGAATGCTTAAACATTCATATCTTTAATAATTAGTTAGAAAGCATAGTAAGATGAAACTCATTGAGTTATATCTTTAGCTAATAGCAACAGGTTGGGTGTAATTTTAATAAAATAAATATTTAGTTTACTTCTTATTTTTTAAATTTTTATTTAGGAACTATTATAACGAGCCATCGAAAAAATTTATAATTGGAGTAGACTGTGAAATTGGGTTGGTACTTTAGCCACTTCCACATAATGATTGAAACTATATAAACGATTTCGATTTGGTCGCTGTAACCATAGGAAATGGATAAAAGAGAAGGTTATCTTATTAACAATCTTTTAAAACAAGATTTAGCGCCTCTGACGAAAAGTTCGCAAACTAAACTATATTGGCGGATATTTTAAATCGTAGCTTACTTGAATATATTCTTTTTTAGTATTTAGTATATCCTAGCCATATTGAAATTGGTAATTTCCATGATTTTCTGCAATAATTTGTGAAAATAAGCATAATTACTAAAGACGGCAGACTATGTGCCCCACACTGTTAAATTTAATAATACACATAAGGTGTATTAGATAAAGATGTAGATTTTACAAAATTAGGGCAACTTTTTACCAATACTGAAGATCCATTGTACAGATACAAAGAGCACTTTAACTATGCAAATATAACATCTCTCAACGTCGAACAATCCTCAGTATATAAACATATTATTATTAAATTTGACAGTGTGGGCACATAGTTTGCCGTCTTTAATAATTACATTTACCAATTACAATGTGCCTAGTATACACTAAATCAAATAATAAAATTGGTTCTTGTACAAAGTTATAACAAAAGTCAAAAAACATAATTAGTAGTACCATTAGTAGTAGTAATTGTATATACATTTAATAAAAAAATCTAAATTTAAATATAATAAATTATACTTAATAATAATCTACTGGTAATCTCAATTATGAGAAATATAAAATGAATGTAAACACAACTATTCAAACAAAAGAAAATAATAACAATATTAACACTGGATACATTATGCAATATGATAGAAAATTAACAACACACTAAAACACAAGTAAAGCACAATAAAGGAAAAAATAATAAGTGCAAACAAGTAAACTGAATTTTCTATAATAAAATAAAAACGAAATGTATTTTCAGAAAAATACAAGTTAAAAGATTAATTATGGTACTTTGTGAAACAGTATGCATATCACAAGCATTTGAGATTTGATTAAAGTAAGAACACAATAGCAAAATGCAAGATCTTAACATATACCGATAGGTCCAACTCGCAACGGGCCATAGGCAACAATATACGTATGGAACGTAATGGGATGTGGCAACGTCTGTACGATGCCTATATTGGAGTGACTTTCTTAAAATTTAAATTTATTTTGCAGAATTATTGATTTTTTTACTTTTATCTTTTAGAAAACGTTATTGTTTTTTTATTACTTAAAATTACTTTATATGAAAAATAGTATACCATAAAAGTGTAAACAAAGACAGTATACATTGAAACGAATATTCATTCAATTGTATTGTCATGAAATTGAATTTGTCAATCGTTGTTAAATTTGTTAGAATGAATAGATATTTATATTTATCGGAAAATACTAATACTTAAAGCAAACAAATTCCATTTCTTCCTGCATATTGATTATGCAGCTGATGCTTTCGTAATATGCTCATATTTGTATTTCTACTATTATCGTCATGTTATTATAATACAGATACCAAAATCTCACGTAATATTTCCATCAGCCTTTTATTAACAATAAACAAGTAAAGTACAACTTCGTAGGTCGACAAACGCTCCAGTCTTCATTATCACTGTATTATACATGAACTGTAGGCTTAGTTTTTCGTAGAAATTGAAGTACGTGTCTGTTCCTTTGTAAAATTATAATAACGGCAGGGGTTAATTTTATTCTGGCATTTTTAAAAATGCAGAGATCAGTTTTGCGACAGCATTCAGCTAATTACAATCTAAAATAAGCAACATTGTAACGTATTTTGGAATTGTGAATATCCGTAGGTAATAAAAAAAAAGGAAATATAGTTTAATTACAACTGTAGCTTCCTCCTGGTTTGAAGGAAGTCGATATGTATCGACCGAAGTATAAGTTGAAATAATACAAATATGAGCATATTACGAAAGCATCAGCTGCATAATCAATATGCAGGAAGAAATGGAATTTGTTTGCTTTAAGTATTAGTATTTTCGGATAAATATAAATATCTATTCATTCTAACAAATTTAACAACGATTGACAAATTCAATTTCATGACAATACAATTGAATGAATATTCGTTTCAATGTATACTGTCTTTGTTTACACTTTTATGGTATACTATTTTTCATATAAAGTAATTTTAAGTAATAAAAAAACAATAACGTTTTCTAAAAGATAAAAGTAAAAAAATCAATAATTCTGCAAAATAAATTTAAATTTTAAGAAAGTCACTCAATATAGGCATCGTACACACGTTGCCAAATCGCATTACGTTCCATACGTATATTGTTCCCTATGGCCCGTTGCGAGTTGGACCTATCGGTATACATTATGTAATATAATGATATAAAATGTACAATTCTGCAGCAGCAGATTTCAAGTTTAAAGCACAATTGTATAATTTATTAGCTTTGGAGAAAAGTTCTGTAATAGGTGTCACTCCCACGCTTTTCAATAAGAAGTGCTGAAAAAAATTTGAGTCTTGTAAATAATCTAATTGAATAAGTTGTACATACCAGAAGTTTACTTTTTACTGCTCGTAGATGGGTTATTCATAGATTCCTGAATGGATATGATTGCTACAAATTTGTATGTATTAATATTTTCTATATACTTTGTATGTTTCATTTATACTTACAAGTTGATGTAAGAGTTCCATAATTAGTATGAGTAGATGTATTAATAGATGATAAATTTAAAGAAACAACGGATAATGATTCAAATGGCTCTCAATTACTGCTCCTTTAAAGCATATTTTTAGTTTTTGAAGTATTAGAAGTTTGTGTCTTGCATGAGCTATAATCACAATTATGTATTTTTTCTATAAAATATGGAATTTAAGGAAGTTCCAAAAATATAATAGTATATTAAAAAACAAGTTTCATAAGGCACCATTTTGCCGCACGAGATCAGTTTAGAAAACGAGCCGCGTTAGCGGCGAGTTTTCTAAAGAGCGAGTGCGGCAAAAGGCCTTATGAAACGAGTTTTTTATACTATTTTTTCTATTTTGCGTTTTTTACATTAATAAATTGCTTAAATTGGAATTATTTAATTTGAAAGTTCAGAGTTTAATTTTTATATAAAGCATGCAGTTGGTCACATTGATACTTGACATTTTCAAATTTAAATCTTGCTATCCGCGAAGTATATTATATTACATATTATTTACTAATTTTCGTTAACATTACTTGATACTTCACTTAAAAATATAAACATGAGTGACATAGAAACATACACTCCAAATCACGAAAGATGATCCCTGCGTCATCAATAATCATTGTATGATTCAAATCAGTACTTCGGCGTCATATTAAATACTGTAAATTGAAAAATGAATATGGAACTTAACTTCGTTTCCGGGCCAAATATATTTGACACAGTCGGTCTAATTTGTAGGTTATATGAACAAATATAATCGAATTACATCTTAAGTTATATTAAAATTACTATAAATTGAACAAAGCTGCGTAAACAGCAAATCAAATTAAACTATAACACCACTTGAAAAATAAAATGAACTATCAAGAATTTACAACATTTAAGTCAACATATAAGATTATGTAATTCTTTAATCATTTTAATGAATGGCAAAACCAAACAGTTTCAAGTTAGTTGTAACAGCATTATTACTGGAATTGAAATTATACAATAGACCAGAGTATCTACTTTGTATAACTGTAATTACATATTCACTGTTATGACAGTTTTATAAACATTATCTTCCCAATTATATCATAGAATAACCCTAGATATTAGTTAAACGTTCTACAGTGCCTTATTTTAAATAAATTTTGGAATATATTGCAGTATAACTTAACACTGCCATAATAGATAAGTTGAGTTTTGCACAAAGGTCAGTATAAATATTTGAAATTGCAGTATGCATTATAAACAAAACATATTCATATAAATTTATTTGCTGTGAAATGTTTTTTTTTGCTTTGAAATTATTTGTTGACTGCTAGTAAAATAGAACTTGTACGATTGCAGAAAGAAATTTTGAAAAAGGAACATGAAATGGAGCAAGAAAGAAAAAGTTTAGTAATTGAACTTTCAAAAAATTTTACTTGCAATAAGTTATAGATTTATATAATATATACAAACAAAAGTTATTTTATTTATTGTTTTCATCAAATTGTATGAATTTGTTTTGTGTATATTAAAAATTTTTAAGTTAACACCACAAGATTAGAGCTGATGGACACCAAATCAAATAAGGCAGTCGAAACACATTTCACTAGTGTACCTTGCAAAAACTTGCTACAAAAAGATGAAAACACATTCAAATGTATTTAATTGGACATACATTTTTTTTTATATGCATTGTATTTTTAACTCCAAATATTAAAATTGCAATGAAAAAGAATACACAGTAAGAAAAAGGAGCCAGTTAAAAAAAAACTTAATATATTAAATTGTCAATGTAACTGGGAATTATAATTGTTTAATAAGTTAATATACATATATAATCATTTAACAAAATTGCCTTATTATTTGTTTAATAATAAAATTATCATGAGTATATATACAAAAAAAAGGAAATATAAAAAATATTTTATAATATTGTAACAACTATCACAAAGTATAACTGGGTTATTGAAATGTTCATTTTCTTCGCTTCTTTTTATTGCCGATCCATTCAAAATTGTTTGGTCATGTGTAGATCCTGGCCATCTGGCTACGATGTCACAAATTCTTAATTGAGAATGTCCTATTACCTGAATATTCCATGATAAATATCCTTTCTGCTTCGGTACAATCAATTCTACTTAGTACATTAGGAAATCTAGCTACTTGTTAAATTCTGTTTCTGTAATTTTTCTGCCTTTCTAGACATATTTAGATAAAAATTGTGGCCACTGTCTGGCAATTGCATGTGTAACATTTTGTATGATTATTTGTATTAATATCATTGTATTTGTTGCATAAAAAATCAGTTACTAAAAGTATAAACTAACATTACATAAACAACTAATCAGCTGTATACTAATACTTGATACTTTTACTGCCAACTCAAGAAAATTTGATATATTTGGCGTGAACTAAAAACGACGTGTAGCACGTACGTTGGCTTAAATCTTGGGTTATAATATAGATTAAGTAAAAACATGGGATAGCTAACAGTTTTTTTTTTATCTGCGGTCATATAGGAAGTATTGTTAATCACTATCTTCACTGCTGCTTGAATCATCAATGTTAATTATAAAGCCATTGATTTCACAATGTAAATGTATTTTATCCAACACCTCCTAATAATAGACCTATAACTATGGCGATTTTAAATCAATTATGTAGCTTCTTATAACTCACTAGTGAGTTAAAAACATAATTTATCTCACTAGTGAGATAAAACAAGGTGAAATTTAGATTGCATAGAGACATTCAAACTGCTATAGTTTTAACACATTTATATTAATTCTAAAGGGTAAACAATAGCAACTAATTAACATTTACATTAATATTAAAGTTGAAGGAAATCCTCTTTTGTATCCTCTTTATATCTGACTCTGCATTCAGGTTATTCGAATTTAGAGTTATACTAGAAGACGTATTTGAAGTATCCTGAAGAGAAATTTGATGACCAGAAGTCGAGGATGTTAGACTGCCTGAACCTTGAATCTTTCTGGCTATATCAATCTTGTTGGATACTGAATTTTGTTGGATACTGAATCTTGTATATAACCTTCTGCCACAGTGGACGATTTCCACCCACCATGTCGTTTAACTGTTGTAATATCAGCTCCTGCGTTTGCCAGAAGAGATGCTGACGAACATCTCAGACTATGTCCTGTATATAATTGAGCTTCTGGTAGGTTCAGGAAAGATGCAACTTTCTGAGGTATCTTAGAAATGGTGTTAATTCCAACTGGCTGGATAGTGCATTTTTCTTTCTTGTAATTTAGGAAGAATCTGCCATGTGGAATACCTTTTGGTCTCATACAGACATATTTTCTGTAGAGGTCAAGAATATCTGTTGTAAATCCTTCTGCCATAACAGTGAAACTTCTAGATACGTTTGTCTTTGTCAGCTATCGAAACATACAAGTATCCTTTATCTTCTATATCGTCAACTTTCAGCTTAGTTATTTCATCACAACGACACGCACCTGATGCACCCATTATTAAGGCAACCTGCATAGAATACACAAACGAATAATGAATAAATACTTTGAATTAAATATAAGAAAATAAATAATACCTTCATCATCAAATATTTATTGTTAGGAGCCTCATTCAGAAACTTCTCTATATGTAGCCTCTCCAAGATTTTCGCCTTTTTGGACTTGTGGGTTCTTGCCTCACTCTTCAAATAGGAAATCAGTTTTCCGTATTTTGATATGTCACTATTCATATACACTTTCAAAGTACTTCTTAACATGGAATACTTCGTCCACAATGAAGAAGGTGCTATTTTCCTTCTATAAATATGGAAATACACCAGCATAACTTCTTCGTTAATTCCAGTGATACTTTGCTTAAACATTTCTCCATTCATTTCACCACGATAATCTTCTATTTGTGATTTGCTTGAAAACAATAAAGAAGCATTTGACATAAAACATAATTTTGAACCACAATGTAATACAACATATCGCTTGCCCTCACTCTGCAGATTATTATCTTGCCGGGTCTCATCAAGCAATACCACTTCTCTCTGAACTGAACTCAAATTCTTTATGTAATTCCTAAGAAATGTCAATCTTATCTCTGCAATGTTGGATAGTTCCACTAATGCTCTATGATTATTATCCTTTTTATATTTAAATCCAATATTGTGAAGTACACGATTTAAACTGCTGCTACACAGCTTTAATGCATTTTACTGTAACTAATCCCAAGCACAATGCATCTGCCACTCGCTAAACAAAAGGTTTATTAAAATCTAAATATATTATGTGCTCATGTAATAGGTATTAACACCACCATGGTTTTTCTCTCGTTCAAAATATTGCAACGAATTTAAAACAAGTTGTCGTGATTGCTGCCTTTATAGTTTTGAAAAAATAAATTTCAAAGAATATAGCTGCTTTCGTTTGTGCACTTATTTTGATTATGATTAACGTAAACATAATCCGTGTTTAGTAATCATTTGTAACTAATCCGACATTGCAAAAGAACGTCTTATTCAGAGCTTTGATTCTATAATAGTGCCGATTGACATATGTATATAAATAAAATGGAGAAATGGAGACTATGTATATTTTATAATAATATTTTAATTGAAATATTTCAGGAAATGGCTTTAAAATCATTTGATGATTTATCATCTTCTAGCTCATCTAGTGATACTGACAGTTCGTTCAGATACTATCTGCCACACATATTTCTTCTTTTTTGCATGCTTCAATTCATCTTGGTATTCTGCATACAAACTAATGAGAAATAAAGTTTCTTGTTCGGTCCAAAATTCATCAAAGCTATTTCTATTTTCTTGCCGTTCATCCAATTCTTTTTCAACATGATAATTTTCATTCAGGTCTTCAGAAAACATTGTAGTTTGCTGATCTTTATTCCCTGCAACTTCATCATTGTGATCTTCAATCCTATGTATTATATTTTGTTCGTATAATTTATGATACTTTGTTAGTTCATTATAGAAGTTGGAATCTGAAAAATCGACATCAAAAAATAAATTGTTATTGACAAATGTTTAAAAGTTAACTTACCCGTTTCAGCTTCTTCTATTTCGTAAGGCGATAAAAAAACTTGATATTTATTGCCACTTTCATGTTGGATAATTACCTTTTTCATTTTTATATTCATTAACAGCAGGTCGGAAAATTGTTCTTGACAGCCTTGTATTTACGTTAAGAGCATGGGGGATAATGTTAAATTCCCAAGGTCGGACTTTGTTTTAGTTCAATACTACACCTGATTTGGCGCTAGTTGTATCATATATATATATATATATATATATATATATATATATAGATGTAAACAATAAATATTTCATCATTTTCATCGCATTCATAGATTGCATTTGTTTTTGCAGGTTTTGCGTAATAATTAAGTTCAGTTAAGGCTGTAATTTAACTTTAAAAAAATGGTGTTTAAGTGTTGTGTACCAAATTGTAAGAATACAAATAAAGACTATAAAATGAATCGGTTTCCTCACTTGGATGAAGAGGTTAGTAAACAATTAAATACTTGCTATCGCTTTATGAATAATTGTGTAATAACGTGTTTATTTAGTCATACACTATGTAATATACCATTTTCTTTATAGTTGTACAATTGTTGGATTGGCAGAATTGGCAATAAGAAATTGTTAAACATTGACCCAATTAATGTCAACAGGAATTACCGAATTTGCCATATTCATTTTAGTAATTTCTCCCGTGTACGCATTTCTCACAAAACTGGACGAAAAGACTTTAAGGCAAGAAGTATACCATCAGTCTTACTTCCTGGTAAATCATAAATAGCCTTATTTATATATTATATGTGCTTTACAATGAATTATTATAGGTTTTTGCGAAACTCCCACATTACAAAACTCATTATTAAAATATCGGACAACAATTACAACGATTGAGAATGAAAACAGTGAAGCAGGCCCTTCTAATATTGTTCAAGCACAAGAAGGTATCTACTTAAGAAATCCCCCGTTTTAACTTGTATATCAATAAATAATGTGTTACAGAATCTGCAGTATCAATTGGTACTATGTCAAACTTTCCAACTACACCCACTAAGCAAAGTATTACCTCACTGTCTTTTCGAAATGTGAAAACACCTAAATCTAGGAAAGGTAATTATTTTAATATACTTCTGATTGTTCCATGTTTTTTTTTTTGTAAGAATAGCATCAGATATGTTTTGTCTTTAATTTTTATAATATTTAGCTCACATATGTAATCAATATTTCTTATATATTTAGATCTCAGAAACCATGGCAGCTTGTTAAAGACTGTTGGTGTGACAAGAAAACAACAACTGACACCCAAGGCTCGCAAATTATATAGAATGGCAGCATATCTCAGAAAAACAGCAAGAAGAATAGAATATGAAAACATTGATATTAAAGAAAGATTCCAAATGGCAAATACATTCTTGCAATCAGAAGAGTTTCTTAGTTTGCATGTTAATCAAACAACTTGTAATTTCATTATGTCACAGATACAATTACAAAAGAAAAAGCCCAAAGGAAGGCGTTATAATATTGATAGCAAGTTGTTAGGGTTATCAATCATGAAACAAAGCCCAAAAGCTTACAGGTTTTTAGGGCGAGTATTTGCACTTCCATCTAGAAGAACCTTAATGCAATTATTAAATGAAGTGCCATTAAATTGTGGGATTAATGAATGCATTATGGAAAATTTAACTTATGCTTGTACAAAATTAAAGCAACATGATAAATTTTGTACAATAATGTTCGACGAAATGAGTTTAGAGGCCGGATTGTCATATAACACTAAAACTGACACTATTGAAGGATTCGAAAATTGTGGACACAATACGAAAGCTGTATTTGCTGACCATGTTTTAGTGTTCATGGCAAAAGGTTTATGTAAAAAGTGGAAACAGCCTCTTGCTTATTTTTTATCTCCTGACTTAGAAAGGAATTTAAAAGAAATAATCAGAGCAGTCAGATTAACTGGTCTTGAAGTAGTGGCTGTAGTTTGTGATCAACTATCGGTCAATAGATCCGTAATTAGATCACTAAAAGAGAAAACCAATGCTGAATGCATTAAAAATAATATTGAAAATCGATATGAAGGTTTTCTTGTCGATGGCATTGAAGTAGTTCCTTTGTATGATCCACCACATTTGTTGAAGGGACTACGAAATAATCTTCTGCAATATGATGCCAAATTTAAATGGAAAGAAGATCATATCCAGACAGCATCATGGAAAGATATTGTGCAGTTTTATGAGGTGAGTAAATTATGTATTATATTGTTATATAGTTTTTTTTAACTGATGTAAATATTTATTATTTAATCAAGTCAGTAATAAAAGATGCAGTTTAGCATGTTGCTGTTCATCTTTCCCTTAGACTAATATATTTTGCAATATTTGCTGTAAAAAAAATTTTTATCCAATGTTCAATTTAGTTGTCATGTGTTTATAAAACCAGGTGGCTCATATATTACTTGTTGGATAGCTGACATATTGATCAGTACTTCATTGATGTTTAATGGTAATTAATAGAGACATTTGTTTATAGATTGATGTAGGTGATTACGACACAAAGATGTGTTATAAATTAACAGATGCCCATGTGTATACTGACCATATGAAAAAAATGAAAGTTAATGTTGCAGCACAAATATTCAGCCATTCAGTTTCTGCAAGTATGAGGGCTCTTGTGAGATTAGGTAATGTAGATAAATGTTTGTAATATACAATTGAATTGTACAATTACGCCATCTTTGTCATATGTATATAAATTGCAATTGAAATTTTTTAGGACTTGGGTCTCTTCCAGCTTCATGTAGCGACACTGCAGACTTTCTTTTATTTGTGGACAAACTATTTGATAGTGTCAATGGGTCTGTCATTAAACCACAAGAAGGAAAACCATTAAGTTGTGCTATTTCTAAAGAATCACAACATTTGTATTTTTGGAATGAAGCGAAGAATGTTCTAAAGAGCATGACATTTGTTAGAAATAAAAAAGATTTTGTGCCTCCATCTGTTACAAATTTTATAGTAACTGTTCGTGGTTTACAATACATTTGGGAGAAATTGAACAGTACATTGACATATCTCTGTCCCAGAAATTTTAATCAGGACCCACTCGAAAACTTTTTTGGGTCCATTAGAAGCCATGGTGCCAGAAATATTAATCCTACACCAACTGGCTTTATGTCTTCATTCAAGTCACTTCTAGTGACAAATTGATTGAGCACCCATTCACCAGGATCCAACTGTGAAGAGGATGCGTCAGAAGGTACCTTAGACAATTTGAAAAATTTTGTAGACATTAGAGAGCAAGAGAAGGTCAGACCATCTTTTACTAATTTAGAAGGTATTAATGTTTCGCATATCAGTAAAAATATTCGAATACAAGCTGTACATTCCTACATTGCTGGCTATGTAATGCGTAGTATTCGAAAAATTACTTCAAACTGCTTAGAATGTGCAACTTTTTTAAAAAATGAAGAGGCATGTAAGCCAGAACATTTTTTGATAGAAGTCAAAGAATATAGCCGTAACAAATTATTTCGCCCAAATAGTGCTTTTTTTATTAATTTCTCGGAATGCATTGGTATTTTGCATGTTATACTTCCCAAAATATGTCACAAACGAAACATTAAAAATTATTGTATTTCAATGTTGCAAAAACATATACAAATAGATGAAAGTCTATGCAACAAGCATAATTTAAAAGATATTTTTTTAATACGTATTGTAATTTTTTTTATACATACATGGATAAGAAATATAAATAAAAGTTTGAAAGGATTAGACTATAAGAAATATTACAAGAGTAATATTTTGAATCCAATTGCAAAACTGGCTCAAAAGAGGTATGTTAAATATAAAACAAAAAATAAAAAAATTAAAATGTTAAAGAGACTCGTATAACGTAAAATACAACTACTTTTTTGCTTTTATGCGACTATAGTTTTGACATTACTGCCATTATCAAGGGAATAGAAAATAGAACTATACAATATCCTAGAATATTCAATATTACAGAATTGGTAGATTTGTATATGTTTATTGTTCAAGTAAATATTATAATGTATACATGTCTTGCAATTTTTAATCGTTTTATACTATAAATAAGATCAATTAGAATATCAATTTGTTTTTATTGTTCCCTTCAACAAATCCTTTTACCTATTTAGTTATACATACCGTTTACTGATGAAAGCATATTTTATTAAAATCTGTTCGAATTTGCAATGGTTGAACTGTAACATTTGCGTTTTAAAGAAAAAACGATGGCTTTTCGTTTGTATGGAATGATACAAATGTAACAGCTCTTCGATTGATTAGAACCACAAATTCGAACAGATAACCAAAAATTCCAACAAAAATAATGCACATTTAGAATTCAAAAAGCCCGCTGTAAATAGTAGTTACATACTACACCTGAAATGGCGCTGTTAATGCACGATAATTGAAACAGGAGTTACCAATCTATAGAAGTATATTATCTATGGTTAAGAGGTTAAGTTTTTATGATTGTAAACATACAAAACATCATTTATTAAGGATTCGGAGGGGCAAGGGGATTACAGCGGATTTATAATCATGTTTTATTTAAACAGAAGGGGAAAGTTGCAATCGAACACGTATGTATCGAATCACACCGAATTCTGGTTTGTTGATTGATGTATTTATAAAAAGAAAATAAATTCAATCAAATATCAACGAATGTATGTTGTCAAATGTCAACGACTAACGACAGAAATCAGAACTACTAAGCGGAAATGTGTGTATTTATCACGGAGTAGGTAATAATCCCGTCTTTGTCTTACTCAAATAAATTGCTTGAGCCGTATGTCTTTGCTAGAAAACACATACTTTCGTTCAAGCTATCCTTGTCATACAAGTAGGTACTGTTTGTTATACGGATGTGGAGATTATTCTTTGAATGTCGTTGATAGAATTATATATCAATGACGCAGGGATCATCTTTCGTGATTTGGAGTGTATATATGTTGTTGTCAATTGTATACAACATACGTTGTTTGTGGAAAATACGGAAATATATCATATCTGTCAAATGTACATAAATTCTTAAAATCAAATGACAGCAATGATATTTATTTCTGTATTCGAACAACGCCAACATTGAAAAAAGAAAAAAAGCGTATCGAAATGAAGCTCATTTCGATACTGTTTTGGGTTTCATAATGAGTTCATTTCGAACGCAAAATAGAAAAAATATTTTTATAAAATTACCAATTTAATTATAGTTTTCTTTCTACGGTAAACTTACTATTACAAAAGAAGTCAAACATTAGAACTAATCAACACCAAAAATAAAAACAAAGTTCATAAAAATGCGAATAAAAACAAAAATATATAACAACGGTTTAATAAACACAACAAAAAGATAATGGCGTCAAAAAATGTCAACGTTGGCCCTAATTGGTTAAAATTATTGACTGTCGTTAAAGCAAATATTCTAATTGCCGGTAATTCAAAGTTTAGTATCCATTCTGCCACCTATTGAAAAGTTCGCAAACTTGACATCCTTTATCCTTGTCTAACAATTATGTTTTAAACACGGCAATTTAAGTGAAATACCCCTGGCTGTAACACGGTTGCTCATTGGTACCTCCAACGTCACCACATTAACGGTTGCTGAATTTGTAAATCGAAAATGAATAATTCGGTGACACTATTCATGCCCTATTCACTTCACGATTTCCCGCCATTTGTTGTTATTGTTGGGCGGCCAGTCGCCTGCGGCGCTACTATCCATATGTTGACCAATCATATAAAGGCGTCGTTTAATATATCTTTATTCGGCCATATTTGACATATTTACCACTGTTAAGTTGTGTTTAGTTTTGTCCACTTTGTCATAGTTTTGTTCAGTTTATGTGTGTGTGGTTTAGTATTGTATTTATTGCTTCTTCATTACTTGTGTTAGTATCATATATTCACCATTGACAATATCATAGTACTATAATAGTTAAGCAGTGTTGTGTACCTAATTGTGGGAACATCTCAACAACAACTAGAAAACTTCATCGTTTTCCAGACAATTCAAAAGTAAGTACGCCATGTGTAATGTCAGTAATATGATATAATTCATATTCAGTACCTGTTAGAAACAGTTTAGGGTAAACCATTTTTGGAAATATCCTATTAGGTCCAATATTAGTATTCAAGAAATAATTACTACAAATTCTATAGTGCGTATAAACATATTCATTGGTAAGTTCAAGAAGTTGTTCGTTTCCTATAAATGATAGAAACTTCTTGCAGTTCGTCGTACTTTGCAGGGTTGGGAAAACAATTACGAGAATCTGATTTTGAAGAACCGCCTCCAAATACACAACCAGCCCTTCCCATTTCGAAAACTACAAGCAATTTTTTTTAGAAACTAAACACTAAAACAATATTTTACTTACTACTTATGACTATGGAAGGGATTGTTAGTTGTGATGTGGATAACAAAATACTATTAATAATAATAGTAAAATATACAAAAACACGCGAAGTAACTGTTTAATGAAAAAATTACTGATCCTAACCTAAAAACGCTCAAAAAATAAAGCGTCACCTGTGTCACTATCACGTGTCACATAATTAAGTTATCCGCTAGATTTCTGTATTTGCTAGATAAGAGTCATCTTACATTTAAGGAGGACTTCCTTGTAGACGCCATGACAGTTTCACTTAGGGAAATGAAGCTTTCATTCTATACTTGTTATAATTATCTTTGGTCAACTCTCAACCTATTAAATACTACTCGTTCCTTTTATGTGCTGATATTTAATGATATTTATTGATATGAAAATTTCATATCAGTTAGATCTTTCTGATACGTAATGTAAAAGGAAGACGGCTTTTGTTAAAGTATTAACGTCAAAATGAGGCCCACAGTTTTATTGTTCGCCAGTTTACACTTACACTGCCCGACATGTAAAATTCGTATATTAACATATTATCAATGTAAGCCATGCTTATCAAATTTGACATGTCTTATTTGACTTAAACTTAAAGTTATGTATACCATATGAGCAGACATTGTTTAGATAAGGTGGCCATGGTTGGGAGGATCACTGTCTTTCAGGCGCGGCTCGTGATGACGTATTTGGGAGTGCAAGTACAATGATGCGAGTGCTTCGTGTATTCACGTGTACTAACTGTAACGTTTTCTTAGTAAGCACCGAAAACACACGAGGCACTCGCATAATTGTACTTGCACTCCCAAATACGTTATCACGAGCCGCGCCTGCTGTCTTTGATAGGTTTAGCATGTTGTTGGTTGGATGTCAGTTTCAAATTTAATTTGGCAGGAATTAAAAGTGAGAACGTGGAAACGAAAGTATTGGTATCCCGTTGGCAGAAATAAATATATACACGCTATGCTTCGCAGATGATCAAGTAGTGTTAACTCAAGATGTGGACGACATGGAGTAAATGACGCGCAAATTGTTCGAAGAATATCGTAAATGGGATCTAGAGGTGAACACACAAAAAAAAAAAACAGAATATATGTTCATCGGTGTCGTACAAAAAGACCATATCCTAAATGATGGACAAAAAATTAAACATTGCGACACTTACAAATATCTGGGACTGCATATTGTAGTGTTTTTTTCCCCGAAGACAATTTTGAATAATATATTTTATTTATGTACATTCATTTTTGCAGGATATTTATGTATATTTTGAAAATTATTTTAATTTAATGTTGGACCGATTCTTTTGATTATATCTGTATATCTCTGTGACGTATAAAATAGTTATAGTTGTGTTAGTTATAGTTAGACATGTGGTCGCATTTTGCGCTTCGGGTAGGAGGTTAGAGGGGTGCAACCTTCAGACACACATAGAATATTGGTAGATACAGTTGATTTTAATGGAATAGTTAATTAACTATAAGTTTTTGATTAATATCACGTTTATTGTTTGTAATTAGTTGATGGTGATTTGATTTTATTACGGGATTATTAACGACGGTTTTGACTCGTTAATTTTGATTAATTTTACTTTTATCTGCCATGTGTGTTTCAAATATAGTTTTTATATATTTAAAAACGTAAGTTATATTAAAAATTTTATATTTCAATGCATTGATTGTTAGAGTTATAGTCATTATTAATTATATTTAATTTAGATATGTTTGATAGTTTTGAATAGCAAGGAAAATTTTCATATTTCTTGTGAGGGTTTTTTTTTTCTTTATTAACGTGTAAGATTTTTGTTGAAGTCAAGTTGGAGGGAAATTTATATTCATGTTTATGTGCGCATGATCTGGTTTTAGACACGCGTGATAACAGTTTGTATCTGTTTGACGTTTGAATTTTGGGATTAAAGTAAACAATTGAAATTAAAAGTTTTCCATACTATTTATTAGTTTAAATCTTGTTCGCGTATAATTGGAGGTTTTTCATTGCGAGCGTGTCACTTATCTCACAATCCTTTTCCCTCCTGCTTTTTGTTTATTAATGCAATTAGCTATCTTAATATTTGATTAAGATTTTTTCTTTTGTAATAAAGACATATTGTGGAAAAGTGCTTGTTTTAATGCATATATTTTGTTTTTCTGTCCACGTTCGTAAATGAACCTGAGACTTTAGAGGACTCTATTTAAAGAAATAAACTCTCCGTAAGGCAGCCCGGACTCACAGTGGTGCATCGTGGATTATCTTCAATATATTTCTACAATACACAGCAATATGTCACAGGACGCTACCTTGGATACAGCCATGCGATATAGGAACAATGAGGCTAGAAAAGCCGTAAGCCAGTTAAATAGTATTCTCTGGAATGGAAAGATCTCCAAAAAAATAAGATCCTAATAAACAAAACAATTGTTAAGACCATAGCAACTTATAGCTTTGAAGTCTGGCCACTTAAAGATAAAGCAGTAAAAGCTTTGCTGGCAACAGAAATAGACTTCTGGAGAAGAGCTGCAGGTAGATCTAGAAAGGACAGAGTACGAAATGAGAGAATAAGAGAAATTATGGCAGTCAAGCATACATAGATGACATCAAAACGAAACAACTTCAATGGATGATAGGTGAACAACTACCCAAGCTAGTGATGGAATGGACCTCACAAGGAAAGCGCAGGAGAGGGAGGCCTAGAACAACTTGGAGGTAAGGTATCGACAAGCAGATAAAAGTGAGAGGTTTAGAAAATAACTTATGGGAAGACAGGGGTGCTAATGGAAATTGGGCATTGGAAGACGGCGGAAAACATTTTAAACCGATACATATAATATTGGATAAATTATTGGAATTTTTCGGCTTTTATATGAAATATTTACAAATATCAAATTAGAATGTATGTAATTGCAGAGTAAGTGGGGATGTAAACATTGCTGTCTACAAATTACAAAGCAAATCATACGAAATTTTTTTTTTTTTTTAATTGAAAAATATGGTCTACGTTGGGACTCGATCCCAAGTCTACAGCTTGCCGGGCTGTCGCTAAAAAATTATCTAAACACTTATACACACCTTACAAATTCAACCTCGAAAGGCCAAACTAAAATCAGGACGTAGATCCTTTTTTAAGGTAAGTTTTAAGAAAAAAGGGTAAATACATTTTTTATTTGGATTTTCTTTTAGGTAACAGAAATGGAGCTGAAACCCTTAAAACAATGTGCTAAGAAATACTTCTGTATTCCAGCGAGTTCAGCAGAAAGTGAGAGGATATAGTACAGCTCGTTTAATAATAGAACAAAGGTGTGCAAGACTAAAACCGAAAAATGTTAATATGATATTGTTCCTAAATAAAAATTTTAAAAATATTAATAAGTAAATTAAGTATTTATTTTATTAAAATTACACCCAAACTTTTCCTATTAGCTAAAGATTTAACTCAATGAGTTTCATCTTACTATTCTTTTTAACTATTAAAGATATGAATGTTTAAGCATTCAAAGGGAATTTATCGCGAAAGTATTCTAGAATCTAGTTTGGCAATAATACTTATACTGGCAACAGAGGGTGATACCATACAAAATAAAGCCACAAAGATGTTATGTTTTTGGAAAAGAAAATCTCAGTTTGAATGAAAAAATTAATTTATTCTAACGAATAATTAAGATAATAAAAACAACATAACAAAAGCGTTTAAAGCAAATTTTCGAAATGTCCTCCTTGTCTTTCAAGGCAATTTTGAAAGCATTTGAAGGTATTCCGAATAAATTCTGGATTTATTCCATCACATGCAGTAAGTATATGTTCTTTCAATTCATCCAAGTTATGAATTTGCAAGTTATTATATATAAATTTTGTTTTTTAGGTAACCCCAAAGAAAGAAATCATCTGGAGATCTTGGGGGCCTTGGCATAGAGCCAAACCTGCCAATCCACCGTCTTTGAAATGTGTTACTTACAAAATTCTTGACGGCGTGAGTAGAATGTTTAGGAGCCCCATCCATTTGGAACCAAAGTTGATCAACATTTAGTACCTCAATTGTTGGAATGATGTGATTTCGTAAGAGATTTAAATATTTTTCTGCAGTGGGGTTATTGTTACGCTTTTAATAAAAAATGGGCCAATAAGTCTATCGCTTATTATTTCAATCCAGACATTGACGTTTTGAGGGTACTTCGTTAGGGTTAGGTTTTGGGCATGAGGATTTGTACAGGACCATTACTTAATGGAAAGGAAATTATGTATTTTTCAATGGATAAATGTAGGATACAAACCGGAAATTCTGAGTTGACTTCACCATTTATGGTAAATGTAGCTTCATCAGCAAAAATTATTTTATTTAAAATTGCTTCGTTTTCATTTAACATTAAACATTTTTTCACAAAAATCAGTTTGTTTTATTTTATCTTCCTCGAAAAGCTCCTGATGGTTTGATACCTTGTATGGCTTATATTTAAATTCTTTCAGAGTTCTGTATACCGAACGCTACGATACTCTAAAATGCCTGGCTACATCTAAAAGCGATCCTACATTAATACATGATTGATTTTATTATTTTTTCTTGTGTGAATTTAGAAGACAACCATCTTCTTTGAATATATTATAAATATTTAAAATTGTCTTTGCACAAGATCTAGACCTGTTAGGATAGTTAACGGAAAACATGTCTTTGACCGTCCTTAAACTGTCATTCTTCTGATACCACATTACCATTGAAACTTTTTCGTCTTTGCTATACGTATTCATGATTTAAAAAAATTATCTATTTTTCAATAAAATATATTTAATTTAAGATTTTTGTAATGAATAAAAATTGAGAAATATGACATTAAAAAATTTTTATTTTTTCTCCATGGCAATCAATTTAAAAATTAATCTATTGTTTGAACGTAGATTTTGGTGTATATCTGGTTGCCTACTATACATTTATGCTTATGTGTAATTCGAAATGAAAAAAAGTCAGTCAATGCGTTATACCTATGTGTAATGACACTAATGACTGTAATGACAAATGACAAAAAAAAACCCGGTATATGAATTAAATGTCAGTTTCGATTTGAAGCTTTATTCTGAACCTATCAACAACAGTAAACCAACCATCGCTTATCTAAACAATTTTTGGTCATGTGGTAGATATTATACAGAGAGAGCAAAAATGGTTGTCCTGACCCTATACCACTTTCCGTTAATCACGTGTCAATATTTACTTCCATTTTGACGCGCGATTATCTATAGTTGTAGAATGTTTTTATATTTTGTCATAAATATAGACAGTTGTCAACCTACTAGACACTTCAGTAATTAATGTGATCAAGCATAACTGAATTTAGAATTATAGGTTACAATATTTTATATTTTACTTTACCAAACTAGCAAATTATGTTTCACTATAAATCAAATGCTCATGGCATAAATTTGGTTTTCATGAAATATATAAATAAATTAAGCATTTATTTTAGTTGATTTTGTTACAATATGTAAATACAAGGCAGCATATACATTAATTAACAAAATGTTCAAATTTTAATGAAATTTATACAAAATAATTGCAAGTCTGTACCTACTGTATCTTACATCTAATTATAGAAAGATATGGAATATACTGTTCACTACATAATTATTAGCTTATTAAAACATTTTACACCAAGCATTTAGCAAGAAGCATTTACCAAAACACAGGTAACGCATCACACATTTCAAAGTTCTTGTTCGAAATGAGTTTCATTGTTATTTAAACAAGCATACACTCTTCTTTTCATATTATCGAACACATTCATAAATTGTTCAATGGTTACATTATCCACTGCTGCTCTTATTGCTTCCTTCAATGTATGCAATGGATTGCGATATATAATGTTATTTTTAAGTGATCAAATAAAAAGTAATCCAGTGTAGTTAAATCTGGTGATCTAGCAGGCCATCTACCTAAACCAATAACAGGATTATCATAAAATTGTCGAATGTATTCCCTTGTTCCATAAGCTGTGTGAGCACTAGTATTGTCATTTTGAAAATACTCTGCTCTCAATTCTCATGCAATTCATTTACAAATTCTTCGAGGATATTACAATATCGTTCGTACTGCAGTAATAGTTTCTTCAAAGAAAATAGGGCCAATGATTCGTCTTCTAGACATTGCCATCCATACCCCCATTTTTATAGGATGTAATTGTGTTTCATGGAGTAAATGCGGGTTCTCAGTCGACCACATCCTAAAATTCTGTGAATTTACATAACACACAACAGATACTTTGTACGGATGGCAATGCAATTTCTGTTTAACAATACTACATGTTGTTCCATACGACAAACCTATAAGTAACAAGGAAACACTATTGATAAATTATACACAAACATTTTAATGCATAATATGTTTACCTATTTGTTGAGCAAGTTGCCGTAGTGGTTTCGTAGGACTGCGTTCCAAGCGTGTACGTACATCTTCCGTCATGATAGATGGACGACCCGATGATTTGCCCCTACAAACACTTCCAGATGATCGAAAGCGCGTTACAATCCGGGGAATATGCCGCATTAAATTGTCATAGTCGATCTCTAAAATCGACAAATTCGTTTGCACAATGGCGTCACTGAATACGTCCATTGTCCGTCGGCTCAAAGGTCACCGTTTCTAAAGTACGCCTCCAAAATAAATTGGTCGTGCTCGCGTAAACGACATTTCTATCAAATTTTGGGCAAAAATAACAAATATTAATTGATAGAATAGAAACACACCTGGCGTACGACTATGAACAAAATATATTATTTGCTAATTTCAGATGGAAAAATGGATGAAAGTATTGATATACGCGCCGAGGAAAGTGGTGTAGGATCAGGACTATGATTTTTGCTCTTTGTATATCGAATGATCAAATAGTCTTTGGATTGCTAATGCCGTGGAATTTAGGAAATATCTATGAAATTATTTATTTCAATTAGTTTTGACATTTTCTTGACAATTTTCAAGTCAGTTGGTTATAATTAGACTGCGGAACAGACGTTATCCTCTAATGAGTCATGCAGTGCAGAGTCAGAGTCGGTTTCGCTTAATAATAAGATTGATGCAATATTCGCTCGTAGCCCTGATTTTAATGTCCCGAAAGGCTTTTGTAGTAATGTTCAAAGTACGGAAAGCGGTAGATATATTAAATTTAAAGATTATTATTTCTATATGCCACTCACTAGCTCTGATGTTGAGCGAAATTTTTCTATATTTAAAGACATACTGTCCAATAAAAGAACGCACTTTACAGAACAAAGTTTAGAATATATTGTAATAATTAATGTGAATAAAAAATGTCTACTGTGGTGTGACAAAAGTTTTTCAATATTTTGAATTTTTTCACTGTATAAAGTAAATGAATTTTGTGTATATATATATCTCTTGAATTAATTTCAATTTAAGTTAATTTAAATTCATTTAACTTCAGTGTTTTATTTATTTTCCTAAAAATAAATTTCCGTATATCCATTTCATTGGCTTTATTACGACTCTGGCGAAATACATTTCACACTCCGTCTGTTTGCATCGAAAGATGTACAAACAGACAACTTTTATCAATACCATCGGGCTATAACATCCATATATACTGTTAAGTTGATCGATGGTACATTGTCGGCACCGATGAATCACACCCGATACGGGATAGCGCCGGTTCCGCAGTCTAGTTATAATTCAAAATGTTTCAAACATTTATACAATTATATTATAACCTAAAATCTATTTTATTTCTGACATATGTACTTCAAAGTAAAGAAGTACAGAAGTCAATAATTCTATAGATGGTTTCTACACTTCACGGCTATCGCTATCGAAAGACTTTTTGATCAAACGTTAGTAATTAATGTATATGTTGTATGACAAATTTTAAAGTCAGCATGTCCTTTAACCTGAAAATTTTATCAGAATTATCTCAAAAGGATGATAAAAATTAAGGCAGACGTTTTTCACTTCATGGCCACTGTTGACCAACATAATTTGTGATTTCTTGGTATTTCCAAATTTATTAATATGAGCAATAGATCCTTTTGTTTGATAAAATTGGAAAACAGAAAATTTATATATTTCTTTTTGTTTCATTATATTTACAACCAATTGAATAAAAAGTAAACGAAAATATAAGAATAAATTATGTTTATTTTTAAATATTATACATATCCAAAAGGACATATACAACTTTAAAAAACAGCCAATTAAGCGGAAAGATTGTCTTTATTTCGTTTGTTGTTGATATTTCGCCCATTTATTAATCATTTCCGTTCGAAATCTTTCGACGTTTGTCGGAGTACCTTTAGGATTCTCTAATATCAGCGTTCCAACATTGCCATTTTCATTAAAGTTACTTATTTTACAGAACGGAGTCCCTTCCAACATATTTTTCGGTTCAATTTTACTCCTTGCTGCATAAACAGTTTGACCGCTCAAAGTATCTAAATTGTTGGTTATTAATTCTCCTTTAGCTGTGTAAATTTCGAAATTCTCAACAGCAAATAAGGAAAATATATTTTCTTTTAATTTTTTGAGACTTATAATAACATTTCCAACTTCTAAAAGAATTAAACCTTTAGTAGAACCGTTACAATATTTGGGAACTAAATCAAGAATCTCTACGTTTATCCATTTGACTTGAGGTACTAAAACATCACTAGCCTTTGTTAAAGTAATAGTTAACTCACAATTTTTAAGAGATTGCGTTTCTTCCATTATTAAACGATCTCTTGGTTGGCGTTCTTCCAAAGGCTTGATAGTCGCTTTAATGGTTTCTTCGATAAATAATTTAAACGATTCTGAAATGCGTTTTAATTCACCTTCTGTTTTGTAGAATACAGTAATTTCGTCGGTGGGAACTAAATGAGCTTTTTTTCGTAATTTCTGTATGCGGTTAATAATTTCTCTTGCTGTGCCTTCGTCTTGCATACTAGAATCAGGTGTACAATCTAATAATACTAAAACGTCATTGTCGCTATGCACTTCATACTGACTAGAAGCCAAATCGGTTTTGAAAATTAGACGAACTTCGGACAATTCGATACGCTGACCGTCAATATCTCGGTAACCTTTTCGTATAAATTCATTGATTTCAGCGTCATTCAATGCTTTAATAGCTAAAGTTACTGCTTTAAAATGCTGTTTTAAGCGCAATCCCAATGTTTTATGATCAGGTTCTGCCCGGAGTGTTATACCGTATTTACTCTTGTCCATTGTAGTCTCCAAAGAGCGAACGTTCAATTCAGAAAGGACGTACGGTTCCAAACTCTCCACATCTTTTAAATACTCAGGGTCTTGATGTACTACAATAACTTTTGGTAGCGGATATTTTATAGGCATTGTCTTTCTATCACGTATAACTCGTCCCAATTCAATAACACTTTGCATTCTCGAAACCGCTCTTTCAATTTTGAGATCTATAAAATCTTGATTAGCTTGGGGTAACATAAGATAATGAACACTATCTGATTTTTCGTTAAGCAATTGTTTTAAATATTGGTACATTGTTTCACATAAAAATGGTGAAAAGGGAGACATTATTTTGATAATGTTAAAAATGACGTTAAACAATGTAAGTATGCATTTTTTGCAGTCATCTTTACCTCCTTCACCCTTCAAACGTTTTCTGTTCATTCTAACGTACCAATTTGTTAAGTAATCGAAATATTTTGTTAATCGCGGGATAACATTGTACAGATGATATAAAGCCATTTCCTTTCGAACGTAATCCAAAAGACTTTGAGTAAAAGATAGTATCCATTGGTCCATTATATTTGAACTTCCAACTGAGTTTTCTGTATAACAGAACATTTCCTTATTTTCTTGAACATAACATTCAATACTTTGCATTAAAAATCTAAATGCATTATACCAAGGAAGGAATACGTCCTTAATAATATCGCGAACACCTTCTTCTTTGAATCGTAAATTCTCCGCCCGTACTACTGGTGAGTTAATAAGATATAATCGGAGAGCATCCGCACCATATTTTCCAACAACATCCATTGGATTCGGGTAATTTTTTTTACTTTTCGACATTTTTTGCCCGTCCGAAGCTAATATAAGACCGTTAGCGATAAGATTCTTGAATGGAGCTCTACCGAAAATTGCTGTCGATACAACAATTAGAGTGTAGAACCATCCACGTGTTTGATCAATACCTTCTGCGATGAAATCAGCTGGAAAAGCATCTTCAAATTCTCTGGTATTTTCGAATGGGTAATGTTGTTGGGCGTAGGGCATTGAACCCGATTCAAACCAACAATCGAAAACTTCCGGTATTCTTTTAAGAGGTGGATTTCCTGGAGTTTTTGAAGGTATTTCTATATGGTCGATATTTTCTCTATGTAAATCAGTGACTTTTGTTCCAGATAATTCTTTTAATTCTTGAATGCTACCAATGCATACTACTTCATCGCCTTTAGGTGACATCCATATGGGAATTGGAGTTCCCCAATACCTATTACGACTAATGGCCCAGTCTCTGGCTTCTTTAAGCCAATTTCCAAACCGTTTTTCTTTTACAAAGTCAGGCACCCAATAAGTTTCTGAAGTAGACTTGAGAAGATTTTCTACCATTTGCTCTACTCTTATAAACCAGGATGGAACAGCTCGGTATATCAGAGGTGTCTCGCTGCGCCAGCAAAACGGATAACTATGTTTTACCTAGAATAAGAAAACGCAATGGTCAACATAAAATGAAACTATAACAGATACTACATTTTTTGTTCATTAAATTGAAAAAAATGCGATCTCAATAGAAAATATCAAGAATGACTATAGGCATTAATTGAAGTACTTCAGTGTTTTGGTTGGCAGTAATAATTAGTTTAAGGACTTGGTTGCTTTTAAATATAATTAATTATTTAGATTCTTACATGGTTTTGATTCCGTTCAGTTTGAATACCGGCATTATTATTTCAGCAAAACGAAAAAGAATCACTGAGTAAAGTGGTCATACTTTATAAATGTAATGTTGTAATAGTAAAATTGCTGAATATATTCCAAATACAAAACCAATGTTGCCGTAAGAAAACGAAATGTATAATCCGCGTGATGATAATGAAATTATAAAATCAATCATATACATGGAGTAATAAAAAAAAAGGAAACAGAGATTAAAGATCTCTATGAGGTGAATTTGAAATGTAAGCTTCCTATAATAAGTTTCTAAAAAAAATTCATTCATAAAAAGAGAAAATGCTCATATGATTGAGCTAAGTAATATTAAAAATACTTGGTTAATGAATAGAAAAAAATAAGTTCTTTATTGAAGTAAACTTTTTTTTAATTCTCGTTGAAACAGTAAAAGAACCTTCACAATTTGTTACAAGATAATAATCTGAGCATCATAATAAATAACGTATTTTATAAAATGCGAAATTCACATACTATAAAAAAATATCTGTGTACTTTTTGTAATTTTAACAGGCATTGCGGCAAAAACTTAAATTAGTAGAGGGAAGAGACTAAAGTTAAGATTGTAAAAAAAATTTTCCACCGCCATTTTTTCTCAATAATTTGTACATATATATTCAAACTTGTATTTTAAATATTTAGTTTTTCATGCACCTGAAGAAGCCTTTGTATGGCGAAACAATATCGTAGTGGATTTACAATAAAATTGTTGGAACTAGAAGTTTAGTACTTATTTCTTATCGTCATAATGAAGTTTCAAGTATCTCCTTCGTCAATCAATGATTTAAAATAAAATCATACCTTAGCAGCAGAAGTGCTTAGAATGCGGTTTCAGTCTGTAAACTAGATACAATTTATAGCATCTATAAGCAAAGTTGCGCACTTTGTCCCAAATGCAGGGATGCATTGTAGGGACAGTCGCCCGTTCCAGTTTTACGATTTATTTTACGTTTAATGCACACCCAAATATATGCGTCCATAAATACAAATCGCTATTATGATTTTGTGTAAGAACAATATCCAGCGCGTATTACAATAGCATTCTATTAATCTATCAGATCCGGTAAATAATTTCAAATTATTTTAATTATACCCGTATTAGATCATAATCATTAGTAAGTGTCTGTAATTATAGCATTGTACTTTGCACTTTACTTTTACTTAAAACTATTGACAAAACTTCGATTTAAAGGTCTTATTAGATACTTATGGTATTTTCTAACATATTTGGTTATTGCGTTATTACATGCCAATGTTGCAACAGCAACAAATAAAAAGAATATATTTTAGATATTTTATTTAGTACTCAAACGGTTTTAGTTTTATATGATTCTATACCAGTTGTTTTTGTTGATGGATTATTTGAGCATAAGTATGTTTTTCATGAAGTAACATATATTGTAATAGGTGAACATGACTACTATGTTCTTTATCGCAGGGGTGGGGTATATGACCTCCATTTATGGTTTTAATATCTAATAATTGATACGTTAAATTTTAAATGAATAAGAGAACAGTCTTAATTAAAGAGAAATGTAAATTATCTTATAAAGATCATCACAGAAGTCCCAACAGAATTCTCTGTTTAGAAAGAGCACTATTTTCAATGAAATAAAATAGCTAAACTTCACTCTCAGATATTACTGCCCAACATTATTTTTATGCAGTGCACTTTAAGTTTACTGAGCCAAGTTCAGCCAAATAGTATATCATTTCTTAATTGTGTGGCAGTGTTAAGTTAAAGATAAACTTTGGACGATTGTATATGCAAATAAATTAAATGAAATAATAAAAATATGTGCACAGTATAAATTTGAAAAATAATACAAAATTTCATGATTGAAAAAATCTGCTAATTCATTGAACTATGAATGAAACATGGGGATTATTTATAAATAAAGTGTTAAATAGAAAATTCACCTGTGTAGCATGGAACAATCTACCATTTGCTTTCAACATAGCCATGATATTTTTATCAGCATCTTTAACATGCATCCCTTCAAAATCAGTAACTGGTTTAGTAAATTTTCCACTGGGATCAACTGGACAAACTGGTTCTTGGTCACGAGTGATTACACCATTATTTAAACAGACCCTGTAATCATCTTCTCCAAAATAAGCAGCCTGATGTACAATACCAGTACCAGATTCAGATGTGACATATTCATCAACTAATACTCTAAATGCTACTTTCTCATATTTCTCCTTAAAATAAGGAAATACTGGCTTATATTTTGTATCTTTCAATTTTTTGCCAGGAAATTTTTCTAAAATTTCATAATCATTTGCTTGGAACACGGCTTCAAGACGAACCTCCATCACTATGTAGTATTTTCCACTACTGATTTGTTTGACTTTAACATATTCTAATGTAGGATTAACACAGGCTGCCATGTTACTTGGTAATGTCCAAGGAGTAGTTGTCCAAACTAATAAACAAGTAGAATCTTTGTCATTTAGGATGGGCAAAGTCACAGTAATAGCAGGGTCAACTACATCTTTATAATTTTGTCCAGATTCAAAATTTGATAAAGGGGTATTGCAAGCAGTAGAATATGGCATTACTTTGTTACCTTGATACACCAAACCTTTATCATACATTTGTTTAAATACCCACCATATAGATTCCATGAATGAAGGATACATAGTTTTGTAGTCATGTTTGAAATCTAGAATACAAAACCTACATATTACAAGGAATTAACTCAAAATATTAAAACTATATATTTGAGAACATCAGTGGTGGTTCTTGTTGACGTACAATGTACACATGGATGAGATAGCTTCAAACAATTTCAGTTGCAGCTACTTGCTTCCCTGTATATATAAAAGCAAGAACCACCACTGGAAAACATAATAGTTTAGACTGTTAATTTTTAAAGTACAAATAATAATATAAAAAATATATATTAAAAATGAAATACCATAAATATATTTTATTTAATGAAAACAGAATAAAATTAAAATAATATTTGTCAATATTTCAAACTATATTATTTTTTGATGAACAATATTCAAACAATTAAATATAAACATTGCATTTTCCAATAAATAGAAAATATAATTTAATTCTTCATACATAAGTCTTGCCAAATCTTATCTTTTAATTATTTGTAGAGAAATGAACACAGAATATTTATTAATTATTGTGTCAATAAAACATTTTACAAAAATAATATATATAGAAAATTTTTCAAAACAATTGTTCTAGAAAAAGACTGAAAAAGCTAACTTTATAATTATATAATCTCAATATAATTCATGGATTAGAAGCTAATACAGGTAAATAATATTAATTACCTATCCATCTTCCTAAACGGCTCATAATAACTTCCCACTCACTAGAATAACGGCTAACAATTTTTCGACATTCATTATTGTAATTTGCAATACCCATTGCCATTACATCATCTGGTCCTTTTATATTTAAAGTTTTATCAATCTCGAACTCAACTGGTAAACCATGACAATCCCATCCAAATCTACGTTCAACATAAAAACCCTGTTGGTGAGCGTACCTTGTAACAATATCTTTGATTGTTCCTGCCAATATGTGTCCATAATGTGGTAACCCAGTTGCAAATGGCGGGCCATCATAAAAAGAATATCTAGGCAAAACAAAGTAAATATAGAAATAATAATATAATTAGTAAAAATAGTTATGAAATCATTACCTTGGCTTTCCTTTTGATTGTTTTATGCAAGTTTGAAAGGCATCGATTTTCTTCCATAAAGATAAAACAACTTCCTCTTCTTCAGGAAAATTAATAGTTTCTGGGACACGTGGTATTTGTTGTTTAAATTCATTCATTGTTTTATAAATATAAATGTAACTTATATTTTCCGATATATGAACCTAAAGTATTTAGGTTATCCACACATGTTAAATAAAGTTGACAGCCGACAATGACAGTTCATGATGTTTCTGGGATGCCAACCTTAAAAAACTATTTATAATTACAGTGTGAAAGAAAGAATTCAAATATTCCTGAATATTCCGATATAAATAAATCACACAATATAAATAAAAATCTCTTTTTTCCAAAATTTATTACTTACAGAAATAATGAATATTTTAAATACCATGCAAGTAAACATTTAATATTACATGTTATTTCGACCCATGCTCCTAGTTTTTGCGGCTAGAGCACGCGCACTTTAATCCATCGATTTACTAGTGTGAGTGTATGTGTGAAGTACCTGTTTATAACTTAAATTTATAACCAAAACATTGTACGGTCACGAAAAATAAAATGAATAAATAAGAAATATTAACTATCACTCCTCAATTATTGTTGAAATTTGTATTATGTGTATGAATTGTGCTTATTTGTACATTTTAAAAAATAGTGTGTTAATTTACCAGTGTATTTAGGGGTAACTTCGAGGAATGGATATTTAACCTCAAATTTGATCATAATTTATGTAAGTTTAATTTTGATGTCTTGTTTGCCATGTGTTATATTTTTTTTATTTACGACAAATGCAGGATGTTGAAATTTGTTTTACAATGTTGTTATTTAACCAAAAATATGATATTCGTATATAATTTTTTTGAATAGACTGCTTAATTTGAACAGTTTGTAAACAGTATATCAACGTATTTATAGAAAAGTATGTTTATATGTTAGTATTAGTAAACACAGAGCGCCTTGCTGTCTGGGACGAGGCATATTATATATGTACATACATACATAATCTTTACTCTAAAGAATATTATACAAAAAGGTTTTAAGTATATCAATACGTTATGCACGTATTACGCATTTGTTACAAATGAAACAGACCTGCAATATACATATCTGTAACTGTACACATGGACAATACACCTCGTATTTTCAGCATTTACTTCTGCTTAAGCCACGTGTTTCTGCCATCTATAGGCGTCATCAGTCAAGCTAGTGAAGCAATGTATACAAAATAATACAAATCTATTTAAAAAACGGATTTGTATCTATATATACATTTAAGCTGAAATCGCCTACAAGACATAGCAAATTTCGTGTTATCAGGTGGCACTATATAATAAGTGACATCTGACGGACGAAAGAGACTATGCCGAAAAAGGCAACCTTTCCCTTGACCAGCTAAGCTGGTACATAAAGGAATAAAATACGTATAGGTGTAGTCCATTAACACGAGCCAGATGGCGGTAAATATACAAAAAGGTTTTAAGTATGTATATCAATACGTTATGCACGTATTACGCATTTGTTACAAATGAAACAGACATGCATTATACATATGTGTAACTGTACACATGGACAATACACCTCGTATTTTCAGCATTTACTTCTGCTTAAGACACGTGTTTCTGCCATATACGAGGTGTATTGTCCATGTGTACAGTTACAGATATGTATATTGCATGTCTGTTTCATTTGTAACAAATGCGTAATACGTGCATAACGTATTGATATACTTAAAACCTTTTTGTATATTTACCGCCATCTGGCTCGTATTAATGGACCACACCTATACGTATTTTATTCCTTTATGTACCAGCTTAGCTGGTCAAGGGAAAGGTTGCCTTTTTCGGCATAGTCTCTGTCGTCCGTCAGATGTCACTTATTATATAGTCCCACCTGATAAGACGAAATTTGCTATGTCTTGTAGGCGATTTCAGCTTAAATGTATATACAGATACAAATCCGTTTTTTAAATAGATTTGTATTATTTTGTATACATTGCTTCACTAGCTTGACTGATGACGCCTATAGATGGCAGAAACACGTGTCTTAAGCAGAAGTAAATGCTGAAAATACGAGGTGTATTGTCCATGTGTACAGTTACAGATATGTATATTGCATGTCTGTTTCATTTGTAAAGAATACTATGTTAATAAAAGTATTTTTTCAGAGTAGGTATTGGATTTTTCGATGGAATATTTTGTTGCATGTACACATAAAGTATAGTACAATTCTAAAATAATCTAAACCATAATCATTAATAATTTAATTAACTATTTTTAAACTCTTAAAAAAAAATTAAGCATTATAAAAAAATAAATAAAACATATTTAGTGAGCCCAAATTCAGTACATATATAGTTTTCTTTTTAATTTGTTATATATCATTAAAAATTATTGGTTACTTTATTTCTATTAAAAAATATTGGATTTGTAATGTATAAAATTTTTGTCAGTTTTTTTCCTATCGCGTTTTTTTAGTTAAAAATAAATTTGATAAACCGTGTTTAATTCATATTTATTGGTAATACTATAGGTTCCTTTTGGTTTGTATTGTAAGTATTATAGATTATATTATAAGATTATAATTGTTCGATTTTGTTAATGTATGAATTAAGTAGAACAAAACGTAAAAATGAAATCATCTTGAGATAATATAAGGTCAATCAGGGTAATTGGTTACACTTTTTCACATTCTCGTATAGTCTGTGGTATCAGATAAAGACTATCAGATATATGGCATTTTTACGTGTGGGGATATTAAAGATGTAGCTTTGGTTACCAGGATGCCTAATTATAACCCAAAACAAAATAAAGCACTTTGTAGAAAAAATATTGTGTGTTAAACTCTACCAGTGTTCCCTTTTGCCCCAAATGTTGGGTAAAGAAGAACACCTATTAGTTTCTCATTTAAAATCCGATATTTTATTAGGGCCAAGTAGACAAGTTCCTCTATATCAGAGGCTCCCAAACTTTTTTTTCTCATAGACCACTTTGAAAGTTTTGCTGGTTCCGGTGGACCTCCTGCAGCTACATTTCTACCATATTAACACTCGACAAAAAATGTGAAGATTAGATCTAACTATGGAAATTTGCGTTGCGTCTGAGTTATTGGTTAATTAATTGATTGTGCTGTGAGTGGATGTCAAAAAAGTAAAGTTAGCCAATCAAAAAAGTGATTCCATCCAACTTTACTCCTTTGACATCTACTCACAGCACAAGAAACCAATCAATTCTCACATATTTTATTTAGATAACTCCCCATTCGGAGTGGTAAAAATAAAAAGAAAAATAGTATATTTCCTTGAGTTGTATTTATTCAAATATGTAATTATTACACAATTAATTATTATTGTTATCATATTACATTGTAATATAATTAAAATTAAATATTAATAACGTAACGTATCTTCTACAATGACAATCACAAAATAGTCATAATTTTAGTGGGAGGGATGTACTTGATGGATTGACAGCAAATTATCAATATTTGGCTTCAGTTTTGTTAGGAATAACCGCAAATCTCCCCGTTCTGTAATATTCAATCTGCTCCTTTTTTTTGTTAAAAGGTTTGTAACGACACTAAAACTTTTCTCGACAAGATATGACGAGGGAAACGCTATCAAAAGCTTTCTCGCATTTCCCCACAGTCCAGGATATTTTTCGGGTATTTCTGCCTGCAGCCAAAATGTTTGATACCCTCTTTTAAATTTCACCTTCAGTTCCTCATTAGTGCTAAGCTCGAGTAGCTCCTCTTGTAATATAACATTCTCCACTTCCGTTTCATCAAGTGGATTTATGATCCATTGTGGTATTTCCATCGTCAGAATATCATCAAATCTGATTTTAAAGTCATCATGCAGGGCAATTAAATGTTGAACGTATGTGTGAATATCCTCATCAAGGCATTCTACCTGTGACAAGTTTGAAAACTGGGAAAATTCGCGCCGACTAATATTTTGCTTCATAAATTTCAATTTTCCAAGGAAAGCTGAAATTACACCCTTTGTTTTTATTAAATTGAGGCTGTCCTCTTGTAATTGTAAGTTAATGTCATTAAATTTTTTGAACAAATCTGTCAAATACGCGATGTCTGCTTTCAAATTGATCAGGTTTTCTTTTAAATCTGGATCTTTACTTTCCAGAAACTCTAAAACTGATTCAAAAAGTGAGAAAAATCTTGTTAAACATGCACCTTTCGACAACCAGCGTACTTCAGTATGTAAGAGCAATCGTTGGAAGTCTTCATCATTTTCATCACACAATTGTGCAAATAAACGCGTATTCAATGAATTGCTTCTTATTTTGTTAACTGCTTTAATCACAAATTGAAGCAATTGGTGCAATTTAGCACTCATATGTTTCGCTACTAGGTGTTGTCGGTGTATGACACAGTGAATTGCAGTTACCTCTGATATAATTCTTTTAAGATGGCTTATAAACCCACGACATCGCCCGGCCATGGCAGGAGCTCCATCTGTTGCCACCGAAATAACGTTTGTGAATGGAATCGATTTTTCCTTAAAAAAATCACTCAGGACATTAAATATTGATTCACCTTTAGTGTCCGTCTCCAAAGTTTTCGCGAATAGTAGCTCTTCATGAATTTCTTCGTCCATAACAAATCGAACATATGCCAATAATAATGCTTCATTACCAGGTAAAGTTGACTCGTCCAGTTGAATAGAAAAATGAGTTGTTTGCAGATATTTACACAAGAAACTTTCAATATCAGAGTTCATTTCATCAATACGTATTTGTATCGTACAGTGTTGTTACTCAAAAGAATTCTTTTGAGTATGTCAAATGGAGATTTGTGCAGAACAGTTTTTAATAAAACTTCGACCAGAGTGACCTATATATACACTTTTACAATCATTACAATATAATTTGTACACTCCTGATTTATTATTGATATCTGTTTTAGGTTTTGCGTTAAAAATGAAATTACTTGTTTTTACATATGGTTTGTAAGCCATACTAACATTACTATTATTTTTTGAAATTATATTTCCAATTTGCTCGCTTATTTTACCGAAGTACGTTAACGAGACAAATTGTTTCAAATTAGCACTATCTTTAGGATATACTAAACTAAGAGCCACATGTAACTGTTTTTTTCTTTAGTATACTGTCAATTACGCTACCTTTATAACTAAAGACGGCAGACTATGTGCCCGAACACTAAGTAAACTAACTGCCTTGGTATACGTATTTATATGATCGTCTCTTTGTTCTTTTCTGCGTTTTTTTTTTATTTTGCCAACGCCAATAAAAAATTCAAAACATTTTAATAAATACAATTTTATAAATACAATATTTTGAAAATTTAAAGCATTTATTATTTAATAATAAATGACAAGATGACCAGCAGTTCAAGCTTTATCCGCCCACAAAAATAATTCATAAACTATGGAAACGCGGTACTGAAGCCCACCGCAACGAATCAAAGAAATAGTTATTTATTTCCGAGTATTTTGTTCCTAATGAGTGTTTTGTGGGTTGCATTTTGTTAATGTAAATGTAATATTTTATACTTTAAAGTTGCTCGATTTTTTGCTTTCATATAGAGCATTGATTCCCAAAGTGGTCCACGTGTACCCCCAGGGGTCCACGGGAGACTCGACGGGGGTCTACGTTGGCGTGACAAAAAAATGGGGGTTCACAATTCGTAAGCGGGGGTCCACGAAAATTTATCTGGTTTCGATAGTGAAGAGCTAAAATGTTGGCTTGAGTTCACCTATCAATGTAGGCAGATAATATTTTAAGAAGCTCAGCGACTGTTACTTGTAAAAACTTGCATATTCCATATTCAGTACAACGTGTCGAGACTTGCAAAGCGCTGCTGCTGCCGCCGTCCGCAATGCTTGTTCAGACGTGCAAAGTGACGAAGTACGACTTGTGGTGTGTGTGCTTGCAATCTTGCATGAACTTGTTTCATTCTTCACCAATATAAATACGAATGCCACGGATAAACGTTACTCATTTGTTTACCGAATTTCGAAAAGAAAAGTAAAGTAAAGTGAATCGGTGTTAGTGTTTGCCACTGTCGGAAAAGTAAGTACTTACCTACCTATTTGTTATACATACTTTTATTTTATTTATTATTTATCTATTTATTTTACAATTTATTGTACACGTAAGTAAACAAAAAATTGACAAATTACAAAAAATAACATAGGTACAAAAGGTGAGGCTTATTCCTAAAAGAAATCTCTTCCAACCCACCTGCGATAGGAGATATATTTATGTTGTAATAAGTATATTTGTAATGTTTGCCTGTAGTAGATACGTATTAAAAATTAAATACTGAACAGAGCCATTATTAGATACTTCCATAAAAGAACAGAAAGCCGAGAAAGGTTGAACTTCTTGTCCCTACTTTATTAGTAATTTTTTTATTACCCGACTGTGTGGTGGTTCACTAATAATTAAATATATTTTCATAAATTGTACGTGTCTTTATATACTACATACTCGTAACGTGCATCAAAGTAATAAATAAATAATTAAAATCGCGAAGTTTTGATATCAAAATATTATTTACAAGTATTTTCTATCGAATTTACAGAAATATATCAAAATATAATTAATGAAAAAATGTTTTACATTACATTAAAATCGGTTCAGCCGTTTTCATAAAACTCAATTATTGATATTAGCGATTTATTGCTTTTAATAAATAATTAGAATCAGTTTGCCGCCGGTACTTTGTTTATTTCATTGCAATAATCAATTAATCCTGTTAAAATAGCCATATCCTGTTAAGTAAGACCGCCTTAAGATTACTTCAACAAAATTTTTTTTTTATTTACAGGTAGGTAACTGTATGAAATATGGCTGAATCTAAGAAGAAATGTCGACAGTACAGTGTTGATTATTTAAAATTTGGTTTTCTTCCATCAAAGGCAGACAAGCGATTGCCCATATGCCTTTTATGCAACAAAGTTTTGAGCAATGACTCTATGAAACCATCTAAGATCTTCTAAGAAGGTGTCATCCTGATAAAATAGGTAAAGATTTGAAATATTTTCAAACATTGAAGGAAAAATATGAAAAGAGACCCATCGTGCACAGTATGTTCGCTTCAACGTCGGAAAGTAACGATGATGGCTTGCGGGCATCTTACAATATCTCATTACTTATAGCGAAATCTGGAAAATCGCACACCATTGTAGAACAGTTAATTTTACCCGCTGTTGAAGAGGTTTTAAAAACTGTTCTGCACAAATCTCCATTTGACATACTCAAAAGAATTCTTTTGAGTAACAACACTGTACGATACAAAGACGTATTGATGAAATGAACTCTGATATTGAAAGTTTCTTGTGTAAATATCTGCAAACAACTCATTTTTCTATTCAACTGGACGAGTCAACTTTACCTGCTAATGAAGCATTATTATTGGCATATGTTCGATTTGTTATGGACGAAGAAATTCATGAAGAGCTACTATTCGCGAAAACTTTGGAGACGGACACTAAAGGTGAATCAATATTTAATGTCCTGAGTGATTTTTTTAAGGAAAAATCGATTCCATTCACAAACGTTATTTCGGTGGCAACAGATGGAGCTCCTGCCATGGCCGGGCGATGTCGTGGGTTTATAAGCCATCTTAAAAGAATTATATCAGAGGTAACTGCAATTCACTGTGTCATACACCGACAACACCTAGTAGCGAAACATATGAGTGCTAAATTGCACCAATTGCTTCAATTTGTGATTAAAGCAGTTAACAAAATAAGAAGCAATTCATTGAATACGCGTTTATTTGCCAATTGTGCAAATAAACGCGTATTCAATGAATTGCTTCTGTATCTTGTCATTTATTATTAAATAATAAATGCTTTATATTTTCAAAATATTGTATTTATAAAATTGTATTTATTAAAATGTTTTGAATTTTTTATTGGCGTTGGCAAAATAAAAAAAAACGCAGAAAAGAACAAAGAGACGATCATATAAATACGTATACCAAGGCAGTTAGTTTACTTAGTGTTCGGGCACATAGTCTGCCGTCTTTAGTTATAAAGGTAGCGTAATTGACAGTATACTAAAGAAAAAAACAGTTACATGTGGCTCTTAGTTTACTATATCCTAAAGATAGTGCTAATTTGAAACAATTTGTCTCGTTAACGTACTTCGGTAAAATAAGCGAGCAAATTGGAAATATAATTTCAAAAAATAATAGTAATGTTAGTATGGCTTACAAACCATATGTAAAAACAAGTAATTTCATTTTTAACGCAAAACCTAAAACAGATATCAATAATAAATCAGGAGTGTACAAATTATATTGTAATGATTGTAAAAGTGTATATATAGGTCACTCTGGTCGAAGTTTTATTATACGGGTAAAAGAACACATGAGGTCATATAAACTAAAGAAGACAGATTCAACATTCGCAAACCATCTTATTACAGAAAGGCATACATTTGGTCATCATAAAATATTGCATTTGGCCGAGAAAGGTCGTAAATTAAATCTTTTAGAGTCACTAGAAATTTTTAAAAGCGGAAACAACACAATAGATATTGTTTTGAACGACCAGTTGGATCTTATATATACACCTCTTTTCCAATGTTGTATATAATAGTTAAGTATATAGTAGTAATTTTAAATAACGTCATAAACCACGCCCATATATTTTTGTGTCATTTAGAAGATCTATGTAGGCCTGTAACTTTTGCAGTTTGATAATGACATTGTATGTCGAAACCGCGGTCACTATTACATGTGAATAAAGTGGTATAACAAAGTTATTGTTTTATTTTATTAGATTAATATTTATTGCCAATGTTGTCTTATTTGATAGTACTTGCTCCATTAATGTTTAATATATTGTTTCTGGTAAAGTATGTAATTTTTTATTAAGAATTAATGATTTATCTTTCTTAGATAATTCAATCGCTTGCATATCCATTTGATAAGAATTACATACAAATATTCCTTTAACTTTAATACTTTCAGATAGTTCATTACATAATATTTGTGATTGAGAATAAAAGTCAATTCTGAATACAATTGATTCACAATGAACTATATTTGGTTGAGAAAATTTTGCTAGCATATACTTCATTGGAATTCTAATACCAATTCCTTCAACTGGAATTTCATCAATATTTTTATAATCATCTTCATGATTTTCAATATCATCCTTTCTTCTTCTAATGAATGAATTACGTAATTAAGAAAAATGTGCCAGCATAATCAATTGATTCTTCAATTATATCAGCATGATCTTTTTCTTTGAACACTCTTAATTTAACAGATATTCTATTTATAATTTCTAGAATATTTTAATAATTTAATTATTTTATCAGTTGGATTACTAATTGATAAATATAAATTTACATGATCCAGTTGTAAACATGTGTTTGTACCAAAATGAAATTCTCTTGTTATTGATGCAGATGATTTAAGACAAATTTCAAATGAATCAGTGTATTGTCGCAAAACATTTAATGAAGAAAATAATCCTTCTTTTGATAATAACGACATTTATTATTAAAATAATATAATTAAATATATGATCCATATTTCATCGTCTTTCAATTTATGTGAAATATTATTATGCTCTAAACTAAGCTCAATTATTTGATTATTAGAATTTATATTAGATATTGGTAAATTTAATTTTATTGAACTGTCTTGAGAGTAAAATATCCATAAATAATTTTTTTGATTACGTATATATTCAGTTAGTAAATTACAACCAATGTCAAGATGAATATTTTGATTATTAAATCCAATTCACTGAATATGTTTAATTATCAAATTTTTAATTGTTTGTTATCTATAGTATTTAAATTAATTGAACATTTGCTATTATTTTTACTAAAATTAAATGACAATCTTTGTGATCTATTCATTGATATTTGTATTTACTAATTAAAGATAATATTGATTTTTTAAGTTCAACATGTTCTTCAGGAATGGAATTATAAATATCAATTAAATGATCAAAAGTATAATATTTTAATTTAAAAACATCTTTTATTTTTTGAACAAAGTCCGGTAATTTTGTCAAATCAAATTTTATATTTTTTAAGAATGGAAATATGTAATCAGATATTATTCCTTCTCCAATTATAATATCATTTTTATTTGTTTGATTATACAATAATTCAAATAATTCTTTGTTATTATTTTCAAAGTTTGAATCAATCATTTACTCCGATGAAATTATAACCATATGGAACAGTGTTAATATTATCAATTAAATGTCTTTTATCACCATATGGTGCTGTTTTAGTTGTTTTTTGAGTATATAATTTTAAATCTTTAGATACAATATTATAAATTATTTCTGTTGTTACTTCATTATTAAATAAACAGTCTTTGTACATTTGAAATTTTAATTTTTCAATATTGCATTTTTTTATTCCCTTACACACTTTTTTTTCTTTTGATATTATTTCATTGTCTTTCATAAAATCATATCTAAAAGCATACATTTTTGATCTTAGACTAACAAATTCTCTAATCGGTATTCCTTTGTATTCGTCTTTAAATAATCCTGGTACTTTATTATTTTCTTTAGGCGTCCAATCAATTGTATAATCATCTGTATCAAAATGTTGTATATTTTCTTTTATATCTTTATAAATATAATCAGTTTCAACATATATAATAAGTAGAGAACGGACGCAATTTCCATAAAACGCAATCGGCAATTGGAATTGTGTATAACGTCGCTCAGTACATCCCGGCGTAATTCAATGAAGTATTTGTTTGACTTACTCGGACACCTGGTCTCGCCGCGATAACAATGGACAAGCCATCTATTGTATTCGGAGAATATAGTGATTTTTAAAGTGTTTTCATGAGCGTAGATAGAAGTGGGGTTTTTATAATGTATTTTATTTATTAGTTTATATTTCGTAAGATAAATAAAGTGCTGTGAGTAAGTTTCTTGTTTTCATAGTTTTAACTGTTAATTACATCGTAATTTTTGTGATAGATAGAAGATAGATAGATAGATAGAAGAGTGTGCATTGAATTTCGTTCAGTTTCAATAACTTACGCACACATTTTTAGTTTTCATTTATTTAGATCTAGAGCATTGTTTAAGTTACTTTTTCAGACATGATATGGAAGAATGTCGAGAACGGCATTGTAAAACAATGGCGAGTTGGATTGACAGTCATACTGATTGTATGTCCATTGTCAGTGATTCCGAAATTTATTACAAAATCCGTAAAATATCGTCAAAAATTCGTCACTTAGGACCGCAAACACATCTGAACTCTGTAAAACATTTATGGCGGCTAATATTCCATTAAATAAACTTAGCAATCCTACTTTAAAAATATTTCTTCAAAAATATACTGGTCGAAATGTTCCTGATGAATCAACTTTATGCAAATATTATGTTTCTAGGTGCTATACGAGAACAGTAGAACGCATTAGAAGCCATCTTTTAAATCAATACATATGGATAAGCGCCGACGAAACGGTGGATATGTTAGGACGCTGTGTGGTAAATGTTGTAGCTGGTGTACTACATCCAACTATTCCCTATAACTCATATGTAATAGCAACAAGTGTTATAAATAGAGTTGATGCGGAAACAGTTGCTGAAACCATTAAGGAGAATATGCAAAAAATGCTTCATTCGGACGCCACGTACAAAGAAAAAATACTTTTTTTGTCAGTGATAGTGCTGCGTATATGTTAAAAACAGGCAGACTATTGAAGAAAACATATCCTAATATGCTGCATATTACTTGTGTAACACATGCTCTCCACAGAATCTGTGAATATATCAGAGACACTTTTCCGGAAGTTGATAGACTTGTATCAGCTTTTAAAAAAGTTTTCAGAAAAGCACCATTGAGAGTAGCTCTTTTCAGGGAAAAATTTCCATCTCTGTCACTGCCTCCCACTCCAGTAATAACTAGATGGGGAACATGGCTGGAAGCTACTAGTTATTATGCTGAGAATTTCGATAGTCTAAAACATTTCGTAACACTGCTAAAGGAGGATGCTAGAAGTATTGGTGAGTGCAAGGAGCTCACACAAATCCCAAATTTAAAAAATCAGTTGTACTTTCTTCACGAACACTTTGGAAAATTGCCAAAACTAATCACTTATTTTGAAAATCGAAATCTCAAATTAAATGACGGATTAACCACATTAGATGTGGCTGTTAATAATTTGAAAAGTATTCCAAGTGACTTCGGATGTGGCCTTCGGCAAAAGTTTGAAGCAATTCTTAATAGAAATCCAGATTTAATTACATTGCAGCAATTATGTATGGAGACAATTCCACAAAATCTAACGGCTAAATACGAAGAAATAAAAGAATATTTCCAGTATGCACCTATAACCAGTTGCGATGTAGAAAGGACGTTTTCTATTTATAAGGATGTACTTAATTCAAAGAGAACAAAATTGACAGAAGAAAACCTTGAGAAACTATTGCTAGTCAATATTAATACTCCTTTACTCAACTTTAACGACAAAATGAACAAATAAAAATGTTCCAATTATAGAAATAAAATAAAAAACTTTAAAAATACAACTTTTCAACAAATACATATGTATTTCGTAATTTTATAGATCACCACCCGTTTGTTTTCCAATTATATAAATAAAATTAAAAACTTTATAAATACAACTTTTCAACAAATAAATATGTATTTCGTAATTTTATAGATCACCTTCGTTTTCCAATTATATAAATAATATTAAATATTTTAGAAATACAGCCTTTCGCCAGTACTGCACTGGGTGGTAAGCGTGTCCGTTCTCTAATAATAAGTGAGTCAGTATCTGTTCCTAATAGTTTAATTTTATCATATTTTGATTTTAATATGTTATAATAAAATTTATACATTTATAATTTTGATAATTCTAGTACAACAAATCCACCATAAATAGGTTTATTTAATTTGATTTCTTTTTATATAATAGTACATTATTCTCATCTATTATCCTTCTTGTATCATAATCTTTATGCAAGACAAATCTTTTAAATGAATTTATTAATTCAACGTCACATCTATTACTTACATTTTCCATTTGTTTTCCATAAACAGAATTATTCATTAATTTGTAAAAATCTTTTTCAAAATCATTATTTGCTTTTTGCCTTAATTTTGTATGTAATTCAATATACGGTTTTAACCATTTCTTCTGTTTAAATGATATTACATTTTTAATATTCTTTAATATTATTCCTTGATAAATATATTCTTTTAACATTCTGTAATCAATAATATAATTTGTTTTTGATTTCAATGTGTTTATTAATTTCGTTCCATTATTGATACTTCCAATTTTTTTATCAATTAAGTCTTTTTGATAACTAGATAATTCATCAATTGATGGAGAGCGGTGTTCTGGTAATAATGGATAATCTTTAAATTTATCATGTAATTCAGTTGGAATTTCTAAATCAACTACAAACGTGTATCCTCGATCTCCATCGTCAGATAAATTTAATATTATATCTTTTGTAAAATATTAACAATTTTCTTGTTTGAGATCTCCAATTGGTAATGGTTGACTCAGAGCATATCCATATAAATTATTACAATCTAAATACATTATATAACTAATATGTTTTTTACTATTGTATATCCCTTTTTCTTCTGCTTTTCTTTTGTTAATTTAACTGTTTTACCAATATTTTTATCATAAATGTAACAATTGTTTGCTATTGCATGTCGATGCGGAATCATTGATATTCCTCCTCTAATACCATTTTCATACATTTCATACAATTGTTGACCTTGAATTAATTCCAATTTTTGACCTCTTATTTTTAATGAATCAGCATCTGCTAAATTTGGTGCACTTATGTAATAAACTGGATCTAATTTATAATTTTTATAATAAATAAACTTTTATTGCAAAGTTTAGATCATGATCACTTATATTTTTTATCTCCTAATAATGTGTACCAATCTTTCTTCTCTAATGGTAATTGTTCACTAAATTTTTCATATGAATCAACCCACTCATATGGATATGCTCCTTTCTGCAAAACTAAATGTAAATATTCTTTTTTAAATTCTGTTAAAATATTTTCAAACTTTGAATAATCAACTGGCTTTGTTACTTTGTTATTACAGTTTTTACAATTTGCAATTATTTTTAAAATATTATCAGTAATTGGTTGATATTCAATATTTTCAATTTCTTGTTTTGATTTGCAATGTGCACAATAACAACTGTTTACTTCTGCCAAATTTTTAACTGCTTTATCAAGTGATGTACTAATAAATCTAAATGTATCAATAAATCTAAATTCAATCACAACATTTTGTACATCACCTTTCATAAATATTTTTGTTTTACATTTAGATGTTTTACATTTTTCAATTATTTCTTTATAATATTTCTCTTTACATTTTGTACATATAGATAAATCATAAGATTATTTATATTGATCAACAATCACTTTTTTTGAAAATTGTATGTAATTTTCTTTTGAATTTGGAATGAAATTTATATCTGAATAATTTTCAGATAATTTTATAATCCAAGTAAGAAATATCATTGAATCATATTTTAAATTTTGAATTTCTATTGGTATAAAATTTGGGAGTTTTAAATTTAAATTACAGGAGTTACAAGCAGCTCCTCTAAATTCACCAGTAATATGATTATGATAACTAACTTTATATATTTCATTTGTAAATTTTTTATTACAAATACAGTAGTACCCCGTTATCCGCTGACTCCGTATCCGCGGTTTCAGTCATCCGCGATTTACCTATGATGAGCAGAAAACGCGTTATATCAATAAATATAAAAGTTATAGGAGCATTTGTCGATATATCGTCGTATATATGAGTCATCCCCTGGATTCGGCGCTCTCTTATGATAAGTTAAACAAGTTGGAACGTGCTTAAGGTGCCACTCGCTTTTACTTGTACATATAAACGCTCCTGTTAACTATGAGTTTAGTACTATTCGAATTGTCGGACAAGACAGTGCTTGCAATAGTTTTTAAATAAAGCAAGTAAATTTGAAAATAATTTTAAAATGGCTTCTAAACCAAAAAGAAAACGTGAAATGCTCACTATTATTGAAAAAATAAAAATCATTAATATGATTGAAATAGAAAAAAATCTATTGCAACTGTTGCTAAAATATACAATAAAAACGAATCTTCGATACGAGAAGTGTTAAAAAACAAAGATAAGATTCGAGCTAGTTTTTCTAGTGCAACTCTGTTTAATCTAAAAAATATAAAAATGACAGGGGAATCTGCGTCGGCTGATTATGTAGCTGCTGCCTAAAGAAATTATTGCAGAAAAGAATTATCATCCTAAGCAAGTTTTTAACTGCGATGAGACTGGTCTTATGTGGAAAAAAATGCCTCAACGGACTTATATTCATAAGACTGCAAAGAGTGCACCAGGCTTTAAAGCAATTAAGGATAGACTTACCTTGATATTTTGTACAAATGCAGCTGGTCATATGATTAAACCCGGACTTGTTTACCGATCACAGAATCCACGTGCTCTTAAATACAAAGATAAAGCTTGCCTGCCTCTGTTTTGGCAATCAAATCGAAAGGCCTGGGTTACGGCTGTTCTATTTACACAATGGTTTCATCAATGCTTTATTGCGGAAGTGAAAAGATATTTGGAAAAGGAAGAATTACCATTTAAAGTGCTGCTGATACTAGACAATGCTCCTGGGCATCCTGTGTCACTAGGCACAGAAGATAAAAAAGTGCTTTTTTTACCACCTTGCCTTTACCACCTATATATATATATATATATATATATATATATATATATATATATATATATAAGGTAAACTTAATAAGTCGGCGATTAAAGGTCTGGTTCATTACTTCAAAGTATATATATTTAAAACAACCCTACATGTTTCAGCAATGATGCCTTTGTCAACGGAATAAAAAATATATATTTTTTACGGGCGAAAATGTGCTATAAAATCGATAAATATTCCTGAATTTGTTCGTACAAATTTATGCGGTCTAGGACAAGCGTTATATATACTACTAACACTTTACTAACATCCACTTTTCGAGCATCCATTTTACTGGGTAAGTTCTGCCAAGTTAGTGATGGTAGATCTGTCTCTGACAAAACCATGTTGATTAATTCAGAGGTAGATGTTATTTTCAATAGATAAACGCTTTATTTTTTCGCAAGCTATGTTGATACTATGAAAGGCGAAAACAAGGCAAAATATGTGGCTATCTATAGTATAAATCTTACCAGTAGTATCACTCTTGAAAATTATTTTAAAATTATAAATGCTATGTATTTTTTTCCTTTATTAAGTGCAGGTTTCAACTGAGATAGATAGACGGCTTATTCAAAAAGTTAAACAGTTTGATATCCTTACGCTTAGGTACTGTAGCATATGTTTAAGAGAGAAAGGGAACATGTGCAATTACGTGCGTGTATTACGGTTTTATTTCAAAAGATCAAAGGTGCCGACAAGAAGTGATCTTATTGGTAAGGCTTATACTGTGCTGGCGTGTAGTTACATATTTTCCCCCACTATCTAGTTTCTGCTAGCGCAGTTTCATTTTACATTAGATTTGTTTTGATTCGTAATTTTAAACAGTTGTAGAACTACCGCTCAATCCTACTCGCTGTTTGGTGTTTTGGTTAGTATTGGTTACATATGAACTAGTTATGAATTTTTGATTATATGTTTTGATTATTGCAAGAATTAATTCGGAATGATTCTAGAACCGTTCTAGCAGTTCTTGCTCCTTAGCGAGTACCGGTTCAGGATTAATAGTTAGAGCTTGTGCACTGTGTTTATTTTTTTGACATTTTTGAATGTTGGTAAATAGTTGGTCTCTAAGTTGCTCTAAGTCCCTGATAAACATATACTTCAGAATAATTGAAACATACATGAGTAGGTAAACCCCACCAGTTTTGTATAATACAAAGGTATTTTTAATAATATAAAATATTATTAAAAATCTGGTGTGAAGAACACAAATGCAGGTTCACTATTAATATTTTCTGTGAACGTGTCCGAATATATCCTATCCCCAGAGACGTAGATACGTACTAGATTTTTAATAATATTTTATATTACTAAAAATACATTTGTATTATACAAAACTGGTGGGGCTTACCTACTCATGTATGTTTCAATTATTCTGATACATTACACATGCGGTTAAGCCGTAGTATGAGTGAAGGCACAAACAAAATGCAGTTTTCTAGAGAGATTGGCTGTGCCAACCTTTGGAAGGGCGTCGTTACTTCACATTAATTATGTGGACGGTATGCGAGGTACTTCGGCTGTCTGACAACAGGCGGCGCCGAATTTACTTCTGCGCTCGGTCTGGATAATTACGGTGATAGGGCGATGTGGTTCTTTTCTGTGAATGTATCTGGGAATATCCTTTCTCCAGCAGGGGCGTACCGATGAGCCTGTAGAAAGGTGAAATACGTATCTACGTCTCTGGGGATAGGATATATTCGGACACGTTCACAGAAAATATTAATAGTGAACCTGCATTTGTGTTCTTCACACCAGATTTTTAATAATATTTTATATTATTAAAAATACCTTTGTATTAAACATATACTTAATAAGAAATATAGAGAGTTTTAAGTAAAATATTTAAGTGCATTAATTTAATTTAGCTTTGCATCAAAGCACGGCAAAGACAAATAGAATTTACAAAGTTGTGCGCATCAGTTCTGCGCCGTTGTATTACTCTTCAGAATTGCGAACCAAAATAAACCTATTGAGTGTGCATTCCAGAAATTAAAATTCATTATATCAGCCGGTCAGTCGGGAGAAACCAGGGCTCGCTACCTGCACATTAGATACACTTATTTATATACAGATGATCTCTTTTAACTTTTATTATCCCAAAATTTTATATAAATCTTATGTAGGTAAATTGCAAGGATTTTTTTTTACTTTAGCTTCTAGGAACTAGCGTACACGTGCGTTAATGGGTATATCAAAGGTGGCGGCAGCTTTATCGTTGTAACTTAATTATAATATCGGTGTCTTTGTAAAAAAAAAATTATAATCTTGATAAAATCACTGTCACATTTCGATATTTCCATCAACGCAAGTGGGCTAGTTCCTGGAAGTTAGAATTAACTAAGAATTCCGTATACATATATAAGTTACGTACTATACCAGGTCAACGACAATAATAATGAAATCATCACATTGCACAGATGTTCATTAATCCGGTAAATGCACCCTTTTTGCTGACTTAAGATATATTTTTATATAAAAAGATCGCGGATCATATATGAGGTACATTTGTAATGCATAAGTGATATACGACGTTATATTGTAATTTGTGTTACCTATGTCAAAATTTTTGCGTGTGAATAAATTTTTTTAAAGTATTCTTGAGTAAATACTTTAACGTTGTTTCGTTTTAAACATTTTGTTTTAATCAACTGTTTTAAACATGTTTTAAACATTTGCTTAGGTTTAAAACAGTTTTTGTTTAAAACAGTTTAAAACATGTGTAAAACACTTAAATTAAACAAGCGTTTTTTTTTTCATTTTCTTTATTAATATAATGAATAAAAATAGGAAAAATTCTCAAATACATTATACAAACTTTTTAACATACATATTATTTATTTATTTATTAATAATAGGAATTAGGAACATAACTAAAATTGGAAAACTTAAAACATTTTGCATACAAGCTACAAGCGTTAACGAATTTCTCACACTCTTTCAGTCTCATACTCATAGTCATCAATCTGATCAGTCACGTCATCACTGATGGAATTAAGCTCTTTAAAAATTGAAACCAACTTAGCCGCTTTGACATTGCCTAGCCGATTACGTAGTTTTGAATGGACTAAACCGTATGATGAGAAGAGTCTTTCTATGTTGGCCGACGATGCAATAGCTGTATGAAGCTGTTGAGCAAGTTCCAATGCTGTCGTATTTATGTTTTTCATAGAACGCCACCATGCCAATGGTTTTACATTCTCAATAAGATGTTTAGAAAACATATATGGTTTAAAGGGTGCACACTTTGCCTGGTTATTAATAATAATTGGCAATGCTTCTGGATGATAGGTTTCTACATATTCCATGCCAGTTTCTATTTGTTCTTGACTAAGTTTATTTCCTCTAAAGCGATGATCAAGCAAATTTGCCAAAAAATGAGCTGGGGTCAAAGCCATTTCCATACGCTCCTTGACTTTATTCGTATCACTTACCGAAAATTCTCCATTTGCTTGTTCAGTCTCGAATGCTTCCAAAAGTTCTAGCCATATCTCTGTAGCCTCTCCTATAGTACAAGTGTTTCTTTGGACTGCGCAACTGCGATATACTTTAATTTTTTTAAATAGTCTTGGGCATTTGTCTTAAAATTGGTGTCGTTTACAAGCTTTACTATATCTTTATCAATACTTATTCTGTTGTTTGAGCAAACGTCGAATAATATTGCCCAGTTTTTCAAGTAACTTTCCAAGCAGTCCGATAAAGTATTCCAACGAACATCCTGAGGCAATACAAGAGCAGAACCACCAGCTTCTCGGAATTTTGCGCTAGCAAAATGTACATTTCTGAAATATTTACAAATTTTTTTTATATTACTCTTTATTCCTGGCTCTTCTATATCATGGGCAAGTAAGTTCAATATATGGGCTGAACAGCCATAAGTTATTATATCTTTCCTGTCTAATTCCTCAAACAGATCACTTCTCATTTTGGTCACATTTGCAGCGTTGTCTGTGACTATACTAGTTACCTTACAATTATATTCTTCACATTTCTTAATTGAATTTTTAAGTAGCTGTAATAAATACTCGGAAGTGTGACTATTCCCACTCGTATCAATGGACTCTATCAGATGCACCCGTTTACTTTCTATATCTGTGACACATACGCCTATTATAGGTTCATTATGAACGTTACTCCAGCCGTCAAGCGCTAAACAAACCTTCTTGTTGCATACATTTTCTTTAATTGTTGTTTGTACTGAATTATGAACCTTATCAAGCAAGTCGGTTGAAACAGAATTCCTATTTGGTGGCTTATATCCAGGACGTAATGCATATATCATCTTTTTAAATTCGGGATGTTCAACTGCACGAAATGATGTGTTTGTTGCATATAAATATCGGGCTATTTGTAGATCCAACTTATTCTTTTCTGATTGGCTGGTTCGAATAACAAAGCTTGAAATGCTGCTTTTAGAAGTAGACGGTTTTGGCCGTTTTGGGGTCATAACATCGTCACTGTCATTTATACATAAAGTGCTATCAGTAACAGAGGTTGTTGATGCTGACGCTGAAATAGACTCTGAAAAAAAAAGATTTATTCAGTAATTTTTGTAAAATCGAATCTTAATTAGAAAACTCTCTATAAAAACGTTCTGTTACTTTTTTGTTAATTTATATAACATAATCATAATAGATGGAATACGGGGATTTAAAAAAATATATCAGCCAAAAAAATATTTATCGATTTTCCCTCGCATTTCATTTAATATGTAAATTAAGAAAAAAATAATAGGGCGCTTTTATAGAGTTTTTGACGTAAAATCACATTTTCAAGAGAGGAATCTGCCTTAGGCTTTTGTCGTCACTTCAACTCTGAAACACTCTGTATTTTCTTGTTTTGAGAAAGAAAGGGAAAATGCACAAAATCATATTTTTTTTTAACAATACATATAGACGTGACTGTGTATTTTAACATAATGTACAATTCCTAATTAATTTTCTTAATAAAAGTTTTCGATATTGTCAAAAATAATGGTACCTTACTCTTGAGCAAAATTCACATTTTTTGACACACCTCGTATATGACTGGGAAATTTCGATATCTGATTATTGTATTTTGGGTTTTGGACGATGCAACATTATCGAATCGGTTTAACCTAACCTAACCTTGAGAGTTAAAAACAACATCGTAATACCGAAAAAATAAAAATTTAAAATTTAAATTTACCTGTATTATTATCTGGGTAAGCATCCCTTGAATATTTTTGGGTTTTGGATATCTCATCTAGCGTTAAATCCTCATCTGACTCGGAATCATAGATAATTGACATTGGTTGCTGAGAATTTTCAGATGGAACACATTTTTGAATATGTTTCTTCATACGCAGCACTAGTCCAGCCATAATTACTTTACATTTTTTACATTTAGCAGTCACTGTTTTTTTGTTATTATCTTTAACAACATCAAAATATGACCAAATAGCATCTTTCTTCCTTCCCGTAGACGACATTTTTCAAAAAAAGAACACCACAAAATAACTTATTTAAATAACTAACAGTACAGTAGACGTTATTGCAATAGCCAACTTGCAATGCGAATTTATAAATAATCTGTGGTTCCCCCAGGCCAATAGTTACTCATTGCAATTGGTTTTCTTATTTCGGGGATTCACCGGCACAGTCTCACGGCGGCGGCGCGACGCAGTTCGTAACAGCTGATCGCGACAGTTTAGTACAGACTGTACAGAGTCGGACTTCAAATAAGGTATCTATCGATTATTTAGTAGAATAATAGATCAAACACTTTAAATTAATATTATGTTTGAAAAAATAGGATTTAAACAATGTTTTTTTCTAAGTTTTATTTGTTTAAAACATAAAATTTAAAAACAATAAAAACCGTTTAAAACAAAAAAAAAACATGTGTTAAGTATAAAATTAACAAATACATGTTTTTTTTCAACCCTGACTTATACATATAATTTTTTATTTTAAAGTTGCCACTAGTTTGATAAAGCCGCTATATCGACAAAATAGTATCCATTAAGTACTTTAGAGTGCTCGTTATTAAGAAATGGTAATATTAAGACAACTCCATCGTTAAATTTCGTAAAAGCAAAATTGTCCGTTATTTAGACAAGCCCCTCTTCAGAGGTATCCGTAAATAGGAGTTTTAATATACTTTGTTATTTTCGAATAATCGTTTTAAGACTGTTTGATATTGTGTATTCCTTTACCTTATCCGGATTGGTTCTGTTGGGCAATTAATAAATATTATTATTAGAGAGGTTCGTTCGAGTAAGGTCGCACGGGCGCGCGTATATGGAATGTCCCCTAATTGAGTTTACAAGTGGAAGAACAATTTTATCTTGTTCTGAAACCATCAATTCTGTAACTAAATCCCAACTATCATGACCGAGCGGAAAGAACAGTACATTTTTCTCTTGATTTTTGACTTGGTAATGATTAATTTTAATCTTAAAGTTTTCTTATCACATAGGCGGGCTCGCTTTATTTTGACAACTCTGTGGCAGCTTACTATCGTAAACGTTTACAAAATGTTGACTTTGGAGCAGAGAAGTTATTTGATTCAATGTTATGGTACTAGTAAGCAATGTTATCGTTATGTTATTGAAAAGTGCAAAGAGATATTTCTGAATATTCAAGATTCACGTATGAGAGCCCAAAAACTGATTAAAAAGTTTTTAATAACTGAATCTTAAAAATCTAAAGAAGCAGAAGAAATCGTACGATGAAGACGACGCTGCCACCCTTTTGGTGATGGAATCTGTGCGGGATCAACGAAAAACCTCGCTAAAGAGGCGAATACTCCAACTTGGCATTAGTAAGTTCCACGTTCAAAGAATTTTGAAACAGAATAAAATTCACTCATACAAACCGATATTTAGTCATTCATACATTGGCACCGGGGGATGATGCAAAACGATTATATTTTTGTTTGTGGGTGGAATATGAAATATCGAGAGATCGAAACTTTTATCACAGAATAACTTTTTCTGATGAGGCAACATTTTCTACCGCCTCACACCATGTAAAATATTGGAGCGATATTAATCCACATTTCCGAATTTTAAAAGGTCGTCAGTATTTTGCCAAAGTAAATGTATAGTTATCACGGGATAATAGGTCCATACTTTTTTGATAACAACGTTAATCAGCACGCATATTTAGATATGTTAGAAAATTTTCTTAACGATGATCTTAATGCTTTAGAAATTAATTACCAGCGTACAATTTTTTTTCAGGAGGACGGTTGTCATATTATGCTCGCATTGTTACAAAATGGTTAAACGTTAAATTTGGAGTTCAGTGGATTAGAAGAAATGGTCCAGTATTGTGGCCTGTCAGAAGTCCCGATTTAACAATTTTAGATTTTTATTTGTGGGAACGTTTAAAGCAAATAGTGTATAGAGATAACTTATCTAATAATCTGAAGAATTAAAAAATCGAATAAGAGACGCCGTAGTATCATTGTCCATTGAAGAAATTCAAAAAAGTTTGAAGAAGCTTCGTTTTAGAGTAGAATTGTGCGCAGAACTTGGTGGGGGGCTATTTGATTAATGATCTTTTTGTTAAAAATGACTTTTTATCTTACAGCTGTTACTCTGAGTTGCAATTTATTAAAATTATGTTTTTCACGAACATTTTTGTTACTTAACTTGCTTAAACTCATTTGTCAAAGTGACGTCGTTGTCAAAAAAATAAAAGCTTCAATGTGATGGGATTTAAAAAGCAGAGAGAAATTATTACAAGTCCAAAATCAAGAGACAAATGAACTTTTCCTCCACCGCGTCAGAACAATGAAGTTCCAATTACAGATTTGATAGTTTCAGAACAAACAAAAAATGTTATTTCTTTGAAGTTTTGGCGCAAAATCAAAGGCACACTTTTTCCCTCTTGTAAACTCAATCCGGGGACATACTTTATATACTTTATCGGTCGCCGCCGGATAAAGTTGAGCACATTTCGGTCGTGGAATTTTACGCAGATGGGATGTTACTTGAATGAACTTCTCCAATTATTATTATGTATTATCATTATCAAATTATACATATAAATATTTCAAATAAACATCATTTAACTTCATTTCCTTGATTCGTTACTATTTTTAAACTAAAATAATTGATCGTATTCCGGATAATATTAATAGTCTGAAACAGTATGTGTGGCGAACAATAAGCATACGAGATAGTGGTGTCAATGACATAAGTTATTCTTGTATTCCCGTACAACAGTAATTATAAACTACACAGGCATACCGAGCTTGTCTATATGAATAGACCACTTAGTATTCATTGCTTCAAGTTTCCCCATTTAATCCTTATATCTACATACATATGTATCTATACATAATATGCAAAATGCATATATCCTTTGGTTTTTCACCTGCTCAAATTTAAATGTCTTTTGCGGATGTCTTTTACTGAAGCTTATTGAAAAAGGAAAAATACGCAGGAGCTTATGAATAAAAACGATTTTTTAAAATGGATATCTGTTTGTTTCTTTTGCATTGGAATATCGGCAAGAGTAGATTTATTTTATGAACAGATGTCGTCCCGAGAGCATTGAGGCCTCTATTTTCTGCACCTGGTGATCATTATGTTAGAGTGTTACAAAGAGAACCTTTGAGAAGATGTATGAAATTCGATTAGATAATACTATTATGTAATTCTAGGATAACTTTTCCTTTTCAATATTAAAAGAAATATTTTTATAAATTTTGCTGATAATAGTTATGCTTTTATTATCAACCTCTACACTATTCTTTTGAATATATTTGCAGGAATAAGAAAATCTGTTCTTTTTTTTCCTGCTTAATTTACATAGTTAGAACTATATTCTAACCCAGCAAATATGATCCATGAAGTAACACTATCGATATGTTGTGTACATTTCCAGAAAGAATATTAGCATATTAGATTCAAATCAATTACTATATAAACTAAACTTAAACTATAAAACGTGTATTTTGTACTTGGGTGATAGTAAATCAGTGACACAAAATTATAATTTGAAAGAGTATGTGTACCTAACACGTAATTAAGAAATTTCAAGATAAAAAAAATTATAGATTTTCAATTTTATTTTATTTATTCATCTTACAAAATATAATAAGTGTAATACTGTTATAATTATTATTTACATAAAACGATTCCATTATATTATAATATAAGATACAATAAATTGTAATTGGTCATCTCCAACCACTTCATTTCAGAATCCGATTCATTCTTCATGCTCTTAGGTCAGTCTGTACCTTTCGATATACAGGCTGATTCAAATTAAGTGCGCACTATTGCTATTTCTGTTATTATTGATTCTAGAAAGTAGGTTAAATTAGCAAAGTATTAGTGTTTTTAACATTGATTAGCATGCAGTTCATGAAAAAAACATTGAATAACGCATTTTCGAGAAATTTTGAAATTTATAATTTTTTTAAATGGAACAGCCTGTATATTTTTTAAAATTCTGAATGATAATTTTCTTTGTAATATAAAAGTTTCAGTACACTATTATCCTAAAACGAATAATAAAGTATTTACGGTGGAATTTAGTTGATGTCAAAGATACTCTTTCATTCTGTAAAATCAGTAGTAGGCTTCTTTACTTTAAACAGAACAAATAGTATGCCCTTTGTAAATGTCAATAACGTACTGAATATAAATCTTTCGCACGTTTAGTTATTAAAAATATTTTTCTTTAAATTTTGTGTTGGGTTCTCTATTTATTTTTCTAAACATTTTGGTTTTACTTTCGTTGCTTAGTGTTTGACAATATTTCACTATGGTATTTACTCATTTGGAGAAATGCGATATGTTGGAAGCATACATTTTATGTCGTAAAAATTCAATAAGGACTAGCGAATATTATGCTGAACACTATCCTTTACGGCAGCAGCCAGATCGACGTTACTTTCGAAAACTTTACAATCAGTTTAGACTGCATGATTGCTTATTTAGAAAGAAAAGAACAAAGAAAAATATCGTCGTCAACGAAGAAGTAGAAATTATAGTGCTAGCATATTTTGAAGCCCATCGCGAATTTTCCATTAGGGATGGTATTAAGGAATTGGCATTAAGTTATTCATCAGTTCAAAGAATTTTGAAAAAGCATAAGTATATCCCCTTTAAGTTCAGAATCTCTCAAACATTACAGCCAGGAGATTAGCTTTCTGTCATTGGTTTGTTAGTTTTTGTGATGAAAATTTAAATGGAGCACAGTGTATTTTATGGAGTGACGAAATAGATTTTTCAAATAGAGGCATGTTTAATAAGAAAAATAGTCACTACTGGTCTCAAGAAAATTTATTAATAGTTCGTCCACATGCTGCACAAGTTCGATTTAGTTTTAACGTTTGGTGCGGATTAATTGGTTCGGTAGTCGTTGGTCCACTGTTCTACAATGGTACGTTGACAGGAAACAGATGTCTGGAATTTATTCGTAACGTTCTAGAAGATTTCCTTGATAACGCCAATTACCTGATGCGCCAAAATTTATACTTTCAGCAGGACGGTGCTCCTGCACACAACTATCACCTAGTGCAAACCTACATCGACACCATCTTTGCCGAAAAGTGGATTGGTACAAATGGTCCAATTCAATGGCCAGCACGCTCCCCTGACCTTTAGCCTTTTTCTTTGGGGATACTTAAAAAATGAGGTGTACAAAACGCGATACGACAACGTGCGCGAATTGCAAGACAAGGTCAGAGAAGTTTTTCGCCAATTAGATAGAAGGACAATCTTAAGAGCCACCCAGAGTGTACTGAAGCGAGCACGAAAATGTATTGAGCAGGAAGGTGACACCTTTGAGCAGTATTTATAAATTATACATGTACTTTTTTCTTTTTAGTTTAATTTTGTAAGCTGTAATATGTTAAAATAAACATTAAACACAAAATATGTATTTGTTTTGTCAAAAGTTAGCGGAGCAATGACAAGATTTAGAAGGAAATAGAAACTGCTATAACTACTTTATTATTCGTTTTAGGACAATAGTGTATTGAAACATTTATATTACAAAGAATATTAGCATTCAGAATTTTAAAAAATATACAGGCTGTTCCATTTAAAAAAATTATAAATTTCAAAATTTCTCGAAAATGCGTTATTCAATTTTTTTTCATGAACTGCATGCTAATCAATGTTAAAAACACTAATACTTTGCTAATTTAACCTACTTTCTAGAATCAATAATAACAGAGATAGCAATAGTGCGCACTTAATTTGAATCAGCCGTATACCTTTTCAATTTTTTTTAATTTGTCTGCACTTTGCTTACCGCAAATCTCGAACAATTTCAGCAAACGCCTGCCTAATTAATACTTCCATATCACAATTTCCATCAACATTTTGTGATGCTACTTTTCTTTTTTCCAAACTCCAAATCAACTCAATCGGATTAATATCACAGTGATATGGAGGTAATCTTTAATGTAATTAAGGAAATCATTAGCTTGCATTCACATGAATAGCACCAACTAGTTAAAAAAAAACTTTTTGAATATTGAGGTGATGACAGAGAAATCGTAGAAAGAATTCAAAATATAAAATTTGCACGCTAAAATCACCAAAACATAGAACGGGACTATACATAGCTGTTAAACACATAAAGTGGCCGTGTACGGGGGGGCAAGACGTTAGTAAATTAGTTCGCATATTTTCCGGGGGCCAGATTTACTGGGTTGCATTATACAGGAGGGGCAAAATAAAACCGACCCGGAAAATATTTATAAAATTTATTTATACATGTATATATATATGTATTTATAAGATTTTATAAGATTTACGCGAAATTGATCCTTTTTGATAAACAGGAGAACTTACCATTACAGAAGATCCCTTTTGATACCTAATGTTTCGACACGACGACTTTCCCTCACTCTATCAATGTTTTCTGGTGTTCGAACTCTTTTCGTATAGTTACGGTTTTTATCCGCTACAGAGACCGTTTCACGTTATTTTGCCACTAAGTCTTGCATTAAAGACTTTGCTGGAGATTTTGCCAAAACACTTCCTAGTATGACGCATACCAGATGTTTCGCAAATGCTCTTCATCGGGTACCAGAGGAAAATTCTACTCGAATGTAGGATATCTTCTGTGTAAAGTTTTCGTGAACGCACCCGCACGCAAGATTTTATTTCGTGAAAAATTGACACATGTGCCACAACCACCAGAACCTGTCCCAACTGGTTATAGGTGCGTACTGGAAATATTCTTTTATTTCAGCGTATTTAGCAGTTAGATTTTGAGGCATTGTCCCCATACACAATTGCCGCAATGTTATTAAATCTGGATTTCTATTAAAAACTGCGTCTATCTTTTGCCGAAGACCACATCCGAAGTCACTTGGAATATTTTTCAAATTATTAGTAGCTTAGTTCCTTGCACTAAGAAATACTTCGGAGCATCGTCATTTAAACATGTAACGAAATTTTGTAAACTATCGAAATTCTCGGCATCAAAACTAGTAGCTTCCAACCATGTTCCGCATCTATTACAGGGGAGGGGGGGCAGTGACAGAAATGGAAGTTTTTCCCGGTAAAGAGCTACTCTCAATGGTGCTTTTCTGAAAACTTTTTTAGAAGCGGATACAAGTCTATCAACTTCCGGAAAGGTGTCTCTGATATATTCACAGATTCTGTAGAGAGCATGTGCTACACAAGTAATATGCAGCATATTAGGATATGTTTCCTTTAATAGTCTGCCTGTTTTTAACATATATGCAGCACTGTCACTGACAAATAAAAGTATGTTTTCTTTATGCCTGTCGTCTGAATGAAGCATTTGGTGGATATTCTCATAAATGGTTTTAGCTACTGTTTACACTTCAACTGTATTTATAACTTTTGTTGCTATTACATATACGTTATATGGAATAGTTGGATGTAGTACACCAGCTACAACATTTACCACACAGCGTCCTAATATATCGACAGTTTCGTCGGCACTTATCCATAGATACTGATTTGAAAGATGGGTTCTAATGCGTTCTACTGCCTTCGTGTAGCACTTAGAAACATGATATTTGCGTAAGGTGGATTCATCAGAAACATTTCGACCAGTATATTTTTGTAGAAATGTTCTGAAGGTGGGATTGTTAAGTTTATTTAATGGAATATTTGCCGCCATTAAAGTTTCACAGAGTTCTTCGTTAAAATTGTCAGATTCCAACGGGTCTAATTTCTGTGTATATCTTTGTTATGCTAAGTGACGTTTTACGTGCGATTTCTTGGAATTTTTTAACGATATTTGACAGACTTTGCAATAAATTTCGGAATTACTGGCAATGTACATACAATCAGTTTGACCCTTAATCCAACTCGCCATTTTTTCACCATGCCATTCTCGACGTTGTTCCATATCATATCTGAAAAAGTAACTTAAACAAAGTTCTAGAAGTGAATAAATGAAAATTAAAAATGTATGCGCAGGTTATTGAAACTTAACGAAATTCACTGGACACATACGTCATAATAATTGGGAGAAGTGGATTCGATGAAACGATATTAAACAGGATCTATTACAAAAATTACGAAGTATGTAATTAACAGTTAAAAGAATGATAAAAAGAAACTAACTCACGGTACTTTATTTATCTTACGAAATATAAACTATAAAAACTCCTCACGCTTCTATCTACGCCCATGAAGAAAGGAATTTCACTGTAATATTGAAGTAATTGCGTTACAATTCAACGACAAAAACAGATGTGCGGTTAACCGAATGAATAGTGCTATTCAATAATTGCGTATTGTATTCAGCGATGTTATAGATTATTTATATGGTCCATCGTAATTTCAGCCTCTCGTGTCCGATCCCTATTCATAAGGCACCATTTTGTCGCACAAGTTCAGTTTAGAAAACGAGACAGATGGCCTTATGAAACAAGCTTTTTATACTACTTTTTCTATTTTGCATGTTTTACTTTAATAAATTGAAATTATTTAAATCAGAGATTCAGAAAGTTCAGAGTTTTATTTTTATATAAAGTATGTAGTTGGTCACATTGATACTTGACATTTTCAAATTTAAATCTTGCTCTGCGCGAAATATTATTTATTAATTTTCGTAAACATTACTTGATATTTTATTTAAAAATATAAATATTCAATATACGTTGTTTGTGTAGAATTTTTCTTTTTTACGTATATCATTCTGTCAAATGTACTTAAATTCTTAAAATTAAATGACAGCAATAAGATATTTACATCTGTGTTCGAATAACGCCAACATTAATAAATGAAAATAATCGTATCGAAATGAAGCTTATTTCGATACTGTTTTGGTTGTCATAATGAGTTCATTACGAACGCAAAATAGAAAAAACATCTATAAGTTCATTATTAATTCTAATTCTTTTTAATTGGTTGAATAAAGTTTGCGGACGTCATGTTTGTTGTAATAGTTAGAATGTAACCAATTTTTTTAAGTTATATTTATTTTAACAAAAAATAAAAAACAAAGTAACTTTAGTTGCTGATTTTAACTCGGTGGTATGGATATTTAAAGCACTAATGATAGAAAATATTACCTGTGGAACAGCAGAAAGCGGAAGTAATGGCCTATTATTATCGCGTTCTATTTCGAAACACCCTATTAATGATCAAATGATTTCTTTCACTTATTTTCCCAACGGTCTAGGCATGATTTAGTTGTGAAAATAAATGATCTTATATATAATATCGATTTATAAATAAAATGAAATAGGTAGGAACTTAAATATGAACTCATTGTAAACAACTTATTCGAATGACATTTGACAGAATCCAAGCTGGCAACCATGCCCAGTTCTGGTAACATATTCACTTAATAGAGAGAAATACTAGGATTATTAGGTATTATTGTAATTTAAATGTTACTTGTTCCGAAGTAACTGTTTATTACGTGTCTCGTCTGTTATCGTGAAAGGCCTATACTACTTTCAGCTTATTTTTCTACATAGTTACCATTAAGATTGAGACATTTGTCATGAATCAGCTTTTTAATGCCTTCTTAATAGAACTCTACCATCAGTGAATTAAGTCATGCTGTAACACTGCCCTGCAGCTCCCTCTTTCCATAAAGTCGACAAGAAGGACGCCTTTCTTGTGCCAAACGACGGAATTTTAAAGGTTTCCTCGTAGGCGAGTTAGAGCGACCCCACTGCATTGACTGACATAATGTGTCAGAAAAGTTAGTGCCGATCCCATTGTCTTTGTTTTATGGTCTTCGGTAAGAAGTTTTGACACCTATCGTGAGCAAAATTTCTGGTAACTAAACGTTCAGTAACAACCTCGTACAAAACTGTACGTGAAATTTGAGTGAAAAAGATACTCAGTTCTGTGATTGTGAATCACCGATCTTCACGAATTTTTCTTCGACATTACTCACAAGTTCGTTCGTTACAACAGTTGGTCTTCCACTTCGTTCTTCATCATGGACATTAGTTCTTCTAACCATATTGTCACTCATGACATTTTCACCATAAACAGACCAAAGTCGACGGGGTTTTCAAATAACACGAAAAAATGTCTGAACGATTCTCTCACTGGCACTGTCAGACTTACACTGAACCAGACTTATTCCATCTTTTTCTCCGGCCACTACAGCAGTTCTAAAAGTCGACTTCTGGTATAGCCTTCAGAGCGCGTTTTGAATTTTGTTTTATATTTTCAACCTATTCAAAACAGTGTCCACGGAGAGAGGTCTTTTAAGCCATGAAAATAGGAAAAAGTCAGAACACAGTTAAATTTTAAAATCAAGTCCTAGGCTAAGTGAGTGGCTTCAAAGAAATCACTCATCTCACCTACATATACTGTAAGGGAATATAATATGTAGAGAACGGACATTCTTACATGACTATATTGTTATTGTTATCGCTGCGAGAGCAGGTGTCCGAGTAAGTCAAACACAAAATCTTCATTGTATTACGCCGGGATGTTCTGAGCGAAGTTTATAAACATTTCCAAGAAGTTTATAAACATTTCCAATTGCCGATTGCGTCTAATTGAATATATTCTCCGAATACAATAGCGGGCTTGTGCATTGTTAACGCTGCGGACCAGATGGCCGAGTAAGTCTAACAAATACTTCATTGAATTACGCCGAGTCATGTGGTAAGAATGTCCGTTCCCTAATAATATGGTGAATAGTCTTGCGAGATTCTCCGCAGTCGCAGACTGGTGTGTCAGTCAGTTCCAATTTATAGAATGAGTCACGGCAGATGTCGTGGGACGTTTTTATCCTATTGAGTATCACCCATTCGTGGTGAGGCTACAGTTGGATCGGTGGTAACGTCCATTTCAGCGGATTTCTAAGCTTCCCAATACTCTCTCCATCTATCATTTGAGTTGATATTTTCTGTTATTAGTTGTTCTGCTAGTAGTAGTGGAGGAGATCTAGACTTCAGTCTTGACAGGCTGACATTAGAGAGGCCGCCGTGTACTGGGGGTGGGATCCGATATTTTATTATATTCTCTAACCAAGCTTTCTTGTCTTCGGATGGTGGTATGTGCAATATGGCGTAGAACGGGAAACTCGGGATAGAGGTGTGTTTTCTAAACAGGTGCAATTATTCTTATGGTCTCTTTGAGTTTGATATTCAGCTACCGAGTCATTAATAAAAATTATAACAAAAATACAAATGTGATACTAAGTGTTTTATTTTTACTTTCAATTTTAGTTTTTAACTAATATGGAAAGTACACACAAATATTAACCCATTTTGAACACATGTTTTTCATTCTGAAGGTACATGATTATTTAGAAATTCACATTTGCCTCCGTACTGTGTATTCTTATTGGGGAATTGCCAATGTATTTCTGTCAAAATTGGAAAATACGACCTTTACCAAACATGTAGAAAGAAATAATTACATGACCAGAGCATAAATATGAGGTCGTAAAGTAATTTTTAATAGGGTAGGTGCCGTTCCCGATTGGTCATGCGTTGTTGAATACGCAAATATTTTACTAAATTGCTACGATGCTCGGTTCCTCTATACAGCTATTTATCGCGCCAAACAACGCATCTTTTTGACTTCAGATTTTAAATTTGGGCAATTTACTATCCATTTTTGGATCTTTGAGTGAAAGACAATCCTTTTAATTTCAACATTTACTCTATATAGAAGACGTAACTAACCTATTTTATATAAAAATGCATGTGACGCATTGTTCTGTAAGAATAAATCACGGATTGCCATAAAACAAAAATACATTAATACAATACTACTATTACAAAAGAATGATATGATTTTAAAAAGTATATTTTACGAAAATGTACAATCAATTTCTATATGAAAACAAAATGAAATATTAAAACTGTAACTAGATACTGTTACCTTAATAACGAGCCATCGAAAAAAATCATAATTGGAGTAGACTGTGAAATTGGGTTGATACTTTAACCACTTCCACATAATGACACATTACTTGATGCTTGACAGTTTCATTTGGTTTCATTGTAAAAAAAGGTTATGGCATTGAAATGATACTACAACAAAAAAGAAAACAAATAATTTATTTAATAACGAAATCATAATCAAAATTTACATATAGCTAGAGAAGTTGTTTAAAATGTTGTCCATTTACATCTAAACACAAACAATTTTCTTAATAAGAGTTTTGAAAAATTTGACACAAACTTATAGTTTGAATGTCAAATAATAAATGTCATTATGTGGAAGTGGTTAAAGTACCAACCCAATTTCACAGTCTACTCCAATTATGAATTTTTTCGATGGCTCGTTATTAAACATATTGTATGCCCTCCATGACGAATCGTATCTTCAAGCTAGACATTATTTTTACATATGGAAGATTTGCACGGAATGATATTTTGGTTTTTCTTTACTTTGAACAAACATTTCGTATTTTTTTTTATCCCAATAATAAGTACTTAAACATAGAGTAAACGGGTATAGTAAACTTATATAAGAACATAGGAATTGCACATGCAAACACAGTTCAACATAGTACTGGGGATTAGTGACATGTTCAGAACCTCACAAAGGCGAAAGCTATAAAGTAACGCCCAAGAATTTGTGGAGGAGCAAAAAATTAAATTTGTTTCAAACCACAATAGAATCCTATCTTACTTAAAAAACGAAGTGCCATACGTGTATTTTCTTTTGCAAACTTACCTATGATGTCATCATAAAAACATTTTTGGCGAGAATGTTCGTTCGTTCAATTGATATTAATCCCAAAACAGGAAGTTTTTCTTGTCTTATAGAATTCCTAACAAAATTTTTTATTTGTTTAAGCGCAGAAACAACGTTTTGCAAACACACTTGTAGCGGGGATAGTGAGTGTTAATCAGTGTTGCCAGCCAGCGTTAACGTTATATCGGTAGATTTGACAAAAAAATTTCGGTAGATTCCGAAAGAAAATCGGTAAATTTAAAGTTTTTATAATATTATTACCTATGCATGCTGTTGACTAGGGCTGGGCGAAGTATCGATACATCGTCCAATACCCGATACCATAACTGGTATCGGGTACCCGATACCTGATATAACGAAGGTATCTATTCTAAGGTATCGATTCCAAAGCATCGATTCCAAGGTATCGATTCCAAGGTACCGATTCCAAGGTATCGATTCCAAGGTATCGATTCCAAGGTATCGATTCCAAAGCATCGATACCTATCGATACTTTACCGATTCCAGTACTCGCTAAGTATCGATGTATCGGGTAGCGATGTATCGGGTAGCGAGGTATCGATTCCAAAGCATCGATACCTATCGATACTTTACCGATTCCAGTACTCGCTAAGTATCGATGTATCGGGTAGCGATGTATCGGGTAGCGAGGTATCGATTCCAAAGCATCGATACCTATCGATACTTTACCGATTCCAGTACTCGCTAAGTATCGATGTATCGGGTAGCGATGTATCGGGTAGCGACGTATCGGGTAGCGGGGTATCGATTCCAAAGCATCGATACCTATCGATACTTTACCGATTCCAGTACTCGCTAAGTATCGATGTATCGGGTAGCGATGTATCGGGTAGCGAGGTATCGATTCCAAAGCATCGATACCTATCGATACTTTACCGATTCCAGTACTCGCTAAGTATCGATGTATCGGGTAGCGATGTATCGGGTAGCGACGTATCGGGTAGCGGGGTATCGATTCCAAAGCATCGATACCTATCGATACTTTACCGATTCCAGTACTCGCTAAGTATCGATGTATCGGGTAGCGATGTATCGGGTAGCGAGGTATCGATTCCAAAGCATCGATACCTATCGATACTTTACCGATTCCAGTACTCGCTAAGTATCGATGTATCGGGTAGCGATGTATCGGGTAGCGACGTATCGGGTAGCGGGGTATCGATTCCAAAGCATCGATACCTATCGATACTTTAGCAATTCCAGTACTCGCTAAGTATCGATGTATCGGGTAGCCATGTATCGGGTGCTTACCTTTGTGCATTTTTTTAAATGTACATAAAGGATGCAATAACTTTTTAAGTATGTATGCATTATATATTTTAAAAGAATGTTATTATTATGCGCATCAAATATCCCTATTATGACATATCTATAATTATTAAAAAACAAAATATCACAATATTGCAAATTTCATACCGTAGTTATGGTAGAATCGATAAATTAATTTTATATCTCTTGAAACCGATATCAAACAATCGACACCTAGAAAACGGGTTATGAATATTGATTTCTAGGTATCGAATTAAGGCATCGATTCCAAAGTATCGATTCCAAGGTATCGATTCCAAGGTATCGATTCCAAGGTATCGATTCCAAGGTATCGATTCCAATGTATCGATTCTAAGGTATCGATTCCAAGGTATCGATTCCAAGGTATCGATTCCAAGGTATCGATTCCAAGGTATCGATACTTTACCGATTCCAGTACTCAGAATCGATACCGTTCACAGACCCGATACATCGCTAAGTATCGATACCTCGATTGGTATCGGTACCCGATACCGAAAACGCCGGTATCGCCCAGCCCTACTGTTGACTATTGCCAATGAGTAATATAGATGTAGATGTATCTATATAAGCTTTATTAAATAATAATAAATAATTACTTATAAGTTTCTACATACATATATATTTGTTAATTACTGTACCTTTACTAAAAAAACAATCTGCAATAAAAATTCAGATTTTATTTCCAGTTTCCTTTCGTTACTTAGATACATTTAACTCTAGCAGAACTGCAGAACATATAAAATTTCAGAGATGACAAGAAAACAAAATTACAGAGGATAAAATCAAAATTAATTTTATTCAAATACAAATAACTACCTAAATAGAATGTTTTCTGAAATATAAAATATAAATAAACATAATTTATACCCTACCCAGGGGATATAAATTATGATTATTTCATTTTTAAAAGCAACTTTTCCTCAATTGAAGAATCGTAACAACTTTTATTATCAATAAATTACTTGGATGCAATAATCCACATATTATTGCAATCGCTAATCTGTTTCGCTGTTTAGTTTTCATTAAGTTAATACTTAAAAAGACTCTTTCCACATTTGCGGATGAGTGTGGAAGACAAAATAAATTTTGAACAAAATCTATTAATATACTAAACATCGGAGTACCATCACCATAGATTGTTTCCTTGATCTGTTGCCAAAATTCTTCAGTATTACTCGAATACGACTGAATAATATCAGTATTTCGCAAAAGACGCCATTCTGTATCGAAATTTTGTATATCATTAAGATCGTTAAGTAAATTTGGAAACCTAATCGTTACATCAGTAATGATGTGAATAGTGCCACTTTTAACTATGTACGGATCAAAAATTTAATTTCTGTGAAATATTGTGTTTATTTGCAGCGAGTATTGCATCCTGGCAAATTTTTATTCTGATATATGTATACACATTATCGATACGCAATAAAAATACACAATTAATATATATATATATATATATATATATATATATATATATATATATATATATATATTATTTAATTTAATATTTATACAATTTAGATAAATAGCTTGGTAGTTTTTTTCGGTAGAATTGTGTTGAAAATCGGTAGATCGGTAGGAATCATCCGAAATCGGTAGATCTACCGAAAAGTCGGTAGGGCTGGAACATTGGTGTTAATTCATTTACGAAAAGGTTTTGTTTAAGTATAACAATACGTTAAGCACGTATAAAGCGTTTGTACAATATGAAACAAACATGTAAATAATTTACATATCTGTAACTATGCACATGGACAATACACCTCGTATTTTCAGCAATTACTTCTGCTTAATACATATGTTTCTGCCAATATAGGCGTCCTCAGCTAAGCTAGTGAAGCAATTTATACAAATTAATACAAACCTGTTATAAACAACTGGTTTGTATCTGTATTTAAATTAATTAATTAAATTTTCTGAAAAATAGCCCGCAAAGATCAAGCAAGTTCCGTCCTATAAGAAGACAACTATTTAATAATTGACATCTTACGGGCGAAAGATACATTGTCCGGAGGGCTACCTATCGTTCGAACAGCTATGCTGCTACGGGAAACGATAAAATACGTATGTAGATGTAGTCCATTAACAACCAGCCAGATGGTGGTAAATATACAAAAAGGTTTCGTTTAAGTATGACAATACGTTAAGCACGTATAAAGCGTTTGTACAATATGAAACATGTAAATAATTTACATATCTGTAACTATGCACATGGACAATACACCTCGTATTTTCAGCATTTACTTCTGCTTAATACATATGTTTCTGCCATCTAGGCGTCCTCAGTAAATACGAGGTGTATTGTCCATGTGCATAGTTACAGATATGTAAATTATTTTCATGTTTGTTTCATATTGTACAAACGCTTTATACGTGCTTAACGTATTGTTATACTTAAACAAAACCTTTTCGTATATACCGCCATCTGGCAGGTTGTTAATGGACTACATCTACATACGTATTTTATCGTTTCCCGTAGCAGCATAGCTGTTCGAACGATAGGTAGCCCTCCGGACAATGTATCTTTCGCCCGTAAGATGTCAATTATTAAATAGTTGTCTTCTTATAGGACGGAACTTGCTTGATCTTTGCGGGCTATTTCAGAAAATTTAAATACAGATACAAACCAGTTGTTTATAACAGGTTTGTATTAATTTGTATAAATTGCTTCACTAGCTTAGCTGAGGACGCCTATATTGGCAGAAACATATGTATTAAGCAGAAGTAATTGCTGAAAATACGAGGTGTATTGTCCATGTGCATAGTTACAGATATGTAAATTATTTACATGTTTGTTTCATATTGTACAAACGCTTTATACGTGCTTAACGTATTGTTATACTTAAACAAAACCTTTTCGTATATACCGCCATCTGGCAGGTTGTTAATGGACTACATCTGCATACGTATTTTATCGTTTCCCGTAGCAGCATAGCTGTTCGAACGATAGGTAGCCCTCCGGACAATGTATCTTTCGCCCGTAAGATGTCAATTATTAAATAGTTGTCTTCTTATAGGACGGAACTTGCTTGATCTTTGCGGGCTATTTCAGAAAATTTAAATACAGATACAAACCAGTTGTTTATAACAGGTTTGTATTAATTTGTATAAATTGCTTCACTAGCTTAGCTGAGGACGCCTATATTGGCAGAAACATATGTATTAAGCAGAAGTAATTGCTGAAAATACGAGGTGTATTGTCCATGTGCATAGTTACAGATATGTAAATTATTTACATGTTTGTTTCATATTGTACAAACGCTTTATACGTGCTTAACGTATTGTTATACTTAAACAAAACCTTTTCGTATATACCGCCATCTGGCAGGTTGTTAATGGACTACATCTACATACGTATTTTATCGTTTCCCGTAGCAGCATAGCTGTTCGAACGATAGGTAGCCCTCCGGACAATGTATCTTTCGCCCGTAAGATGTCAATTATTAAATAGTTGTCTTCTTATAGGACGGAACTTGCTTGATCTTTGCGGGCTATTTCAGAAAATTTAAATACAGATACAAACCAGTTGTTTATAACAGGTTTGTATTAATTTGTATAAATTGCTTCACTAGCTTAGCTGAGGACGCCTATATTGGCAGAAACATATGTATTAAGCAGAAGTAATTGCTGAAAATACGAGGTGTATTGTCCATGTGCATAGTTACAGATATGTAAATTATTTACATGTTTGTTTCATATTGTTAATTCATTTAGTTTAAGCATTTCAGGGCGAGCACGATCTATGAGTTGAAGTAAAATAAGCAACCGTCTTACGTCACTTAATGACATCAACATGACGTTAGTTTTCGAAACATAAAACCCAATCACAATGCCCATAAAACTAGGAAAATATGTTTTATGCGCATTGTGATTTGATTTTAGGTTTTGAAAACTAACGTTATGTCGATGTCATCAAGTGGCGTAAGACGGTTATTTCTTTACTTCAAAAGATTTTCATAAATCACTAGCACTCATTTTATTTAAGCCTTCTGAGGTGTAAATCACTGTGAGTTCGGAACATAATGTAGGGAAGTCAAAATATTATGGATAATTTTGTTTAAGCAATTCAAAGGCCCCTTTAGAAAATGTGTGTTTATCGCAAAAACTAATTCTAGAAATTCAAGTTAAATTTCTGAATTAGAGAAATATTGTGAATTATTTCAAGAACCAACTTACGGAATCGTGATTTTTCATCTGTTCTATATTCTTTGGCAATATCTGTACCACAAAGAAGCAGACTTCTTTGTGATTGAATATTTAAACACTATAATTTATTCTACAAATCATCAAATTATTCTCTTTTAGAAAAAACAATGGATTTTATTTCCTGAATTTTTTTTTATACAAAAATTAATCTCGCTAGTTTTATTTTGTAAAACAGCAAGTAAGTTCTCACAAAATGGAAATATTTCGGAAAATATAAATATCTCCCCTCATACAAACCTGACTATTATTTCATACTTTCGCAATACACGCAATGTTCCATTAAACGTTTCAATAAATACAAACATCAAAATAATCATTTCTGCTCCACATAGGTGAATAATTGTTTGTTATATGTGAAGGTATAAGTCGATCATCATTAGTTGTTTACTTTGAGAAACAGTTAAGAATATTTAATAAGGAATGTCTGTTTATTTAGAACTAATTTTCGAAATTAATCAATATCTACAAAACTTATTAAAAAAAAACAATAATAATCAACAACATGTTACAATGAGTGCAATGTCAGTACCCTGTGGGACCTCCACGAGTATTGCACTACCTATCTGCACCTGTTTGGCATACTCATAATCAAGTGGTCTAGTCCTTGTTGGTCGATGGCATTCCACTGTTCTACAAGACATTGCAGTTTTGCTTCAAAGACTAGATTTTGACGCAGTATGTTCTTTGCAGCAAATTCCATACGTGTTCTATGAGATTTAAATCAGGTGGTTGCGATGGCCATGGCAAAACATTAATTTGGGGGTTATGAAGCTGGCGGACGCGCATTGTCGTGCATGAGTTGAAAATTTTCACCAATTCTTGCAGCAGATAGTAGCACAACGTTTTCAAGGATAACGTCCGGATAGTCAATGACGTTTAAATACCGATCCAGGAGGACGAGGTCAGTTCTTCCACCAAGAGATATTCCATCCCATACCATTACTCTACTGCTTGGAAGCTGTGAACAGTTTGCGATGAAGCTAATCGTTCTGCATTTCCGGGAAGTCTCCACACTCTCGTTCTTCTTGTATCTGGCCGCAAACCAAATCAAGATTCGTCAGAAAACAAAACAGATGCCCAGTTTTGTTGATCCCAATTTACATCTTGCTGTATCCATTCTTATCTTCTTCCTCGATTTCGTCTCGACAAAGCAGGAACTCTCAGAGGACGACGGGCATTAAGATCATCTGCATGAAGTCTATTCCTCACTGTTTGATCGCTTATTAACATATCATGAGAGTCGTAAAGTCGAATCACTAATTCTGTCGCCGTAATGTTGCGGTTTCTTAATGCACAAAGTATCAAGTATCTGTCATGAATTGATCGAGTTGCTCTTCTGCGCCCTGTATGACGTTCACGCACATCATTGGTTTGCTGATATCTCAATCACAAACGATTGATGACACTATTTGACGGGTTGAGAGCTTCTGCAACGGCCCTTTAAGTTAAACCATTTTCAAGCATTTCAATAGCTTTTAATTGCCTATCACGGTCTAAATGATGTCTCTCCATCCTCCATTAATGCTAAGGAAACTGAAAAATTAAATTGATCGCAAAATACATATACACAAAAATCTCAGGATGACAAATCAACAAATCTTACATTTTTTTAAATTTCCACTGATTTTTCAGTTAATAAGACCATATTGTCACTTAAACTGTCGAAACACCAGCAGCAAACCTTATTGGCGTTTAAAATGACATTACAAATCATTTGGTATGTATGACTCGCAAAACACTAGCAAATATAAGCTTGTCCTCTAGATTATCTTGATATGTGTATAACAACATGTACGGGAAACACAGCTTCTAAAATAAAGCTTTATTAGTATTTTTAATGAGTAATTTAATTTTTATACTATCCGAACTTCCGTAACCGTAGTGTATGTTTTCATTAAACTGTTTTATAGTATAAGTAGACTTTTTAATATGCAAATTAAGTAAAATGTTTTTCTTGTAGGGATTAACGATTTCAATTAAAAATTTCCTCGAATCAATTAAGTTCTCCGAAGAGGGCTTTATTTTAAAAGACAAGAATCGATTGCACTTCTTCTTTATCAGATTACGATCCGCCAAAGTTTTGATTAAATTCAATAGTCAATTATACTGAATCTGGGTCCCAAGGCCAAACACAAATTTTGTAATCTTGTTAAACAGTTCTCAAGTTATCGAACAAAATAGATCTAATCGTCCGCCATAAGGGCCTGTGTATCTCAGTTACAATACACCTTCGAACAATATTAAGTTAAATCGCTGCGTTCGGAAACCGCAAATACCACAGCAAAATGTGCGGCGCTTCCAGAGATACAAATTCACATTATTAAGCATCTGTCAGTACTTTCCTACATTACGACTTACAACTCGATTACAAGAAATTTTTTAACCTAGTTTTCGAAACTTAAATATTCGTTTATAATGTAAATGAAAAACTTTTATTTATTATTAAAAACTATATTCTTTTATATAATTTTAATATTAAAATAATTTAATTTTCCAAAATTATGTTACGAGTATATTTCATAAAAGTACCCGTTTATTGAAAACTATATTAATTATATAATATTCAATTAAAGATTAATAATTAAAATAATACGCTGATTCATTTAACAATCTTATAGATACGCTACTAACAAATAAAATTTAATAATAGAAATTTGAAAAACAGTCATTTATTTGATTTATTATAAATAAACATAAGAAAGGGTGAATAACCCGAAGTTTGTTTTAAAATAGAATAATAAACAAACTTACATCTATAAAATGTAAGCACTAAGGAGTAGCGTGGAGTTGTATAGGTCAATTTAAACGCATTCTCTCTATTAACATTGAAAACCTCTTCTCCGGTTCTATTCTCTTATAACTAGAGAACGGACATTCTTACCACATGACTAAGTTCTCCCAATACAATAGCCGTTGTCCATTGTTAACGCTGCGAAAATCAGGTGGCCGAGAAAGACAAACACAAATACTTCATTGTATTACGCCGGGTTGTACTCAGCGAAGTTTATAAACATTTCGAATTTCCGATTGCGTTTAATGGATATTTATCCTCCGAATTCAATAGCTGTGTTGTCATTGTAATCGCAGCGGACCAGATGGCCGAGTAAGACTAACAAATACTTCATTGAATTACGCCGAGTCATGTGGTAAGAATGTCCGTTCTCTACTTATAACTACTACACAGACTAGTTTTGTATTAAACTTGGGTTAAATTACAATCATACTGTCCGCGTCATAAAAAACGGAACACCTTTTTTTACCTATTGTGTCAGTATTTTGTTGCATCATACTAACTCGAAGTTGACAATAAATGAAAAATTTTAATTTTCAAATTGATAAATAATACTGACTGATTATACAATGAGATCAAAAATGATTGTCCTGATCTTACACTACTTTCCGTCAACGTCGTATCAATACTTAGAGCCATTTGTAAACGTACAAAGGCGTAGCATGTAGAAAGGAAACAGAAATATGTAGATGAGTAAATAAATGAAAATTTTATTTTATCTTAATGCATATATATATATATATATATTGAGGCATTGCAAGAAGGGCTCTTTCTCTGAAAAGAAATACAAAGAATACATGTAACTGTAATGTTTGTATTTACTATGTAATTTAATACCAAGAAGGGGAAAGATTGATTCAAAGTATAAATACTTTATATTGACGACAAATTTGCCTTGAAATAATTAACTTATTTTTCTATTTTTTTATTGTGATGTTTATATTCATTTCTATTTCAAATTAATATTTAACGCGATTTTATTCAAACAAATTTAACGTATTTATATTTAAATGTATTTGAACAATTAAGCCCCGCCCACAATTTTAACGGTGCAATAACCCGCAAAGAAACAGATGTTGACAGAGTGATTGTAAACACATCAACATATGTTACCTAACTAAAGTTATTTTATAAATCAAAATGTAATTTTTTTAACTGTTTTATACTGTAAAAATGTTTAATTTAATAATATTCAAAAAGATAATGCAAGTAAAGAATGGAGCGATTTGCGGCAAGTTATGCAATTAAAAACAAATGAAAAGATTGGCGTCGGTAATTAGTAGTTGCAACGAGAGGTCACGTTTTTTTGTGCTCCGGCTTAATTAAAATAAATTGGCGAAAATATTAAGTGCTCGAGATTTTTAAGTCTACCAAACGTTTCACCTACCTACGAACTACCTGTAGACCAAATTTAACATCTTCCGACCAAACAGTTCAAGAGTTAAGAATTTTTAAAGTTTTCGATACGAAAACTACCCGCCTAAAAATTTCACCGTACATCGAACACCATCTTTGAACGCTCGAGATCGGCCATCCGCTCAAGCCGCCGTCGGACTTGGAGATTTGGAACAGTTCACATCATCCCGAGGGATAGTAGCAGAAATATTCTCCAGTTTCCCGCTGTGAAGACTTCTCCAGAACACCTGCGCAGGAATCACAAGAGGCTATCCGAAGATTCAGGTTTTTGCTATTTTTACGACTATTATACGCGCCATTTTTACCTGCTTATGAACACTTCTAGAATTTTTTTTGTTTATTCTATAAATAATTATTTGCATTGCTTTCACCGATATTCAACCACTGTAATTTTTATTCAACATTATTTAAAACTTAGTATTCACTATTTCTAATATTAAACTTGATTCGATTTCACTTATATAAAATATTTTAATAAAGCACAATTATTTGCACTTGTCTTACACCATATTGCATTTGTACCGTGAGAATACCAACTGCTAAGTGTGTCTCCCTTATGTTATATGTGTGTCACGAAACTGTTTTATTTAAATTCTCAAATTTTTCAAGATGTTTTCTTATTAATAAAGTTAATTGTCAATATTTTACTTTGGTTTTTTTGTTGTAAAGTACTTGAGATATTGTTCCATTTCCAATTAAATAAGCTACGTAAATAAATTCAAAGTGGAGAGAAGTGAACCTACCTTAACCCTGAGAGAGAAATAAGCTAGCCGATAAAAAAAACAGATAAGTATTGAATAAGCCCAATTTAAATAAAATTTTATATACAATTTACGTTCACAGAAATATAACTTTTGTCATCCCAACTTTTGGGGAAATATAATTCACATGTCAATAGCAATATTACTTTATATTAATCTATAATAAACATTGTTTTATATATTAACGTCATTGACATATAACATTTTGAGCCCAACTTTTTGGGGCATTTATAACATATATCCATTCATTTTATTATACCATATACAAGAAGTATTACATTTGTCAGACAAAGGAGAGGCAACGTAATATTACAATATATATATATATATATATATATATATATATATATATATAAATAATGACATGTAAATACATAACATTTTAAAGCAATTGTTCAAAATGTGTGCTCCCATTATTTAAACAAGCTCTTCTTTCCATATTATTAAAAACATTGACTAATCGTTCGATATTTATATTGTTGATTGTCGCCCTTATATCTTCCTTTAGTTCATCCATTGTTTACATGTTTTTTAAGTGTCCAAACAAACAAAACTCGCCATCTGCCATAATAATACGGTGATCATAAAATTGTTGAATATATTCTCTTATTTCACGAGCTGTATGCACTGGCATTATCATGTTGAAAATACCCTGTTTGCAATTCATCGTCATGCAGTTCATTTATAAACTGTTGTAGAATGTTTCGATATCTCTCTGCATTTAGTTTCTTCGAAGAAGAATGGGCCAATGATTCGTATTTTCGGCATTGCTATCCATACTCCTATTTTTACTGGGTGCAATGATGTTTCATGGAACGCATGACCATATGACCTGCTGATCATATTCTAAAATTCTGGGAATTTACATAGCCACTGCGATGGAACCATGTTTCATCCGAACTATCATTTCTTAAATTTTGATTAAACCAATAACAATAATTTCATGTTTCTGAAAATCAGGTGGGAGTAACTCCTGCACAACAGACACCTTATAAGGATGATAATGAAATTTTCTCTTAACAATAGTATGTGATGTAGATCTCGGTTTCCGAGTTGGAACCGCGTCGAGTTAGACGTAATTGCCAACGTTTCGTCCACTGTTGCAAGGGACATCTTCAGGGCTGTACGTAAATGTTCGTATTTTCGCAGTAGCTTGAAGAATGCTAGGGCAGAGACCGGCTCAAACTTATTTAGGGGGGACCGGGTCAGATGGTGGGCTTCTATTGACTGGAGACAATGAGCCAATCGGATGTGTAGTGCATAGTGTGAGTACGAAAATGCTGCATTTTGCTCCTGCATTAAAAAAATCAGCATGAAAATGCATAAATGGGAACTGGCCTTAAGGTTTTCTGACTGATTACAATTTAGTCGTGTTACAACTTAATCTTATTTCTTGTGAAATGTTTTAAATAAAAGACATTTATTTATAGAAATCCGTTTATTGTAAAAATACTACGCTAAAGAAGATGCTCGAAATGTTTACCTAATGTCTCGATGCACACATGAACTCTGCGTTTCATGTTTTCAAATGCGTTTGACAAATGAGGGATTACATTATCACAAACTTCTGCAATATTATTGTAAATTGTGACAGCTGTAGGTGATAAACTTAAATTAGAAAACCTTACATTCAATAGCATTATTTTATTATTAAACATGTTAGAGTTACAACGCAAAAAGTTTATAATCGAAAGTTACTTTAGAACTGGTCAAAAATTAGATAATGGAGAATGGGTTTATTTCATTTATTACTGCTTATATGATTTCCGGCAACATTTTCCAAATCCGCCAGTTACTTATGCATAGCTGTTAAGTCATGTTTATGCTTTCATTCATCAATTCGGGAAACAGAGGCAATAACTCGTAAACCTGGCGATGGAGCAGCTAAAAGCAAACCGTAAATTGTATGGAAGATTTTTGACGTCGAATGGACAACTCACCTAAAAATCAATTGCAAAACTTTCTCAAGAAGTTTATTAGTTAGTGGAAACATGCCATACTGTTTTAAAAAAGTTTCCATGTAAAATTCAAGCATTTTTTGAACTAACGTAGGTATATTTAGGTATGAGAACATAGTACTGTCAATGGCTTTTACATAACATAAATAATGACAATATTCTCGACAAATGCTATTTAAATAAGCAAAATATGAGAATGTGGTCGCCAGAAAGCCCTCACGAATTCATAGAAACTGTATTAGATCCACAAAAAGTAGGCATCTGGCTAGCAGTTTCAAGGAGACGAATTATTAGCTTGTACTTTTTATCCAAAAGAGGATTTTTTCAGCAAGCACCGACACCGGCACACAAATCTCGAAATACAATAGCTCTTTTCCAACTATTTTTCGATGATAGAATTATGAATTTTCTTCCTAGATCCCTGGATCTGACAATTTTAGATAATTTAATTTTTTCCGTATTTAAAAAATACCATTTTTAATACCAGACATAACACAATCGCAGAGCTTTGCAATACTATTAGAGATTCATATGCTGACATAACCCCACAACTCTTGGTAAATGGTCTTGAAAACATGAAGCGAGACTTTGTCTGCAAAATAATGAACGCTTTCAGCATAACCTTTCCTCCAACACTTCAACGATTCAACATAGCAAATTTCGTTGGCGACACCAAATTTAGAGCAAACTGTTTCTTAGAGATTGTTGTCTATTTTGAAAATCACAGAATACAATTAGGCTGACTAACAAAACTAACAGCTGTAAGCAAATTTTGCATGACAATTAATTAAATTGGTATTAACTTACAGCAAATAATTTATTTTATAAACAATATATGTGCAGTTTCTCACTTCAAGACCGAGAATTGTTCAATAAAACACAAAGTATTGGTTTAATCATCAAATTTTTCTCGACGCCTTCAAAAAAGGCTTTGAGACGATACATTTTTGCCAATGAGTAAGTCGTAAAAATACTTTCTGAGATGACCTTCATATTTTCCTGCGAATTTAGTCTGATGACTTCAGTGAATTCTTTCGAAGTGGAAATTTGAGATTGAGGAACAGAACAAAATCATACGGGACCATACCTCCTGAATAAGATGCTTTGTCGATGGCATTCGTTGAATTTTTCGCGTTCAACGATGTGTGAGACGGCCCATTATCATAGTACAAAATCGAAGAATTAATTTTGAATACTCTCTCTCTCTCTTAGACAGTTCATAACGTCCAGATTCTTTGGCGACTGTTCGGATGCTTTTGGCAGTCAAAGACGCCGAGCGAGGCAAATCTTGTTATTTCTCGGCCTCATTTGAATGCCTTGTACTACTTGTATGATCGTGTTTTTGATAAAGTTGACTCCCCGTAGGCCTTCTCAAAGATTTTCAATAATTTAGCACAATAAATTTGATTTGCAGCACAAAACTTGAAGCAAACTGCTTGACTGATATTTTTATCCATGTTAAAAATCACAAAGCACAACTAGCAGCTTGAAAAAAGCTTTACGTAACAATTAACTACATTTATATCAACTACAGCAAATAATTTTTGTTCTTCTGTTGGTCATATTTTAAGTAATCTTTTTAATATCTAAATCCTAGACTAAAAACAGCAGTTTAAAACACGTTTCCCAGAACAACGTGCGAAGAAAGTGGTTTATTAATTACGAATAAGTATAACTGTTCAGAATACAAGTCCTCGATAATACAAATTCAATTTTCATTCTTCTTCTCATTTGTGTGAAAGTGAAATTCACATTTATGAAAATATTGAACACCATTGGTTGATGATGATGATGAAGTTATCACTCGTAGAGAACTCACTTGTAGTTGTGGTATCCCCAAACACCTTTCTGGCAATTTTGATGCGTTTTTCTACGCAATCTTCGATGTATCCTTCTGCGACGGTAGAAGAACGCCAACCGCCATGTCGTTTCAGTGAAACTAGATCTCCACCTCCTGCAGCTAGCAAAGTTGCGGAGTTTCTTCGGAAGCAGTGCCCCGTATAAGTTTCAGGATTCCCTAACTTTAGATACGCGGCAATTTTAGAGGGAAGTTGACCGAAGGTGTTTATTCCCACAAGCTGTCAAGTACACTTCCCATTATTACAAAACAAGAAGAATCAATCATGAGATGCGTTCACTGGACGTAAAGATGCATATTTTCGGTATATGGTTAAAGGCTTAACCACGAAGCCTTCTCTAATAATGATGAACTTACTATCTAAATGGGTTTTGGTTTCTCGAAGTGTTACCATGAGAACTTCTCCAGTATCTTGGATATCATTCACATTGAGGTGACATAACTTCCTGCGCCGACATGCTCCAGCAATGCCGAAAATCAAAGCAGCCTATGAAATAAGGGAAAATTATTATTCTTTGCTTTAACAACCAAAAAATAAATTCACAAATAAATATGTTTCGTCTACAGCTTCCAACAAAAATTTTTCAATTTGTTCACGAGATAACACCTTCGATTTTTTCACATGATGCCCCACATTTATCTGTTTGAGGTAAGCAATTGCACTACCAAATTTCTCAATGCACAGGTTTTCTTTCCTTTTAAAGAGGACTTCAGCATCGAATAGTGCGGCTAAAGTGATGCAGGTGACAACGTTTCTTGCTACAAACCAAATTAATTAGTTTCAAACTAAGTAAATGAAAATGGATAATCGCAGACTTACATTCTCGTTTAAATAGGCGAGAATTACTTCTTCTGTTACATCGGAGACTTTGTTATTTTCTCGCCAATGATAGAAACTTGAATAAACCTTTTCGCAAGCAGCTTTACACTTCACAATTTTTCCTGCAATAAGTTTTTTTTTAAATATTTTCAGGAATTTCATTTGACTTTTCCATTTTCATTTCTAAAATAAACAACTCATAAACAACATATCCATAACGACTCGTAACCAACGTTGACCAACAGAAAAAAATTTAAATAACACACATGTGAAAACGCTTAAAGTATCTCGGGTGTCTATGCAACACGACTGTGTCTTGTTGCATAACGACAACCTCGAACTTTAAGCTTAGATTTTCGCACTTGTATTATTAATAACTATTACAAGTAATATATGTGCACTCTCACACAACTACTAAATTGTTCAATAAAACAAAAAGTCTTAGTTTGATCGTCCTAATTTCTTTTGACGCCTCCAAAAAAGGCCACATTTTAGACGATAAATTTATGCCAATGTATAATTCAGTCATAGAAACACTTCTTAAATGATTTCCGGCATGGCTTTCATCTCCCTCTGCGAATTTAGTTTTATGACTTCACTGAATTATGAGAATTCACTGAAGTCATAAAACCACTTCGTATAAGACGAAGTTGTAATTTGAATTAGAGGAACCGAACAAAATCATACCTGGCGAATAAGATGCTTTGTCGATGGCATTCGTTGAAATTTTCGTGAACAACGATGTGTGAGACGGCATTTCATTACGGTATAAAATCGAAGAATTGATTCAAACGATTCATAGCGTCCAGATTCTTTGGCAACTGCTTGGCAAGCTTTTGGATACTTTTCGTCAGTCAAAGACGTTGAAAGTCAATCGGAACGAGGCAAGTCTTCATCTATTTCTTGGCTTCATTTGATTATATCAGTTATATATCTAATTGTGTTTTCGACAAACTTGACTCACTGTAGGTCTTGTCCAACTTTTTTAACGATTAGATACACACAAAAAAATACGGAGTTGAAATTTAACAACATTTTAACTCCACTGCGGGGTTCCCTCACGTCCAAATGCACCATGAGTTAAAATTAGCAGAGTAAAAATTTTACTGAGTTAAAACAACTCTGCAACATTGTTAGATTAACTCCTTTGGGAAACTGAACTGTAACTCATTTCTGGAGTTAAAATTTATATTTATCAGTGTTATATTAACTCAATTTGTTTGTTTTAATCTTTCCAATATGGAGTTAAAATTTCTCCTTTATCGGTGTTATATTAGCTCTACTTGTAATGTGGAAATCTTTCCGATATGGAGTTAAAATTTACCTTTGCCGGTGTTATATTAACTCTACTTGTGATGTTAAAATTCGCCTTTATCGGTGTTATATTAACTCTACTTGTTATGTTGAAATCTTTCCAAATGGAGGTGGAATCACTTTTTAACTTAGTTATAATTATATTATGTCTATGTAAGAAGAATAAATACATATATGTTAAATCTACTGTAATATAGTTATATTTGTCAGGGTTTTACATAAATGGAATAGATTAGGATACTAATAAAATGCAGTATCTTGTTTATTTCAATATTTATTATGCATATAAGGCACTTACAAGTTAGAGTTCATATTTTACTACAATATAATGGTCATCAGGTTTATTGTAAGGACAATGATATTCATGAGGTAGCATATTGCGCAAATCATTTAAAGTTATAATTTACATTCATCTGTATTACTACTTCTTTTTATTTTATATACTTGAAAATATTCAGAAAATTCTAATTTCCCAGCACTTGCAAACAATATAATACGTGGAATTGCAACAAAATAAATATATATTTTATTCTTGCAAATACTGGAAAATTCTTGAAATTTAACCATTTTGTTCAACTCTATCAATATTTATCTTAAATAGCCATTATTTTCTGTTCTATTGATTTGTCAATTGGACCTAATGTTATATCATTACTCAAATTATTTTCTCGCCATATATATTGCCCAATACAATTGATGTCTTTTAGCAAGCGATTTGCATATGTTTTTAAAACCTCTGTTGTTTTTTTATCCGCCAGTACGATCTCTTGCAGTTGGAGGCAGTACATGTAATAGACAAATTAAGGTGTTTATTTCATCATTCCACTCTGTAAATTATTGTTTATTTTGATCTTACTCAACTATAATATTATACATACCTGAAGGCAAATCCTTTGATACTTCCTGTTTATAAATACATACTATTCTTTCTTTTAGTTTTGGGGTTTTTTGTACCAAATTACTACGTCTTGTGTGTATTAAATAAAAATCTTGTGTGATCTACAAAATTTAAAAAAGCATAAATATTGTCTGTGTTGTGGTTATGCCGAAACTTACATGCCCAGGTGTGTCTATAAATCTAGGAAACTCTTCTAGTATATTTTCACTGTTCTTTCTAGCGTTGAATGTGTTTACCATTACTTGGAATATTTCCTTCTTGTGTGTTTTTGCACAATTAATTTTTTAAAAAGTCAATGTCTTTATCATACTTTACATTTAAGTCTTCTTCTTGATCCAATTTTGCCGTTATTGTTTTTTGAACTATCTTACTAAAACTACCTCTGTTAACCGTTCCTAGTCTGTTTTGTAAAACTCCAACTCTTCCTTCGAGGTAATAAAAAATTGTTAAAAAATGAACTCAAGTAGAACAAACATCTAAGGAACATTGTTTATAGGAAAGGGCATATAAACTAAATATTCTATTCTCTAAAGAGATTTAAAGATCATTAGCACACTAGAAATTCATTTACTTCATATATAAGAACTTACGTAGCCCTTCCCTTCGTCATCTTCAAAGCACAGAAAGAGGTTAGCCACAGCTTTTGCAGATTGCAACTTAATAATTGTGTTTATTTGGGTGTGAGCCATTTGTTTGTTTGTTTTTTTCTATTTGCTATACTAATTTCTCCAGTCTCTTTATATTTTTTTAATGTACATGTTCCTTCAACAATTGTTTTAAAGCATTGTTGAAATTTCTGAGTAAAAATGAAAAAATCAATAAAAGCTAGTAATTTATTGTGTTCAATAAAATAAAAATTATAATTAAATAGATATGTACGTTACTCGCACAAATATTAATTGGCGATATTTAAGATAATAGGAAACTAACCCCTTTAGCCATCGATATTCGAGACTTGGCCGGAGTTCGAACCTGAGACCTTTAGACCTATAGCTTAGTAACTAACCCACTAAACTAGCATCAAAATATTAAGTATTGCAATAATTAATCACTCAATCAATAGCCAAAATATAATAATCGCTGATCATACATCCAAGAACTAACATGAAAAATATTTCAAAAGAATATTAGGTATTAGTTTTCAGCCTTCTTGTTTTTTTAAGGCACCCTTAAAAATTACTTTATTAATTAAGTTACTTAATACAACATACTTACATAATATACAATTTAAATAAACTAAGATTTTCAATATTCAAATATGGTATATTATTATCTCCTGGTCAAACGAATATAAAACAATTTGTTTCTCTGGTTTAAGTGCCAGAGGATTAGCACAAAATATGTTGGTTGGCACTTCACTAATTCCTGAAGAAGCTTATTCCGTTTGAACATTTTGTTCATTTACCTAATATCGAATACATTTATTATCGCTATAATTGAATTTTTATTTTGCAAAAAGAAGCGCTTTTTTATGATTTTATTATGTAAAAATAAACAGATAAAATAAAATGAATAAATCAATTAAGAGAAGGTATAATCCGTTAAAGTATATGGATTTTTAAATACGTATTCTATAAATGTGTTACTTTTGTATAAGTACACAAAATATACCTAATATAATATACCTATGTACTTACGTACTTACTTAAGGAGAATCGGCAAAATCGAAGTCACCAGCTTGCAATTTTATTACTAACGTTATTCCTCTAGGGCTCGTTAATATAAACTCTACTACATTATCGACTTGATAGGTCACCTCGTCAAAATATTGTATTTTGCCAATATCCATTATTCCTAAGGCATTTGCAACTAACGAAATTAAAAAGCTCATTACACGTATGTTAAAAACAAACAATAAGGATAGAAATTCATATTTATTAGTAATAAAAGTTAGTAAATTGATAATAATTTATATATTAATATGGACATTTGCTAGGTACTAATAAACAAATATACTTACGGGTGGTACTGATTGTGTTTATGTCAGTTGATAGTTGCACGACTTAATAAGTCTTCTTCTTCTTCTTTAAGTGCCGTCTCCGCTTCGAAGGTTGGCAATTATCATAGCAATTCTTACTTTTGAAACCGCAGCTCTAAACAGTTCATTATTATTACATCCAAACCAGTCCCTAAGGTTCTTCAGCCATGAATTCCGTCTTCTTCCTATAGATCTCTTGCCCGGGATTTTTCCCTGCATAATTATTTGTAGTATAATTATGCAGGGAAAAATCCCGGGCAAGAGATCTATATCTTAATAAGTAACAACTGTTAAATATGAACTAAAACTAAAAATATCTAAACTCGTCTATTCATGTTCACAATAGGACAGTACAGTATTGATAATAAATAATAAATAAAACGCAATAATAAATAATAAATAATAATAATAATAAATAAAACGCAATACTGATAATAAATAGTAATATCAATTAGTGACAATAAGTACGAAATTGTTTGATTATCACTTGGACATTTCTAACCTACCTATTTATTTTACAGAATATTTCTTAGATGCCTGGTAATTTCGAATATTAAAGTAATAATTTGCGCATAGTTTTCTTGGATAGAATGAATATATTTATACTAGAAAAGAAACAATACTTTTGAACTATTCATGTTCCTTCTTTACTCATTATTATTATTTTGACATGTAGGTTATGTATATGCTTTCTTTGGTTATATTGCAAGTGACATACTAAAATTTTGACAATATTGCAAAACATGACATTTATATTTTATGATGACAAACGGTTATTTCCGCGATTGAATATTGACTTTATTTGACTCTGCAGTACTGATTTGAATCACATGCTTTGAATTTGGCCTTGAACTGAAAACTTATACTTTATAAACTATATGTAATCGTAATGTAATCTAATCATTACAATGTAATATTTCAGTTTAATGTTTTTGATGCATGACATTGCACTGACCTAACAATTTTGTTTATGTTTGGCTCCACATTAAACTTGTTCGTAAATTATCATCATTTTGCATGTCTATCAATTCCAGCTGTATTGATTCCGGTGCATTTTCGGGTGAAATGTTGAAAGGATTGCTGAAAATGTCTATAGAGGTTTAACTTTTTCGAAGTCTAGAAAACGATCAACTAAAATATCAATTTTTTCAATATAAGCGAAATTGACATCAGTTTTATTGAATTTCTCCATTATTTTTTTGTAGTTCGGAAAATGGCTGGAATTGGCTGAATTGGTTTGTGTACTGAAAAGACTCAATTTGCATTGAAAGGATGAAACATGAGAATATAACCGCGATATCAATTGATCTTTGCCTTGGAGTCGCGTATTTAAGACATTCAAGTGATTTGTGATGTCTACAAGAAACGCTAAATCACACAGCCAATCAGGGTTGTCGAGTTCGGAGACGTCCTTTTTCTTTTCCGCCAGAAATATTTTGATTTCTTCAATCAAGTTAAGAAACCGCTCTAGTGACAACCCACGACTTAGCCACCTTACTTCAGTGTAAAACAGGAGATCACCATATTCGCTTTCAATACCCTCGGGAAATTGTGTGAATTGTCTGTGATTGAGACCTCGTGATTTTATAAAGTTTACAGTAGGTACTACAATTTTCATCACATTTTCAAATCCCAATAATTTTGAACAGAGGGCCTCTTGATGTATAATGCAATGAAACTGCATTAATTCCTTGGTATCTATGTTTTTAGTTTGTAAATACTATTTTAACATAGTTATTATCCCAGATTTACTTCCAACCATTGAAGGTGCTCCGTCAGTCGTCATTCCAGATAATTTAGTTAAATCCAAATCCATTATAGAACATTTTTCCAGAAGAGCTTTGAGCATGTCACTCCCCTTGGTTTGACTTGTCAAAGAACTCATACCAATCAGTTCTTCACTCACTTCAAAATTTTGCGTTACACCTCGTAAAAATATTAAGAGTTGAGCAGTGGAAGTTATACCTGTAGATTCGTCGAATGCTTTAGAAAAATACTCAAAACTTTTCGATTTCGTAGCTAATTGCTCTTCTATATTAGCTGCTAATGTAGTAAGTCTTCTTTGAACAGTCATACGATATAGTTGAATTTTCTCAAACCTCTTTGCATCTTTCGGACACATTTTTTTGGCGGCGATATCTAAACACTGCTTAACAAATTCACCATCTTTAAAAGGCCGACAAGTTTTCGCTATTAGTCGAGATATTTCAAAGCTAACTTCAGTAGCTGTTTCAGCATCTTGAATTGGTTTTGTAAACATAGCTTGCTGATCTATTAGTTCCCTTTGTAAAGTGGAAATTTTTTGTTTAATAATGGCTTTTCACATTATATTCCTTTGGAATAGAAACACTACTCTTGCATATTAAACAGACACTTTTGTTATGCGATGAAATAAAAAAGTATTTTTCGGTCCAAATATCTTGAAACTGTCGATTTTTATCTTCAACCTTACGACTACGTTTTTTACTGGGGCCTGGTTTATCCATATCAAAATTGATATTGTATTGTTACGTAGGTAGATGCCAAGTTCGAACGACGAAATATTTATTCTTCACAGATTACAATTCAAACAATATAACGTTCGCTTGTCCGTAGTTAAAACTTAACTACCCCGATAGCTTTCATGAGTCTTTGAATTTTGTTTCGTGGTCGAAGTTGCCTCCATTTCCACTCCATTGTTTCGTATCTCCCAGGGTTGTGACGTGTTTGAGTCTGATTATTAATTAATCGTGTGTTGTTGTGTTTTTGTGCGGTCCTGTGTTGTGTGTGTGTAGTCTGTGTGTCCGTCGCTTTTTTGCACTTAAGTCATATGTGTGGGTTTACTGGTCATCATCGCTTTTTTGCGTTTCTGTTGTGTGTGTATTTAATGTTTATTGTTGTAAAGTGTTATTATTGTCTGTGTTTGCGTTACGAAGTATTGTATCTGTTCTTTTGTTGCGTTTGTCGAGTGTAATGTTATTAGCATATTTCCTAAGGCAAGTGCTAATTCGTCAACTGTGTTAAGTGTTGTGTTTTTTGTTTTTGTGTCCAGGGATTAGTTGTTGGGGGTGGTGCTGGTATGTATTTAGGTTTGGGTGTGGTTTTGTTTGCAGGGTTGTTTGGATTGTTAGGACAGTTTATGAATGTGGATAGGTGAGGACCACCGCAGTTTGCACACTTTGGTGGGGTTGTTTTCGTCTTTGTACATAAGTGTGTCGAGTGTTCGTCTCCGCATTTCATGCATTTGTAGTTCACATTACAGTTTTTTTGGTGATGTCCGAAGGTCTGGCATTTGTGGCATTGTATTATGTCTGTCCGTTTGTTTAATGGTTCGATTTTAATTGCGAGTCCGCAGCAGTCGTGTATGTTGTAGATTGATTTGTATTGTCTCGTCAGTTCGATCAATACTAGTGGTGCAGGTATGCCGTGTTTACCGTTCATTCTTTTAATTTTTAATGTCGGGTAGCCTTGGTCAGTCAAGTCGTCTGTAATGTCAGTGTCGGTGATAAAGGTAGGAATGCCTCGCATAACTACCTTTAGTGTTTTTCGCTTCTTAATTGAAAAGTGTAGAATTGAATGTGTTCTGTGTCGAGTATATGTTTAAGTGTACGGTAGTCTTCGTCAGTTTTCGGTTCGATGTGTATGCCTGGTTTCACGAGTTTGTTTTGTACAGTGTTAATTTTGTGTGTTTTAAATATGTGTCGTATATGTGCCCATTTGTCTTTTTCAGTTATTATTATCGGTGCGATTTTGTGTTGTGTATTGCGTGTTTCGGTGTTTGTGTTTTGAGTAGTGTTTGTTTTGTCACTTACCCTGGGTGTGCTGTTTGATGTTGACGGTTGTCGAGTGAGTTCTGTTGCGTCTTCTTCCATCTTTTCCTCGGCGTTAGTTTTTTCGAGGACACTGTACGAGTTTTTTGTTTCGATTGGTGTGCTTGCGTGTTCGGTTTTCTGTTTTTTCGTAGTTTTTTTCGAGTTTGTGAATGCGTCGGTGATTATGTTTTCATTTTCCTGTTCCGGTTGGTTTTTTAACGGTTTTACTGGGCTTGTTTCTTCTGTGTGCGGTTCGAAAGTTTGTAATGTTGCCGTCGGATTGCCAGGATCTACCATGAATATTTGCGGTGATTTTTGTAAAAGAATTTGAACATCTTCCTCCGTGGTTTGATCTATGATGGTTTCCGCGTCCTCACGTTGCTGTGGAGTACATCTCCTTTTGAAACTGGGTTTCAGAGCTAAGTTGGTAACAGTGGTGGTAATATATCGTCCGGCCATTGCTTCCGGGTTCGCTTGACGAATGTCGTCTTCAGTGCTCTCAACTACGATGCTGCTATAACAGAGATCGCAGTGAGAATGTGTCGCCGAGTTACCTAACATCGAGAACGTACCACATTGTTTGGGGATAATACCGACGTCTTTCGCGAACCTTCGAGTAATCTAGTTGGTTCAACAGATTTCTAGTCTCGTAACAATATGCTTGGAACGACGAGGAGCATACCTGTCCTACGTAGTAAACCTGAACAAGAAAGTAGTAGGTACTTAAAGATACATTATCTTATCAACAATTACAAAAGTTAGAATAAAATAGAAAGTTAAGAAAAATTTATTTGAATGGATTTTTACCTATTTTTGTAGTTTTTCGAACAAATTTTTAAAATTCGTTGGCGGGCCGCATAAATATCGACAGTAGGCCGCATGCGGCCCGCAGGCCGCGGTATGTGCATCGCTGGTTTAATGTTTGAATTTCGTTTCCAATATACGATGCCTATTTTCGTCTCTATCAAATTCAAAATTTAAAGAGGCTACCTATAGAAACTATATGAAAGTTAGTCCATTTTACCCAAAAATGTAGTTGTACCTGCATATTAACTCCACTACAGTGTCAAACTTGAATAGTGTTGAGGTAACAATGTAAAAGTGTAGGTTTATCTCCTTGACGAATTACAAATACTCATAACTACTTGATATGTAGGTAAACTTCATCTAAAAGGAGACAACTTGATACCGTTTCGGTGTTAATACAACTAATTTAAAGTTAAAAACCAACTAAATTTGGATAAACTTTTACTGAATTAGCTACATTGTTGATGTCAATGTGCCTATTCAGATAATTATTTATTTTCATACCTTTTATGCGAGATCTTTAAATTCTTAAATTGCCGGTATTTGATAGAATATATTACGCAACCCAATATTTACTTAATATTAAGTACGTATTTGTAATCAGTGTTATTGTAAGCGCATTAAATTTAATGACATGTCATAGATCTTAATGGGACGACCAGATCTTTATATAATTTGTTGAAGTGAATGCGAAGGGGATTAAAGCTTATTTACTTAAACAGCTAATCAAATAACTGTATTTAATTAAGAGAATTCCTTCGCAGAGTCGGAAAACCGTTGCCAACAATTTTTACGCCGAATATTGCGTTTTCAACTTTGGTTGCGAAGACCTTTTGTACCTCTAATTCATTGACTCTAGTTTCGTAGCAGGGTCTCAATGATATACTGAGGTTTCAACGCCAATGGTAATTCTAGAAAGAAGTTGCAGTCTTATATTAACGCGTTCAAATTTTCCTGGGATCAGAAATTTAATATCTTAGGCAGCTGGTGCGTTACATATCGTAGTCAAGATAAACATTGCCCTAGAAAGAACGAAGAGTTTTTGAAGTGTGACAAGTTTTTTACGATAACACCGACGTCGCAACCAAATCAGATAATATTAAATTAAATGTATTCACCAACCTGAATGTATCGCCATTGTCAGTCGTGTACGCCTCACAATTTCATATGTATGGTGAACAATCATATCAATCACAAATATTAACGCTATCATCATCTTTTTCTACACCCTCCTATCAGCCCACACAACAAATCTTTCAAATATTTAATCATGTATTACAAATTTAAAATAAAGAAATATCTAGTATTTAATACAACATAAAATCTAACTATAAAATAACGACAAAAAACAATCACCTAGAATTATAACCAACACGTATATTCTGTATCTCCTCTGGTGTAAGTTCGAGGCTCGGACAGTCCAGATTTAGATAAATAGATTTTCTAAAATGCTCTTTAAGGGATTGCCATGTATGCCTAGGAAAATCGCTTTCATTATCTTGCCATATTTTATATCAATAATTTTCACAAACAAAAATTCGGGACTACTGGTTAAATCCTCCTACTTCGACAACGAGCCGATTTGACGAAGAAGCTGATAACACCGACAGTAAAAGTGACACTAATATAGCCCAAGCTAACACAGTCAATCCTCTTAAACCCCCGCTATTATTTATAGTTGGAGTAAAAAATGTTTCTCCACTTACAAGGCTGCAACAAACAATAGCAAAAAATAATTATGAAGTTTAAATTTTGAATTATGACAAGGTCATTGTAGAATCAAACACCCCAGAGTATTTCAGAAAAAATACAAAAGACTTGATAGAGAAAAATATAAAATTTCATATACATTCAAACTTAAAGATAAAAGAGAAGTTTTCGAATAGTACTGAAGTATATGCACCACTCAATTGACACAAATGAATTAAAAGAGGAAATAGAGAAACACGGACTTATCATCGAAAATATTTGAAATATGAAAAACTATAAAAGAAAGGCAGCTCACCGCTAATGGTTCTCATTGATCTAAAGTCGAATGAACAGAATGAACAATGAGTGCCCACGACCGAAAAGGGATATACCACAATGTGCAAACTGTCATCGATATCTCGGCACACTAAAAAATATTGTCATTTTAGACCTCGATATGTAAAGTATACTGGAGACCACGCGACCGATCAGTGTTCGAGGAGAGAAAGTCTAACAACGTAAAATACGTTCTTTGTGAAGATACCATTCCTGCAAATTACAAAAGTTGCAGAGTTTACAAAGAATTGAAAAGCAAGGCATATTCCTTGTTTTGTCCAAAATTATATACCTCTACAGAAACTTCAAAATAAGAAAAAGTGAAAAGGGATTAAATTATACACAAATACTGAACCTACCACAACAAGAAATATCGCACAATCAGGAAATGTGAAAATTTTACAAGCCCCCAACGACTTTTCTGAGCTAAAAGCTTAACTAAAAACTGGAACAGAACAAATACCCAGATAACTAAGGTCACAAAATAATTAAAAGTTTCCTTGTTAATCGCAGTATTAACATTATATCAATATTTGAAACACATTTTACCAACAAAAGTTTTATTAGAAATTTTACAATTTACAACACCAAACATCTTGATGGAATCGCCCCGATGCACGACTTTTTTTGATTAAAACATCAATCAAATACTACGAATCCTACAACTATGCTACAAGCAACTAATATAACAATTGAAGACTGTCAGGGTCCTCTAACGATCTCTATTGTCCTCCTCGCTACATCATCACTGTAGACCAGTTTGACTTTAAAACATTTGGAAATAGATTTCTCGCAGGTCAAGATTATAACTCCAAACATATACATTGGGGGATAAAGACTCATCAACGCAAGGAGAAGACAACTATATAGAGCTATAAAAATCGCGAATATTCATTATCTATCTACAGGTGAGCCTACTCACTGGTCGACCGGATAGAAACAAACTACCTGATCTTGTTGATTTCTGTGGTATTAGAGGGATTGTGAAATAATTCTAATTGCAAAGCTCTGTTTTCTCCAACTCTAGGAAATAAACACACAAATTGGAAACAGTGTCAAACACGTCTTGATCATAATTTAGATCTGAAAATCCCACTTAAATCAGACTCTGAAATAGACGATGCTGTAGAACATTTGAATGTAACTATCTAGCAAGCTATTTGCCGATCTACACCTGGAATAAAGAAACGAACGTATGTAAAGATATACCCTCGCGTCTTTTGAAGTCGTTACTTAATATTAATAAAATGATAAGAATTTACAACTACCTAAAAAACGGCTACAGGGGCTACAGAATATTGTTTCTGGAAAGCCACAAAGAAAATAAATATACCTCAATTGTCTAATTCTCCTATCAGAACACAAGAAGTAATGGCAAAAAGGCCCAAGTCTCTCAACTAAAATTTTTCAACCTTTTCCATTAAATAACGATAACGATGATAGTGAAATATATCGCCTTCTAGAATCCCCTTGTCAATTTGCATCATTTTTAATAAATTTGAAAATAAACCATGTTAAAAATATAATTAACATGTTTCTGAATTCAAGACAATCATCTGGATACGACTTAATTACGAGTACTATTCTAAAAGAACTATCTACAAAAGGTTTAAAGTACCTGGTCCAAATTTTTAGTGACATTTTATGAAGAGGGCATTTCCTGGAATGTGGGCCAAATCATTCTCATTTTTAAACCTGTTACAGACCCACCAGCCTACTACCTATTATATTAAAATTATTGGAAAAGTTGTATAACTTGGAACCTATATTGAAAAGTCACCAGATTATCCCTAAAGATCTATTTTACGTTTGGCCACAACATGCATTTACAGAGCAAATACATCGTGTAACAAAAAAAAATTTAGCCAAGACCTTGATTTCACTGGCCTTCGATAAAATTTGGCACTCTGGCCTCCTTAACAAAAACAGATCTCTTATCGTCATAACTACTTTATTATAATAACTACCGTATTTTCCAGTCCTACCTGCACAACCGTCACTTCCTAGTTTAGCGTCTTGACGCGCATACTGTCATTTACCCTATCAAATCTGGAGTTCCATGAGGTTGTGTGTTCAGACCCGTTCTGTATTTACTATATACTGTCGACCTATCAAGGACTCGTGACGTCACTACTGCTACATACGCTGATGACATGGTCGTCCTTTCTTCACACATCGATTCTGTTTTTGCTTCGAAACTATTGCAGACAAATCTGAACAAAATTTAAGACTGGTTAGCGAAATGGCGCATTAGAGTTAACGCAAATACATTTGTTCATGTATATTTACCACCAGAAGAAGTTACTGTGCTGCAGTGTATATAAATAACTATGTTCTGCCACAAAAGAAAGACACCAAAGACCTAGGAATACAACTTGACCGGAGATTGACATGGCGAATACATTTATTCTGGAAAAGGAAGGAGCTAGGCCTCAAACTTAGTAGACTATACTGGTTAATTGGTCAAAAGTCAAACCTGATTATGGAAAACAAAGTCGTTGTCTACAAAGATTCTATCTTTAACATTGAGACTGAGAACTTTTTCTGAAAATATGCAAAAAGACTAAGGAAGTAATCATCTCAACTCGACCTATGACGCGACTCGTTAGAAGGCGTAGATTCAAGCGGTTAAATCCTACTGACCTGTTGACGAGATTTTAAGCTTCTAGAAACACCATAAATTTTTTTGTTTTAATTATACCGTCAATGGGCAGTTTCCTCTATGTCAATGTATTGTGAACACACAATTTACTTATTGTACAGACTAAATATATTTGGACGTTAAAAAAAGTTTCTGCGTTGGTGCGACTAACTCGAAAATTCATTTCACCGAGGCTTTATTAATTCCTAAACCTTTATATAAAATTTTCAAAACTGTTTTCTTTGACATCCGAAATTCCCTTGCAATAATCGCAAATTTAATTCTACCATTTGTCAGCACCAACTTACGGTTTTCTTTCCTGTGTTCTTGTCTCAAGAGGTCTATCAGATCTTAGGCTATCTTCAATATATTACCGACTCCAAGGAAATTGTTTCGTTCATTAACCATTTTTGGTCAATTTCCTTCTTTAGACAACAATCTTATAACGATGTTAAATCACTCATTCTTCATTATTCACATCGCTATCAAACTCCAATAATCTTTCAACTTCAACACCGCTTGATCAGAATCTTTATTATAAATTTAACATTAATTGACATTTAAAAATCATTGTTATTATCATTGTTTTTATGGATAGGTAGATTCTCTCCTTGTTTTTCAGTTTAAAGGATCGAAATGATCATTGTTTTAGTTCTTGAAAACAAGACGGAAGTTGAAGTAAAAGTATTCATAAATTTAATATATGTATGTGTACGGGTCCTCACCAAAATATTACAACGCTTTTAGAAAATTATATTTAAAATCAATTTCTAAGAATTATAGACGAATATAATGAAGATTATACTTATTGAACAAACCGTTTACTCTGTGAAAGGTATACCTAGATTTGCATATATATCCCATTTATTCGTGTTCAAACTCTATCGGAAATTACATTTTATGAAATATTAATTTGACTAAAATATTGGAGCTTAAAATGCTTCAGTACTAGATTAATTATAAATGCAAATCTGAGTAACATAGTACATACATATATTAATGTTGCTTTTAATGCAACACCTGTGATTATAAATACTTAACATGTTAATTATTTATCCAAGCTGAGTAACTATATCTCACGACCATTTCAACTCGAAAATTTGTATTAGGTAATTAAGAAACTCCAATCTATAAAATAATCTTTATATAGGCATTAACAGGAAGACAACTATATAAAACTTTTGTTTTGCAAAATCATTATTTCTGCTTCAAAAAATAGTGTAATGTAGTAAAATGTTTCAATATGAGAAAAACATGACGCTAAATTTTGATTAATATTATTATGACTAAAGCTCGGACTATATGCATGTAAAAATAGCAAAATATTGACAAATATGTTCAAATATAGAAAAATATGCATCAATATGCAGAATTTTTTTATAACATTCTAACAAAAACCAAATCCGATTCTATGAAACAAAACTTTATTTTACATTTAAGGTCTGTTACATTAAAAAACTTAAAAAAGGTATATAACCCCTTACCACAATTATTAATCGTATCCTAAATACGTATTTCGACAACTAAGTTGTCATCATCAGTAGGTAAAACCACTAATTAAAAAGTCGCACACGGGACACAGTAAAGGTAGAAAAACCGCTCAGGCACCAACTATTATTCACCGCGTCCACGTATAGACTAGTCTATACGTGGACGCGGTTTTTCTACCTTTACTGTGTCCCGTGTGCGACTTTTTAATTAGTGGTTTTACCTACTGATGATGACAACTTAGTTGTCGAAATACGTATTTAGGATACGATTAATAATTGTGGTAAGGGGTTATATACCTTTTTTAAGTTTTTTACTTAACCACAGTCTCCAAAGAAAGAATTTTCTGTTACATTACATAATATTTGCGTTACTATATTAACAATATTGTAAAGTTTGTCTTTTCGGGTTCTTAAATAAAACTAACAATAACTTTAGACACACACTATATTAATAGTAAAACGTATAACAATATAAAACTAACTATTAACAATAAGCACATTTATGTATTTATATTTATGTATCTATATTTATGTCCACTCGCCGCGAGACTCAGGTATTGAATAATCTCCCCATCCCTTCCTCGACGGCTTATATATGAATGAGAATATCCTTCTCGAAAGTTATCCCTGTCTCGAGAAAACGCTAGGGTATGACGCGACGCGCCGTTGGATTAGTCATCACATTGCCCCCTTCTTAAGAATGAAGTTTCGTCCCGAAACATGTCATGCTTTGGTTCCCTCAACCGATGGCGAAATCGACAGGTAGGGCCTTTGTTACATTGTGACGTCATATCGAAATAACAGTCAGCGGTCTTATCTTGCCTGGATGGACAGGAATATTCAAGCCGGTAACTGCATACCAGAATTTCCATACCAGTATGTCGGAATATTACTTCCAACGTGTTACAATTCTCCAGTCCAGGCGGTCCAATCCACAACCCAATTTTGGAACTGCTAATTTCAGAATGTCTTGTTGTAACATTTATTCGCGTAAGTGGGCCAGGGCCTCCCATAAGGCACGATAGGTTGGCTTCAGGCTTGACAGTTCTTTCGTGATCAAATAAAATATGGTCTGTCCTTCATTTATTATTTGGAGACTCTTCCCAATTGCTGGTCCCTGCTGCCTTACTTTCTCGATTCTGCCAAATCTCTCTTTAAATTCCCTGGTAATTCCTTTGGCCATTCGCAGATCTCGGGCTACGCAATGAGCAAGCGCATAGTCTGGCGGTACCGTAAACAAATCTTGCTGTTTCTCGATGGTTACCCCAAATCGAGCTTTTCTCGAACCAGAATACTCTTCCATAAAGTCTTCGAAGGTTAGTTCCTGGTATTGGCTATCCAATCGGCGCAAGTCAGCGGTTTCGTCATTATTGTCTCCAGAGTTTGGGGCTAATCGATTAAAATGTACGACTCTTGGCTTAGTGTGAGGTGTTCGCCTGATGCGATATATTACCTCGTTGATCCGCTTCAACACCTCGTATTGCCCTTCCCAATTCTTTTGAAGTTTTAGAGATAGGCCCCGTCGGCGTTGTGGATTATATAACCAAACCCGATCGCCTTCATGGTAACCACTCTTCTCGGCGTTGATGTCATAGCTCTCCTTCATTCTGTCACTAGCAGTTTGGCTATTATGTCTGACTTGTTCATGGATATTATTTAGTCGTCGTCTGAGCGTGCTGACATAATCTTCTCCGGCAAGATCTTCACCAGGCTTGCTCCCGAACTTTACATCACAGGGCAATCGGAGTTCCCTCCCGAATAGCACGTTTGCTGGTGATTGGCCAGTTCTCTCTTGAACGGAGGCCCGATATGCCATTAAAAATAATGGTAAATGTTCGTCCCAATGTCTCTGGTGTTCGGAGACCACTTTGGATAAGTGTCTGATCATGGTCTTGTTCATTCACTCTACCATCCCATCTGATTGTGGATGCAAGGGAGTTGTTCTCGTCTTCCGTATGCCGAAAAGTCCACACATCTTTTCGAATAGACTGGACTCAAAGTTTCGCCCTTGATCGGAATGAAGTTCCAAGGGTACACCAAAACGGCTGATAAACTCTTTCACAATCACGTCTGCTACAGTTCCAGCTTCTTGATTTGGTAGAGCATATGCTTCAACCCATTTGGTAAAGTAATCCATGACCACTATTATGTATTTATTTCCTTTGTCGCTTTCTGGAAAAGGGCCGGCGGCAACTATGGCGATCCTTTCAAACGGCGCATGGGTGCACGTCGACGCCTCTGAGGACCATTGCTTCCGGCGCAATTAGCACACTTTCGGCACCATTCCTTCACATCTCGTAAACAGTTCACCCAGTAAAATCTCTGGCGCACCTTCTCCAGTGTTTTATGGACTCCAAAATGTCCCCCAGAAGTACCATTATGGAGTTCTCGCAATACCTCTGGTATTCTTTTCTTGGGAACCACCATTTGCATCTTACGCTCACTTCCATCGTGACTTTCGACCTCATGTCTCAGGAGATCGTCTTCCATGGTTAAGGAATCCCATTGTGCCCAGTATGACTTCAATTCTCGTGAATGGGGAGCAATTTCTTGCCAGTTCGGTCTTTGCCCATTTCTCTTCCAAGCCCTGAGGATTGCAAGATCCGGATCAGCTTCTTGATCTGCGCGCAAATTGTCAGGTTGCCATTGGTCATCAACCACGGTGGTTCGAAGAGCGTTGGCCGATTTGTCTTCGATTCGGTTGCAATATCGACAGTCTTCTGGACAGGAGCTTCTGGAAAGGGCATCTGCATTTTAATGTTTGAGGCCTGCTCTGTGTTCAATGTCGAAGTCATACTCCTGTAGCCTCTCAATCCATCTAGCTACTTGACCCTCTGGATTCTTAAATTGTAAGAGTCACTTTAAGGCGGCGTGATCAGTGCGGATCAGGAACTTCTGCCCATACAGGTACTTGTAAAAGTGCTCAATGGTCTTAACTACTGCCAATAGTTTTCTCCTGGATACGCAGTAGTTCCTCTCCGGTTTGGACAGGGTCTTGCTGAAGTATCCAATGACCTTTTCTTGTCCATCTTGGATTTGAGAGAGCACGCCACCAATCCCGACGTTACTGGCATCCGTATCCAGAACAAACCTCCCAGATTGCAGTGGATAGTTTAAAACAGGTGCACTGATCAACGTACCTTTTAATAACTCAAAGGCCGCTTGGCATTCGTTGTTCCAAATGAATGCTCGATTTTCTGTTAGGCGAGTAAGTGGTTTTGCAATGTTGGAGAATCCAGGAACGTAGCGTCGATAATATGTGCATAATCCCAAAAAGCTTTTTAGCTGATGTTTGTCTTTGGGTACCGGCCATTTTTCCACAGCTTTTACTTTTTCTGGATCCACAGCAACTCCTTTTCCCGGAAACCACATGTCCAAGGTAATTTACCTCCTTGCGGAAAAGGTGACACTTCTTTGGACTTAAACTCAGGTTGGCATCTCGCCACCTCTGGAATACTACTTCCAAATTTTTCATGTGATCTTCATAGGTCTTCCCTACCACAATCACATCATCGAGATATACCAGGCAGGTATTCCAAGACAGTGTCCATGAGTCGCTCAAAAGTAGCTGAGGCGTTACACAGTCCAAATGGCATGACTGTAAATTGCCAGAGTCCTGTACCTAAACTGAAGGCAGTCTTCTCTTTGTCATTGGGATCCATTCCCACTTGCCAATAACCGCTCTTTAAGTCGAGAGTGGAGAACCATTTTGCTCCTGCCAAGGTGTCTAGCGTATCGTCTATTCTTGGGAGAGGATAGCTGCCCTTTTTGGTCACACTACTCAAACGACGATAGTCCACACAGAATCTGGTAGATCCATCCTTCTTCCTGACGAGGACCATTGGTGAAGCCCATGGACTATTCGATGGCTCAATTACTCCTTGGCCTTCCATGTCTTGTATAATATGCTCGGCTTCCTCACGTTTTGCCAGTGGTAACCTTCTTGGTCCTTGTTGAATTGGACTTGCATCGCCGGTATTTATTTTGTGCATTACAATATTGGTTTTTCCTTTCGTACCAGTCTCAGTTTCAAAGACGTCTTCGTAATGTTTGATTAAATACTTAACTTGGCTTTGTTCCTTCTTGCTCAATCCTTGACAGGCGAAGTCGATTATCATGGACAATTTCTCAGGAACCTGCAAGAATCCATTCTTCTCCGCCTCTATACGATGAACGACAGCCGACACTGGCGAACACCACCCCAAAATAATACCCTTCTTCAATGAAACAGGTTAATGATTCGCATTCATCACCCTTATCGGTACAGTCTTCTGAGTCTTAACCAGCATTTTGGCAACTACTATTCCTCGGCCCACCTCGTCATCATCAGCCTTTGGTTCCAACATTGTAACATTTCCGTCCAAATAATCACCTTCCATACACGCCGTCAAAAATGTCTCACTTCTTGCATCCAGAACATTTTCTGCTGTAGTTACTTGTACACTCCCACAATTTTTTCCATGAAGAAATAATTCCTCATTATTTATTTTTAAAGTGCCTTCTTTCATGTTTAACTGGAAGCCATAGGTGTTCATGATGTCTAATCCCAAGATTATTTCTTCTTCTATGTCGGCTACGAGAACACGATGTCGGATTGATGTTGGTCCTATGATAAAATTGACATCTACTTCACCTGCCACAGAAGCTGCTTCTCCAGTAGCTGTCCTAAGTGTCCATTTGCTAGGAAATTCTTTATTCCTGAAAATCAAATCGGGCTGCACGATGGTTTTCGTCGATCCAGTATCTAGCAAGCAAGCATAGGTCTTTCTTTCTATAATAGCGTCCACATACAGGCCATTGGTTTGATGTTGCAAGGATGCGACTTGGCCAAGCGTCCTTGGGGCCTCCTGATGCTGGATCGATAATTGTCCCCGCTCATCGACCCATTTTAGTTTTCCTGCTGCTCAGACGATGCTCTCTTGGCCACCTTACCACATTTACTCCGAACGTGACCAATCTCTCCACAATTCCAGCATCGCAGTACTCTTTTATTTGGTTTGATCTGGTTTAGAATTCTACTAACCACCTGCTCCATGAACTCCTCATTTTCCTATTTGTCAACAGTGCAGACACGAGCATGGTTCCAAGAGGCTTGTTTTGGAGTCTCGAACTTGAGCGCGTGTCCCAAAGCATCGATCAAGGTTTTCGGTCTTGCCAACCTCAATGCTTGTTGCGTATCAATATCCCGGAGACCATCTATGACCATCTGGACAGCTAGGTGTTCCATGAAATTATCTGGCGCCATCGGATATGCAAGTCGAACTAGACGAGCTATATCTGCCTCAAATTCCTGAAGATTTTCGCCTTTCTTCTGTGATCGATTCTTCAGTTGGGTATGGTATACATGCTCCAAATGCGGATGGCCATATCTCATCTCCAAGCGTTTAATGAGTTGAGAATAGTCTTTACGTTCCTCAGGAGGCAATGTCTGCAAAATATCACTAGCATCACCCCTCAATGCTATGATTATAGCAGTCGCCTTCTCGACTGAAGACCATGCGTTGGCTTCAGCGGCTGCTTCGAATTGCAGCCGCGAACGTATAACAATATAAAACTAACTGCGAGGATCCTGCGAGGGTACTCAAACTTCCCCTGAGGAGGATAGTGGCTTTTATCGAGGACACAAGACTAACAGATTGGAATTGAGAGATGTATTGGGGGTGGTACAAAGAGCACTGTGCTCAAATGCTTGGACGTGCTGGCGCCCACCCCAAAAATTAGAAGAAGAAGTAGTAGGTTTTTGTAAAGACGTTTTACAGACACCTTGTATATGTGAATTTTGTATGTGCATTGATTTACCACTTAATCATTACTAAGATCTGCGTCCTTTATTTAAACTTGTGAATCTGTTGGACAACAAATAATTAAATATTGCCGATGACTACTGTAGAGAGCCAAAGATGTTTTCCAACTTTAAAAAGAATACAAACATTTTGACGAAATATCATAGGCTAAGAAAGTAATTGGATTTGGTAATGTTAAATATAGAAAAGTCCTTTCTAAATACATCAAATAACTAATTTTAATGAAGTCAGATAAATCATTTTGCTGATGCTAAAGAGCGAAGAATTTATCTTAAGTTTAAATATTATAATTTAAGGTTATGATTAAACTGACAATGAATAAACATTTTATTATACGGTAATTATCTTTACAATGCAATAACAAATATTTTATTATCAAGAGAAACTAACGTTCTTTAATTTTAGTTAATTTAAGTCAATCATAGGCAACTAAATTGAAAAATTAGAATTTTATTTATTTATTATTTTGCAGATCTTACCAACTGCCATAAAACCTAAATTATCAAATTGTTTCTCATTTTCTCTTAAAAAAATACATTAACAAAGCTAATTGCAAAAAATAGCTTAAAAATACATTTCATAAGACATTAAAGCACTCATTCATTAAAAAACTCGTAGCTTTGTCACTCGTTTTTTAAACTTGAATTCATGTTTTAAAACGTGTCTTATGAAACTAGTTTTTTAATACACTATTAAAATATTTTTTAAGTAATTACAATATATTTATTAAAACACTCCAATATGTATATATATATATATATATATATATATATATATATATATATATATATATATATATATATATATATATGACAAATCGGTATTCCGAGTGGTAACCCTTGTGACGTTTCAAAACGCGACCACCAATGAGGAGCGCTGGTAGCGAATACATAATATTTGGCAGTCAGGATTTCTGGATATGATCCACGTAGTAGATTTGGTAGGTGACCTTCCTCCTCTTCTTCGTCGAGTTTTTTTGTTGCCCTTTTCAAGATGTGGTTGCTTGATTTGCCTCTTTTCTATTTCTATCGCTTTCTGGAATATGCGTATGTAATAATTAGAGAACGGACGCAATTTCCATAAAACGCAATCGGCAATTGGAATTGTGTATAACGTCGCTCAGTACATCCCGGCGTAATTCAATGAAGTATTTGTTTGACTTACTCGGACACCTGGTCTCGCCGCGATAACAATGGACAAGCCAGCTATTGTATTCCGAGAATATAGTGCTTTTTAAAGTGTTTTCATGAGCGTAGATAGAAGCGGGGGTTTTATAATGTATTTTATTTATTAGTTTATATTTCGTAAGATAAATAAAGTGCTGTGAGTAAGTTTCTTGTTTTCATAGTTTTAACTGTTAATTACATCGTAATTTTTGTGATAGATAGAAGATAGATAGATAGATAGAAGAGTGTGCATTGAATTTCGTTCAGTTTCAATAACTTACGCACACATTTTTAGTTTTCATTTATTTAGATCTAGAGCATTGTTTAAATTACTTTTTCAGACATGATATGGAAGAATGTCGAGAACGGCATTGTAAAACAATGGCGAGTTGGATTGACGGTCATACTGATTGTATGTCCATTGTCAGTGATTCTGAAATTTATTACAAAATCCGTAAAATATCGTCAAAAATTCGTCACTTAGAATCGCAAACACAACTGAACTCTGTAAAACTTTTATGGCGGCTAATATTCCATTAAATAAACTTAGCAATCCCACTTTAAAAATATTTCTTCAAAAATATACTGGTCGAAATGTTCCTGATGAATCAACTTTACGCAAATATTATGTTTCTAGATGCTATACGAGAACAGTAGAACGCATTAGAAGCCATCTTTTAAATCAATACATATGGATAAGCGCCGACGAAACGGTGGATATGTTAGGACGCTGTGTGGTAAATGTCGTAGCTGGTGTACTACATCCAACTATTCCCTATAACTCATATGTAATAGCAACAAGTGTTATAAATAGAGTTGATGCGGAAACAGTTGCTGAAACCATTAAGGAGAATATGCAAAAAATTCTTCATTCGGACGCCACGTACAAAGAAAAAATACTTTTATTTGTTAGTGATAGTGCTGCGTATATGTTAAAAACAGGCAGACTATTGAAGAAAACATATCCTAATATGCTGCATATTACTTGTGTAGCACATGCTCTCCACAGAATCTGTGAATATATCAGAGACACTTTTCCGGAAGTTGATAGACTTGTATCAGCTTTTAAAAAAGTTTTCAGAAAAGCACAATTGAGAGTAACTCTTTTCAGGGAAAAATTTCCATCTCTGTCACTGCCTCCCACTCCAGTAATAACTAGATGGGGAACATGGCTGGAAGCTACTAGTTATTATGCTGAGAATTTCGATAGTCTAAAACATTTCGTAACACTGCTAAAGGAGGATGCTAGAAGTATTGGTGAGTGCAAGGAGCTCACACAAATCCCAAATTTAAAAAATCAGTTGTACTTTCTTCACGAACACTTTGGAAAATTGCCAAAACTAATCACTTATTTTGAAAATCGAAATCTCAAATTAAATGACGGATTAACCACATTAGATGTGGCTGTTAATAATTTGAAAAGTATTCCAAGTGACTTCGGATGTGGCCTTCGACAAAAGTTTGAAGCAATTCTTAATAGAAATCTAGATTTAATTAAATTGCAGCAATTATGTATGGAGACAATTCCACAAAATCTAACGGCTAAATATGAAGAAATAAAAGAATATTTCCAGTATGCCCCTATAACCAGTTGCGATGTAGAAAGGACGTTTTCTATTTATAAGGATGTACTTAATTCAAAGAGAACAAAATTGACAGAAGAAAACCTTGAGAAACTATTGCTAGTCAATATTAATACTCCTTTACTCAACTTGAACGACAAAATGAACAAATAAAAATGTTCCAATTATAGAAATAAAATTAAAAACTTTAAAAATACAACTTTTCAACAAATACATATGTATTTCGTAATTTTATAGATCACCACCCGTTTGTTTTCCAATTATATAATAGTTATTTACGATACAAGTGTTAAAAGTGCGATTTTATTTCACGAGTAAAAGTTTGCGACACGAGCGTTAGCGAGTGTCGCAAATTACGAGTGAAATAAAATAGCATTTTTAACACGTGTATCGTACAATATTTTTTCTACAAACACAATTTTTATTATAAAATATAATAAAAATCCACTGACCAAATTTGACAGCTCATGAATACGTTTTGACACAACTGGACGCAACCGTAAAAATACGTCAAATTAAGTCACAATTCATACAAAGGATGAGTTCGTATTTTAATAAAGAAAATTAAGTAATAGCGAGAATAATAATTCTGAAAGTACTGCAACACAGGAAATAAATATCTCGAATTACACAAACTGTACATTTAATATTAATTATCCAAGAAATATGTAATTTTCAATCATTTTAATATATGTTGTCATTTTTGACAAACTGTCATGTCAATTTACTTTTAACACTAGTGTTAAAAGTAATACTTTTAACCCGCTACGCTATAAAATCGCATTTTTAATTAAAGTTAGCCGTGTCAAAATGTCAACTTTTAACGGTGTTTGTAGAAAAATAAAATTAAAAACTTAATAAATACAACTTTTCAACAAATAAATATGTATTTCGTAATTTTATAGATCACCACCCGTTCGTTTTCCAATTATTTAAATAAAATTAAATATTTTAGAAATACAGCCTTTCGCCAGTACTGCACTGGGTGGTAAGCGTGTCCGTTCTCTAGTAATAATACTCGCAATAATGTATTTCGCAATAATTTTTCTTTTATCGCAATGTATTGTAATGTCTGTGTTTGGGGCTGCTTTTCGTTTTGCGGTATGCATTATTGTAAACGATTAGTCAAGATAAGATCTCGTGGGTAAACTTAATAAGTAACTTTCATAATCATTGGATTTTTTTTAAATCTCTCCACGATATTTAAATTACACTACAAAACCGACCGGTATAGTAGATAACGTTAAACGAATATTATTTGAACCGCTAAACTATATTATAGTCCTTACACCTGAATATTTTGAGATAATTGTTAAAGATTTTTCAATTCTTAATAGCTCCAATTCATTAGTAAGTATTGGTATTATACATATGAAAAATAAGAAGAATAAAAAAGGGAAAGCAACCAAACTAAGCAGTAATCACTAAAAAAATATATAAATCATCCGGAGGTGAAAAAGCGTCGCCCCTGTATCCATTGTTACGGTACAGATTAGGCCCTATCTAAACGCATATCACCCTTGGTTTCTGCAGAAAAACAACTTTTGTTGTGTATTGGCTGCGGTGCGGTTGTGACAGCGGTCTTTTCGGTTTTCGGGAAATATTCTGCTGAATCAATATAGCCGCGGAATATTTAACTGGCAAAAACGACGAGATGACAGAATTTGTTTGTTTTTTTCATAATACTTGATATTGTACTCGTTGATTATGCGATATCTGGACAAACAAAATAATATTTCCGATATCTGCTTAGTGCGTAGGTGTATGTAAAACAATTCCATATTGTAATATTTGAGCTGTGCTTGATAAAATTGTTATTTATTCTTCGCGTAAATAATAGCTCGAAACATATATGCATATCATATACATCTATGTATATAAGTAGGGACCGGACACAAAGAGGCCGATGACTCATCGCCCACCGGCGTACTATTGAAAATTTGTATTTTTAAAGAGTTTTAATTTTATTTATATAATTGTAAAACAAACGGGTGGTGATCTATAAAATACGAAATACATTTTCATTTATTCATTTTGTAGTTCAAGTTGAGTAAAGGAGTATTAATATTAACTAGCAGTACATTCTCAAGGTTCTCTTCTGTAAAATTTGTTCTCTTTGAATGAAATACGTCCTTGTAGATAGCAAACGTTCTTTTTACATCGCAACTGGTTATAGGTGCATACTGGAAATATTATTTTAGTTCAGCGTATTTAGCAGTTAGATTTTGAGGCATTGTCCCTATACATAATTGCCACAATGTTATTAAATCTAGATTTATATTAAAAACTGTGTCTAACTTTTGCCGAAGGCCACATCCGAGGTCACTTGAAATATTTTTGAAATTATTAATAGCCACATCTATTGTGGTTAAACCATTATTTAATTTGAGATTTTGAATTTCAAAATAAGTGATTAGTTTTGGCAAATTTCCAGTGTTCCTGAAGAAAGTACAACAGATTTTTTAAATTTGGAATTTGTATTAGTTCCTTGCACTCAGAAATATTTCGAGCATCGTCATTTAAACACGTTACGATATTTTGTTAACTATCGAAATTCTTTGCATAAAAACAAATAGTTTCCAACTATGTTCTCCATCTAATTATTACTGGAGAGGGGGGCAGTGATAAAGATGGAAGTTTTTCCCTGTAAAGAGATACTCTCAATGGTGCTTTTCTGAAAACTTTTTTAAAAGCGAATATAAGCCTATCAATTTCCGGAAAGGTGTCTTTGATATATTCACAGATTCTGTGGCGGCATGTGCTACACAATTAATATGCAGCATATTGGGATACGTTTCCTTTAATAGTCTGCCTGTTTTTAACATATATGCAACACTGTCACTCCCAAATAATAGTATGTTTTCTTTGTACATGCGTCCGATGAAGCATTTAGTTCATATTCTCGTAAATAGGTTTAGCTACTGTATTTATAACTCTTGTTGCTATTACATATGCGTTATATGGAATGGTTGGATGTAGTACACCAACTTCAACATTTACCACATAGCGTCCTAATATATCGAAAGTTTTGTCGGCAGTTATCCATAGGTACTGATTTTAAAGATGGCTTCTAATGCGTTCTACTGCACTTAGAAACATAATATTTGCGTAAGGTGGATTCATTAAAAGCATTTCGACCAGTATATTTTTGGAAAAATATTTTGAAGGTGGGATTGTTAAGTTTATTTAATGGAATATTTTCCGCCATTAAAGTTTCACAGAGTTCTTCGTTAAAATTGATTGTCAGATTCCAACGGGTCTAATTTCTGTGTATGTGATTACGATGCTACGAGGGTGGTTTGACAATTAACTTGGTTCACACACTAATAGAGGGCGCAAATGTAATCTGTTTATGTACATAGTCATAAAGTGTCATTCCTATGAGTTAATATTCTCTGGTCTTAAGTCATTCTAACAGTAACTCGTTGTTTGACAGATACTTAAACAGAAGTGTTTCGAGCAATAGCGAAAAATAGATAAAGTTGGAATTCCTGGTGTGATTCAATTCTTTTATCTGGAAGGGAAAACAGCGAAGAAGATTCATAAGAGAATTTCACCTACATTGGGTGACTCATGTCCTTCTTATGAGTGAGTTCGACTTTCGGTAAATGAGTTTGAGCGTGGCAGAATAAGCATTAAAGATGCACCACGTCCTGGAGCCCCGAAATCAGCTGTGACATCCAAAATCATCGATAACGTCCATGATTTGATTTTAACCGATAGACGAGTGAAAGTGCGCGAGTTAGCGGAAGCCACAGGCATCTCAACTGAGCGAGTTCACTTCGTTTTGCATAAAGAATTGCACATGCAAAAACTGTGCGCAAGATGGGTGCCGCGTTTACTCACTCAAGAGCAAAAGCGAATTCGCATGCGAATATCTGCCGACAATTTGCAAGTATTTCAGAAGAATGTAGTTGAGTTTTTTCGCCGTTTTGTGACAATGGACGAAACTTGGATACACCACTATATCCCGAAAACTAAACAGCAGTCGAAACAATGGATTGCCCGTGACGAATCGGCTCCGAAAAAAAGCGAAATGCGTTCCATCCGCTGGAAAGGTCATGGCGTCAGTTTTTTGGGTCGCAAAGGGAATTCTCCTAATTGACTACCTTGAAAAGGGAAGAACCATTACCGGAGAATACCATGCATCACTTTTGGACCGATTAAAGGCGGCAATAACAGAGAAACGCCCAGGAATGGCCAAGAAAAAGGTGTTGTTTCACCATGACAATGCCCCCGTGCATTCAAGTCAATGTCGCTCAGCAAAAATTGGCCGAGCTACGATTTCAACTGCTTCCGCATCCTGCGTATCCGCCAGATCTAGCTCCTTCGGACTACCATCTATTCCCGAAACTAAAAACTTTTCTGGCAGGACGAAAGTTTGAGTCTAATGAAGATGTCATACAGAAAGTAAACCAGTATTTTGAAAGCATCGAAGCAATTCATTTCCGTGAAGGAATCGCGAAGCTGGAGAAACGTTGAAGTGCGTTGAACTTCGAAGGGACTATGTCGAAATATAAAGTACGTTGCAAAACTCAAATTGTTTTCTTTCATAGCAAACCAAGTTAATTGTCAAACCACCCTCGTAAGTTACGTTTTACGTGCGATTTCTTGGAATTTTTGTAATACATTTCGGAATCACTGGCAATTGACATACAATAAGTATGACCCTTAATCCAATTCGCCATTGTTTCACGATGCCATTCTCGACGTTGTTCTATATCATATCTGAAAAAGTAACTTAAACAATGTTTTAGATCTAAATAAATGAAAATTAAAAATGTACGCGTAAGTTATTGAAACTTAACAAAATTCACTGGACGATGAAATGATATTAAACAGGATCTATTACAAAAATTACGAAGTTTGTAATTAACAGTTAAAACAATGAAAAAATGAAACTAACTCACCGTACTTTATTTATTGTCTTTTTTTGTATTTCTTCTTAGAATTCTGTTCCTACTCCAAATTATTTATTTTTGTTTTCTCTACTTTTCATATTTAATATTTTCACCACTGTGTGTTTTTAATGATCGTCGGTAGTTTTAATTTTTCAGGATAATTGAAACATACATGAGTAGGTAAACCCCACCAGTTTTGTATAATACAAAGATATTTTTAATAATATAAAATATTATTAAAAATCTGGTGTGAAGAACACAAATACAGGTTCACTATTAATATTTTTTGTGAACGTGTCCGAAGATATCCCTCCCCAGAGACGTAGATACGTATTTCGCCTTTCTACAGGCTCATCGGTACGCCCCTTTACGCCCTTTTAATTTTTCCATCTCTATGCGTTGTCTCCCTGTTTATATATTTTGCATTTTTGTTGTTATTTTAATATTTGTAAATTTTATTCTGGAATAGTAAACTTTTAACATCGTCTTCCCAGAACAGCTTCGATTTCGCGTTCAGTCTTGCTAGCTTTACGCGGATCCATGTCTACGTAGGATTTTCGCTTTCCTGTTGTAATTTCCTTTCTCTTTATTCCTTTGGGTTTGTTCGTATGGTGTCGTCTTGTCCTTTGCTTTCATTCACACATGCTATCGATGTATTCATTGTGCATGCGTCTTTTGATATGCTTTTGTTTACGTTGTTTTGTTTACATTGCTCTATCTGCATTTTACAATGTTTGTTTACTTCTTGTTACAGATATTCTTGTTGTTTTAGATTTTGCTGGTCCAGATTTCCCGCTGGACGTCTTATGTCAATGCATCCATTTTGACAAGGTTATTTACAAATATAATGAATTGAAATTAAATATGGTTGCTAACGTTATTATGTAGAAAGAAAATATTATTTAATATTCTTTTTATAATCTTACTGGTGCGTATAGCATGTTTTATTAATTTACTTACATTCTAAGCATTTAATAATTAAATTAACCTAAAATTTATTGACATAACGGTACTTGTTTACTTATTAATTCTTGGAAATATACATCTAAAATGTTAATACTATATTAATGTATGATATACGAGATGTATTTAAAATACACAATTTCAGTGATTTCCTTTTCCTTTAATTTGATTTTGCTTATCCAGTTATGTTTAATTAATTTATACGTTATTAATTCTATTTTTAATTTTCACACTCTGTCAATTTCACAGTAATACGAAACTAGTATTTCGTCTACAGTGACATATTCTTCAAATGAATAATTTACACTACAGTTCTCAATAAAGCGGTGAACTAGTTGAGAGATAGCAGCAAGTTTATTGCCATCTGAAATACGTTATGGCCTAGTATTTGGGTCATAAAATCTCAAGGCTGCAAGTAGAAAGCTCAATCTTTCTTGCGTCATTGTCGCACGAAAAATGTCACGTCCTGTGCAATCTCTGCCGAAAAACAATCTGATATCCTCGTTACTTGATTTGAAAACGTCAGCTAGATAAAGTAGCCCTAGAAATGCTCTCACTTCTACTTTATCAACATTATTAGTAAATTGACAGGATAAAGCCTGGTCACCATAAGTTACCTGCAATGCAGTAATTTTCTCATTAGTTTTGTCGAAAAGTTCATCTATAATGTATTCGTTAAGTAACAAACTGAGAGTCTGCGAGGGTGTAGAGGGCTTGTCGATAAGGGCTGGCAGAAATAAGTGACACTATGTTAGTGGAACGAGTACGACTGGATACAGGGCATCGTTTTTTTATATTTTTTCCATAGTAGTAGCCATTTGTATCATTCTCGAGAACATCGTTTAGATCAACTTCATCAGGTATCAATCGGCATCACTGGTGTGATTACTAATAATCGTTTCTGTATCAGAAACGCCATTATCAGGGTCCCAAAAATTTTCACCTAATCTTTCTAATTCGTGTTGAGGTAATGGTTTCTTTTTATCGCGCGCACTTACCATTACTAACAAAAATTTAAAAGTTTTAATTCCAAAACCAATGGTATACCAAGGTCAAATCTGACGCTGCTAGTGAAATATAACCAAAAGTATGTTGACAACTAATATGGCGAACAAAACTGTTTAACATTGAAGGAGAATATCGACTGATGTATCCAGATTGAGCAGTTTTTTAGCAAACTGTAATTCAATTTGTGGTAGGGTCAAAATTGACCCCGGCATACCAGTTAAGGGTTCAATCCGGTGTACCTACTCGATGGGCCATTTGTTATAATACTTGATTTGCTTCTTAAAATTTTATTGGATTTCTCTTAAAATCCAATGTGTGTTTGAGTACATTATATCACTATCAAATTCCATGTTACTTGTATTAAAAAGAATTAAGCAACAATTGCATGGAAGATGGGATTTTAATAATTAACAATTCTCACATGAAATAAGTTCACCACCTTGTATATTGACCATATTGCCATATAATACATTGAAAACTTACACATATACGCATGTATGTGAAAAGAACTATAGAGCCATCGTTATCTCTTTTATGAATATGATGTTTTTCAATGCCCTTAAACAATTTAGCATAGTACTTAATGGAGCATCTGCTTGAAATATCCACTTGTCCAGTAGGAAGGTGTGCGATTTACAATTTCATTTTTTATTTCAAGTTTTCAAGGCAATTTATGCTGTCATTTTTAATTATTAAAAAATAGTATTATACCGCTAAGTACGAGTACGAATTGTCGGTATGTTTCCTTAATCTTGTAGAAATCTGAAAGGTTTAACATGAGCTGCCATAATAAAGAACGAGTACGTAAGAAAAACGGTGATAACGAACGCGAAAGGCGGGAATAAAACAAAACTATGGCGCCACGAGCGACGGTAAGAGTTTCTTGCTTTTCTTCTCTCTTGAATTATTAATTCATCCCATAAAAGTATTATAAATAACCGGGGATAATGCAAGTTTACGCCGAGGTATAAATGAAAATTTAAAAATACGAAAATAAAAATCGCAACGTAAATTTCTCAACTAAACGAGTATCCCCTGTTCCATAATCGCACTCGTTCTCACAATAAAACGAAAGAAGAAGAACTCGATGAAGGAGCGTCCTCCATCCCCGCCGGCTCGTGTACACGGCCATGATAAATTCTATCCCATTGTAAAAAATGTAAAGAATGCACAGTGAATCTTATTTGCAAGAGTAAATTATTCGCGGTTTTCTAATTTCCTTCGTAATATTTCTTCTTTCCGTTGCTTGGTGGCGTTCAAAGTGCGAGGTTTTTATAGTCGTCTTAACGGCAGAAGTGCGGATAGAGTTCGAAAATAAAACGGATATTTAGTCAAAGATAAAAAAAATTAAAAAAAAATATGTTGCCGATAAAAACGTAGATATTTTCCCTTGGTTTACTTTGTACTAAACTGGTAAATTGTATAGCAATGCTACAAAATAAAAACAGTAAAGAAAATTAGTATTTCATATTTGATCTTAATTTTTTTTCTGGTCGATACAAACTACAAATTATATCAAACAATAGATGGACTCAAAGTGCCTTGTTACCTTTCAAAATATTTTCTACAAAAATTTATACATTTCTGAATTCGTTCAAGCTAATTGTTAAAGCAGTTACTACTGAGTGTTCCAACTTCAGTATTCAGTTGGAACACTCAAAATTTCCATTTTGATGGCATCTATTGCTTCTTCCATCGACTGAAATCGTTAACCACGCATTCCATCCTTGATCTTTGGGAATGTAAAAAAGTGTTTGGGATTTAGGTCGAGACTATATGGAAGATGATCAATCATTCTATATTTTTCTGTTGAAAATTGTCTTCCAAGCTGTGTGCGAACTCGCATTGTCATGATGCAGGATGATTCGCCGTTATGGGTTGGTTTCTCGGGGCACGGCGATTATTTCTGATAAACGAACAGTTGTGTACCAATCCGCATTAACCGTTCTTCGATCTTGCAAAGAAATTGTAGCTACATGACCTGATTTTAGGACAAATGTTGCGACCTTCTTTTTCGACACAATTCGCGCATGAATAACTTTTGTCGGATTCTCTTCATTTTGAAACACCCAAACAGCGGACTGACAGTTATTTTCGGGTTTATAGGAATAAATCTATTTTTCATCGCCGCTCCATGTTATAGACGTTTTTTGAGTTTCCATCATTCAACCGGCTTAACTCTTTAGTGTCCAGATATTGAAAAATTGTAAAGCCTGTGTTTTTTTGTTGCTCAATATGATTGCTAATGGGCTCAAAAAGCTTTGCAATTTAAAAAAAAATTCTTAAAGTCTTAAAAAAAATAAATAAATAGACTTTAACGTACATGTAGGAACAGTGTTAGCAATAGACTGGGACTAAATGATGTATAGGGCTTAGCTACAAAAATATTTATAAATTACTGCAAAATACTTTATACAAAATACTTTATTATACAAAATACTTTATATATAATATACATAAAAATATACACATAAATATATACATAAAATATTATACAAAATACTTTATACAAAATACTTTATACAAAATACTTTAAGTACTAGACTCTTGCTAATATCCACTGAGTTAATCGATGGCAATCAAAATCTAAACGTTCTTGTATAGAGGTATATAATACAAATTACGGGATTTATTCCCGCTCTAATCTCAACTTTTCAAGCGCGAGTTTTGGAATTATTAAATTTTATTCAATATCTATTTGATTTTTTTTTAAATTAATTATTATTTAATTGGGGAGAGAGGGGATTATTACAATATATATATATATGTATATATATATATATATATATATATATATATATATATATCCGTTCAATCGAACGTTCAATTCAGTACATAGATCCTTGTCTATATTGCATTTATAATATTACAATAGGTTCATAAGTCGCTACCCAAGTGAGCCCTAATTAAAGACTTTCATAAAAACTGAAGATAGGTACTTCCGCACTAAACACCAGAGAAAATAGACCGAACCTCCTACATGGTCGCCGTTCTATAACACACAGTTGCGACGTCATACGAAAAAAACTATATTTGAAAGAATATTCTAATTACCCCATAATTAATTATTTCCAAAATGTAAATCGACAGATATCCACTACTAAACTACCACAAATTTCCCTTTTAAATCTCACTAAATGAAGACAAAATCGATAATTACTAAATCTTGCTATAACTCCACTAAACACATTATAGACAGTGGCGGTTGGCGCATAAGCGCTGCAGTGCTGCAGAGCTCCCAAAAAATTGGGCGGGCGAACCTGTATTAGTTATAACTAGTTTTCTTTTACATAATTTTTCCGACATTTCTGATGTTTATAAAAGCGTAACATATTGTTGTGAAAATTCTCCCCCTGTATATCAAAAAATTTGCATAGAGACTGTAGAGGACATCAAACCCTACAATTTGACACCTCAATCATCAAAATCCGATCAGTAGAAGCCGAGATATTCGCTTCCGACACACTAACGCCGGTTATATCGTATATACTATATTATCAAATATACAATAGGCGACCAGTGGAATAACCAACCTAATTCGCGCGATCGCTCACTTGCTCCTTATCTGGCCCACACGAACGTGCTCTGAGCGCTCTTTCCAACACCCGCGCGCACCCCGCTACCCCCGTGCTGTCTAAAACCAATGCATGATTTTACCAGGCAATATTCGTTGCATTCATTCCAGCGCAGAGGTCATATGAATCGGTATAGGTATTTAATATTTTCTTTTCGCGTGTTGTTTACTGTGCGGCGAGTGTAACGTAAAAACAATAATATTGTGCGCGTGCTTGTTTGTTTTTGTGTATTGTTGACAATTTATATAAACTCTGTGTATTATGGAGGTGGTCTTTAATTTAATTAATGTGAAGAGATTCTTTAAATATTCATTCGAAGAAAAGATAAAATTAAAAGCAAGTGGTAGGCCATTAGTAGATATCACTATTGAAAAAACGTGTAAGTAGAGGGAAAAATTATACACGTAAATTTAGTAGCGATGTTTATTCAAAAAACGAATGGATTTGTGGATGCAACAAAAAAATGCTTTATATTGTTTTCCCTGTTTACTTTTTGGTGGCGATAAAGCTTTGACGGAAATAGGGGTCACGGATCTAGAGCACTTGAGTTTGAAAATAAAAAGACATGAGAATTCTAAAAGCCATCTTCATAATTGTATGGAATTTGCGTTACTAGGGTCAACTAATATTATGGCTCAACTAGATTCTGCTTATTGGGTAAATATACAGAGACATAATGAAAATGTGTCAAAGAATCGTTATATTTTATCAAAAATCATTAATTGTATAAAATTTTGTGGAGCTTTTGAATTGGCCTTTCGGGGACATGATGAGAGCGATACTTCCGAGAATCCGGGGATATTTCGTAGACTTATTAATTTTTCGGCTGAATTAGATGCAACTCTAAGTGAGCACCTAAAAAATTGTTCGGTATTTAAAGGCACTTCCAAAGAAATACAGAATGATCTGTTACAGTGCATACTTGAAGTCTGCCAAGAACAAATAATTGAGGAAATTAATAATTCTCCGTTTTTGGCGATCATGGCGGACGAAACAACGGTTGTTGCTGCAAAAACTCAAATGGTAGTTATTTTTAGATATGTTCGTGATGGTGAGCCAATTGAACGTTTTTGGAACTACGTCATTCCTGAAAAATGTTATGCAGAAACACTTAGCAAAACAATTTTAAGTGTCATAGGTGCTTTAATTCAAAATTTACCTAACAAACTGATTGCACAGAGTTACGATGGAGCAGCGGTGATGAGCGGACAACACGCAGGCGTTCAAGCATTGATTAAAAAAAAGTACCCTTTTGCGCACTATGTACATTGCTATGCCCATCAATTAAATTTAATTATATCTAAAGCTGCTTCTGCAAATTCGCAAGTACGTGTATTTTTTGGAAATCTACAAGACATTCCCGGCTTTTTTAATAATTCACCCCAACGAGTAGAAGTGTTAAACAAGATTGTAAACAGAAGGATCCCCCACGGCGCTACAACCCGTTGGAATTTTAATATCAGGACCATTAATATTGTGTACGAAAATAGGGCCTCTCTCATTGAGTGTATGGAAGAAATAGAAGAACAATTCTCCAACAACACAGTCTGTAGTGCAGCCGCGTCTATTCGCCGTACATTAAATGATCCGATCTTCAATTTTTGGCTGACTTTTTTCCATCATGTAATGCCCCATGTAGATATCCTGTTTAATCAATTGCAGCAAAGAAAAATTGAACCCACTCTAGTAAAACACGCTATCGAAAATTTTGAACGCAGTATAGGCCAAGTTCGAAATAATATTGACAACATCATAAGTGAAGCATCAGATTTAATAAGCGCTGAGCCACCACCAGAAAAACGCAAACGTCCAAATAACAGCAGATTTAATCATCGAATTTCGGCTTTAGAGGTGTGTGATGTTATTCTAAATTGTGCAAAAGATCGATTTCATTTTAAAGAGCATCTAGTAGTGGCATCAGTTTTTTTTTCGGAATGCTTTGGAGAGTATTGCAGTAAATTTCCTGAGGACAAACTCACTTCCGCATGGTCCTATTATCCCACCCTTGATAAAGAAAGATTACGAACTGAATTGTCTGTTATTTACTCAAGAACTGATTGTAGATCTTTAAAAGGCGCACTACCTCTTCTAAAATTTTTAATAAAAAACAATCTGGGAGATACGTTGAAGGAGACTAGAAAATTATTAGAAATTGTAATAACAACTCCCATGACAACATCAGAGGCCGAACGATGCTTTTCAACACTAAATCGAATTAAGACGTTTCTCAGAAATTCAATGACCGAAGATCGTTTAACATCTCTTTCCATGCTATCTATCGAAAAAAAGTTTATCTCCGAAATAGACAATTTTAATGACAAAGTGATAACAAAATTTGCAAATCGAAAAGAACGTAGAATAGATATAATTTATTAGAAATAATTTGTTAGTAAAGTAGTGCTTAGTGACTCTTATTTTTTTGTGTGACAATTGACAATCGTTCCAGAAATCCATTACTTCAGTGCGGAAGGCGAAGAAAGCACGATAAGATCGATGGGAGACAACCTCTTACTGCCCGTGCAAGGTAAATTTTTTTGTAAAACTTGCAGAACACCTTAAAATTTTTAGCACGAGCCGCCACTGATTATAGATGTTACCAATTTTCAGATCCAATAACGAAATACCAAATAAACGCAATAACTGACGTCTTCAAAAATTCTCAAAATTAATTAGGATTCAATATAATCGAAAACTCTATATTAAAAATGACGTTTTTTAATTTATAGAAAAGGAAAATGATTTGCTGAAATAAGTAAATAAGTAAACGCACATATACGTAGAGATTCTACGTTCGTGTACGCTATGTAAGACGCATGTCTTAAATGTCATTGAGATGTTTACATGCTTAACTCAAATAATGACATAATAATGAAAAAATTACATAAGCATTCCCTAGAATGGCACAAAAAGATGAAGGTATTTATACCATGATATCTAATTAATCCTCTAATTTAATATGAATTATAGAACACCCAGAGAAAATTAGTTATAAGAAAACGACGATATAATCAAACCTAAATAGACGTTGTTGCAGAGAATATACCGTTGTAAACGATATTATTATGACCAATACTAAGATTTTAAACAAATGGGTCCTTTTAATTCATAGGTACAAATACCAAATATAATTAACGTTCTAAGTCACGTACGTAAGTTACCAAATATAATAAAACACCAATAAACAGGTCGTTAAAGAATACATTATTCTAGATATTACAAAGAAAGAAAACCCGTTATAGAAGGATCTTGATAAATGTTTTAAATACTTATATGAACTAAAGCAACTCGTAAGGTGCATAAAAATGAAGCTAACCGTTCATAAATGTACATAGTTGTTCAAAGATAACCGACAAACCAAAATGCATAATAAGGTAATATAAATTTATGAATTTAAGTAGCACAGTAGATTGGTAATAATTATTGAAGATACTGAAAATATATAGGGGTCGAAATCGACGTATAACACGTATTGGTGACACGATTGTCATAATTACCTCATTGCATTGTTTTCTCATTTAACATTGGAGGAAATCCCCCTTTCTGCTTTGTATTGTTCCCCATGTCAATAATTTTTATATATAAGCTTTCCAAAAGATTGACTGACGTAAAATAATTATTTGCATATACAATCTTCCATTTGTCAGATTTAGTTAACGAAAGAACAACTCTCTCTTTAACCTCAAACTCCTTGAACTCTTGCTTTAGTTCCCCCTTTTTTTCGTTGGTAAACATCAAACTTGGAAACAAAGGCATTTTGGTCGGTAACGCACCACAGTTTATATTCTCTTTTTATAATTTTTTTTGGATTATACTGTTTGGGTGTACTGCGAACCTTTGAACAGTATCATGCCTTCATCTATATAATCCTTCTTGTTGTTTTGTAGCAATCCTTAAATCATCTATTTAGTGTATCTGATAATTGAATAAATTTTAACATTTGAATACTTCAGTATTGATAAAAATTAACTTCGTTATGTACTTGTTCAATAAAATTAAAAGTAGATACTATTTTTAAGAGTATTTTCGTGCGGTAAGATTTTGTTTAGAGAATACTACCTGCTAAAAAATGTCATGTTTGTAAATATGAAGTACTGAACTGTCAATATGGTATTTTAATTAATTGAAAATACAAGTGTTCATATAGATAATATGTAAAAACTTTGAGTTCCGAAGTTGAACGCTATTATTTATTTTTGAATGCATTCTCTTCATGTGTTCAAATCCATAGAGATACATTCTCTTGATGACGGTAATGTCCTGTTTGATAAGTTACATCATCACAGTGAAAGATGTTTAACATCAACGTTCTCCGCTTACCAATGCGGATGCAACTCTAATGTAGTCGATTGCTGGTAGCAGAAGCGAAAAAACGAAAAGAGAATATCAGAATTTTAACTCTCGGCGAGATTTTCAAGACTCTAACCGAATTTAGAGGTACATATAACTGCATTATATAATGTAATGTATGCATATATTCTTCAAGATACAAATGGGGATGTTTTTGTTAAATTAAGCGTTGATAATATGCTTGAAATCTCATTAATGTCATAGATAAGATAATTAGTACATGATGTGAGTTCTTCTTTATTTATTTTTTATAAAAAAGGATTAAAAGCTGATAATTAATATCAATTACATGATTAAATGAGTCAATTTTCTTAAAAACGTATATATACCTTTATCTCGATCAATGAAATTATTGATTTATTTTTTATTTCAAGACATTATTAGAGCTGAGGATGTTTGCGGTACGGCAGGACCGTATGTAGTGCATCCCCACATTTAACTATTTATCTAAATATTCTCTGAAATGATTTGCCGGATCTCATAAATTAATAGAGTGATATTTTAGTATGCACTGGATATTGTTATTATACAAAATCATAATAGCCATTTGTATTTATGGATCATAAATAATAATACGCATGTATTTGTATTTGGTTGTGAATTCAATTTAAACTTAAAACGAATCGTAATATTTTAACGACAAGCCGTCCTTACAATACATGCATTCGAGACAAAGTGTGCAACTCTACGAATAACTTCCATAATTGATCGAAAATGGACATTTTGGAGCTGAAGTAAAGCCCCTATTCTTAGAAAATTTTATTACTGTCGTTAAGAACTATTATTATAAACAACAAAGGCCTTTTATTAGTGTTGAAGTTTTAGTTTCATTGAATTTCCATGTTGTAAGTAGTCAATTGTAAAGTGTTCATTCACAATATTCTAAAACAAGGTGTAAATTTAACTAAAATCCAGAAAAACACATTCTGATAATATATTACTAGATTAGAAGCTGTGTTTATTACTATTTATTATATTATTTTTATAACCAAATGCAATAAAAGCTACGAAAACAAAAGAAACCTCGATTTATTAAAATCTTGTCACACAGCCTTTCAAAGCCTGGCAGCACATATTTTGCATATATTTTATATATACTACCTACTTGAACTAGGTGAATGAAGTTAGAAGTTATAACTTATAACTTATGCACACTTTGTCTCGAATGCATGTATTGTAAAGACGGCTTGTCGTTAAAATATTACGATTCGTTTTAAGTTTAAATTGAATTCACAACCAAATACAAATACATGCGTATTATTATTTATGATTCATAAATACAAATGGCTATTATGATTTTGTATAATAACAATATCCAGTGCATACTAAAATATCACTCTATTAATTTATGAGATCCGGCAAATCATTTCAGAGAATATTTAGATAAATAGTTAAATGTGGGGATGCACTACATACGGTCCTGCCGTACCGCAAACATCCTCAGCTCTAGACATTATCGTTATATCAGTCAACCATGTCACACTATTATTATTTATTTATTAAGCGTAAGGTTTACATGGATTACACAGCCCAACACATTTTGATGCTTGCCCTTTTTTTAACAAGGTAATTTTTAGAATCCAAAACAACTGTCGGATTTAGTTCATCAGATCTAGTCTTTGAGGTACGCTACATTGACTTCTTTTAGAAAAAAAATCATCTTTTTAATTCATGTACATTTCAGGTTATAAGTATCAGTATCTTCGACAAAGTTTCATAAAAAAAACAATTAATACAGAGTAAGGTATTTAATTCACAAAGCAGATATAAATATGCATTTATGGCTTATTACTAAAAAGAATCGTTTATACGATTTTCTAGCATGGAGGTCAGCAAGGCAGTCTCAGAGTCAGGTGGCTCCAACAGTAGGCGGCCATCATGTCGGTATCACATTTTCTTTGATATCGTTCTTCCATCGTTTGATGGCCCTATTGAAAACTTTCACCCTGTTCTTCACTGTAATCACCTAGGTTTTGTGGGAATCTAATTGTTGAGGGGTTGTTGGGTTGTTGAGGTAGTGAAGTTTTATGCTCGTGTTACAATCAAGAATATTAAATTTAGGAAGCATATATTCCACTGATTCTGTGTAATTCATTGCTTTATGATTGCCAAGAAAATTTTGTACTACTTGAACAAATGAATACCAAGCATTAGATTCAATCTCGTTCATTGCTGTGGTAGGTGATTTTTTCTAATCTGTCTTATCCGAGGGTCATCTTTATTTAGTTTTTCTATGCTAGGCTCAGGAAATTTACGTATAAGTACCCAAACAAATGTCCATATCGATTTAAGGCCTACACGAGTTAAAAAAAAAACAGGATATTTTGTGTAAAGATACCATTATTTCATTATTTTTGCCTGTTACTAAAACGGAATGGATTTCAAAAACTAAAGCTGCTACGAAAAAAGTCGGGTATATTTGGAATCGGCACATTAAATATATCTAGAATCAGTTGTCAGTTTCTCAGCACCAAGAAAAAAATTTAATTTTGCTGGTTTGTGTTATTTAAAGTTACATATATATCTACACAGAACAGTTCAATTTTAAAATCAAGGCTGTTGACCCAATCCAACGCGGAGTCTGTGGCTTCATAGAAGTCATTCATCTCACCACCATATGCTGTAAGGTAACACTCAGCTGTAATTTGGTGAATAGCCTGGCGAAGTTTTCCGTACTTCAGAGAAGGTATCTTAGTTAGTCCCCATTTATAGAATGAGTCACGACAGATGCCATTTAGCGTTCTTATCCTATTGAGTATCTTCCATTTGTTGCGAGACAGTTCCATTTCTGGTAAGGGTGCGGTAGGTTCGGTGATATGGGCCGCTTGAGCGGGTTTCAAGGCTTCACGATACTCTCTTTATCTATCATTTGGATTGGAATTTTCTGCTATAAGTTGTTGTGCTAGCAGTAATGAAGGAGATCTCGACACATTGATTTAATTGTTGTAATAATTTACAATTATTTACATTTGATTCAACTTAAAAAACAGGGCCTAGTATAGAATACCAGATAAAATAGTATACAACAAGATATGGAAATACTGTTTTTTTTCTTGAGGTGAAAATTTGTCCACGAGCGATGCAAAGTGGATCGAGCAGTGCAATATCACCAACGAAAAAACAGTATCTCAGATGTAGTAGTAAATGCTATTTTTTCGACGATGGATATATAGAAAAGTTATTTGCAATGTTGTCAATTGTAGGCCGCCTTAATTTGGATTGGTATATACTGCACGCTTTCAACCTGAATCAGATAAACAGTGTACATTAAGAATTCAAGGCCGCAATAGCACAATAACAATGGTCAATATCCATGCTCCAACTGAAGAAAAAGATGGTGAAATTAAAAGAACAGTTTTATGAAGAATTGGTAGAAATTTTAGATAAAGTTCTCAAACATGATGTTATAATTGTTTTAGGAGATGCAAATGCGAAAAGTGGGAAGAGAGGATATATACAAAACAGTAACAGGAGGGAAAGCAAACATGAACGTACTAACGATAATGGCCGAAAGCTGTTAGAGCTGGCAATAGAAAAGTAATGAGAATTATGAGTACCAATTTTGAAAGAAAAGATATGTATAAGGGAACGTGGAAAATACCAGGGAGAATTAAAATAAACCACATTGACCACATATTGATGGGGGAGGAACACGCACAAATGATTACCAACCTACGAACATATAGAGGGGCAGAGGGTGCAGATCATTTTTTGGTAATAGCCAGGATAAAATATACTTTTAGGGAGAACCGAAAACAAATTAATAAAAGGACTGTCAGCTATGATATGGAAGATCTCCAAAAGACAAAGGTCGCAAGAAAGTACCAAGAAAATATTTCTCGGGTTTACGCACAGAAGGGAAAGCAGGACGGGAATGGAGTAGAAAAGCGGTGGAAAACAATAGAAAAGGCTATAAAAGAAGCTTCGAAGAATAATTTGACAAAGAAAAAGCGTTACAAAAAGAACAAATGGATGGATGGAGGAATGTAACGCAGAAATATATAAGAAAAAATATCTCTGACAAACATTGTTGCAAACTCAAACGGAAGATGACAGAAACTATGAATTGCAACGGAAGAAGGTTAAAAATATGTGCAGAACGCAGAAAAGGAATTTCATGAAAAAAGAAGTGTCAGAATTAGAGGGAAAATATAGAAGGAAAGGGATAAAAAATGTTTACAAGGGCACAAAAAATATAAGATCAGGACCTAGAAAACAGGTAGGTTTCTGTAAAGATAAAGAAGGCAACGTAATTGGGGTCAAAGAAAAGATATGCGAGAGTTGGAAGTGAAATTTGCCAAAAGAGGAAGAACTTGTGGAAATCCTTCAATCCCTAAGAAATAATAAGAGTCCAGGAGAAAATGGAGTACCACCAGAAAATTTTGGAGTACGGGGCAGATACGTTAAAAAGACAAATGCTCGAGTTAATAAAGGAAATCTGGAAAAATGAAAGCATGCCAGAAGGATGGAACAAAGCAGTGATATCGCCCCTTTATAAGAAAGGTGACGTGACGGAATGCAGTAGCTATAGAGGTATTGCCTTATTAGATACGGTTTACAAGGTGGTGGCATTGCTGATGAAGAGAAGAGTAGAGGTATTCATAGAAGATCTAATAGGAGAATATTAAGGAGGTTTTAGGAGGAACAGATCAACGATAAACCAGATATACATGCTGATACAAATTCTAACAGGTTGCTACGAATATGAGATCCCAGTATATATGTTTTTTATAGATTTTGAAGTAGCGTACGACTCAATAAATAGGAAGAAACTGTTTAAAGTGTTGGAAGGTTTTAAAATCCTGGGGAAGTTGGTAAACCTCGTTAGAATGACGTTGAAATATTTAATTTAATTTTATATTTTAAATTCTTTGAAAAAGGCATCATATGCCGAAACATGTAAGAAGATTGTTTTAAATATATATATTTTTAAGTAAAACCAGACCTTAAATCGCCAGCTAATTGAATATACCATAACATACAGATGTCACGAAATAATTATCTATATATATACGTATATATATGTGTATATATACGTATATATATGTGTATATATACGTGTATATATACGTATATATATATATATATATATATATATATATATATATATATATATATAATATTTTCGTGACCTTGGTATGATATGGTAAATTCAATCAGTCGGCGATTAAAGGTCTGGCTTACTTCAAAGTATATATATTTAAAACAACCCTACATGTTTCGGCAATGATGCCTTTATCAAGGATATAAAATATAAAATTTTATATTTTATATCCTTGATAAAGGCATCATTGCCGAAACATGTAGGGTTGTTTTAAATATATATACTTTGAAGTAAACCAGACCTTTAATATATATATATATATATATATATATATATATATATATATATATATAAGGTAAACTTAATTAGTCGGCGATTAAAGGTCTGGTTATTACTTCAAAGTGTATATATTTAAAATAATCCTGCATGTTTCGGCAATGATGCCTTTGTCAAGGATATAAAAAATATAAATGAATCGCCGACTAATTAAGTTTACCTTATCATACCAAGGTCACGAAAATACTATATATATATATATATATATATATATATATATATATATATATATATAATATCTTCGTGACCTTGGTATGATAAGGTTAACTTAATAAGTCGGCGATTAAAGGTCTAGTTCATTACTTCAAAGTATATATATTTAAAATAACTCTACATGTTTCGGCAATGATGCCTTTGTCAAGAGAATACAAAATATATATATATTATATTTTGTATTCTCTTGACAAAGGCATCATTGCCGAAACATGTAGAGTTATTTTAAATATATCTACTTTGAAGTAATGAACTAGACCTTTAATCGCCGACTTATTAAGTTTACCTTATATATATATATATATATATATATATATATATATATATATATATATTAATTGATAAATTATTGGAGTTTTTCGGCTTTTATATGAAATATTTACCAATATCGCTCCGGATTGGTCCACTCTAGTTATTAGATATTAAAATAAACATTACTAGAACATCCAACGTTGACTTTTAATTGATATATAGTTCTTATGGAAGTTGAGTTTATTAGTGTTTGTGAAAGAACAAATTTTGGCAAGTGATATTGAAGTAATAGTAATATTTAGGTCTTTAATAACTTCGCACGTGTACCTGTGATTAATGCTTCTTTCGCGTCAGGTATTCCGGTCATGAAAAGCAGGTATCCCGTCTTGAACACAGCTGGTATGGATATGTGTAAACAGGTATTGTAGACTGAAGGACTGGCAGCAATAAGATTGATTTGGAGAATGTATTAGCCTCTACCAGGTTAAGTTGTTATATGATTCAAGATAAATGCAGATATTTTATATTATAAATAGCAACTTTCTTTCTTCTTACAACAGCGAGTTTTAATCAAGACTAGGTCCAATAATGGAGAATAAAAAATAAAACCTTCTCTAGGCTCAGCTATCTTCACAGGTTATGTTACACAGGTTATGTTAATAATATTAATATTAATTGTAGTTTTTATACATTATTTTCTTTAGAAATGCTTTTATATGATTTTAAAAATTCTAATTTAACGAAGCGTGGGTTCTATATCAAACGGTGAAAAAATTCCCATCTCAACAACATTGTTTTTTATAATTCGTGGTAAAGCATGGAAGTTCGTGGAGATTTATATTTTCATTTTCAATTTCTAATTAATTTAGTCGGAAATTTTTATATTTTTCTTTTTGAATATTCTTTTCTGATATTCTATATTGCCATTCTCTTTTTCTTCGTATTTAAATGCTAAATATTATATTATATCACCTTGCCTCTAATTTGATTAGGTCACGTGTTCTAATGTATTTTACATTGACGTTTATAAGGGTCAACCAAAAGTCATTATACAATAGTGGTCATCATATTTGTACATTATTTAAATAATAGTAATTAGTCTTTAAATTCCTAATTTAACGCCATAAATAAATGAACTGAAGTCTGAAATAGCAAAATATAATAAATTTGTAAATAGAAAATAATTAAATTCGGTATCAGAATAGAAAAACTAATTAAGATTTTACAATGACGTTACATATATTATTTATATGATACAAAGTTTATACTGTATACTGTGCCTGAATGTTATTTTAGGGTCATCACTGCCCCACTACAATATATGTAGCTTGATAAGTGATCTGTGTATAATTTTGCGAGGTATCCGAACAACATGAGGGGAAGGAAATTAGTTATGCAACTTAAACATCACAAGGGTGTTGCATTTAGAAATTGTTCTGGGGTAGGAATTTCAAATTTGTTTTAGGAATTTTTGTGATCTCTATGTTAACGAAAAATTTAATGTTGGCTATCTTTGTCGATTGATATTCGCTGTATTTAAATTTTGTAATCGCGTGCCCGTATTATATGTTATAAAGTTATTAACTTTCGCTAGATTTATTGTTTGTTAGTGTAAGTAGCATTATCTAAGGACTAGGGATAATAGTGTATAGTTTTACCATTTTTTTGTTATTATTAGTTGTAGATTTTTTAGATTAATATTAACTGGGTAGTGTCGTATTCTGAAACGTCAAATTATACAATTTTTGAAAATACTATTGTATTTCTTTAAATTCATCTGGCATAAGAGTTGATATAGATCCTAAATATTTCTTTGTACTACTCATTAGAAATGTTTGTTATTTTTAGTATTCATCATGCCTAAAAGTTACTGTCATTCATGTAGACGAGAGAATGAGAACGTAAAGTTGATGGTTTTTATTAATAAACCTATACTTTTGCACAAAACAAAAGATATTTTACTAGTGGCCTTGACAATAGGGTTGTCAACTATTTTTATACGAATATATTTTCATACGAATTACGTTTGTTTGAAATTTTCGTTTGAATTTACATTTTACGATATATTTTGAAGATATTCAAGAAAGTGGAAAAGACTTAAATAGGGTATGGAGAAAAAGAAAGTTTTGTTCGATTAAATTCTGCATTGAATATGTCTAAGAAGTTTATGTAATGGGTTCTAAATTACATATATAGATTTCAATATAAAAGTTAATCGAATTAAATATTATTTTTCCTTCATACATAAAATTTGAATATCCCCAATGGTAATTTAACTACAGCTATGTTGGTTGCATTGACAATTATACCTTTTTCTCACAAGGTGCCACAAGCTGTACATAGGGATCTATTTTACTATTAAGTTGCACATTTATATTGTAAAATTTGTCTATTCGGGTCCTTGGTTCTCAAATAAAACTAACGATAATTTAGACACACACTATATTAATATAAAAACGAATAAAAATTTAAAAACTAATTCCTAACAATAAGAACATTTATGTATTTAGATTTATGTAAGTTCACTCGGTGATGATTTGGTATGGAATAAATAAATCTCTCTCGACTGCTATTTTATATTAACGGGAAAACTTCTGGCATAATCGATGTTCGCCTAGATTTTTGGTGTTTGATCTCCCGATTCATTCGCATTTATATTTTCTAGACGGTTCTCGTCGTGTGAGATCATCGGTGACTCATCACAATATTGTTACCGAGCTGTGATTATAAACAGTAACAGTTTATTATTATAGATCATTCAAAAATATATTATATATTCCAAACTTGCTATATAAAATTTAAATTACAGTAGCTAATAATGAAAATTATAAACAATAATATAGTTTAACGACCAAAATGTATTAAAATTTCTGATCTTAAAATTTTTTAAGTAATTATGTAGCACATTTAATTTGATATTATGTAGTATATAAAGAAACACAACAAATTAATCCGAATCTGAATCGCAAGCTGTATCATTATTATCACCTAAACGTATAATTAATTCATCGTCTTTGTCAAATCCCACTTCCTTGTCCCACCATTTTTGTATTTCTTTTTCAGCATGATTAATCGTATTTTCCCATATTTCTGGGGTAATTGTACTTAATGCTTCCTTCCACAATGAAATGCATTTGTCTTATCCATATTCAATTCTTCCAATATGACGATCATAATAACTAGAGACCGGACACATCGGGCTGAAATGGACGTCATTACGGTGGACGATATAAATAGTCTACAACATCTGTAACATCTCTTACCCCTTCTCACACACAAAGCACACTCCAGAATGTAGAGACCGGTAAGCGTATGTATTTTTCTTGTTCTAAACATTTCTCGGCACGAGTCAGTCAGTCCTAATTTAAAAACTGCAAGAAGACATTTCTTCTGTAGAATAAAAAGTCTTCCTATATCTACACTGTTCCCCCAGAAGACCAATCCATACCACAACCGCGATTCTACGTAAGCTGGATACGCACAGAAACTGGCTTTACTGTTTACTGAGCCGGAGATAACCCTAAGGGCATAGTTAAATGGAGAAATCCTCCGAAATAGATGGTGTATAAGTCCCTTATTCCCTATTCAGTTGTCGAGGAACATTACCTCGGGAGACGAGGTAAATATGCCGTCTCCACATTTTACAACAAAATCTTCACGCTGAGAAACAGCGAAATGGATGAATTGGGTCTTGCCCACATTCAACTTAAGATCGTTCGCTCTGAACCACGCGCTCACAGAAGATAAATGCCTTTACAATGGTCTTTCTTAAGACGTTCGTTTTCGTTTATCTTATTGCAAATGACACATCGTCCGCAAATAAGGCCATTGAATGATTGAATAATAGAGGTAGCCCATTTATATAAATTAAAAATCGAAGAGGTTCCGGTACGGATCACTTTGGTACACTCTGGTAACAGTGAGCCACCCAGACCCAATCCTGGTTCCTTCTTCATTCACTGCCACGACACTTTCTTCTGTTCTCTAGATAAGATTTAATAAGATATCTAAATCCCAAGTTCTCCAATCTCTCCAAAAGCATTTTGTGATTAACACTATCAAAAGCCTTGGACAAATCCATAAAAATTCTTGTTACTTGCTCTTTATTCGACCAGGCATCAAGTATTTCACAAATCACCTAAAATATGCCTAACATGTTGATTTTATAAATAAACCCAGCTTTATATACGAGTATATCAGTTTTCCAAACACCTTAGCTACATTCGAAAAGAGTGCTATAGGTCTGTAATTTGTGATGTCATGATCATCTCCTTTTTTATTCACCGGGGACACAGCAACCGTCTTCAAAGCATCCGGAAAGGTGCGATGGATTCGTTTTTCTTCTTGTTTGTTTGAACGTAGTATATGTCTACTAGATGTTCTGACTCACGTCATTAGTTGCGTGGCGTTATCACGGACATGGGCACTTGCAATGTATGTATTTTCATTTCATTCAAAATTCAATTGTTAAACAAGGATAAAACACTGAAACGAAAATGTGGGTTTGTCTTCGCCGTAAGACCAATACGATAGACAGAGATAACATGCGATCATCCACCCGCCATGACACTTCTGTACGACGGTAGTCGAATAATTAAATTTTGACGTTTGACATCTTACTTTGGTTTATTTTTGTTTTATTGTTTTTCTAATTAATTTTCTTTCTATCTAGCAAATAATTGATCTTTTCATAACACAAAGAACTGTTTTTAATACATTTTCAGTAAGTATTCTTATCACTTATCAAGTTATTTATTGGTTATAGGTTAAGAATTTACATTTATTACAGATATGCCTGGAAAACCTCTGAATTCATAATCTCAGCTACTTGTGTCGAGCATCTCTGATAAATATAAAACATGCAGCTTTTGAAGTATTTATTATATTCTTCTTGAAAGTTATATATTGAATTGTTTGTTATTGTTTTGAAATAAATTAATTAAAAATTTCCAAGTTATTTTTTTAGCAAAATACACTAGAAAAATATTAGTGTATTGCTTACTTACAAAAGGTCGTTTTAATAAATATAGCTAATTTCAGCTAATGAATAAAAAATGTTATGAAATTTAGAATATTTAGGATATAAACATAATCTTAAAGCAGTTTACTTTTAAATACAATTCTATTTTACAAGTAATGAATTTGAGCCAGAAGTGTTGATTTGGTTCATATGGATGAAAATTAGTGGCGTAAGCTAAAACATCGAATGGATTGATACTAGATGCGCAGATTTCATTGACAATATTAACATTAACAATAAGCCCACCACATACACTTCCGTAGCAATCTTCTAAGTTTTCTATCGTTAAGTCATTGATCCAATTTACACTACTAACATTTCTCGCAATTAAATTTAACTTATATTTGGTATAATGTCTCATCATGGTCCCGACCGCCTTTGGATCGCGAAGATCTAGATATATAAAACTAATTTTCTGAGCCTTATGATCCGACCACGTCGCGTCCACAACACGACAGTCATAATGCTCATAACTCTTAGAATTGGTGATAATATTATCTGGCAGAGATTCAGACCTACTTGTGTTTCTTGTTGGCTCATCGACAGTAATTGTCAAATCGAAACAAGCCAAAATATCCCAAAAAAACCGACATCATCAGAGTCCAATAATCTCAGATTAAAGTCACCAGTAATAACTAATGTATAAGATCTATATTTGGAAATAATGAATTCCAATATTTCTTCAAAGGTATTCCTATATATTTCCCCTTTGGTGGTCTATATATATTTACAATAATTAATTTTAATGTGGCGATAGTACCTCGCTACATTGAAGCGTCGTTTCTATGCTTTTCTTTTCTAAGTGTTCTACTGCGTCAAATTCAACATTCTCTCTAACAAAAATACAAGACCCGCCATGCTGTCGTGTTGGTCTGCAGTATTTTGAGATGAATGAATAGCTATCCAGTACGAGGGTCACCTTTTATATTTTTACAAAATCTGGGAACAAAACAAAATTTTTGGGAACATACTATTTTATTGTTTTTCAAAATATTCGCATTTATGGTCTATACACTTTTGCATGCGTATGAACCAGTTTTCAAAACTTTTTTTCCACTCTGAAGGTTGTATCTTAGAAACATGGTTTTCAAAGGCTTCGACTGCTTCTTGAGGTGTTGAAAATCACTGTCCATGCATTTTTTGTTTCACAGTTGGGAACAAAAAGAAATCATTCGGCGACAAGTCAGATGAATATGGACATTGAGACGTACTGTATGGTAACTCGCATTGTCGTGATGAAGAATAATGCGACGTTTTCGTTATTCTTCCTGATTTCATCTATAACTTTTGGCAAACAAATTACTGTATACCATTCAGCGTTAACAGTTTTTCGATCCTCTAAAAGAATTGTTGCGATGTCTCCTGTACATCCGAAGAAACAAGCGATCATTTTCTTGGAAGTGCTCCTTGCACGAACAACTTTTGTGGGGTTCGGTTCGTCTTGAAACGCCCATACAGTAGATTGTTGCTTGGCTTCCGGTTCATACACATATATCCATGTTTCATCACCTGTGACGATGTTGTATACGGATTTTGCGGTTCCTACGTCTAATTTTTTGCGCATCTGTTTACATCAATTGACACAAGCTGCTTTCTGTGCTTCGGTCAAGTTATGTGGAATCCATCTGGAACATATTATTTTTACAACTAAATGTTCTTGTAAAATCGAATGAATTGCAGTCTGTGATATGCCAAGAAATGCCTCTACTTCGCTGTAAGTCACATGTCGATCGTGTTCTATCATTTTCCGCACAGCATCGATGTTTTTTTGGAATTAACAACAGTTTTTGGTCGTCCTTTACGTGATTCATCATTTGCTGAGGCACGACCATGACGAAATTCTGCAAACAAATTGTAAACTGTTTTCTCTGATGATACTTCATTACCAAAAGTTGACCGAAGCGATATAATGCATTCTTGTGGAGTTAGGCCTTTTTTATAATCGTAAAAGATCATCCAACGAAAACTTTCACGAGTAATCTCCATTATTTTACCAACCCACTGTCACTGTCAACAAACTACTGATTCAATTTATAAGCTATCGCGGATTTCTCAAATGTCAAACTTTAAGAATATTGTGATTACATATGTCAACAGCACCGTCTGGTGGTCGATTGTAAACATATTAAAGGTGTCCCTCGTATCATGCATTGTTCCTCCCCAGGTTCTAGCCAGTGTTCAGTCAAGGCCAGGACACGGACAGGATATACCAAACAACCAAATATACACTTATAATATCAGTTTTAAACTGTTAATCTGTTAAAACTGTTTTGTCAATTTGAATGGATTTTTTTTGCGGTTAGGATCGCTTTTCCTCATGGTTCTTTTTCCGGAAATTTCAGTAAGACTGGATAATAACATTTTTGATCACAAACTCCCATTCAAAACGGTCTCCCTCAATTCTTTCCTTACTAGGAAACATACGATTAATTTTCGCATTCATTACATTTGTCTCAGATATATTGATCACGTTAAAAAAAAAACTGACTGATGTTACTACCAGTAATTTTCCTAGTCATTTTCATTTTCTTAATAGATTTTATGCTTCACTCGCGTAATTCAATTATGTTCGTCACAAATTAATTTAAATTATATTCAAAAATACGTCCCACTAAATTTTTTAAATTCCTCCTATTTTCGGTCTCGATGTTCATTAAACAACTAAAGCCGTAACGTCATAAATCAAGTGCAGTTATTAAATAATACCTAAGCCCGTTAAAATTTTATGTATGCACGAGCACGGTCAACAGGTCATTAGCATTGAGGGCGTGCGATGGTTATTTATCTGATGAAAGTGGTGGATCTTTTGGGTTCGAATTGAAATAAAAAACCTAGGGAGGCGGGGTTGGCAATCGTTGAGTTAGACGGACAAAACGAATTGAAAAACAAAAACTAAAACGTAGGGCGTTCGTCATTCTTTTCGGGCTGGCAATCGGCGCTGTCATCTGTTATTAGATTGATTAACTAAATGCACATCTGGTGAACGGTGGTCACGTGGAGTGGCACGTGCTTTTCTTCCATCGCACCGGTGTGCGTACTTTCACATTGTGCAGAGGCGACGGAAGTCAATTATGATGTGCCGTAGTACTCGGTTGGAACGATGTTCGATGTTTATACGTAATTAGCGTGTTCCCTATAATGTAACTGCTAATTCAATATACTTAATTATAAGGAACAATGTATTAATATTGAAAGTACAAATATATGTAATGTACTAGAGTTAAGATGTGTAATAATACCAAAGGCTTGAATTGTATATACAAATATAAATAGATTTTAAAAGAATTTAAATATTAATCACATAAAATGTTTTGATATCTGGATACTACATAATGGTATCCAGATACGAATGGTGATATACAGGCCATTTCAAATGAAACGGGCCACCTCAAATAACTCTTTACCTGCTGTGATTTATTTAAAATGATGAAACCTGTCAATTTTCATATCAAGGGGGATAACTTTAAATGTCGAGCTTAACGATTTAAAATCATTCCTGGGGGTGCAGCAGCCCCCACCATAAAAATGTAAATAGGGAAGATGGGTCTTGTGACCACTATTCAAAAGCCCTTTTAATTCTCTTTACGGCAACATGTATCAAACAGTCATTTTTTTATCAGTAAGCAAAAAGTGGATTATTTGCAACACGCGTAATAAAACACGACTAGAGTAATAGTACAATCACAATCTTGCTTCAAATGCTCTCGTGACATTTCGCATTTTTTTGTGGCAACCAGAGTAACTCATACTTGTTTTTGTCACATTTACTTATCATTTTTAATGTCGTTTTTCTCCGCATTGTTGCTTTTGTTTTCAGCTTTAGAAACTTATTTTGTGCGGTATTAGTTTACGTTTGCATTGTTTAGTGGAGTTTAGTTTAATCGTAGATTCACAATTAATAAATAATGGACTATTCTATCCAAGAACATGTGATATTAGTGACTTTGTATTATGAGAATGAGAGGTGTGTAAGCATATTCAACGAAAATCATGCAGGCCAAAATGTGTGACACAAGTATGTACTAGAATTAATCCAAAAATTTACGGGAACGGGCTCTGTACATAACAAAAAAACATTTTCATCGAGTTGTAAATAATGACGATATCAACGTGGAAGTCTTAAGTCAGGTCACAGTGCTTGTAAATGCGACGTCGATACGATAGGTATCTCAAGCATCAGGAGTAAGCTGTTCATCAGTTTGTAGAATACTTAAGAAGTTCAAATTTCATCCCTATAAAATTACACTTGTTCACGAATGAATGAGGGTGATTTTGACAGGAGGTTGGAATTTTGTGAAGTAATGAACGAACGCATCAACAATAATAGAAACTTATTGCATAATATCTGCTTTTCGGACGAGTCATGTATGGGTCATGTATTCATTGACGGGACTTTAAACGGTCAAGTGTATGTGAACATGCTGGACGATACAATCAATCCTTTGATTACAGAAAAATTGGAGCATGATCCAGATTTGTTGGAGAATGAGGTAATATATTAGCAAGATGGAGCGCCTCTACATTACGCTGCCGGAGTACGACAATTTCTGGATCATCACTTTGGCGATCGTTGGATTTATCGAAAGGAGCTTATAGAATAACCTGTCAGATCGCCAGATCTTACATCGTTTGATTTTTTCTTTGGAGGAATCTTAAGTCTAAGAGTTACGCCAAAAAATTGTTGAAGAATGCCAACAAATAACTCCGGAAATGTTAATGAAATGCTAAATGTCATAAGAGCATTTGAAGCAAGATTGTACTATTGTATGGAGGTTAATGGTTATAATTTTGAAAATTTAATAAAATAAAATCCGTGAAATGGATTTTATTTTATTAAATTTTGTTGTGTCTTATTACACAGGTTGCAAATAATGCACTTTTTGCTTACTGATAAACAAATTACTTCTTGATACAGGTTACCGCAAAGAGAATTAAAAGACCTTTTGAAGGAGTGGTCACAAGAGCCATCTTTCTTATTTAAATTTTTATGGTGGAGGCTGCTGCGCCCTCAGGAATGATTTTAGATCGTCTGGCTTGACATTGAAAGTTGTCCCCCTTGACATGAAAATTGACAGGTTTCATAACTTTATATAAATCAGCAGGTAAAGAGTTATTTGAGGTGACTCGTTTCAATTGAAATGCCCTGTATATGGTTGAGCATTAACATTTTCTGGAGGAAATTGTATGTGTTTTCTATCTTGAAACCATTAAAAGGTTTGTACTTATCTAGTTCTTAACAACGCCGCCTATGGGTGTTAAGAAATTTGAAATGTAAGTAGATTAGATTAGATTACTTGAGGTACCGTAAAGCCTCTTCCACTAGATCTATTGTGGTACTCATGCCTCGTTAGAGTACTGCCTCCATCCTTGATCGTTTAATTAAGCTTAACGGTTTTTTAAATTTAAATATAGTTCCGCTTTAGGATATTAATCTCCTATTGGTAGGAATTGTGTTCTTGTTGAACCTTCGCATTGGTATAGTACATGAATCGCGGTTTCTTCTTTCTCTTGGTAGAATTTACGCACCGTTTCTTTTGTCAAGTCTGTATTATTCATACGAGGGAGGCCTTTTATATTTCTGATCCGGAATAGGCGATCCTGATGCTGCCATCTGACACCCGATGTCTCTATCGTAAAGTTCGACATTTCTGACAGAATACGTACTCAGAACGTTTTGACGTACAGGTGATTTTGTGTTGTTTACAATGACTTAAAAAAATTATCTTGGCCTGAAAATGGAATTAACTCGTGAACATTTCCGTGCGATTATCATTTACAATTTTGGATGTGTATTATTACAACAACAGCGCACCGATGAACTTAATTCGACTTTTTGCTATGAATCAGCATCAAAAGTCAGCGTATATCGGTGGTATACTAAATTCAATCGTGATGAATTTCGTGAAGATCGTCCAAAATCGGTTGTTGTTCCGAAAAACATTGCTACGATGCGTGAACTGATATTGCAAGATCGTCATGTGACTTATCGTCAGATAGAGGTATCCTTGGGCATTAGTGGGACTAGCATACATTCAATTTTGCATGAACATTTGGCGTCAAAAAAAATCTGTTGGCGTTGGATCCCTCATAATTTGGCAATCGCCCCAAAAAAGACTCGTGTCGATTGGTCAAAAGATGCCAAAAAATACGATCGGGGTGCTTTGGCACACGTCTATGACATCGTAACAGGTGACAAATCATGGATCTACGCGTATGAGCCCCAAAGTAAAGAGCAGTCGACTGTATGAGTTTTTCAAGATGAGCCAAACCCAATAATAGTTGTTCGCGCACGAAGCACTTCGAAGCAAGTAGTCACTTGTTTCTTCGGGAAAACCGGACATGTGGCAACTGTATGATTAGTGCAACGTCGGATGGTAAATTCTGAATGGTATACAAGCATTTGCTTGTCAGAAGTATTCGGAAAAATAAGGGAAACCAACCGCCAAAGACGGATAATTCCCGATCAGGATAATGCGAGCTCTCATACATCGACTCAAACAAGAGAGCCCTGATTTCGCCCCAATGACTTCTTTCTATTCCCACAAATTAAAAATAAATTAAGAGATAAACTTTTTCGATGCCTGAAGAAGTGGTTAATACTCTCAAAATGCAGTTTTGTAGGTACCTCATTCGGAGTGGAAAAAAATTGGTTCAAGCGCATGTACAAGTGTGTTGATTTTAATGAAGAATATTTTGAAAAACAATAAAGCCATGTACGATGATTAATTTTAGTTTCTATTCTCTATCCCCGAAATATGAAAGGCATCCCTTATATGTTTGTGCCCCGTTAGTAGTTCTAGTATCATCTTAATAGGATTTCCTTCTCTATTCACTAGGTCCGTCGTAAACTTGAATATTCTCTAAAGAACTGTTTTGCCTTTCTTTAACCTGGGGAGTTCTTTGACCTTTCTCTAGATCTATTTAGATTACTTGAGGTGATCGTAAAGCCTCTTCCATTGCGATTTTTCCAGGTCTATTGTTGCCCATATGTCTCGTTAGAGTACTTCCGCGTTCTTGTTAAACCTGCGTATTGGCATAGTACATGAATCGCGGTTTCCTCTTCCTTTTGGCAGAGTCTACATACCGGTTCTTCTGTCAAGCTCATATTGTTCATATGTTTGTTTAGCTTACAATGCCTCATTAATAGGCCTACTATAATCTTAGACGAATAAAGACATACTTTCGGTCTGCATTGGATAGGTCCGTTGTGAACTTAGGTGAATATTCTATAAAGAAATGTTTTGCCTGTCTTTGACCTTAGGGAGTTTTTCCACCTTTCCTTAGATATACTTTTAATCCACTTTTTCATGTCTGTTTTAATCATTGTTTTTGCAATGTCGAAGGAAGGCTCCGGTCCTTCTCATTAGACCTGGCGCCGTCGTGCCACGAGACCCAGGCTAATGTCACTTTCTTGTGATGACTGAGCTCGTTTAAAGGACACGCACAATCCCAGACAAGTTTGTACTAAATCCAGAGGCTTTAACATTACTTGGCTGTCGGAGAAGATGGCTACAGTGCGATTTGTTCCATCCTGACTGTTAATTTTCCCAACGCAACGATACAATGCGGCCACTTCAGCTTGAAATACTGTAGTATCTCTACTTAGGCTCACTTGGATCATTGCCTTTTCATTAAGCGCATATATTTCGGTTCCAACATCTTTTTCTATTCTAAAGCGTCAGTGTACCAGATTGATTCTGCCTGAAGGAGTGGATACTTTATCCACTCCTCCCCGTCTGGAATGATTATGTTATATTTCTTATCAGATTTTTTGAACTGTGGTATAACTTGGTTTCTCTGTAATGGTGTCTCCTGGGAGTTCTTCCATCAGCTTATGATGGTCGGTACCATCGACTTGGCTTATAGGTGTTTGGCCTTGCACTAGTCTGTAGGCTACTGACCTTGCTTCTCCTTATATATGGATTTCAAGAGATGGTAGATTCCTCCAGCGCAGTTGTAGAAGTTGCCACTTTCCTTAGTTTTTGGCCACTATGCGACTGCCCCAGAGCTTATTATGGGTCTAACTACCCTTAAGAAAATGTAGTAACAATAGAGATAATTAGCCATAGAGTCATTTTGGGGCTAAGTTTTCCCCAGTTTTTTCACACATTCGCCTACACCTGCCCAACGCAATGCTTGCTTTATTGGCATTTTTTAACGTGAGGATTAAAATGTAAGTAAGGAGAAGGTTCAAGTATTTTCAACACATTCTTTAAGATCAGAAGTAAGGAAGATGAACCGTTCAAATTGCTTCATGGCAGAAAGGTCACCGAAGAATTTATTAACATTAACCGAAAATATTTTCAGATATTTAGTCAAAATTTAATATGATTTTATTAATTTATTATTTACTAGTTCGTTGTATGCTATGCAGTGTTCTTAAATATGTTCCTTAGGCTTTGGTAAGGTTTAACTCATCACAATTATGTACAAAGCGTTATTGGCATGCCTGGCTTGATCGTCAGATATCTTGAGGTGTTTTCTCTTGACATTTGGCGAACAAAATTCTGTTATACTTAGCGTCAGCGAATGGCAATTTGTATACCTTTTCACGTACACTGACTACATCTAGGAGGATATCGGAGCACAGGTCTGTACGTACTAGTAACCAATGCCTAATTGTGTATGTCTATGTATACATATATACGTTTTTTAACATTTTTGTATTATTGTATTTACACTTGATGTTAGTTAAATATCGATTTGATATCCTTTACATGTTATATTACTTTATTATTACCAGCAGAGCCGAAGCCATAGTTTTGGACAATAACAAATGTTACGCTGGTAGTTCTTCCATTGTACAGTATGAATTTAGCATCAAGTAAATTATAATTATTCCTTTAAAAAACGAGTTGCGAAGTTTGAAGTTCAACACACCAGAAGCGGTCATCACAGTGTTTGAATAATTAGTTTCTGAAGTACCCCCAGCTGAACCTAAATGCAGTGCTTTTGGAAATTGTTTTAAACACACCCAACAACGGTAGAACATGTCAGATTACTTCAAAGAGACCAGGATATTAAGCTTTTAAAGTGGTACTTTTGTCTTGCATCTAAATACATACAAATAATCGTATAACTACATTATCTAATAGTTATACAGTGACTACTAATGCATAGGTAATACATATATGCGAATATTTCGAACGTTTTACGTAAATGTAGGAATTATGTACAAAAATTGAAATGTAGAATACTCCCGTACACGTTTTGCCATTTTGAGTTACGTATTAATGCTTTGTGTTCTACACTGTCGCATAACCTTTGTCGACCGATATTGCTCGTTTCTCTCATGGAAGGTCGCATTAACGGATTGCACAATAGTGGAAATGTGTTTGTCTCATAATTCTTTAAGCTTGGGGCTGTTTAAACCTCGGCAATTTAATCTAGGTTGCTTTACCAGGAGGGATTGAAATGAGGCTTTGTGGTCGAAATAATACATCAGACGCAGTAATTATAACTGCATACTATATAATGTATACGGATCATGTAAAAATAGTAAAAAAGCATGGAAAAAGTGTAAATGAAGTATGCATTTTATTATTCGATCGTCGGAACGATTATGTGGCTATCCTCTTTGTTTGCCGTAATTTTATTTCGCCCGTATCGATTGTCTATTTCAAATTCGGTTTGTAAAGTTTACAAAGTGAATTTTGTAAATAATTTACAACATAATTTCTCATTCATGAGAAACATGTTAAAAGTTATTTTTAAATTTCTGAATATGTGGTTAAAATTGTATATACCTATTGTATTTTCCTACATGTTGATATTTTAATTCAATTACACCAAAAAATGTTTATTAAAAAGTGTCGAAGTATGTAGTACGGATCATAAATTTTCGGTTTAATATTATCAAGCAATTTTTTACTTTTTACCCGTTTCATTTACGAGGTCTGTCTGGAAAATATCCGACCTCGTGCTGTAGCAAGAAAAGAAGTTAAATCTGGTCAATGCCGATGGCGTCCCCTTCAAAGTAGTCTTCTTAGGAAGCCACAATTTTCTTCCAGCGACCCTCCCACTTTCGGAAACAGTCCTTTTTGTTTCCTCTACGTCATTGAATCTTCTTCCTTTAACAGAATATGTCAATTTGGGGGACATCCAGAAGTCGGAGGAGGCTTAGTAAGGACTGTAAGGTGGTTGGCGTAACTGAACAATGCCGTGCTTCATAAAGAATTGCCGGATAAGTTGCGATGTATGAGCAGGTGTGTTGTCGTGAAGTTTCCAATTGCCACTTTTCCACAAATTTTGACGTTTTTTTTAACTGCGTCCCATAATCGCTTCAAAACTGGCAATACCCTTTGTTCACCGTTGGACATTTGGAGCATATTCATGATAACCTTCACCTTCCTGTCCGAAGAAAACAATAAGCATCACCTTGTTGTTGGTTGATTCTGGTGTGCCTTTAAATCACCTGAACCACTCTTTAATTTGTATACCACTCAGATTCATTGACAAATACTTGACGAAACATGCTGATGATATCCGAATACGAAGGACCAGGTTATTGGCAAAATTGAATGCAAATTTATTGTTCCCTGACTTCAGACATTGTAAAAGTAATGTGCACGGGGTTTCATGTTTATTCAAGAATATATCCTTGACAACTGAACACCGTTGTTTTTGACAACACGTCTAGGTGCTAACTTACAGCAGAAGGTTGAATATTTTCGAGATAGACCTTGTATATTTATATTCCTTTATCACACCATCTAATTAATACTTTTATATCCGTGTAAAATAAAAGTAAGGAATTTTAATTTAAGAATGGGTTATCATAGCTGTGAAATCTACAGTAACGAGTTATAGCTTGAGCAACATGACGTCTTCTTAAAGTACAGGAGTTCTTAATGAGGAAGGGTCTTAAGGTGCTGTCGAAACCTTGCTCCAACGTCACCATGCTCTATAATTATACACCATAATTAAACACCATCATTCTCAGTCGACTCACAGAGGCGTAGACAAGATAATGGTTCGGGAGACTTACCTTACCAGCGCACCGCGTGCTATATATATGTAGTACATGAATAGCTATGATAGTGTGAAGTTATTTATAGACGTATAGACGTATTTACGAATACACGTAAGTGTAATTCGAACGGAAAGCATTTTTCTAAATAATGCGCACTTTTATTTTAGTCAAGCAAACGCAGTGACGGCGCTGCTTGCCTACCTAAGTGGCGGTGTTTAGTTATAATGTACTAAAGGTGTATGCACTTGAGAAATATTTTAAAATACATTTGATTTAGTCTTTATTTTTAAAATGCTATATTTTACTGTAATAAAATACAATGGATTTTATATAAACAAGTTTCTTCTGTTAATATTTTTGAGCTAGAAATATTTTCAACTCTTGGAATATGTTAAATGATCTCTTAATTCATTCTTCTGTGTATAAACGTTTTTTCACAATTCATTTCGATAAAATCCATTTTCCATGTCAAAATTAATTTCTATTTCATTTCGGTACATCTAAAGATTTTACTTTATAAGTTGTTCCACACTTACAAGGTGTGGCTACAAAAAAATGGATTAATGGATCATTTTCTTTCATAATTTTAACATTATCTCCTTCAATATATGCCCACTCTTGGCCAAAAACTGCTTGTTTTTTATAATTCAGGTTATCTTACTCGCTCATGAAAGGTAGTCAGGACCTCAATGTAATAATGGTAGTTCACAGTTTGCGTTGATATACTTGAACTCTTAACATTTTTCCGTCGAAGCACAAATGCAAGGTCCACTACTAACGAAGACCATAATCCAACTGAATGCTTTTGGCCTCTCTATATCAGTGGAAGTCCAAACAGCATGTAACGAAATTTTCCATTCAGCCAGTCAGTTGGAACATTAAACAGTAGATATGTGGGATCCAAACCTTATCCTGATGTCCAACTTTACACTCGAAGTATAGTTCATAACTTTTCTTTGTATTTTTAATTTCTTTTTTTGAGGCTTGATGGTCACTTTACTACAGTATCAAAAATTGTCAGGACTATTCATACATTTATGTGGCATTGTAATCATAGAAAATAAATAGTGCAAAGCTTGAGTGGTTCACAAATTTGGTTAATCAAAGTGGGTAATAATAGTAGTATAGATATGCCCTTCATAAACGGGAGTAAGAACAAATTCATAACGCGTTATTCCCAAGAACACGTAACACCGCGCAATTACTCATTGTCGAGAAACCTCAAGTCGTCCGGTTAGTCCTCGAAATCAAATTTATCCAGATTAATACGCTATTGCGCGAATAAAAATGTATTGTTAAAGAAGCACGTTTTAAAGTAGCTTCGAAAATAATAAATTCGAAGAATTAAGTGGCAATATATGTTAATTTGGGAGTAAAACATACAATTATAAAAATGCTGATCGAATATTCGAATTTAGCAGGCAAAATTACATAAGAATCGGCGAGAACTATTTCTTTAATAAAATCTTTGTGTACTAGGTTATCTACGATGCTCTACTTAGAGGTACTAAATATTTCTTGGGATTACTAAATATTAATACAATACACTCATGGAATAATATGTACAAATACAACTTGCCTCAATCCCAAGTATATTTTCATTACATTACTGTGCTACCTATAAAAGATGGAAGCAATAAAATCCACAAAAACTGGCTTGCTGAAATATTGCTCAATAGAAATACCTTCCTCGGACTTATCTTGCGTGGGTGGATTGAACTTAAGTGAAAGTGACAAAGCAGCCAGCCAGTGCCAACGGCGTAAAGCTCAGTGTGATGGTCGTGCGATTCTTAACGAAACGTTGCTGTACTAACTATAAATTATAAAATTTAGGTAAGAAAAAGACGATGTGACTTGGCGAATTTAAATGTTTTATATAGCTAACATTCGTTCTTTTTTATCTCTTATCGCCTTATGGCCCGACGCAAGTTTTTGTTGTTAGAGGAAAGAACAAATAGACGTTTGTAGTAATTAGGCTTCTTAGTTTTACATAGATGATTTAGACTAATGCTGCCTGATGTCGCTTCAAAGGGGTCCCTTCTGCAAAATGGAGTCAGCTCCTGAACATGTGGTTGGTACAGGTTTTCCCATGATCTCAACTCTTCTGGTGTTACCCTCGGTACAACAATAACCTGCAGAATTAAATTAAACGGTAAAAGAATCGAAATAGGAAAATGGAGACACGGAAGGTTTTAAAAAGACTATTCCATTTACTCACCTTCAGATAATCGAAAGGTACCATCAATATACAGCCTAATCAAACACGACGCACCAACATTTATAATTGCGATAAAATAACCTTCCCAGACTCTTTTAATCCAACTAATTCAATGAAACATATCCAAACTGTTAAACGGTATCGTGTACGCACACAAGTAATACCACTAATCACCTAGAGGTCTACAGCGGATGTGGCTGTAAAACAACGTGCGCATCTAAAAATACTTCCTCCAAAAAGCTGATTACATAGAAATACGTTATATTAAAGCGGGTTATACAGGGCCGACCAACAAATCGCTAAACTATCGTAACAACTGATTATAGAAACCGTAGCATAAATTTGACTGGCTAACTCGATGACTATTATGATCGAGGAAACTAGTACGAGTGATTGCACAAAATTTTGAAATTAACACCTTCAGGTGTACAATCTACAATAGTTTGATACAAATTGGTTTATTCTAAATATGGATTTGGGATACAAGGGCGAGAGATCGTAGAACCAAGAAAATATTGTAGCTGTTAATAATAATACTGCAGTATCACACTCTACACTTTAAATATTGAATACACTACCTGTCTATACAAAAACAGACTTTATTAGTCTTTTTTAAATAGCATGTTTCATTAGTTTTAAATTAAGAACACACTCCTTTACTTCAATTATAATTGTTTCATATGAAATAGCGTTTCCTCTATTCAACAAAAGCCTTTTCTTTTATAAAATTTCATGCTAAATAAGTAATCTTAATTAAAAAATACAACATTAAAATATTGTGTGAACGTTCAACAGATGTTCAGTATCCACTTCGTAACCATCTCAGATTACAAAAATTATATGAAATATAATCTAATAACAGGGAGAGATTTACGTGAACAATGTGACATAAAACGTTAAACTTTAAATTAACTGCTGTACAGGAATCGGGCAATTACATTTTGTCTAAATCATTTCACAGCTGTGACCCAATTTTGTTGCAAGCCCATCATCCCCTTTAATATTTAGAGTTTCATCGTGACCCAATAAATCCATAAAAGTTAATAATGAGAGTCGAAATAAGTATTAACAACCAAAAAAACGGAACGTAAATTACCCTTTCGCTATAACAGTTTTTTTTTGGTATTTTAAGAGATTACAGCTACCGAGTAGCAATATTATTAGTAGAGACCGGACGCATCAGGCCGAAATTACGATGAATCATATAAATAGTCTATAACATCGCCAAATACAACACGCAGTTATTAAATAGCACTATTCATTCGGTTACACGCACATCTGTTTTTTATCGTTGAATTGTGACGCAATTACTTCAAACAGTAAAATTCCTATCTTCATTGGCGTAGATAGAAGCGTGAGGAGTTTGTATAATTTATTTTATTTATTAGTTTATATTTCGTAAGATAAATAAAGTAGGATGAGTTAGTTTCTTTTTTCATTGTTTTAACTTTAAGTGTCCAGTGAATTTCGTTAAGCTTCAATAACTTACGCATACATTTTTAATTTTCATTTATTTAGATCTTGAACATTGTTTATGTTACTTTTTCAGATATGATATGGAACAAGGTCGAGAATGGCATCGTGAAACAACGGCGAGTTGGATTAAGGGTCAAACTGATTGTATGTCCATTGCCAGTGTTTCCGAATTATATTTCATTATTTTATTGTGGCTTTTGAGCCTTACTTAGATTTTTCTACACCATTATGTGGTGAATTTTATTTACTACAGCGTTGTTCACTTATATGCTTATTGACTTTTTGTTGTCTTGTTTTGTTTTCTTGTTGGTTGTTAATAAAATATTTCTTGTTATTGTTATATTACTTGGTGTTTTATTATTACCGACTCGAGAGTATAAACACGGTGGCGTCTATTATAAAGAACCTCCCCTAGCTCGCTTCTTAACTGAGCAAGTCTCTCAGCCGAATATGTCCGGGGCAATCGTGTTATTGGGGTAAGTTAGTAGATCAAGTAGGTATTACGGTGTCTATGTAGGCGCGGAACTAGTGATTTGAGGAAGCACGTAGTAGAATGTACATATAAATAAGAGTAAATTAATGAATTCTGACAATAAACCAATTCCTCAATTCAGTTTGTATGCCTTATTGTGACTATAGTATTTATTTTTAGGCTTCACGCTTCTTTAATTTTTACGTTTTATTTAAGTAGTATATAAGGGTTTGTTTTAATGTTAGGGATTTAGTGTTATCCCACTATCGATTTGGTGAAGAGCATATCTTCGAAGGTTGTACCTTAGCCAAATACGCTACGTTCAACATTATTTTTCTTTTTCAGATTGTTCTACTGAAGATGGCAACTTTGTAACTTAGTTGCCGAAATACGTATTTAGAGTTTATTAATTTATATTGTGGTTAGGGATTTTTCTTTTTTGTGCCGGTTTCATTATTAACATATTTCATCATCGACTATAATATTTATATTTCCATGTCATTATATCTTTCGAATGTTTCACGCTTTTTTTTTTCTGTAGTTCCTCGACGTTTATAGTACAAATCCTGTACGGAAAACCATGCTTTTCGTATGTCCAAGAGCTTGCGAAAAAAATACTAGCATATTTTCCGAGTGAATAAAGCAGTGAGATGAACTATCAGGAACACATATCAGTGGATTTCTCCATTAATCTTATAGATTGATTAAATCAATTCATCGAAAAGCTTCAAAACTGTTTTCATATTTGCAAAACTGTAATTGAATATCGTTGGCTATTTATTTACCTTTCGTAGTTGAGATAAAAGCGTCCTATTAAAAATGACAAGTTCCTGTAGCGTAATAAGTTTTTTCCTAATACTATAAAATTTATTTTATTATATAGCGATAAGTATTCCTTCGAATATTTATATTTGATTACAATGGATTTTAATGGTTATGCACTGATAACGTCTTCACGGCCAAATAAGAAATTATGCAATCAATGTATACACCGATGATTCAGGCTGGATATATCGCCACTCGATCAGTGGTGTGCGCTCCACAATTTCATATGTATAATAATGAACAACAACATCCATCACAAATATTAATGCCATCATCATCTTGTTCTACATCCTCCTATCACTCCACACAACAAAACCAATATCACAATAATTTTCCATCTTTCCAATGTTAAGTAAATCCACCAGAGCAATGGAATGGTAGAGAACCGAAAAAAAAGAATTATAAATAGTCCAGGCAAGAGATCAATAAATAAAAATTCAGGAATACTGGTTAAAGCTTCCTACTCCGACATCGAACTGTTTTGACAGATTATATGACGAAGAAGCTGATAACACCGATTGTAAAAGTAACATTAGCGAAGCCCAAGATAGCACGGTCGATCCTCCTAAACCTCCACCATTATTTATAATAGGAGTAAAAAATATTTCTCCAATTACAAATCTGCAAGAAACAATAGCAAAAATAATTATGAAATTAAAGTTTTTAATTATGACAAGGTCAATGTGGAACAAAAGACTCTGGAATCTATCAGAAAAATTACAAAAGATAATAGAGAAAAATACAGAATTTCATATACGAGCCCTAACAACTATATGTTGGAACAAGCAGTTACTTTTCGAATAAAATACCAGTTTACCGAAATTCTTTTATTCTAATTTTTTTAATTATAAATATGAAATTAGCAACGTTTTTTATGATGTATGGAATTATTTTTACTGTTTAATTATATATTTTTTTTTACTATTTAAATAATTTGGAAATGGGATTTAAGTAAAACACTTATACTAATTTCCAGTATATATTACACTTTATTATATGTATATATTAATAAATAGATGACATGTTTCGCTACGATGTAGCTTCTTCGGATCTTATATTACTACTGAACACGCTCTTCACAAATGTATGGTTTTTTTCTAAACTATTTCAATGGGTTGCACTTGTCTACATTAGAATCGTCTCTTACCGATATATCGTCTAAAATTATTGTTATTTTAATATTTAATGAAACCAGTTTAAAAGTGGGGAATTATTAAGGTCTAATTGGTCATTTAACAATATATCTGCATATTTAAGTTTATTTATTTCTAAGGATTCCAGTAAATTTAACTTTATTTATTTCCTTAGAAATAAATAAACTTAAATATGCAGATATATTGTTAAATGACCAATTAGACCTTAATAATTCCCCACTTTTAAACTGGTTTCATTAAATATTAAAATAACAATAATTTTAGACGATATATCGGTAAGAGACGATTCTAATGTAGACAAGTGCAACCCATTGAAATAGTTTAGAAAAAAGCCATACATTTGTGAAGAGCGTGTTCAGTAGTAATATAAGATCCGAAGAAGCTACATCGTAGCGAAAAATGTCATCTATTTATTAATATATATAATAAAGTGTAATATATACTGGAAATTAGTATAAGTGTTTTACTTAAATCCCATTTACATATAATGGATTTCCAGCAAGTATCGGCCGATTCAATTAAATTTAAATAATTGTTTGATATTCGAAAAATGCTGACAACTAAATATTGGAACATGCTTTGCTTTTCCTCACGTTTCTTGAGTTTTATCAGCCTGACGCATAGGTGGCTCTGAAATGAAACATACGAGTAAGTGTGTTGTCAACAAAGATTTTCACGCGTCATTTGAGTATTAATAATTAAAGTAAGTAGGTATTGTCAGTTTTATATTAAGAGTAAAATACAATAATGGTACGTGGAAAATCTACTGATCCAAAAGTGCGAGAAATTATTATTCATCAGTACCATAAAGGGAAAACAATGCGTGAAATTTCCAGTGAAATGACTATAGCAACAACTACAGTTTTTAATATAATTAAAAAATATGGTGAAACTGCCAGTATTAATGTTCGCGGTAAAAGTACAGGCCGTCCAAAAGCTGTTTCTCAAAGAAGTATAAGGCATTTAATTAGAATATGTAAGTCGGGAATAAGAAATACACTACGAGAAGTAACTGCAAGGTGGAATAGAGAAACTGGGATGAATGTTTCCAGAGAATGCTGTCGCAAATACATCCACAAGAGCGGTCTTAGTTTTTATAAGGTATGTTTGATAGGTACTTCTTTGCGGTATAAATTTTCTATTTTTTTACGTGTAGGCCAAAGAAAAACCATTGTTGACGGAAACTCAAAAAAGGAATCGTTACATTTGGGCCAAATCAAAGCTTTCGTGGACCAAGCATGACTGGGACAAAGTGATCTATAGCGACGAAAGTAAATTTGATGTCTGTGTGGGAGATTACCGAAAGCGTGTGATTCGGGAAAAAACAGAAGCATTCCATAAGGAGTGCCTCAAAAGGACTGTAAAGTTTCCACAGGGCATCATGGTGTGGGGTTGTATGTCGGCCAAAGGGTTAGGAACTTTACACTTTATTGAAGGCACAGTAAACGCAGCCAAATACCAAGATATTCTTGAACATTCGCTTTTACCAAGTGGAGCAAAGTTATATCCATCCGGAGATTTTATTTTTCAACAGGATGGAGCTTCATGCCATACGGCTAAATCTACCAAAAAATGGATAGGAGAACATGACATTCTGGTTTTGTCACATCCCTCTAGCAGCCCGGATCTTAATCCAATAGAGACACTTTGGCACAAAATGAAACAGCGCCTAAGAAATAATCCTCAGCGCACTTTATCACAACTACGTGCTAAATTGCAAGAAATATGGGATGGTTTTACCCCTGAACTCTGTGAAGGTCTAGTAAATACAATGCCTAATAGAGTTCAGGCTGTTATTCGAGCTAAGGGCGACGTTACACCTTATTAATTTTTATTTTAATTTGTTAAAAACCACTTGTTCCAATATTTAGTTGTCAGCATTTTTCGAATATCAAACAATTATTTAAATAGTAATCAACAAAAAATATATAATTAAACCGTAAAAATAATTCCATACATCATAAAAAAACGTTGCTAATTTCATATTTATAATTAAAAAAAATTAGAATAAAAGAATTTCGGTAAACTGGTATTTTATTCGCAAAGTAACTGCTTGTTTCAACATATAGTTGTTAGGGCTCGTATATTCAAACTTAAAGATAAAAGAAGTTTTCGACTAGCACTTAAGTATAGGCATTACTCAATTGACATAAATAAATTAAAAGAAGAAATAGAGAATCACGGACATAGCATTGAGAATATTTGGAATATGAAAAACTGCACACAAAAGCACTCTTGCCGATGTTTCTCATTGATCTAAAATCCATTGAAAACAATAAGGATGTTTATAATCTGAGTTATACGCTACATTATAAGATCAAATTTGAGCCGCCACGATCAAAAAATGTAATGTGCAAATTGTCAGCGGTATGGGCACACTAAAAAATATTGTCATCTTAGACCTCCATGTGTAAAATGTACAGGAGACCACTCGCTTGAACAGTGTTCAAGGAGAGACAGGTCTAACAACGTAAAATGCGTTCTTTGCGAAGAAGACTATCCTACAAATTCAAAGGTTTCAGAGTATACAAAGAATTACCAAAGACATCTCCTTCGCTTTGTCCATACCAACCCAGTGCATTCAGAATCCAACCAAAATGAAAAGGGATTAAGTTATGCATAAATAATTAATATGCCACAACAAAATAATATGCCACACAACGTACAACAAGAAACATCGCACAATCAGAAAATGTGAGAATTTCAAAAGCCCCCAATGGCATTTTTGAGCTAAAAGCTATGCTAAAAACCATAACAGAAGAAATGAATACCATGTCAAACCTTCCGACTTCAGTAATAGCTAATTTCAAAAAATGATTAAGTTCCTAAAAATAGCTATTTGGATTGCCCACACTGTCAACGGAAGTAATTAAAACTTTCGTTGTTAATTACGGCATTGACATTATGCTAATATCTGAAAAACGTTTTACCTACAGAAGCTTTATTAACAGTTGAAATTCTATAGGTTACGATACCAAATATCCTGATGGAACTGCCCATGGAGGCACAGTCATTTTGATTAAAACATCAATCAATCACCATGACTTCAACATGTATGATAATGAATAATTACAAGCAACTAATATAACAATCGAAAACTAGCAGGGTCCTCTAACGATTAGCTACCTATTGTCCTACGCAGCAAACCAATTTCACGAATTCTTCAAAGCACTTGGTAATAGAGTTCTTGCAAGTGGAGATTATAACTTCAAACACACACTGGGTATCAATGTTCATCAATTCAAGTAGAAGACAACTCTATAGAGTTATGGAGATCAGAAATCTTTATTATCTATTTATAAACAGACCTACTTATTGGGCGATCGATAGAAACAAATTACCTGAATATTGATTTCTGTGTTACTAGAGGGATTACGAAAGAATTTCTAATTGATAACTCCTGTTTTGACCTCTCGATCATTCTCCAATCTTGATCTCAATGGGTACTCATTGAGCGAAATTTTCCTCCAACTCTAGGAAATAAACGCACAAATTGGGAACAATTTAGAACACTTTTTGATCATAGTTTAAATCTGAATATTTTACTTAAATTAGACTCTGAAATAGTTGAAGTTGTAGAACACTTCACTATAACTATACAACAAGCTGTTTGGCAATCTACACCTACTAGAAAAAAAAACGATCATATATATATATATATATATATATATAACAATTGATAAATTATTGGAGTTTTTCGGCTTTTATATGAAATATTTACAAATATCAAATTAGAATGTATGTAATTGCAGAGTAAGTGGGGATGTAAACATTGCTGTCTACAAATTACAAAGCAAATCATACGCAATTTTTAATTGAAAAATATTGTCTATGTTGGGACTCGAACCCAAGCCCACTTACTCTGCAATTACATACATTCTAATTCGATATTTGTAAATATTTCATACAATTGTTATATGTATTTAATAAAACGGCTAAGAAATTATCTAAACACTTATACATATATATTTAGATATACCCTCTTTAGTTAACCATAAGATTGTAGGAAAACTCAAAATAAGAAAATTATGGCAAATGACAAATGGCACCTGAGGACAAAACAAGACTTATCCAGACAACGCGTGAATTGTCGTTACTTAATAATTATAAAAATAAGAGAATTTATAACTACCTAAAGAACTTAACTGCTACGGCGTCTACACAATATTCTCTCTGGAAAATCGGAAAGAAAATAAATCGACCCCAATTGTTTAATTCTCCCATCAGAACAGAAAATGGAATTTGCGCAAGAAGGAATGACGAAAAAGCCAACGTCTTTGCAAATTACTTCGCTGAAATATTTCAACCTTTTCCCTCCAATAACGTTGATGACGATAGTGACCTAGAATCTCTTTATCAACTCGAACCACTTTTAGTACATTTTTAAACAATAGAGGGTTCAAAGTAAATTTTCAATGCCATTTTAAGGACCGGCCATTTGCCCGCTCAATGGAAGGTGGCCAAAATCATTTTTACTGCAAAACCTGAGAAATCTACAGACAACGTCAAGCCTTACGGGCCCATCAGTCTGCTGCCTATCCCATGAAAATTATTTGAATGGCTGGTATTGCAAAAATTGAAGCCTATACTGAAAAAGCAATAGATTATCCCTAAACACTAGTTTGGCTTTAGTGTACAACATGCAGCTATTAAGGAAATATATAATGTAACAAAAAAAATCAGGCAAGACGTTGAAGACAAATTGTGCTGCTTTGCAGCGTTTTTAGCGATATTAGAGGCCTTCGATAAAGTTTGACACTTTGGTTTCATTTATAAAATTAGAACACTCCTTCCCAATAACTACATTCATATTTTTCAATCCTACCTACATAATCGTCACATCCTAGTTCAACATTTTGACGTGTATCACTCCCCCCGTGTAACCCTATCAATTGTGATCTACACGTGTATTTACTATATACTGCCCAACGACTCGTGACGTCACTACTGTTACATACGCTGACGACGCGGCTGTACTTGCCTCACATGTCAATCCTGCTATTGCTGGCTGCGCAATAAATCTGTGCAAGTAACATTTACCATTAGAAAAGGTTACTTTTCTGAAGTGTATCCAAATAATTACGTTCTACCACAAAAGGAAGACGCCAAGTATCTAGTAACGCACATTGATCGATGATTGCTATGAAGTAGTATACAAAAAGACTAAGTAATCATCTCAATTCTCTGGCAACTATTGTAAGGACTCGACCTATCAGACGGCGTAGACTCAAACGGTTCAATTCTACTCACCTGCTTATGATAGATATTAATCTTCCAGAAGCACCATAAAACAATTTCTTCTTTAATTATACTGCACAATGGGCGTTTTTCCACATACCAGTGTATTTCAAGCACACAATTTATTTATTGTATTATCTTTGTGTTGATTGTAAATAATTTGGATGTTAAAAATTTAAAAAAAAATCGGCGACACTATAATTTGTAAGTGCCACACTTAAAGCAGTAAGATATAACATAACACAAGGTTCTTCTTCCGTGTTATTTCGACAATTCATTGACAATACTAATCTAATGTCTATGTTAATCTTATCTATATTTTATGTGATGTAATGGAAATCGACGCAGTTGTCTAGTGTATGAAAAAAGAAATGATTTGATTGAAATAAGATTTGCAAGAAGTAGTCTTCCTCAGGGCTATGCCCTGCTACCTCCGGCGCGCGTTGGCGCAGCGATGGCGTCTGAAGATTGTCAAAATCAAAACAAATTCCGCAGTCGCATCGCACAATAGTCTGGGAGCTTCTATTTATTGTGTATGCCCTTAGTCAGTGGAGGCGGCTGTGGGTGACTAAAATAAAAGTTAGAAGGTAGCGCCACTCGGTTTTCCTACGGAAGCTCACGTCTGAAAACGGAGAAAAGAGATTCCGTAATCTTAGGCGCATGCGCATACAGACTACAACAGTACAAACGCTATTTACAAAAGAAAAAAAAACGAAACGACAAAATTTTGCTCAGGATATCTGGATACTTGCAACCTGAAAATAAATGTACAAACTCCAACTTGCTAAAGACAAAATAAAACGAAATGATTGAAGGAAAAGAAAAGTCTCGGAAACAGATAACTCGTATATTAACACATTATCCAGAATAACAAAACCAAATTCTGTTCATAAACATAAAAAAAATTAACGTACACCTGTATATGAGTGTCACTCTGTGTGTATATATATGTATACAGGGTGTCCAGAAACTCTCCTGACAAACAAAGACCGGAGATTCCTCTGATAATTTTAAGACAATTAAACCCAAATTCACCTAGTCCGAAAATGCTTCCTAAGGGAGCTAGAGTTCTTTGAAGATGGCGCCTTGTATTTATTTTTTTAAATTCTTCCAGAACGCTTCTATTTAGAAAAACAAAAACTGGTATGCTTATTTATCCTCCAGAGATGAATCGATTCCATCAATTGCGAATTTCTAGTACCGGTCATAGGCGTCCGTTTTGGGTAGGTCAACGGTTATTTTAAGGCATAACTTTTTTGTCTTTAACTTTTAAGCATTTGTGACACTAGATTATTAAATTTTCAGGCATTCCAGTACTAAAATGTACTCTTACTTTAAGTCGGTAGGATACACCGTTTTCTAGAAAAATCGATTTGTAAATTTTTCGTTTTTTCTTCATTAAAGTTCAATTTATTATATACCTACTTATTTTTAGCGACGAAGTTGGCTTGGACTATCAAGGCATGGATGAAAATTAATAAATTAAAAACAAATTATTTATTACAATGGAACGAAACTAACAAAAAAAGGACAAGTATCAAAGGTAGATTGTTACAAAAGTTGCTCGATGTGATGACCATTAGTCTCTATGCATAAGTTTACCCTTTTGCTTAGAGAACGCCGAATTCTTGCAAAAATTCCAAAGTTATTTCTAAATTCGTTGCAAGCATCTTGTATCCTTAGCTAGAGTTGTGCGCGATTTTGTATCGGAACGGAATAAACAAATGCTTTTATGTATCCCCAAACACAATAATCGCAAGGATTCAAATCCGGCGACCTTGCTGGCCAAGCAACTGGACCGCCTCTTCCAATCCAATGGTCTTCGTAGTTATTATCTAGAAAGTCTCGTACATTCCTGCTAAAGTGGGCCGGACAGCCCGTCCTGTAGAAACCATAAGTTTTGCCGAATATTTAAACGCACCTCATCTAACAAATCAGGTAAAATATTTTGCAGGAAATGTAAATAATCAGCACCATTTAAACGAGCTGGTAATTCCACAGGTCCAAGTAGATAATCGTCAACTACTCCTATCCAGACGTTTATGCTAAACCTATGCTGATGCTTAAAATCTTGAACAACGTGGGGATTGTCACCAACGTACGAATAATAATGTGCATTATGTACATTAAAAATTCCATTTTTTGAGAATGTAGCTTCGTCACCAAACAAAATGTTCCTGAAGAAATCTTCATCTTGATTTTTCTGATTTTGTAACCATCTAGCGAATTCTACGCGAGCAGGAAAATCTCCTTCTAGCAGTGCTTGCACCTTTGTAAAATGAAAAGGATATAAATTTTCTTTGTGTAAGATATTTCCTACGGAAGATTTTGAAATTGTGGGGTACATGGCAGATAGTCTTCGAACGCTAATTTCTGGATTTTCTTCAACTTCCATTAAAATAACATCTTCATGTTCTGCTGTTACATCATTATGTCTCCCTGTTTCATTATTTTTTGGAACCACTGAACCTGTTTCTCTTAATCGTTGATGAAGAGCTGTAACTGTTGAGTGAGTGGGATGCTGACGATTGGGAAATTTTTCAGCGTATCTACGTTGCGCCGCTCGAGCGTTACACCTCATTTCGCCATAAACTAAATGCATATCGGCGTATTCCTCATTAGTAAAAACCATTTTTTTTTAAATTGAAATCGTTGTGTTTGAATAACACAAAGTAAAAAATGAAAAGATAAACTTCGCGAACTGACAACAATTTGACAATGAAAAACGTAGGTTTTACTTCTGTTGCCAGTTCAGAGCTAACTATTGCAAAAAATAAAAAATTGAACTTTAATGAAGAAAAAACGAAAAATTTACAAATCGATTTTTCTAGAAAACGGTGTATCCTACCGACTTAAAGTAAGAGTACCTTTTAGTTCTGGAATACCTGAAAATTAAATAATCTAGTGTCACAAATGCTTAAAAGTTAAAGACAAAAAAGTTATGCCTTAAAATAACCGTTGACCTACCCAAAACGGACGCCTATGACCGGTACTAGAAATTCGCAATTGATGGAATTGATTCATCTCTGGAGGATAAATAAGCATACCAGTTTTTGTTTTTCTAAATAGAAGCGTTCTGGAGGAATTTAAAAATAAATAAATACAAGGCGCCATCTTCAAAGAACTCTAGCTCCCTTAGGAAGCATTTTCGGACTAGGTGAATTTGGGTTTAATTGTCTTAAAATTATCTGAGGAAACTCCGGTCTTCGTTTGTCAGGAGAGTTTCTGGACACCCTGTATATATATATATATATATATATATATATATATATATATATATATATATGGCAAAAGAATATGAAATTTTTAAACAATAATAAAAAAAGGTGATATATAGAAAATAAGCTACAATATACAAGTACTAAAAGATTAAATTAAATTACAAAAAAATATATAACGACTATTACGATAATACAAAAAAAACTATAGACATCTAAGGTCTTGAAAACAAATTAATTAAAGAATTAAATAGGCTGTTCTACGGTATACCATACGAAATCTTTATAAGATAAAAATAATTACAGCTAATAATAAGTACAAGATAGTTCGCACATCTTAGAATAATTTAAAATTTTATTAACAGTAATTTTTAAATCAAATAGAAAATTTGATGTGGAAAGAATATAAATAAAAACAAAACGAAAGTTATGGCTATCGGACAACTAAAAATTCAAATTGAAGGGGTAGATATACAACAAGTAAACCAGTTCAACTATTTGGGTGTCGCAATTGAAAACAGGGAAAAACGAAGCAGAAATTAACGAGAGAATTGAAAAAACAACAAAACTGTACTACGCTATGAATAGGAATTTTATAAATAAATAGGAAGTTACACGAAATACCAAACTAAAAGTTTATAAAACAGTCTCCAGAGCAGTTCTGACATATGGATGTGAGTCTTGGCTCCTAAATAATAAGCAAAAGAGTAAAATTCAAGCGGCGGAAATGAGATATCTGAGAAGAGTGAGGGGAGTGACAAGAAGGGACAGAATGAGGAATGCACAAATAAGAGAGGAACTTGGGGTACTATCGATATTGGATTTCATTGAGCAGAGACAATTAAGCTGGTGGGGACATCTTCAACGGATGGAGAACACTATACCGGTAAAGTTGGTGTATGAAGCAAAGATCCAATATAAGAGGAAAAGAGGAAGACCGCGACAAGTTTGGGAGAATTTAATTGGACAATATGTCCAGGGCAGAGGAAAAACATGGAGAGAAGCGAAAGCGCTGGCCACTGACAGAAAGTCATGGAAAAAATTTGTATATAATTTATAATTTTTTGGTATTATTTGGTATTGTAGTTTGTGTAAAGAATACTCTGTAATTTAAAGTTTAAAAATTGGATATTTATTTAAAAATTAGTTATAAGAATGTAAACACCCGACACCCCTAAGGGTATAAAGGTTTTCTGATAATATATATATATTAACAGTAATTTTTAAATCAAATAGAAAATTTGATGTGGAAATTTACCCAAGCAATTTAAAATGCAATCCATTAGAATTAAAGTTGCAGTAATTATTACAAAAAAAAAAACATAAGTATAACATTAATTTATATAACGTTCCAATGAATCGAATGTGAACAGAAAGAAATTAATTCGAAAGTTAGACCCGTTGTCCGAAATGGTGTCGCCGAAGCCAGTGGATGACGGTAAAAATCGAGATCCGTCGGTATGTGATTCGCTGCTGAGGTGTAGGTGTTCGGGGTTCCGACCTACTACTTTCAAAGGCTGCAATTGTCCGTATAAACGTTGCAGAATTGCCAATCAAGAGGCAATGAAGGAGTTTTCCTTATTTTTCTGACCCAAATTCGCAAAAAACGGTATTCGGCAATTCTACACTAATAACGCTTTGCGTTTTTATCCGCAACAATGCGACTGATACATATTGCGCAGAATGGTGTTATTTTATTGCACCCTCAGTGTACCCCGCTAGTCGAGGCGATCGCGGGGATCGGACGAATATACCATAGAAATAAAAGTACATAGATGGCGACAACGTACTCGAGAAAATGAAAATGATGAAATTTAAAGCGAACTGAGTCTACAGGGCGATAAAAGTAAATATGAAAATGGAAATTTAAAACGTAACAGCCCTAATGACAATAGAAGACTTCTAGCGATGAAAATAGCGCGTATAACAACTGAAATAGTAAAGTTTTACGTGAAAGTAGCGGAATGACTAGATCAGATTAGCTAAGGAGATCAAGGCGAATATTTTTAATAAATACCTTTCTTCTTTCTGCTAGAGATTGAATGTTCAACGTCCACTAAAGATTTTAATAAGTGTAATCATTTTTATGAACCTTTTAATGTGCAAAGCCATAGGTGAAGACTAAGCGTTGCAAAAATACGTTATATAATATTTTAATTTAATAATGGACGAAGTGTTGGAAAAATCACTACAAGTTCTTTTAATATATCCTCATCCTTTCAACTTTTTTCAGCATTATCTCTAGAGCTCGATGCTCTACCTTTCGCGAAAAAATTTTAAATTGTTTGGTCTTAGCTGAGAGATCTTTATAAATTTCTGTATGTGGTACTAAGTGTGGCACTCTAACCGATTGGCTAAGCCTAAGCCTTTGTTATGCTTTTTAGAGTAAAATGTGTAATTACTTCGTTTTCATCTGCTGAATTATCTTGGCACGTTTCGGATGTCATTTCAATTAAATTTTCTTCATCAGTTTCTTCTTTAGTAATTCTCCAGTAATTCTTGCATAGTTATCCATCTCTTTGGGTCACTCAAAATGTTCTTGGGAGGCGACCGATTTCCCTCTAATGAGGAAGTGAAGGATGTAGATTACGTCGTCAACCGAAAATTTTTTTCGACGGGAATACAAACGCTACCGTCTGGGACAAGTGTATTTCAGAAGGGGTTGTTATTTAGAAATCTCATGTGTACATAATATTAATTTGTAGTTTGTCTCGACCAGAAATCACAAAATGCTGGTCAAATTTGAATGTCTCGTCCTTAAAAGCTTTTGAATGACTTTGTGGTTAAGTATTTTGATGATTTTATTAGTATTCCTTCTTCCATTTTGCAAACGATTTTATACACTTTTATATTATTTAAGATTTTCAAAAATATTAAATTACCAGAGAAAACTATGCTTTGTGTATAAATAAAAAAATGGGTTACGCAAGCAAAACTATAGTTTTAGTTACACGAATGTTTTCGGAACGAATAGTATATTTGATCGTAAATTCTTTGAAACGACAAAATTCCTAAAGAAAGAAATTCATATAAGATAAAAAGATACTGCAGTGAAACGGAGCACGGTTTCATGAATGGTTGCAATATTTGGAATCAATAGTGATGTGGTGGATGGCGGCGCGGATCCGACGGTGGAGGACGAAGACCCATTTCGCTTTGTCTGTCTTGCTTTTTCGGTGGTAACACTATCTCTGTTTGGTCCGCAGTTCGTCCGTTGGCCCTGTTACACACAGGGTGGAATTCAGGAACAATTCACAAACATCGCTATGCCTATTAGTTCCGGCTTGGATATTCCTATTAATTCTGCTCGCAAACAATCGATAAATTACACGGGGTACACAATAATATTGTTAATCCATTGAGCAGACATAGTTCTGGCGTAAACTACGTAGACGTTTTATTTGCATACAGGATTCGGTCGCAATTGATGTTAACATCACACAAAAATTAATTATTGTAAATTGCTTTATGAAGAGTATTTGATGTTGATATTGTAATTATACATTATTAGCTGAATCCGGCAATCCTTTGCTATTGCCAAGATTTAAGTATATGTATGTAGATTAAATTAATACAGTTGAAAGTATAATATCTATTACTGTATTTAGTTAAAATTAAATATTGATTTAACTTTAAGTCCATTGTAATGCTCTTGGAACAATGTTTTTGGTGATGCTATTTGGCATATATATAAACGTATCCTTTGGTTTTCCTACATGGGAGCGTGCAACGTATAATTGTCCATGAGAAAAAGATACATTTTCCAAATTCAATCCATACTTGCAGCGATTGACATTGTAATTTGTTTATTGTTATTGCAAAATTGTAAATTGCAATTGTTCGAATTGAAACGGCATATCGGTTGGCATTATTGATATACGTGGTATTGGTGCACCTTCTCCTTTGAATTCGCCGATTAAAATTGCTGCTCCGATGAGATTATTTAATAATCTTTTGACTTCTAATCTGGTACCATTATGTCAGTGTTTCTAAGAAGAATGATAGGAACACCAACCTTCAGATTAATAATATGTGGTGGTAATCTAGATATATCAAGTGAATTTAATATTTTAATATTGCACGTTCATTTAACCATTGATGAATTTTGTAATTTTGTTTGATATCCGCAAATACGCATTGAAACAATTCTCCTTGTAAGTGATACCGTAAAAACCGCTTTGTAATTGAATTCAGCCTGTTATTTCTTCAATTGTAATTTTCCCATTTCCAATATCCAATAATAGTATCGCAAAATTCTCTACAGAAGGATCATTTTGTAATTTGCCACCCATGTTTGTCGTCAATGAAAATTTCTTAAGATATCTCCATAAATATGTTGCTTTTAAACACGCGTTTGGTTCATCAGCTAGTGTTAAACATGGAATAACCCGTTGTTTCAATATTACAATGTTCGATCAAAATCTTTGCTATATGCCCCCACGAGCTCTAGTCTTGCGCCTACTTACGTAATACCTACTGCTTGTGACTTACCCAATTTACCTCAATACATGCTTGTCCCGGAGATCTTTCGGCTGAAGATCAGCTCAGTTTAGAGGCGAGTGGAGGGGGAGTTCTTATATCTTAAAGGGCGCCACAATGTTTATATATTTAGCCGTAACAGAGAACACAGACTCTGCCGATAGTAAATTGAATAAATCTAGGTAACTACGTCACAATAAAATATTTGAATGATTCAGAAAATATTTAAAGCTTAATGAATAAAAAAAAACTATATTTAAATTTAATCAAAACGATAATCACATTAAAGTAGTGATATATATCTTAATAACAAAGTAAATTCTGGTCTGAGTAAACGACTTACCCAGTATAATATATGAATGAAAATAAATTAAAGTGCAGACAAGAAGTTGACTAATATGTGGAGTTAAACTATTTGCACATAAAAGCAGCTGTTTTAGATAAATTACAAAAAATATTAAGATCACCAGATTTTATAAAAAAAATGAAGGTCAACGTCTGAAATGATTTGACCAAATATGGAAAACAATTAAATTAACTAAGTATCATAGTCTAAGAATTTAATCATTAATTTATCAAAGACCTTTAATAAACCTTACATCGATATTGACACACACTGTATATGCAATAATTTGTTATATAACATACACAATTGATTATTTAATTGCGTAAGTTGAAGTTATAAAAATTTTACCAAAATAAATCTATAAAGCGTTGTCCACACTGCAGAAATATATTAATTATAAAAAAAATTGAACTGTTCGTTAATTTTAATGATAATAATTACGGAAATTATATTACTTAAATTAATTCCAAAATTTATGTTTCCACACAGTATATGTAGAAATTGTTCTCACGTAAAGATTTAAACAAAATTGAATATTTGAATTGGTTACAATTTTCCATTACGAAAAAAACAAAAGGCAGATTTATATTAAATGGAATGACACCAATATCTTAATACAGAAAAGAAAAAAAATAATTATTTTATAAACTTATATATGTACAAAATTTAAACAATTGCTTCATGTCACGCTGACGAATAATTATAATGTAGTCTCCAGAAATATACTTAAAATGAGTACTATCTTATGAAGTGCTGCTTAAAAAACCGGCGACCTCGTGCCCACAGTAAATTAGTTCAAAGGAAAAAAATTCTCGGCATACCGGTCTTTTAATTTTGTGCGGAAGCTGATTCCGTCCTTTTACTCAAATTTTTGGGGATGGTAACGCCTTACTAATCTTGTTCTATTATATAAGAAAGAGAGAAGAAAAATATATAAGAAAGTGAAATACTCTATTTAATGAAACCAATACCTCAATAAAATAACAATGGCTCTACAAGATATTTTAGAAAGTCACTCACCTCGTGTATTGATATACAGTCATATAAAGTGGAAACTTCTAACCGCGTGGTGGGAAAAAACTATCTTTCCAATCCGTGAATAATTCACGAAAATTAACTTAGGAACACCTTCACGTTGATTTACAATGCGAAGTAAAATTAAAAACCGCTACTACCGAACATTTGACTAATGGTTTAATTAAATTTTACTTAGCTAGACAATTTTAACACCAGAATTACGGAGCTTTACCACTTGGCTGTAACAGCAACTAATGAGCGAATCTTTCTCCCTTTTCATTTGTATAGGGCTGTCTACGTCATACGAGTAAAAGAACAAGTTTTGAAAGAATAATCCAATGATCCCATATTTAATTATTTTCACAAAGGAAGTCGACCGCAAAAAGAACATACTACCAATTTACAACCTCTTTCCTTTTAAATTTCAACTAATTAATACCCCAAATTTTACTAATTAACTCCTCGTAGTATATCACAAATAAATACTAATAGATGGCGTCCTAATTCTCAAATCCCAGACGAAATACAAAATCCTCAATTTTTGAGGATGTCAGGCATAACTGACATCCTCAAAAATTCTCATAAATACCTAGGGTTCATTTTAATTAGAAATACTAAATTAAAACAACGCTTATTAATTTATAGAACAAAATGACTGCAGAAATTACATAAACGCACACAGATGCCAATTTTATGTCTATGTGACATCGCATGCGCAACGTTTGACAATATTAAGAAATATACTTAACCTGATGTTTATAAACAAACCATCGGAAAATGAATTTAAATAAACTAAAAATCGCCCAAATGAAAGCCCCAATTGACTAAGGTATCTATAAATGGATATAATATTAACCCTCTAATGCGACATGACTTACATAATACACAGACTCCATAATTGAACTAGAAAATTAATAATTTAAAGGATGTCCTATTAAATCCAACGTCAATGGTAACTAACCCAACTGCTGTTACGATATTTAAAGGAGAGGCCTAAGTTATAATAGTAACAATTAACTGGCAGTAGTACGTATATAAACAAATTAATTATTAAGGAATCAAAGCAGTACAAGAAATATATAATTTTAGGTATTGAAAAAGATAAGAAATTGTTACTGAAAGATCTAATAACTGGGAAGTAGGAACAAAATTAGTGAACCTTTTATGTATACCTAGTTATACAAAAATAACTAACAACCAAAAGCAAGATAAGGTATTTTAATTTTTAGAATTCAATTAGTACGAAGAGTAGTACTTAAATATAGCAGAAACCTAGTATATATACTCTGTGATTCAATAATAACCCACAAACAAAAATACAAAGTAGGGTAATTTAAATTTAGGAATTCAAGTAGTAAGATAAAATAGTAATTAATCTAGCAGATACTAAAAATGTACAAGGGTCGAAATTGACGCATAACATCTTCCAACGATTTTTTATGCGCCATTGTGCATTCATCAACTATAATACTCTTGCATTGCTCTACTTTACTTATTCTTGATGTTTTTGAAATGTTGTAAGTCGATTTTTCACTGAATTGTATATTAAACTTAAGTTCTGAATGTGCTGTTTGACAATCATCTATATATATAATAAACTTAATAATGGTTTACTGTAAGGCTCTGTCTTCACACTTCTATTCAGCCTGTGCATATATGACATTCCTAATATTGTGTCAAGGAACTTTGAATACGTTGAACACTGGACACTAGCTGTGAGCCACGAAGATCTCGAAATTATGGAAACCAACTTGAACAGAGACTTACATACCATTGGTGCATTTTTTCGTAAATGGAGGCTGATCTCCAATGCAGTTAAGACGGAAGTAACTAGGTTCCACCTCAATAACAAACTGGCGAACAAGGAAATCCATGTCTACTTTGAAGGAAGGTTGCTGTCATGTAATAAATACCCTAAATATCTTGGGATATTCTTAATCAGACAATGTGAATTAGCATAGGAACACTCAGGAGCACAAACGTTTTGGTTACCCATCCATATTGTATGTCCTTCTCTGCGGCGGGAATCCGCCCTCATATGAGAGTTTACAAAAATAACTGCATATCCTGAGCTTCTTGTTCACAAAGACATTCTTATAATCAATAGAAACAGGCTTCGCACCCTCCACTACAGACAGCTCGAACCATGTATGATAATTGATTTAATATGCAAGATCGTTGGTCAGAAATATGAAAGACTAACGCTACTCTAGAGAAAGCCACCAGGTTTTAAAGAACGCCGTAAAATTTGGTCCACTATTAGAATTAGGATAAATTGTGGTAGAAGTGCTGAATCTTTGTTCAATTGGGGTATGAAGTCATCGCCCAGTTATGATTGTGGTGCTCAACGGCAGAGCATACAACATATACAGGCATGCCCACTACGAGCGTTCATAGGTGATACTAAAGAGCTCCTGGTCGCAACGGACAAGGCCATTGAATACATCCAGAACTTAGATATTCGTTTGTAATTAACTATAGATTTCATTGTTTGTGTTCATTCTTTAATATTGTGATGTAGTCATACGCTAAATAAATAAATAAGCGGAATACTAGTAGGGAATTCCATATCTTAACCTTGCAAAAAGTGGAACACTTCAGGTATTTACCGTACAGAGGGTGAAGAGGCTGTTGAGAAATGCAAAAAAAACAAGTTGGGATGTCAGGAGACTGGCTCGTCGATACGGCAGTTCGAAGAGTAGGAATTGAAAAGAAATGGTCTAAAATATCGAAAAAGACGGAGGTGCTCCAAATACATCCAAGGCCAACTGCCATTATACTAAGATGCTGCTGTCAGCTGAGGCGAGTGTGAAAAAATCATTATTTTAGATGACGAAAAGTTATAATATAATTACAATACCGCCTAATTCTGAGCAAACGCAACGGCCTGAATGTACGAATATTTCTCCCGCTTCGAATACAATTCCCCTGAATGCTGTAGGCGTGTCAACATCAATGTCATATATCATACATACTTACATATTATGGAGCCGCGTAAGAAAAATTATCTGATTACCAAATTACTGTTAAAGGACTATAAATTGCTTAGTCCTGTGTTATGGTAATGAGTAAATTGCAATACGTTATTCTACAAAGCGTAATGAAATTATTAATAAGCGGTTAAGAAAATTGCAAATAAGGCATCAAGAGATTTAATAAATTAAATTTTAATAATAAAGGTCACAAAAACTGTTCATAGTAAACTAAATAAACTTCAGAAATAAATAAAAACTAAATTAAATTCTAGTAATGTTAAGAAAAATTTACTCTTACAGATAATAAAATAAATTGTTCATAATGAGAAATTAATTATATAATAACGGAAATTCATCCGTTTAAACTCATCACCGTAAAATAATTAATGATGTTTGGAATATTTATAATTACGGAAACCATTTAATTTTAGTATGCGGTTAACGGAAGAGCAGCATATGCCTAAATCGTTGGAAATATCGCTAACTGTCAAATTTGAATTTAGTTCTATTGCAGCGCATACTAAAATGAACGTATCATTAGGAACTCTGCGATTTGGGAATAATGGTTTTAAATTTTGTACAGAACCAGTAATATCTATTTTCTTTTCTTATTTTCTTATTTTCACTATTCAAACGCTTAAGAGACTCCGTATAGGGTGACAGTGGTGACACTAATTTGTGACATTAGTTGTTAAATGGTTGCGCGACAGACTGGTTTGTGATTGGCAAAACGCGTTCAGGGGAATTGTATTCGAAGCGGGAGAAATATTCATACGTTCGGATCGTTGCGTTTGCTCAGAATCAGGCGGTATAGTAGAATGCCCCAACAATGTCAAGTACAAACAAAAGCGAAATTCACCGATAAAATATTTGTCTCGTGCACAATTTATAAGTTATAAACACACTATTATTCGTATGTGGTAAATCAAGGTATTACGTAATTCACCCTTCCTATTTTTATAACAAATTATAACTTAAGCATATACAATTGCCTACATTTACTTTGAGAAACCAATGAAATACCATCTGTATTTAACCCACGGTTGTTTTATTTATATTAGTGTTCAATTTTATTGATATTTGTTTCATTTAGCAAGAGAAGTGTTATTTATGCGTTTGAACCGACTAAATACATTCAATAGATATATTATTCTACAACAAAGAACCCTGAGATAGATATTAAAAAAAATATATATAAGAGCATAAGATAAAATATTAAACCGTGCATACAAGTAAAATAATATATAATAAATAAGTACCAATTTATTGTATATTATTTTAATTTTATGCACGGTTTAATAAGCTCACAGCTTATACCCGTAATATTATGTATGTATTTATACCCCCTTATACGGCTTAGAATAAATAAGGGATTTCTCTGGACTATATATCTTCTACTTTCGCCTGTGTAAGTCATATTTCTGGGAGATAACAATACTTCCTACATAGTTGTTAACGCAAAACCATTTCTGGGCGATGGAGACAATGCTAGCGTCTTGACCCTAAGCGCTAGTAGAACTTTCACCTATCGGAAATGTATGACGGTTGATAAGGGGCGGAGACACTAGCTTTATCCACGACAACTGACCGGCTATCTACGAATTATGAACGGAGCCTAATGACGCGTGGAATGCCATTTCACGAGAAACCATTCAGTCAGAATTCAGTTCGGACCACTTCAAAGGGAAACTGCTGTAATGCGATGCTCCCTCTGAACATTGAGCGCATACTTGCGTCTTTCGAATAGCTTGCAGAAGTAAGCTGTACTTCAACGAGACATATTTCTTTTATATAATGTGAAGTAAGCACTCACACCTAAAATATATTTCAAGTAATTTTATAGACTGCGAATATTTTGAAATAAAATTTCTTTAATAAAGTAATAAGAATTATTAAAATTTCAGAAGCTATAAGGGAAGACAAAAGAATCGTTTGTAACAACAAAATAGTTGTACGCTATTTTAAATAAACATAAACATCATACAGATAACAAAAACAACTTGAAAGATACTAGAGTAGGTAAAATGTTATCATTTGTTTAAAACAAAAGCATTTTCAATATAAAAACTATGATTAAAAATTGGGTATGGAGAACACCATACAAGTACAAATTTGTGTTGTGTGAAAATTATAGACATGCAGACATATGTTTCGCCCTGCTGTAGACTGGGATAGATAAAATTCACAACAACCTTTGTACTGACTCAAATTATAAAAGACGTTAATTAACTAATGTCAACATTATGAACAAAAAACCAACTAGCGTCATCTTCATGACAAGTGTAAGGCTTAGCATGGGACTGTCACACGAAAACTGTATTAACGTATATCCACTATAAGTTGAATAGCATACACTCTAGTTCAGAAAAATTGCATAAACTTCAAAATATAGCAATATAAAATCAAGCAATATAGGTTTGGAAGTATTTTGTACATTGTAAATGTTGATTTTGAGAATATATTGAATTGAAGTTGTTACTATTTTATTTGAAAGCAAGTAAACTTATTTATTACATATTATTTATTGAAACCAATTTATAAAATCGTTATTAGATAAATAAAACAACAACCAACAATTTTAATTTAATATATTTTATAAAGTAATGTAGACAACGATTAATATTTTGACATTGCTCCATTATTTTCTAAAACCTGATTTAACCTTGCAGGCATTGATGAAATAAGGTCCCTCCAATAATTTTTATCCAGGCTCTATTCCTACCAAGCGTTTTCGATAGCCGTCCACAATTCTTTGTCGTTTTGTGGTCGGAAGTTTCGTTTATATATTTTTTTGACTAATAAACCCCAAACGTATATTGGGTTTAGATCAGGGCTGCGCGAAGGCCAAAGCAATAACTCGATATTATTCGTCCCAAACCACTGCATTATCATTCTATTTAGCTGTATGAACGGGGCAGTTATCTTGTTGGAAGATGAAATTATTGTTGGTAAATATTTGGTCCACTGAAGGAAGCATAACGTTTTCAACAAATCAAGATAACACCAACACGTCACGCTATACCCTGTCCAGATCTATTCCGTGAAAACACATATCTTTCATTGTATCGTGAATTGGGTGGACGGTACACACGGATACGGCCGTCATGAGTAGACTGGGAAACCTCGTCAGAAGAAATGACATTGTTCCAAAATTGAAGAGGGCGATAAACATAATTTAAGCAAAATAGGATACGTGATTGCTTCTGTCTTTCCGTCAATATAATTTTCCTAGCACTTACCGAGTTTTTAAAATTTTTAACCCTTCGACGTACCGTTGACTGGGAAGCCGGAAAGTTTGTTGCAATTAATGCATCCCTCGCTGTTTCAAATGGATTTTTCCTTAAATAATTTTATTTTTCTACGTCCCGAACCTTTTTTTCTTCTTACTCTTCCTTCATGTTCCCATATTTTCTTCACTCTCATGACTGTACCACAATGATTTGCTACTCTCCTTATAGACCATCTTTCTACTAATTTAGAGAAAGTATTAAAACTTTTTGGTATTTGGTATTTCATATTTGGTATATTTTGGTATTTTAGTTGTTTCACAGTGACAAATAATGAGTCAAAACTAGTCTAAACTAACTTAATATATCGAAAAATACACCACCGTACATAACAGAAACTATTTGAAACATACTTAAGTGGGTAAATCCTCACCAATGATTGACGTTGAGTTTTCTTCCATGCTGTCTTTTATGACTTGACAGTATTGCAGTAAGGGAATTGATGTGAATTTTGTCTATCCTACCACTATATACTGACGAATCTATACCAGGACGAAACACGTGTTTGCATGTTTGGATACCGATTTTCAAACAAATATGTACATGGATTGTGTTCTCCACATTCGATTTTTTATAATATTTTTGTACCATAAAGATTAGTTGACGTAGCAAATTTTAAATTTTAATAATATATTTAATATTCTAAAGTATTTATATTGACTAAAGTTGAACAACTTATTAGAACTTAACTTAATAATTTGTCCAAATATATCAGTAATAATAAAGATAAAATCAATTAAAAAAGAGTTAACATGTGTTTGTGATAAAAGGTATGTTGGTGAAATAAGTAGAACGTTCGATATCAAACGTAATACTGAACATTGTTTTTCGTTCAAGAATAAGAAACAAGACTTTTGTCAAAATTTAATACCAAAAAATCATCCTTTTAATAATGTAATAATTTAGAAGTACAAAACAAAGGCGCTGAATTAAATTTATTTGAAAACTTAGAAATCGGGAAAATTGAAGCAACCAGGGATTCTGTTTAGTCGTTTGAATAATAATTTATTATAAATATAGACTCAGAATCACCTTAATTTTCTATTTGTGTACGTAGGTTTTTACAGTAATATAATATTTAGTATTCCAGCTTATAATGCCACTATATACAATGGGAACTACAAAAGTTTTGCAATAAAGTTTTAATTTTCCCAATCTTTCAAAATTATTTCCACCAGTTTATGCACTTGCATCAAAACCAACTCTTCCACATTTTTTTCTAAAAGCTTGTCACGCTCGTCATGTAATGCCCTATAAGACTGTTTTTCATATGAGGAAAGACTGCAAAATCGCGCGGAGCGAGGTCTGGATTGTAGGATAGATCCTCCAGGGCCTTCAACTCGGTTCTTGCAAAATACTCGGCACAGATGTTGGAGCGATGACCTGGTGTGTTGTCGTGGTAGAAAAACCAGGTGCCTGGTCTCGAGCGAGGACGAATAATTTTTAGTGCTTCAATAACTTTGGACAGGCATGACGTAATCTTTTGCGGCGACTGTCTTTCGTGTTTTCAGTAGCACGCGGTCCACAACTCTTCCTACGGTAAAGAAGGCGGCCACCATTTTTTTTCTTAACTGGGCTAAATTTTCTGCACCGATACTGGCGTGCTTTCGTCTTCATAGAAAGAGTCAAACTTAGTTCTCTGTTTTACTGGGGACATCATAGTAGTAAAGCTATGTTTCGTCAACTGTGAAGATAACATGACGAGAAGCCCCATTTTTAAACTTCTAACTATCTTCAGGCATTCTGAAACGCATTGTGCCATCTGCTCGTTGGTTAAAACATAGGATACTCTAAAGAAACAAATCCTTCTTACTGAAAGATGTTTGTGCAGAACGATATGCGTTATCGGTCCAGACATTTTTTTGTCGGTAATAGCTCACATGCCTATAGGACACCTTCCAAACCAATATTCTTCATGTGAAATTCCTTATACCATCTGAATAGGGTCGTTGTTTGTGCCTCCTGGTTTGAAGGACCGTTATATATGGCTCAAAATACCGAATGCTGCGTTGTACTCGATTCTCGAAGGACCATGTATATGTTTTGTATTTGACCCACCGCTCCCGGGTGTAACTTCTGTATAAGCTGGTTATTTCTTTTGGTTGATGGTAGGGCTGGGCGATACCGACGTTTTCGGTATCGGGTACCGATACCAATCGAGGTATCGATACTTAGCGATGTATCGGGTCTGTGCACGGTATTGATTCTGAGTACTGGAATCGGTAAAGTATCGATAGGTACCGATGCTTTGGAATCGATACCTTGGAATCGATACCTTGGAATCGATACCTTGGAATCGATACTTTGGAATCGATACCTTAATTCGATACCCAGAAGAAATCAATATTAACAACCCGTTTTCTAGGTGTCGATTGTTTTATATCGGTTTCAAGAGATATCAAATTAATTTACCGATTCTACCATAACTACGGTATGAAATTTGCAATATTGTGAGATTTTTTTTTGTAATAACTATAATTATGTCATAATAAGGATATTTGCTACACACAATAATAACATCCTTTTAAATATATATATATATTATATAATATATATAATATATATAATATATACTTATAATGCATATATACTTAAAAATTCTTTACTTCAAAAGTTATTGCATCCATTATGTACATTTAAAAAATGCACAAAGGTAAGATACCCGATACATGGCTACCCGATACATCGCTACCCGATACATCGCTAACCCGATACATTGATACTTAGCGAGTACTGGAATCGGTAAAGTATCGATAGGTATCGATGCTTTGGAATCGATACTTTGGAATCGATACCTTGAATCGATACCTTGGAATCGATACTTTGGAATCGATACCTTGGAATCGATATCTTGATTCGATACTTAGGAATCAGTATTCATAACCCGTTTTCTAGGTATGGTTTGTTTGATATCGGTTCCAAGAGATATAAAATTAATCTATCGATTCTACCATATCTACGGTATGAAATTTGCAATATTGTGATATTTTTTTTTGTAATAATTATAGTTATTATGTTTATGCTATAATATGGATATTTGCTACGCATAATATACAATTCAACAACATCCTTTGAAATATATACTATATAATATATATAATGCTATATATACTTAAAAATTCTTTACTTAAAAAGTTATTGCATCATTTATGTACATTTAAAAAAATGCACAAAGGTAAGCTACCCGATACATGGCTACCCGATACATCGATACTTAGCGAGTACTGGAATCGGTAAAGTATCGATAGGTATCGATGCTTTGGAATCGATACCTCGCTACCCGATACATCGATGCTTAGCGAGTACTGGAATCGGTAAAGTGTCGACAGGTATCGATGCTTTGGAATCGATACCTTAGAATCGATACCTTCGTTATATGAGGTATCGGGAAATCGATACCAGTTATGGTATCGGGTATTGGACGATGTATCGATACTTGACGATGTAGTTATATTGAAAATTGGTGTATTTTCTGAATGTTTTATTTATTTTACAAAAAACACTTAAACCTAATTTCATAAGATAATTCTCACAATGTAGCACTTAATGTTAACTTAAACTTAATTCTTTACTGTTTTACTGTTGTATGATTGTTGCAGAATGTATGTTGTGTTCTATTCTGTATGAATGATTTATGTTCTATTCTGTATGAATGATTATGTTCTATGTTCAGATTGATGATGTTCTATATCTATGACTGTTGTGTTACAAGTATATTACTACCCCTACCTTAACGTAACTAAAATGTGTGTGTAGGTTTTACGTAATTGTTGTGGAATTTCCCTACATTATTACTTCTTAGAAATTGTAACTACATGCAAACAATACCCAATGTTTCCGATAGTCTTAAAGATCTTACTGATAAATAAATATAATAATAAAATAGAACTCCTAATTACGTATTAATAAGGTGTCATAAACATAAATCTTCTTAATGTAATTCTATCTGATCGGTTCATCTATAATAGATTTTTATGATACATGCATATTTGGATATCTTGAGCCTATTATGTGTATATTAATATAATTAATAATAGTAGGTATTGAAAGGTGTATTGAAATTGTTCACTAATTACAATTACACTAGGCAATAAAGAAACGGTCTAAATGTATAATGGAAGTAATAAACAGATTGGTAAATATAAATTCTTTGAATCTAAGGAAAATATTACAATTTTGAATATGTTAATAAAAATATGTTGTATATAGTGGTTTACCTTTGAAAATGGACGTTGAATATTTATAAAGTTTGAAATCTTATTCTTTAATTCTGTTATACTAAATTTACTAATATCTAAAATATATAAATATATACAATATAAAATATTTCGTTTTACGACGAAACAGTCGTACGATGTGGATAATCATCTAAAGAAGTCATTTTCTCCATACACCGATCAATATTTAACACACGGGCAAAGTTACTACAACTTTAAAACTGATAAATATCCGTTTTTGTCCAAGACAATATGTCGAATAAATAACATAGAGATAGATTTGAACAGGTTTCAATCTATATTGAACTTGTCATAGACTGCAACAATCGGTTGCGCCATATTGAAAAACTTGTAGTGTCCTTTGTATAATGTAATTATAAGGGTGATTAAATTTTGAATATAGTCCATTGTCACCCCAATTATTTAGTTAATCTCTTTTTATGTAAATAGAGTAGAGTATCATTAATTTCGGTGCATCCAGCTGGTGCCGAAACCTTAGTCATCATGTTATGTATGGCAACCATCAAAATTCTTAGTTACATTTCTAGTATAATTAGTATGAATCTATCACGCCGCCTGTCCACACCATACAGTTAATCGCTCGGAATGTGTTTTCGAGTTCAAAATGCGACAATATTGTTTAGGAAGCCATCGAGTAGAAATGCGCCTCATTTTTTGACCACTTTATGAACTTGTAAAAATTAATTGACAAATTGTTGAATTTTATACGCCATGAAGAGGCAGGTTTTTAGTTACTATTTTGTTGTGCATGATGCCGAGTAATTGTTCTCGGATTTGCAGCGAAACATGCCAATATTCTTACAGGACTGATGCTCATGAAGCCTTGCATTTATCACCAAATCAATTTCGTCAAATCTTTCCGGATTCCGGACTGGAACTGCGTCCTTAACATTGCTTCTTTCGTGGCTGACCTTCCGTCCACTGTTGCAAGAGACATCTTCAGGATTGTTACTCCTTTTGTCGTTACTGCTCTGAAACTCACTTTTAATAATAATAATAATGATTTCTATTGTCTAAGAGACGAATATCTTTAGGGAACAATATAATTAATATTAATGGTACAGTGCAGTACTAAAGACAAGAACTAAAATTTAATTTATATAATCTACACTGAGTAAATGTATGTAATTCAATAATAGTGTGCCTTCAAATTGGTTAAGATAGGGTATTTGAACATGTGAAGATAAACTACATATAGTAGATATTCGAAAAACAGCATTGGCGTTTCTTGACATATGTGTCGGTGCTGTAACTAGAATGTTCGTTCTAACCCTGCTGCTTAAGAAGACATCTCTGCAGCTCGTCGCGTACATCGGTATTAAAAAATCCACTACAGACAAGAGCTATGAAGAATAAATTTCATTGTTGACAAGTTTACGTAGAAACTCAGCACTGTCTTTCTCTCCTAGTGATGTTAAACTCTGAAATTTGTGTCCAATAGCGATTCATACTCAGTTCTACGAGTTGGATAAGTGCCACTAGTTCTAATATGTCAAGTACTTCAAAAATCTCTTCTGAACTTTATCTAAGGCGAGTTCTTGATTGATATAACGTGGATACCGAATGATAGACCCGTATTCTAGTTTTCGACTCTTGTCATTACTGCACTGAAATTATCAGTTTCAGTACAAAAGCGACAAGAGTAGTAGCACCCCTAAAGATGTCCTTTGCCACAGAGGATGAAATACCGACCAAGAAGGCTGTGGTTTCAGTCTGGAAAACCGAGAAGCAATGAGTCTTCGAATACTTATCTCATTTAGTGCAGTTTCTCAGCCAAAAATTCTACGGAGTTTTCATGTCGTCTTCCAAAATTTTCATCGGATTTGTATTGCGTGTAGCATACCATATTTTCTAATCCAATCGCAAAAGAACAAGAAATGTCGCGAAATTTAGGTAAAGTAAGTAGAGTAACTAAAGTAGGTACAGAGCTTTAGATTTATCGTTTTTAATATAAAATAATCTTTATTTGTTTTTGTTAATTTTGTTATTTGTTAATTTTTACATTAAAAGTATTTCATCATTTAATGTGCATTTTTAAAAGAATAATTAATTTAAAAACCAAAATATTTTATGCTAAATAAATATAATTTTATATCTTGAAGTACTCTAGATGTTAATTACACCTGAATTAAGCATATACGCTTTGCAGTATTGGAAAAGTTGTATAAAGAGAGAGATAGAATATGTATATATGCACCCATATTATTGGATACGAACAAACACACAAACGGGATTTTCATCATGTTCTGAGTTTCTGCATGACCGACTTTTATAAAAGTAAGGCAAACGTTGACTTTTTAAGTTCCGTGCCTATGGCTGCGCAGCCCCTATGTATGTTTGACGTAATATTTACAATCTTAAATATAGGATAACATGAAATTGAACTTTACCGAAACTATTTGTAGACGATATACATATATAATTAAAGTTGTTTTTTTATATTCTTCGAAATATTTACTAGACATTGTTTATTATAATTAATTTAAAAACTGCCGTGTGTGATACACAATATTCAAATTAATATCTAATATTTTAAGTGAAGCATTTTAATCGAATAACGTAATATACATAATTCACTCTGAGAAAGAATCGTTAGGAAAGATAGGGCTTAAAATAAATTAAAAATCTGGTGTGAAGAACGCAAATACAGGTTCACTATTCATATTTTTGTGAACGTGTCCGAACATATCCCTCCCCAGAGACGTAGATACGTATTTCGCCTTTCTACAGGCTCATCGGTACGCCCCTGCTGGAGAAAGGATATTCTCAGAAACATTCATAAACAGAAAGGCGAAATACGTATCTATAGCAAACGCCAATTAAGTTGGCGCGAGGAGGGGTAAGTTCGCGCAGGATTAGAAGTAGTGGGGAGATTTGTATTTGGTTTTACATCAAATGTCAGATAATTCAAACCTCTGAGCATATATCACGTTATGATCCCCTAGCAAATACATTATGTTCCGTCAAACGTCAATGACAAATGTATTCTGACAATTACTTGAGTAGTGGGCGGGTAGACGTTTTTAAAAACGTTTTCTGCGCACCCCCTCCTCGCGCCAACTTAATTGGCGTTTGCTATACGTCTCTGGGGAGGGATATGTTCGGACACGTTCACAAAAATATTAATAGTGAACCTGTATTTGTGTTCTTCACACCAGATTTTTAATAATACTTTATATTATTAAAAATACCTTTGTATTATACAAAACTGGTGGGGTTTCCCTACTCATGTATGTTTCAATTATTCTGATACCTAAAATAAATGTTTGTAATTGGTTAAAATAGAGGACAAATTTACACAGTCAAAATGAAGATTTTTAACTTTGTCAGTCAGAAATTTGTTTACTGTCAGTACTGCCGGTTTGTGTATTCTATTAGTTGTTTATTATGGTATTTTACTATTAATATTCATTAAAAGTTATTAAAATTAAAGTTATTTTGATGCTGATGCATGGAAAAAAACATTCATAATGTCGTTCATTAATATTATTGACAATCCTAATAACCAGGAAGCGACTTTGACCTTCCTGGTCATCACATAAGGCGACATTTGCATGTACAAATAAGATTTAATATTCATTGATTCTCATTTGCAGTAAGTTCAGAATGTTAACTATATTAACAAAGTATAGAAGTGAAAAGTCATATATGTCTCCAGGATACCGTGCATTGACAAGCTCCTATAAGAGCGAAACGCATACGTTCCGTTGATGGACGTGGTTTTTCACGAATTTTTGGTTATCCCACAACCTGGAAGGTCGAAGTCGCGGCGTGTAGTGTTTCACATACTGGCGCAAACTTAGTTTGTTGATTTGTAACGCATTAAGCGACATTTTCTTGTAAAAATGAGATTTAATATTTATGAATGCTCATTTGCAGTAGGTTCAGAATTATTGACAATATTCTAGAAAATTTGGGTTTTATTGTAAATTTTGGATTATTTACATGTTTCTATAAAGAAAAGTAGTTAAATAAATGGATGGAAATCGTGGGTTAACTGCACTTGCTTTAAATTGTGACTTAAAACATGTGTTTGTGTGCTTTTTAATTAGTAATTCCGTAACAATAATTCAAAATATAGTTTAAATTCTGTTCATACTTTTTAATATGCACTTATAGGTTTAGAGAAATTTTTGTTAAAAAATATGAAATGATGGCCAATTAAGCGAATTTCCTTATCGTTACAGTTACTACTAAAATAAACTGTTCTTTGTAAAATGTTATATTTGTCAAGCAAACACTAATGTAAAATACATAAATATTATGATAATTATAATATACAGCAGTATCACTATTAATTCTTTATTTAATTGTTTGAGTTTATTAATTTGTTTGTGCACACAATTATCACCTAAATGTCAATATAACAAGCGATCAAGATAATTTGTAATCGAGTCATTCATGAATCCGAAACCGTATGTCGTTACTTAAACTGGACTTAAATTATAAGCGTCAAGTAAAATGGGAGTCCAAAGCTAAACTATGCAACAGTGGTTCAAGTTACAATTGGAAAAGGCAAATTCATGAATGACTCGATTACAAATTATCTTGATCGCTCGTTATTTGCCATAATGGTTATTAAGAAATACCTCGTAATTGCTCAGATTAAAAAAATATTCATGCTTATCGTAAAAATAGAGGTCATATCTCGTGCCAATTAACTGGTCGCATATATTTTCTGTGATTTTTTACGATCTTTTACAAAAGTTTTGTTTATTAGAAACAAAATAAGACATATTTTAACATATTTTTTACATTTCCATACATTACTTGTTGTATTTACGCACAAATTTATTGTACTTGCAACACCCTAGAACAATAAATAATAAGTTATATTGATTGAAATATTTCATCTGACTGCCTTGGTGTATATTAACAGTTTTTTGCTTGAATAAAATTATCAGAGTGATCAGCTAAGTTTTCCAAAGGTCTCGACGTTTGCGTAGATATGCATATAACCTAACATATGACAGCAAAACGTATAGGTATTGTACTTATTTGTAATTACAAAATTTATCCTGTGTAAATTGCACTTAGATTATAGCGCCATCTGCTTCTCTCTTAATCTGAATTGGGTATAATCATTACTGGATTTTTGTCTTTCAATTGAGATCCGTTTTTGTCAGAATATTCAGCTTTTAGTTATAGTTTTTTTAACACTTTTACTTATATTTAGTTCGGTATGTCACAAGCAGACATTAAAGAGCGTTATTTATGCACATGTCAAATCTAAATCATTAACTGTTCAGTATGGTTTTGTATCTGGTCGATCGGCAGTAACTGATTTTGTATGCCTTACCCAGGAAATAAGTTTTGCACTTCATATTCGTAGCCTATTTTACTAGAGCCTTTGATAGAATCACTTACTACTGAAAAAGTTCTTTAACTTTTTGTAGTAATTTACTTGTATTATGTTCTTTATACTTGCATAAAATAGTACAAGTAAATTAGAACCAAATCCGCATACTTGAATATTAGACTAAATTATGTGCAATACAATGGCTTCAAATATATAATATGAATTTATTGCTACATGTAGTGTAGCTCAAAGTTCTAACTTAGGACGATTACTGCGTTTCTTATTTCTTGACGACATTTTCAACTCACTGACATATTCCGCACTAGCATACGCAGATGGCTTGAAGATCTTCCATCGTATTGATGAATATTTACAATACACATCTTCTACAAGCAGATCTTGAGATTATATGAAATTGGTGTCAATGCAAGTATATGCGACGATAATTAGATAGCCTCTAGGTAGACGGCGCAGCCAGGCAAATAATTTTGTCACATTTCTCAAGCTTCATCCTTTAGTTGTCAACGCTGAAAATTTGAGTCATCTGCCAAATATTTGGTTGCGAGAAGATCTTCAAGTCAAACGTGTCTTAAGTTTGTAATGAAATAGATAACGTTTAGGAACGTGCCAACATTAATTTTTTTTTCCGACCGCTGGTGTAAAAAACGAAAATCGCACCATCAACCCCTTTAGCAAATGCTTCATTGCGTGTTTAAATTATGATGTAAATTAACTCCGCCCACAAACACATTTAACTGTGAGTTGATATTTAACATTTGAAATTTGTGTCTTCACAACCTTGTCTTCAACAAAAGGTAATGTTTTGTTGAAATTTTGTCGCGATCATGGCGGTCATAGAAAAGGTATGGTGCAAAACTCGAGTTGTAAAACAATTACGCCCTCGTGGAATTATTTTTTTCAACTTGTGCATAATATGCTGTTTCCATAGGCATTTCAAAGGAGCGGCTATGCAATTGCAGATTTCACAAGGATCACCAAGTTTGAGAAATAATCAGCGACTCTAGCTGTATAGAGATGGAACATTAACTCTACAGCCTGAACTTAGCACCAAGCAATTATTATCTCTTTCTTAAATTAAGAGAGCATATGCGTGAATGACGTTTTTCTTTAATTAATGCTTGAAAGAATGTTGAAAAATAAAATATAACATTTCTTATAATGCCTTATTCATAGCTGGATAGATAATATAAAAATCTCTTCTCGTAACTCCACTTGAACGTTGCAAAACACTATCAATTGGTATTTCAAGCTGTTGTTAAGATAATATCGTATTTCTTGAGTCGAAAACATATTAAGGCATATGTTTGAAATAATAATTAGAAGCTTTTTAATAATGAACATGTATTTTTATGGTATTTTATTGTGGCTAACCTAAATTGTATCGTGTTTTTTGTCGTACCATTTTCGTTTTGGTTTTGTCAATTTACCTACCTTTTTCATGGTAAATTCAGTTGTAAATTCAAATGCTGTACAGTTGTATCGTGAAGATTTACATATCAGAACAGAATATCATTAAATACAAAATTATGTTTTCGCGAATATACAATATACGAGGGCGATTTATAAAGTAAGTTTCGTTTGGTTATTAAAAAAACACCAATACATGAAGAGGTTTTTATTATATACAACTTAACGTTACTACTTTCAGGTATTTTTATACATGGTTCCCATTAAGATTGAGACATTTGTCATAGTCATGTTAGGGAAGAGATGGTAATCGCTAGGAGCCAAACCAGGGTTGTAGGGAGGATGCTCAAACACTTCCTACTTAAAACTGCCCAGTTGCCTACTGGTATGTGGGTGGGCGTTATCATGAAGAAAAACGATGCCCGAACTTGATAATCCACGTCACTTGTTCTGAATAGCTCTTTTGAGCATCTTCAAAGTTTCACAATAGGTTTCAGTGTTTATTGTGGTCCCTCGTTCCATAAAGTCTACAAGAAGGACACCCTTCTTATCCCAAAAGACAGTGACCATGACTTTTCTCGCAGAAAAAGTTTGACGGTACTTTAAAGGTTTCCTGATGGGCGAGTTAGAGTGACCCCACTGCATTTATTGTCTTTTCGTCTCGATGTTTACATAGGCGACCCAACTTCTCATCACCTGTTACGATATGCCTGAGAATATCTTCACCTTCAACATCGCAACATGTCAGATAACCCACAAGTTCGTTCGTCACAATAGTTGGTCTTCCACTCCGTTATTCATAAGGGACATTAATTCGTCCTTCTTGAAAGATACGTCACCCCTGACATTTTTACCATAAATAGAACAAAGTACATGATGAATCTCAGCAGCCTTCATGTTCTTTGCACATAGAAATCGGATAACAGCGCAATAACGCAATTCACAGTCGGCGGGATTTTCAATTGCAGCAGTCATTTTAAACGACCAAGATAGCGCGAAGGAATGTCCGAACGATCCTATTACTAGTACTGCCAGACTCACACCGCAGTGATACAATCGTGCCGATATCCCCACTCTTCTGCTCACTATGCGCAAACGGAACTTACTTTACGAATCGGCCTCGTATTAAACTGAAATTTTATCTGACTTAAAATTCTGATGTTTACTTTTGTTTACGAATAAAATTCTGTTAAAGAGAGCAAAGTTTTAATTAACTGGTATCGGTACGTTCTTGTTCAATTCTTGATGGAAACGCTTTAACAGAGAAGTATCAATTTTAAATTATTTCTGTGAATTAAAATTTAAGGTAGATAAAATTTATACTCAAAATTTTTGTTGAAAAATATAATAAGATTGTCCAGGAATCTAAAAAAAAAATAGGCTCTCCCAGATAAAAGAGACAGAGCTGTAAAATTTCAACAAAAGAAATATCGAAAATGATGATTTTTTTTGGTTACAAGTTATATATACGAGGGATGCCTTTTATATTTCGGGAATAGGCGATCCTGGTGCTGCCATCTGGCAACCGATATTTTTATCGTAAAGTTAGACATTTCTGACAGAATATTTACTCAGATCGTTTTGACGTACAGGTACTATTTGTGTTGTTTAGTGACTTAAAAACTTCATTTTGGACTAAAAATGCAATTAACTCGTGAACATTTGCGTGTGATTATTTTTTACAACTTTCGACGTAGATTTTCACAACATTATCACAGTGCGTCGATGAACTGAATTCGACTTTTTGGGATGAATCGACATAAACAAAAAACAACCTATATCGGGCATACTGAATTCAATCGTGGCCGTGCTTAGCGCACGGATGAATTTCGTGAAGATATTCCCAAATCGGTTGTTGTTCCGAAAAACATTTCTATTGTGTGTGAACTGATATTGCAAAATTGTTATGTGACTTATTGTGAGATAGAGGTATCCTTGGGCATTAGTGGGACTAGCATATATTCAATTTTGCATGAACATTTGGTCGTCGAAAAATCTGTTGGCGTTGGATCCCACATAATTTGGCAATCGTTCAAAGAAAAGCTCGTGTCGATTGGTCAAAAGAAATGCTAAAAAAATACGATCGGGGTGTTTCAACACACGTCTATGATATTGTAACAGGTGACGAATCATGGATTTACGCGTATGAACCCGAAAGTAAACAGCAGTCGACTAGATGAGCCAAATCCAATAAAAGTTGTTCGCGTACGAAGCATTTTGAAACAAATGGTCGCTTGTTTCTTCGGAAAAACCGGACATGTTGCACTGACTGTACCATTAGTGCAACGTCGAACGGTCAATGTTGAATGGTACACAAGCATTTGCTTGCCAGAAGGATTCGGAAAAAATAAGGGAAACCAACCGCGGCTGACGGATCATTGCCCACCAGGACAATGTGAGCTCTAACATATCGGCTCAAACAAGAGAGTTTTTGACAACTGAAAAAATGGAATTGATGGGTCATCCCCCACCCAATGACTTCTTTCTACTCCCGGAAATCAAAAATAAATTACGAGGCTAACATTTTTCGACGCCTGAAGAAGCGTTTGATGCTTTCAAAATGCATGTTTTGGAAGTACAGTAGCCGCTCGGAAGAGTGAACACTCTATTCAGTGAACAGCTCGTTTATATGAACAACTAAAATTTTATTAGTAAAGCTCCATAGAGTGAACAATAACACATTCGATTCAGTGAACTGGGTAAATTCCCGGCGTATGAATTATTTTGCTGCATTCGATTCAGTTTCAGTGAACTGGGTAAATTCCCGGCGTATGAATTATTTTGCTGACTCGTCGGCGTAACTTACAAGAACAGCGGACAGGTGTATGTATGTATTTTATTTTAGTTGTAATTCTGAGTTCTGTTGATGTTGTATGTGTACTGTGCTAGAACATTTTTGTGTTTACAATAAAAATGAAGCGAAGTGTTAAGTTTGCTCGAAAAATGTGAAATTTTAAAAAGTCTGGACAGTGGAAGCAGTGTAACGTATTTATCTAAAAAGTACGATGATGGAAAAATTCTTACTGTATACATGCCTCCGAATGTAACAGCTCTTATACAGCCCATGGACCAGAATGTCATTAGGTTAACAAAATTGTTTTATAGAAGAAGCCTTTTATCCACAATAGTTGCTTCTGATAGAATGATATTTCAGCTGTCATTAAAAACTTGAGTCTAAAAGATGCTGTTACACATCTGGCATTAGCATGGATGAATGTGAAAGAAGAAATAATTGCTAAGTGTTGGAAAAATATTTTATCAGATTCTTTCAATAGCGACTCTGATTCAGAAGAAGATGTTCAATAGGCTATTCTACAAGAAAAATACAAGAACAGCGAGCCAATGATGAGCCAATGCCAACTACCATCCCCACTCAGGAAGCTTTACAAGGACTTAATATAGTGATTTCTTGGGCAGAACAAAACATGCTAAATTCTGAAGATCTATTAACTTTGCGAAGCATAAAAGAAATCGCAGTTCAAAGATGTTTAAAAGAAAAAAAGGTTCAAATTTAACCAGTTTTTTTAACAAACAAAACTGACTTCTTTAAATCATTACGTATTCATGTATGTATGTACGTATCTATGTAGAACATGTATATTTTTCATTTGTTAATTCTTTTTGATGTAACTGAATACATATACATATAAATAAACTTTTTAAACTGCACATTCGATTGAGTGAACATTTCGATTCTGTGAACAGGTAAGGTTTTAATTAGTTCACATAATCGAGCGGCAACTGTATCTCAATCGGTGTGCTTCGAAAATTGGTTCGAGCGCATGAATTATGTCACACTCTGTATAAGGAATGTTGATGTACAAACCAACGTCCGTCAAGTGGGCCACCCGACCGCAGAAACAACAAACAAGCGATTTATTATCGACAATAGTTTACTTTATACAAACACTTTAAAATCATAGTAATTGTACTCACATACTGAAACGAATAAGATCATTGAAAATTATAATTATTGTACCAAATAATAAAATTGTTATAATTTTAAATAAATAAAATTAAAAAAAAAAGTTTCGATTATTCAAGAACAAATTTCATGCCATGTGATGGAGAATATTTTAAAAAACAATCAAGTCATGTACGATGATTAATTTTAGTTTCTATTCTCTATTCCCGAAATATAAAAGGCATGGCTCGTATATACTTGGTGCAATGGATTTACATTTAAATAATAGGAAATAACCTGTATTTAGAATAAGTCCTTTTTTATTATTAAACAGTAAATACAGTTTTATTCGTAGTGTTTGTCTGACTTATGTCGCACCCGGTATATATAAATAATCTAGTAAAATCAGAATTGATTGTAAATAAATATGATTTATGTATTTATGTTTTTTTAATAATTAAACTCCAGGATATTTTTTAATAAATATGAAAAACGTACAAATACACATAAGGGATATCAAAAAGATTAATAGTGGGTTTTAAATATTATTTATCAGCCCTAACCAGAGTCACAGGCGCCTACCAAATGCGAGTTTGATTTGCTGAAATAAATGGGCCGGACGGCGTTTGGTTTCAATTTGAACGGGCGCGGTCAAAAATAATGGCACCGCCGGTTTCACTAGCGTTAAAATCCTCCCCGTTCAAAACGCCCCTGTGCTGCGGGTTTAAAATTAATGCTTTATTAATTTGGTATTCGTGTAAGATTAAAAATTTGTCACTGTCGCGCCACACCAGTAGGGATAAATATAACCGAGTCCTGACAAAAGGGTAAACAACTAGGAGGGTTTTCGTTGTTTCGCATTATAAATGAATAATAGATCTGTCCGAAACGGCCGTGCCCTATAAAATACATCACGTTCTCTTTAATTCGGACCTACCTATCAGGATCTGTTTATGCGGAAGAAAGTCTTGTAACTGGCTAAGCAATGAACAATATCATAGAGATCTAGAAGCAGTTCGAGGTAAAATCAGTAAATAGGTAATATGTGACTATTTAAAATAATATTCACTAAGACGCTTACGTAAATCCATTTTTATTTTTCCCTTGTAAGATTGCGTAGCTTGGTCGAAACTTAAGTCCGTCATGCTTATAACCAGTATATATTTCATGTTAAAGAAAATATAGTGAGTGAATGATCCATCAGAGTACTGGCGATATGTGAGACAAAGGACCAGTAAATTCCGGATTCCTGCCTGCTTGAATTCAGGAACCGATGTGTTAACTAATCCGGGTGAAATTATCGAAGGTTTGTACTTATTTTCGAAATTCTATATTATATTATTAAACAGTTTGCTATGCCTTCGATACCTTCGGTATCTACACAACATCCTAATTAAGAATGATTACTCAAAAATAGTTATTTAATCAACAAGTACATTAATGAAGGCGATTAATGATCGAGATATTATGTTCGCGATCATTAATCGCATTTTAATGTCAGAGTTAGTTACAATACTTTTCCGTCGACCGTATATTTTTCTAAAGTGGAGAAAAACAGTTTACAACTTTTTTTTTATTTATTAATGATCATTATTATAATTATATATGTTCATAGTCGAAATATTACAATTATTAAAAGTAATTGTACACACATTAGAATTTGTATGGTTTTGTGAATGTAAGTTTACCTCACTACTTTGGATATTTGTCACAGAATTTATTTCAGCGTCGGTAGAAGGAGTGGTATGACAAGCCTGTGTTGCAGTTTCACAAAGAATTTTTTTAGCTGTATTAACTTTATTTTGTAACGAATTCTCAATATATCCTTCTGCAACAGCAGTGGATTTCCAACCACCAAGTCGTTTAATAGCTGAAAAATCTGCACCGCTGTCTGAAAATATCGAGGCAGAGGAACGCCGGAAACAATGTCCCGTATAGAGATGCGGCTGCTCCAATTTAAAAAAAGTGGCTATTATGGACGGCATCTTCGAAAATGTATTTACACCAATTGGCTGTGGCGAACATTTACCATTTTTATAAAAAATAAAAAAGCGTTTGTGTTGGGTATGTACTGGCCTCAATGAGATATAGCGTCTAATTAAACTGAGAAGGGTTTTTTGTTCATTGCCTACTATGGTAAATATCCTGTTTGTGTGTGTTTTAGATGCTTTAACTGTTACAAGATATTTTGATTCTAAATCTTGAACGTCATCCGTTTGTAATTTCAATAATTCATCTTTTCTCATTGCTCCAGATACTCCGAAAATCAAGGCAAGCTACAAAATGATTTATTATCCAACTATTGAAATTTTAACTTTTTTAAATTTACCTTTGTCACTAAAAACAGGTTGTCAGGAGCATCAGAAATAAATGCTTGTACATGTTCTTTCTCGACCGCTTTTGACTTCTTCGGTATATATCCTTCTTTTTTCCTCTTGATAAACATTATTAATTTATTAAATTTGCTAATGTATGTATTATTTTTCAAAATCAGTGTCGATTTCAGCATTGAGTATTTTGGCCATAAACTTGCAATTAGGCCTTTCTTTGCAATATCTGAGAAATATGCCAACAAAACCGTCTCTGAATAATGCTTTACTTGTTTCTCATTGCACCAAGATATAAATTCGGCATACGTTTTTTCATACAGACTTCTGCTCTTTTCCGGTAGTAAATTTAATGATGCTGAATTAGCACTTTCTGCCACTTCCGGCGGAGTTAATGTAAAATTTTCATCCACCTCCATCGCTTGGAAGAATTCAACGCAACACAAAACACTAAAAAACCGTTCGATTCTGTTTCACGCTTAATTAATGACGGTGAATAGCGCTTTAGTTTGACGTTGTTTGATTTTGTTGATTTCCTTGGTTACCATGGAAACCATCAAAATCGTTCATTAACAGAAAATCATGCATTAATAAGGGTCATTAATGTATGATTTTGAGAACGTTAATGACGGATGTAAATACACGGTCGACGGAAAACCTCATTAATAGGTTAATGTTTTCCACCTATAAACAATCCAAGCCTCGCACAAATAATATTCCACCATTCATAAGTAACAAAACCAACAACAATGCAAACATGGAGCAATACGTCTATAAATCTCTTCTATACATACCGAAGTTAACTGACAAAATCAAGACCCTTTTTAGGAATCATCAGTCCAAAATAGTAAAATTTTCTTTTGGTTCGAACCAAAATAACTTATAACACGAAGTATGTGTTTATTATTCAAGTGTAGAATTTTTATATTTTTCCAAATCTCATTTAATCGTTGAATTAATGTTGTTTTTGATGTTATGATAGTGTTCATCAAATGTTATCTTAATATAATTTACTTTATGTAGGTACATTGTGCTATGGATTTTTCCTAAAATAATATTTAAAATTATTTAAAACAAATGTTCATATTTTGTGAGATAAATTGTATGTATATTGAAAATGTATTTTAAATTTTGGAAATAACTTGTTTTTCTGAGGTCGATAAGATGTGAAAGTTGAGGCCTATTGAGGTGGGGAGACGTATTTCAGATAGCGTAGTTGAAGGTTGCTTTGTATGAAATATAATTAAATATATTTAATTAAACCGGTTAAATTGTTTGAAAAGTGTTTTGATTGATGTAGTAAAATTGTAGAGATAAATTCTCGTTATTGTTTTTGATATTAATAAGCACCTTCTTTGTTCTTAGCCTCCAGTAAAATTTTAGTAAGTAGATATTTTTTTATGAATTCATAAAACATAAATTAAAATTATAAGAATATTTCTATTGTATTGAAGATTGTTATTTAAGAGATTTATTATTAGAAAGATAAATAATAAAGAGTATTATTAACATTTCTATATTAATATTATAATTGAAAAGTTTGTTCGACGGGATTCAAGGTTATTTTTTTTGTAAATGTTAGTTTGCGCATGTGTAAAATTTTGATCGTGTATCAGATTTGATTATACAGTGTGTTTCTCTGGGGAGAAATTAAAAATAAACTTTTTTATTTTTAGATAAATTTGATCGGAGTTAATAAAGAGGAAGTTTTTTCATCCACTTAGCTGTCAATTGTACAGTGGATATATTTTACCTCATGTATATTGTAAATACATAATCTTTATACTTTATAAAGATAGATTTTTTTTTTCTTTTTTATTTTTTTGTATTAAAGATTCAGTTGGATTTTATCCTGTGTTTAATTTTGTGTTTTGGCCATTACTGCTAATTAATTAAAAATAAGTAACTTATATAATATAAATAAACTTGTGTGAATTTTTCACTGGCGCCTAGTATATTGTAGTTTGATCACGGATTTTCTGATTGGAACCCGTGAAGTTAGAAGTCTCATTTTTGGAAATCAACCGGCTGAGTAACCTAGTTGGGTAAACTAGTTGTGGATGGTGGCGCATTAAATCTACAAACCACTATTCATAGCAATATGTAGGTTAGATCATTTAATCAATCTAAGACATAACTGATTTAATCCATGGCATACTCTGAAAACTTTTTTGTGGCTCACTTCTTATCTTGTGCAATATCTTCCCGTTAATTTTCTTTACAACAATACTGCACAATACCAGAATTATGATGACTATATGATTTCGTCAGTAAATTGTCGTTTGGAACATTTCATTTGATTTTCAGAACTTGTAAGAACGATATTTACTTATTTTTTAACACTGCGAACGGTATTGTCTCAGACGGTAAATTGTTTAGCAATTTTTCTAGATAGTAATTGCGGTTGTTCTTCATTTTGTGAAGTTTATGTTGTTATGGATATAAGCAACAATAGCTTTCAAAATTATTAATATTGTGATGCTAATTCGCTATCCTATTTTCAATTTTGTTTGAAATGAACGTATAATTTGTCTGTTTGACTGACCGAGATGATGACATTTCATAACGAATTGCTTTTTTTAAAGCGAAAAAATTTCTCTAGCTCGATATGAAATCAGTATCAACGGAAATAATAATAAATATGTTGAAAATAGAAACTACCAACCGTTAACAAAAGAAAATAGTAGATAAATTGCAAACAATGAATATTATTACGACAAAATGTGACTTTACGATTCGTTTCAATCGACAGTCAGTACAAAACAGTTGGAAACGTGTTTAGCAGCTAGCGCTAGCTGTTAGCGCGATCTCCCTCGTGTAATATTGTGTAATTGATATACAACCACCCATCCCTCGCGGATGGTGGTATATCCGCGGGTGGTGTTCAAGAAGACCTCCTCTGTTAATAACTTTAAAAGACAGGGCACATATTACCTGTGTAATTTAATTAAAAAGGTCTTATTACTGGAAGTGTATAGAAAGGAATCTAATTTATATTTTTTATTTGTTTTATTACAAATCATTTCCTGATAAGTAAATGATTGAATTTATATTGAATCGGCAAAATGTCAGTGAATAACAATATATTCTCAAAATATACAAGTCTGTAAGCATCGAGAAAATAACATTAAAATAAATTTAGTATTTTTAGATAGCGTTCAACATAAATTCGCGTCATCTTATTTTTATTTTCCGAAATGAAAGGGCGTTCTTTTTTTCCTTTCTTTATGCTCAGTATGCGGCAATTTAATAAAACGAACGCGGCATACGAAAGGCCATGTCGAAATTCACCGATTCGGCGTCCTTTCGTCCCATGGTTCGGTGATGGTCTAGGGTCACATATTCTGAACTCTCTACATCCTTTTTTTCGTTCATTCTTACAATGCAATCTAGGCGCCTATGTGTAGCATTTTGCGTTAGATCTCTTCGTAAAAATATCGTCATTGCAGTGTGTCTTTCAATATTTATCGCTTATACGAAGGCTTGATTTTGGATTTAGCGGTTTACTTAGGCTTCTACTACAAAGTGTATTTTTCGTTATTATGTATTTTGTAACAAAATTGTATTCTATGTAGTTTCTGACACTCCCAAATAGGATTGCCTTAATATATTGGTTAGGGACTGCAGAGATTTTGTTTTAAAACTGTTTACTGCGTGCTTTGGAAACTGACTTTTGAAATTCTTTAACTTTTTTCTGGCTTTCTAAACAGTCACTTTATATTTAATTTTCTATAAAATTAAGATTTCTTGCTTAAATTTTTAGGATGATTTGTATTAATAATGTTTAGTTTTGTGAAAATATAACGGTAATGCTGCAGTTTACACAGTTTACAAAACGAGTTATATTAAACGTAGGTGTAGGTTTCTGCGGTCGTTCTCTAGATGTAGATCTCCGTTTCCGGGTTGGAACCGTGTCGAGTTAGGCGTAATTGCCAACGTTTCGTCCACTGTTGCAAGGGACATCTTCAGAACTGTACGTAGATGTTCATCGTTTCGCAGTAGCTTGAACACCGATTGAAGATGATACTGCGAAACGACGAACAGCCCTGAAGATCTCCCTTGCAACAGTGGCCGAAACGTTGGCAATTACGCTCAACTCGACGCGGTTCCAACCCGGAAACCGAGATCTGGGAATTATATTACCTTTTTAAAATGTAGTTTTTTAAATTTCTTTCAGAAATTGTAAGCATTTTTTACAACTGAGTTTGTGCTTATTGGTTTTCTTTCATAATTTTAACATTATCACCTTCAATATACATACAACCCTCTACGATCTTTGCACTGCTCCATGCGAATTTTTCATTGGAAATGTGCAGTGCCTGAAATTATTTTTTGGAAACAGATTTATAGTCTCCATCGCTTTTTCTTTCACAGCTTCTACTGGCTTAAATCTGGTTCCTTTTAGTGCTGATTTAACCTTGTAAAATTGAAAAAAGAGAGATCCGATGAACAGGATGGATATTCTAGTACAAGGATCTCATGTTTACCCAAACTTATTGACAAAAGGTGCATTATGGACTGGAGTATATTGTCCTGATGAAGAACTTATGACTGGTTTTTTCACAACGCAGGTCATCTTTCTTGTTCACAAAAGGTAGAAATGATCTTAGTGTAGAAATATTGGTTCACAGTTTGTCCTTTAGGTACCAATTTAACACAATTCCAAGAAAATATAATTAATATTGCTTTAAATTTTGATTTTCTCATTCAAGCTTTCGTTTGGCTTGGTGAATTGGGGCTCTTCCAATGTATTGATCGTGCTTTTGTTTCAGGATTGTATGCAAAAAGAAAAACAAAATTCGTTACTAGTTATCACGCTCTCTAAGAATTTAGGGTCGCTTTGAATGACTTGCAAAGTATCAGCATAAATGTTCATTTGCGATTCCTTTGGTTCGAGTATGTGGTCAAAGGTTAATATTGAAATGCAAGTTATTCACTTAAAATAGGGCGATGATGCGGCAAATAACTTCCTGCAGCTGGGCACAATCATTGGGAGATTCGATCTTCTGCAACATTTTCATGACACCAACAAACTAAAATTGGCATTCTAATGATTTAACATAAACATCATATAATAGTGTAATGTGAGTTATAAAATTACGTCATCCGCCCACGTGTTCGAGAGACGTTTGGGAAGCGTTCGGAAAAACATCGGAAGAATCTAGAAGGCGACCATATATATATATATATACCGTTCGGAAGGGATACCATTCATTCAGCGCAGCAGTGTAATTGCCGTCATGTTTACATTGTTATATAAATACTGATATATAAATTGTGAAATAAATACTGTTATTATTAGTTATTAGTTATTAAATGTTTTTAGTGTATTTGTTTTATTATTAATGTAGTGTTTTATTTCCAACAAACCCAGAAAGACAAGTATTTTACAATAGGTTTCTTCCAACGATGCGATTCTTTACGGTACGCGTATCGTTTGGTGAACGTTTTGTGCGTAAGCGTTAGTTTTGCACTGCTTTTGGACCGGTGATAATTATAAAGAAGTTGGATCGTATTTCTGGTCTTTTGGTTATCAATATATTTTGTAGTATTACCAACAGTAATATTGCAATAATCAACTCTGTTCTGTCTTATGATATTGTGTTCTTACGGGATGAAGTATGCAATACGTATTTCTGTACAAGTGGTACATGCTTCAGTCTGTGAACTGTTTTGACCGCACGGTGACTGGTTTGTGTACGATCAAAATTTAATTGAAACACTTTTGGTATCGTTCAATGTACGGTCAGAAATGAAGTTGGAACGCTTTTTCTGCAGTGCGCATGTACCGAACCGTCACTGTATGGTTTTCTTAGCGAGTTGGAACAAATTTAATATTTCGCACTATTTCTGTATCATCGATGTAATACGATATGAGACTGTGGGATATAAACCAATATCTTGCCCTTAATAGTTTCGGGATAATCTTTTAAAAAGTTTTACAGCGGGTAGCATAGGAGATCAGGAATGTTCCATGGTTTGAATCTGCGAATAGGAGCAGAACATTATATGTTTCTACAAAGTTGGTTTTATATTTTTTAGAGAGAAATTCTTCTTTTCCGCGCATGGATCGTTTATTTCCACATTGAAGTCTATTCTGAGGAATGTTGAAATGACTAGCTTTTGGTAGGAAATGTCTTCCTTCCAATTCGTATGGTTCATTGCTCTGTCATACTTGTCACTGCGCCGTTTATTTATCTTGGGCTATATTCCACAATGAATATAATTCGAGTATCATCTTTGATTCATAAATGAATCAGGGAGGATATTATTGGCACTAGATAAAATATCGCTTAGAAAAATCATAAAATGATGAAGGAGTGCAGATTTCATGCACATATGAACTAGATGTTCTGGACTGATGCTATAAAAATGCGACTCTTAACTTTTATTCCTGATCTTCGAAGTATTATGCAATTATGCACCGGTCCCAGCGTTTTTTTGTAGTTCTGGAGGATATTCAGGAAGTCGTTTTCTGCGTACGAGTAGAGTACCGTTTGCTGTTCCTCTTGAATTTTTTCAGTGCTATCAAAACGTCGGGCTTTTAGCAGTAGTTTCATTTTCGGGAAGAGATCAAAGTTGCAAAGAGCCGAATCTGGCGAATAGAGGGGTTGGAAAACGGTAGTCGATGTTTTCGTCTAAAGGGCTTGCACAAAGTGAATCATTTTCCTGTTCGTCAAAGTTCGGGCTAAAATTATTGCAATATAATTCGGAATTGACCATTGGACCAGCTGGAACAATTTCTCTGTGCACTAGGCCTTTCATGTGAAAAAAACAATGAGCATTGCTTTTCACTTGTCGGAGTTTCTTAGGTCTTGGCGAGTTCGGACTCTTCCACTGACTTGATTGCTGTTTAGTTTCTGAATCATAAATCCAGCTCTCGTCACCAGTAATTACTCTTAACAAAAAGTTTTCGTCGTCCGCAGCAAGTTGTTTAAGCTCAGTATAAATGGCACTTTTGATCATAAGTCAGAAGTCTCGCAAATTTCGCGGCAATCCGGTGCATGCCCAATTCTTCAATCACTCATAATTCGCTGACATGTACTATATCCGATTCCAACTTTATCGTAGATGTCAAGAATAGTCCGACGACGATGTTAATGAATGAGCTGTTGAACTGTTGCGATGTTTTTGGGAGAGGTAGACATCAAAAGGTCTCCTTGATCATTCGTTGTCATTCATGGACGTTCTACCGGTCTTATAACACGCAAACTTCTCAAAAGTTTCTGTTCGGCTCAATGATTGTTCACCGAATGCCTGCCGAATTACTTCATATGTTTCAATGGCTGTTTTTTTGAGCTTAAAATAAAATTTAATGCTCATATTTTTCATCCATTATAACGATCGCAGCAGGGTACAATTATCACTTTAGGTAATCACGTAGCCTAGCGAAAACTGCGCCGATCCCGTTAAAACTTGTCGCACACTCTCCATAAATATATACCTCAAACCATTTATCGGCACGCGCTGGTATTATTTTGGGTTGTCGTGCTACAGCGTCAGTCGGGAAAATATAGATCGTACCTCGTAGATATTGCTTTACTTTAGTTAAATAAGTTACTGTAAATTGTAATATTTCTTGAAGCTAAGAACTTCTTAAAGTATACAATTTTAATTATATGTAGTTGCATTTATAAAGTTTTGAATAGATAATAAAGTCTTTGGTCTTTATTTAGTCGATATTCTCTTGAAAATTAATATTTTTGTATATTTAACAATTACAGATTAATTTTTGATGTGGATTCGTTTAAAAATATCCTTTTCAGGACCATTTATTGTCCTATGTTTTGTTTCCTACAAATAATATTTTCAATAACACCGTCAGAGGTGTCTTATTTTCAATTTCAAAGAATATTTTATGTTGAGAAAGTGTGCTATTTTTTAGGATTGTGAAAGGCGTTCGAGAATGTCATTCATGTGTCTTTTAATTCGACCTTTGTGGTACTTTTATACCCTCTATTATATATATTTTAAAGCGGTCGTAAGGTACTTAAAAATACATAATTTGGGTATTTTACATTTGCAGAAAACGATGGGTCGAAAAATTCACGGTCCTCGGGAAAAAGCAGGGGTCCACTGTAACTTTTCCCGTGTGACAATTAGGACAAGGGCTGCGCCTGGGTTTCGTTAATATATCGACTCTTCAGAACTTTCCGGTTCGCGGTAAATTGGTACGAAATGATCTTAGCAGCCTGTTATAATAATAAGTTGTATAAAAAAAGTAACGCTTTTTTATGAGGGTCGACACAGTGGCGTAGATATACTCAGGCGATCATAATTTAGTACATCGAAGACAGTTTATATTAATATACTATTTTATTTTCAAAATAAGGTTTAATATTTTGTTTATTTTTAATGTCTATAATATTACCTAAGTCAATACTATATTTTAATAATTATAACATATCATTAATAACATATATCATTTAAAACAGACAATACTATACAGAACATTATTAAAAACAACAAAGATAAAATAGACAAAGAATCAAACCCTGGTGTATATAAGTTAACACGTGAAGATTGTAATAAAGTATACATAGGACAAACGGGGAGGACGTTCAAAATTAAGAAGAAAGAATACGAGAGAAGTCATAAAGAAAAGAAAATAGATTCAACTTTCGCAAGTCATTGTTTAGAAATTAATCATAGATTTGATATAGATTTCAAAATTTTACATATTCAAGAAAAAAGCAAAAAACTTAACTTGTTAGAAAATGAAACGGATATGCAAAATACATATCCGTAACTGTAAACAAGGACAAACACCTCGTATTTTTAGCATTTACTTCTTCAGAAGTAAATGCACCTCGTATTTTTAGCATTTACTTCTTCAGAAGTAAATGCTAAAAATACGAGGTGTTTGTCCTTGTTTACAGTTACGGATATGTATTTTGCATATCCGTTTCATTATATAACAACGGCGTAATACGTGCAAAACGTATTGATAAATATCCCTTTTTTGTATATTGTTAGAAAACTTAGAAATTAATCGATCAATAATTTAGGATTAGCTTTAAATGACCAATTAGATTTAACCCTAGAATACTAAACCGTCGTAAAATTTACGAACGTACCCTACGCATTGTTTAAGTTCGGCTATTTTCGGTGATGGGAGACGATTGCTATTTTTAGTACCTTTCTACATTAGTGTGAACGTTACGGTGCTGCAGTCATATTGTCCTATTAGCGAATTTTTATATAGTTTTTAGCCACCGCGTCGTTAAATTTACGAGTGATTAGTATTAATGCAATGTTTGTTTTGGTAAACCCAAATTGTGTTTTTGTAAATTATTGCTTTTTTATTCTCATTTATTTAACAGTTGACAAATTCTTCTAAGCAAAATGGCAGCTAACAGGAAGCCATTATCAAGCAAGGAAATTTCTGACGAAATTGAAAGGATTATGAATGGAGAGATTGATGCAGACGACCAAGTTGAAAATGACTTTGAAGACGATTTTAGTGATCTTGAAGAAGATGTTCTAGAGCAAGAAGAAATACATAGTGATGATAACTTAGGAGATGCTAGCGATGATGATAATTATTTCAATGAAAACAACGAGAATTTTCTAGTTATTAGCGATACTTTGAATAATGCAGTAAAAGTTACCCATAGAAATCATTCGGTAGGAATTAGCGAAGATGAAGTACAAGACGGGTACAGAGTACAGGATACAGAAATGAACGAAGAAAACGATGCTGCAGCAAATGATGTTGAAGAGGAAGTAGAGGATGTAGCAATGAACGATGAAGAAAATGCAGTATATAATGATGTAGAAGTCGAAGAAGAAGATGATGATAACATACCATTAGCAAGAATTGCTCAAATTCAAAGTAAAGTGTTTGTTCTACAAGCTAATTCTCTCAAAGGTAGAAATAAACATCGGTAGTTACACCAAACAACCTACAAGATCTGGAAGAACGGCTGCACGAAACATAATTAATTTTTTTGCGGGAAGCGCAAATAATGCAAGAGAATTACTCGACCTTAACCAATGCTTTCTACATTTTTTTAGTGATCAAATAATTCAGGAAATTGTAACACACACAAATCAGCATATTCAAGATAACTCTGCCAAGTATGCGAAACAAACGTCCACTATTAGTCGAACTTCTAAAGAAGAAATTCGAGCCCTTCTTGGACTTTTGATTTTCTCAGCAGTTATGAAAAACAATCATCTTTTGGTAAGAAAAATGTTTCGATACCAAATTATCAGGATCTATATATAGAGCAACAATGAGTTCTGACCGTTTTCAATTTCTAATCAATTCATTGCGCTTTGATGATAAGAATACCAGAGCTGAAAGAAAAAAAGTTGATCCTTTCGCACCCATTCGTAGCATTTGGGATGTATTTATCACTATTTGCAATACATCTTACACTCCAACTTCATACACAACCATTGACGAGCAGCTTTTAGCTTTTCGTGGAAGATGTCCATTTCGTATGTACATCCCAAATAAACCCGCCAAATATGGGATCAAAATTGTTATGCTCTGCGACTCGAGCACCAAGTATATGATTGATGCTAGCCCATATTTGGGAAAAGGAACAAACACAGGAGGACTTCCTCTTTCCAATTACTATGTCAAAGAATTAACAAAAACCATCCGCGGCAGTAAGAGAAACGTGACGATGGACAACTGGTTTACTTCAGTACCAGTTGCAGAAGAACTTCTAAAACCTCCATATAATCTTACTATCGTTGGTACTATACGAAAAAATAAACCCCAAATACCTCCTGAAATGATTTGCTCAATAGAAAAGTTGGAACGTCCATGTTTTGTTTCGACAAGGAAAAAACATTAGTTTCTTTCAAAGCAAACAAAAAGAAAATTGTTACCCTATTGTCTACAATGCACCAAGAAGGAAGTATACACCCTGAAACTTCTAAGCCAGAGATTATACATTTCTATAACTCGACAAAATCTGGAGTCGATTCGTTGGACCAAATGTGTTCTAATATGAACTGCGGAAGAAGAACCAGAAGATGGCCTCTGTGCGTATTTTACTATATGATTAATATAGCAACCATAAATGCCTTTGTCATTTATTGCTTCAATATGAATAGGGCAAATCAAAAACCTGTGAGCCGCCAAGAGTTTATGTTAAGTTTGAGAGATGGACTTATAAAACCCTGGTTAGAAATCAGAAAAAATATCACAACTTTGAGGCGTCCAATCCGACAAGATATTTGCGATATCTTGGAAACTGAATTGCCCACGGATCCACCTATCCATGCTGCTAACAGGCGTACAGTTTGTACGCCTAGCCGGCTTCGTAAAATGACAACACACTATTGTCTAAGATGCAAACGATCCATCTGTGCTCAACATCGATAATTTTGTTGTCTAGATTGTTCTAATTAATTTGTTTATGCAGTTCAAATGTATGTTTTTTTTTCTTTAAAAGAATGTTATTATAATTTTTTTACGAATAAAGTAAAACAAAATTAAAAAGAGAACCCAAAAATGCTTTTTTTAATTCGTAGTAAATTCTACGAGAGTTTAGCAATCATGTAACATCAAAACTAGTTTAGTATTCTAGGGTTAAACAACTCCGCTCTACTAAATTTAAGATTGTAAAAATGTTTCAACCACCATTTTTCTCAATAATTTGTACATAAATATTCAATCTTGTATTTTAAATATTCAGTATATCATCCACCTGATGAAGCCATTGTGTGGAGAAACAATATTTTAGTGAATTTACAATAATAATAATAGTCCTCGTAACCAGTCTTGCAGGCTCTTGGGGTATAACATGATAGGCTTGTTACGACTTGAGCCGTTCGGTACACTGGGAAGGTAACGTGGCTAGCGCTATGCACCGATCGCCTATTATTATCTTGAGTTTTACCTTAAAGTACTCATTTTTGTCAGTCGGGACCAAAAAAATACCATGGACATTATTGGCTAGACTAGGGCTTGAACCCGGTTCATCAGCTTAATAATAATAATAATAGTGTTGGTCTAATGGGTAGGTCACTAGACTATGAATTATGCAATAAGTGGATTGAATCAAATAATGTCAAACATCGATACCAAATGTTATGTAACAATTCAGTGGCCACATAGTAATTTCACCTTCAATACGAAATGTCTCGTGGTACCACAAATTACAGGAAAATTACCTAGATTAGTAGTAGATGTTTCCGGCTTCAATATTCTAAATAATGTAAAATTAGTTGAGCTTTCATTCCTTAGACCGGAGAAGATAGACATGCTAATTAGGGCAAATATTTTTTGTCAGATTTTGAGTATTAGGCAAATATCGTTGGAACCCATTATGCCTATTCTTCAAAAACCGGGATAAATAATAATAAATTTAGGTAGATATTGACTTTACCAGAAATATAACTACGAGAATGACTTAACGGAAGGTGAGACTTAAAAAAAAACACTTAAATTACAGTAACAATTTTTTTAAATTTGTTAACATATTCCCCTTCAACATTAATAAATATTTGGGCCAGCGGTGCTGGACCAGTTTTACAGCCATCAGCATCTTTTTTAAATTATCTGATGGGGTTTTAAGATGTTATCGTTATTAAGCATTGTAGCACACTTTTATATTTTTACTGTCGCTCATTATTGTGAAGATGCATTGTCATGATGGAATAGCACTTTTTATCGAGCCACTGCGTGTCTTTTTTCAGCAATAGCAACTTTCACTTTATCCAGAAGGATAGCATACTATATCTTGTTGATAGTTGATAGTCTTTGCGAGATAGACGCTTGCCATTCAAATCCCAAAATATCGTGGCCATTTCCAGTCGAAGGAAACGTCTTGGTCTACTTTGGTGAATGACTGTCATGATGCCTTCATTGCTGAAATTGCCATTTCAATTCTCGCAGATAGTAATAAAGTCAAATTTCATCGACCGTAATAAAACCAAGCAAACGAATCTACTGGGCTGAAGTTAAAGACCTTCAAATTGTTATTGGAAATTTCTCGCTTTTTTATGTTTTTGATCTACATTCAGTAAACGCGGTACTTACCTGTCAGAGAGTTTAGACATACAATTCGACATGCAGAATGTGGCGTGCACATTTAGTACACATGCCAACAGTCTTGGTAATCTTCTCCATTTTCACCCTTCGGTCATGTAACACAGCATCATTCACTTTTTCAACGATTTCTGGAATGGTAATACGTTTTGATGGTCCAGCACTTTCTTCATCTTCGACACTTATGTCGTCACGTTTAAAGCGAGCAATCCAGAGACAAATCGTAGCCTTCAAAGGAGCATCGTTGTCAAGTTCTGAATTGCGCCATGAATACCAATTTTATCCATCTTTCACTAAACACGTCTTCTTTAGGCAACTATCTGTCAAACTAAACGTCAGACGGTAGTGTAAATTGAAGTTCCTTCTAGTAAAAGCATGGCCTACTCGAAAGTAAAACCACCAATAATAAGTGTTAATAACAGAATTATGTACTATGGAAATTATTCGACCTTGTGCCTTATCTAGGTATGCTATTATCAAACGCAGGTATTTACTATGAAGGGGACCTTTGTAAGTGCCGCCACCTGATGGCATGTTGTGCCGCGCCGATGTTCAGTCGATAAGGATATATCGTTGAATGAATGTTAGATATCGTGCTGGTCGCATTTACGATAACTGTACGCAGCAAGCGTGTCATTCATGTTCAGAAGCCATGAGTAAGACTCGTCAAGTATATGGCAATGAATCTATGGGTGATACACAAATTAAAGAGTGGTTTAGGCAATTTAACCAGAGTCGGAACAACATCAAGGTGATGGTCACTGTTTTCCTCGATCATCATAAATACGATCCAAAAGGTCAAACGGTGGACTACGAGTATTACCGGGAAGTTTTGAATGCTGGGTGCTCCATCACGACAACATATATGTTTATTCATAACAACTTATCCGTCAATTTCCTGCGAAGCGCGGCATTGTTCAGTTACGCCAAGAATCTTACAGTCCTGACTTAGTTCCCTGCGACTTCTGATTGTTTCTCAAATTGAAATATCCTATTAAAGGAAGAAGATTCGATGACGAGGAAGAGACAATAAGGAATGAATTCAGGGAGTGTTTCCGAAAGTGAGAGCATTACAGGTAGAAGGTTTTGACTTCCCATAGGGAATATTTTGAAGGAGACACCATAGCTATTAACTAGATTTAACTCCTTTTCTTGTTACAGCACAGGGTTGAATACTTTCCTGGTAGACCTCGTATAACTAACATTTTTGGATAAATTCGAATATCGAATTAGGTCATTTAATACTATTTGATTTATTAGATGTGATCCGTCTTCTTCAGATGACAAAAATTCCTTCTCGATGATCGGCAGCTTTGAAATGAGTGATGCTGTTTCAGATTTCATTTGAATCAATAGGTATTCGCATAAGCAATACTTCCAGGTTAGGATAAATAATATTCTTGTTTTTGCTGGAAAACTCGAAGATTTTCGTGCAGCAAAGGGAGCCTTTCCAGTACTTCTGTTCGTGCCAAATCATAGATGGTATCAATGGCATTCTTACTGCTTAACTAGCCCCCAAAAGTAACAGCACATCGTAGACAAGTTTAAAAAAATAATTTTTAAGCCAACATAGCGGTAATATGCGTTATGTATTAAAGGTGTAATATTTCGTTTATGTTGATCAACAGTGAATTCTCCGTACATATATAACAAAAATTGTTGGGTCATTTACACGCGTACATGAAATTGATGATATAAATACACGTTCAACTATTACAAATTGATTTAATTTAATTTTAATAACCCGTAGCTAGCGTCTTATGTACCCACCTAGCACATAATTTAATTTAATTGACTGTAGAGCAAGCAATGGTGGAAACTAAATGGATATGACGTAGCAGACATGCGGACATATGCATAAACTTGTCGAAACACGTTGGGCAGTATAATATTTCTTGTTGTTTTACATTATCGGAAAAACTATTTAAGCAAATATCTCAGAGTGAACATGAAAAAGATACACATATTAATGTATAAGAAAAACTCTTATTGGCTAGTGTTATCTGCAGACCGTGATAAGAAAATGTATATTTAGTTAGCAAACGCCGCCCAACTAGTTTCAACCAGTGAATAAATTAGTACTAGGTATACAACTACGAATATTTCTTAATAGATTACACACATATGTTGCCAAACCTAAGTGGATGTACTCATCTGGATCATCCTTATGGAGTAGAATAGATCACTCAACATATGGACGTATTTTAACTTTTGGGACATATACGAAACAGGACTTGAGGAATCCTATTGACTTTACTAAATTCTAGATTGTTATTATTTAGTTATGCGTATAATATACGTATGTATATTGCTTTTGATACAAGTAAAATAAAGACAACACATTGAAAAAAATGGAAAACCATAATTCTGTTTGTACAAGCAAATAAATGTAAGAATTTTATATGTCTATAAAATCTGAGATGAGAGAAATGAGAACCAGAAGAATATGGAAAAAATTTATCACCCAAATACTAGAAATAATTTATCATTACAGATAAATAAATTTAGGTGAGGTTGTGAAACTGTATAGTTTATTTAAATTAAGTAAATGTAGAATATGACCAAAAACTTGTAATATAGCATCTACATTTTGAGGAGCTGTAACAAATAAAGACTAATGACGATAAATTAATTCTTAGCAAATTAATTAATTATTTTTTGAAATTTTTTGATGAAATTTGCTGAATACATTCTTCACAAGAATGAAGAAAATACAAGCACTAAACATTACAAAATTTTAAATAAAACATTAAACAATATATGGATAGATTGAAGATAGATGTGCCTCAACATAATCAAACAACCAGTTATTAATTTCTTCAGAAATAGTTAACGGTTCTCCTAACGGTAGAGCTTTATTTACTGTGACCTCTGCTTCAGCACGCTGAATTTAATTATCTGGAAAACCAGTAACGTGAGCGAGGGATAAATTTCGTGGGATCGCAGGATTCTTGATGAACAAATTCCAAAATGTGTGGAGTTACTTTATGATGTGGTGAACTAAATAAACAGGTTGCGTCTCAACAATTTCTCTATGACGTTCAGGAAAACTGTAAATTTTAAGCCATTCAGTAGTTGCTCCCAGTAATCCTGGAAAATGTTCCATAACTTTTGAAACATTATGCGATCTTGTTGTTAAAGGATCATTTATGTCGTTGCCAATAACTCTATTACGCCTTCCTCCTTTCGAAAATATTGTTCCCAGCACTTTAGTCTGTATAATATCACAAACTTCGGTGACGCGATAACCAATTTTCAGTAACTCGACAATTTCGACTTCAGCCTTGGTTGCGATTTCTTCAGTTGTATTTGTTGCGAGAGGGACCTTAGTAACTTGCGGAAACACGGCACGGTTCCATATATATCCGTGATAGGGAAAGCAGTTTGGCATGTACAATACTGGACCGTTATTCACTTGAGGCGCAATTGGATTTAATGGTTCGGTCATGCTGATTTTCATTTTAGCGTTAGGCCATCTCGGCGACCAAACTATCACGTTATAAATCAATTTGTTATCGTCAGCATATAAAGGGATATCATGAAGGGCTGATATTGGACCTTCTTCATCTCGAATGAAAATTTTGTAATTTGTTGAATTTGGCACACCACGTTTCATCGTACTTAGTGCTATGACTAACAACGTCTAATTATTGTTTGGTGGTAGAAAATATGATTGCGTTTTCTTCAGTTGTCTTTGTTACAGGGTGTTATATATATATATATATATATATATAATGTTCTCGCGGTTAAAGTCGTTGTTTCTCGGGTTCTTCTCCGCGCGAGAGATATGTCCTAAAAAGTACTCATTTTCTCGACGTTTCAACGAGATCGCACGCGTTATCTTCTGGAGTTGGTCTTGTGGAGTTGGCGGTCGAAATCTACCATCAGCTCCAGAAAATAATACGAGTGAGATCTCGTTGAAACGTCGAGAAAATTAGTCCTTCTCAGGACATATCTCACACGCGGCGAAGAACCCGATAATATATACTTATATATACTCGTATATATACAGATATATTCTGTCATTTATATATTTTTTATATCCTTGACGAAGGCATCATTGCCGAAACATGTAGGGTTGTTTTAAATATATATACTTTGAAGTAATAAACCAGACCTTTAATCGCCGACTTATTAAGTTTACCATATCATACCAAGGTCACGAAAATATTATATATATATATATATATATATATATATATATAATAACTTCGTGACCTTGGTATGATATGGTAAAACTAATCAGTAGGCGATTAAAGGTCTGTATATTACTTCAAAATATATGTATTTAAAAAACTCTACATGTTTCGGCTGTGTACGCCTTTATCAAGAGAATACAAAATATGAATGACAGGATATAAATGTCAAGTAATTAAGTTGCTATGGTTTAACATATTCAAAGATACATTCTAGTAATAATAATAAATCATGCCTTAGTATTCCAAAAAATAGATAGCAAGGTGTGAACATATGTGTTGTTCGCTGCTAGCAATTTGTGTCTCTTTCTGGGTATGAACTTGTGTGTTGGTTGCTACTGGCAGCTTGCGTCTCTCTATGGGTGTGTGGTTTTGTGTGAGAGCGTAAGTGTAGGGTTTTGTATGTCGGTGCGTTCGTGCGTGTGTTTAGTGACCGGTCGCGTGAATTTAGAGAGGTCGGATAACCAGCCGTTGCGTAGGGCCGCCAACCCTTTCCAGGCAACTTCTTTACAATTCCGTGCAGTACTTCGACGGCCTGACCCCCGCCCCAACGAGGCAAGGCGCAGACCAGCGAAGCGCACCCTGTACGGGGTTACTCATCGCTAACCAAGGGAACACTCTTAGTGGCTACCTCGGTCGACGATGGTCACACTTGTGCCATCTTAACGTTTTCCGCCGAAGCGGGGGCATAGCACAAACGTCGAACGTGTGTGTGCTGTTAACGGCAGCCTAGCCAGGTTGCCGCCAAGGACCGGTCCTAGTGGTGTGTGCATTGCGCGGCGCTAACTCGGCGCCGCGCAATGCACACACTAAGTCATGATTTATTATTATTACTAGAATGTATCTTTGAATAATTTAAACCATAGCAACTTAATTACTTGACATTTATATCCTGTCATTTATATTTTGTATTCTCTTGATAAAGGCGAACTGCCGAAACATGTAGAGTTTTTTAAATACATATATTTTGAAGTAATATACAGACCTTTAATCGCCTACTGATTAGGTTTACTATATATATATATATATATATATATATATATAAGGTAAACTTAATAAGTCGGCGATTAAAGGTCTGGTTCATTACTTCAAAGTATATATATTTAAAACAACCCTACATGTTTCGGCAATATGCCTTTGTCAAGGGAATACAAAATATAAATGTCAGAATATAAATGCCAAATAATTAAGTTGCTATGGTTTAAATTATTCAAAGATACATTCCAATAATAATAATAAATCATGCCTTAGTATTCCAAAAAATAGATAGCAAGGTGTGAACATATGTGTTGTTCGCTGCCAGAAGCTTGTGTCTCTTTCTGGGTATGAACCTGTGTGTTGGTTGCTGCTGGCAGCTTGCGTATCTCTCTGGGTGTGTGATTTTGTATTTGTGTGACCGCGTAAGTGTAGGGTTTTGTATGTTAGTGCGCTCGTGCGTGTGTTTAGTGACCGGTCGCCTAAATTTAGAGAGATCGGATAACCAGCCGTTGCGTAGGGCCGCCAACCCTTTCCCGGCAACTTCTTTACTTTTCCGAGCAGTACTTCAACGGCCCGACCCCCGCCCCAACGAGGCAAGGCGCAGACCAGCGACTTATTAAGTTTACCTTATCATACCAAGGTCACGAAGATATTATATTTATATATATATATACCGGGTGTATTATGAAAAACCTTTGGGGCTGTAGCTTCCTTATATTTTATCTGATTTTAATGAATGATATGTCAAACTAAATCGTTTTTAAAGCACTGTAACATGTTTTTAAAAAAAAAATTTTTTGGACATTTCGTTTTTGACAAACAGTAGTAAATTTCTTTTTTTTTATTATACTACATATTTTTTTTTACTTATTCTAATAAACATTTATTGCCTGAAGACACCTCCATTAAATTGAGTGACAAATTTGTTATTATTAAAAAAAACTACGAAATTTACAGAAATCAAGCTCATCAATCATATATTTTAATGAATCAAATGTTCGAAATTGGCCCCATTTTGTTCCAGACACATTTGACACCTTCTATTAACTCCAACTGCTGCGTTTAATATAAGATTTGGTGGTATTTCATGACATACTAGTACTATCCTTCTTACTAAATCATCTCTGGTATCAGGTGGAGTCAAATAGACATGATCTTGAATGTAAGACCACAGAAAGAAATCCAGTGGATTCAGATCTGGCGATCTAGCAGGCCATCGAATAGGTCCGTAAGTGCCCATCCATCTGACGCCAAAATAATTATTTAGAAAATCAGTATTCATTCGTGCATTATGGGGTGTGGCACCGTCCTGTTGGAACACCACCCTGTTTAACTCAGCAAGTGGCAACTCATCTACATAAACGCCTAATTCATTGCGTAACAAATTATTATACTTTTCTTGGTTTAGATTACCCTCCACAAAAAAGGCCCTACTACTCTATCGCCTAAAATGCCACACCATACATTTACACTGAACCGATTTTGAAAATTGTGTTGCATCACAACATGGTTATTTTCAGTGCTCCAATGGCGATGATTATTTCTGTTGAATACACCATTTTTCCCAAAAGTGCATTCATCTGGCCACAACACACGACGATAAAAAATTTGATCTTCCCTTAGTTTATTCATGAAAACCGTGCTGAATTGAACCCTTCGTTGAGGGTCGTTTTCACCGAGAGCATGCACCTTCCGTGGTTTATAAGGAAAGAACTTGTGCTTCTTCAGAATGTACTGAACTGTAGAATGTGATACCTGCATGTAGTGAGCAATTTCTCGCGTAGACGTATTAGGGTTTTCTTCCACATAGAGCAAGACACTTAATTCTAAATTTTGTTCTTGAATTACACGTGTGTCTATTTTCGGTTTTCTGAATGATCCAAAATTTCGTAAATTTCGCACGAGCCTTCCAAACTTATCGGCACTTGGACGCAGTCTGTCAGGAAAACGATTTCCATAAAGTCGCAAAGCAGCTGCAGAATTTGTTTCGCATTCAAAATATGCTTGAATCGCATCCACACATTCGCCATTATCCATTTCAATAACAAAATTTAGAAATAAATCGTTGAAAATGTTATAATGAATGTGTGACTGACAGATGTCACAGCTCTCTTCGAAAATTTGGAATGCACTTTTATCGTTCAATATGACTGCTTGATTTTTAAATTTTTAAAATAAACACTGTAAATGTTGTTGTTGACCCACCGCTTACTGATAACATTGGTTTGTAATCCTTTATGGGCTATATAGTATTGAATGTAAGTGATTTTAATAGGTACACACACTTGCTGGTAATAAAATGAAATAGAGTATTTAAAATGCATTTAAGAAATCTCTGTATTCGGAAAAACCAAAATAAATCGAACTAAAAAAAAAAACCTACAATTTCTCGTTTTTTTTTTTCATACAATGATATCGTTGTTTACAGTTTCATATTCAGAAAAAGTAATATATTTGAATAAGGAAAAAAAAATATATAGTGCAATTTAGAAAAACACAGTTTGCAGCTGTCTGTCAAAAACAAAGTGCAAAAAAAAATTCAAAGCGGATCACGTTACAGTGTTTTTAAAACGATTTAGTTCGACGTATAATTTATTACATTCGGATAAAAAATAAAAAAGTTACAGCACGAAAGTTTTTCATAATACACCCGGTATATATATATATATATATATATATATATATACAGTGATGGGCAAATGTGTGGAACTATGTTAATATTTGTTAAATTAAAAAAGATATTGTAATAAAATTTTAGACACGAAAATAAGGGATGAAGATCTATCATTTCATTATTTGAAGTATTTTTTAAATACACAGTGTGTTCAAAAAATGTAATATATTAAACTTACACTTTTTTAAATTGAACGGCCTATATTTTTTACATTTGAGATTCTCCTCGTTAACATGATTTCAATAAACTATAACAGTTGTTACCTAAAGTATTTTTTATTTATTAATTGGTAAGGAAAAATAAATAAGCTGGTCATACAAACAAAGTTAAACTTAATTCATGAGAGTTTCAAAATGGGTTCCGCCTGATTCCTGACAGTAACAATATCTTGTAACTCTCGCTATGATGTCTGGTGAAATGCTTCGTATCTCTTCATTAATTTTTTCAGTAAACTCTTGCAAATTTCTAGGTTGGGTAAGATACAATTTCTGTAGCTTTTTTCTTTTAGCTTAGTTTTAGATTGATCGGGAAATCATCCTGCTGAAACCAGATGTTTTGTGGAAATTGTCTTGTCTCCAATGCAGGAATTATCTGGATATTAAATAGTTCTAGATATCTTTGACCATTTCGAGTTTCTTCTATAAAAAAAGGCCCTATTATTGTGTTTCTACAAATACCAGCCCAAGCGTTAAGCTTTCTAGGGTGTTGCGTATGTGGCTCTTGTATCCAATGAGTATTACTCTGTGCCTAATACCGACAGTTATGGTAATCGCCACAACAAAAGAAGAAAGAGTAGCAATTAAAGTATTTACATTCGATATTGTAAACGTTTTTATTTAAACGATCGTACCTAAGTATCAAGCAATACTTTTGATTTTGAAAATACCGAGAGATAAATATTCCAAAAATTCTGATTTTCGTTTGGGTGTAAATTTCAAGTTAGATCCTTTTGAACACAAGTTGAAATTGTGTTATCGAGGAGAATTCTAAAATGTAAAAAAATGAATTAAAAAAAGGTATAACTTTAGTACGTTACTTTTTTCTGAACACGCTGTATATTTAAAGTGTATTTCAAATGGTGACTCTTCATTCCTAATTTCCGCTTCCAAAATCTTTTTCCAATATATTTTTTAATTTAACGAATATTTACATGATTCCACACATTTGCCCCATCACTTGTATATCTATGTTGTACAAAACTAAACGAGTGCTAAAAAATTTGCGGCTAGTGCATACGAAGTGTTTATGGGTGTTATTAGTTGATTATATTTATCGCGTCAGTGTTCGAATTGAATTAGATAAATACGAGATGCAGTTTGTAATAAAATATTAAAATGCCCAATATGTTTAATTCATAATAACAAAAATACAAGCCGGATATACAATTGACAAACGAAAATACAACAAATTGTGTTTCTAAAAATAGAAAAACCAGAAATTTTCTTTTCTGGCAAAATTTCTTACTTAAATTTTACTTTTTTATTAAACTATATGAAGACTATTTTTCAAAATAAATTTCCTGATTTCAAGAAATTTGCATTATCAACGCATTTGAAATAATAGGAAATTACTCTGTGGTAAATCCTCACTTTCTATTATTATGATAAACTTTAAAAAAAATAATGGACTACATATTGTAAAAGCACAATATTTCTATAGAATATCTGGAACAATAGGTATCAATTCTCAGTATTGTTCAATTTTTCTAAATGAAAATACCGATAAACATCATTAAGTTAATGTACTCTTCATCGTCCCTTTATAATTATCCAATTCGAGACCTTACCGCACCAGTTTTGTGGAAATATGACGCGTTGTGTTTTAATTGTGTTCGGCATAACCAAGGTCGTTTTGTAGGACGTGTTTTGAAACATAATAATAATTATTTTCAACATGCCGAACAGGTAATATCAACCGAGACGAAATAACGGTAGCTACGGTGATGGTGGTTTTGAATGTTGACTCTAACGAAATCGTTAGAATGCATGACATTATAGCGTAATGAGGATGCGCGAATACCAACGATAACGATATTTGGGAAAGTATACACAAAGTCAGGGACGCAACTAATAAATAGGCCAATAGAATTACTAACGTTGATAGTAGCACTTGTGTAATATGTATTTGTATTATCCAAACTAGTTGAAATATAGGTCTTGATATTGTCCATTTAAAAAAATAAGTTTTTAGAAAGATTTTAATTTTTGTTGTTGATTAACTTGCCTGTATATGAATGCTTTATCAAGACGACAGAAGACTTTAATATCTAAATGTAATGTTCGTATTCTATTCGTTTGTAACCTTATATTATTACTATCAGAAGAAAGACTGTTGATTTATTCTGAACAGAAAAATGTGATCGAAAGAAAGGGGATATGGACTTATTGACGACGAGTAATAAATTACGGTTTCATTCCTTATTTTAAATATGTGTTTAACTCAACCCCTAACATTAATATTATTCAAAAATTTAGTGACAACTGTGCTTAAAATATTAAGCACTTTCAATAATTTGCAAGTATATACAGGCTGTCACAAAAAACGCCCAAGCTGTAACTCTCTTATTGACATTTAGATTTTCATGGGATAGGTACCAAATGAAATGGTTTTATGAGTACTATGTTTGAGGCCACATTTACTTTTTTCCAGCGCCATCTTCAATTCCTAGCGATTGTAAATTTTTGTTTTCAAATTACACGGTATATATTTTTTTATATATATTTTTATATATAATCCATTGATGTGCAATACATCAATTTTAATTAAATTTAGAAGAAAAAAATGATTAAAACACTGTCCGTATATGCTCTTAGTCACTTGTGTTATACTGTAGTGTGCGATTGAAAAATAACGCATTACGTATGTGCAACTGTCATCTTTGACTTTTCTGTACTAAGCAAACATATTTTGACAGTTTCGAAATAAATCATGAATTTCAATCAACTTACTGACATGCTACAAGTTTATTTTGAGTATAATACAAGTCACTGTAAGAGAATGTTTGGAAAGTGTTTTAATTTTTTTCTCTTCTAAATTTACAATTAAAATGAATGTTTTGTACATCAATGGATTCAAGAAAAAAAATCTCTTTTCAATTATGCAAAAAAATACATACCGTGCAATTTGAAAAAAAAAATTAACAATCGCTAGGCATTAAAGATGGCACTGGAAAAAGTAAATGTAGGCTCAAACATAGTACTCATCAAACCATTTCATTTGGTACCTATCTCATGAAAATCAAAATATAATATATATATATATATATATAATATAACAGAGTTACAACTTTGGGCGTTTTTTGTGTGACAGCCTGTATAATGCTATTAATTACATAAAATTTGACTACTTGCCTAAAGAACCTGATCTTTTCTTAATTTTTTTTTTTCATTAAGGATTGCCGATATTCAAAATTACGAGGATGCATTGAAAAATTCTTAGCCTACTAGAGAAACAAACAAAATTTGAAAGTCAAATTATTTTAGTATTCCACATACTCTCCTCCTAAATTAATACAGTTAATACAGCGATCCTGCAACGCCTCTAGACCTTTCAAAAAGAAATTTTTATCTTGCTCTGCAAACCAGGCCTCCACAGGTTCTATCACCTCTTCGTTGAAAGAAAATTAACGACCTTCTTCTTCTGTTTTGGGTTGGACGTTAGAACGTCCAGGCACTAGAAGCACACTGCTCTTTGTACTATCCCAATAGATCTCTCAGTTCCACTCTGTTAGTCTTGTGTCCTCGATAAAAGCCACTATCCTCCATAGGGGAAGTTTGCGTACACTCGAACGATCCAATAGATCCGTCCCAAAATGTTTCTGTCTGAGATCCTTCAGTTCCTCACACGTACATATTACATGAAGTTTAGTTTCCTCCTGTTTTTTACATCTCCTACACCAGGACTCGCTAACTAAGCCCATACTGTACAGATGCTTCCTTAAAGGAGAATGTCCGGTTATTAATCCGGATTTACGACTTTTAAGCTTTCTTTCAGTTGAATAACTGGATAACTTTCCGCGTCTTCTCTCCATATTTTTTCTCGTAGAGTGGTCAGTAACGTCGAATAATAATTCCCAGTTATTGTTCTACCCTCATATAAATCAATCATGATAACTCCATGGCAGTCCAAAAAAACTGAAGCAAGAACTTTTCAAGCAGATTTTTGAACGCGTAACTTCTTAGGCCTTGGGGAACCGGAGAGTATCCATTCCATCGACTTTTGCTTTGTTTCTGGGTCGTAGAAATGTACCCAAATTTCATCCATAGTAACAATACGGCTTAAAGAGTCTGCATTCAGACATTTGGGGATCCATTCTGCAGAAATTTTTCTCATGTCCAAATCGAGGTGAACTATATGATGGACGCGCTCATATGAAATATTCAGTGCCTCAGATATTCGTTTTAGCCCTTTTCTACGGTCTGACAAAATCATGTCATGAACTGCATGAATATTTTCGAGGCCAGACACAGAAACTGGCCTTCCCGATCGGTGTTCATCTTCAATGGAAAATTTACCCCTTTTGAAGTTTGCAATCCAATTTTTCACGGTTGTATACGAAGGACATTGATCGCCAAGGGTATTAAGCATGTCAGAATAATTGAAACATACAAGAGTAGGTAAACCCCACCAGTTGTGTATAATGCAAAGGTATTTTTAATAATATAAAATATTATTAAAAATCTGGTGTGAAGAACACAAATACAGGTTCACTATTAATATTTTTGTGAACGTGTCCGAACATATCCCTCCCCAGAGACGTAGATACGTATTTCGCCTTTCTACAGGCTCATCCGTACGCCCCTGCTGGAGAAAAGATATCTTCAGACACATTCACAAAAAAGAACCACATCGCCACATCACAGAAATTATGCAAACCGAGCGTAGAAGTAAATTCAGGTTCTTTTTTGTGAATGTGTCTGAAGATATCCTTTCTCCAGCAGGGGCGTACCGATGAGCCTGTAGAAAGGCGAAATACGTATCTACGTCTCTGGGGAGGGATATGTTCGGACACGTTAACAAAAATATTAATAGTGAACCTGTATTTGTGTTCTTCACACCAGATTTTTAATAATATTTTATATTATTAAAAATACCTTTGTATTATTAAGCATATATTCGTAAATCTGCTTACCTCTTAACCCTTTCGAATAGAGGTACTTGATGATGGCTCGATACTCCAATTTTTAGATTTTCACAATTTCGATCGACATTTTTTCAAATTTTATTGCGCAAATTTAGTTTGACTTTTTGACGTTATACTTTACACATCTAATATGTTATTTTTCGTTGCTATGGTATCGCAATATTTTTTTTATCCACGGAATCGGTCCAGGCTAACTATGTATCAATACCCCCTCGTATATTGTGAGTATATCTACAGTCTAATTATCAGAGATAAAACTCTTCTTGGTTACGGCACATTTAAAATCAAATGGCTTAAGAAATATCCCTTTTGAAGCTGATATTCTCTACTAGTGAACATTAATAGTTAGCTCTGTACGTTGACACGTAGTGTTTCAAATTCCATAAATAACAGAATTTTCATTCGAGGTGAAGGAGGTCTAATATCAGCCATTCATGATATGTCTTTATGTCTGACAATAGCGAATTGATTTATAATGTGATAGTTTTGTGGCCGAGGTGGCCCAATGCCAAAATGAAAATCAGCATGACCGAACCATTAAGTCCTATTGCGGCTCAAGTGAATAACGGTACAGTATTGTATGTGCCAAACTGTTTGCCCCATTATGGATATATATGGAACCGCGCCGTGTGTCCGCAAGTTACTAGGGTCCCTCCCGCAACAAATACAACTGAAGCAGCCAAGACGGTACTCAGAATTGTCGAGTTACTGGAGATTAGTTATCACGTCACTGAAGTTGGTGATATTATACAAATTAAAGTAGTGAGAACAATATCTTTGAAAGCTGAGGGACATAATAGAATTATTGGCGTCGACATAAATGATTCTTAGCAACAAGATTGCATAATAGTTCAATTCTTATGGCACATTTCCAGGAATACTGAGAGCAACTACTGAATAGCTTAAAATTCATAGTTCTTCTGAACGTCATAGGGAACTTGTTGAGGCGTAACTTGTTTATGTGATTCACCACATTATAAACGAACTCCACACATACTGGAATCTGTTCATCAAGAATCCCGCTATCCCACGAAATTTACCCTCGCTCACATTACTGGTATTCCGGCTAATAAAATTCAGCGTGCTGAAGCAGAGGTCATTAGTAAATAAAGCTCTACCGTTAGGAGAACCGTTAACTATTTCTGAAGAAATTGATAACTGGTTGTTTGATTATGTTGAGGCACATCTATCTTCAATATATCTCTATATTGTTTAATGTTTTATTCAAAATTTTGTTTAGTGCTTGTATTTTCTTCATTCTTGTGACGAATGTATTCAGAAAATTTCATCCAAAAATTTCAAAAAATAATTAATTTGCTAAGAATTAAATTATCGTCATTAGCCTTTATTTGTTACAGCTCGTCAAAATGTAGATGATATATTACAAGTTTTTGGTCATATTCTACATTCACTTAATTTAAATAAACTATTCAGTTTCACAACCTCACCTAAATATATTTATCTGCAATGATAAATTATTTCTAGTATTTGGTTGATAAATTTTTTCCATATTTTTCTGGTTCTCATTTCTATCTCAGATTTTATAGACATATGAAATTCTTACATTTATTTGCTTGTACAAATAGAATTATGGTTTTTCTTTTTTTTCTATGTGTTGTCTTTATTTTACTTGTATCAAAAGCAATATACGTATATTATACTCATAACTAAATAATAATAATCTTGAATTTGGCGAAGTCAATAGGATTCCTCAAGTTCTGTTTTGTATATGTCGCAGAAGCTAAAATACGTCCATATGTTGAGTAATCTATTTTACTCCATAAGGATGATCCAAATGAGTGCGTCTACTTAGGTTTGGCAACATCTGTGTGTAATCTATTAAGAGATGTTCCTAGTTGTATACCTAGTACTAATTTATTCACTGGTTGAAACTAGTTGGCGTTTGCTAACTAAATATCCATTTCCTTATTATAGTCAGCAGATAAGACTAGTCAACAAGTTTTTTCTTATACAGTAGTATGCGAATTTTTTTTCATGCTATTTCTGAAAGTTATTTATCACAATAATAGAAAATGAAACATGAAAAATAAGGGCTTTAGTATTTAATTATTTGGTTTTGAAAAATGGTCTTTATATTGCCTAAGCATATAATTCAGTTAAAAAAATATTAAGTCAATGTTATTAATATATTATAATAATAAATCTTAAAATGTATTTATATATTTCGTTACATACCATATACATATATGTATATGATAAATCTAACCACCAGTGATTGAATAGGTCTACAAACTGCCAGATTGATATCTTTAGTGGACCAGAGTTTCACATTCAGCGATTAATTTTTGAAAAAAAATTATTTGTTAAGCGACAAAAAAAAATTGTATTTAGATTTCTTCCGAACTTGAAAATACCATTGATCGAATTAACTAACTAAATTAACTAGATTATCTGGCATATCCAAATTTATATCTCCAAGAGAGACAGTGTTTCTTCTCATTGTAGCCTTCGTCTTGGTTGATCTCTATAGACGATTATTATGTGCATGGATTTTAATAGGTTGTATCGCTCGGCTATGAACCTAAGTTGTCTGAATTGTTATCTATATAATCTTCCCATATTTTCTGTTAAAGATTTAATTTCTAATTATTTACTTTATTCACCATCATCATTATCATTAATCTTAGTGGGTACCAAAAAGTCCAGACACTTTAGCACCATTCACTTTATACCGCTCCCAGTAAACGTATGACTTCCTTCCGATCATTTCTTCGTCCACAATGAAGGGCACGATTTTGCTCAGGGTAAGTTTCAATACTCTCACAAGTTCTAATTGATTACAAGTGAATATTACATGCAAGCTAGTTTCATTCTCTAATTTAGATATACATAAAGAATGTTGGAGATCTAAGTATGCCCTTGCTGTATAGATGCTTCTTCGATGGGCAGGGTCTGATTTCAATCCAGATCAATGACACAGTCTTGCTTTGAGCTAGTGGTAGAGCTGATAATGGCTTTTATGGTCGCCGGGCTATCATTTTTTCCGATTTAATTAGCATAGATTGCTACTGGCAATAGCTCCAGCCTGCGATACTGTCAGTTCAGGTTTAGTGATATCTTTGGATTATGATTTGTTTCTAAACCAAATTATGGTACCTTGATTGCTCGTGTGGCCCTTTACCTGGTCGTTTCGTATCATTGACTTACTGACATCTTGGGTTTGTATTCAGTTAGGTTCGTGTAGTACTATTGAATGAATCAGAGAATTTCAGCCTAATAAATGATACAAAAATTCCTAACCACATTAATATTCGTATCCTAAATACTTCTTTTGACAGCTCTCAGTAGTCGTAACTTAGTTTTGTCGAGATACGTATTCAGGATACGAATATTAATCTGGTAAGGAGTTTTATACCTTTTTAAAATTTTTACTTAGCCACAGTTTCCAAAGAAAGACATTTTTAATAAATAATGTTTTGCTTTGTTTATTAAAATTATCTTAATTTGAAACAAATGGTGTTTTTCAATATTTTAAATTCAATTAATAACATGCTGATTTTCAAAAATATTAAAATAACCTAGTGATGTTAAATATACAGTCAGTTTAGAACACTAACTTGTATGTACTGATTGAATTCGTTTGGACTGAAGGTAGCGACCTATCAATACTTTTGTTACTTGTTTTTAAACTTATGGTAAATAATGCAATTCAAATATTTAGATATTTTTCACGTATTACACAAAGGTGGAAAGGAATCAATAAAAATTATTGATAAAATATTGCAAATTTGTTCACATAATAGATTGCACTTACTATAAAAATTACAAGCTAATATTTATAAGTGACTGTAAAGTACAGGGAATTTGCATAATTAGAACTGGTACTAATTAATGCACGGCTGTGTTGGTTTAATGGGTAAGTCACTAGATTATGTATCTGATAAACCTGGTTTGAACCCTGGCATAGTGTCTACCACATCCATGGCGTTTTTTTGGTCATAGCTTGACTCATGTTGATAAAAGTGACGGTACCAGCCTAGTGAATGGGAAGCTTTAGTCCTAAGATACCTACCATGTTACAATCCTAAAAGTCTTTAAGGATCGTTAAGGGCAACAATTATTATTAATTAGCGCACGATTGACATGGGCATTCCTATTCAGTTAAATATTAGTACTCAAGTGTAATAATATTGTAGTTAGTGAAATGAAGACAAACACGACTGTAATTCGATAATCAACTATATTCTACCTGAAAGGTAACAACTTGAGTTTTGTATCTCACTTCATTTCTCGACACAATCCGCTCGAAGTGCAACGCATACGTCCAACGTTTCTATACGTTTCTGATTCATTCTACAGGGCCTAAGGTTCTTCAAGTCGCTAACTCCCCTGGATGGCTTTTTCGTAGCATGCAAATTCTTGTTCAGCTAGAAAAGCTTCGGAAACAGATTTAAATCTAAGGAAGCTAAATCGGGGTAATAAGCTGGATGCGGAGGCAGTTCAAAGCGAATTCCGGCAAATATTTTCTGAGCAGCATGGTTTAAATGAAACCAGCAACGTCGTGGCTTAACATTTTTTGTTGACCGTTCCAGGACGCTTCTCTGCAATTATTACCTTAAGTCTGTCTAAAAGGAATGCATGGTATTGATGGTTTTTCTCTTCTCAAGGTAGTCAATAGGGAGAATTTCCTTCGCATTTCAAAAGATCGCCACCAATTACACATTTGATAGAAAACATTTCGCTTTTTTCAGAGCCGGTTCTCTTCCTATGGTTTATTGTTTTGATTGTCGTTTCATTTCTGGCGTATAGTGAGTTTTAAGACATTGTTACAAAAAACTACCTGAATTCTTCTTGAAGAGTTGCAAACATTCAGCAGATGTTTATATGCGGCATCCATATGGTGGAAAGTTTTTCATGCGCAATTTATTATGCCAAGTGAAGTATACTCGATCAGTTGAGATGCCTGCGACCTCTGCTAACGCATCCTTATTTGCCAGTTGATCAAAACGTTATCATGGACTTTATAAATATTTTCTAGGGTCACAACAAATTTTACAGCCCCAGAACGTGATTTGTTTTCGTTGCTTATTCTGCTACGTTTGAATTTGTTGACTCAAAGGCTCGTGGTCTCAAAGGAAGGGCATGTGTCACCTAATGTAGGTGCAATCCTATTTTGAATTTCCTTCGCTTTTTTTCCTTCCAGAAAAAATATTTGTTTAACACCATGAATTTCAATTTTATCCATTTTTAACTTCTACTTGATAATCTAGCGTTAAAGCATCTATAGCAAAATGAGCTAGCGTTAGAATGACCTGTAACTAGAGATATTATATCCATAGAAAAGAAGCTTCGTGCTTGCAAATACTCTGTTATCCCCTCATTTGTATTCGAGCCAAGTTATTTGTCGAACCACCAGAAATTTCAGTGCTTTATCAGTCTTTTTTGTATTGGTCAAAATCTGTTTTATTGCTAAATTTGCGAAGAAATTAAATATCCTGGTATTGTTTTATTCTATGATGTATTGGAGTTCTATATTTAATTTCTTAATTCCCTTAACTGAAAAACTTTTTGGTCTCGGGTTTAAATTCTCAGAAGTTACTACTGAGAAGTACGCATACAGCCCAATTGTCGGTATTCCTCATCGAATTAACAAATGTTTACGGTCAAATGGCCACTGTATTAGAAAGCAGTAAGATAAGTTTTCTCTCATATAAAATATTAAGATTTGTTCAATAAATATAATTTGTTAATTTATCCCCATTTATTTTATTCCACATACTTTCTAGACGTACTATACATCTTGTAAAACATTTGCCCTTCTGGGTTCGTTTAATTAAAACTAATGGCAATTAAAACACACTTTATTAATAATAAAACAAAATACACTATATAACACTTAAACTAACAGTATTTATTTATTTCACAGTATTTATTTATATCACAATATTTGTTTCATCCTCCTGGTTTGAAGGAAGTCGGTATGTGTAGACCGAAGTATGTGTTGAAATAATACAATATTTTTTGTATTACACTAATATATTTACAAGTTTAATCTTGGAGTTCCGTTAATAAATGCAGGATCTGGTCTTAATACTAAAGACCGAGAAAAACTGGCTTATAAATAATATTTGCTCCTATTTAGATCACTGAGATCTTCGTAGGAGCTGTTTGTTAGATCACTGAGACCTAAGCTTTAACTCGAAGAGATCGTACTTGTAACTGTAGTGAGCTCTAAGAGATCTTGTTTGGAACTGTAGTGAGCTCTAAGAGCTCTTGTTTGGAACTATTTCTTCATTACCTTATTTTTCGGCAAGAAAGTTTTCTCCCCGCCAGTCAAAGAGAGGGAGAAAACAATGAAAAAGAGTATACGCAAATTTCCATATAACCATTTTTACATTTCCACGAAAAGTATATGCTGTAGTTTCCGACGTCACAAATGTATTGAAATAAACAATATACGCCGGAAACCCTTTATTATAGAAAATAGTCTTAAAGTAATAAATATACAATGCACAGAGATAAACTAATATTTCGCAGAATCGCCTCGAAACAAATTATTAAATCTATTATAATAATATATAACCGGAAATATGTACAATAAAACTTATTCTATTATAATTATGCTTATTTAAATACCTTATTTACCTAATGGATGCAGAGGGTTGTGCCTGTAATAAAATAAATCGTTTTTATGACTGTAGAAAATAAGACAATGAAGAAATGTAATACCTGACCAGTCCTAAAGTAATTAACAATATTAAATATCACTGAACTCCAAGACCTTTTCTATATACAATATATAATATTTACAATTTAAAAACTAGAATTAAATATATTATACCTACATCTAAATAAAACTAAAAATACAAAATTAAATCTATTTTGCCCGAACAATATTCGTTGTCGGTGGCTGGTCGTCTGATTGTCTCCCTCCATTCCGAGTTCTTATATAGGTCTATAGCTCATTCGACAGCCTTCTAGTAGCTCTTTTCTATGAGGTACGGGAGCCTTGATGATATATTCGGCGCGCGATACCGCTCGCTTAACCTATCGTGGGATGACTCACATCACAATATGTAAGTATATGCAAAAAAACCGACTGTTCTGCGAATGTTCTACATCTGCTATTGCTCTAACTCAACATTCGATTTTGGCGTTATCGTAAATTAAATCCGGTAATTCTTATGAACTCATTTACTGCCTCTGACAATAGTCGTCTTCTCAAACTACGTAACTATGGCAGTATTTCATATAACGTACAATAGTCTGTACAGAAGTCTACAGATCCGAAGGAATACGCACCTGGCTCGACATATATTTATTCAAGTATTCGGTTAAATTATTACTAACGATCGAGACCGTTTACAGAGCTCTCGATATAGATACTATGCTCCTGGCGCGCAATGCCATATTCGCCTCTTTATTTATGATATACTCGTATATATATCCTAATAATCTACTAATTTCTACTTGAGTAAATTCTTCTTGAATAGGTACTTTTTTGAAAGGGTACGGGTTTTTCTATCTCTTTACTATCAAGTGTAACTTTTTTTTATTATTTATAACTAATTTATCACGGATTCCCTTGTAATATTAAAATAACCATGCAATAAACTACAGGGTTATGATAAAGTAACGCACAAAATTCATAAAACGTACAATGTTCATTTTTGAAAAAAATGCAAAAACACGTCAAACAGTTTATTTTATTCCGCGTCTTTTAACATAAGTCAAAAAAATAAAACGTCAAATTTGTCAAAGTTATGAAGTCATCAATATTTTTTTAAAATATGAAGCTTAGTTTTTTTTTAGTTTATTTGATAAAGCTTGTTTTTCTGCATTATAAAGAATTATTTGAAGTAGGGGTCACATAAGAAAAAACAGAGAATTAATAAAAAACAAAATAAACTTTATTCTAGTAATAACATTTAAATTAACTAAACAGTCCATTATACCAAAACGATTTCTTACAGGAATTGTTCAAACTGTGTCCCGTTCACTATCTGACATAGGCCAAGACGATGGTAGACCTGATTTACAGAGTCTTCGATCATCTGCGGAGTTATACGAGTCATTTCATGTCTAATTCGTTCCATTAAGTCTTCTAAATTGTCTGGTCGGTTAACGTAGACCCGACTTTTTAAATGTCCCTACAGAAAGAAATCAAGGGGGGTGAGATCAGGTGACCTAGGTGGCCACTCCATTGGTCCACGTCTTCCAATCCACCTTCCTTCAAACTGGTTATCCAGAAACCTTCGAACATTAAGACCATAATGTGGTGCTGCACCATCTTGTTGGAACCAAATACTGGGATCCAAGTTTTCCCTATTATTTGGATCCGGAAATGCCGCAATTAGATCCGGAAGCACTGCCATATGAAGTTGTTCCAAATATCGCTCAGCTGTTAAATTCCCACGAAAGAAATAAGGACCAATAAATTTTCCCCTGACGGTTCCTACCCATACATTAATTTTTTGGGGGCGCTGGGTGTGTTTTGTCTGAATCCAGTTGGGATTTTCCCGAGCCCAGTAGCGACAATTGTGTCGATTTACTGTACCACTTAAATAAAACGTTGCCTCGTCTGAAAATACTACACTATTAAGCAAATTTGGATTTTCGTCACAATGCCTCATGAAGATTTCACAAAATTCCAAACGTCTGTCCGGATCATCTTCTGAGAGTTCGTGAACAAGTTGAACTTTGTATGGGTGCAGTTTTTCTTTTTTTAAAAACTTTACTACAAACGACTGACTAACATCTTGTTGTAAGGCAATTTCTGCTGTAGTTGCGTGAGGGTTGTCTTCTAATGACAGCAAAATATCTAACTTTGCATCGTCGCTTATTCCCGGTCTTCCAGATTTTGGAGCATCACTTACGCTTCCTGTTTCATTAAATTTTGCAACAATTCTGCTTACTGTGCTTCTAGCAATTGGGGGTCTTTCAAAATGTGTTTCGTTAAATAAAGCACATGCTTCTTCATGACTTCGAAGTCTATCGCCGTAACCTACCATCATTAGAATTTCTATCCTTTCTCTTTCCGTTAAAGGAGCCATCATAATAAAATTGGTATGACACTAATTTTAAGACTGACACTGACAAACAGTTGTTTTATTACTAGGAAACTTTAAGTTTTAATTCTTTTAATATTTAGTTTCTTTTCATAAATTCAAAAACTAGTTTATTTTGTTTTTTATTAATTCTCTCAGTTTTTTCTTATGTGACCCCTACTTCAAATATTTCTTTATAATGCAGAAAAACAAGCTTTATCAAATAAAGTAAAAAAATACCAAGCTTCATATTTAAAAAAATATTGATGACGTCATAACTTTGACAAATTTGACGTTTTTTTTTTTGACTTATTTTAAAAGACGCGGAATAAAATAAACTGTTTGACGTGTTTTTGCATTTTTTTCAAAAACGAACATTGTACGTTTTATGAACTTTGTGCGTTACTTTATCATAACCCTGTATAAGCTTTATGAATGTTCTGTACGCGTAGAATTTTCACGAATGACTAAATTAGGAAGAACTTAGAAAGGGACAAATTCCACTTAACATCTCTTCATCTTCTTTGTTTTACACTATCAACACAACCAACACAAGAAGATTGTTACAAGTATGCAAAGACATTCAGAAGGGAACTTTATCCGAGACACAATAAACTGCATCATTCAAACCTAATAGATTCGAAAACATTTAATCCCAAAGTCCGGAACAAACACGAGGGCTTTCAAGATGATTAAAGAAGAACGGGTTGACGCGAACGCAACATCATACGCACTCAAACGGAACGTAATCAACAACAATAACGAGTCATAATAGCGTAAAGTGAACGGATCTTTTTTGTAGAAGCAACAAAAAAGCATAGACGAGATAGAACGGCAAATAGAATACACTTATATGCAATGATATAATTAATGAAGAGAGGGAGATATTTAATTGCAACACTTTTGTAATGAGTTTAAAAATTATAAAACAAATTCTATTTTAAACAGATTTCTACGAGGATAGTGTAGATAAGGCACAAAATTTTAACGTATAATTTTATTAAGGTAACACACAGAAACAAAAATTCCTAACCACAATATAAATGAATAAACTCTAAATACGTATTTTGGCAACTAAGTTGCCATCTTCAGTAGAACTAGCTAATGTACAATCTTTAAAGATATGCTATATGACATCAGTGTTATCCCATTGGCAATTTGGTGAAGAGCATATCTTCAAAGATTTTACATTAGCCAAAGACGCTACGTTTAACACTATTTTGATCAGACTGTTCAATTCAAGATGACCAGTTTGTTGCCGAAATACGTATTTAGAGATTATTGATTTATATTGCGGTTAGAGATTTTTATTGTTTCTGTCTGTTTCAAAATTCAAGGAATAGTCTCCACTTAATCGGATAAGGTAACATATTTACTAATGTTCAACATCTATATTATCCAAGGCTGAGTAAGCTAAGAGAATACGGGACCAAAATCCCTTCAGGTTTAATGCAAGGGTCTAATTTCATTTTTTTCTCACTCATGTGGCCGCATCACAGCACTTGCATAATTCAAAATTCCAGAGACAGGTAATGAATAAATACAGACCAGACCTGAACAATTTAATGAACTTATATAAAGCAGGTTCGAATAGGTGATCAGCGAGTATAAATAAAACAGGTTTGAAGAGGTATAAAATAAGTATGATCACGTTTTTTCTTCTGATAGCTTAACTACCCACGTCGCCAGGCAGGTCTTAGCTGATAGATACCGTAAGATATTGTCTCATGGGCATGTGTCTCACACTAGCATATGCGACGAGCCTATTCAAGACATCGGCGACATTTCACATCGTACACTGATGAGGCAAAGCAGCCCGAAGCACGTGTTTGTACATTAATTGTCTCTAACGCGAATTTAATATTCATTGTGTCCCCATTTTTACGCATACAGATATGTTTTAACATATTAGTACTATCGTATTTAGAGCAATATTTATCAAACTGAATCTTTAGAAAATTATTATCAGTAATTCACGTACATTGTAGTGAAAATCTATTATTATGATTTATATTGGTGGTTATTTGTAATGGTAGAAGAATTTGCAGGTTTTATGTAGTCGATTTTTCAAATCGCTCAATTTTATCTCATGAAACTAGGGTTTGCTAACTCTTGGTAAACAGCGAAGTTAAGAGAAGTTGTCAAATCGTAAGATTTGTAAGAGGTGCTTCGTAGAATTGAGGAAGATTTACCTAGCAGTTTTTAAACCATTATACGTGACATTATTTAAGTATTAAGTCTGGCTGGTTATCCATTACCCAATTTTTCTGTGCTCGTTCAACATTGTCTGTTGTAGCCTGCACTTTCATGGAATATTTTCTTATTAATGGACTATCATTCAACCGAGATACCAGTTTTAATTTTCCCCCAAAAATCCTATATGTCTCCAACTACATTCCAATACTTCAGCATTAATGTGTGAATTTACATTTTGGGTGAACGTTTAATAAGTCCATACTTTATTTTAAATCGTCTCACTGGTCCCATTTACTGGCGACTTTTTGCAATATTTCCAGAATTATTAGGTGTGCCATTCGAAATTCGTCAAAAGATATGTTTACTTGCCATCAGAGACTATATCAGTGATAGGTGGATTGGTGGTCTTTATCTTCTTAATCATTTTTTGAAACGGCGTCCCTTGAGCTTCAGGTTCAACTTCGAAAACAGGAAGAAGTTACAAGGGGCCAGATCTGGGGAGTAGGGAAGGTGGGGTGGTACTGCCTTTGTCATTAAGGCTAGAAACTCACGCACAACAAATGAGGTGTGGGTTAGTGCATTGTCATGGTGTAGGATCCACGAATTGTTGCGCCACTTGCACCGAAGGTTTTCTCTCAGTCGCCACAGAACGTCGCAATAAAATCGTCCATTAACTGTTTCACCTGGTGGGAGAAATTCTTTGTGCACGATGCCATCAGCGTTATAGAAGAAAATCAACAGCGACTTGATAGCGTATCATACCAGTATACCCATGATTCGTCGCCAGTAATGATTCTGGTACTGAAGTTCGCATCCCTATCGGCAGTTTCTTTCAGTTCTGTTTATATATGAACACGGTGCCGTTTTTGTTCAATGCTGAGTAACATGGGCAAGAAACTTTGCAGCAATATGCCGCATGTTGAGTTTGCCGAACAGAATACGCTGACAAACGCCGTAATAAATATCGACAATGTTACAAATGTCATGGAATGTTCTCCTTCGGTCTTGCACGCTAGCATCACGCGCATAGCATCACATGTGGCGTGTTTTTCGTCGATGGACGAGGTCCTCATCATCATAAACCGACACATGTTCATTTTTAAAACGGTTGTACCATTCATAAGTTTGCGTATGGCATAAAGCATCCCCACCAAGCGCTTGTTTAAGCATTTTCATAGTTTCCGCTGCCATTTTACCAAGTTTGAAGCAGAATTTGATGGATGTTCTTTGTTCTTTGACATCAGACATTGCAGTGACGCAGAATAACTCAAACACAAATCAACATATACAAATACAAAAACTGTTTATATTCTCTCATTTATATTTTTTGTATCCTTGATAAAGGCATCACCACCTAGCAAATCCCTTCACGCGCCAAATTCAAATTCCTGAAATTTCTGGGTAGCACCTCGTATTCTGTGGACATTACTTCCCTAGATTTTTTATAGGGAGACATGAAAAGCCTACCGCTTTCGAAAGCATGTCCAAAATATGCTTTGCATTGTTTTCGCGCAGAATTTGGTGACTCAGCAGTTATGGTATAATTTGATAAATAAATAAAATTATTATTAACGTTATTTGTTGTATTTGACTAATACAAACATTAGCCCTAAAGCCTGTTAGCTCGAAAACGATGCGTTGCCGGATATGAGCTTCGTATTAAAACTTATTTTATTTTGAATTTCACATAGCATATAAATTTTTAACACCAATTAATTAACACGCTGAATGGTATAAATATAATTTTTCATACAAAGAGGAAAGATTAAATATTATTTCACGTATATCGAAAATCATAAATTTACACAACCGTGCAAACATGGTCTGTGTTTCGATGGGTATATCTAGAAACTTGTCAGAAACACTTAAGATATTTTATGTTGCCAAGAGAAAAATGTAAGTAATAAAACTTTTATCTGATATAAATGGCTGCAGATAGTAAATAAGGCGTATTGAAGTTGAGAAATTAAAACTTTCGAACGTTCTATCTGGTGCAGATGAGTTTTTAAAACTTGCCTGTCGCTTTTTGTTCGTCGTTTCTTTCCCTCGTGTTATTTTGGTTTGCCCCTTTTAGTTTTATTTTGATCGTAGAGTAGAGCGAAAACTATCTAGTAGAGTTTGTTTCGAGTCGATGGGCTAGCTCTTCTACGTTCTCACTGTAAGGCGTGCGACGTCGGCAGATTTATAAAGATATTCCGAACTCTCCAGCATAATCCGCGTAAGGAATAAATAGTTTATGGAACGCATTACGTCCACTCAAGTGCGCAAATGTGGAGATCTCCATCTGGCGGTAAGCTAGAGCGACGTCTATCTAAGGGGATTTTTGCACAATGAGGACGAACACGGAATTACTTGCGGCTGCATTCACTTGAGGTCGCTGCACTCGGTCAGATATAAATTGGTAGACGTACACGCATAACAGAATTCGGTGTAAAATGTTTTTACATTTTAGGATATTGGACAAACTGGGAATTGTATAATATAAACTGTTCCGACAATTATTTAAAGAATTAAGGTAGGATTTAAGTGACGTCATATATATATATATATATATATATATATATATATATATGCAAAATTTGCAAAATTTCAATTACACTATCGTGGCTTAATTTGTAAAGCAACGGTCCGGCAAACTGTAGACTTGGGTTCAAGTCCTAACGTAGACAAAATTTTTCAAATATAAATTTCCTATGATTTGCGTTGTAATTTGTAGACAGCAATGTTTACATTCACATTTACTTCGCAATTACATACTAATATAATATTTGTAAATCTTTCATATAAAAGCCGAAAAACTCCAACAATTTATCAATTGATATATTAAATGAACGGCTAAGAAATTATCTTAACATACATTTAGCTATGGAGTAATAATTAGCAATTTCAAACCTTCAAAACTGACATCTACTTTCAAAGACTGACATCTGCTTTCAAAACTGACATCTGCTTTCAATAACTGATATTTGCTTTCAATAACTGACATCTGCTTTCAAAACTGACATCTGCTTTCAAAACTGACTTCTGCTTTCAAAACTGACATCTACTTTCAATAACTGACATCTGAATCATTAACACTATTACTTTATAATGCATTTCAAATTAGCTTGAACCAAGGTGGCTTAATTGGTAAAGCAATGGTCCGGCAAACCGTAGATTTGGGTTGTCCCAACGTAGACAAAATTTTTCAATTAAAAATTTCGCATGATTTGCTTTGTAATTTGTAGACAGCAATGTTTACAGTCACATTTACTTCACGATTACATACTAATCTATATTGGAGCAGCAATTAGTATCAAGATTTATGAAAGTATACAATTTATGAGAAAATTTGTGGAACCAAGAAGGAGTTTTGGTTATTAAGAAGATAGAAAGGTCTAATTTAAAAAAGGAACAATCAATTTGAAGATTACACTTTAAAGAAAACAAAATAATTAATTTTACCTTTATTATTCTTTTCGAGAGGCTTCGAAGGAGAAAGAAGAAATTTCAAGCGCGTAGCAGCAATAAATTCCTGTTTAAGCTAAAGAACAGTATCCAGATCGATTGCTCATCATCAGGACTAGAAAATAATAACATCTAAAAGTAATCGGAAGCACTATTCGGATCATCGGGGCCACTTCTCGAGAAACCAGTCACAAAGTATTCGTGCTAGCCAGATACCAAGTCACAGTACAAGACAAGGCAAACCCAGGTTTAATTATTAACTATCCTTAAAAAATAAAAGCTCATTAGATTAAAAATAAAGCATTTAGAAATTTTTTATCCAACGATATATTAATAACAACATAAGTTTTCTCCGATATATTAAGTTGTCCAATTACCTAAAAGCTAATTATTAGACATAAAACAATTAAATACATAGAGGAGTGCTATATATTCTTTCTTGCTACTTGTGCATTAGTATAATCATTTGGAAGTATTATACCAGATAGTTTCTTTGACATAATCAAGACTATATTATATAATCCTCGATATTTGTATTTTTAAGTGTGTTTAATAAACTGATTGATTTATTTCAAATCTATCTTTGATTGTAAATAGAAAATCAATATGCCACTTTAAGCTTAACCTCTAAAATAAACAGGTATATCTAAATTTCATAAATTTTCTACTTTACCATTAGTAGGCATCAAAATAAAAATAGATAACTGTATCCCGAAAACTATTATAAAATATTTCACAGATAGATGTCCTCAATAATTGGACATACAAAGTCAACATTTATATATTTTATTTTATTTAAAAAATTAATCAATCCTATTAATATAAACGACTGAGCAGCTGAGAGGCAATTTCTTATTTTTAATAAAGGTTAGTAATAACATAAAGATTATATATGTACTTACACTCTAAAACTCACTTGTAAGTAGATATATATATATTAAATAATAAATAAGTCTAGTTGAATTTTGAAACAATTAATATAGTCGAACGAAAGAGGAGGACGGACTATATATATATATATATATATATATATATATATATATATATATCGGGTTCTTTTTTTGTTATTACATATTCATTTTCCCTATATGTAACTTTAAAAAGAAAATTGTCAATGCATTAGCAACATAGTAGGCATCCAGTCATACATTTATGCTTCGACGAACGAGAACCATGTGCTTCTAGCAAAAGCAGTTGATCTATTTCAATGCAAATAAAATAACTATTCTGTAAATCCGCTGCTTCAAGGGATCTACTATTATTTTTTTTAGTATTGAAAAATTAAACTTAGCAGCATACATGAAACTTTTTGAATCTATGACGAAACTATTAAAATTTAGCGCGAAAGTACAGTATAACCTGGTTCGGAAATAATACTTGTACTGGCAACAGTGGGTAATACAGAGCAAAATAAAGCCACGAAGGATTATGTTATGTTTTTAGAAAAGAAAGTGCAAAATCTCAGATTAGAATGAAGAAATTATTCTATTTTAACGATTAATTAAGACAAACAAAACAACATAACAAAGGTGAAGTAATGTAAACATTAAATAATAGCGGACATAAGTTCGAGCCCATGGGAACACCAGAGGAAGCAGTGAAAGTGAAGGGATAAGAGCCATTATAGCAGCCGTAATATGAGCAATTATTAAATATAGGAAGCTATCAGGTTTGTTATGGATGAAGTAAAGTCAAATGAGCTTAGTTTAGATAATAATTGGCATAAAGAACATCGACTTAATTTTTTGAGTCAATACCGGAACTCATATACGTGCTACGTGAAGAGCGATCATCGAATAGAATTATATAGTTTGTTATAAAGCAAGTACTCAAAGATCTTAGACCAGGTGGACTAAATATTAATTGGTCTGTAGTTAGAAATATCACATTTGGTACCTTTTTTTATATAAGGGTATAATCTTGCTTTCTTTCCAATATCTGGAAACGTAAATATGCGAAGAGCCAGATTAAAGATAGTGCATAACGGGTGGCATAGAATTGAAGCACAATCCTTGAGTATAAAGTAGGATAGACTATCATGACCCGATGTATAGGCTGCCAGTAGGGGAATTGTTCATCACCAATTTGTTCCTGGGGAACAGACCTTTACAGGAAATTATAATTTGGGTGTTTCAGAATACATACGAAAGAGGATTCGTCGTGTGCGGCTTGAGTACTCAATATCAGGCAGTGGCACAGGAATTTTTTTATGAAGATGCACGAGTTCACAAGGCAGTAGTACAGAAATTTTTGTCCCAAAAACAAGTGTATGTGATAATCTTATTCACCAAATTTGTTCCTCGCTGAGTATTTTCTTTCTTCAAAACTGAGGTCACCGTCTAAAGGAAGACTCTTTGATGATGTTGGAGATATTTAAAGGATTGTGACATCGACTTTTCGGGAAATGCCACAACAAGCGTCCTTCCAGTGATTGCTTGATCAATGCCACTCAATGTATCGATTCAGAAGGAATGTATTTTCAATAATATGCAAGTACTATTCAGTTGCTTTCTTTCTATTTTGTGCTATGAACTCAGTCTCATTTACTAGTCGAACTGTTAAGTTACATTAAAATATTACGTGAAAATTCTGGGTTATATTTGATCTATCGTAACACCGTATATTAACTGACTAATGAAGTAAGAGTTGCTGATGTATTAAAAGCTTTAATGTAAAAGTTCGTATACATAGTTCTGTACGTATTTCTATTTCCTCTCCGGGCTGTCCTTCAGATGTAGGAAATAAAATACGAGCGTTTAAATGCGGTAGATCCCTTTTATTCACACGATTGGTTTGCCAAACTATACATAGTCGATACTAAAATTGAACGTTATTATGTGAAGTTCAATTACCGCATAAAATTCAAAAGAGGGATTCTGAACAATTAATGTTTTATTATTGGATTTATGCGAACGTTGTATAGGTTTGCTTTTTCTCTGGGCCGTTTGTTCTTAACATTAACAGATATTGTTTATTTGTTCGTGTGTCACACAATACATGTAATTAACGAGTACTGTATTATTCAATTAAACAAATGTTCGCAAGCACTTGTAAAGGTTTTGAAGGTTTACAAATTACAATTATCTTTGTGATATTCAGTGCCGATTTATGAATGTATAATATACATATCGGTAATAATTTAAAACCACATTCTAAAATTCAAAAGCTAAAATGATTTTAGTTTTGTTTAGATTTTTTTATGTTTTATGTAAAATATTGAAAGAAAGCGTATTTATTATTCTCATGCTTTAATGTATGAGTATGTAGGGCTGGTATTATAAACGATAAAATGCAACGGATTTAATTTACCAAGCAAGTAACTTAATAAATAATAAATAGTGAAGTAAATCTACCTTGTAATTTACTCCTTAAAAAATCATAGTATTAAATTTTATTCTTGGATTAAATAAATGCCAACATGCGTAGATGTAATCTTACAAACGAATAACAAAAACATAACCTATAAAATATGTATAGTGACATGTTATGGGTAGTCTATAAACTTATTATAAAAATTTTAAACCCAGAATCGCTGAAACCGAGAAAAATTCTTCAACATAAGAAGAAAATGGACAGGGGTTGCCCTAAGATGAGACATTTTAGGATTTTAATTGGCAAAATTCTCTTAACTCTTAAAACTAAAAACTATTAAAAAGGATATGTCATAGAAGTAAAACATATTTTCTGTTGTAAAAGCCTCGTAATGTGATAATCTCAACTTCAATAAACAAAATAATGTCTATATTTACAATTGAAAAGAAGAACAAAAGATAGAAATCAACGAAGAAACCAAAAAACACACCAACCAGCCAACAAAATTAACTTTCGAACAGAATTCATAGATATCGGGTTTTTCCACATCAACTGGAGGAAGATTTTCACCTAAAAAAAAACTAATAAAAAAGACAATAATTAGGCTTAAATTACTCAAGAGGGGCTCAGTTTACAAAAACAAGACGAATAATTAACCATAATAAGAATTTATTTGAAATTTTGAAAAAAAAATTGAGAAAGTTTTTTGAAATTTAAAAATAAATTAAATTATATTAAGATAACATTTGCTGAAAGGATATAAATCAGAAATCACAATATTTTAACATCAAAAATTTATTCAACAATTAAATGAAATTTTGGAAAAATATAAACATTTTTGACATATCAATTAAAATATTTAAGATGGAAATATTAATTAAAATAATTTAAGAGTATAACTTCTAAAGGGTCTAAGTGCCAAAATCTTGAAAAATGAGATTTTGATTGAAAACGGTAGTGTGTCCATACCCCATTACAAATCGAAAGGGTCTATGTGCCTGAGATCAATATAATAGTTATGCCATTCATTTATAGAAGGCGCTGGGTCTAAGTGACGCGATCTGTAAATGTTATAAAGGGTCTATGTGCCATTTATGGAAACACTGTTTTAAACAGCTGTTTTACGCGAAACATAATGGAAAACAACGGTGTGTTGGAAGAAAGAAAAAGACGCAAAAGAAAATCTGAGGGTGTTATAAATGAAAGAAGGAGATTAAGACTGTGTGGCAAGCAGTATAGTACTTATAAAGGTGCAATTGTAAAAGGGAGAAAGCAACCAACAGAAAATAATGTAAGTTAACCTAAAATTAACATTTTGTGACTGTTGGAATAATCATTCTTTGAATTATTTTCTAGGTGTGCAAATGTAATAAGAAATGCAAATTAATTTCCATTGAACACAAAAGGTTTCTGTTTGATGACTATTATAAAATAAATGATCACAAGAAACAAAGTACTTACCTTCTTGGGCTCATTCACGTTGTCCCTGTAAATAAAAGGCGCCATGGCTATTATGAGGATCCTGCAGAAAGTCGGAGGCAATGTACTACTTACTATGGTGTTCCTGATGGTAAAGGAAGTCATGTAAAAGTGTGCAGAAAAAACATTTTCAGACATATTTGCCCTTTCCCACAAAAGGGTACAAGTTTTAGTGGAGAAGAAAAAGCAAGGTGAAACAGCGTACAAAGATAATAGGGGTAAGGCGAACAAGCCAAGGAAGTACTTTCCTGAGCTAAGGGAGCAAATAAAAGTCCATATAAATTCATTTCCAATTGAAGAAAATCATTATAGCCGGAATAGGTCAATAAAACAATTTCTTAGTCCAGATCTTAATGTAAACCGTTTATATATTGCTTTCATGAAAAAATACCCAGACACCGTTGCAACATATCGGTACTTTTCAGACGTTTTCAATCAAGATTTTCCTTGAGATTTGGTAGGCCAAGGTCAGACACGTGCTCTGTGTGTGACCTCTATGAAAATAAAATAAGATCTACTGCTGATGCAACTAGTAAACGGTCTTTTGCGATCAAGTTAGAATTACATCATAGGAAAGCAGAAGCAGCAAGGGCTGCAATGCTGAAAGATGAAAACGAAGCTCAAATGCCAACGAGTAAGAACACAGTTTTGTCCATAGATCTGGAGCAAGTCCTTTTTTTACCGACGTTGACTCATACGCAAATGTTTTACAGTCGGCAGTTGTCGTGTTACAATCTGTGTGTACATCTGTCAGACACTGGTGATGCATTTATGTGCTTATGGAATGAGTCCATTACAGGCAGAGGGGGCAACGAAATTGCTTCTGCGTTGCTAAAAGTACTAAGAAGAGAAAATGTAGCTCTAAAACAAAAACTTGTTGTTTGGTCCGACAACTGCATCGGACAAAACAAAAATCGCATGATCTTATTTATGTTTATTTATCTTGTGGCGAATGGTTTTTTTGAGGAAATCGAGCATAAGTTCCTGGTAAGTGGACACTCTTATTTGCCGTGCGACCGCGATTTCGCCCAGATCGAAAAGAGGAAAAAAGTTACAAAAAATTTTGTACCTGCTGATTTGGAAAAGATGATAAGACAAGCTCGTCACGAAAAACCTTTCAATGTGGTTTCTATGGAAGAGCATGACTTCAAAAATCTGGATAAAGCAAGTGACTATATGTTAAATACCACAAAACTAAATATATCATCGTTGTGCTGGATGCGAATCACAAAAGACAATCCTGAAAAAGTGTATACAAAAATATCGTTTAGTGAAGTGCAAGACTGGACTGTTTGCAACGTTATAAAAAAAAAGGAAGAAAAGTAGAAGACATCAAGAATATGAGTCTTGAACAACTCGTGTGCAAAAACAAAATATCAAAAGAAAAGTTGAAGAATTTGCAAGATATGCTCGACTACATGCCTCTGAAACATCTAGCCTTTTATGAAACTCTGATTGAGAGAACACAACAGGGTTTCAACGGGGAAGCAGCTCCAATAAGTTGGTACTTGGACCCTTTCAAAGTAACTTGCAGTCGGCAGTTGACTTCCTTTATAGAAAAATCATGGGGATCTTTATTTTTAACTAAGAAAAAGTGTTTATTTTAATTTTGATTTTGTTGTTACAAACTTCTGGTTTGGCATTATGTATAAAAAAAAATAAAAAATTAATCCTAAAGTGCATACTTATGTTTTTATTCATTTAATTTGAATTTCCTCAACTTTATCATTTTGGCACTTAGACCCTTTAGAAGTTATACTCTTCAATTACCTGGAGAGTTATAAGAAAAATAGGGCTAATTTTAAATGTTAGTTTCATGAAATTCCAAAAAGGCATTTGAAAATTAAGAAGTATTTTTTTACACTTGACCAGTAAACACGTACTTTGTGTCCTCAAAATTATTTTGGTTTGAACCTAAAAAAATAATAAGCGAACACATAAAATAGTGTTGAATTTAAGTGTGACACACACGAAACAAAGATAATAAGCAAAGAAGAGAGGCACTGTCTAAAATACAAGAAGCCAAAAAGAAAGATTGACAGAAACAAAGAGCTATGTATCAACCACCGAAATAAGGTCTGACAAATGCCAATTTAGATAGCGATAAATAAAAACGAAAACGGTTTTATCATTTTGTAATTATAATTAATACAGTTTTCAGAATAACCTGCAAAGTCATAAACATCAGATTATAAATATAAAAAATTAAAATTTCAACTAACTTAATTCAAAAATTTAATTTAGTAATAAAGCATTCAATTTCAAAGAGTCACTAGAAATTTTCATCTTAGTAGTTCTTTGTTTAACAACGTTTTTCGAGAATCCACAAACTCGCTTTTAATTAACATATTTCAAAACAAAACTTTAAAATTTAAAACACCTGGGATATATCAACACCATCCAAAAAGTGAATTTATGCGCCCATGTCTGAGAAAGAGTTAGCTGAGGTAGAAAATTAAGGAGAAGGATACGTCCACCTTTCTAGAATGAAGATACATTTGATATAACATTTATTGTAATTGAAAAATCTTATTACTGTAAAATAAAGCTATTTAGATAAAAAAAAGTGTAAAAAATTAATTAAAAAAAACCACTTTCATAATAATAGCTAACGTTTTGCCGTAGGTATATTGATGTAATTATTTACAAATAAATATAAATATATTATTGAATTTTTTTGGTGCCATTATTTGTTACAGAGCATAAGTTTTAAAGTAATACCAAAATATACTAAAATAAATACATTAATATTCTATGATTAGTTATTTTACTTAAAGTAAAACCATTTAAGATTGACCGGTCAAATAGCTCTATCGTTTTGAATGATACAAACCGAGTAAAAAATTTAAGGTGTCAAATATAAACATAACGGCATTTATATTTATTATTTTTAACGTACTTGTAAATAAATAGGATGTTTTATATTTATAAAAGAACAGTTATTTAACGTTGTTTTTGATAATGCGAAGAAAATAAACTTGAATGCCATATATTTGTACTAAACCATTATTTTTCTAATGATAACTATTGACAGGTGATCAGTAGGCTGCGAAACAGGCGCTATCCTCTAATGAGTCATGCAGACACAGAGACAGAGTCGGTTTCGCTTAAATATAGAAATTGTTGACAAGAATGTACATTAGGGTCGGAGCGGCGGAGGCTAAGGTGGCGATATAGTTCGCATATTTTCCACATGTCAATCTTAACTGGTTTTACTATAATCATCAGATAATAACTCTACGAGAATCCATTCATCTCATAATATATGTTGCAGCATTAACTATTGTAATTGCAATTAAACAAATATTTCCAGGAGCTTGAAAAAAGTAGAGACCAGAACTAAACATAAACAAATGGGAAATAAGACTAAATCAGAAAAAATATGGTTAGAATTAACGAATATATTCAAGGTAACCATTCAAATAACGTCACAAAACAAGTAAATAAAATTTCTGGCAATACAAACAACATGTGAAATACTCGACGCAAAAACAAGAATTAGCAGTGTATGTAGCTCGGTTAAAAATATACAATCAAATGAAAGAAAGAAACTAAATACTGTATTCAAAATTAATGAAAAAACATTTTATCAAAGAATAGTAAACCAAGAACTAATTAAAATAACGAAATGATCTAACAGAGCATAACAAGCTTTGGAAACAAATCTGGGCCAAACCAGTAGAACACATAGATAACACCCAATGGATAAAGAACGAAGAAAGTAATCGAAGTACGACTTGTGGTGTGTGTGCTTGCAATCTTGCATGAACTTGTTTGATTCTTCACCAATATAAATACGAATGCCACGGATAAACGTTACTTATTTGTTTCCCGAATTTCGAAAAGAAAAGTAAAGTAAAGTGAATCGATGTTAGTGTTTGCCACTGTCGGAAAGTAAGTACTTACCTTCCTATTTGTTATACATACTTTTATTTTATTTATTATTTATCTATTTATTTTACAATTTATTGTACACGTAAGTAAACAAAAAATGGACAAATTACAAAAAAAATACGTAGGTACAAAAGGTTTATTCCTAAAAGAAATCTCTTCCAACCCACCTGCGATAGGAGATATATTTATGTTGTAATAAGTTTATTTGTAATGTTTGCCTGTAGTAGGTACGTATTAAAAATTAAATACTGAACAGAGCCATTATTAGATACTTCCATTAAAGAACAGAAAGCCGAGAAAGGTTGAACTTCTTGTCCCTACTTTATTAGTAATTTTTTTATTACCCGACTCGGCGGTTCACTAATAATTAAATATATTTTCATAAATTGTACGTGTCTTTATATACTACATACTCGTAACGTGCATCAAAGTAATAAATAAATAATTAAAATCGCGAAGTTTTGATATCAAAATATTATTTACAAGTATTTTCTATCGAATTTACAGAAATATATCAAAATATAATTAATGAAAAAATGTTTTACATTACATTAAAATCGGTTCAGCCGTTTTCATAAAACTCAATTATTGATCTTAGCGATTTATTGCTTTTAATAAATAATTAGAATCAGTTTGCCGCCGGTACTTTGTTTATTTCATTGCAATAATCAATTAATCCTGTTAAAATAGCTATATCCTGTTAAGTAAGACCGCCTTAAGATTACTACAACAAAGTTTTTTTTTTTATTTACAGTTAGGTAACTGTATGAAATATGGCTGAATCTAAGAAGAAATGTCGACAGTACAGTGTTGATTATTTAAAATTTGGTTTTCTTCCATCAAAGGCAGACAAGCGATTGCCCATATGCCTTTTATGCAACAAAGTTTTGAGCAATGACTCTATGAAACCATCGAAGCTCGAAGATCATCTAAGAAGGTGTCATCCTGATAAAATAGGTAAAGATTTGAAATATTTTCAAACATTGAAGGAAAAATATGAAAAGAGACCCACCGTGCACAGTATGTTCGCTTCAACGTCGGAAAGTAACGATGATGGCTTGCGGGCATCTTACAATATCTCATTACTTATAGCGAAATCTGGAAAATCGCACACCTTTGGAGAACAGTTAATTTTACCCGCTGTTGAAGAGGTTTTAAAAACTGTTCTGCACAAATCTCCATTTGACATACTCAAAAGAATTCCTTTGAGTAACAACACTGTACAAGGACGTATTGATGAAATGAACTCTGATATTGAAAGTTTCTTGTGTAATTATCTGCAAACAACTCATTTTTCTATTCAACTGGACGAGTCAACTTTACCTGGTAATGAAGCATTATTATTGGCATATGTTCGATTTGTTATGGACGAAGAAATTCATGAAGAGCTACTATTCGCGAAAACTTTGGAGACGGACACTAAAGGTGAATAAATATTTAATGTCCTGAGTGATTTTTTTAAGGAAAAATTGATTCCATTCACAAACGTTATTTCGGTGGCAACAAATGGAGCTCCTGCCATGGCCGGGCGATGTCGTGGGTTTATAAGCCATCTTAAAAGAATTATACCAGAGGTAACTGCAATTCACTGTGTCATACACCGACAACACCTAGTAGCGAAACATTTGAGTGCTAAATTGAACAAATCGCTTTAATTTGCGATTAATGCAGTTAACAAAATAAGAAGCAATTCATTGAATACGCGTTTATTTGCACAATTGTGCGATGAAAATGATGAAGACTTCCAACGATTGCTCTTACATACTGAATTACGCTGGTTGTCGAAAGGTGCATGTTTAACAAGATTTTTCTCACTTTTTGAATCAGTTTTAGAGTTTCTGGAAAGTAAAGATCCAGATTTAAAAGAAAACCTGATCAATTTGAAAGCAGACATCGCGTATTTGACAGATTTGTTCAAAAAATTTAATGACATTAACTTACAATTACAAGGGGACAGCCTCAATTTAATAAAAACAAAGGGTGTAATTTCAGCTTTTCTTGGAAAATTGAAATTTATGAAGCAAAATATTAGTCGGCGCGAATTTTCCCAGTTTTCAAAGTTGTCACAGGTAGAATGCCTTGATGAGGATATTCACACATACGTTCAACTCTTAATTGCCCTGCATGATGACTTTAATATCATATTTGAAGATATTCTGACGATGGAAATACCACCATGGATCATAAATCCACTTGATGAAACGGAAGTGGAGAATGTGATATTACAAGAGGAGCTACTCGAGCTTAGCACTAATGATGAACTGAAGGTGAAATTTAAAAGAGGGTATCAAACATTTTGGCTGCAGGCAGAAATACCCGAAAAATATCCTGGACTGTGGGGAATTGCGAGAAAGCTTTTGATAGCGTTTCCCTCGTCATATCTTGTCGAGAAAAGTTTTAGTGTCGTTACAAACCTTTTAACAAAAAAAAGGATCAGATTGAATATCACAGAACGGGGAGATTTGCGGTTATTCCTAACAAAACTGAAGCCAAATATTGATAATTTGCTGTCAATCCATCAAGTACATTCCTCCCACTAAAATTATGACTATTTTGTGATTGTCATTGTAGAAGTTAGGTTACGTTATTAATATTTAATTTTAATTATATTACGACTGTTATCTTATTACAATGTAATATGATAACAATAATAATTAATAATGTAATAATTACATATTTGAATAAATACAACACAAGGAAATATACTATTTTTCTTTGTATTTTTACCACTCCGAATGGGGAGTTTTCTAAATAAAATATGTGAGAATTGATTGGTTCTTGTGATGTGAGTAGGTGTCAAAGGAGTAAAGTTGGATGGAATCACTTTTTTGATTGGCTAACTTTACTTTTTTGACATCCACTCACAGCACAATCAATTAATTAATTAACCAATAACTCAGACGCAACGCAAATTTCCCTAGTTAGATCTAATCTTCACATTTTTTGTCGAGTTTTGGGAATATGGTAGAAATGTAGCTGCAGGGGGTCCACCGGAACCAGCAAAACTTTCAAAGTGGTCTATGAGAAAAAAAGTTTGGGAGCCTCTGATTTACACCCTACTATACCTAAATATAAACCTACAAGAATTCTTGAAAACTTAAGATACAAATTTTGGCAAGTAGACCAGACATCGTAATTTAAGTGGAACACATCACATACTAATTAGACATAGCTGTACCAGCACATAATAATATTAACACAAACATTAAAATAAAACTATATACTTCATCATATCAGTTAGCGGAATTTCATTCCATTAATTCGCTAAGGATCTCAAATTATATGAAGGAAACAATAATAGTCAACACATGTAATCCGTAAATTTTTATAAATAGAATAAATTCGAATCGCTGATTAAGCACCCCGATATAGACTTCTATAATCTCAAGAATAACAATACATTACAATAACAATAAATTACATTACAGAACTTGTAGTAAATACCGTTCTATGATGTATATCAACACAGAAACGTCGTACCACCGAGCTCATATTCTCAGATATGTGGATAGAGTAAAATGTTTCCCTCCAATGGGATGAGGAAGTGCGAGACAACTCGACGCCATAATAATAATTACATTAATTAAAAATAACAATGGTAAACAAAAATCAAGTTTTTTGTGACGTAGATAAACTGTTATGATGTAAAATTTCACAAAAAAGTGGAAAATGACCTTGAAAGTGTTGTGCATTGGTCAATGTCGGTATGTTCTTAATATCACTTTTCAAAATGTCACTCTTCATTATATCAGTTAACGGAATTACATTCCATCAGTTCTCTAAAGGTCTCAAATTATATGAAGCAAACGATAATAATCAACACACGTAGCATAGTCCGTAAATTTTTACAAATAGACTAAATTCGAATCGCTGATTAAACACCCTGATTAGACTTCTATAATCTTAAGAATAACAATACATTACAATAACAATAAAGTACATTACAGAACTTGTAGTAAATACCATTCTGTGATGTATATCAACACAGAAACGTGAGGCGCGTACCGAGCTCATATCCTCAGATATGTCGGTAGAGTAAAATGTTTCCCGGCTATGGGCTGAGGAAGTGCGAGATAACTTGACGCCATAAAAATAATTACATTAATAAAAAAATAACAATTGTAAACAAAAAATCAAGTTTTTTGTGACAGATAAAATGTTATGATATGTAAAATTTTACTAAAAAGTGGAAAATGACCTTGAAAGTGTTGTGCATTGGTCAATGTCGGTATGTTCTTAATGTTACTCTTCAAAATGTTGGTGCTTATGTGTTATGGCGATATTTTGTCTCTAGAGCATCCAGGATCAATGTCCAGCAATTATAATCAGTAAGCAAATTAGGACTCTATTTGCTTTAGTATAGATTTTCTATTATTGTAACGTTTTGGTGGAATCGTTCCTCATGTTCGTCGTTTACGATGTGCATCCAGAAAGTGATTTTTTAAGTATATGCCTCTGTAGGCACTAAGTAATTCAGTCACATGATCTTTGTAATTTTTAGTTTTGAGATTTCCAAGAAAATTGGCCATAACTACTTTAAAAGCTTTCCATGCTCTTAGATCAAGTTTATTCAGCAAGATTTTGGTAGTTTTGGGGTAAAAAATTCTACACTATGTTCGACGGGCCGTAAAGCTGATGGTAAATTGCGATACTGCACAGTATGCTTAGACTTGGGTCTGATGCCCAATATATTAGTTGGACAAAAGTAAGAATTTTTGGCATGGCCTTTTAGTTCTCTGTATGTTGTATCTTTCCACCAACCTCTTAACAATATTACGTAAGTCTTACAGCATATGTGAGAGGCCCATGAATTATTTTTATCTCCTGATTTATCTCTGAAATAAAATGCGGTAAGCTCTTCGTACAAGTTCGGTGAAAGTACTTTTTTTGCGTTTTATTTCCACAGAACAAAAACTATTACCATTAATAAACATAAATTAAGTATGGAGAACACAAACATGTAACACGACGTGTCGCGACACGACATAGGAAATGCAGTAACTTATCCATAAAAAGTGAATGTTTAGACAGAACTTTTAGAAGACCATATCATTGGATCCTTTGTCATTGAAGGAAATGTAAACTCAAACAGATATTTACTTCTTTTGCAGAATAGTATCGTGTCTTGTGTGCAAAGTATACCAGATTTTTGTTTAAATTGACATTTGGTTTCAGCAGGATGCATCTCCTGCCCATAATGCTGCAACTAATATTTAAACAGTATATTTGACACCAGATTGGTAACTGTTTGGAACGCTATGCGCTGGTCTGCTAAGTCGTCTGATTTAGCCCTAAACGATTTTTTCTTGTGGGGTTATGTAAAACCATCCATTTACAGTTTTTAGATAACCAGAGTTCGTACTACCGCTGATTTAATTGCGAACATTGATCATTGCATGCAGAACATATTACCACAGACATTGTTGAGTGTTTGCAGAAACTTTGTCGACAGATAAGGGTATTGTGTTTTTCAGTTAGGTGATCGTTTTGAACATCTGTTCTAATAAAACTATTCTAAATTGTCATTCAGCTATTTTTCTTTAAGATAATGTTTTATTTAATTGTCTTTATTTTTTTGAGAAGAATTATTTGGTTTTTGTGTTTTTATTTTATATATTTTATATTGTTTTTTTTTAAATTTTATACAGTGACAATGAATATTACCTTATATTATTACAGTATTAAGTTTTTTCTTTGAGCTTAGAGAATGTTCGATTCACCTTATTAGCAATAATCATTGAAAGTCCACGTAACGCTTGCTTGTTATCTGTTCTGTGTGGCATGCGATATATTGTGCCACGCTTGGAAGCGCTGATTTCAGGTAACATCGGCTAACTATAGTACGTTCGCTCATACAGTATATTATGATATATAACATGATCATACGTATGGCATACGACATGAGTAGAGCATGAATAAATAGGCCTCTTCATATTATACTCTTTCAATCGAAATTTAGAATACTTTTGGAGTACCCTACTTATACCTCCACCTCTGGTGGAGGAAAACCTTTATTATACAAAGGTATTTTTAATAATATAAAATATTATTAGAAATCTGGTGTGAAGAACACAAATGCAGGTTCACTATTAATATTTTTTGTGAACGTGTCCGAATATATCCTATCCCCAGAGACGTAGATACGTATTTCACCTTTCTACAGGCTCATCGGTACGCCCCTGCTAGAGAAAGGATATTCCCAGACACATTCACAAAAAAGAACCACATCGCCCTATTACCGTAATTATCCAGACCGGGCGCAGAAGTAAATTCGGCGCTGCCTGTTGTCAGACAGCCGAAGTAACTCGCATACCGTCCACATAATTAATGTGAAGTAACGACGCCCTTCCAAAGGTGGCACAGCCAATCTCTCTAGAAAACTGCATTTTTTTTTTGTCTCTTCACTCATATTACAGCTTAACCGCATGTGTAATGTTTCAGAATAATTGAAACATACATGAGTAGGTAAACCCCACCAGTTTTGTATAATACAAAGGTATTTTTAATAATATAAAATATTATTAAAAATCTGGTGTGAAGAACACAAATGCAGGTTCACTATTAATATTTTTTGTGAACGTGTCCGAATATATCCTATCCCCAGAGACGTAGATACGTATTTCACCTTTCTACAGGCTCATCGGTACGCCCCTGCTGGAGAAAGGATATTCCCAGACACATTCACAAAAAAGAACCAACCACATCGCTCTATCAGGGGCCTACCGATGAGCCTGTAGAAAGGTGAAATACGTATCTACGTCTCTGGGGATAGGATATATTCGGACACGTTCACAAAAAAATAATATTAATAGTGAACCTGAAACCTTTATTTTTAAATAACTTTGAAGAGTAAGTTTCCCATAGATTATTGTGCATTAAGAATTCAATATTTTGACATATAACCATATTTTATCTATTTTTACGGCCGAGATACATGGTAAAAGTCGAAAATCGTTCTATATAGGGCGTCCTGTCCCTTAAAATGTTTATCCGTACAAATAAATACTTATGAGTATGTCCTAGAGTCCTCATCTACAAACCTTAATTTTTTTCAGTTTGGAAGTTTTTATTGTTTTTAACTGTGTGTAGTTTGTATCTATTGTTATATATAGGGCTAGCGTATTTGTGCCAACAGCCAGTAGCGGCGGCATAAAAGTTTGCACCGAAAATAGATGGTTAGAAATAAATTATAATGTGTGTGAGATCACAAAGTGGATAACATCTGCTAAATATTTCAATCATTAGATATGTTTACACAGTTTTTTCAGTCTAGTTAGTACTACGTGGGCAATAAAGGTCTTTTAATGCCAAAAATGACGTTATATTTGCATATTTAAAATAATCTATGAAACAAATTAATGGATATGTATGTGTGTATGTAACTGCGACATTTTTAAAACAAACGTAGTACTACGAAGTAGTATATACGGCAGCTTACATGCATGTATTTCCAATAGATGTCATACAGAGACGAAGTAATTCTGAAGGTTGTGTCACCACCGTCGCTCTACCACTTATTGTGAAACCTATACCGCTGCCTATTGGCACTCTTCACCAGTTCTAGTTAAATATTTAATTAATAATCAATATCGACATATTTTACATGTACGTTATTACATTTGAGGTGTGCTTTTATTGAAATGGGGTTATTTTAAAATTCCTAAATATTTTAGATTACATTATTATACCGACTATAAATTCTAAAATTATGAACCAATGAAAATTCAGGATTTTCCATAATTGTCATGTATTACAGTTATTGACGTAGTATAAATCAAATCGAATATACGAACTTTTGTATAATCGAATATACGAACTCTTGTATATTATCTGCCAAAACTAGGATTAGATTACCATGGTTTCGACTTCAATAATTTGACAGTACTGAATTGTTAGATTTGTTAGTTATCATCATGGCTCGTTTCGCACTACTTTTTTTCTTTTTCTTTTCATGATACAGTTTACCTGTATACAGTGTGGTCATAAAGTTTGGAACCAAGCTTATAACCGCATTATTTTACATTTTTTGGAAAAACACTCGGACAGGTAAAGTTTCTTTTTTAAAACGCCATCTTTTGACATACAATTTTTTTCTATGACGTCATTGGTTTTCGAGTGATGACGTTATCAACCCTTTCTTTAAATGGCAACCGTATTATTTTTTTCTCGTTTTTGGTAGATCTTTATATCCACCAAATAGTGATATAAAACAATTGGTATGTTGCATCACAAATTTTTTTGAAAAAATTATATAAATTTAGAAAAAAAAAAGAAAATTTTATTTTTGTACAAAATTAAAATTAAATTAAAAACAATACATCTGAACTTAAATTTATTGTAACAGTTAACGTAAATTTTCAAAATGGACCCCACCAACCAACTGACACTGTCCCAGCCGAGTGTAAATGCTCTGCGTTCAATAGTAATCTGCGTTATTCGCTCCAGGTCAAAAGAAATTCGTCTTCCCAATCGACCAATTACTTATTAAAAAATCTTATTTAACATTAAATAGTTTCACAAAAAAGGGCCAAAGAAGTTTAATTTATTTAAAAAATTGACATGATGTGGCGGACCATTTCTTAATTAAAATTATCGCCCAAAAATTGAAGATTTCAAAAACTAATTAAGCTTACAAAATTTACTGAAATATGTAAATAATTTTTTTTCACACTTCTGTCTTGTGTGAGGACTTAAATATTCTTAGATATTCTTCTTGAACAAACCGGATCGTCAAAAGCACATGTACTCATGTTACTATGCAAAAAATTTACAAAAACAAAAACACGCACTTTTTTGCAAGATATTTCTTTATGACATTTTTGCATCTTTTTATACAATTTATGTACAAAAATTTTAGTTTGAAATTGTTTCTATGGCGACAACATTGTTGAATTATTTACTTCTATTTTTGACGTTATATTTTTGAGATATTGCGTAAAAATTGTTCATTTTCGCTAATATAAAAAATGGCACATTTATCTGAGCGAGAAAGAATCGAAATTTTAATTATGGTTGGGTATGGGGACAGACAAAGAACGCATGCAGAAGCATCCGATTTGTTTAACCATGAACACCCTGATAGACCTCCAATTACCAGGTCTACGGTGACAAAACTACATAGTTGGAAAGTTTACCGAAACTGGATCCGTAAAAGATCGACCACGGCAAGGTAGACCTCAAGTAGGAGAAGATGTGAAATTAAATGTGCTTCTAGAAGCAAAAGAAAGGCATCATGTTTCCACCAGACAACTTGCGTTAGCCAATCAGGTGGCTCACTCATTTGTCGTCAACTTATTTAAAAAAGAACACTATCGTCCTTACAAAGTTCAACTTGTACAGGAATTACATGAGGATGAGGAAGATCGTCGACTGCAGTTCTGTGAAGACGTAATGTTACGTTGTGACCAAAATCCAAATTTCTTGGAAAACATCGTCTTCTCAGATGAAGCTACGTTCTGCCTAAATGGATCTGTTCACCGCCATAATTGCAGATATTGGTCGCAGAACAATCCGCATTGGACTCAAGCGTGTCATACTCAGCGCAGAGGAAAAGTTAACGTATGGGTTGGAATGATTGGACGACGTATTTTTGGACCATATTTTTTTGAAGGAAATTTGACTGCTGTGCAATATTTAGAATTTTTAAGATTTGAACTGGTTCCAGCGCTCGCTGTTATTTTCCCAAATCACGAGGATGGTGATGTACCCCATCCAAATATTTGGTTTCAACAAGATGGGACGCCTCCCCATTATAGTGTAGAGGTTCGCCACTATCTCGACGAAATATTTCCCAATAAATGGATTGGACGGAGAGGCGCCATAGAATGGCCACCTCGTTCTCCTGACCTGACTCCGTTAGACTTTTTTTTGTGGGGTTATTTGAAATCGAAAGTGTATTTTAACAAACCGAACAATTTAGAAGATTTAAAAGAACGAATTCGCGTAGAACTTACACAAATATCCCCAGACATAATTGAGGCGAGTATACGAAGTGTTTACACTCGGCTGGGACAGTTTCAGTCGGTTGGTGGGGTCCATTTTGAAAATTTACGTTAACTGTTACAATAAATTTAAGTTCAGATGTATTTTTTTTAATTTAATTTTAATTTTGTACAAAAATAAAATTTTCGTATTTTTTTTTAAATTTATATCATTTTTTCAAAAAAATTGTGATGCAACATACCAATTGTTTTCTATCACTATTTGGTGGATATAAAGATCTACCAAAAACGAGAAAAAAATAATATGGTTGCCATTTAAAGAAAGTGTTGATAACGTCATCACTCGAAAACCAATGACGTCATAGAAAAAAATTGTATGTCAAAAGAATCAAAAGATGGCGTTTTAAAAAAGAAAATTTACCTGTCCCAGCGTTTTTCCAAAAAATGTAAAATAATGCGGTTATAAGCTTGGTTCCAAACTTTATGACCACACTGTATATCTCGACACTTGAAAATTTTCGAAACTCGACGTATTGCCTAAAAACACACCACCACTGATCTCGTGGTGTTTCAGGCAATACGTCTCGTATAATCGAGTATTTTCAAGTGTCTTGTATAATATATGAGTATCTATTTCTAAGGAGTGTTGTTTGTATTTCTGTCATTGACTCTGTTTAATTAACCTAAGTGACAACTTTTTATAGATGCGAGTGCCAAATTTATTTGAGCACACGATTGTATCAAAATAGCGATCAACCTAAATAAATGTAAGTCCATGATATACGTCACTTTCCGTACAGACATGTCTAACAGATGATACTAATTGCAACCGAAAATTTATCCAGCGTTTTAACCTTTTTTCGATAATTAAATTTGATAGCGCCTGATGTATCACTTCATGCCCTATGCGTTAGCTATAGCAGAATATCAGATAATGTTTCACGTCTCATTAATTCTATTCATATAGCGTCGGGGTAGAAAGTGTGCAATTTTTTGATACCGGGCGCGCGTATAATCTAAAAAGTAAATACGCAGGTGCCTATTTGCGTCAGCGTTTATAACCCCCTCACCTGTTCTCTAAAGATTTTCTGCAGTCATTTTTCTCACTCGACCTGTTTTTATGACGTAAAAATGTAAACAACTATTCATACACACGTAGTACTTACGTATTCATGGTTGCCAAGTAAAACAAACGCGACAAAATTTTGCAGCTAATTTATGGATGAGAATGCTTCAAGTACGTTTATTCACGATATCATAATTTTGGAATGAAATTCTTTCCGTTCTCGAAAAATACTTACCTCATAGTCCTACCACACAATAAATACAATACATACAGAAGTTTAAAAGTACCTGATATATTGCAGAGAAAATATTTTTGCATAGATGAATGATGTGATAATTTATATATATATATATATATATATATATATATATATATATATATATATATATGCCGGTTTAGAACGTTTTTCTTCGTTGTCCGACACCTAACTTCCATCCTCTTCTATCGTCACACTCCTCTGGTATGAGGTTTCTTTCACTCATGGATCTTTGTATGCTCTTCTGCCATTCCAGTTTCGGTCTTCCCCGTTTCCTTCTCCCTCTTGGGTGCCAGTGCATTATTGTTTTGGGCCACCTGTTATTTTGCATTCGTTCTACGTGTCCGTACCAAGAAAGTTGTTTCTTTTCGATGTCTTGAACTATCGTGCCTTCTATTCCCATTTGTTGCTTTATATAGTCATTCCTTATTCTCTCTCTTCGTGAAATTCGCAAGGATCTTCTAATGGCATCCATTTCAACCGCCTCAACCTTCTTCCTTTGTCTATCTGCAATCCTCCAAGTTTCTGCTCCATATAGAAGGCTGCTCTTTACCATAGTCTCGTATATATTAAATTTTCTCTTCTTTGTTATTTCCTTGCTCCATAGAATTCCATTCAGGCATCCGATCACTTTTTTTGCTTTGACTATAAGTTTTTCGATCTCTCTCACATCTGTTCCGGTGTTGTCGAAAGTTATGCCCAGATATTCATATTCCCGACATTGCATTATTTCCTGACCATTGTCGACTTCCAGATTTCCGTCCTGGTTGCCAATACACAGATATTTTGTTTTGTTTATATTGACTGTCAAGCCCCATTTTCGATATTCTTCCATCATTTTCCTCACCATGTATTGCATGTCCTCCTTGTCATTGGCCACTATGACCTGGTCGTCAGCAAACTGAAGGGTAAATAAGCACCTGTCATTTATCTCTATACCCATTCTCTTGACCTTCCTCTTCCAATCTCTTAGTGCCACCGCTACATATATCTTAAAGAGTGTTGAAGAAATACAGCATCCTTGGCGCAGTCCTTTATTTACCGTAAATGCATCTGTTAGTTCTTTACCCATCTTAATTCTTGATGTGGAGTCTTTATACAATTCTTTAAGAGCCGTTATATAGTTGTAATTGATGTTAGATTGTTCTAATACCTTCCATAATCTTGACACTGGGACTGTGTCATATGCTTTTTGTAGGTCCACGAACGTGAGGTGGGTGTCCAGCTGTCTAGCAGATCTTTTTTCTATAACTTGTTTTAGGCAGAATACGTTGTCCGTACATGATCTTCCTGCTCTAAAACCACATTGCTCTTCCTCTTCTTTGTCTTGGTAATCTTCTTCAATGAGGTCACGCAGGATTCTACCGTACAGTCTGCTTAGTGTGCTTGTGACGGATATGCCCCTATAGTTATTGCAGTCCAGCTTATTTCCTTTTTTATGAATGGATGATATAAAAGCCGTTTTCCAGTCTTGCGGAACAGGATGTCCATTTAGGCATTTATTGATAATTACTGTGAGACTTTTGTAGAGCCTTTCTGTTCCATATTTGAGCATTTCGGAGTATATCCCTTCCGGGCCGCTGGCCCTGCCTGACTTAAGATTCCTAACAGTCTTCTTTATTGTTTCTTCAGATATCTCAACTTCTTCCCCTTGTACTACAAACTGTCTGGGGGATTCTATTATATACTCTTGTCTATCTTCTTGTAGCAGGCCTTTGTAGTGTTCTAGCCACTGTTCCGGTTTGATTATTCGGATGTTAGCATTGTTCCTTCCAGGGGTTTTAACATTTGATATAAATCTCCACACCACCGAGCACTTCCTACCTCCCATGTAGTTGTTAATTTCTTCGCATTTCTTATCCCATGACTCGTTTTTAGCTATAGAGATGCTCGTTCTAAGTTGTCTTTTCGTATCTTTGTAGTCGTCAAAGTCCTGTTCACTTTTTGTCGTCAGCCATTTCAGATATTTCTGCTTCATTTCTTTGACTAATTGTTCTATTTCCTCGTTCCACCAGTATTTCTTGTTGTTGTTGTTCTTCTTTTTGACTCCTACAGCTTCTTGGGTGGCTTCTATTAGACTACTTAAAACGTTATCGTAGAGTTTGTTAAAGGTACACCCTTCCGGGTTCAGTAGTTTGCTGCCGAGTCGTCTCTGATATAGAAATACAGTGCTTTCGTCCTTAAAACTGTCAAAATTATATTGGGTTGTATCCACCGCGTTTGTGAGTGTCGTCCTGCCGTCTTGTTCATCTTGGGTCTTGTTTCCTTTCCTAAATTGCATTGTTATTTTGGCTCTCACCAAAAAATTATCCGACCCGCAAGTTATTCCCCTTAGGACTCTTATGTCGTTTATCTCTATGTTTGTTTCTTGTCTACTTATTACATAGTCAATAATGGTTTTTAGATTGCGGGTGTTCTGCATCCATGTGTAGCGATGGATGTCTTTGTGTTTGAAGAATCCGTTGTTTATTCTAAGATCGTGGGTCTCGCAGAGATTTATGAGTCTTCGGCCATTATCATTGATTATATCTTCACCAAATGGTCCCGCTACTGGACTATTTTGTTTGCCCTTCCTGTTCTTCCATTGAAATCTCCCATCATTATGACTTCTCTCTTCCTTCCAATACCTATTAGGATTTCGTCCAATTTGTCTAGGAATTCCTGCTTAATGCCGACTCTTTCGTCATCTGACGGTGCGTAGGCCGCTATAATGGTGATGTTATATCCATGTAGTTTCAAGTTGACCATCAGAATATTCTCATCCACTGCTTCCCAGTTGTTAATTTTGTTCTTCCAGTCTTTCCTTATTAGTATGGATACCCCTCTAGCTGCTCTCATCTCCTTCGACAGACACCCCAGTAAACAGGTGAACGTATTCTCCGACATTCTCGGTGCCACTTCCCTTTTTCTTGGTTTCTGTCAGCGCTATCAAATCGATGTTCAATTTCTTAATCTCTAATGCAATAATATCCGTTTTCAGTCTAATACCCTGTACATCCCACGTAGCAAAATTCATAATCCATCTTCTTTGCCGTTTTCGTTGTCTCAAAGATCCGTCCATTGTTCCGAGGCTTCGCTTAGGTTTTTTGGTATTTGTATATTTTTTCCGAGTATTAGAGAACCAGTCTAATGCCTCAACCCCCAACCTGGAGGACCGGGTCAGTTTTTGTTTCACGGTGAGTATTTTATTTCCTCACTACCCTCTGAATCTGCTGGATCGCAGACCCAGCGAGCTTCCCCTAATTCCCATAGGGACGCACCCGATGGAGGTAACTGACAAATCCCCACACGATAATTTTATCATCTCCTAAATGGAAATCTAATGGTATTCCATATTGTGCTAACGTATTACTTAAGTTTGAAAATGCTAAATCTGTTGTCGAATTCAATATCGGTTGGCTCTTGGTGAAACATAATGAATAATTTACTAAAGAAAACACTCGGTATGTTTGTTTCACAAAATATATTTATTTAATCTCTAACATATGTTTCGCCTTTTCAGGCATTATCAAATAGTTATTTTTAAAAACTAAAATAGAAAGAACACTTCCACCACTATTTATGAGTTTTTAAGGGACTTTATTATGGCATCAATGGTCGGGGTGTTGAAGAAATCCAGCTGCGTGTTTGTTACATGTCTATTAAGATTTATGGCTTTTTTAATTTCTAATATTTCGAGGAAGTCAAGTCTCTTTCCTTTATTGCAAGTATGTAAAAGTTTAAAATTACTGGTATTAAACAAGTGTGTATTTTCAATGCAGTGTTCGGAGAATCCCGTATTCATTTTACCATAAAGAATAGAACTTCTATGCTCTTTGATCCGTTCTTTTATTGAGCGTCCTGATTGGCCGATGTATATCGCATCACAATCACTGCAACTTAATTCGTACACACCTGACTTATCACACAATTCCGTTTTTTCTTTATTATTAACTAAAATATTTCCTAGATTGACTTTATTCACTTGGATGACATTTAACCCTAATTTATTCAGTTTATTAGAAACTTTATTGCTAACCCCAGGTATATAGTTGAGTGTGTGAAATGTTTTATTCGTTTTTGTATATGTGTGCCCGTAGTAAAAATTCTTGATAAGGATTGTGCGTTGTTTTTTGATAATCATTTTATCTATAAATTCTGTTTTATATCCGTTGTTTCTAGCTATTGTTTTTATGGTGGCTACTTCTTTTTCGTAATTCTCATTATTTAAAGGGAAATTAATTAGTCTATGTATAAAACTATGAAACGCTGCCATTTTTCTTTGTTTCAATATCATTATTATACGAGGGATGTCTGTTTAGTGTTGCATATAGCCTCATAGAGGGCGCCAGTGATAAAACGTCAGATGTCAAAATTAATCTCAATCATTCATTAACCTAAATATTAGGTTTTATCAAGATACGGCATTTGATTTAGTTATTGTGCATTTTTAAAGTTTATAAGTTGGCCAAAAAATGTAATTGAGTCCAGAAAATTTTCTTGCAGTAATTTTTTACAACTTTTGGAGAGGATTAACTCAACAACAATGTCCAATGTCTTGCTGAGTTGGTTTCTTTTTTTTTAAATGATGCACCATATCAATCGACAATTTCACGTTGATACCATGAATATACCAGTAGCAGCGACGATCCCAGGACACGTCCACCAAGAACATCAGTCGCTCAGAAAACATCGATGGTGTGCGCGCTCTAATTAAGGATGTTAGACATGTGACATATTGTTAAATTGAGACATTCATGAGTATTTCAAATACTTCAATTTGAACGATCCCACATGATGAACTGTGTGAGAAAATTAGTTTTCCGTTGGATTCTTTGAATCGAAGAGTGAAAGTCGGCTCGCGTTAATTGGTGCCGAAAAACTTTGAACCGGTTCAATAACGGAAACCCAAAATACGTCTATAGCATCGTGAGCGGCGATAAATCATAGATTTATTCCTATGAACCCGAAAATAAATGTCAGTCCGCTGTTTGGGTGTTTCAAGATGAAAAGAATCCGACAAAAGTTATCCGTTCGCGAAGTGTGTCGAAAAAGATGGTGGCAACATTTGTCTCCAACGGATCAAGAATGGAATGTGTGGTTAAGCTTTCAGTCGCCGGAAGAGGCAGTTGATACTTTCAAAACGACAATTTTGCCTGTCCTAACTGAAGACTGGAATAACTGCTTTAATAATTGGTTTGAACGAATGGGGAAGTGTATCAATTTTTGTGGAAAATATTTTGAAAAGCAATAAAACATTTTGAGTTGATCCACTGTTTGATTTCGTGACTATATGCAGCACTAAAAAGAATAAAAAATACTTATCATATCTCGTTTCTCTTCGTTAGTGTATGACATTTTTGTATTACATATTAATGAACAATAAATGAAATGTTTGACAGATTGAAATTCCATGGCTACCTTATTTAATCTTATAATTTATTCTTTAAAATAAAACCTACTGTCAAAAACTTTAGTCAGCATGTGGTACATGGTTGAAATCAGAAAAAAAAACTCTTTCTGAAGATGTCTGAATCCAATATGGCGCCTATAAGAAATTAGATAGTTGATAATGGCCAGAAAGAAACGAAACGTCGTATAAAAATTTAGAGTACACCACTGGATAGAGGTTTAGAAATGGCCACAAGGATGTGTTTTTATTTTTTCTCTACAAGGCCAAATGTCGGTGCTACAGGTAAAAGAAGAAAATGGAGTTTTCGCGTTTTTTTTTAAATAACGAAGGTCATTTGTCACAGGTCTATTTTCTTTACGGATTTATAACAAACACAAAATTTAACAACTTTGCCAAATTTAAACCTATACTCTATCTCCAATAATAAGCGAGATCCCCATGGTGAGGGCCGAAAATGAATCAGCCTGTATATATATATATATATATATATATATATATATGTCTGTACTATAGCTTTGCATTTGTCCTGTAATTGATATTACACTGTTGGGCAAATAAGCAATATTATGATTACTATTATTATTATTATTGTTGTTGTTAGTATGCATCATAGAACGGTATCAGAGCAAGTCCCAATTTCAGCATGGCATGAACAGTGATCCTAGTTTGTGCATTGCTTCGTACATCTTATCAATGAATGCCGTAATATTATAATTAATAGTCCATGATACACTTTCTGAACATGGTGACTTGATGATGGGTATCCTCTGCACAATATTTGACAAACCCTTCTATTTCAGCCATAATCGTGACGCTTCAGTGACCCGAAACAACTCCCACATAACCCTGTCCCAAATCGACTGATTTTGAGTTTCAGTGCAGGAAAGAGAACAATAGTACAACTCCTGATTTTGAGTTTCAGTGCAGCAAAAAGAACAGTAGTACCAATCCTGAAGATGTATCTAGTAAGAATGGATGAAATATCGGCCAAAAAGGAAGCGACGACCGTGGAATCTCACAAGCAAGATTAAATCACTATAATTTTGTTAAAATATTACTTTTTATATAAAAAAGTGATACCTAGTTTTATATTGGTTTATTTTATGTTAATTTTATTAAAGGTGATGATGTAAAAATGTTTAATACTAAAGTATTTTTAATAATATATAATATTATTAAAAATGGGGTGTGAAGAACACAATACAAGTTCATATGTATTTTTGAATGTATCTTCTCCAAAGACGTAGATACGTATTTCACATTTCTACATGATTATCAATACGCCCCTGTTGGAGAAGAGACACATTCAACAAAACATAACTACCTTGCTATCTCGCAGATATTATTAAGATAGAGCGTGAAGGAATATTCAGCGCTGTCTATATAATAATCGCAGAACTGCCGGGTGTTTTTTATAGTCGGTAACCACCGTATCTATAAAAAACTGTATTATCGTGTCTTCACTACTTGTCGTCATGAACCGAATACGTATATAACAACATAATTTGAAACATACTTGAGTAGGTAACACCTACCAATTTTGTATAATACAAAAGTATTTTTAATAATATATAATATTATTAAAAATGGGGTGTGAAGAACACAATACAAGTTCATATGTATTTTTGAATGTATCTTCTCCAAAGACGTAGATACGTATTTCACATTTCTACATGATTATCAATACGCCCCTGTTGGAGAAGAGACACATTCAACAAACATAACTACCTTGCTATCTCGCTGATATTATTAAGACAGAGCCTGAAGGAATATTCAGCGCTGTCTATATAATAATCGCAGAACTGCCGGGTGTTTTTTATAGTCGGTAACCACCGTATCTATAAAAAACTGTATTATCGTGTCTTCACTACTTGTCGGCATGAACCGAATACGTATATAACAACATAATTTGAAACATACTTGAGTAGGTAACACCTACCAATTTTGTATAATACAAAAGTATTTTTAATAATATAAAATATTATTAAAAATGGGGCGTGAAGAACACAATACAAGTTTATATGTATTTTTGAATGTATCTTCTCCAAAGACGTAGATACGTATTTCACATTTCTACATGATTATCAATACGCCCCTGTTGGAGAAGAGACACATTCAACAAAACATAACTACCTTGCTATCTCGCAGATATTATTAAGACAGAGCGTGAAGGAATATTCAGCGCTGTCTATATAATAATCGCAGAACTGCCGGGTGTTTTTTATAGTCGGTAACCACCGTATCTATAAAAAACTGTATTATCGTGTCTTCACTACTTGTCGGCATGAACCGAATACGTATATAACAACATAATTTGAAACATACTTGAGTAGGTAACACCTACCAATTTTGTATAATACAAAAGTATTTTTAATAATATATAATATTATTAAAAATGGGGTGTGAAGAACACAATACAAGTTCATATGTATTTTTGAATGTATCTTCTCCAAAGACGTAGATACGTGTTTCACATTTCTACATGATTATCAATACGCCCCTGTTGGAGAAGAGACACATTCAACAAAACATAACTACCTTGCTATCTCGCAGATATTATTAAGACAGCGTGAAGGAATATAGACAGCGCTGAATATTCCTTCACGCTCTGTCTTAATAATATCTGCGAGATAGCAAGGTAGTTATGTTTTGTTGAATGTGTCTCTTCTCCAACAGGGGCGTATTGATAATCATGTAGAAATGTGAAATACGTATCTACGTCTTAGATAGAAGATACATTCAAAAATACATATGAACTTGTATTGTGTTCTTCACACCCCATTTTTAATAATATTATATATTATTAAAAATACTTTTGTATTATACGAAATTGGTAGGTGTTACCTACTCAAGTATGTTTCAAATTATATTGTAAAAATGTTTATTTGCTTTAACATACATATTCGTGTAATTCTATGGACAACTATTTCAATCTATGTCAAGGCAATAATTGTTACTTTTCATCCAAATTATATTGCAATATAGACACTTCAATTGTTTTTCGATATAACGTAACTAGAATGCGATTCATTTTAATTTAACTTCACTATAAATGCTTTATACGTATAAACATCTATTAATAACGTATTTCTGATATTAATGTTTACATCGTTGCTGTACATACAATTTCAAATTGTGTACCAGACAATGGTCTTTATACGAGTTTTGATGCCAATACTGCTAAGAAGCGCAATCGATAAACTAGATGACAAGTAATGTACCATCAATCGCTCAGGTCAAATTTACCACCCTCTCGTTTCTATTTGATGGTTCAATAAAGCGCGCGCAATAAAATTTTAGATATAAATAGATATCAGGCAGTTTACGTGTCAATAAAGTAGACACCCTAACTTCGAAATTCCGTGTGTCGTATGTTTTTGTGTCAGTCTAAGTTAAAACGTTCGCTATAGCTACATAAAGCGTAATCATTTTTCACATAAAATGTAAATATACAGCATTAATAAGGTGTTAAAACTGTATTATGTAGCAGACTTAAATATTTAATTTTCTTTGCCGTTAAAACATTAGGTTTTAGTATTTGAGTTGAATACTTTTAATAATACTGATCGACACATTTTTGAAATAACGACGGGCCGTTTTTATCTTCACGAACTAAGCAGCTTTACATTTTAATGCAATTTTCCATTATTCTATTTTAAAATCACATATACCTTGGAAACTTGTGTGCCAATTTACAAAACATTTACAATATTATTAATTTTATTATATGGCAGTGTTGAGGATACATTTAATATCCTTTCGTAATATTTTAATTTTTTATTGTAAATAATGGGGGTTTCAATATAAGAGTGCAAGATTTGAATTCCCCGCCATATTTGATAGCCATAATTACACGTGATTATGATGCGACAGATGGGAGTTAGTAAACATGGAGCATTACATGATGGAACAACGCGAACTTATTGTTAAACATTATTATTTAAATGGTGTAAATTTTATTGCCACCATTCGGAAAGTGCGTCCAATATTCGGTCGACAGAATGTTTCTATTTCAAATACAGTGAAAAGAATAATCCAAAAATTCGAAGGACTGGTGCGATTTGTGATGTGAAACATACGACATGAGCTCGTAGAGGTCGTTCATAACAAAACATCACGGCAGTTTGCGAGAGTGTGGCCGAAAGTTCAGAGACGTCGATTCGTCATCGTGCACAAGAATTGGACATTACAACAGCCACTCTTCAGCGTATTCTGACTCAAGATTTGCATCTCCACTCCTACAAAGTCTAATTGACTCAACAACTTCTACCAACAGACCATGCACAGCGAAGAGAGTTCATCAATTGGATACTTGAGCAAACAGAATTGAATGCCGATTTTGCGGACAAAGTCATTTTCAGTGATGACGCCCATTTCCACCTCGATGGCTTCGTAAATCTGCAATACTGCCGCATTTGGGCCTCAGAAAATCCACGAATGATTCATTAGAAGGCAATGCATCCGAAACATGTTACTGTTTGGTGTGCATTGTGGTCTGGAGGAATAATTGGGCCGTATTTCTTTGAAGATGCGGAAGGCAATTCAGTAACGGTGAATGGCGAACGTTATCGTGATATGATAACGCAGTTTTTTTGTGCCTTAATTGACGATATGTGATTTCAGCAGGACGGGGCCACATGTCATACCGCCCGTGAAACATTCACTGTCTTGGACAAGTTTGCTCCTGGTCGTGTCATTTCCCGGTTTGGTGACCAGAATTGGCCGCCACGTTCTTGCGATTTGACACCTTGTAACGAACCTCGCCCGCAAACTTAAGATTATTAGGAATGTTTGCCCTTCTTTAATTCAATCAGAATTAAAAGCGCAAAATATTCTTAAGTTTGGCGGGGCAGTGTATATTTTTGTAAATATATTTGTTGAAAATGTGATGTAACTGAAATTTCGTTTGTACACTTGCTTCGTGTGCTACACGAAAATATATGATCCTCTTCGTAATGTTCACGCCGGTGTGGCGATATTCCACTAAAGATTTGTAGAAGTGGAACCCTTTCCAATAAGGACCATTTTTATTCAAAATTTTCAAGTAATTTTGCTGATTAGTTACACTGGTCAACAAATTTTCATTTTTCAATTTTTTTTTAGAAACTGTACAATTTTCGTTTCTTTTATAGTTCTAGCAATAGTAATTACAAATTTATTCTGGCACGTCAGATTTGGAAAAAATACTGAAAAGTAAATGCACGTGGTGGTTCGGGACAAAGAAATCAAGATGCGGGTGCAAAAATGTGGAACTTTTTAAAAGCAGTCCAAGCAACATGCTCCAAGTCTCTTAAGGTTTATTCAAATTTTTTATCTTGTAGAAGTTTAATTTGGGGCACAACAAAAGTTCCCTCTTTAAGTTTTGCTTCAGAGATTTTGGGAAACTTTTGTTTAAGGTATTGGAATCCACTGCAATTTTTATCTATTGCTTTCACGAAATTTTTATCAAAAATAATTTTATGTGCAATGGCTGTAGAAATATTTTATCAGGTTCAACTAGTGATATTCTTTTGTCCAGGAATGTACAGAGCCCTGACTAGTCAATCATTAACAATGTAATGGTAATTTCTTGATGGATTGCCCCAGTCACAAAGAAAACAGCAATTCTTTGTATACCCTAGTTGCAAACCGAGTAGAATTGTTACAACTTTGAGGTTTGCGCTGATATACTATTTGTACAGTTTGTAATTAATTCTGTCTAGAAAAAAAGTCAAATTTTCATGTTTCCTTTAACTGGATAGCGTGGCTAACGGAGATGCGTCCTGAAGCATCGATAAGAAGACGCCTTTCTTCGGGATGGTGTTGGTGACCTAATGCCAACATAAAATCGTCGTTGCAGAATAAAAAACCCTCGTCTGTCGAAAAATACTGTGATAGTTCTTTCTGAGGATTACGATACACAGAGATATGTGTGCCTGGAACTAACAGTTTCCATACTTGGAGTCTAAATCCTAGTATTTCTGCTTTAGTTTTTGACAAATTCTGGTCTCGAATAAGATCATTTAATTCTAACTGATTTATTAGCTGTGGTCCGTCTTCTTCAGATGGCAAATATTCATAATCGCTGGTTGATAACTTGACACTTGCTTGTTCTGGTTCTTTAACATCATATTCTTCACTTGAAAAACCTATAGATCTTGGTACTGGACGAGCAGCAGATGACAGACTAGCATAACTAATATTTTTGATAGTTTTGTTGGATAATCCGAAAGTTTTCGTGTAGCAAAATTAGCAACCGGTCGAATGAGAGCGGCCCCTCCTAAAAGGCTGTGAGCATGTTGTCTAGCATTTTGTATGACTAAATCATAAATTTATCAGGTTACGTTATCAAGAAATCACCCCTATAAAATTGTGTATTGTTTATTAATAGACATAATTCATCAAGAACAAGTATAAACCGCTCTTGCGTGATTCAAATGATTTTCTTTTTATTTCTGTAGTTTACGCTGAAGGAACTAGAAAAACATGAAATATGCATGTCACTAATTTCGAAAGCTATGATGAACACTTATGGCGATGTAAATATGCTTTCTACATATTACGACGCTAATTTATTCGAATTTTTTATAGAAAAAAAATTCGCCTTTAAGTAGGATTCGAACTCACGGCCAACCACGAGCCAACGGCCTACTACATCAAGGAAACAGATGATATACAGGGTGAGTCGTGAGGAATCGACCAAACTGTAGGAGTGTATTCTACAGGTCAAAGTAATGTAAAAAACTCAAATGTTGCTATCCGATTTTTATTTGTTTTCGAGTTATAGCGTAATTAAAAATAAACAAAATTTCATACATTGAAGTTTTTGTATTTTATTGGTATTATCGTTCTTTATAATATATTTTCAAAATTACCGCCATTCATTTCAAAAAATTTTTTACATCGTCTACCAAGGGCGCTGGTTGCGTTCCTGATTACGCCAAGTTGATGTTTGATATTGTCAGCAGCATTCATAATCCGTTGAATTAGTGCATCACGAGTGTCCACTTTTACTTGATACACTTAATTTTTTAACCAGCCCCATAAACAATAATCGAGTGGCGTGAGGTCTGGAGACCTAGGAGGCCAACCAATGTGACTACCACGTCCAATCCAACTCCCTGGAAACCTTTCAGCCAAATGTTGCCTTACTGCACGAGCGTAATGTGCAGGCGCTCGATCGTGCTGGTAGAAGATTTGGATTCTGATGTTTATGGGAACATCCTATAACAGTCCGTGCAGTTCATTTTCTAAAAAATGTAAATAGGTGTCTCCCGTGAGGCGATTCTCAAAAATGTAAGGACCAATTAAAAAACCATCGATCATACCACACCACACGTTTACCGAAAATTTATGTTGAAAGTTACTTTCGACTGTTGCGTGTGGATTTTTGTCTGACCATACATGCTGGTTATGACAATTATTAATACCATCACGGGTGAATGTCGCTTCATCCGTAAACAGTATACGCCATAGAAAACGAGGATTATCATTTATCAATCGACAAAATTCCATACGTCTGCGATTATCATCTCGTTGTAGGTGCTGTACTCTTTGTACATGGTACGGACGTAAGCCATGCTCGTGGAGTGTTTTTATCACCCTTGTTTGTGGAATGCCCAATTGAATGCTAATTCTCGGTGAGCTGGTAGTTGCGTCTTCTTCTACTACATCCAGAATATTTTCTACTTCTTGTAATTGTTGTCGACTGCCTCGTTCGGATATTATACTTACACTGGGAAGCTTTCCGGTCGCGCACAATGTGTTGAATACACGAATAAATACAGTTTTATTAGGATGTCTGTGATGTGGAAACCGTTGACGATATTCATTAGCAGCAGCTGTAGCATTCCCATCACAAAATCCATAAACAAACACCATATTAGCATATTTTAAATTAGAATAAGTGCGTGGCATTTTAGTTTGTTACACTATAGTCGTACAAACGTCAAGTCAATGTCACAATACCCGAACACAATGTTACAATTTACTCCAAGGTATAGAGAACATTTTTTTTTATGGCAGCGCCCTCACTATATCAACGATGAACTAGAGGTAGTGACATTAGACGCATTAGGCATACAAACCACTCTACACTATTTCTCGACTGCTTTCAATGTCACTACCGCTAGTTCAGAAAACCACGAACAGGTAGCGCTTCAGCTAGGAAGACTTCCCTATAATGAATTGCTACCTTGAAAATGGAACAAATTTGCACAAAGGCCTATTACCGGCAAGATATATATCATCTGTTTCCTTGGTGTAAGTCAAAGCATCACTAGAAAGATTAAAAATCACTACCTTTGATAGTTTAGTGGTTAAAGCGAGGGTCCGGCAAGCTATGCATGTGGATTTGAATCCTATTTAAGGGCGAATTTTTTTCTATAAAAAATTCGAATAAATTAGCGTCGTAATATATAGAACGCAAATTTACATTTACATTACTTCGCAAAAAATGCAACAAATTTGCAGTTATTTCGAATCTGTGGTAATTTGAAAGTTATTGGGGTTCCTTCCATTCTCCAGAGTGGTTTTAAAAGATATTGTTGGTTTATGTGTTTAGGGGATAGTGGCGCGAATTTATATTACTTACAGGAGAAGGTCCTAAATCCGACAAAATAGATCATAACTATTTTTTTTGTACGGAAAATCGTTTTACGGGGGCTAAAACGTTGTCCGTAGCTAGAATGATTTTTCAGTTTTTAGTATCTAAGTCATAAAAATAGGCAATATATTAGTGTTATATATCAGAGCATTTGGTTTTTGACGGTTGAAATTTAGCCTACATCGTAAATTAAAAATCGAAAGTTTACCTCCACCCTCTTATACTTCAAAAATATTCCTAAATTTTGATTCTATAATACAAAAAAGCATTTGAAATGGTGCAAAATACATACATAATTTATTTAAAACACGATGCAAATTGTATTGTGTTTACTGGCATTTGTATCTATTGGTACGCAATCGAATTGTATCTACTGGTATATGCATCTATTGGTAGGCAACTTAATGAGTAGCCCACTTAATGCGAGGACTTCAAATTATGAAGGAGCGTTTTTGAGTCCGCGGAATGGGGGAAAATGAAAGAAAATAATAATACAAAATTATTTTTCTTTTTCAATATATTCATTTGCAATCCTAATACATTCCTTAGATTTTTCAATTAGCTTGTGTATGCCTTCATAAAAAATGTTTTATATTTGAAAAACACGCCAAAACTGCCACAAAACAGGGCAACCAGCCAATACGACTCTTATGGACGGGAACATTGATGTGCAGCAACACCTTTCGTCAATTTTCCAGTTATGAAAACGCATTTATCTTTGTAATCTATTAACAGGATTCCTTCTGAGTCCCAAAAAATTTCTTCAATCGGTCGCTTCAGCCGTGGGTCGTCTTGAACTGACTCCCTACCTTACTTTAAGAAACTGTGCCACTTATAAACCATAGTTTTTCCCGGGCAAGAATCCCAGTAAACTGATGATATATCTTTCAGTATCATTTGAACAGACTTTCCTTGATTTGTAAGGAATTTTGCAACGGTGCTTGGTCGACGATAATTTAAACATTACTGATGCAATTATGATAAATCTTTATATTTATACTAATAATGAGTCACTGTACACGTTACGATGTTAACTGATTCCTCCCCCTCCTCGCCCCATTTCTACTGACTTAAAATTACTCACTTGTACGACAAAACTAAAAAGAAATTTAAAATCCTGGTCAAGGGGGAACATCTAAATAACAATATGTATTTTATAGCAATCGCCAATGTATTTTTTTTACCGTCGCTTTGTAAGAAGATGCCATTTTTAACACTCTTTTTAATTTAATATTTTATTCAACAGTTTCTCTATAAAAAATGATAAAATTTGAATATTTTTATTTCACGCTCTCATATCATGATCCCTAGTTTACATTCAGTTTATCCACGGCGAAGTTACGCAGTTTACGCAGAGTGCCGTTTCGTTATACATATTCTTCCTGATTAAGTCGGATACATGGCAAAATATATATTAATATAATTTAATATCGTCAACACTATCTTTGAGGAAATTACTACTTTGAGAATAAGTATTTATATAAAACCAACTCTAACTTTGCGTTCTTACGTAAATGCTTATTTCCTGATTAATAATATTCGCGATCTTGAAACTTAAAAATATTGCGCAATTTTGAATAATTGTTGGTATTATTTGTTAATTATCTGTGAAACTAATACTATCATAAGTAGAAAAATATGCTGTTTACTATAAATTTTAACAAAACCGACATTAAAAAAGTCTAAGTTGTATTTGGTGTAACGTCATGGGAAATGATATTCAACTCCTACTATTATCAATGTGTTTCCCTTAGTCAAGCACATAGAAAACCGTATAGTTTTCAATTTGAGAGAGTATATAAGACTTACTTATACATCTCTTCATAACTGTTGTTTTTCGTTCTTTTAAATTTATTTCTAGAAGAATTTTGTAGTTTATTAAATTTGAGGTTAGAACAGCGAATGCTTACATTCCAAAAATGTTTTCATGTTTTAAAGATCTTTTGGTTTGTTTATAAAACTTTATGGATACCGCAAACTTTCGGATAGGTGATGTGGTAAGTTGTGAATTTTGTAATGATATCGTTTAAAGTTTGATAAAACTAGAAACTAGCACGTTAAGAAATTATTTTAAATTGAAGTGTCGTATTTCTTAGGTTGGTGTTCGGCACTCGAAAATTTAATTTAAGCTGGCCGAACATTTACTTACCAAACTTTAGAATAAATTGCATATCATCACATCTGTTCGAATGTAGAGTTGGAAAGCGTCATATCAGTTTCCATTTGTTGGTTGGCAATTTAAAAATGAATAGAAAAATACTCAATGCATGGGTAGTAATACGCTTACATAAGTTTTTGCAATAAGTACGTACATATTTACATTGATATTTGATGTAATTTATTTTCATAAACTTTAGCTTTTTATATCATTTGGTTAAGCTACGTTTTTAGCCGTGTGTCTCAGATTCTATGTAACAGGTGAACGACGATGGTTTTGAATGACTTTAAAGTCGTTTTATGCAAAGTTTACTGCAGAAATTAATTTTTCTTGGCACTGATAGTTTGGGTTCGATTTTTCCGTTTGAAAGTGAATAATTTCCTAGAAGACGACGAGAAAAATGAATGTATAATTCTTGTGAACAAGTTTGTGAACAGTTTTCAAACGAATTAACTGAAGAAATAGTTGTCGTTAAGTGCACTTTTCGTTCGTTGCTGATAAATTGCTGATAAACAGAATTGCTTGACATGTTGTAAAGAAATATATCTACAGTTTAGTCATAAATACTGTCAATGTTGCAGAATTGTGCGAAATTATCAAAGAATAGCTAAAGAATATAAAAGCATAAACGTATAATCGTAGATACGTAATATGTCAACATACTTCGTTTCAACTTTTATTAATTTTCTAAATACAAAGTACGCACATCTATAGCATTCCCTGGTAGTGCGATCAGCTAACGATCATGTAAATAAGATGCAGGTACCCATTTTGTAATATTCGTGCAATCATTTATAAATATATATGTATATATTAATTAAACACAAATTTATATAAATATGAGTTCTTAATATGTTAAAATACATAACGCAGGAATCTAATGAATCCATTATAAATGTACATAATGGGTGATTCATTTGGAGGTACTTTTTTAGGTGGGGATTTATTGGCTGAGCGCGCATGCGACGCGTCAGCGGACTGCGCATTCTGGTTCAGTACTATTTGACATTACGTAATGGAAAGACTTAGCCCGGCACAGCGTCTACAAATAGTATAGCTTTATTACGAAAATGGGCATTCTACAAGGAATGTGTATCTTGCGCTTAGAGCAACATATGGGCCACATAATCGGCCTAACGAACGCACAATTCGCTATACCATCAATAAGTTTGAAACTCAATTTACAATAATGGATAATACGCGACCACATAGACCTCATCCAGCACGTAGTGAAGGAAATATAGCGGCGGTAGCAGCGAGTGTACGCGAAGACCGGGAAGAATCAATTCGTCGCCGTTCTCAACAGCTTGGTTTGTCGTATGCAACAACTTGGCGTATTTTACGAAATACAAAATTCAACTAGTGCAAGAACTAAAGGCGACCAACCTTCCGAATCGTTTCCCTTTCAGCCGTTGGACTCTTGATAAACTTGTAGAAGATCCACTGTTTTCGACAAAAATTTTGTTCTCCGATGAGGCCCATTTCTGGCTTAATGGGTACGTGAATAAGCAAAATGCCCGTATTTCGGGTGATGAGCAACCTGAAGAGATTGAAGTGCTACCATTACATCAAGACAAAACAACTGTTTGGTGCGGATTATGGGCCGGTGGAATAATTGGTCCATATTTCTTCAAAACAGAAGCCGGCCGGAATGTGACTGTGAATGGCGACCGTTATCGCGCCTTGATAAGGGACTATTTGCTGCCTGAACTTGACACCCGTGGTCTACAAGACATTTACTTCCAACAAGATGGCGCCACTAGCCATACAGCTCGTGAAACTATGGCTTTATTGCGAGAACGATTCGGTGAACATTTAATTTCACGCTTCGGGCCAGTAAATTGGCCGCCTAGATCTTGTGACATCACACCATTAGACTTTTTTATGTGGGGCTACGTGAAGTCTAAAGTCTACATGGATAAACCGGCTACAATTGAGGCATTGGAGGCCAATATTACTCGGGTCATTGGACAAATACCACTCGAAATGCTAGAACGCGTCATTGAAAATTGGAACAGCAGAATAGACTACGTTAACCGCAGTCGCGGCCAACATTTGAGAGAAATAATCTTTAAAAAATAATTGTAAAGAATGGTTCTTTTGTATGATAATCAAGTTTCTTAAATAAATTGGCCTTTTTCATTTGTTCTTTGCTTTTGGAAAAAGTATCTCTAAATGAATCACCCATTACATGCACATATAAGAAGCGAGGTTTTATATATTATTCTTACATATATAATGCGTTATTGTAAATAGAGGCAAACTATGAATAAATACCTATTATTTTAAATCTTATTTTGTCAACAAAAAAATTAATTCTTTTATGTTTTACAACACATACTGGTCAAATATATATTCATGATACAATTATAATTAAGACTTTCCCAATAAATAACCATTTATAATAACTACAATCGCTTCTCGAATACTTTGCTGAATTTGGGACATCGTCATATTCTTTCAATTGACCCCAAATTAACTCGATCACATTAAATATACAGTAATATGGCGACAAACGTAAAACAGTACGTCCTGCGGCCACAGCCATACTATCTACAACGTATTCCTGTTCGAAAGTCTTTGTTTTAAAGACTTCTAATAATTGACTTTTTGTGTAGCTATCTTCATAATAAATATTTTTTTTTTTGTAAAAACTCCGATATTTCAACGTTCATACAGTTCGAAATTGTCGTAAATAATATGAAGTCCATGACACTTCTTTCGGGTAATACTGTTCTGAAATCACTCTTCAAATAATGGTGCAGTCATATTCTCGTGATAGTAAAGATTAAAATTTTATTGGTTTTTTTTTGCCGGCCCAACTGTTTTCAGAACCCACATATAAAATAATAATTCTTTCTTGTCATACCAAGTTTCTTCTACGTAACAAATAAACCGCCTTCATGTTAAAATTTTTTCATGGCGATACAATAAATATTGTTGGCGTATTTTGTGTATCCTCGGTGATTCAATTAAAACTCACATCAGAAACCATTTTGCTTTAATATTCGCCATATTGTTGTTCTAGAGGCTTCTATTACGTATTTAATTATTTTTTTAACATTTAATGAGGCAACATCAAATAACTTACAAAAATTGTATTATATATTTAATAGTATTTGCTTAGCTTGAACTACCAGTTGAATTTTTTTAGCGCCACTATTTATACTGTCCGCCACCGAGTCAGAGTTATTGTTATTTATTTCAAATTGTTCATCTTCCGGGTCTTCGTCCCAAGGTCTACACTTTTCTTATAAACAAATATGTGGTTTCTCACTTTACAATTTATATTTTGCTACTAACGAGAATTTATATGAATGGTATTACGTAAGAAATATTAAGCTGTAATGCAATTTTAATTAGTCCTGACTATTAAATATAATTACCAGAACTAATACGGGTATAAATAAGCAAATCGAGTTTGCCTTAGTTAGGCACAATTTATTTAAATATAAATGAAATATACTGATTTAGAAGTTTAAAACGTTTATGTAGAATTCCACTACAACGTTGTTTATAATAATAAAAAAATTAAATAGCCTTTTTTTACAATATATTTACTGCCAGTTTGGCTATTAAAGTAAGGAACAGCTCACATCTCAGATGTGTTTACGTTTCATTAAGACCTCCCACATGGGGGGGGGGGGGGGGGGCATATCAAAGTACTTACCTGCTCAAATTAATTGCGTTTTCGCGAAGTAATGTAATTATAAATATTCTTTCTACACTTTACGACGCTATTTTACTCGAATTTTTCATAGAAAAAATTCGCCTTCAAATAGTAATCGAACCCACGACCTCTGGCTTGCCGGACCATTGCTCGACCACTGAGCTGTTGAGGCGTGAATTAGAAACTTTTATGGGGATGCTTTGAGTTACATCAAAGGAAACAGATGGATATATCTTGCCCGTAGTATGGCAGTTGTACAAATTAATTGCGTTTTCGCGAAGTAATGTAATTGTAAATATTCTTTCTACACTTTACGACGCTATTTTATTCGAATTTTTCATAGAAAAAATTCGTCCACAAGTAGGAATCGAACCCACGACCTCTGGCTTGCCGGACCATTGCTCGACCACTGAACTGTTGAGGCGTGAATTAGAATCTTTTATAGGGATGCTTTGAGTTACATCAAAGGAAAAAGATGGATATATCTTGCCCGTAGTACGGCAGTTGTACAAATTAATTGGGTTTTCGCGAAGTAATGTAATTGTAAATATTCTTTCTACACTTTACGACGCTATTTTATTCGAATTTTTCATAGAAGAAATTCGCCCTCACCTGCTATTTAGTCAAATTAAAATAAGTTGAAACGAACTATACCCAAGAGTTTGATTATCTCTTAACTTCCCACCAAAATTATACTTTATATTTTTAAACCAAATTTTGTACAAATGTTTACTGTATTAAGAATAATAAATGATGAAATTTTCACTGAAAAATTTATACTGTTTATAGGAAAAATTTAATATCGAATTTCTGCCCCACTTAAACGAATAGAGTTAGCTATTTCCTGAACGTACTTCTAATAAGATGATCAACATGATAATTAGTTTGCATATTGAAGTCACTATAACTTCACATATGTAAGCCAAGAAGTACTGCTCAAATTTTTTCTTAATTTCTCTATCGACTGTTTATTCGAAAACACGAATCATGTACCTTCGATATCCGCCATTATTTGTTTTGAGCTGGATATGTCCTTGTTTCTGCATGGGTAAAGGCTAGCGACTTCGTTGTTACTTGAGTACTAAAGTTCTGCATGTCAGCAACGCTGCAACGTCATAGGATACGTTTCACAGGTTCTGGACAGTATCAAAGTTGATTGTGTAATGATGACACGTTAGCAAAATTGTTATCATATTTAAAGACCGGACTAATAGGCTCAAAAAAACAAGAAAGGCACTTAAAAAAGCATAATTTTATTTTGAATAAGGCATAAAATTCCAAAAAAGGCACAAAAACTACTAAAACTATTTTATTTTCACCAAATATACATTTCTAAACAAATTTATATAAAGAAAACTACTACTTCCGAAAAGTATTGATCTAATAACATTTTATTTTTACCAAAAATAAATTTTCAAACTAAACTAAATACTAATCCTGAAAACAACTGATTATTCTGTTTTTTAGTGCCTTTTAGTCCGGTCTTTAGACATTTCAAATTCTTGTGAAATCGGGAGAAAAATCATCGCAAATTTTAATTAAGTTAAAAAATGTTTACGGCAAGTATCTATCACAAGCACGTGTTTACGAGCGGACAGCGCTATTTAAAGCCAATCGTGAATCAAGACAATGGCAATTTCGTTCGTGTTCGTACAACAGGATAGGACTGTCACTAGTGTCTTCTACCTTGATGTCCTGCAGCGTGCCTCTGTGTGACAGAGATGCTTGAGTGAGACCAGAATTGGCTAAGAATGAATGGATTCTGCATCATGATAATGCCCTTGCCTACACTGTGTTCGTTGTGCAGCAATTGTCACAAACAAAAATATTTAACTCGCCCCGAGGGCTCGCGCTTCCGGGAGCCCCATTAAAATGTTTAGCTGTGATCATTCACCTTAAACGATGACAATCTTGAAAATGTTTAGCAGAGCCTTGGACCCGATTCCGGGGCCTAATGCGTTACTACTAGGCTATCGACCGGTATGTATCACTAATAGTGTTTCCAACTTGAGCGTAGGATCAGATAAATCGGAATCCACTTTTTTTTATAAAAATGAATACACAGGTAATTCAGGACAAATCTTTGGTATGACTTTGTCTGAGCAACGTGTAAATGCGTATTATATATTAAAGATGATGAGCACATCAATCCAATCTGTCTTTTGCTTTGTATAATTTAATAATTGTAGTCATTTTTTCAAAGAATGGACCGAATGATGCAAAATAACTTCAAAGAATACCAAGGTTCTTCCGTGGTTTTAATAAAGCTTTGTTTTACAAGTTTGTTTAACTTCGCCACATATTGTCTCCGTTTGGCTCTTTTCAATTTACTTACCAGATAAGGATACCAAGAAAGAAAACGAAAAGGTGAAGAAATATTGAAATAAGTCGCGTAGAGTTTTGGTGAATTTAGTTGAAAAATTAAGTAGACTTTTAAATTGAAATTGTTTTATTTAACATCGAAATAAACCACTTTTTAGATCACCCTCGTATTTCTAGATTGAAAAATTCAGCGACACAATATTTATGTTTAACTACTTATTTTGTAAAAAGTTTTTGTTTTACTGAAGATCAGTTACAGAATATCTTTTTGGTTTCCTTGTTCCATTTAGATTAATAAATATTAATTATCTTGTAAAAGCAAATACATTTATCGAAATACAATCGACTTCTAATTAATATGATTGCTATTTAGAGATAGAACGCATTCACGCTGTTATAAAATCATGTCCGTAAATGAGAGAGATCCGTTCAACACGATAGGGAGGCCAAGATGATGCTGATGCTGACTTTATCGTACAGCAAGCCTTCCACTGTCTTCCGTTAACGAAAGAAGGGAAACATTGGAAACCCTTCACATCAATCATTCTTTACCGATAAGAAGGACGGCAGACAAGGATCTAGGCTAGGGGAGTGTTCGATTTCTGCGTTTTGTGTTATGTAGAAAGGAGTACTGCGCGAAATATCTAATGGAGTAGTCAGAAATCCATTATTTATTCTGAAAAAATGTATTAAAGTAGGTTAATAGATAAAATTAGGGAACATGGAAGCTCTAAGATGTTTGTGTGTCATACAATGCGTGGATCACATATATGTACTAATAGTAGAGTCAATACTTATTTGGCAAAATCGTTACCATCGTTATATGTAAATGCATAGTTTCTGTTATATTATTATGTTTATCAAGTAAAATTTAATTATGTATTCTTTAGTTCCAAGAGGAAATAAGCTGCGAAAAGTTCTAATTTTACTTTTGCATATATCAAATGCACTATGTATTGAATTAGTTGATCAAAAGAAAAATTTAATATTTTAAGTTATTTTCACGAGCTTCTTGTATATGACTCAAAATTACGAAACTTTATCTCAGGGATCTTCGGTTCTTATTTCTAAGGCCTAGAATCAAATAGAGAATATGTAATTAGAGAAATATTACAACATATTATAAAGAAATATATTGATTAATTGAGTAAAGTTTTCTCATGTAAATAATATGAGAGTTACAATTTATATAGTTAACAGATATAAAATAATGAAAAAACATAGAAATATCAAAGCAATATAGTACATATTTAAAAGGTGGGTTGGAAAATATATCCAAATATGAATGTTTATATTGAAAAAATCACAATTTTGAAAAAAATGCTTCAAAATTGCTCGACTGTCCGAAGTTTATAGTCTATAATTCTGGTTCGAATTATTTCCAACAAAACATACACGACCTCAATTGTCCAGGGTGTTTACAATACCCTCCGAGCACGCTTTGAATGATTATATGCTGATATACTATGCAGAATATAATTAAGATAGATGTAACTGGACATTATCGCGAATTTTTGTTACGAAACAAGCACACTGTTCACAGGTCGTGTACTAGGATCTACCATATTCTCTGAACACGAGAAATTTTTTAACTTAAAATTAAAAACGTGATATATGCAAAAACAGTACGTCTTTCGGCAAACAGTGGATGTAACTAAGTATTCATTGCAAATTAACTAATATGTAAAAATATTGTGATGAATCATCGACGATGCGTCAGGCCTGGTATCATCTCGAAAAATGCCGATGCATCGGGAAAAATCTAGACAGAGGTTCCCGAATATGCTAGAAGTTTTCCTGTGAATATGAATAACACTCGAGAGGGATTTAATCCATTCAAGGGGTAGTCGCTGCGTCGAGTTGATATTGTAATAAATAAACATTGATATAAATTCAGCGTAAATAAATATTGTTTAGTTAGTTGTAGTTTTATGTTGTTTATTTAGTGTATACCGTTTTTATTGTCAATATAGTGTGTATTTAAATTACCCTTAATTTTATTTAGAACCCGCAGAAAGACAAATCCATTACAATGGTGTCCGGTGTGAGTTTATTAATAAATAACGGACTAAGTGGACAATTAAGTGTTAATTAAATATCTGTTTAAATAAATATACAGTGCGAAAGGACGTTTATTTTAAATATCGTTGTGGCGAATGGAGTGAAACTCACGGAATTAAAAGTGACTGATTTAAAACGAGAATTAGAGGAGGGGGATGAGGCTACAACCGGCAAAAAGGCCATTTTTCAGCAACGGCTTCGAGATGTGTTGATCCAAGAAGGCGAGGATCCAGAGAATTATGTCTTTCAGGTTCCAGGTTGAGATGCTGACATGAGTTCGCTGTTGATGAAAATGGAACAACGGCTGATAGACAATTCGCAAACTTTGGAACAACGAATAATAGACAATTCGCAAACCTGGGAACAGCGTCTAATAGATTTACAAACTCAAATGGATCAGAAAAATCTGGATAACGCGAAAAATATGTAACAACGATTAATAGAGAATGTTCCAATTCAAATGCAACAAATGGAGCAGAAGAATCTGGACCGCGTGAAAAGTTTGGAACAACGATTAATAGACAATTCGCAAACTTTGAAACAGCGTCTAATAGATTTGCAAGCCCAAATGGAAGAAAGTCTGCACAAAACAAACACGAATCGAACGAAATTATAAAAAAAAAAATAAATGCTGTGCTGAAAAGATCTATATAATCGCTTTTTAATTTAATTGTATGAAAAAGTTCGGTACTTGCAACAACCTCAAAATTTGCACCGAACCCGGTTTTTATTGCCAGCAAGAATCGAGTTTATACTGTTATCGAAGTTCTTGTTCTAATTTCCCTGTCACCATCCTTTGTTATGTCACCTTCTCTGTAATTTTATATTTCTTCACTTTCAAATATTATATACGCCTTTTTGTTTCCAACATATTTAACCTTAAATTGTATCTTTACAGTATTACTGTGTCTTCTTTAATAATCCACATTCTTGAATCTAATTCTTGTTAAAAACTTTTGAAACCTTTATTCTTATCTTCTTCCACTATAACTGTCCTTTTCGACTCTTATAAATTTTCTTTGTCCATTCACTTGAAATTATATTCTTATACCTAAACTTTGTTTTTACAATTTACAAATTTTTCTCGTTACAATATATTGACATAATAAATAATAAGTCAATAAAGTATTGCCAATAATGAGATTTTCTCATTTTCCTCATTAAATACTTTAAATATTAGAAAATAATAAATTTATAATTCTTTACCCAATTTTTCAACTTCCCAATCATTTTTCACATTGCTGTCAATAATCTTTTTTTTAATTCCAAATACTTGTTTATTTTTAAAAAAATCTCGTTATAATATTACTTTTTACATTCTTTTATGTTCTTTTCTCTTTCCGTCATATACATTTAACATCATTTCGATCTACAATTTACCATCATAATATATATTTTTTTGTTATATATCTTAAGTTATTTAAGTATCAATTACATTTAAATATCATATACATTTGCTTATCATGCTGACTGTTCCGTGTTTTGATTCCTGTCTGGTTGTCCGAGTAGGTTTTTGTGGTTTTCCTTCTCGTTTAAGGCGAATGGCGACAACTTTGCATCTTAAGACGCTCCACGGGCGCATACATAATAATAACTCATATCTTGCTTTTCCCTGTTTTTGTTTTGTGCTGATGTGGTCCTCTACTGGGTTGTAGCCTAGCATATGCGCTACCAAACTCTAGGGGGGTCTGCCCGATGGGCGGACAGGTGCGATTCCGCCTTTCCAGCAGGAGAAAGGAACCAAGCTACGCGGCGCATATCACGGCGCCGCGCAATGCACACCACTAGGACCGGTCCTGGACGGCAACCTAGCTAGGCTGCCGTTAACAGCACAGACACGTTCGACGTGTGTGCAGTGCCCCCGCCTTGGTGGAATACGTTAAGATGGCACAAAGTGTGACCGTCGTCGACCGAAGTAGCCGCTAAGAGTGTTCCCTCGGTTGGCGATGAGCAACCTCGTGCAGGGGCGCTTCGCTGGTCTGCGCCTTGTCTCGATGGGGTGGGGGTCGGGCCGTCGAAGTACTGCACGGAAAAGTAAAGAAGTTGCCGGGAAAGGGTTGGCGGCCCTGCGCAACGGGTGGTTCTCCGATCTCTCTAAATTTACGCCACCGGTCACTAAACACACGCACGAGCGCGCCAACATACAAAACCCTACACTTACACGCTCACACAAATACAAAACCACACACCCAGAGAGAGACGCAAGCTGCCAGCAGCAACCAACACACAAGTTCATACCCAGAAAGAGACACAAGCTGCTAGCAGCGAACAACACATATGTTCACATCTTGCTATCTGTTTTTGGAATACTAAGGCATGATTTATTATTATGCAATTGGAATGTATCTCTGAATAATTTAAACCATAGCAACTCAATATTTGACATTTGTATTCTGTCATTTATATTTTGTATCCTTGATAAAGGCATCATTGCCGAAACATGTAGGGTTGTTTTAAATATATATACTTTGAAGTGAACCAGACCTTTAATCGCCGACTGATTGAATTTACCATATATATATATATATATATATATATATATATATAATGGATAACCCAATGCACATCAACGTTGCATTGTGGACGATCAAAGTACGAACACGTGTTATGAGCTGACACTGCTTTCATCAGTGTACCACGTGGAAGTCAACAATCCTTTGAACCATTTCACCGTATATGCCATACACAGGTGGATTAGGAGTAAATGTTGATGTTAATACGTTAAAATATTGCGCTAAACATAATTAAATAAGCAACTATACAATATAATATCATCGGTGATACTTTTTAACAGCAGATAACACATATTAACGATATTTTCTTATAAAAATATTGATTCTCGATATTTACCGATCATTTAAACAAAAATATCGATATTTTTGAAATATTCTTATATGGTAGCCATCCTTAGTCTGTGTACCAGGTCAATGGTGAGTTAAATATTAGACAATAAAGTTAACTATTTTGAATACCGTGTTCTTGGAAGAGAATCTATATTGAAAAGATAATGAATATGTATGAATCCACTGCAATTTTATATAATTATTTTAGGATTGTTGCATTGTGTTTATTTTTACACCTCGACGGGTAACAATTAGACGGGAATGGATTTTGGTTTATATAAATTCTTATACCTATAATTTTATTAAATTCCGTTTTAGTTGAGTATGCATTGCACTTTTCTGTTTGAAAATAAGTAAATTTCAAATGTAAAACAGAAAAAAATCAGGTGGATTGTTGAATACATCAACAGTTCACATCACTCGAACTAAATTCTTTTTGTAGAAAGGAATAGTACAGCTATAATGATTTTCTTCACACATGTTCCGTAGCATCTACACAGACACCAAACGGAATTATTATTTAAGTGTTCCACACTGGCACGTTATAGGACTATTTATTATGGTTATTTATAACGACTGCTTTAATGTCCAGACAGACGTGAGGTTGGCGACGATAAATCTTCATGAAGCCGACTAACTAACCAACTGCAGATCAACAGCCACGATATGTGTTTGGGCGGACTTTTATTAAATCATATAACTCCCGACCGGATCTGATCTGAAAGTAATAGTATAGAAAATAATTCTCAATCACATAACTTTTTTCTTTCTTTTGTTTTATTGCGAAGCCAGATTAATCGTGGTGAAAAAGATGAAACTTTATTTATGGTTCTACTCTCCGTTATTGTTAAAATTTACCTCTAAAGCTCTATAATTTTTTTGAATACATATACTTTCCCCAGTAGAAACATATTCTTATGCCGAATATAAATAACTTGTCATAAGCGATACACATGCTAGAAAAACTATATAATTTTGTTCAAGGAATTTTCACTTTTTTTCCAATGAATATATATGAAATTTACGGCGTTATTGATTAGTTTCTGATAAATTATCAGAGGTATTAACACTACATATATCGATCAGTATTATAATACCCAACACATTAAATTCACATCTTTCTAAAAATATTTTGAAATTAAAACACCTCGTACTTAATTTTAAATATTGGTAAAGTTTGTATAATCATTTATTTTACTTTTCTTTATTTTCTATACCATTTTAGTAAAAATTGAAGAAACTCATAGTTTAACGCTTTTGATTTAACGATATCCCATTTAAATGATAGAAAACAAAAGAAAGAAATACAGATGACCATATGTTGCTATCTTAGAATCACAGACTTTCGAGGACAAATTTTCGCCCCTTATATCTTATTATATGACATGGAATATTTTGATTGAATTTTGTAATTAATTAAAAACGAAATGCGTAGTATTTGACTCAGTTACCAATTAATGTCTTTTTCTATTTGGAGTGGCATTTAAAGAACGTATTCAAAATTGTTCTAAAGTAGCTAACAAGTTAATTATTACCATTTCTAAATATACTAACTCGGGTGGGGTTTGTGTTACTATTTCTTCATTAAACAAACTTTAATTTTGCAGTACGTGTATAATACTTAAGCTTGTTTAGAAATTATTTTATTGACATCAATGACATTAACTTTAGTTGCTTTGCATGTTTAGAACTTATTGATAGATGAAATGAAAGTTCATTTTTACTGAAATGTGTCATTTGCTAAGTGTAACAGAAGCGATACACGATAGTCGGACAGTGAGATTACAGAAACTATTTGTTTCGTATTCATAAAAGTTCTGAGAATTGTGCTCTAATTAAATTACGCACAACTTACAGACAATGCTATTAGGGAAAGACGAGTCTTGACATGTTTATGCAGCTATCCAGTGGAATATCGTCTGATTCAGGTGTTCGACCGATATAGACCCATTTTCGTAGCATTGTTTGTGTAACCAAGGCACAGCTAAATCTCAAAGTGCAATCATTTTCTTTTTGTGAAAAGGATATGAAAACTGCAGAAATTATTAAACGTCTGCAAGGAGTGTTTGGTGAGTCTGCAAATTCTAAAAGTACTATATATCGGTGGATAGATTGTTTTAAAAGTGGAAGAACATCGTTAGCCACGTTTCAGCAAATGAAAGAAACATTGCTGTCGTGGAGAACCTGCTGAAAGAGGACGCTCATGAAGCTCATGAGATCTTACATGATTGTTTGGGCATAAGCAAGATTTCAGCCTGCTGCGTGCCAAGGCTGTTGGAACCGGAACAGAAACTCAAAAGCTCTTACACTTCTCGTCAACTTCAAGAGTTGTTAACCCGTTACGGTGATGAATTTTGGCAACGAATAATAACCACTGACGAAATGTGGATTCCTTATTTCAATCCTGAGACCAAAAGTCAATCCAAAGAATAGCGTAAACACGAAGAAGGGCCTTCACTAAAGGCGCGTGCAGTTCCGTCTGTTGGAAACGTAATGCTTACTGTATTCTGGTATTGCGAATTTTTATGGATTATCTGGTGAAAGGTACTATAATTAACGCTGAATATTATTCGAATTTATTATCCAGACCACTACCGCAGGAACTTGACCCGGGAAGTAACATAAACGCCCGTTATTGCAACGGGATAATGCAAGACCGCACACCGCAAGAAAAACGAAAGATCCACCTTATTCAGTGGATCTCGCACCGAGTGATTTTCATCTGTTCCCAGTTTTGAAAAAAACCTTTACGGGGGTGTTCGTTTTGAGAGTTTAACTGACGTAAAACGTGCCATAAATAGGTGGGTTGAGGAGACACAGAAAAAGTTCTTTGAGGATGGCTTAAAAAAATTAATTTATCATTAGAATACATGTATTCAATTAAATGGCGATTATGTTGAAAAACTACATTGTAATACTGATGAAAATTGACAAAATAAAAAAATTATACGACAAAGAAAAAAAGGGGTGAAAGATATATATGTGTAATGCTTTCATAGAAAAAATCGTGGTCCAATGTTTACGTAGTAACGAGAAAATTATTTTTCATTATTAGACTCGGGCCCTGTCGCAGTTAATATATTTGCGGCAATAGGGGAATCACCGCTACAAGCAACGCTGACATTTACATTTAGTATGGTCATAGTCTTCGCTGTGGTTAGGTGTGTTCTCAATGGTATCCTACATGAATATCGAATATACTGAGATGATTGTAATTTATGACAAAACAAGACAAAAGTCTTGCGTCAAAAAATTTGAACGCAGAACGTTTCCCAAACCGACGTCTTCCTTCGATTAAGACAATTGTGAGAGCCGCGTATCGACTTCGGGATACAGAATCAGTAATTTGCCACTTGAAATTCTCAAATATTTAAATTATAACTTAGTTATTTACCAAATTAATTATGGTTAAATTATAATGAAATCTTAAAGGTGTTGTACCATGTATGCATGCGCATAGTATACAGGCTGATTCATTTTCGGCCCTCACCATGGGGATCTCGCTTATTGTTGGAGATAGAGTATAGGTTTAAATTTGGCAAAGTTGTTAAATTTTGTGTTTGTTATAAATCCGTAAAGAAAATAGACCTGTGACAAATGACCTTCGTTATTTAAAAAAAAATGCGAAAACCCCATTTTCTTCTTTTACCTGTAGCACCGACATTTGGCCTTGTAGAGAAAAAATAAAAACACATCCTTTTGGCCATTTCTAAACCTCTATCCAGTGGTGTACTCTAAATTTTTATACGACGTTTCGTTTCTTTCTGGCCATCATCAACTATCTAATTTCTTATAGGCGCCATATTGGATTTAGACATCTTCAAAAATAGTTTTTTTTTCTGATTTTAACCATGTACCACATGCTGACTAAAGTTTTTGATATTAGGTTTTATTTGAAAGAATAAATTGTAAGATTAAATAAGGTAGCCTTTGGAATTTCAATCTGTCAAACATTTCATTTATTGTTCATTAATAATACAAAAATGTCATACACTAACGAAGAGAAACGAGATATGGTAAGTATTTTTTATTCTTCGAACCGAAATTCAATAGTAGCGAGTACAAGATATCTACAATTATATCCAGAACGACAACAGCCTCATCGAACCATTTTTCTAGATCTCGACAGAAATTTGGTCGAGAATGGATCGTTTACTAAGCCGCGTAATGGTCAAGACAACAGGAATTTAAATGAAAATCGACAAGATATTTTACAAATGGTAAATTAAAAGCGTGTTTTCAAATTTCATGTTAATCTTGTATTTTTATAGGTAAATAATAATCCATCAATTTCTACACGCGAAGTAGCGTCAGAATTAAATTTGTGCCAGTCCAGAGTTTGGAGAACTTTACATAAAAGTAGGTTTAAACCATACAGGATCCATGTTAGTCACTCTTTACTGCCTGGAGATAATTTGAGAAGGTTAGAATATTGTAGTTGGTTAATGGGAAAGAAAGAAAATGACGAAAATTTTTTAAGCAAAATCATCTGGTCAGATTAAACAAAATTTACAAATTCTGGAATGTTCAACAGAAATACGGAGCACTATTGGGCAGTACAAAATCCCCGACAAAACAGGGCTAGAAGACCACACCATCGTTTTGGAATAAACGTTTGGATGGGTATTTTGGCAAATCGTCTCTTAGGACCAGTTATGTATGAAGAACATTTAAATGGAGAAAGATATTTAAACATTTTACGTACATACGTATCTGACTATCTTGACGACAATATCCCATTAAATCAATTACAATATTTATGGTGGCAACAAGATGGCGCACCAGCACACAATGCAGCTGTTGTTAGAAATTTCTTAAATCAAGAGTTTGCAAACCGTTGGATTGGAAATAGGGGAGTTGTTGTTTCGAAGAATAAAAAATACTTATCATATCTCGTTTCTCTTCGTTAGTGTATGACATTTTTATATTATTAATGAACAATAAATGAAATGTTTGACAGATTGAAATTCCAAAGGCTACCTTATTTAATCTTATAATTTATTCTTTCAAATAAAACTTAATGTCAAAAACTTTAGTCAGCATGTGGTACATGGTTCAAATCAGAAAAAAAAACTCTTTCTGAAGATGTCTAAATCCAATATGGCGCCTATAAGAAATTAAATAGTTGATGATGGCCAGAAAGAAACGAAACGTCGTATAAAAATTTAGAGTACGCCACTGGATAGAGGTTTAGAAATGGCCACAAGGATGTGTTTTTATTTTTTCTCTACAAGGCCAAATGTCGGTGCTACAGGTAAAAGAAGAAAATGGGGTTTTCGCGTTTTTTTTTAAATAACGAAGGTCATTTGTCACAGGTTTATTTTCTTTACGGATTTATAACAAACACAAAATTTAACAACTTTGCCAAATTTAAACCTATACTCTATCTCCAATAATAAGAGAGATCCCCATGGTGAGGGCCGAAAATGAATCAGCCTGTATAATGTAGCATTAGAAATTAAAATAAACAAAATTTGAACTGTATACTGAAATAAAATTAGTGAAATATTTAGAGCAGCGATTCTCAATCTTCTTAGCTCCGCGACCCCCAAATTGTAAATGGAAATAGAATTAAGATTTCGCGATCCCCAACCAAAGGAATAATAACAGTAAGCCTTGCTATTAGTAATATAATTTTGACTGAAATTATAAATGTAAAAAATTATTTAATCTCGTATTGTATAATCTAATTGCACTAATTTTATACATTCGGAAAATACCGACAGTATAAAAAATGTAATACGACTATTGCTATTATTTTATGTTGCTGCGTTTATAGCGATGTGTATGAACATGCATGTATGACGTATAGATACATGAGCAATTTAAAAGTTCCAACTTGTAAACGTGTACGTGTTCTTTGTAATTTAGCCTCTTTCTATAATACTCGCTGTGAGAGCATGTTGATGCGTTTGAACAAATCGTGCTGTCACTAGTGTAAAAGAGGCTCTTGCGATTGTACAACTTCAGTTAAGTTTCGAATGCGAAGCCTGCGTCTGGTGCTTTTATTTTAATGTGCAGTCAACCGTGAAACTGAATTTTTTTTTTTTATTTCTTATTCGAAATGAATAAATTTGTGAAAAAAACGAAGCGTGCTATCTATACCCAGTGAATCGGTTGGTAAAAAGACAAAATTTAAATTATGGTTTTGCCTCGTTGGGTGGAAAGCCACAGTGCGTTGTTTGCTTTTAAGTTATCTCCGATCTTTGCGATCAGATAATTCACCAAGTGAGTTCAAGTGAATGTTTTAGTATTCAATTTGATGAATAAAGACGGCAGACTATGTGCCCCAGCAGTGGCGTTGCGTGGAGAGTTTAGCAGAATAACAGTGCGCTTACTTAAAAATAAATATATCGAATCCCTATACAAAACGTTAAGAAAAAACATAAATAACTTACCCAACATGTTTACATTGTTGCAAAAAAATGCGGATGTGCGCGATGAAAAAACTGCACCATAATATATGTTTCTGTATTAGTCTCGGAAAGGTTCGTACGTAGCGACGTATATATATGTTTATATACAGAGAAGGATTGTTCGACGTTTAGAGATGTTATATTTAAAAATTATTTACGACAGTTACGTTCCAATACTGGACGCAATAAAAAATTTACAGAACACTGCGCTGTCCTTATCGTACTCATTAGCAATTCTTGACCACGTAAAACTAGTGCTGCATATCCTTGAAGATGAAAAAAGTGATTGTGTTCGTGAAAAATTTAACAGTGTATTAGATAAAAATGTAGATTTTACAAAATTAGGGCAACTTTTTACCAATACTGAAGATCCGTTGTCAGATACAAAGAGCGCTTTAACTATGCAAATATAACATCTCTCAACGTCGAACAATCCTTCTCTGTATATAAACATATATATACGTCGCTACGTACGAACCTTTCCGAGACTAATACAGAAACATATATTATGGTGCAGTTTTTCCATCGCGCACATCCGCATTTTTTTGCAACAATGTAAACATGTTGGGTAAGTTATTTATGTTTTTTTCTTAACGTTTTGTATAGGGATTCGATATATTTATTTTTAAGTAAGCGCACTGTTATTCTGCTAAACTCTCCACGCAACGCCACTGCTGGGGCACATAGTCTGCCGTCTTTATTGATGAATCAACAAATGTAGCAAACACATCTCAGTTCTTATGTTTTGTGAGGTATCAATGTAATGCGAACACATCAGTCAAAGAAAATATGTTGTTTTGCAAAACAGTACCGGGTCATGCAACAGGACAATGTCTTTTTGAAGCTTTTTATGAAGCTACTAGGAACTATACTAACAGATTGGACAAAATGTATTGCAGTATGTAGTGATGATGCAAAGGCGATAACAGAAAAGAACAGTGGTTTAATGAAAATATTAGAAGATCGTCTTTTACCAAGGGAGGAATGGACGCACTGCTTCCTTCACAGATATGCTCTTCCCATACAAAAAAATGTCTGAAAATCTCAATCAAATTCTTTGTGAAGTTGTTTTTACAGAATAATGGGTGTATGTTGTTGTTGGCTTACTTAGCTAATGTATTTTCGCATTTAAACAACTTGAGTGTGAATTTACAAGGACGTGATAAAAACATTTTATTAATGACAGACAAAGTTCATGCTTTCATTAAGAAGCTTGACATCTGGATTATTTTCCTTCAAAGCAAAAATTTGGATATGTTCCCACTCACTACTCAGTTGATGGAGTTTTTATCGGAAGAAAACATGTTGTGAAAACATTGTTGCCGCTGCTAAGTAACCAGTTGAGATTCACGACCAGCTCACCAAAATGTCTAAATACGTTTTGACTTGCTCGTCGAAATGAATATGGAAATTTCACAGAAGATTGAAAATATTAATCCCTTTCGCTACGTCTCTGTGAAAAGCGTTTTTCGTCTATGGTTGCTCTAAAAACTAAATACAAGCATCGAACAATTTGCTCTTGTGTGTTTCTAACGTAAATCCACGTATGGAGAACCTTTTAAATTAAAAACAAATACAACCCTTACATTAATTTATTTTCTTTACATGTGTACTTATTATAAGTAAAATGTTTATAAGACATTACTGTTTATGCTATTTTGTGCCCCCCCCCCCTCCCCTCTTAATATCACCGCGACCCTCAGGTTGAGAAACAGTGCTTTAGAGGACCTCCACAAAGCTTCACAAAGAATTTGATTGAGACCTCTAAAGAAACAAGTTCCCCTTATAAACTTTAGCGAAAAAAATACTGTTAAAAATTCAAAAATATGAAATACGTTTAAAATAACTACTAAGCTCTAACGTTAAGTTTACGCCAAATACACATAAACCATCTATTTTTTTTTTTGGCGTTGTATCATATTCTTAATTTATAAAAATTCCAATTTTGCAAATTAACGCTATTGAAATTTTTTTTCTCAAAACGAACTAAATTTAAACAAGAATTTTCTTACATACCTACATATTAGCAGTAAAATTTAATGTGTTGAAGTTGTCACCCTGAACAAGTAGAATGCCAATGGTTACTTGAAAATATCATATAAAACACATTTTACAAATATGTATATAAAAATAAAATTAAGGTTGACAGCAAAAATACGTGAAAGTGATGTAATAACTTAGTACATATAAATAATAAGAATTTTTAAAATTTGGCTTGTTATGGTTGTGTTGAAAATATATAAAACGTAAGGTTAATTAATGATTTTAATTTAATTCTAGGTTAATAGCACGTTTCCCTCTATAATTGTATAGGGCAAAGTTGTTCCTTTGGAGGTCCTCTAAAGGTTCCACAAATTTTTTTCAAAACATATTTTGTGCACATATTCTTAGCATTACTATTTAATGATAATGGGTTGCTCAATGGACGTGTGCATAGTTCATAATGTATTTCTTTTCAGTCCAAGGCCAAATTTAAGGCATAAGAATAACCTTCAAATGACTAACGTGTGTAGTATTACAGTGCGTATTTATGTTTGTTACAAAGAGATAAAATACAATTTGCGGTTCGCACTTTGAGCAGTACGAACTGCAAAGAAACACTTTATCAACTGTACTTTTATTACTGAGACATGATGCTACTTACAACTAATTAACTTGAGTGAGCTGAGTCGGCGAACTCCCCTCTTGTTATCCCCACCCAACACATATCAAGGCACTTGCTACGATGTCCTGTTTATTGTTGATTTACCCTCGTATTAATAAGAAAGTTAATGAGAATAAGTACTTTTCTCAAAAGGCAATCAGAAATCATATAATTACATGACAATATGTTTAAGTACCTATTTATTATTTAATAATTAATAAAATCTGTACGAAATGTTCCCAAATTAAAGAAAAATCCAGTTCAGATCTTTTGTGTGTGTTTGTGGGAGGGAGACAATTATTTAAAATTTATAATTTCAGTAAAAAGAGATGACGACATAAATTGATATTTACTTTTTCTTTATTGTTCGCGTGTATTTAGAAGCAGAGCGACAATTTACATATATATTTAATGCTTCCCGTTGAGCATAACAATGCTACTATTGCACTATGGTTTTGTACATGTATCTACATATATATTACATTGCTATCGTGCCAATTGCTCTCCGACAGTGCTATTTGTAATGCCAAACGGACAGTATACACAGAATATTGTATTATCGTGAAATTTTCTTCTCATGTATGTATATACATACGTACGTATTGCGGGTTCCGCACCCAGTTGAAAAATTACGGTTTTTTCATATGTACAAGGCAGTATAGTTGTTTTGCCCGTCTCTAGTAAATAATTGTGATTATAAAACAACAAACTAATTTTGAGCTTGGTATATTATATAACTTCGTAAACTATAAACTACTCTTCAGTTAAATTCTGGGTATTGATATACTATATACATAATTGCTACTCGTATACGTGTGTTGACTTTTTTGTGTAAATATTGATCGAGTATAATTAAAACGCCTATGCTAGTTATATAAATATTTAAATTGTCTTGGGCTAGAAACTTAATAAATTATTCCACGAGAGCGAATTAATTTATATATATATATATATATATATATATATATATATATATATATATATATATATATATATACAGACTGTCCTTGAAATAAAAAGACAACGTATGAAAAATGGAAGATGAAATTATGTAGAACATATACCCGAACTATTTTCCCTAAATTTCCTCTCATAAGCGAGAAAAAAATGATAACGATATTTAAAGAAATTTTGTTACGCTACTGTGCGATTGAATATATCATAAATACTAGCGGAGAAGATATCTTATAGCTTCCACAATAACAAAAAGAATAGCTTTGTTATTGTATATCTCGCATTAAATCTCGTTCTGTTGTCGATGATACGTACGTTCGATATAATTTTTAGCGTAAAGATAATAGATTGTAACTTAAATCACCGTAAAGTACACATCTTGCATGTTTTTTCAATATTGCAGGTCTAAAAATTTCCAAGTATAAATTTTTAACGGCTGACTCAGGTTTTCGAACCCTTACCATAATAAAACTTATCGGTTTTGTAAATATAAACATTGCCGCTTTTGAATACAATGGGGCATTCTGAATCCGATATTCGTATTTTATATTACTTCATACAAAAAAAAAACATTTTCATAATACACATGCAATTTAAGTATGATTTTTAAAATGGATTTGTAAATGAATCTAATACACATATTAGTTTTTAATTATTTACTTGAATATATAAAAAGCTGATTTTGTACGAGGTATTGGCCTTAGCATACCGGACATTATACCTTTTATAACATAGACAGCTGTTACCTATGTAAAGATACGGTGTGTGTATGTGTCTTCAATAGAGGTACATATTTACATTCCTTCCTCAAGGAATACAAAATATATATATTTTGTATTCCTTGAGAAAGGCATCATTAGCCGAAACATGTACATGTAGGATTGTTTTAAATATATAGTTTTTGAAGTAAAACCTGACCTTAAATCGCCTACAATTTGAATTTACTATATACATATATATATATATATATATATATATATATATATATATATATGATAAATGTAGTGCTAATGAGAATTCATAATTATTGAATTCTCACATTACACGCCATTGCCGCTCTAATTCGTTGCATCAATTTCTACACATGACAAAATCACCTTTGCCTAAGAATGTAGCTGCAACGTGTCACAGCGCCAACCGTCCAGGTTATCCGAGAAAGTGGAAAAATGTGTGAATGCCGTATCCATCCGGGATGTGCAGACTTCGACGTTTCATAGTTATTACTAATTGTCAATACACCTTACCCAGAAATAGATACGACTTTCATTTCTATACTGCGTGTATATATACAGATGATGATAAACGTAATGCTAATGAGAATTCATAATTATTGAATTCTCACATTACACGTCATTGCCGCCCTAATTCGTTGCATCAATTTCTACACATGACAAAATCACTTTTGTCTAAGAATGTAGCTGCAACGTGTCACGGCGCCAGCCGTCCAGGTTGTCCGGGAAAATGAAAAAATGTGTGAAAGCCGTATCCATCCGGGATGTGCATAGACGGTTGGCGCCGTGACACGTTGCAGCTACATTCTTAGACAAAGGTGATTTTGTCATGTGTAGAAATTGATGCAACGAATTAGAGCGGCAATGGCGTTTAATGTGAGAATTCAGTAATTATGAATTCTCATTAGCACTACGTTTATCATCATCTGTATATATACACGCAGTATAGAAATGAAAGTCGTATCTATTTCTGGGTAAGGTGTATTGATAATTAGTAATAACTAAAGACGGCAGACTATGTGCCCACACTGTCAAATTTAATAATACACGCACACAAAAATTTAACAGTGTATTAGATAAAAATGTAGATTTTACAAAATTTGGGCAACTTTTTACCAATACTGAAGATCCATTGTACAGATACAAAGAGCACTTTAACTATGCAAATATAACATCTCTCAACGTCGAACAATCCTTCTCAGTATATAAACATATATATACGTCGCTACGTACGAACCTTTCCGAGACTAATATAGAAACATATATTATGGTGCAGTTTTTTCATCGCCGCACATCCGCATTTTTTTGCAACAATGTAAACATGTTGGGTAAGTTATTTATGTTTTTTCTTAACGTTTTTTATAGGGATTCGATATATTTATTTTTTTTAAATTTAACCGTGTATTATTAAATTTGACAGTGTGGGCACATAGTCTGCCGTCTTTAGTAATAACTATGATACGTCGACGTCTACACATTCCGGATGGATACGGCTTTCACACATTTTTTCATTTTCCCGGACAACCTGGACGGTTGGCGCCGTGACACGTTGCAGCTACATTCTTAGACAAAGGTGATTTTGTCATGTGTAGAAATTGATGCAACGAATTAGAGCGGCAATGTAATGTAATGTGAGAATTCAATAATTATGAATTCTCATTAGCACTACGTTTATCATCATCTGTATATATACACGCAGTATAGAAATGAAAGTCGTATCTATTTCTGGGTAAGGTGTATTGACAATTAGTAATAACTATGAAACTTCGACGTCTGCACATCCCGTATGGATACGGCTTTCACACATTTTTTCATATATATATATATATATATATATATATATATATATATAATGCTAGTTATGTATAGCGCTAAAGGAGAAACGGGGTGACAGATATATGTGAGTAATGCCTTCATACAAAAAAGTAATATACAGTAACGAGAAAATAATTTTTCTTTATTCGAGTCCTGCTCTGTCCCAGTTAAATATACGGGCGGCAATACGGACCGCCCGTATATCCACCTCTAATTCGTGAGTAACTCTCTTTATCGACTAATTATATTGTTCTGTCGGCATTTGTCAGTACCACACAAGGAAGAGAAAAAATATATAAATAATTACATACAAATAATTAAAAACCAGGTATCTGTCCCATTGGACACGGCACATAAAGCTTTTTATTTTATGTCAATCTTTGTTTTATTATAAATATAATAATTTTACTTTTAAAAGAAGTTTAACGTTCAAAGCATAATAATAATAATAATATATTTAATTGGACCCAACAGTGAAAACTTAGGCGGGTTACAACATAACTCTAAATGTATATAATACATTTTAAAAGTATTTAAATTTAATCATATTTTAATTAATGCGGCATAGGCTTGTCGATATATTCGATGTAAAAGCTGTTATTGATATCCACAAAAAAAAACATCGTAATAAAAGCATCATATATGTGGGCGTAAATGTTTTGATACGAAAATATCAACATTTACTTTTTTTATGAATAGAAACTTCACGCACACTTATCGACTAACAAATACTTAGGAACTTTATCCTTTTTTTTTTGTAACACAATGAACTTAAATTACAGCTGTATTTTGGTAAATAAAAAATAAACAAAGATATGGACCAAAATTAACTACATATAGACCCTAAAAATATAGTTTGGCACTACAAATAAATTTCTTCTTTGATTTTCAGTTAGATATTTATATGTATTCTTCAGATTCGCATAGCTTTGGCGCTATTTAGCGATAACCGTTATATATCCGTGATAGAATTTTCTAACGTCGCTGGAAGATTCGTCATCGTAATTTACAGGCGTTTGAAAGCTGTTTATGGTAGAGATGGTTGCTCTGAACCGAACCTGTTCCTTTGAACCTAGTTCGCGTGCCGGAGCAGGTGCACCTAGTTCGCATTTTCCAAAAGAGTAGATCCGATTGAAACGATTCCGAGTCGTACAATTCTGATTCCGATTGTTCAAGTCGGAGCGTCCGAGAGTTGATCTCGCAGTTGCACCTACATATTCGCATCGTATTATGTAAAAGAGTAGGTCCGCCTGGAACGAGTCCGACTAAGCGAAGCGAAATATGAGAAATAAACGACGCAACTACTCCTACATGTATAAATAAATACAACTGGCAATTGTAGTTGCTGCGATTCCGAATAATTGTATATAGCAATTGTGCAACCAAATATATTTATTTTTTAATAATTAGTATTTAGTATGATTTCTAGTCATAAGAAAAACTAAATTTTTAGCTACACAAAAGAATATATAATAAAAAGTAAAAATAATAAGAACTAATACATAAAAAATAGTTTTAATTTTTGCATTTAAATCTAAATGAAGTCATCGTTCATATTCAGGAAAACTAGTTTTTCTACTTTACTCGCACTTAACCGTGTTCTTCTTTCATTTAAAATATACCCCGCTTTGCACAAAAAATTTCCTTTACAACGATACTTAGAATCGGGAATAAATATTCACTGTCCTTTCACCACTGAAATGGATCCTGATTTCGATCAGCCATTTCACACAACTTTTGTAACACATTCTTTGACCACATAAATTACATTTAGCAAAGTCTTTATCAACTACAGAAAAAAAATTCCATACAATACTGGTTTGCCTATTAGAACTCATTCTTAAATATTTATAAAATTTAAATTAAATTCCACAAAACTACAACCGACAACGACAATACTTATTATGCAACTAATCGAAATATATCCTATTTAGTAAAGGAAGGTAGAGAAAATACAAATAAACCAAGTGATGTGTTTATTTTAATACATCATACATTTATAGTCTTCACTTTTTTTAACAGTAACATTATGTCTCTCGACTAGACATTATATTTTTTGTATAAGAAATAGGCGATAATATTTATGGTATTATTTTTGTGATTATTTTTTTGTGTATATCGTATGCACTTTAATTTAAAAAAAACCTCATTTAAAATGTAATAAGTTAACTGCTATTTGTATATCCTAGTTGTGTGCCTAAGTAAACATAAAGATTACCCTGACTGATCGGACGCAAAATATGACTCATAATCGGTCGGTGTCGGAACTGATTTGTGCACCTAGTTTGCCGCACCTAGTTCGGAACTGGACTCCGGGTAGGTGCACCTACTCCGCTCAAGGAGTAGGTTATATCATCTCTAGTTTATGGCATCGATTGTATGGATATGAAGTATATTCGCTCGTGGATCCGACGTCAGTCGGTTCGTGTTTGATGAAAGCGATCGGGTCGACCAGTATCAGTGACACATGAGAAGAATCATGTGGTGATTGAAGGAAATTGCCAGATTACGCAAAAACAAATTGCTCGGCAATTAGGTATTAGTCAAGAAAGAGTCCAGTACATTCTTCAGACATTGAATTGTAAAAGAAATTACGCCGGATGGGTTTTGCGAAAATTAACGGAGGTCTTGATAGAATAGAGCAAAGAAAAACCTTTGTCAAGAACATCGCATCACATCACCACCGGAGATAACTCTTGGGTTCATCATTATGACGTCGAAAACAAGCGGCTGTCAATGGAATATCGTAGCCATGATTCTTCACCTGTACCAAATTTCAAAAGAGTTGCAACAGCGCAGAAAGTTATGCCCACCATTTTCTGGGATAATATTCACACCGAATATCCGCCGAAGGGATTAATGATTGATTCAATAAGGTACTGCAAAACTTTACGATCAGTGTCCGTAGATTAAGTAGTAAGGTCGGAAGAAATGATTTTGTTCGTGCGCCACAACAACGCCAGACCGCATTGCAACAACGAAACGATAAGGACAGCGACGAGTCTGAAATTCAGGATTATTTCGCACCTTCTGTATAGTCCTGATTTGCTACCTTCGGATTTCTGGTTATTTACAAAGTTGTAGGAAGTATTGAAAGATCAACATTTTTCCAGATACTGAAGCTCGGGCCGTTGTTGGCAATTGAATCAACAGTAAACAAGCAAGGCTTTTCATGTTCGGAATGAAGAAATGGATTCAGTATTTGGAGAAATGTGTTGCACTAAATTGTGATTATAAGGAAAAATATGTAAATTGGTAGTACAATAAATTTACTTATTTTCGATATTGGTTTCATGATTTTATCTTTTCTTATTCTTATTTTATAGAGTGTGAGACCTTATATACAAGTGTTCCGTATCGTTATGTTCAAATTTTAGGAGTGTAAAGTAGTAGTAGTAGACTTCATTTCAAGTAACAAAATCGCAAAACTTGTATATCCATTTTTATTTGTTTTAACGTTACAGATCTATGAATCTGCTTGTCAGATCATGAAAAAAAATGTAATCCTAAAGTCAATAAAAACTGATTATATTTAAAAAAGTTCAATTAATAATATTTTCGAAATGTCCACCTCCTTGTTGAATGCAGGCTTGTGCCCTTAAGTCAACAGAAGAAGTACTTATGTATTTCATACTTGTTTTGTAGGATTTGCTCGGCAGCCAGGTGAATACGATCCAACAACTCTTCTCTTGTGTTCGAAACTTGCGCGTAGACTAAATTTTTCATGTACCCCCATAAATAAAAGTCAAGGGGATTAAGATCGGGTGATCTGGGTGGCCATGCAACTGGACCACCTCGACCAATCCATCTTGGATAATTGACGTTAACCCAATTTCGGACAGCAATTCCGAAATGTGAACATTCAGTGGGACATCCTCTAAAAGACCTGGTAGTTCGTCAATAAGAAATTGAAGGTAATTGTCCGCAATTAACCTCCCAGGAAGAACGACAGAACCAAGCAGTAAGTCATCGATTAGGGCCGCCCAAACGTTAATAGAAAATTCATGTTGAAATTTAGATGGGCGTATAGCTTTGGGATTTTCTGATGACCACCTGTGCTGGTTTTCAGATTTGTAACACCACTTCTCGTGAACGTAGCTTAATCTGCCCAGAGGACTGTTCTGCAGAAATTAAAATGAAGCCGTGACTGTCTTAATATCCAGGTAGAATAAACTAGACGAGCATAGTGGTCTGCCTCAAGCAAACCGTGTCCCCTGCGATAGTGATATGGATATAAGCCCTCACGTTGTAAAATTCGCCAAACTGTCGTTCGTGGCACTCCTATTTGTCTTGCGATTCAAAGTACACTGAGAGTGAGAGCTTTTGTAACAATAGCTACTGCTTCTTCCTCTAAGTCTGCTGGAAAATTTACTCCTCGCTCAAAAAGATAATCACGCAGTCCGCATTCCTGAAATTGTCTGTGTACTTCCTGAAATGTTCTGTAATGAGCAATGCGCCTATCGGGAAACCGATGTCGGTATTCAATAACTGCTTGACGTGCACTGCCGTTACAGTAGCCATACACAAAATGCATGTCCGCATACTCTTGAGAATAAAATCGGCAAGGCATTTTGAATAAAGAAAACGTGTCCACTGTTGTATAAACTGAAACGTAATGTAATCCTTTATTAAAAAATGCAACGTTAACAGTCATCTGAACATTTGTTTATTGTATGATATTCATGGTTCAGCACTTACGAAATAAGTGAGAACCTTCTTTATCATAAATCAATTTCCAGTACTCTTTTTTGTAGATCTCCAAGAAATTACTGTATGCACTACGCCACGTGTTTATTTATTTCAGGATAACATTTTATTATGCGACGGTAACAATCACGGGCCTGTTATTGAATCGTATAACTTTTTTTTAAATAAAATCAGTTTGTATTGACTTTAGGATTACATTTTTTTTCATGATCTGACAATGACATTCATAGATCTGTAACTTTGAAACAAATAAAAATGGATATATAAGTTTTGCGTTTTTGTTACTTGAAATGAAGTCTACTTTACACTCCTAAAATTTGAACATAACGATACGGGACACCTTATATTAGTCGGGCCTCGTATGATGTAGAAGGATCTTGATAGAAAATCGATGATACCTAGTACTGACAAATTCAAACAAGAACTTTGAGAACGATTCCAGATTTTCTCCATCATTTTACAATTTTTCACAAATAAATTAAATAATTTATCGAAGACACATAAAAGAAATAAATTCTAACTAACCATTTACGTCTCTTAGGAGGGAAGGCTGAAATTAATAATCTTGCTTCCTTCCAAGTGAATCGCAGGGTTGATTCGACACATAATGAAAAATTCCCTTTTAGTGAGTATAAATACGGAAAAGCATTAACGTATTTGTTAGTTGTTAGCAAATAATGAAGCGAGAAACATCACTATGCCGACCGAATCGACAATTAGAGTTGGTCTGTTATTAAAAATTTCCTAATTAGTGGAAAATGTTACATGTAGTTCGGTAGTTAAGAAAGTGGTTCTATATAATGATTTTGGACCATCCATATCCATAAGTAGTTTTCTGAAAATAGGTCTGTCTATTTTAATAAGAGCAAGGTTCAACAGAAACTGTTATTAGATCTGACTAGTTTGAATCGGTTGCCATTAATGAAATTATTGAAAAAATACACTGGTCAACAATTAAAAATTTTTTTTCTGCTGACTATGATTTGACACTTGTTTTTAATATATATTGGTAGGCTAATGCCAACATGAAACCCATTTGTCCCTATCACCTTATCAAGTTTTCTTTCTACGGCTTCTTGTTTGCCGATTTCAAAATTCTTGAAAATCGTTAAGTAAATGTAGCAAATTCTTAATTGTTCAAAGATTGAAAGACATTCCAAATATATTTATCTCATTAGCATAATGTAAACTTGTACCTGATAATATTTAAGTACATATTGAGCTAATTAAGTAATAAGCAATTATAAAGAAACGCAAGTCTATTAATATAATCCTCTTCATTAATTGAACATATTAGGGTTTAATGAGATTTTATTAGAAAATATTGATAACTTAGGATTATTTAAAAGTAAACAAGGGTGATAATAAAACGTTAGTTACATGTTACTATACATTATATATACTACCGGTAATTAGACATATGTAATGGTTTCATTTATAATTGTGGTAACAATCTAGTGAAATCTAGTGATTTTTTAAGTTCTCATCTAGTGAAAACACTTATTTTCACCAGGCAACACTGCTCAAGTGTATCCTACTACACAACGGGAATGTTTTCGGTTCAATTCCTATTGGATATTCCGTTCAATTAAACGAAACATATGATAACATTGAGAAGGCTATAAAGTTATTAAAATATACAGACCATAACTGGGTCTTCTGTGTTGATCTCAAAATAGTAAACTTTTTACTTGGCTTTCAAAGAGGATATACAAAATTTCTGCGCTTTTTGTGCCTCTGGGATAGTCGAGCTAGAAACCAAACCCAACACTGAATTCAGAATCATTGGTCTCCTAAAACATCCCTAGGTATTGGAGAAAAGAATATTATAAGTAATTTTTCCAACTCTTCACATCAAATTGGGTCTTATTGAAGCAATATGTTATAGCTCTAGATTTGCAAGGTAACTGCTTCCAGTCCATATGTGAAAAGTTTACACTACTAACTTACGAAAAAATTAAAGCTAGGGTATTTGATGGACCTCACCTTAGAACTTTAATGAGATATCCAAACTTCATCAACTCTATGAACGAAGCTGAGAAAGAAGTCTGGATTTCATTCACGTTGGTCGCGAACAATTTTCTTAGAAACAAGAAAGCCTGCAATTATAAAGTGTAATCAATGTGCTTAAAAAATTTCACCGTCTAGGTTGTAACATGAGGTTGTAACTTCATTTCCTTCATAGTCATCTTGATAGGTTTCGCGAAAATTTAGGTGCTGTAAGCGATAAACAAAGCGAGAGATTTCATCAAGATTTAAAAATCATGGAAACTCGGTACCAAGGAAGATGGGATCTTCATATGATGGCCGACTACTGTTGGGGTGTGCAAACGACTGCCAAACAAAAATACACAGCAGAAAGTGCTACAAACGAAAATTTATTCCCTCATTGTTGTTTTTCATTTTACAAATACTCTTGTAATTTCTGGATGATTATTGTGTACATACTTGCACTATACTCCTGACTAATATTGTATAGAAATAAATAAATGAATAATAAAATTTTATACTTTCTTTATATCGTAACAGGTCTTATGTAAGTAACTACTTAGCCGCATTAGTGATTCTTCAAAGAGCATAGCACAGTATGCAGTTTAATTCTGACGTGATAGGCAAAAACTAATATGATTTTCGGTTTCAGCACACCCGATTTTGTAAAAACAAGTCTCGCCTAGAAGTCAGCAAAAATCGTGTTGGCCAGTGTTATTGTTGAAAAACTGGTATTATAAGGCAGATTGCAACTATTCTTAATTAGTATAATTAATTTCATTTTTTTAATTTACTGGGTGCGGTAACTACTATTACTATATGATAGATCGAAAGTTATATCGTGAGTTATCATTCGAGAGAAAAGCGGAAAAGTAACTGTGCTAGGCGTATTCGTTAAGTGAACGGTCATACACAAAGCAGGGTGTAGCGAATCCTCCGAAACCAAAGGTAATGTATCCCTTTCAATCTCCACCAGGCAGTCCAAGTTTTCGAACCTGTTTTGTGAGTTAGTTATACAATTAACCTGGCGCAGGTTCAGAGCTTCTATGAAATATTTTAAAATTTTAGTCTTTCGGTCTCTCTGAGCCAGGATCATTAAATTTAATTATCGGGACAACACACCCGTGCTCACTGCATTGTCTGTCAAGACGTTTCTAGTCAATTATTGCACAATGAAAAATTCTAATGAAGCGGTGTAGGGATAGATGAGGGTGTATATTGAAGGCGATAATAATTAAATATGTATAAATTTAAAATAAAAGGTTTTACAGCAACAGTCTCGTTATTTTATAGTCACACCTCGTACTTTCTTGTTTCTATTCTCGATTTATATTTTGTAGAGAACTCTTAATTTTTTTATCATAGCGACGTATTTTCCACTAATCGGTGGCATCTTTTGCGAGAATATACGGTCACGGAGCTTTAATTATATCCCACAAGTTATCCCAAAAAGCTGGTTTCTTGTGCACTTCATGGCATCTTCTGTACGGGGCCATAAATTTTCTAGTCCAAACCATTTATTTTTATATATAAAAGCCAGTTCTCTTCTAACTAATGTTTTTGATTCATTATCATGCATCCACGTGATAGGAAGATAGGAAGAAATTCACAAACATGCGATTTCAAATTGATTCATCGTTCAGCGTTTACGAAAAACTGGCCCTACACCGTGCCATGACATTGAACGCCATACTTTAAGGTCACCATCATATTGTTTTCTATCAGTCAGCCATATTGTCTTTCTGTAGAACTTCGTTGCTATTAGCTGGTCTTGTATAGTTGCAACAAATCCTTCGGTCTCTACAAAAATTTTATCTTCGAATTCACGCCTGTGATGCTGTTGCATCAATAGTATCTGTTTTTATGTAAGAATTGTACTTTACATCTAGTGGCTTACTTTTCTTCCTATTTCTTAACTGTGTCGCGTTAAGAGTTTTGGAGGAGAGATCATATTGTTTATCTGTCAGTTTCAGAGGTGATAAGCTCATACTTGTTTTTGCGAAAGTACGATGTAGAGTGCTGGTTTGGGCTTTTTCCAGAAAATAACTTTTGAGGTTCTGTATCTACCCGTAATGTTTCAAATATGCACTGGGCACTCCATTTCCACACCCATTTCTTGGAACGTGAAACCTCTCGATTAATCTCTGTGGCTGATGTGGTAAAAAAAAAACAGGATACTTCCTAGTTTCCATTCTGCTTCATGTATCTACGCCATAAACCTCCGCGTCCGTCCATCTTATAATCTCACATCCGTGTGTAAGCAGGGAGGTGGCATAGTTGTTAACAGTTGCTGACATACTTAGAATAGATCTCAGTCTGCAAAATTATTTTTCTATAATGGCCTCTTTAGCGATTTTGCGACGAATGCCTTCTGCTTGCAAATATATAAAATAATGTGGTGCTCCATATCTTCAATTTCCGTGGTCAAACCTTGCCTTCCTTCTACCTCAAATTCCTGATGTTTTGTCCAATGCCCCTTTTCGATGCAACTGATCCTACGTCCTACATATTGCTATGAATAGTGGTTTGTGGAATTATTGTGCCACCATCCACAACTAATCTTCCCAACTAGGATACTCAGCCGGTTGACTTCCAAAAATGGGACTTCTTACTTCTCAGGGTTCCAAAAAGGAAATAAGTGGTCTTTTCTACAAAATTTTTAAGGCGCCAGTAAAAGTTCACGATAATGTATATTTATATTTTCTGAGTTACTTATATTTTTAATTAATTAATGAGCAGTAAAGGTATATGAAATAAAATGAGCACAAGATAAAATTTAAATGAATATTTAATACAAAAAAAAGAAAAAAAAACTATCTTTATAAAGTATAAAGATTGTGTATTTTACAATAATACGAGGTAAAATATATCCACTGTAAATTGACAGCTAAGTGGATCAGAACTTCCTCTTATAACTTCCGAACAAACTTATCTAAAAATAATAAAGTTTATTTTTAATTTCTCCCCAGAGAACCACACTGTATAATAAAATTTAAACCACGATCAAAATTTAACACATGCGCAATCAGCAAACGCATACAAAAAAATACCCTTTAAACCAACGAGCAAACTTTTACAATTATAATTTTTTACGTAGAAGTTTGATAATACTCTTTATTATTTATTCTCACTAATAATAAATCTCTTAAATAACAATATTGAATACAATATAAATATTCTTATTATATTAATCAAAGTTTTATGATATCATAAAAAAAAACTTACAGTTTTAGGAGACTTACAAGACACGTTGTTTAATCTTAAAATCAACAAATTACGTGAATACAACTCTCTACAATATACGGGAATTGAATATAAAATACCACCAACTAATTAACATAATCAAATCATCCCGAATTAAATTAAATATATATATATATATATATATATATATATATATTTTTTTTTTTTCAAAGAAATACAACGTTCTTGTCTTAGGGCAAAACTTGGTCTCCCAGATCTGGCCTCTTCTCAACACCAAAATCGACATCGGGAAAAAACAGTTTTTGCTTACGCACATTTAAATACATATCGGATATACACATAAGTTCAAAAAATCTGTACATTTATTTTTAATTAAATTTTAAATATTATTTAGGGAAAAATCCATAGCAATATGTCTATTTAAGAGATCGTGTAGGTGATTCGGTTTGTCAGCATACAATTTTAAATCGTTCATGTACCAGAGGTGCGAAATCTGAATAGGTGAATTTGCTATGCGCCAACCTTTGTTCTGTGAGTTATTCACCTGCATTTATATGTATGGTTGATATTCTCAGTAGTAAATTTGTTTTCCACCAGGTCACGGCGTGATTGAAGAGCTTGATGTGTGCTCTTCAACTCTGTACAGTTTAAGAACATCTAAAAGCCAAGGACGCGGTGTACTGTCAAACTCCTTTCTATAATCTATGTATGTCATTTTGTATAGATTCTCTTTCTGGCACTATTCATGAGTACTGAATCAATCAAACATTGTTCTTTACATGTCTGAGATCCCTTTCTGCTCCTCATCCAGAAGTTAAGATAACAGTATATTTTTAAACGTTAGCATTTTATAAACAGTAGCAAGGCGTATGGGTCTATATTTGGAAGGATCTACCGTTGCAGGAGTTGATTTCGGTATTAAATATGTAATTCCTTCCGTCATAAATTCTGGCATGTCTCGTGGCATTTAAAGTAATTGAGTGAAACACATGGCTAATTGCTTGTGAGTAGCGGTAAAGCTTTTAAGCTAGTTTTTTGTTACATCCTGGCGATTTCCAATTTTGTGTTTCGTTTGTTGCTCTTTTGACATCTTTCTCGGCTATTTTCCAGTCGCGCATCGTTTTGATTTTACTTGCTTTTTTTTCTTCGGATAACCAGTCCCAGGCTTATGATCAACCGTTATTATTATTATTATTATGAGTATATTTGCATGAAATAATTACCTACTCCAGTACTGTACATCTCTTTCTTTAAATAAGCATATGCGATATTAGACGTTGTTCTGTAAAAAATATTTAACATTGGTGGTATCTGATGCTAGGAATTTTTTTTTATTATATGCCATTAATCTTTTATTATTGTAAACTAAATAAAGTAAGCAAGTATCTCTTTTCTTTCCATCGTGTGCGTACGTAATATGATAGGGCAGGAGCAAAAGTCTAAGACTACACCTTACTTTAAAAAAAATAATTTCATGCAAGATTTCAAATGCCTACCAGTTCTCACTTTTATATGTTTGAAAAAAATTGCTAAATAGAATCAACAGTTTTGAAATATTATCGAGAGATTCACTGTCTTCTGAAACAGAAGTATAAAATTATTATTGAGGTATATTAGTTGTCGTGGAGAGTATCTGCGTAGTTAAAACCGTTCGCCTGGAAATTAGACTCGAAATTGCAATGCAGGTGGATAGGGATTGGCAAGTTTCATTTCACCCGGGACCTACACCAAAGCAAGCGCATCGCCAACTGTTAACAGAAGGTTGGTATGTGTCTGTACATATACCGACCGTCTGTAAACAAACTGTGCAATTCCGAACGAATGATATTTTAATGTAACTTTGACATTAGAGGGCGCACTGGTTTTACTAACGCTGACCAGTAATTATACATAATTACAGTCCGTGGTGTTTGAGTATCTGTTTAGCTTATGTCGGGTCGATTAGTACATACATATGATTACGACACGCCATTTCAGTACATGAAATATTAGCATTTACCACATACATATATGCATAATCTGATCATACGAGGGAGCGTTTTTAAGTTCCCAGAATAGGCAGGTTGAATGGTAGTTAGAGAGATCTTTCATGTCGTAGCTTGTTCAGTGACTCATTATTAGTATAAATATAAAGTTTTATAATAATTGTGTCAATAGCGTTCGAACTATCGTCGACCAAGCAACTCATTCGGGAAGAAAATGTGAAATATGTAGAAAATCGAATATCGCGCCTTTATAAATTCCAATACAACCATTTTTAAACTTCTTTGTTATCATCTTCGCATGACTAAGGTCAGCGCAAGATGGGTGCCGAGAAAGCTCACCCCGCCGCAAAAACTCGCACTGGGAATGTTCTTTGCACTTCTGTAATGAAAACAGTGATGGTGTATTGAGTTAAATTGTTAATGAGGAATTAGCCTTGCATCAGGCACAGTCTTGGCGTAATGAAGATGTTCGGAGAATGTCGGGATCCGTAGTCATAACACACAATAAAAGGGAGCCTCTATTTATTATGTATGCCCTTAGTCAGTGGAGGCGGTCGTGGATAGACTAAACAGAAGGTAGGTAGCGCCATTTAGTTTTACATACGGAGGCTCGAGACTGAAAACCAAGAAAAGTGTTGCGCGTTCATAGGCGCATGCGCTTATAGACTACTAAAAAACAAAACGTCGGAATAAACTAAAGGAGGGGTACCTAAATACAAAATAAGAAATCGAAAATAGTTAATTCGTATATTGACAAACAAAAAAAAAGATTAACAAAGTGGCTCTCAAGCCGCAAACGAATAAAATGACAAATGAAAATGAACACTCGGTACATAAAGGTACAATAAAGGTCGAAACGTCGTTTTTTCACAATTAAATTTCATTTCATTAAAAGTCGCTAAAACAACTTTATATATATATATATATATATATATATATATATATATATATACAGTAATGTCCGGTTATAGCGAACTCCAAGGGACCGGCAAAAAAGGTTCGTTATAAGCGAAGTTCATTATAAGTGATGATTTTGAAAAAACACCACTATTTTGAGTGAGTCAATTTTTATTCTTTTTTCATATAACAAAATACATTTCAAACATTACATGTCTGAAACAACTTGAAAATATTAATTATGTACTAAAAAAACGTATTTATTTTAGTTTGTTTTTTTTTGGCAAGATTAATCTCTCTGATGTGCACTTCCACTTCGCTTAGCTTATTAAGAATATTTTGCGGAGTATTCCGCGTTTGAAGAAAATGACGAACGACTTCAATATTTTGGATTGCATTTGAAGTGGTTGGAACTAGTGGTACTTCGTTATTTTTGGTTTCTTCCTCTTCGTTCTCATCTTCTTCGTTCTCATCGTCAGTCTGATTAGCTGCAGAAGACACAGAAGCTACAATGGCATCATCATCCAAAAATTCCACATTTACAAGGTTGTCATCAACGTGAACGTATTCATTAAAATCATATTCACCAAGAGTGAGTTCATCTTGAACATCGTTAACACTTTCTTCTTGATTTTTTGTGAGCCATTCGACTAATGGTAGATTGTCATCTGAGTTAAATTCATCCTCACGCCTGATAAATCCGCCGTGTCGAAAACAATTAGCGATTGTCTGCTTTGACACTTTTTGCCATGCCATATGGATGAAGTTAATTGCATCCAAGAGACTCACAGTGAAGTTAGTTTGATCATTATCAATAGAATTTATAGTTTTCGAGGATAACTTTCTTTAGATAACTTTCCACCTGTACAGGTCTCCCCTTTGAATCTTAATGTCTTGTCTGGTGTGAGCTTATAAAACAACCCCGTTTCATCGCCGTTAAAAATGTCCTCATCTCCAAAGGTTTCTCTAATTATTGGCCACTTATTTTCCAACCAGTCATTCACAACATCCATATTAACTGAGGCTGCCTCTCCAACAATTTTTCCGCTGCTGATGTTGTGTCTTCGTTTAAACCTTTCGATCCAACTTCTACTAAATTTTAATTCAGGATCTTCCAACAATCTACTCCCAAGATCTTCAGCTTTAGATTGCAACACGGCACCGCTGATAGTTACATTTTTACTTCTTTGCTGAGAAAACCATTTCAAAAGTCCTTGATCAACTTCGTGCTTAGTAGGTTTTTTGAGTTTTTCCACATTTGAGTTTCGTACTTGTTCGAAACTCTTCAATATGGTTTGCCTTCGCTTCCAAATTGTAGCAACCTACAATGAAGTTTTTGTTTAATACATGCATTATCCTGAATTTAGTTTTTTATTACCGTTGATTTACTTAGTCCCATTTCAGTACAAATTTCGCTTTGTTTGACACCTCGTTGCAATCGTTTCACAATATCATGTTTACTTTTCAACGTAAAAGATTTACGTTTTTTCTTCGCAACTGCGTCACTCATGGCTCATGGTCTTAAAATCACGTTTGAGAATCAGCGTAAGCACAGATTGATGACTCGACGACGACTGCTTGCACAAACTGCTAGAATCGACTACTGCATTTTTGGCGAGATACTCGGGGAAGTCCCTTGTTTTCTAATTATAAGTTCGTTATAACCGAAAACTTTTTACATACAAAATGGAAAATAAGGTCCGTTATATCCGAAAGTTTGTTATAAGCGGGTGCGAAAACAATTAACACGTTTCTTATGGAACCTTGGTTCGTACTTTTCAAACTGGTTCGTTATAACCGAAAGTTTGCTATAACCGGGTTCGTAATAACCGGACATTACTGTATATATATCAATTGATAAATTCTTGTAGTTTTTCGATTTTTATATGAAATATTTACAAATATCAAATTAGTATGTAATTGCAAATTACAAAGCAAATCATACGATTTTTTTTTTATAATTTAAAAATATTGTCTATGTTGGGATTTGAACGCAAGTCTACGGTTTGCCGGACCGTTGCTTTACCACTTAAGCCACTATAAATCTTGGTTCAAGATATTTAGAAATGCATATATAAAGTAACAGTGTTAATAATTCAGATGTCAGTTATTGAATGTAGATGTCAAGTTTTGAAAGCAGAAGTCAGTTTTGAAAGCTGATGTCAGTTTTGATAGCAGATGTCTGTTATTGAAAGCAAATGTCAGTTAATGAAAGCAGATGTCTGTTTTGAAAGCAGATGTCTGTTATGAAAACAAATGTCAGTTTTGGAAGCAGATGTCTGTTTTTGAAAGCTGATGTCAGTTATTGAAAGCAGATGACAGTTTTGAAGGTTTGAAATTGCTAATTATTACTCTATAGCTATATAAGAAATTATCTAAACACATATATATATATATATTGATAAATTGCGCTGAGATAGGCCTCTACGTTGGGCTAGCCAATTGATAAGCCCTTTAAGCCCTGGTGAGATAATGAAATGTTAATGAAATAAAAGTGTAAGATAATTATGTATTTGAAAAGATTAGTTGGGCGCCTTAATTTATAAAATCTCACCTCAGACTGCGCTATCTTTATCTCGAATAGCCAACTAGTCGGAAAGCAAGAAACTTTTTTTTTTAAAAAAAACTTTACTAAATGTGGGTGATCTCAGGTTCGTCGTGAATTTTAGGTTGTTGCTTCCAAAAAAGAGAATAATATTAATGTTGACGCTTAATATAATAACTCCTACAAACAAATATGAACAAATAAAAGATTCATGTAAAATTAAAAATATGATGTTTATTAAATTAAAGGAAACTGTAAAAATATAACGTATTACAAATGAGATATTAACGAAACTGCATATACGCATAAACAACAAGGTGTTACTAATGTGAAAAGAGGTTATGTGTGTTAAACTAATAAATAATATGAATATAAATGTGAATACTCTTATTACAATAATGGTGAGTACCCTTTTATTGCTATCTCTAAGTTATAAATAGATTGTTTAATTAAATATAAAAATCATGACAGGACGTGATAGATTAGGTAAATAATTCGAGAATATAGTTAAATAAAAGTTTAAAGAATTTAATTTTTGGGAAAATAGATAAATATTATCTGAAAACCTGTTATAATAATGATCCGGATGTATGTTTGTAGATCGTATGTGTGAATTGGGAAGATTCTCGGTGATCCGAAAATGTTCGGGTGCAGTACAAAACGATGGCGGTGTAGGTGGCTGCTTACGCCGACGCTATCGAAGATTTTCCTCGGACTTCGTCTTCGGTGCCTAATTATTCCCTGCGCTCGTTTCTGGCTGTAGGATTTCAGGTATCGTTGTAGATGTACGTTAGACTATTTAGTTGATGTTCGGCGATGGATTCTTGAATATTTTTCCTTTGATTTTCTATCGTTTTCGGTGGAACTACGTCTGTGACGCTATGTTGTTTGAAAGTTTGTTATTACCGAAAATTCTTGTAGTAATTCTCTTGTCGATCGAGTTAATTAATATTCAGGATACTTTTAATAACATTTAGATGAATTTATAATTTAGATTTATGTTTTTTAAGAGATTTCTAAGTGTTGGTCTAAAAAGATGCGTCTATTTATTTTTTAAATTCAAGGATCGAATATCTCGACAGCACTTGTCTGAATATTACCAAACACGCTATCTATTGATATCAAAAGTCTCGATGATTTACCCTTTTAACAATTTTATATAAAAAGAATTTGATTAATTTTGATTATCTAATTGATTTTAAAAATTATATAATAAATTACCAAGTTAGGTTAAGATAGATTTGAATGATACAAATCGCATACTGCGCATGATAAATGTAAGCATAGCGAGATGTCAATTTGTAGGCGTGTCTTACTAGTGTCGATATAATACAAAGATGCATATGGATTTGAATATGTTTTTCGCGCTAATATTTGAAAATTTGAATATGATATAATAAAATTAAATAATGAAAGGAAAATAAATATAGAAATTTAAAGAATGAAATGATCGTTATAAAAATACATATGCACTTCGATACTACTAAGACTTAATAATATTATTTATATAACCATTATATTATAACCCTTTTTCACTTTGTATGTCTTATTCTTCCTATTTTAGATGCAGCTCTATATGGATAACTTGCATCACAACAATGTCCCCGTCGAAAAGATGTCGGAATGTACAAATGAGGATATTCTTTTCGCTGAAGATGATATAGGAAATGAAAGATAACAACCTTGTTTTTCTAAACTTATTACGTGTCGTTCGAATAAAACAATTAGAAAGAAAAATAAGTTAACACCTTAATATAAAAACTTTATAAATTGTAAAGACGAAGTGTTTGTTTGTGTCATGAACTTCCTAAACATTATATTAGTATACCAAAGTCTTTTCTTCTTTTTTTTTTTATTATCAAATATGATTCTATTGTTTCTTTGTAACTTCTCTTTATTTATTCAAGCTGTCCAAATTCAAATTATCTAATCTAAATTAATGTTTCTTGTTTAAGTATATTTATTTGTAATTATATAAAAATAGTTTAGTTATAGTATTCATTTAATTGATGTATTTTGCGAGCTATAACATACCTTTCAATGTAAATAATAATTTTACTGACTGTATTTATTCAATTGTATATTACTGTTCCGTTAAATAATCCTGCAACATCGAAATATGGTATCTACCCTTTATGTACCCGGTTTCTTCTTCCATTAATTCATAGGTATTGTTGCCTAAGATTTTATTAATAATATAAGGTCCTTGATATGGTTTTAGCAGTTTTCCCATTATTTTATTTTTAAGATCAGTTACTCTCAATCTTTTCACTATTACCCTATCATTAAGATTATATGTCTTATATTTCTTATCAACGGTATTCCTCTTTCTTTCCCATTTAATTTTCTTTGTCAATAATTTCTCTCTTACTTCTATAAGTCGTTCGTTGAAGTTGATGGCTTCTGGATCTGTCCAAGGTCTCTGCGGTGGCTGACCAGTAAAAATTGTTATGGGACAATGGTTATGAACTGTACTGGGTGTGTTATTAATGGTGTGTTCTATTTGTTGTAAATATTTGGCCCATTTATTATGATTGTCATGTAGAAGTATTCTTAAATATTTCAGAGTTTCTCGTATATATCGTTCTGTTGGATTGCCCTGTGGATAACGTATTGATGTATAGTAGGTGCGGATGTTATGCGAATGTAGAAAGTCCTTGTATCTGTCATTGTTAAAGTATGTAGCGTGATCGGATAGTATTGCTAATGGTTTTCCAAATTGGGTAAAATAATCTGTTAACGCTTGTAGTACAGTATTGGTGTTGCATTTCTGCTGATAATGATACGGAATGGGGTAATTTTTACTAATTAGTGGGTCTTCGTTATCTATTTTAATCGGATGCTGGTATCCTTTTGCAAACACTACATCATTGTTAATAAGAGTAATATTATTGTATAAAATTGCTATTAAGTCGGGTATGACAGTTGTATCTGGTATCTTAGAGTTCTCTATAAAATTCTTTATATCATCATAATTATTTATTGTTTTCGCTACTTGATTATCCATTCTAACTTCCACAACATCTCCTCGCTCGTGACTATCCTTCGTTCCTTGCCTAACTACCATTCTCTCTATTCCAATATTTGTATTATTAAATTCTATTATTTTTCCATCTGTTTCATTATTCCCCTCGTAATCTCTTCTATTGCACGGTTCATTATTTAATATAATATTATTTATTTCACTCGTAAGCACTTCCTTCTTATATAGGTTATAACCTTTTAACTCTTCTTCTGATAATTGTTTTTCAAATATAACTTTATTCTCATCTATATTTAGTATACCATTTTCGAAATCTAAGATCATCTTGAGTTTTTTAATACTGTCAATACCTATGATACAGTCGTATTGTAGTTTAACTATTATATAGCAATGTATGATGTATTTTGATTTGTCGACTAATATTTCTGTTGATAATTGTTTTGTTACCGTCCCCATGCGTTTTCCGTTCGCTGCAATGATATCTGTCCCTTTCGTTTTTACAATGTTCTTCTCGTATCCCCGTATATTCGTAGCTTTCTCTGCCTTTAATAAAGTTATTTCCGCTCCTGTATCGATTAAGCAATATAAAAAGGTATTTTCGAATTTTAATTTTACAATAGGTAAAGTATATATTTGGGTAGTTTGATTGCCTGCATCTTCTACATTGATGAATTCTTCCGGATGTTGATAGAAAGTAATATTTTCAAATTTAAAAGGTATGTTACAGTCGTCATGGGTTTTTAATTTTGTGCTGATGATGGGCCTTGTGTTGGATTGGTGTAGAGGTCCTCGGATAAAATTGGCGTTTTTTTTAATACCTCCTCCATATTTGTTCGTATCGGCGATACAGATCGATGACGTCTGTTAATATTATTTACGAGACCACGTCCACGATTTCGGATATGATTAAATCCTCTTCCTTGTTGATTAGTATTATGGTTTGTATTGTTATTGTTTGTTTGTCGATCCGTAGTGCGATTGTAATTATTGAAATAATTATTGCTGTTGTATCTGGATGGCTGGTAGTTGTAATTAGGTCTATTTGATGGATTGTTTGAATTATTAGTATCACGATCATTGTACATATTATTGTTAGAATTGTTATTATTATTATATGATCTTGTAAAATTTTGATTTCTATTATTGTTGTTGAAATTATTATAACGTTGCGGTGGTGAGTTATTTGGGTTATTGTTCGGATTATTTGAATTTTGTGACGGATGATTGCGAGAGTTGGGATTGCGATATATGTGTTGTGGCTGATGGTTATTCTCCGAATAATCATCTAGACGTCTCATTATGTCTATGAGAGAGTCCATATCCGTAACTCTTTGACATATGATAGCCTGTGTATCGGTGTAGATGAAATGATTTAGGAGCTGCCTGGCAATCATTGATTCTTCCATGTCATTCAGGTGTTTACACTGGTTATAGATACGGGAAGCGTATGTCTCGCGTGATACTTGTCCCAATCGATATTTACCTGTCAACAACCGTATTTTAGCTCTGTTTTGTTGCGTTTCGTCCCAATAATTCTTCTTAAAGAGTGTAACAAATTGGTCAAGAGAATTGCAATGGTCCTCAATTCTTTGAAACCACTCCTGTGCACTGTAACGTAAAGTTACTCGTATGACCTCCATCCTCTGCTTCTCCTCAGGTATATCCTCTAAGTAGCGTAAAAGACAACTAAGATACGTCATAGGATGTACACGTGTGATATCCCCGTCGAAATGATGTAAATTTTCTATCTTTATAGAGCTATTATTAGTGTTAATATAATTAGTTGATGTAAAATAGCCTTTTATTTTATTTTCCAATCGTTTAATGTTAGTCTGTGTAGTCGTATAATTTTCATTATTAGTTATAGTTATAGTATCTAAATTTTGTCTGACAATATTGATTTCTTGTTTATTATGATCTTTGTATTGGTTTAACGTTGATTTTAATTGTTCTGTGTTATCATTATTTATTTTGCTATAATTGGTCAATTTTGTATTAAACAGATTATTATTTTCAGAAATCATTTTGTCTACGTTTTGTTGTATGTCTTGTGTTGTAGTTTTAAGTCTCTGTTCAGTATTATTTTGAATTTCAGTAGTTGCGGTCTCTAATTGCTTAGCCCAATGTAAATTCTGTAGATTAACGGTTTCATCAAGTTTAATTAAGTACTTAAGTTCGTTTTCTTCCATCTTTTTCTGAGCTGTAGAAATTTCTGCTATCTTACCCTCTAAATCTACTTTGAAAGCACTTAATTTGTTATCGATGTTTGCATTATTTATTTCAAATTTTTGATTAATATTGTTCATGTTTATCTCTAATTTAGTTGTTAGATCACTATTCATGTTGCTTATGTCTGTTTTCATATTAGTTAGTTCTTGTTTTAAGTATTTGTTATCTTGTTTTGACTCCTTATTATTTGTATCTAATTTGTTGTTCATATTTATATTGTCTTGTTTTAAATCGGTCATTTGTGTCATTAATATCTGTAACATATTCATCACCTGGCCATTGTCTGGTGGACTTACCCCTTCAGTTGTAGACGCTTGTGCCACGGGAATGTCTCCCTGTTCAACCCTGTCTTCTTCAGTACTGTCCTTTACTGCTTTGGATCTATGTCGAGTATCCATTTTGATATTTATTAAATTTATGAAGTTTACTGAATTTATATAAATATGTATCCTTTATTTTAAAAGTATGATAATAATAAATAGTTAAAAAATACAGAGTTATGTTTAAAATATGAATAATAATACTCGAGACACCGTAATTTTATTAGTGAATCAAAAGTTAAATAAAATAACGTATGCACAAGGTGATATTTTCCCTTTCACTAACCTTTAATATGTCCTAGAATCCTCCAAAGTCTGCTATGTAGTGAAATAAAGGTAACAATCTGCTGTGTAATAGGAAAAACATGTACACACAACGACAATAATAATCTACACCTTTTTGTCTATATAATATATGAAACAATTTGAAAAGTATCAATTATTTGCAATATTTAACTTTGTAGATGAGTTATCAACAAGAAGCAACAGGCCACACGTTGTCGGCGACAATTGATAAATTGCGCTAAGATAGGCCTCTACGTTGGGCTAGCCAATTGATAAGCCCTTTAAGCCCTGGTGAGATAATGAAATGTTAATGAAATAAAAGTGTAAGATAATTATGTATTTGAAAAGATTAGTTGGGCGCCTTAATTTATAAAATCTCACCTCAGACTGCGCTATCTTTATCTCGAATAGCCAACTAGTCGGAAAGCAAGAAACTTTTTTTTTTAAAAAAAACTTTACTAAATGTGGGTGATCTCAGGTTCGTCGTGAATTTTAGGTTGTTGCTTCCAAAAAAGAGAATAATATTAATGTTGACGCTTAATATAATAACTCCTACAAACAAATATGAACAAATAAAAGATTCATGTAAAATTAAAAATATGATGTTTATTAAATTAAAGGAAACTGTAAAAATATAACGTATTACAAATGAGATATTAACGAAACTGCATATACGCATAAACAACAAGGTGTTACTAATGTGAAAAGAGGTTATGTGTGTTAAACTAATAAATAATATGAATATAAATGTGAATACTCTTATTACAATAATGGTGAGTACCCTTTTATTGCTATCTCTAAGTTATAAATAGATTGTTTAATTAAATATAAAAATCATGACAGGACGTGATAGATTAGGTAAATAATTCGAGAATATAGTTAAATAAAAGTTTAAAGAATTTAATTTTTGGGAAAATAGATAAATATTATCTGAAAACCTGTTATAATAATGATCCGGATGTATGTTTGTAGATCGTATGTGTGAATTGGGAAGATTCTCGGTGATCCGAAAATGTTCGGGTGCAGTACAAAACGATGGCGGTGTAGGTGGCTGCTTACGCCGACGCTATCGAAGATTTTCCTCGGACTTCGTCTTCGGTGCCTAATTATTCCCTGCGCTCGTTTCTGGCTGTAGGATTTCAGGTATCGTTGTAGATGTACGTTAGACTATTTAGTTGATGTTCGGCGATGGATTCTTGAATATTTTTCCTTTGATTTTCTATCGTTTTCGGTGGAACTACGTCTGTGACGCTATGTTGTTTGAAAGTTTGTTATTACCGAAAATTCTTGTAGTAATTCTCTTGTCGATCGAGTTAATTAATATTCAGGATACTTTTAATAACATTTAGATGAATTTATAATTTAGATTTATGTTTTTTAAGAGATTTCTAAGTGTTGGTCTAAAAAGATGCGTCTATTTATTTTTTAAATTCAAGGATCGAATATCTCGACAGCACTTGTCTGAATATTACCAAACACGCTATCTATTGATATCAAAAGTCTCGATGATTTACCCTTTTAACAATTTTATATAAAAAGAATTTGATTAATTTTGATTATCTAATTGATTTTAAAAATTATATAATAAATTACCAAGTTAGGTTAAGATAGATTTGAATGATACAAATCGCATACTGCGCATGATAAATGTAAGCATAGCGAGATGTCAATTTGTAGGCGTGTCTTACTAGTGTCGATATAATACAAAGATGCATATGGATTTGAATATGTTTTTCGCGCTAATATTTGAAAATTTGAATATGATATAATAAAATTAAATAATGAAAGGAAAATAAATATAGAAATTTAAAGAATGAAATGATCGTTATAAAAATACATATGCACTTCGATACTACTAAGACTTAATAATATTATTTATATAACCATTATATTATAACCCTTTTTCACTTTGTATGTCTTATTCTTCCTATTTTAGATGCAGCTCTATATGGATAACTTGCATCACAACAATATATATATATATATATATATATACATACATATATACATCGAACATAAAATTTAAAAAATATTACATTAAATTGTATTGAATCAGCAATATGCTCTAAAAATATAATAAATTGAGTGAAAATGAAAAATGCACCAGAAATATGACAATATAGTTATTCAAGCGATTTCAAATTAATTTATACCTAGAATCAAAAATCTTTCTGGTAGATTAATGAAGCACATGGTTGAAACTCCATCTTGAGTTAATTCAGGATGCTAACATAGGGTAAGCAATTTATACGATGTTCTTGCTGTAAAAGCATTAGTTGGCAGTTTTTTTCTTTTCTTAAATTTTAACAGAGAAGTTCGCAATAGCTATAGATATATACTAAGAATAATTTATTAAGGACGTAATAAGCTCCTGTCCGATTTAAAACCAATCCCTTGAAATTTCCGTGCGACATATAGATGAATTTCAACACAAAGTAGCATTTTTTCTGTGCCCCACACGCTTGGATAAAAAGGTAGTAATTATCTTTGCTTATAATGTTGAAGACTACGATAACATTATTCCTCGCTCCTCCTAAGAAAAAGCGTGTCTACCATTTTGTATATAAAATAGATATCATTTTGATTAATTAATTTTTTTTCTGTATTCAAATACTTAATGGTTAAGTACATATTTTTTTTGTCTAAGTCAGACAATTGAAGTCATAGTCATGATTACCTTAAAGGCCTGTTAAATTTGGTAATTGTCATTTACTTATTTTATTTTTGTTTATATATCATTTAGATGCATTCAGTATGATGATTTAAATTTCAGAATGTCATAAACATAATTATAGATTAGCCTTGTGCCATTTTCTTTGTGAAAACCATTTAACGATCAAGTATATATTTTTTTCTGGTTACATAATAATAATTGCTGCATATACTGTGTGGAAAAATAATTATGGAGTTAATTTGGGTAACATATTTTTTTATTATAACTGACATTTGTGAACAGTGAATTTGTTATTATAATTAATATTTTCTGCATATACAGTGTGGATAAATCTGAATAGATTTATTTTGTACAATTTTTCGTTATATTTAATAATTGTTGCATATACAGTCTGTACCAAATATCGACGTCAGGTCCAATATCTATCCAATATCTTAGATAAATTATTTATGCAATTTTAGATTAAGATTCTTATTTAATTTAGTTGCTTATGATTTTTGCATTTTTCATTTCAATACGTGAACTTATTGTTTTTAAATCTTATGACCTACTTTTAGAATTTATCTAAAACGCCTGAGTTTATGTGCGGATATTTTAATTTCACATATTATTTAATTTATTGTTTACACTTTAATTTATTTAATTCATTTACTATACTGGGTCTTTTACTCATGACCAGGCATTACTTTGTTTTATTGAGAATTAATATCATTGTATTAAGGTAATTATCTCATTGGTCAATCTTATATATAAAGCTGTTTTTGTTTTTTTTTTTGGATTCCATTCATTAAATCTTGCTGTTTTACATTTATTATTTTATTGTTGCGCATAAGCAAAGTTGGCGTAACAAGTATTTTGATATTCTGGTGTACCAATTATTTCTTTCTGGTGTACCAATTATTTTCTGTTTGTTGTTGTTGTTATTAATAAATCCTCTATGGTTGTTTTACATTTGTTGTTTTATTGGTGTAAATATATCGATACACGTAGATACCTATGATTTAGTCAATTTACCATCGGCAGTGTCTATGTTCACTGTAACGGCTGAAGAATATAAACATGGTGGCGCCTACGTAAAAAAAGAACTCCCCCTACAGCTCGCCTCTAAATCTGAGTTGGTTTCTTTAGTCTAAGATCTCCGGTGCAATCATGTTATTGGGGTAAGTTGATAAGATCCTAAGTAGGTATTGCGTTAAGTGCGTAGGCGTAAGACTATTGCTCATGCGGGCATATAGCACAGTAGAACCTCTGGTTGTAACCTAAACTTCTTGGCGGTAGATACTAGACGGCACTGCGATGTCGGTTATGTTGTAATAATTTCCGATATATTTTTGGAAATAATCGATATATTTAGTCAAATATCGATATATAGCATTTATCGATATATTGTTGCCATCCCTATATATCACTCAATTTCTACGTCTGAAATGTAAATTATAATTCAATTTTTAATTTACACTGCATGTTACTAAAATGTAAAAGGGTTCCAAATCTTGTACTGGATATTATTAGTTTTTCAGAATCCATTCTTGCGAAAAATGTCGTTTATGATTTATTATTACAATATACAAGATAAGATTTTAAATTAAATTTAGATCTTATCCCATATAAGTTTTTATACTTCAGTGGGTTAGAGAATAACAAACCACAGGCTTTCATTTAGATTTTTGCCTCTGATATCCGTATCCTCATTTCAAAGGAAGTATGCATTCGTCCCCGCTGCCTGTTGAAAAATCCATCTTCGCATCTCCGACGCGATCCCGCAAGAAAAAAGTATCCACGAGAGATAAAGATAAATCTGCAGTTGACAAATTCGATTCGGTGAATTCAACACAAAAGATATTAAACCGAGGAAATCTTTTCCTAACAAAGTTTGTAATCTACACGAGTTCTAGATTCTTCTTCTCTAATGCGAAAGTTCGCATAGCACTTTTTCTACTTGAAAATAACACGATTAGTCGTCCTCGTCGTCGTCGAAGGCGGCAGTGAAGAGACGAAAGTTATCTGTATGTATGTATATTTGTGTGTGTGCGCGCGCGTGTGTGTGTACTGTTGCGGTAACCGACGGAAATGGCAAAGAGAAGACGACACATCGGCCTAACGAATTAGTTAAAACTGTAATTAAGTTCTCGCACGTTATCTACGCCTGCGAATCCGCCACAGTGACAATGTTATGTATTAAAATAATAATTGGAGTTGCTACCACTGCTGCGTCTACCGCTCCCGCTTGTTACTATTATTGCCGTATATATACATATATACGTACTAGAGATACCATAATACAATTCACTGTTGTATGTATATGAGTTGTTCTAGATAAGTATAATTGAATCTCCGATAGGGTAAGATGTTGTGTTAAGGTTGTCTCGTAATATACGTACATTCTGGCGGCATTTTACTGAAACATGTAAAGCAAATTAGAGAGTATTTACGAAAATAAGTATAGTGCAGCATTAGGAGATATAATATTTACATTTTTCAAGGATGTATTATGTTTGGAATAGATTATGTACTTAATAAGTTTAATTTGAATATAATTATTTATAATTTGATTAAATGTTTTGTTTATTTGATGGAAAAATGAAAACATACTGTAATATAGCATGGAAACCAAGCACAGTTCCTGCGAATAAATTTACACAGCCTCTTATAATCGTAAATTCTCATTTTGTTAATGTTGTCTTACATTTTACATTATATGTGTTCCAAGAACACTTAAAACCACTAAGGCTACTGGTTGTGATAGACTATCCGTACTTATTCATTCACAATTATGCACCTGAACTATATGTCACTTGTATCTTTGTTTTCCCTGATTTCTGAAAAAAATAGCTTTAGGGTATTTGAAACATGTTTATGTTCTCTTAAGATCTATGTACGAGGATTGTTCGGAAACTACGTGGCCTAATACAGAAATGGCGCAAATTCGCAGGAATCTTCTTTACCATTTCGAATCGTCCTTTACTAGGTTAAATATGACAGTATATAGCGATCTGTCAATTAGCATGTTTTTGACAGTACACTAAATAATGGAAAAAAACGGCAAAAAGTACATTCACGGTCACTCCGTCAGAAGACGTTAGGCGCCTATGAGTAACGTACGTAAACAAGACAAAAAAAAGAGAAGAGAAAAAAACAAGGTTTCGGGCGACGTTAAGTGCCCTGCCTATCCGCCCCAGCCAACGTCTAGCGGTCCACCCGGCTACTAAGAGCCTCAGTTCAGGGGTGGGAGACCCAGAGGTACTAAAACAAAAGGTGGAATAGGGCGCCAGCGAATTTGGTACCGCTGGACGCCGAAAATTCGGAAATTCTACTAAATAATTGCAGCCAGCACTAAAAGGCGGGCAAGCCGTCCGAAAGACTAGATAGTTTGATACAACCATGAAAAAAAAAACAAAAATAACAATAATGTATTAATCGGTTGAGTAATATAAATCAATAAAAAAAGATAAAAAAAACCGAATAGCCTCAAATACGTATTTATCGGGTTCAGAAATAGTGAGCGTGAGCCTAAATGCTAAATTATAAACCGGATCTTTTGAGCAGACCCTGTATACATCTAGAGGCTTATCGATATTTTTAGATAAAACTAAAGTTAAAATTTACAAATTCGAATATGGGCAAAATTTGAACAAGATAACGGTTGACTAAAGTTCTACAATATTTTAAAAATAAATGAATTAAGGATTTAATTTAAACAGAACCAATAGAGCAAATATATTTATAAATTTAAAATCGTAAGTTTTAGAAAAAAGTAAACCAAATTTTATCCTTTCTTCTAGATGAAATAAATACGTTTTGCACAAGCAGAGAAAAAAAACTCGCCAGAGAACTCGTTGAATTTATCCGCAAAGGTCGTTCTCTTTATGAAAACAAAAAAAAACTTACATGAACGAAACTTTACGTTATATTTTTATAAATGGGATAATTTTAAACTTTAAAATATAACAACAAAAAACAAGAACTAAGTAATGTTGCTTTGAATAAATTTAAACTAAGATTATGAATAAATTACGTAGCATAAAAAAGAAAATTGGTTATGAATAGAGAATGAGTAAATATGAGAATTTCTATAACTTAAAAAAAAAATAGTTTGAACAGTAATTATTGACTAAAATTATGAAATTGATCCTGTCAATCGTGTTCGTAGCGTTTATAAAAATGGACAAATTATGAACAGTAGTAATAAAGGATTTAGATACATCAGAGAAAGACACACAAAAAAAACTTTGTGTCCGAACGTCGGAAGTGGAGCGGTCCTAATTGTCGCCGATTATTGGTTTCATGTCGCCGGAATCGATGTAATGGATCTTCGGCAATCCAAACAAAAACTCTGGAACGTCAGTAGCTCACAGGAAAAAAAAACACCTATTTAATGATGCAAATAAACGAATAAAAATTAAAATAAATAAATTAATTTGGAAGTTACATACCAGAATGTTCTAATGTTTTTTTTACACGCAACTTATGTGTCGTTGGTGGAAAACAAGCCCCTCTCGTCATCGTAAAAAAATCCCTTTTCGGGTGATTGGTACTTCCACTAAAAAATACGTGATGCTTAATAAAACCCTGAATGCAGGAGGGCGACAATATCGATACTCTAAATTAAGCGATAATTAAAGCCCTATAGATAAGCAACCTCGTGATGAACGAGAGCGGGAATTCATCGACGATATGATGATATCGATGCCTGTCTTACATCTGCGCGATAAATATAACAGGCACGACAATCAAAGGGGAGGGAAAGCAACAAAGAAAGCTAATAAGCAATGATACCTACAGGTTTATGAACTTAAGCATATGAAGCAGGTAAGTTCAAAATTAATAGAACAAAATTGTAAAGAAAGAACTATAATTTGCGACAACTAATTAAGTCTCTACGAACTAGTAACACGCTATTAGAATCCGCTCCTTCGTTTTCATTGGTTAAAAACTAGGTTGCTGAATTTAAGCGTGGTCGTATGAGCACAAATGATGAACCCCGTAGTGGACGTCCAGAAACTGTTACTGTTCCGAATATGATTGAAAAAATCCACCGTCGAGGAAAAATGCGCGGGATAGCAGACACTGTAGGTGTCTCAAATAACACAGACAGTGTGCACAGAATTTTGACGGAAGAATTGGAAATCAAAAAATATTCGGTGCGTTGAGTGCCGCGGTAACTCACATCGGAGTAGAAACTGAATCGTTTAAGAGTTTCTCGCGACTTTTTGGCACGTTTTCGCCGCAATCAATTGTAAAAAAAGGTTCTCCGCTACCAAAGGCAAAAACGGTTTTGTCAGTAGGAGAGGTTATGGCAATTGTTTTTTTATGATTATCATGGAATTATCTTGGTCGACTACTTAGAAAAGAAGAAAACAATAAATGGGGAGTATTATGCCAATTTATTGCTACAATTAAGTGACAAAATTCAAGAAAAACGACCTCATTTTCACAACGAAGACAGCGCTTCTTCATCAGGATCACGCACCTACCTACAAGTTTACCGATTACAATGGCAAAAATTCTTGAATTGGGATTTGTCATTCTCCCTATTCTCCAGATTTGTCTCCCAGCGATTATTATCTCTTTCCAAACCTGAAAAAATGGCTGTGTGATAAAATATTTTCATCTATTTCGAGGACTTGGATTCATCGACCTACACTGAAGGCACTACTAATTTGAAATATCGTAGGAACAAGTGTGTTAAGTGAGCAGGGGGCTACATTGAAAAATAAAATGTCATTTGACAGAAAAACTTGCATTTTTTTTGTTAGGCCACGTAGTTCCTGAACCACCCTCGTAAGTGCCAACCGCAGAACTTCGAAAAGTCGAAAAAATTAGGAATTATTGGAGTAGCCGATCCAAACCATTTTTTTTAATTTGTCATAATCGTCTTGGCATGACCAGGATTAGCGCAAAATGGGTGCCGAGAATGCTCACGCCGTTGAGCGAGCAGGGGACTATATTGAAAAATAAATTGTTTTTTGTCGAGAAAAGTAACGTTTTCTTTGTTAGGACACGTAGTTTCCGAACCACCCTCGTTTGTCAGTATTAGAAATTCTATTTTATATACATAATTCTGCGAAAGTTTACATTTTTAATAGCTAGCACGGTTTCTTTGGCAATAGAATTAATGTAGATGTAGTTATTAATTCAGTAGATAGCCTCTGAGTAAATCGAAAACTGTTGCTAATTTTATTAAAGTTAATCTAAAATGAAATTTTACCACAATATAGTGTTATCTCTCGACAATTATTTCAACAACTAAATTATTATCCTCAGCAGTAGAAAAAGTATTTCTGTTAAAGCACTGGCACACACTTTAACAAAAGCAAAGCATATCACTACGAGGGGTGGCTATAAAATAACGAGACTGATGATTTATAACTTTTTATTTTAAATTTATACATATTTAATTATCCTCTTAAAATACACACACCCCTCCTCTATACCAACACCGATCCATTCGAATTTTCCGTTGTCCAAAACAATACTGGAAGTCTTTGGGAAGTTCGTTCATGACGCGCGTCGCTTTTACTTTCACACCTTCAACAGTCTGAAATCTTGTTCCTTTTAATGTCACATGGTGCCAGGTCAGGCGAATAAGACGCATGTGTCAGTACAAATATTTCACGAGCTTGTTCGATTGTGAGAATTTTCAGCACCACTTTCGCACACACTCTTCGCATGTTTAAATTCTTATGTAGAATTTGTCTTATATATTCTTTGTCAATTCCTATTTTAAGAACGTTTCAGCAATCGTGCGAATAGTTAACCGACGATCAGATCGAATCATATTATCAATTTTTTCAATATTTTCATCGGTTTTTGACATGAAAGGGCATCCCGGGTATGCGTTATTTTGCACGTCTTCTCAGCCACTTGTAAATGTTTAAACCACTCAAATACCCGCACAGATGATAAACATTCATTGTCATATACTTCTTTTAATAAAAAAATAAGTCTCAGTAGCGGTTTTTTAAAGTTTCATATGAAATTTCACGACAATTTGTTGTTCTATTAAATCACTTAGTATCATTTTCCCGGCAAAACAAAAAAATATGAGGCGACACCCTTTATAGAAACCTGCCGCTTGTCAATTATCTATGCTGTAACACTGTTCTGCAGCTCTTTCGTTCCATAAAGTTTACAAGAAAGACGCATTTTTTGTGTTAAAGGCAGTCACCATGACTTTACTCGCAGAAAAAGTTTAACAGCAGGTTTCCTCGTAAACGAATTAAAGCGACCCACTGCATTGACTGTCTTTTCTTCTTAACATTGACATAGGTGACCTAAGTCTCATCACTTGTTACAATATACCTGAGGAAATTTTCACCGTAAACATCTAGGCCAAATTAGACCCAGAGCATTTTCAAATCGCTGTATTTAGGCGCGTAGACACAATTACCCCCCACTTTGCCAGGTGTTGTTTAAGCGTGATAAGGAGTGAGCCACAAAAAAAGTTTTCAGAGTATGCCATGGATTAAATCACTTATGTCTTAGATTTATTAAGTGATCTAACCTACATTTCGTACTATTAGTAATAGGTTAAATCGTAACTTGTCAATTTGACTTATGATTATTTACAAATAACACTTCGTCAATTCTCTAACCTAAGACGTGAATGATATGTGTATCTCAGTCGTTCACGGCCTACCTAGGATACAAATTTTGTGACTCGCTTGATATATCCTTCCTTATGTGGTACACGTGCTTCAGTTATTGCTTATAGTCGGACCGTTATACATCTTATGGGTCAAATTGAACTAAACAATTTATCTGACGACTATGAGGGACTCAATCACACTCAAATCACACTTTCTTGAATTATATCACTTGGATGATATAATTCAAGAAAGTGTGATTTGAATGATGCAGAATCGATACGTAAACATTCTGAGTCACATACCGCTGCGATTCGGCGATGATGAAGGTGAAACGTCATCCCCAACCACTTTTATGGGAACATCTGGTACAAGTGGTCAAAAGTCCCCCTTCAAGTTCGAGAACAAGAGCCGAAAACATCGTTTTACACCTTTCTTGGTTCAGTGGTTCTGTTGCGGCAAACCCACCAGCTTCTTACGAAGCATGGCCCGTTTTAATGACAGAGGATTGATATCATCGTAGAACACACTAACCGAAAAATAACGGACGAATCTCACAAGTATGGAGACACTGTTACCTTTGTAAATCACACAGACAAAATCGAAATGAAGGCACTATTTGGTTTATTGTATCTAAATGCAATTTTAAAGACAGCACATGAAGATACAAATAGATTGTGGGCTACTGATGGTACTGGGCGGAATATCTTCAGGATGACAATGAGTTTGAAGCGATTTTTTTCCTACTTTCATCAACACGATTCGACGATCTCGATACGAGGGAAGCAAGAAAATCTGGCGGTAACAAACTAGCTGCAATATCAGAGGTTTTCAACAGTTTTATTAATAACCGTAAAACTAAAATTGTTATAGATATGTGACAGTAGATGAGATGTTGGTGGGATTTAGAGGAAAATGTAGTTTTCGTGTTTACATTCAAAGTAAACCACAGCATTATGGTTTGAAGATTTTGTGATTTGTGACTCAAAAACACATTATTTGCATAACGCATTTGCGTACACTGGCAAAAACCCGAATATTGTGAATCGTGGACATCTACGCTCTCCATTTTAGATCTGGTCATACCAATAGCAGGAAGCAGTCGCAACGTGATAGAAGATAATTGATTTACCTTTTTAGAATTTCTCCAAGAGCTAAGAACAATTTGGAAGAATAAGAGGGAAATTCCTTCAAAGTTCTTAGCTAATAGACAACGGGAAGTATATTCATCAATATTTGGTTTTACACTGTTATATTAGTATTTTCTCATTTTTATTTGATATATTTTTATCGTCTTGCCCCGGTATATTATTTTACATCTTGCGAGATTAATTTCATTTAACGAGTACGTATCGCCATCTGGGGTAATATTTTGTAACCATATCGCCCCTCTACCGTCTCCGACTTCATCCCGCGTATTGGGAATTCGAACGCAGGCCGTCTACGAATACAGTAAGTTGATAGAGTGTGCATCTTCGTTTCAAAGAAAGTTTTAATCACGTATTCTACGATATTGGGAATTATAATCGCTTAAGCGGATCTAGTCGTAGAACGTGGTAGTTAATTGGAATCGCCAATACCATTTAAGAAGTTTGAGATGATTGGAAGGGCTTATAAAATCTTTCATCTTTCTTGGCAAGCATCGTGCCTTTTGACGGCGTTTCCTAAACTAACTTCGGTTATAGTTAAACTTCTCTGGCGAAGACATCAAGCTTAGCCACTTTTCATCTGAGTCTACAACTACCGATGGTTTTCCTGTGTCAAATCAAGGGAGAAGACGACGTACAAATTTGCAAGTTCTTATCCTCGAGGGCTGATTGTCCACCTAGCTTCCGATTCCGACCGCTTGGACGAGCATACCGGCTTGTGGCAATTCCTGAGTATCTCGTATGTTCAATCTAATTTAAAGTTTTGACAATTTATTTATTCTTGATTACCTATTAATAATTTTGTTTGTAACGTAATATATTTTAGCAAGATATTTGGAATCTAATTTCAATTTAAATTCATTACATATTTCGATTTAGATTCAGCTTTGGTGATTATGTTGTTTAAACGTAATATTAATCTTTTATTTAGTCACCCACGCCGTCTCTATGGACTAAAGGTATATATAATAAATAGAAGCTTTTATAAAATTTGTGCGATACTACTATCTGTTTTGATCTGTTTTCGGTCATCTTCTGGATGCCATCGCCGGTAGCGACAACACTTGGTGGCACGACAACACTTTGGTCTCTTATGGCCAAAAATAAGAGCGTGCACTTAGTTTTATCTTTACCTCATGAGTCTCATGACCAATCAACAAATGAAGATGAAACTAACAAGCCAGAAATCGTATACTCTATAACTCAACAGAAAGTGGTGTCGATTCGCTAAACTAGAAGTGTACTGTGTTTTGGTGTAATCACAGAACAATACGATGGCTACTTGCTGTTTTTTATGTAATACCGAGTATAGCAGGTCTGAATAGTCACTTTTTGTTGAACTTTGTTGTTAAAAGTTTGAAGATGAATAAATAATCTTTCATGAAAAGCCTGAGCATGTCGTTAATTGATGTACAAATTAGGCGGCGATATAATAATAAACATGTACTAAGGGAATTGAGATTGAAAATCAAGGAATTCCTTAAAAATCAGTGAAGATCCTCCGGCAGTAAGAGACGAGTACGAGCCTCCCCTGAAAAGGCGACTATGCAAAGATTTCTCAAGCACGCTGGATCGAAAACACTGCACTTTCTGTCTTTTGGTTTGCTGGTCCGGCAAATCAAAGGGCGTAGGTACGAATCCTGCATAAGGGCGATTTTTTTTTTAGTAAAACATTCGAATAATCAGCGTCGTATATGTAGAAAGCATTTATTTCATTCACATCATTTCGCGAAAATGCAATTAATTTGCACAAATTTGCCAACTATGGGCACAATATAATATCTGTTCTTAATGCAATTTAAAGCTTTTCCCGACGATTCGAACTTCACTCCCTTAATAGCTTAAAGGTTAAGAGCGTGGTCCGGCAAACCAAAGGACGTAGGTTCGAATCCTGCATAAGGGCGAATTTTTTTTTCATAAGAAAATTCGAATAATTAGCGTCGTATATGTAGAAAGCATTTATTTCATACCCAATAAGTTGTTTTACAGTTACGAAAAATTGGTGACCGAAAACCATTGTTAGTTTTTAGTTCATGGTTAATTCGGCATTTATTTTTGCATAAATGTGTACTTTATAGACTCTTTTATTAGCTTTTAAGGTTTAGTGTATTTCGGAAGTATTAGCTGTTTTTATTATTACCGAAGAATAACCAAATTTTTTCATATTCTTTTCTTTTGATAGTTGAATTTTTGAGTTATAATAAATGTTTGCTTCTTTTTAGTTATAATGCTTTTTATTTTTACCTACACAAATCGTGCTTTCCATTTAAGTGAATAAATAACCCCTCGCCGCTTTAAAATAAGGTTAGGTCATTTCTGACCTAACGATACTAGTTGTGTGACCCGGAAATCACCATACTAGTGATACTAGTGGTCTTCGGTAAGAAATTTTTGCACCCATCGTGAACAAAATTTGCTGTAACCTAAATGTTTAGTAACAATGTACAAAACTGTACGCGAAATTTGAGGGAAAATAGCACTCAGTTCTGTGATTGTAAATCGCCGATCTTCACGCATTTTTTCTTTGACATTACTCAGAAGTTAGTTCGTCACAACAGTCGGCCTTCCACTCTGTTCTTCATCGACATCATCGACATTAGTTCGTTGTTCTCGAAAGATACGGTACCATCGTCTAACCATACTGTCACTCATGACATTTACACCATAAACGGAATAAAGTTCACGGTTAATCCTAGCAGCCTTCATGTTATTTACACACAGAAATCGCATAACAGCACGCAATTTACAGTCGGTGGGCTTTTCAATTGCAGCAGTCATGTTAAACAACCAAAATAGCACGAAATAATATCCGTACGATTCTATCATTAGCACTGCCAGGCTCACACTCAACCACACTGAAACGGAACTTTCTTTACGAATCAGTCTCGTAGATGACTGTGGCCTCGAAGGCTGGGAGGGGGTTTCGATCGAAGGAGACAGGTTTCCGCTACACAGCTGTCGGTCGTACAACATTGGCACATGCGTAATTTGTTTGTAGTAGCATCTGTCTCGTTATTTTATAGGTACACTTCTAGTACTACCGTGGTATTAAGACTGATTTCTAAAAGTTAAACCTAATTATTTATATTTACATCTAATACTGAGTTATTAAATTACCGGTTACAACTAATTTAATTTTCAATAGTAGTTCAGAAATTCGTACAGACTGGATTGCGGTACTAGCAATTTATTTTGTTTTTATAAATAAAGATGTTTTTACAACCCGTTAATTCCAATTCTCTATGATTGAAGACATTTATTGCCTAATTATTTAATTACCTACTGTTACATTTTCGCAATAAAAGCCTTACAACAAATATACATCGCAGTACTCAGGCTAGGACATTTTCCAGCTTAATGGAAAGTTGCGCAAAGTATTATGTAGCAAAACCAGGAAAAAGCCGCGAAGACGTAACGTTTTACAGACTTAATAGCCTGTATAGGATTGTTTCAGCATTTACTGGATGAAATTCCATTATAACTATTATCGGAATAAAACAAAACAAATTTTAATGAATTTCACTACTTTTTACTTCACAAAGAAACGATCGTTTCACTCACACAGGAGCTTCGTCAGACATATAACTAACTTATGAACATAACATTTATTTACATAAATATACCGTAACAAGCACATGTTTTGGATAGTTAGAAGGGATGGGATGAAAGACTACCCATTATGAATCCGTTATAACTACTCAAACAACAGATTAGTCAACATAAGGGTGATTGCAGAATTGGAAAAAATCTCGTGCTTATCTCGTCATTACATTTTAATAATCATAATCACAATTTTAATTATAACAATGTTCAAATTTTGGAAAAGGAAAATCACTATGAAAGCAGACTGGTACTTGAAATGAGACATATTAACAAAGAAAAAAGCACGTTAAATTTTAAAACGGACACCAATAGTTTAAGTGTAATTTACTGAAACGTACTAAACAGAGAATAAATAGTAATTTTTAATATTTGTAGTATCTTGCACATGACATTGTAACCAGTGAATTTATCTTATTTATTAAAATATTATGTATGTAGATAAATTTTTGTGCATAGACCATTTTCTCTTACCACCTCGATTTTTTACAACCGGATAAGGACGCAACATAGAAATTAGGATAGATTTGTTTTCACATACATATCATACAGACATGCATTTGAAAAAGGTTCAAGTTTAAAATATTACAGTGTTAGTTTTGTACTAAAATTTAATTTTCATGTGTTTAGTAGTGAGTTACTAGTTACAATTATGTGCAAAGTAATTAATAAGACTATCAACGCTTAACTATAGCTCTAAGTTTCTTTTTGAATATATTAGTTTAAATGCAATTTATGTATTGCAATTTTATAGTCGCCCTGATGTAGTAATTGATAAATGACGAAATATTGAGAATGAGCATTTGAGTTTTAATGTAAACAGGCCGATAACCCAAGTATTAGTGAATTTATATTAGTACGGGCAAATTTTCTATAACTATATATACATATATATATATATATATATATATATATAATATTTTCGTGACCTTGGTATGATATGGTAAATTCAATCAGTTGGCGATTAAAGGTCTGCGCTTGGCCGAAACATGTAGGGTTGTTTTAAATATATATACTTTGAAGTAAAGCACAGACCTTTAATCGCCAACTGATTGAATTTACTATATATATATATATACCGGGTGCGGCAATAGTATGTCGGCGGAGCTTAGCATGAAAACTAATAAAGTTGTAACAATGAAATTTTACGTACACATGTAGTATGCTACAGTGCATTTTCTAATTTTATTTATATATTTACAGGGTGTTCTAAATTTCCGCAACCACTTTCAATTTTTTTTTTTAAATAGATTGCTATACTTTCTTGTTATTATGATGATAGCCACCCAAATTATCTTTGCAATGATATATGACAATGTGCACTTACAACTGTTAGTTTTGGTTTTATTGGAAATTTTGTTAAAATCTTGACAGTTGCAGCGTCTAACATTTTAAGTCTTAGCCTGAAAATGGGTGCAGTGCCTCACGTAACTTTTTTGTTACCAATTTATGAACTAACACGTTATATGTTTTGAGGGTGAACAACGTGACAACATATACAGAGTGTTAAATATGTCGTGCCAAAGTTATCGAAGTTTAAAGACTAATTTCTCTTTTTTTTTTAAATTGAACCTATAATTTTTTTATTAGTCAGCAAATTCCTTGTAAAATTTCCGTTAAAATGGTAGCAATAACATAGTACTTATTTCTAGTATTTTCGAAGTTATAACCCTTTAATGGGATATACCTATGTTTATAATATTCAATATGCGGTGCATCTAATAGTTGGTTGGCCATGAAATGATATCAAACAAAGTAACTTTTACAAACACCTGTTTCTTAATTCTTTATTATTAGTTTTAGAATTACATTTTGTAATTTTTCAATAATAAAACAAAATTAATTTGAAATGTGTTCAAATATATTTCCATTCTGCTCTACACATGCTCTTAATCGCCTCTGCATCGACAGATTTACATTTTGAGCCATGTTGTTTTCACTTACTTGAAGAAAAGCGTTTCTGATTCGTTGCTGCATGTTCTCTGCCGTTGTAGGAGGTGTTTCATAAACTATATTTTTTACAGTAGGCCACAGAAAAAAATCACAAGGGGTTAGATCTGGTGACCGCGGTGGCCAGCTTATAAAGCTTCCTCTCCCAATCCACCTATTGGTGAATACCCTATCTAAATGTGTTCTTGCAGCAGCACCGTAATGTGCAGGTGCACCATCATGTTGGTACCACAATCTCCTTATGACGTTATCTGGTAGGTCTTCTAACAGCAATGGTAAATTATTTTGTAGGAAATTTGTGTAGATTTCACAATTTAAAGTATTATTAAAAAGAATGGACCTATAATAGTGTTTCCTATGATGCCTCCCCAGGTGTTAACACTCCATTTTTGTTGGTATAAAATGGGTTGCACAAAATGAGGGTTTCTAGTGTCATAATAATGAGAATTTTTTCTGTTTGTTATTCCACAATTAGCAAATGTTGCTTCATCTGTGAAAAGTAAACAAGTCTCCTTTCAAAATCCGTTTGTAATAAGCCTTGATGATTTTGAATTTTGTAAGGGTGAAATTTATGTTTTTTGAAAATCCTTCTTACAGCAGTGACTTCTATCCCGTGTTCTTTCGAAATTATCCTTGTAGATACGCGCGGATTTTCCACAACGGACTGGACGACTGTCACTTCATTATCTTCTGTAACCATAGACTTAGTTCTTTCATGTTTGACATAATTCACTGAACCCGTCCGAAGAAACCTTGTCAACAAATTTTCAAACGTCTTAATATCTGGTGCTCTTCGGTGAGGATACTCCATAGCATATGTTCTTGATGCTAAAAGTGGATTTCTATTGCTAGCGCCAAGAACAAATACCATGTCTATTAGCTCCTCCTTCGAAAATTTCATTCTAAAGAAACACAACTATAAACTATTACGGCATGGAAATAAAAAATAATGACAACAAAACGATATAACTGACAACAAGATAACAACTAATAACGAACAAACGGAAATTGATAATTAACTAGCCGAACTTAAATTATAACAATTAAACGCGATTACAGTAAAGAGAAACTATTGAAAAACACTTTATATGGAAATTTTAAGTAGATATTTGACGTTTGGTTACACAGCAATTTTTGCTTAATATCATTTCATGGCCAACCACCCAACTATTAGATGCAGCACCGCATATTGAATATTATAAACATAGGTATATCCCATTAAAGGGTTATAACTTCGAAAATACTAGAAATAAGTACTGTGTTATTGGTACCATTTTAACGGCAATTTTACAAGGAATTTGCTGACTAATAAAAAAATTATAGGTTCAATTTAAAAAAAAAGAGAAAATAGCCATTAAACATCGATAACTTTGGCACGACATATTTAACACTCTGTATATGTTGTCACGTTGTTCACTCTCAAAACATATAACGTGTTAGTCCGTAAATTGGTAACAAAAAAGTTACGTGAGGCACTGCACCCATTTTCAGGCTAAGACTTAAAATGTTAGACGCTGCAACTGTCAAGATTTTAACAAAATTTCCAATAAAACCAAAACTAACAGTTGTAAGTGCACATTGTCATATATCATTGCAAAGATAATTTGGGTGGCTATCATCATAATAACAGGAAAGTATAGCAATCTATTTAAAAAAAAAAATTGAAAGTGGTTGCGGAAATTTGGAACACCTGTAAATATATAAATAAAATTAGAAAATGCACTGTAGCATACTACATGTGTACGTAAAATTTCATTGTTACAACTTTATTAGTTTTCATGCTAAGCTCCGCCGACACACTATTGCCGCACCCGGTATATATATATATACATATAATAACTTCGTGACCTTGGTATGATATGGTAAACCTAATCAGTAGGCGATTAAAGGTCTGTATATTACTTGACAATTACTTGACATTTATATCCTGTCATTCATATTTTGTATTCTCTTGATAAAGGCGTACACAGCCGAAACATGTAGAGTTTTTTAAATACATATATGTATTTTGAAGTAATATACAACGTCTGGGTTTACTTTAAAATATATATATTTAAAACAACCCTACATGTTACGGCAAATAATGATTTTATCAAGGAATATAAAATATAAATGACAGTATATAAATGTCATACATTTGAGTTGCTATGGATAAAATTATTCAAAGATACATTCCAATTGAATAATAATAAATCATGCCTTAGTATTCTAAAATAGATAGACAACAAAAACAGGGAAACGCAAGACATGAGTTATTATTATGTATGCGCCCGTGGAGGGTCTTAAGATGTAAAACTGTCGGCATTCGCCTTAAACGAGAAGGAAAACCACGAAAACCTACTCGGACAACCAGACAGGAATCAAAACACGGAACTGTCAACATGATAAGCAAATGTATATGATATTTAAATAACTTAAGATATATAATTATATAACAGCAACATATATTATGATGGTAAATTGCAGATCGTTATAATTAAGTTATGGTATATACTGCTTAAATTTTTTATATCACTTCTGTTGTTAATTGAATTTTTTTCCTGTTTAATAGTAATCATTTCTTTAATTTCCCTTTTCATTGTGTGTTGTTCTTTATCAATTATCTGTGTGTTTTCAAAATCGAAATGGTGATCGCATTGTAGTTTGTGTGTAGATAAAGCAGTTTTGTCTGTTTTAGAGTATTTGTGGGCTTGTATTCTTTTGTATAAATATTGTTTAGTTTGGCCTATGTAGTAACTATCGCAATCGCGACATGGTATTTTATAGGTGACATGTGTTTATCGATTTTTTTCTATTTTAGGTTTGAGTTTTGAAAATAAATGTTTATTAATATTACTAAGTTTATATGTTGTAGCTATATCATATTTTTTTAAAGTGTATTTAATTTTTTCTGATAGTTGTGGAACATATGTAATCGTGATATATATTGTGTCATTGTTTAAATTGTTATTGGTGTCTGCAGTGTTGTATATTTGGTGTATTCTTTTTTTAATTGTTTGGTCTATAAGTTGTGGTGGATAATTATTATCTGTTAAGATTGTTTTAATTTTCTTGATGTTATCTTTTCTGTATTGAGTATGTGATAGTTTTACTGCTCTATCAGTCAGATTATTTATAATCATTTTACTGAATACTGTAGGAGCATTTGAGTGGTAATTCATATATCGAAAAGAAGCTGTGGGTTTATTATACCAATTTGTATAAATAGTACCCTGTCTATCATAGCTTAAAGAAATATAAAGAAAATTAATACTGTTATTAATTTCTTCTTCAATAGTGAAATTTAATTTGTTGTGAAAATTGTTGAATTTATTTAAAAGATAGTTTATTTTATTAGTCGGAATACATGTTATGACATCAACATATCTTTTGAAGAAAATGGGGATCCTATTGCAAATCTGGTAATGGAACATTTAGAACAAAACGTTATCAATATTAGACTTCCACCCCATTTTCTTCATATATATATATATATATATATATATATATATATATATATATAAGGCTCTGAAGAGTCTTTCGTAAAGTTATGAGTGATATTTAATGTAAATGAGTGATTTACAATAATAATTATATAACACGATAGTGGTGACATGAAACAAATTACTATATGCACCACGATGGGCCGCCACAATGAAGTAACGCTGATGGCTGATATAAAATATATATGAGATAATTAATGTAAATGCTGATAATATTAAATAAATTGGGCGCCTTTAATAATTTTAAATGTAAATGTATCTCTTGACTTAACAGCTGATTGGTAGCTATGCATAGATGTTTTCTTATCTCGGGATATAGTCGGTAGTGGCACTAAAATATGTCTGTAAAAATGACACAAAAATTATTAATAATATTGATTTCACTGAGCATGAATAAAAAACACCACTTTTATATTTTGTATATTGAACATTTATTAGATTAAAGAAAACTGTACACATATGGTTAAATGCTTGGACTCTTTCGGTTGATTTGTGAGTTATATCTTTGTGATAAAATAGAATTAATACTAATAATAGTATGGTTATGTTTATAAAGAATATATATATATATATATATATATATATATATATATATATATATATATAAATTAATCTGAACATGTTTATGAAGATCCAATAATTCTTTTAGACTTAATTGGATTATTTTATCTTGAATATGTAATAGTTATCTATTTCCTACGAAATGCCCGTTTTCCGTGAAGTAATTCTTTCATTTAACGTTGTTAATTTTGATTAGTTTCAGGGAATTATGCTTCTTCCATTTTTATCAAACGTTCATAAAAAATGATGCAAAATTTGTCTCCTGGCTTGTTAACTTTGACTTTCTAATACTCTCACATTTTCTTTGAGAAATACTAAATTATTAACAAATTTTATTAATCCATGTGTAAATTAAACTATATAAAAGAAAGAACATAATTATTCTTAATTTACATATATCGAAACAATTCTTGTTAGCTACCTGTTCAGACCACTAACATCCTTTCGCAAAACTAGTTAGCTTTTATGCATTGTAATTTTAAAATTTATAATCAAAGGATCGACCTGTATTGAACGCCTCATTACTATTAACGCTATCATTATTACTACTAGCTCTAGCACAGATTTAATATCAGAGTGTGTTCAATTGACCTTAACCGCTCTCGTTCGGACTCATAAACTGGCTACTATTGTCCGCCCTATTACCGCACACAAAGCGCAACAACGGAGATGGCTAGTAAAAAAGCGTCCGTTGATAATGCATTGAACCCGCATTACCAACTATTGTGTTTCTATACGAGCATGCATGTGTATGTGTGTGTGCTACTCTTCTTTATTTCGTGAAGATGAAATTGTGAATTACATATTGTATTCGTAATTCATTTCCTTCTTCTACCCCATGAATCTTAATCCTACAAGCCTAAATTGAACAGATTTATACCCAAATTTTTTTATTTCTTTTATTAATCCTGTGAAATTTCTTTGCTTTATTCGTTAAATCGTGTGGTATAAACATATCTTATGCCCATATCACACGATGCGAAATTTTCCAATAAATTTGCATGTACATTTTTATGAAAATTTACATGAAAATTTCGCAACGTGTAAAACAAAACAATACGTGCAATTTTCTGCAAAAGCGAAATTATTTAGAATAGGTTCTAATTTCTTTGTCAAGTCTGCGGGAAAAAGTGCGCAAAAGGATTCTGCGCTTCCGTATTCAGCGTAATACCTACTTACGATTTAACAACTTACCCCAATTGCGATTGCCCCGATGATCTTCGGCTGAGAGACAAGCACAGTTAAGAGGCGAGCGAAGGGAGAGTGTTACGCTTACAAATACATTTTCCTGCATACGGCCTTTATTAGTGCAAGTTTTCTCTATCAGTTCTCTTTAAACCCTCGTAGCTTTATCAAATAAATAAATTTCAACTAATGTTATTTAATCTGCTTTAAACTCTATATATCGAACCGTTTAGACCCTTCAACTACTATATTCTCAACCCATTGCATTCGTTCAAATCATCTTGAAAGCCTATATACATTAGCAAAGCGGCCATCTTCTTAAATTCCCTAACCGAAATGCTCGCAAGATTTTCACTGTTAACTCGCTGAAAGTCACACCGAATTTCAAACTAATTAAGTAGGAATTTTTGCTTTGAAATATAGATCATCTAGACGCATCTACTTTTGTTAAAGATTGCCCTTTTGTAACTATTTCTTGTTTAATTTTTAATTCCACCGCTTATTGCGCCATCTCCTTTTCGTTGATCGCCCTCTGCGACAGAAATCTCACTTGCCGACTTTTATTAGATTCTACCTTCTCTGGACTTTTAAATTATTTAACGTTTTATGTTTGGTAGGACACACTATGCGATTTGAAATCATCCTCGAGATTTTGAAAACTATATTCTCTTCTTTCTTTTACTTCCGGCAACTACGTTGACGTGTATCCGGCATTTTCCTTCGATAATGTTACGGCAGCCATTGAATCTTAAGCTTCATAAGCGCTGTGTCGTGTTTGTGTCACGAGTGATATGAAACAAGGTTTCTGCGGTAAAGTTATTGATATCCTCTTTATAGTTTTACCATATCGCCTTTTGATCTTTCAGGATTCTTTTAACGTTTTAAATAACGTAGTTTTCACTGTATTTCTGAGTATTGATTGGATATAAATTGTGTGGCGGAAGGCGTCTCACCTGAGATTTTAACCTATGAGTAGGTTCATATTTTGCTGATCGAAATACCTTGACGCAGTACTGGAACTTCCCTGAGCCGACCGCAACCTGTAAATCTGGGGTACATGTATTTAGCGAGACCTTTTTGGACTGAAGCAAAGGACGCGGTTCATCCATTTTGGATTCCCGTAATGGCGTCGCTGTGAAGCCTGCTCGTGATTAAAGGAGTTGTATTGCCCTAGTAAGCGATAAATTGAATTTGGAAGGAACGTGTTTTGTTTTAGTATCCTAGAAAAAGTAGGTGTTGCCTTTTAATTTCTTGCTGTCCTAAATTTAAAAGATGATCATTTAAATATTGAATAGTGTTAGTAATTACTAAATTAAAATTATAATCAAGATGTTACTCTCTTTACAAGACGCACACTTTGTGTGTTAGTTTATCCTGTAAAATCAGATCATTTAGAAGGGTTCTTTTCCCTATTTCAAGTTTGTTTGACTGTGTCATTCGAGTCTGATGTTATAATAAACCCGTTGATAGTCTTAAATATCCCCGGGGACTGGTACAGAAACTTATTATTAGCTCCAGAAGACCGACAGCTTCACTGTCTGTCACCTGTTTAGGTTTAGTGTCATTTTCGAGGCCAGATCCTTCAGATCGGTCCCTTTAATGTTTGATTCGATACCTGAAATCGAAGAACTTATCTGTAGTTAAATATACTTATTTTGTTATTAACTGTACAGAATCTAGATTACGTATACGGAATTGGTATTCTAATATTTACTGTTGTTAATTTATTTCCTACAGATTTTTAATATATATTAAATTTTGCACACCTGTTATACAGGGGGTACTCCAAAAGTTCTGCTAGGAATTTTGATTTCATATTTTGTAACTTTTCTTACCTTTATTATTTTTGTCGAATTAAGGCATATCTTTGATTACTTTCATAAGGAAACCTTCCGTTTCGCTTGTGTTTTTGCCATTCTTGTAATTTTCGCGTTGACGTCTTTTGAGACTTCTTTTGATAACCCGATTGTAGATTCAAGTTAATATAATCCTGATGAGACAACTTTGGATTAACCCCTCTCGCCTCTCGATACGATTATACAGGGGGAGAGTTGCTAATTATTCGGACTCTGAATTATTATCACATATATCTAGCTGCTTTCACTTATGTTTGTCTGATCAGGGCTTCACCTTTTGTTATGGTTGTGCAACTTTATAAGCGTCTGTGACTAATTTAGTTTAGCGGTTTTGTCTTAGAATTTATGATGAACGACTGTGTCTATCTAATATAATTTGTGAGAATTGACAACGCCTTTTTGAGGACTGATGTTGGCTCACTTGTAGCTTTTAATAAAATTGTAGAATTGTTGATTGTGTCTTGATCTCTATCCTTCCACTAGTTAAGAGTTTAACAAAGTTTCTTGCTCTACATCGAGTGATAAGGGGCTGACCCTCTGGTGTTAGTTGGAGCTACCAGGTCCCGCCTGCTCCCGTTATAGCTGTCTCTCTGCAGGTGGATAATAACGGTGGCGTCCATTTTCCATCTCGCGGCCTTGAACCCGCGACGTTCTCCGAAACAAGAGAGAGTTAGCCGGCAGAGTCCTTCCTGGGGACATAGAACATCAGGTAGGTTCGGACCAGAGAGGTTCAGCGAGCGAACGCTCTTTATCACTCGCCACACTTTTAATTTTTGCGCCGCGTTGGTGGCAAGAGTTCTTATAATATAGACGCCACCATGTTTAAAGTCTCGAGCCGTTACAGTGAACACAGACACTGCTGACGGTAACTTGACTAAATCATAGGTATGTACGTGGACAGTTGTTACCATAAGAATAAGATACTCAAAATATAACAATAACAAGAAATAGCTTATTAAAAACAAGAAAATAAACAATGGAAAAAAAGTCAATAAGCTTATCAATGAACATGCTATAGTAAATTATTCAATCAAATAAACATGAAAAGTTACGTAATAATCAATTAAAAGTTTAAAGCAAATATCAATGTCCAACTTGCTTAAGGAATACAAATTTTATATAAATAAATTGAAATAAATATATAACAATATTGAGTTAGTGATTCACCCAGTATAGTATTAGGATATGATCGACAAAAAAGAATCGTGCACATATAATATGCATTGCAAAGCAATAAAATACTGAAATTAAATTGAATACAAAAATATACTGACGAAATTAGACAAATAAACGTTATGCAACAACGCCAAACGATCTCACTCAGTATATAAATCATTAACCCATAATTAAGTAAATGGTATGCTTACTCTAGGCAATAAATTGGTTAGTAATTTATCTAAGATCTTGGATAAATCTCACATCAAGATTCTCGCATATTCAATATACTAATTAGTTTATGAAATATAAAAAAAATATATCTACAACTTCTAAATCGTAACAAAGAAAACTGAAGAATGAAGATATATTATAAATTTCAGACATTCGTCGGTCTATACCAATCTACAAAGTGATAATTAATATTTAAAATTTAGAAAGTTTCTTACCTTATCAACAATTAATTTAATAAAAAAATATATTTTACATGACCCTAGTACGTAATGAAATATCGATTACCCTGTATCACCAAAATTAGGGGTATCGATTACTTAAATTTTACAAAATGAAATACATACAGAAAAAATGAATGACTCGAATTTACAATTGTCTTATACAATAAACACTAATAATTCTTTCGCCCACAGACAGTCAAGTTACTTTTGACTGTCTGTAGGGTTCCAAGGGAAAATATATGCACAATTCATTTCTTAATACCTTAAGATGTCGATTAAATAACGTCCACGTGCTTCATTTAACCTCATACTAGAAAAAGTATCCTATACTTGTACTAACCACGTGCTTCATTTAACATCTTACTAGAAAAAGTGTCCTCAACAACGGCAAATGTAGCCTCTACTGGTACCCTGTTAAATTCCAGAAAGAAAAAAACAATGTAATGAAACTAAATCATAATGAGAGAAATAATGCCTTTACACAAGGACATCGTGTAAAAAACCTAACCTAAACTAATATAAGGTTAAAATCGCGTGCTCCATAACCACCAATTTTGTTCAAAATTTTACTCAAAAATAGTCTTTTCATAATTTAAGGGAATTCGCCCGTATAATCAACCAATAATGACTTCTAAATTCGCATAGCGAAGTAATAAAATACTTTTAAGAAGCCATTACATATTTACCAAGTACGTCTGCCGTACCACGTGTTTAATTGATGAAAACTGAACAGCAAAAGAGAGAGCAGAATTTCACAACTCGCCCTTATATATGACAAGCTAAGTAGGTCTTAAAGAACTAACCAATAGGGGAAGACACTGTATAAAGGAAATTAATGATGGAATATATATAATTAGAATATATTTCGCTACATAAAAATTAAGATAAAAAAATAGGAATTTAACTAACGAAGAATATTAATTAAATTACGTACTAAATTAAAGTTATTAATCGAAAACTTATTATTTTAAAAGAACCACTACTAAATGACGCTGTCCTACAATTCTCAAGGAGATCTTAAATGACAATACTAAGGACAAATCGAACGGAATTTGCTACAGACAAGCCGTAAAAAATATTCCAATGAATTTTAAGAAAAAGATTCGCATGAAACTGATACAAATTAACCCAATTAACACAGTGAGGCCAACCCAATTATATTTAGTGCAAATTCAAACGCCTCACACGTCAATAATATGAACTAAACCATACTGAAAATAAAGTTGCTTACCTGAACGAATAAATTGCATAAATTTAATCAACTTAGAAAATTAATATGATGAAACTTTCAATTTAATTAACAATAGGAGAATTATCCGCAAAAGGAAAACATTACAAAAATATATACGAAAATATCACCATATACAGTCCATTCTTAAGTTATAGAATCAAATGACTAAAAACGAATCAGGACGTACACGATATAAGTGTTAAGGTTAACACATGTTGTGATGATCATAACCTGTGAGGCTGTGAGCATAACCTACATTCACAAAGGTGTATGTCATCTAGAGCTCTAGTTGTAATGTTTGACACTTTTGACTAAATTATTTAAAGGAATTATTTTATAAATTTAATAGGTATACACCTGATCAACTAATCAAAGAATTTGACAGTTTAATTTGCCAAGGACCGCCAACATTTGCCACGATAATAACACCAAACTTACTCACTATTACGCATGCACAAGTGAAATTTTTGGTGTATAATACTCAGAGAGCGGACTGAAGCGATTGAATGACCAATTGCCCCGATAAAACGTTGTGGCTGTATCATGTATAGTATGCATGTTATAACAGCCCCACTATTTGCTTGCTCGATTTCATTCATCGAGCAGATGTTATTTCCGTCGTTATGAATAGTACATTGTGTGTATTCCTTCATAAATTCAATTAAACAGTGGCGTGTAAGACGGAATATACATTTATATATTATTTCGTTAGATTTCGTTGAAATAATCGCTTAAAAATATATATTCGCTAATTTCCCAACTGTATTCTCATGTTTACATGCTGTTATGCATGCATATACATACAGTGCGTCCATAAAGTATGGACACAAGCCCGTAGTAACGTTATTGTGCAATATTTGACAAAATTCAAAGATAAGTCGATTAATGTTTTTTATTAGCTATATTTAAATGCTACCATTTTGTTTTTTCCGTCGACCTTGAATAAGTTATGACGTCATTGATAATTTTTTTAAATGTCAACCCCATTTTTTTATGGATTTTGAAAGCTTTTACCATTCTTATTTGATGATGTAAAAATTTTGGTACAAAATTACAAAATTTTTGAGTAAATTGTGTTCTAATTCTAAGTTTTATTTTTGACATTTTCAGTATCAAATTTATAACAAATGCTCAAAATGTTTTCCTTCATTTTGTTGACAACATCCTAAGCGATGATAAATTCCATTTCGCACATTCTGTAATATTTCGGGAGTGATTAGTCTGGTTTCGTAGATGATGCGTTGTCGTAAAACGTCCAAATTTTCTAGTTGTGTCGCATAGACTTTTGATTTTAAGTAACCCCACAAGAAGAAGTCCAATGGGGTTAAATCTGGCGATCTAGCTGGTCATTCAATTGCCCCTCTTCTTCCAATCCATCTGTTAGGAAATGTATTATTGAGGTATTGCCTTACTGGTAACGTATAGTGTGGAGAAGCACCATCCTGTTGATACCAAATTCTACGATCTGGCAAATGTGGATCCTCATTATTAGGAAAAGAACCGCTAAATCGGGTATCAATTCATTTCTCAAAAAATTTTGCAAACATTTTTAAAAGAAGTCCATGATGCCAGCTTTAAATTATTCATGGTACATTCATGTTCATCTTTGAACAGACAGCTTTGGAAACTTATCTCGTAAGTATTTAAAATAATTGCCTTCTTTTTCTAGTGCATCTATAACCTGTTTAATCAATCCTAATTAAATGTGTAGAGGGAGTAGAATCACCAAATTAGAATCCACTAACGGCTTTTTTTATATTAAATTTTTCAGGAACAATATTGTTTCGTAGCTACCATTCCTTTATTTGGTAATGTTGCTGAACTGCTCGGGTATCCCACGGACACAAAAAACAACAATATTAGGTAAACCCTCCTCGTAGTCCAAATAATAAGGAAATAACCTTAAGGTCATCACAGATTTGTCAAATATGATTTGAATATTGAATGAGATTTATTATAGTTGACATACTGTCATGTGTTTGTAGGATGAGGTAATGGAATTGATGGATTTGCATTACCATTATAAAGTAAGACAGCTTTGAGACTTGTTTGCGACGAGTCGATAACCGATCGCCATTCTGCATGGTTATATTTAATACTCATTTCATACAAAAGTCCGTTTACATCAGTGCAGTAACAGAAACTTCTTTCAACTTTGTAACAAGAACTGATTTTTTTGTGACAATTCTTCAATAGAGAGATTCTTGTAGTGGAATGTAAAAGATTCCGTTATTTTAATCGAGATCCCAAAATTTGTAATTTTTCTTTGGTTAAACCCAAATCCCGTATCAAGTCATTGAGATCTGATTGAGTAATGAGATGTGGTTCGTTAGAAGAAAGATACGTCCGTCGTTTATATCTTCCTCGCCCGTGGAATTTGCAAAAGAATTTGAATGCATTAGAGTTGGAAGCTCACATACAGTTCTTTTCAGCGGTTTGCTTACAGATGTAGTGTCTGGATACGTTACTTTGTGTTTATTTCTTTTTGAGAACCCTTCAATTTTTACAAGACAGAAGTAACAATGCGTGACGTGATTTGTGGGTTCACGCCAAATCATCGACCTTTCTGACTGGCAGTGGCGGCTCTTGATGACGTACGATGTGCGCTGCTGCACGGATGAGACTGCTTCGTTTAAGCTTTCATATATACAGAGAAGCAAGTAACCGTACCGAAATCTTCCGAAATAGTTCGAAGTAGTCTCATCCGTGCAGCAGCGCACATCGTACGTCATCAAGAGCCGCCACTGCTGACTGGGCTTCAGACAAATTCTTGATTTTTAATTTAGAAGCCAAAATATTGTTCATAACATCTTCGAATTATTTTACTTAAAGGCCTCTTTTGCGATTTTGTAACATATAATCCACAAACATAGCAAAAACTGTCTGGAGAATTTTTACAGCCTCTTGCACGGTTTTCCATTTTTGAAAATCACAAGCAACACCACTTGCGCGAACACTGCTTCAAACTTTTTTGACTAAGCGACAGTTCAGTGACATTTCGTTTGTCTCTGGCGGCGTCAACAGCTAAACAATAAATGAATCAGTACGCCGGCTGCAACCTTATCGTATCGATTCCAGAAGATTCCATTTTAGTATATTCTGCGATGACTAATTTATCAGAATTCTCTACTTCTCTCTGGAATGCGTGACAGATAAAAATATTATTTTGTAAATGTGACGAGATACCCTATGTTAGAATAGAGTTTTTATGTTTAAAACAATGCAAAATATTAAAATTTTAGATTGTTAAGTCAATTATAACAATCGTATCGGCTAATGTTATCTTTTATTTCGGTCTTTCTGAAATTTACAAAATGGAAAACATTTTAATAATTCAGAGGTGTGTAAAAAGTATTTGAAGCAATTTTTCTTGTCGAAAAAGAAGAAAGTTTGGTCAGAGCGGAATTTTAAACTTCCTGATAGATGATCGAAGGTTATCATATGCCTGTATTATTGATTAACTGTTATTACAAATAAGGGGTTGTCTAGGTATAATAATAATGAAATTATTCTAAGATAAATAATAAAATAATATTTTAGTTATTTTGTAATACAATAATTTGTGGTGCTGGTGAAGTGTCATCAAAGGTCCAGGACGTGCGTGGTATTGGTTAATTAAAATAAATACACAAAAACTAATAAATAAAATAAAATAAAACACAGCGGCGTCCTTAAAATTTATATTTATATTTACATAATAAGAAATTGAAACTCGTATATTTAAAAGCAATTAAAACAAAGTAATATGTACACGAGGAGCGGCAATTAAGTAACTAAAATTAACACAAAAAATACTCTGAAACGAACGTTAAATGGAGTAGTAAATTAAGGGTTAATTAATTACGATGAATATAAAATAATCTCTGTATAGAACAATACAGTTACCTTGAGTTGGCGGCCACGTGGTCTGAAGATATACTCGGACAAGTGTATGTAGAGCGGTGTTGGCCGGTGGGATAAGAAATTAATTAGTTTAAATTAATGTGAATTCGCTTAAAAGAATAATATATATAGAACAATACAGAATTACCTTAGGGGTTGAAGAACACCTGGGCGGCGGGACATCGTGACTTGGACAGTACACGAGGTGTTGCACTTTCGAACGTTCGAACGAGAAGACCCTGATCGTTGTTCGTATCGAAAGAAAAGTAAAGTTTTGAAAAGGGCTGTTTATGACCTAAGTAGAGGGAGGGATCGATATCTTGAATTATAGTTAATTAAAAGCGCGACCTGAAGACGTCGTCTGTCAATGTCATAATTATTCTTAAAATAACCCTTGTGACGATATCAAACACGACATATAATAGAAGATGTAAATAATATTAATTAAAACAATTTAACAAAATGGAATGTACTAGAAAGAAATTCGATATTCTAAATTCTACATTACGGTTATCGGTTGACGGTCCAGGTAATAAGGGTCGTCGGCGGTTAAGGTTATAACAAAAGAAATACTTTCTCTTGGACACGAAAATACAGAAGAAATGTCTTAAGTTCATATCGAGATATTCAAAGAAGAAATATTATTTAAAATTACATAAATATTTCACATGCTAAGCGTAACACTGTATTAATTAATTTGTCAACCTGTTGATGAAATTTTCTGTAAAAATCCCTACAAACTTTCTGAACAAACTCGTAGTTTTATTTCAATTCAGTACATAAGACGACTAACTGGTTTAACTTTCATCAAAGCTACAATAAAAAAGTCGAGCTTATTTTGTGGAAATAAAGGTAGTTTTTGTTTGAGTTTACGTGCTCATTTTGCACCCTTTAAACTCTTATCTTGCTTCGGTATGTACGCGTACTTCTGTGGCCCGGGTTAATTATATATGTTTATTCTAGGATGCACGCCAAAGTTTATATTCACCTGTGAATATCCGTTTTAGATAAAAGGCGGACACGTTTGGGGAAACGCTGAAACACAAATACACACACTTGTGTATGTAAGTATATAGACGCTCGGTCGTTGTATGAAATGCTTAGGGTTTCTCATTAACATTCCAAATGTCGCGTTGATAAGAAATGAGCCGCTTAAATGGTGTAGCGACCATTTTCGTGACACTCTCTTTCATTTTCAGGTTGTTTTATTAATGAATTTTTTAAATAGTAAAATTTTGAACGTTAACGACCTTACAGCTGAAACGAAAATTTCAGATGTTTAAGTGTGGACTTACACAAACAAATTATACATGTATCATGATAGTTTGTTCATTTGAATATTCAATCCACTAATTTTACTGGGCTTCTGTGCACGGTTTCGTTTGTGCATAATTAAGTATTTGTGTTGTGTTTTAAAATTACCTGCAGGTCTTCGCGTATAAACGACTAAATATTTAAAAAAGAACTACGTTTATTCGCATTTTTTAGCGACAGTAGTTTAGAACTAAGCATAGAGCATTGATAACATTGTAGCAATTTTTTTTTTCCAAATAAAACAGAAAAAATATTCTTGTTTTTAAAATAGACGACCCCGCCTTGATTTTGGGTATATCTAAATTAGTTTGTATTATAATTTCTTGTTCAAGGTGTATAGATTTTAGTGCAGGGAGCGGAAACTTTTTAATTCATGTTTGTTAGTGATTTATTTTGCGAACCCATGTGAAAACGTGAACCTCTAAATAAAATAAGCTATTTATAATTTCTTAGTTATAATTAAATTTTATTTATAATATGTTTACCAAAATTCTTGCAGATCTATTACGGATCACGTAAAATGAAAGAATTTGCGACTACTTTTGTTTTGCAAATCTTGCATATAAATACGGCTTTGAGCATATTTCATATAAAATCGCATATTTGTTCATATATTATAATTTATTTCTAATGTGCACCGTAAAAAATATATAAAACCATTTATTCATAATATGTCAAAATTACACTAACAGTCCGCATGAGTATTTCCGTACAGCGGAAATTCTCAGATTCGTGTTCATCAAGTCGGGGAAGTTCTAGTGAATCTACAAGCAATGAGGTTGACCTATAGGTCAGTCATATCGCCAGTTTTGTTTAGTTAATTCTCGAAATTATATGTACACGTAATTTTACCCTGTTATTTTTGATATGTCGAAATCATATTTACATGTGTCGATCTGGATAAAACATTATCCTGAATTTTGTGTAGATAATGAGTGTTTTGTAAGTATTGCAGTAAAATTGTAAGTTTATATTTGTTTACGTTTAATTTCATATTTTAATATTTCCAATTAATTATTGTAGATTTGATGCGACAAAAAATTTTAATTAACGCATCAAGTAGGGACTGATTTGTATAAAAAAATATCACAAGATTTAAAAATGCACCACAAGCTACTCTAAATCAATCGTTGACTTCAACAAGTAAAAATATAGAGCAGAATAGTTTCGATTAAGACTTGTGCAACGTCTTCTTAAGTGCAAACATTCCACTTTCAAAATTGGATAATTATACGTTTAAAATGTTTTTAGAGGGGTATGCAAAACTATCAGTTCATAGTCGCTCAACTACAAGAAAAAATTATGTATACTAATCTATTGTTTAAGGAAACTATGATGAAAATTAAAGAAACAATACGTGAAAATTATATTTATTTCGTAGTCGATGAGACAACAGACAGTTGTGGACGCTATATTGCCAACTTATTGATCGGCATTTTAAATGACAATTGCGCCGGCCAATCTTTTTTAATTCGTACAGAAGAATTGGAGAAAACAAATAACTTAACAATAACAAGATTTATAAACGATAGTTCAACGAGGTTTTATTTGCCGAATGCCGTTTCAAGTGATAAGGTATTATTGATGTTATCGGATGCTGCGATATATATGGTGAAGCACAGAATTTGAAGATTTTTTACCTGAATCTGATGCACGTGACATGTTTGACCCATGCTGCTAACAGAGTAGCAGAAGAAATACGTTACACATTTTCATTCATCAATTTGGTAAAAACAGAAGTATTTATTAAAGCACCGCTGAGGGTTCAAGCATTCAAAGATAAGTTACTTGGTCTGGCACTGCCACCACAACCCATAATAACAAGATGGGTCACGTGGCTCGAAGCCGCTGTATTTTATGCAGATACTAAATAGATATACTTGTTCGGTCAATATAGATTTAATTTATATTTTTAGTTTTATTTAAATATAATAGAATAGATTTAGTTGTATTTATTTTACGTATTAATTCATAGATTTGAATTTTGTTCTATTTGTAAATATAAAGTGTATAGATAGGTCTTGGAGTTTGCCAAATATTTGATGTGTTAATTACCTAGGTCTCGTCAGATATTATATTGCTTTATGCATTGTTTTGTTTTCCACGGCCATACAACTATTTATTGAATACAGGTACAACCTTCTTTTAAATCCGTTCATTTGCTGGTTGCAAACCTTTATAATAGCATAAGTTTTATTGTTATTTTTCATGTATTGTATTTGTATATAGTATTGTATTTAATGTATTCATATTTTTACGATAGGTTTAGAGATTTCGGTTTATTACGTTTTTCCTGTATTCTTCAAATACTGTACGTCTCTAGCCCACTACCTGTTTATTGTAATTTACGTAGTTGGTATATTGCCATTCAATACCGGTAACAATTGTATTGTGTATTTACTATTTAATGTTTATTTTAGTTCCGAGTATTATAATTAAGGTTTCATGTTCATATTGTTTATTTTAATCTATTTATGACGTTGGTAAACTACAGCATATACTTTTCCTTGAAGGAGGGTAAAATATTTGAATGGCAATTATAGCATAATCAATTTAGTTGTTTTCTCCCTACCTTGTAATTGGCGGGGTCAAAACTTTCTTTGCAAAAATAAGTTAAAACAAAATTTGATTCCAACCAAAATCTCAGCGATCTCACTACAAGAAAATATTATGTATTAGCCAGTTTCTCGGTCTTTACTATTATAACCAGATTCATGCATTTATATTAAGTTTACGGAACTCCAAGATTCAATTTATTAATTATCTTGTAAATAAATTAGTGTTATTTAAACTATTGCATTATTTTAACTCATATATTTCGGTCGATACCTACAGAAAATTCCTTTAAACCAGGAGGAATAAACAATACTAAATATACCGCAAATGCCGCCAAGAGTTAGCTTTTATCAAAGCAAACTATGGGCTTATTAGTGAAACACTACGAAAACTTGAAACTCAAGGTGTTGAACTCAGTGAATCGATAGAATTGATTCAAAGCTACAAGAATAAAATTTATAATGTGGAGAGCGGTTCAAAATTAAATTAACACAAGCTCTAGAGGAAAGCAAGGGCTTTAGTCTGCTTAGTAGAATATCCAGTGTGTTGCAAGGAAATTACGATAAAACCATTAATCATTAACCATCAATTATTTGAAAATTTAAGTATGCGCCAATTACATCAGTTGACGTTGAGCGAAGCTTTTCAGCAACCAAGCTATTATTGACGCATCGCAGAAAATCGCTTTTTGTTGAGAATTTAGAAAAGCATTTAATTGTGAATGTTTACAATAATATACAAAGGCAAATATGAATATAGAGTTACATTGTAGATCTCGGTTTTCGGGTTGGAACCGCGTCGAGTTAGGCGTAATTGCCAGCGTTTCGTCCATTGCTGCAAGGGACATTTTCAGGGCTGTACGTAGATGTTCGTCGCAGTAGCTTGATGAATGCCAGGGTAGAGACCGACACAAACTTATATAGGCGGGACCGGGTCAGATGATGGCCTGCTATTGGCTGGAGACAATGAGCCAATCGGATGCGTCGTATGGGCGTGATATTTCGAAACGACAAACATCTACGTACAGCCCTGAAGCTGAAGCCCTTGCAACAGTGGACGAAACTTTGGCAATTACGTCTAACTCGACGCGGTTCCAATACGGAAATCGAGATCTACATCTAGAGAACGACCGCAGAAACCTATACCTACATTTATAGTTATATTGTTTAGCTTACTTATTTTTATTATTATTATACATGTATTTTGTAAAATTTCGAATAAAATATTGATATAGTATATATTTGTGGCATCTCTAAATTTATATTGACATTATTTAATATTTTCACGATAATTTAGTTGTGTAACTATCACTAAAAATTTAAATATTTTTGCATATTTTAATAAAAGTTCATATAAGCATAAAAACATATATGCACATATAATACAGTTTCTGCGTGCATATAATTCCCAGTTTTAGTCATAATATATACCTATAAGTAGATGTTGATATTTCCTTGAAAAAATTTCTGGAAAACCTCAATATTTTAACTCAATCTTGATTATGGCCAATTTATTCAGCTTTATCAATTCTAACATTCTGAGAAATGCCATACGATCTCGTGAAAAGGCCAAAAAGACCTGACAAACGAGATTGGAAACTGGCCACAGAGGTCGTAAGACCAAATTTAATTAAATGGGTTATAAGTATGTCCTAACCATTTAAATCACCGAGGGCGAATGGAATCTAATTGCATTACTAGAGAAGGCAAAAGAGGTATTGGTACGATATCTGTGTAAAATCTTCAAAACTTGTGTAGCTTGGGGATACATATCTCTGGCATGGCAAAAACTCAGAGTCATCTACTAACTGAAAGTGATAGGGTGGCGGATCTAACTCCAAAGTCAAATAGGCAAATCACCCAATCGTCTTTCTTGTTGAAAACCCTGGAGAGACTAGTAGAAATAAGGGAGGAATTCCTAGTGAAACTTCCCCCAACTAATAGACAACGTGCATCTCAGCCGAGAAAATCTACAGACTCGGCATTGGCTGATTTAATCAGGCTACTTTCAAAGTCGATTTAGGACAAAGAAATAACGCTAGCTATTTTTCTAGATATAGCAGGAGCATCTAGTAATGCTACAGCAAACCCTACAATTAAGGCCTTAGAAAAGAAGAGAGAGGCCCCTGTGATAGGAAAATGTGTGAGGGCGTGCCTAGAAAGGCGGGTAATAACGTTCTCCATAGGCGGAACCACTATTGAGGGCAGAGCAGGTGGAGTTTGCCCACAAGAGTGTGAGCTTCACCTCTCTTGTGGATGATCTTAGTAGATGATCTCCTTAAGTGGCCATCCAAGGAAGGCTTTCCGTGCCTGGAATACGCAGACGATCTAGCATTTGTCCGGAGACATTTTGCTGAAGTTATTTCAGAACGAGCGCAAATTTCCCTAAATATTGTAGACGTAAAAAAATATGCAAAAAAGCCTGGCTATCAATTGCCTTTCTAAAACAGAAATAGCAAATTCACAAAAAGAGCGCCACAAGGGTTGCAACCATTAACGTTCGCAAATACAGAAATTGCATTGACTAAGCAAGCAAAGGTTTACGTGGAATCCTCACATCGTAAAAATCAGCAATAAAGCAACTATTGGCTTGGGCAGGTATAGGCGAACGTGTGGGAAAAACTGTAGGTTTGATTCCAAGATGACTCTATGGCTGTACCAAGGTGGTGGAGCTCCCCAGGTCAAAGGCAGGCAAAACAGTTCTGTAGGGAACATTCGCCTAAGTTTACATCGGACTACTGAATAGAGACAGAAGTCTGTTAAGATGACAGTAGACCTACTTATGAGGTTTGCGAATGTTTGAGATGTGAAGGTTTGACAAGAATGCGCTTTCTACAAGTGGGAAGTAACTATCCTAAAGCGCGAAAATATATTTAAAACAACCGCTTTTGTAGCTGCTAAATATAATTTAAAAGGCAGCGCTAGAGAAAGTATTCTATAAATAAACAATAAATGTAGAAAAGTCCTGGTGGCCTCCTCAAATAATCTAATCTAATATAATCTTTTACAAGACACTATTGCTACCACTAGATTTTGCAAATAGGCATGTACTAAGTCGTTATTAGTTCTTGTGTAGGTTGTTCTTGTGTGAGGTAAGGATAATAGCTTTACCCGCTTTACTCATTACTCTTTGCTCTTCTTCACTGAATAAAAATTTCGTCAGTGTAACAAAATTTGTTAGAGTAAGAAAATATAGGAACAATACCGAAGTGGGTGCGTTGTACGAGGGACAAGCTGAAATGATTGAGAATAAAAAACACGGTTAATATTTTCTAGGATTTTATTTTAAATATGCTCAAAGTAATTCCCTTCAGCAATGATACACTTGATCATTTTTTCTTTCCACTGTTTAAAAGCTCCCAACCATTCTTCTTTCGGAATACCTTCAAAATAAGCGTGACCTGCTGTCTCAATCTCTTCTTCAGACGAGAACTTTCTACTCTGCAAATTGCGTTTAAGCCCAACAAATAGCCAAAAGTCACACATTGCTAAATCAGGTGAGTACGGCGGATGTTCTATTACTTTTATATTTTTTCCAGCTAAAAAATAGGAGCGTTAAAACTGCCGTGTGGAACAATGCATTAACATGGTGGACCAAAACTCCCTTGTCCCTTTTCCAGTATACGATTTAGCAGTAACTGTCTTTTGTCCATCTAGCTTAATTGCATTTACTAAGCCCGTACTTCTGAAGAATACCGCATACATAAGCTTTTTGATACCTCGCTGCTTTTTAGTTATTGTAGGAGTTTCCTCATCTTCGTGAATCCATACATGACTCTCTTGGCGGGTAGGAAGGTCGAAAAACTGAATATAAGTTTTGTCATCAGTATTTTGGAAAAATTTTTTGCCGGCAATTATTTAAGAAATTTAAAGTTTCATGGCAAATTCTTAGACGCTCTGCTTTTTGGAAGTCAGAAATTTAAATGTATGATTGTTTTAATAGCTGAGGATCCAATCTTGAGTTAATGTTCTATTACCGCATAAGTGGCTTTATTGTCCTCTTCAATTATTTTTTTAATAGCAGCAATACATTTGTAGGTAACAGCCGTAGTAGGACGCCCTGCTCCTTTTTGAAGCTGAACAGAATTCCTTTCGCGTTCAAATTCCTTATACCATCGGTAAATTGTAGCGAAAGAAGGTGCTTGTTCACTAAAAACTGAATCTAATCTCTGCTTGTACTCATAAGCGCTTAAACCTCATTTAAATTCATAATAAATTGTGATTCGAAAATGCTCTCCGGTTTTACATTTTCTTTTACTTTAAAAAAATAAGTAGCTGAGTTATAATGAGCGTAACTTCAATAACAGAATGTCAATATTGTGATGACTCATCCAACAATACGTCACGTATAATACCTCTCGCGCGTTCTCGGCTGATCTAGAAACAGAAAGACCCAGACTAAGAAAAATCGAGACGCTCGGCGGCCCATATATATAAGCCGTCGAAGAAGGGATTTGGATACCATTCGATTCCGAATTATCGCAGAGCGTACTTACATAAATATAAATACATAAATGTGCTTATTGTTAGTAATTAGTTTTTATATTGTTATTCGTTTTATTATTAATATAGTGTGTGTCTAAAGTTACCGTTAGTTTTATTAAGAACCCGAAAAGACAAACTTTACAATATGACAGATAAAGAATTACTCTAAATAAACACTGTATGGTTGTTTTTCACAGTCTAACTAGATTTTCATATTCTCAATATATGTTTTTCTTTTTTGTTATCCAGAGGGGCCTAAAATGTGCGGTGCCAAAGTAAATTAAAATGCCAAAGGTGCTTGTAGCTTAGTGTCCGCAGAGGTGTAAAGAAGGTGACAATATAAATAACTTACCTGAAAGGATCAAAATCGATCAACAACAGTAACAACGACAAGACATTACTTTCTATTTTTGAAAATGACAGGAAAATAACTTTGCACCAAGAAAAGAAAATTTTCGTCAAGAAAAATGTAAACGTGTCTCTTTACAAATTTCGAATTAGATTAGAACACAACTGTAAAAACATCGAGTGACAATTATGAAGCCTTTGTTCTCAAAGAGCAGGAAAAAAATGTAGTTTGGGCAAAGACAAATATAGAGCGAGGTTGGCTCCATAATATTTACCGACGAAGGCGTGTTTACTATTACTATTTTACTACATTTTTATTACATCCGCGAATGTTGCATGTCGTTGTTTCTCTCTCCGTGAAAATTGATCGTATTCATCGTGATTCTGATTGACCTCAGAGTAATCGAGCTCTATAAAACATAATTTACTAAAGTCTAAATAAGGACGACTGGATACTACATAAGGATAACGATCAGCAACACCGAAGGCTGCATGTGTATACAGAGGAAGGAAGGACGCGACGTCACCACGATTGACTGGTCCATGCAAAGTCTCATGCAAATTCAATAGAAAAGTGTGTGGATTAATGAACTAAAAGCTTCGATGGAGGAAGCTAAGGGGTGATAATTATTTTAGAAGGACCCGACAACAAATGGAACAATTGGAAGAATCATTTTCCAGACTATGGAAGAACATGTCAACTCGTAATTAACAATGATGGCGATTGGACTATATTTTCATATCTTTAAAAGCCCTTTGTATAAAGTTTTAATGAAATACATCTTTTTTTTTTGTTTGCCAAGGTTTTATTTTATTTTCATGTCGTATACTTTCTCAAGGATGTTACTGTAAATGAAACATTTGAAATCGATTTAAAAAACTACATTTTTATTCATAGGGAAAGCTTATTATTTATTATTCCACTAAATAAATAGAACAGTCTTCATAAAGTATAAACTTGATGTTCAAAAGAGGTTGAAAATTTACAAAACGAAACTAAAGAAACTTGCTTGCGTTATTTGCGTTGTATTATTAGGGCATCGTTAATATAATGTAAGAAATTCAATTTTCAAACGTAATAAATGTTTTCTATATCTGTATGTTTTCAGAACATTTTCTTTCTCTGAGGATTGTAATTACATCGCGGTTAGTCCAGCATCTAGTAACATTAAACTTCGCCCTAGTTCTAACAATCTTAAGCCTAAACTTGTTTTTTATTAAAGAAAATAATCTCCTAACTAATTTTTGTATTAAATAAATACTAAAACTTCTAAAGTTTTGTGTTTCATATGAAATATGTTTATGTTTGTATCATGTATTGTCGCAAGCATGCTCTGAAGCGTCGATTGCCTCTAAACCACCTTTAATCGCCGAATTAATCTGGTGCAAACGTCCATGGTTTACGGATATGTTTACATGCGACCTGGCTAATGTGAGAGCGTCTTTAGTGGTGGGCCATCGCAAAATATGACACTGATGGTTCGAACTAACGGTTTCATTCTCATAAATTACACATTATCTCACTTAATACGTAACACGAGAGTAGAGAAGCAGTAGGATTGCTGTTTTTTGCCGTTATACTGTGTCATTTGACCATATAGATTGTGTCGGACATTATGATTTATTGTTGGGCATTTTAAATATGGAACTTGTAGTACTACAATGAAACGTATGTATGTATAGCCAAGCTCTCACGCCGGGAACTATCAACTGATCGAGTGCAGATAAAGTGCGAAATGTGCAGGGCAAATGCTGTAACACCGCCTGCTGCTGCGCTTGTGTTTATTCTTGGCGTAACGGGGAACACTGAAAAGCCATTATTCTGTGAGAAATAATTTCTTTGTCATGTGTTTTTTTGTAGTTATGCACTTTATTTTTTATTCTATTTATAAATCTCCGAGCGTTAGTTTTTATTTGGATATTTTTCTATAATATATCTGTACGTAGATTTGCATCAATATAGCAATCATAATATTTTTATAGTATTTTTACGATAACAGAGCAGTCACGTCATAACCAGTAATATAGTACATATAACTTCTCGAACATTTTACGAAATTTATATTTTCACTGTTACCTATTCTGCACATTGTTGTCACGTATGATACTCGTATGATATCCGTCTGTCATATGTCAGTCGCCGTTACAATATCACTATTGCTCATATTATTTTTTGTATTCTTCGTCTTTCACAACAAAATATTGAAAAATATTGGTATCCATTTTAAGAAGGACGACCTTAAACGAGCAATAATGGAATTGCCTCATATTGTTTTTAAACGAATATTTTTGCAACAATATATGCGTTTTAAAAATGAAAATACATTTCAGTTTGTTTTTGTCGATGAAACCTGAGTTTTTCAAGATAAAAATCTCTCTAAAACCATGGCAAGATGATAATATTAAATTATAATTTGTGTAACGAAATGGAATATTTGCCTGCATTCCTGCATAATGACATGAGTTACACAAAATAATATTTCATAACGTGTTGCATACAAGATTTTATCTAATTTTGACCAAAACATTAGTTTTATAGTTTTCTAGCTGATCTGACATTAAACGTCATAACTAATTTATTTAGAAACGCCATACGACATAAGTCGTATTAAATTAGTATTAGGATAATAATTCATTTGTTTTGACAGGTGTTTGTTAATTTAAGTATAAATATTTACTAAAATTAGCTAAATATGTCGTTGCATCGTACGAATAAAAATGTACGGACACTGCTTCAGAAGGTCGTCGGCTACCTTTTTAGCAGATTCTGGTGTGGACATTTTGAAAGTTAAACGACATGGAGGCTGGAAGTCCAATACTGTAGCGGAGGGACATGCAGAGAATTCTATAGAAAATACGAAAAGGATTGCCACTGATATTCTTAGTGAATCAAGCTCAAATGCAAGTTCCGTTTTTCAAAGTTTCAATATTCCTCTTGCATCTCAATACCGATGCCTTCACCTTTCCTGCTGATAACACACCATGGACTTCTTCCACCATTTCTGAACTTGTAGCCGTTTTCGGCCCCCATTCCGGTTAGCATATTCTAAGCTGCTACTGCCATTAAATTCATTTCCCATTTTCTGATGGTTGTATATGAAGAAGAACCCTCACCCAGTGTACCTCGCATATCATAGATTTCGGTAAAAGACATGCCTTTCTTTAAAAGATACTTAATCACTGCACCATATTTAAAATGACCTATTTACACTTAATTAGTAGCAGGGTAAAATTAAAAAAATTGCATACGAAACACGCTGTCATAAATTTATCAAACACTAACAGTAAACTGACAAGTCGTCGGCTGTCAAAATGTGATGTGTACTTTTTGATTTTGCGGCCTAGTCTAGGCGATCGTGCGAATAAGTCACTTCGCCCTCATACGTAGAGGCTTTAAGTAACAAATTATCTAGAATAATAAATATACAAAACATGTGATGGGTTCCTTTAGATTTCAGAGATTTCGTTCTTGAGATTCATATTGAATACTTATAACTTGTTTAAATCGTTCTTTGATCATTTTTAGTCATTTATTTCAATAATTTTTGAACAGATTTTCGACTATCACATATATTTTTGTAGTTTTGATATTTAAAATTTTTATTAAAGTTTTTCTTTTACGGATAATTAACCTATTCTTAGTTAAATTGGAAGTTTCATCATATTCAATTAAAAATTACCATATATTTGTATGTTAAAGTAGGCAACTTTGGTTTGAGTATGGTTTAGTTCATAGTTTACGCGTGTGAGGCGTCCGAATCGCACTAAATATAATAGGATTGGTCTAGTGTAGGCAATCATTTTGTTAATTGTATTAATTTGTATCAGTTTAATGCGAATATTTTTCTTAAAATTCATTAGAATATTTTTACGGCTTGTCTGTAGCAAATTCAGTTAGAATTGTCCTTAGTATTGTCATTTAAAATCTCCTTGGGTATTGTACGACAGAGTCATCTCCTAGTGGTTCTTTTAAACTATAGATTTTCAATTAATAATTCTTTAATTAGTATGTAATTTAATTAATATTTTTCGTCAGATGCCTTTTGAATATTATTGTCTCAATTTTTAGGTAGCGAAGTAATCTTCTAAATACAGATTTCATCATTAATTTTTTCTATACAGTAGCTTCCCCCTATTGGTTTTGTAATAATTACCTACCGTTTCGTATATAAGACCGAGTTGAGAAATTCTGGCTCTCATGTTCACTGTTGAGTTAAATGAATTAACACGTGATACTGACGTGATATTGTATGGTGCGATTATTTTTTATGTCATCTTATAAGTATTTTATTACTTCGCTATGCGGCTTTTGAGCTATTTTTAATTAAATTATAAGTCTGAAGTCCTTTGAAATGTGGAAAGATCGTTTTTGTTAAATTTCTGCACGAAGTGGGTGTTCATGTGAAGCACGTGTTTAGATGTTTCCCTATGTTAATTTAGGTGAGTTTTTTTACGATATTCCTGTTAGGGCATTGTTCTTCTTTTATACAGGCTGATTCATTTTCGGCCCTCACCATGGGGATCTCGCTTATTATTGGAGATAGAGTATAGGTTCAAATTTGGCAAAGTTGTTAAATTTTGTGTTTGTTATAAATCCGTAAAGAAAATAGACCTGTGACAAATGACCTTCGTTATTTAAAAAAGAAACGCGAAAACCCCATTTTCTTCTTTTACCTGTAGCACCGACATTTGGCCTTGTAGAGAAAAAATAAAAACACATCCTCGTGGCCATTTCTAAGCCTCTATCCAGTGGTGTACTCTAAATTTTTATACGACGTTTCGTTTCTTTCTGGCCATCATCAACTATCAAATTTCTTATAGGCGCCATATTGGATTTAGACATCTTCAGAAAGAGTTTTTTTTTTATTTCAACCATGTACCATATGCTGACTAAAGTTTTTGACATTAGGTTTTATTTGAAAGAATAAATTATAAGATTAAATAAGGTAGCCATGGAATTTCAATCTGTCAAACATTTCATTTATTGTTTATTAATAATACAAAAATGTCATACACTAACGAAGAGAAACGAGATATGATAAGTATTTTTTATTCTTCGAACCGAAATTCAACAGTAGCGAGTACAAGATATCTACAATTATATCCAGAACGACAACAGCCTCATCGTACCATTTTTCTAGATCTCGACAGAAATTTGGTCGAGAATGGATCGATACTTATTCTATTTTTACAAGCTGAGATTACTTGGAATTGTCGAGTAAATGGCGTTCCTTTTGCAGCCAGCATGAGTATGGTGATCGTTTTTTTCCAAGACATTATTTAATCAAAATCTTATAGTATGAATTGTGCATATATTGTTCCTCGAAAACCTACACACAGTCAAAAGTAACTTTCTCCGAAATAATTATTAGTGTCTATTGCATAAGACAATTGTAAATTCGAGTCATTAATTTTTTCTTTATGTATTTCATTTAATAAAATTTAAGTAATCAACACCCCTAATTTTGGTGTATACAGGGTAATCGACATTTCATTACGTACTAGGGTCATGTCAAATTAATTTTTTTTGTTCAATTAATTGTTGATAACGCAAGAAACTTTCTAAATTTTAAATATTAATTATTACTTTGTAGATTGGTAAGACCAACGTGTGTCTAAAATTTATAATATATTTTCATTGTTTACTTTCCTTTGTTACGATTTAAAAGTTGTAGATACAATATATTTATTTATGTTTCATAAACTAATTAGTATACTGAATGTACAATAATCTCGATGTGAGATTTATCAAAGATTCTAGATAAATTACTAACTAATATATTGTCTAGATTAAACATACCATATACTTAATTATGAGTTAGTGATTTATATACTGAGCGAGATCATATTGTTTTGCTGTATAAATTTTATTTGCCTAATTTCGTCAGTATATTTTTGATTCAATTTAATTTCAGTAGTTAATTGCTTTTTGAATGCATGATATCCCATTACTATACTGGCTGAGTCACTAACTCAGCATCACTTTATATATTTGTTGCAACTTATTTATATAAATTTGTATTCTTTGAGCAAGTTGGTCATTGATATTGTTTTAATTTTTAATTTATTATTACATGTGGCTTGCGAGCCTTATTAAGATTTTCGTATCTTATCTTATTGATTAATTTACCACAGCATTGTTTCATTCATATGCTTATTGATTTTTTTGTCCTTGCTATGTTTTCTTGTTGGTTGTTAATAAACTATTTCTTGTTATTGTTATATTTTGGGAGTTTTATTCTTATGGTGACTATTGTCCACATATTGCAATGGATTTTTCCTTGGACAAGAAAGGAAAATGATTGAACGATATTGAACTTTTTTGTGTAGTACATTTATTAAGATTATCTATTTCATTTTTTGATGTGTATTTTATTTCAGACGGGGATCGTTATAAATATATTTAATTTTAAGTGATGAATTTTAATATGTTTGAAATTTTGATCCATCCTCGTATATTTAGGTTGGTCAGATGATTAAAGTTGCCGCTATCCCGGATATCGTATTATTATAAAATGTGTATTTTCTGTATATTTTTGATTTTATAGTTGGTGGGGATGTCCAAGCGGATATTGGAATTTTCATTTTTGGTTAGAGATATCTAGACTTCGACAGTGACCGGGTTGTTAAAGAATAAGATATTCAATTTTATTCTCTGTTTTAATAAAATCGGGTTGTATTTTGTTTATGCATTTTTTTGAGGTGCATGTAAATGTTAATTCGATTTTTGCGAGAGTTTTGTGATTATAATATGATCTTATAAGTAAGATATCTCTCACGTAGTTTTTGTATTATCAGTGCATAGATCTATGTAAGTTTGATAAAAATATTTAATTTATATAATTGATACTGCGTTTATTTCTATTATTATATTTCATGTATTTCTTGTAATAATTTAGATATTTGAAGTTAGTATATGGGTATTAGAGAAAATTGTCATGTTTTTTGTTAGTGGAGTTTTTCTTCAAAGATAATATTCTAGAACGTTTTAAATTCAAGGTTGGATTTTTTTTTATTGTGGGTTGACCTTGTCGTGTTATTTTGCGCACGATTAAAATTCAATTTTCGCGGGTTTTGAAAACTTTGTTGTTTTTGACATTTGATTGTAGGGGTTAAAGTAGAGGTCAAATTTGACAAATTTCGCTAGTATTTATTAGTTTTATTTTTGTTCGAGAGTCACAGGGGGTTTTTCTCTGTGTCTGAGTCATTATTCACAAAGAGTGTTTCCTCCCATTGCTACTGTTAATGTTGCTTTAGCACCCTATACATTCGGTAAAGGGATTTTTTTCTTTTTTTTTCATTGATTAAAAATTATAAATTATTTAAGTGTGGCTTTTTTATTGACATTTATTGTTTTACTTCCAATATAACCTGGACCAATTCTGCAAAGAACGATCCGTGAGATGGGAGTTCGTGGATTCTACTAGACTGAACAGCCGGCAACATAAGTTGTAGTGTGAATAAAAATTAATAAGCAATTTTAAAGCAAATTACACTGCAATATGTACCAGTGATTTAGAACTTGCTATCGGCGGTGTCTGTGTTCACTGCACCGCACCGGCTTGAGAGCATAAACACGGTGGCGCCTATATTATAAAAAAAGAACCGCCCTTCGCTCGCCTTTTAACTGAGTTGGTCTTGCAGCCGAATATCTCCGGGGCAATCGTGTTATTTGAGTAAGTTACTAAATCATAGGTTTTGCGGTGTGTAAGTAGGCGCGCGTAACTATTAGAGTTAGACCTTGTTATTGGCTAATAACATACTCCATGTTCTAAAATTTGTCTTCAAGATTATGGAATTTCATATTACAAAATTCAAAATTGAAGTTTATGAAAATGCGATTTTTTTTTCTTATAACTTCAAAAATATTAAGAAGTGATTCCGATAAGTCCGATAACTAAACCATTTGGTATGTTTCGTATTACTTAGGATTAAATTACATTTTTATGGTGTAAAGATGTGGATATTTCAAAACATTTGTCTTTAATTAAGGCAATTTGTAGTCTTTATACTACTATATGAAGATGGTTAGAAAAATTTTGTTACCGTGGCCATAATCGTAAATAATAATCATAAATATTATCTCCGATCCTATTAGCATATATCACATTAAACGAGTACCCTTCAAATGAATTTACGAATCACATTCATGTTAATATGTTTGCTTTAGAACCAGTTTCAACTGTAAATTAATTTGTTTTATCCTCTAATTTTACGATTAAATGGTGAGAATCGAAATGTATTTATAACATAACATATGCGTACAACTTTAATGATTTTTTTATTCTCTTTCTTATTTGCTTACATATTTCACTTTTAATTATATTTGTTAATTATTATATAGCTATTTATGAATGTTGAAAGTCGTAAAAGTAGTTTAACATTTTGTTTCGTATTATCTATTCACCTCAACGTAATTCAGTTTATTTTAAATAGACAATACACTGGTTAAGAATTGCTGAAAAAAACAAGTCAATCAACGGGAAACGTACAGACGCGCGTTTCGTTCTGGTTGGAACTTTTCAATGCACGGCATTCCTCGAAGACGGACATTGCTTTTCATTTCTATACTTTCTGTATATATAGTTAACATTTGGAACTTACTGCAAGTGAGAATTAATGAATATTAAATCTCATTCTTACATGTAAATGTTGACTTATGTGATGCGTTCATAACTACAATCCGACAAACTAAGTTTGTACCAGTATGCAGAACACACCCTTTCGCGACAACGAACTTCCTGGTAATTAGGTTAATTAAGAATTGCTGAAAAAAACAAGTCAATCAACGGGAAACGTACAGACGCGCGTTTCGTTCTGGTTGGAACTTTTCAATGCACGGCATTCCTCGAAGACGGACATTGATTTTCATTTCTATACTTTCTGTATATATAGTTAACATTTGGAACGTTTCCCGTTGATTGACTTGTTTTTTTCAGCAATTCTTAATTAACCTAATTACCAGGAAGGTCGTTGTCGCGAAAGGGTGTGTTCTGCATACTGGTACAAACTTAGTTTGTCGGATTGTAGTTATGAACGCATCACATAAGTCGACATTTACATGAAAGAATGAGATTTAATATTCATTAATTCTCACTTGCAGTAAGTTCCAAATGTTAGACAATACACTCATTATTATAACGTAATGTATTTATTATAATATTATTTATTCGAACAGATTTATGTTATGATTATTATCGTTTAACACGTTCCATATTTATATATGTAATAAAGACTTTCTAAGGTCGCTGTGTGTCATATTTGGCTTTATCACGTATAGAAATATAGAGATAATCCTGATAAGACACAGAACCCATATAAAGACCGTGGCTTTGCAATATCTTGAACTGTTGTTTAAGTATTGATAAGTGGTAGTTATAAAAGGCTTTTACAATATTTATGTCTAATACTGCGAATCTTTCTATTATTAGCAGACAAAAAGATCCTTATAAATATTTGTTCATCTTTCTTCATATTATATTATTTGCTATATCTACAGCGAGTGCCCAGATTTTCTTTACAAATGGCTGTTTTTCTTATTACTGATAATTCTAAAAAAAATATTTCGTACAAGAGTTTTGGATTAGTTTAAAGTATTATTTCAACCCTTAGGCTGCCTGTGAGTTGTGTATAAACGTTTAAAAGAAGCAATTTTGCTTAATGTGAGATGCAATATTTATCTTGAGAAGTTTTAAAATGAAAAATAAATGAAAGGTGAAAATTGGTTAATTGTATGTAATAATTATCGAACTGTGCGTCAAGAATTAATTCAATCATACCGTTACTACTGTACTAAAAGATTTTAATTTTATTGTAATTATTTATTTTAGTTTCCACAGTATCAAATTAATTAACTTAAAAATAATTTTGAAATTAATAAATTTCAACATGTTGCCCTCACTTTATGGCTCGCATCCTTATGTTTTTGTAAACATTTCTTAGCATGTGTTGTGTGACGGTTTGACAAGCTTGTCTAATTCGCTCCTTTAAATCCGGTCTAGTTTTGTAGACCTTTTCCTTTAAGAATCCCCATAGAAAAAAATTAAAGGAGTTAAATTCGGACACCTTGCAGGCTACATAAGTTGTAATAAATCATCTTGTGTTGCATGACCGATCCATTTACTTGGAAACAGTATTTAGTCAATTTCACACTTATGCAGTAAGACACGGAGCACCTTCTAATTGCATTATCATGTGCATTATTTCTAAAATTGGCATACAATGCAAAAACTGTAAAAATTATGTCTCCAGGAAGTTCAAAAAATTGCGCCGTTTATGTTATTATCGAAAAACATCGGGTCCAATAAGTCTATCCCTTTTTGTACCGCACCACGCATTAACTTTTTTGAATATTGGCTTCGACATTCAATTGACCAGTGGGAATTTTCTTTACTCCAATATCTTGAATTTTGGGAACTAACAATTCCATTGTTAGTAAATACAGCTTCATCACTAAAGAAAATTTTTTTAAATAAATTTAGATCGTTTTCTAAATATCCCAGAATCCTTGAACAAAAATCCAAACGATGGTTAGTGTTGCCTTCAATTAAAGTATGAATAAATTTGGGTTTAAAAGGTTTAAATTTGTGTTTTTTGAAAACATTTCTAAAAAATTTAATACTTAAATTTAGATCACGAGACATTTGCCAAATACTTTGTTTAGGGTTTTCTTGAAGAGCCAAGACTACATCTAATTGTTGATCATTAATTTCATTTTGTTCCTGTCTGTTATTCTTTCTAAAGAAATTGGGCTTATATTTCTTAAAATCCTTCATAACATTAGCTACAGTCACATGTGAAATGTTTGGTCTGTCAGGGTGGTTATTATTAAATTCATCTCTATCTTTTCTGCATTAGTTAAATACATTTTTAATTAAAATTCAGTGAAATCTGACATTTGTCTCACAAAAGGAATATTTACATCCCATGATACATGCCTACTATAACTATTACAACACATTGAAATTATGTGTTTCACGTAAATCGCAATAGAAAAAAACATATTTTAAATAATTAGACAAAAATAAATACCAATAACAATGAAATTAGTATTTTTGAATAAGGCAAACGTTTTCTACAAAAGCAGTTCTCGTCGAAAAACAAAAATAAAAAAAATCTATATGTTAAGCAAATCTGGGCACACGCTGTATAACGCTAAGAAATAAGTAATTAAACTTCTAGTTTCAAAAATTCTTTTATTGTAATTACCACTACAATATTGTTTCGCCATACAATGGCTACATCAGGTGGATGAAATACTGACATACAATATTGTAGTGGTAATTACAATAAAAGAATTTTTGAAACCAGAAGTTTAATTACTTATTTCTTAGCGATATAATGAAGTTTCAACAAGTATTTCCTTCGTCAATTAACACGCTGTATATATAGGGCTAGGCAAATGTATGGATCCATTCGAATACCTTTGATATGGCTACTTAGATTTTAAACAATGAATTAAATGCAAATCGTGCATTCGATGAGTATATTTATATCTGAATCAGACTTCCGGTTTAGCCGGAAACGATGTCAACTTTTTTTAATTTAAATATAACTCCCTGTATATTTTTACGAATTTCACTAGAACTCTGCTCTGAGAGTTTAAAAATAGTTGGGTTTGGCACCCTTTTGTTCACCAACGACAGAGATATTTAATTAAATCTAATAATTCAAAATTTATTGAGAACAAAAAATGAACACAAAAAATCGAAACAAAATCAATATCAGTTAAGAAAGTTTTCAAAATAATACCCGTTCACTTCTTGACAATATGCAAGTTTCTGAACAAATTTTTGAATGACATTTGCCAAAGCCTCCTCACGAATTTATTGCACTTCCTCAATTATTCTCGGCCTTAACTCGTCCAGATTGAATAGTATCAAAGATATTTCCCATAAAAGTGGAATATCGTTGATTATTTTACACATACAAATATAAACCAATCAGATTCGCGTATTACTGAAGCAACTCGAAATTACAGCGGTAATTTATCGATAATTTTCATAGTAGAATAATTAGGCGTTGTTATGGAAATGCGGTTAATAAGGATAGACATTTCTAAAGTTTTGTCAAAAAACTTGTTTCATTGTCACAAAACAATACTGAGATTTGGGGAAGAATCAGTTGTAAACATTGATCAAATAGTAAAACAAGCTGAACCGGCTAATAAGAAAAAGAGTAAAGCGTCAATTTGGCGACAATTTTGTGAGTTTTGTGATGCGAAAAACAACAGCATCGACCAAAATGTTACAGAAGAGGAACTTGCAGATATTCTGAAAGACTGGGCCTTCAATATGAGGATGGTGAATGGGGAAGAATATAAAGAAGGTGTTGTTAAAACGATGTGGAATGTCACGGTAAAATTGCTACAAGAGAAGTTTAATAACGAATATAACAAAAAAATTGATCCTTTTCAGAGCATCGTATTTAAAGCAGCCCGCGACGCAAGGAACTCCAAAAGGAGAATTCTTCAAGCGATACCTGGTAAACGGAAAATGAGTTCTGCAGCTTTACAGAAAAACGAATATGAAAAAATGATAAATGTTTGGCAAGAAGAAAGTCCAGATGGACTACAAAAGAAATTTTACCTGATAGTGTCGATTGAATTGGCATGGCGAGGAGGAGAAGGCGCGGCATGTTTGGTTCACTACTTCCGAGAAGAAATGAACGTATACAATACACCGACTGGAAGAATAGAGTACAATCCCATATTCACGAAAACTACCCAAGGTGGAGCACAAAAATGTGCTGACAGTAAATGGTTGATTCCCAACAAAGTAAAACCAAGTAATTTCCTAGTCAGACTTTTTAAAAAACTCATTTCAAAGAGGACAGAAAACGCTCGTATAAAAAGTGATAGGCTCTTTTTAACTGTCAATCCAGCGTGGAATAAGAAAAAAGGTAGCTGGTGTAAAAATATGCCTATTGGAAGAAATGAAATTTTGAAATGGTTTAAGAAAAGTACTGAACTCGCTGGTTTCAACACAGAAAACCAAAAAATAAGTAACCATTCCAGTCGCGCGACAGCTGTCTCAAATTTAGCAAAAGCTGGTGTAAATGAGCAACAATTAATTAAAATTTCTGGCCATAGTAGTTCGCATTCTATTAAGCCGTATCTACAACTAGATAAAGAACACCATGAAACTATTATTAATCAAATGCGAGGAAATAGTTACAACAGTGCAAATATTGATTCAAGCACATCCAATAAAAAACAGAATGTATATAACAATTGTACCTTTCAGTGTACTAATTTATACATGAATTAATAAATAAAGAGTTTAGATAAATTTCATTTTGTATTACGTAAAATAATATAATCAAATACCATACGAGCTTTGAATTAAAATCGATAATTTCACTCATACTTCCTGCATAACGACTTCGACTCGTGTCAATTTGACAATTAAACCACTCCAGCCCTACGGGCTGTCGTGATTTAAATGCTTGTCAAACTGACACTCGTCTTCGTCGCTATGCAACAAGCATTCGTGAAATTATCGATAAATTCAAAGCTCTTATGGTATTACTACAGAAAATACTGCAAATAAGTATTACGTTATTGGCACTATTTTGAAGGTAATTTTACAGGGAATTAGGCGACAATATTGAAAAATATAGGTTCCACTTAAAATATCGAGAGAGAAGCGTTTGAATTTCGATAAATGTGGCACGACCTATTTAACGTTCTGTATATATTTTTACATTATACAATCTTGAAACATATAAAAAAGTGTTAGACTCAAAATTGATTATCCAAAGAATAATTCGATGCACGATACCTATCTTCAGCCTACGTCTTAAAACACAACATCTGACGCCCAGGCTAATATACCATATTGTGAAATGGTATTTCCAATTAGTGTCTATTATAGTTCTCTTTCGAGATACTTTTAAAAACCGGCCTATTTTTTATTTGAATACCATTCATCGCATCGAACCAATTTTGAAAAATTCGGTTGCATGTTACCATCGCTTCATAATAAACCTCAAAATAACGATAACCAGGATTCGTGGAAAACAATTATACTCGGAAAACATCTCAAATAGGACAAGCACTGGATGTATCACGTGAAACTGTGAGAGGAGTCTTAAGAAAAAACGAATATCACACTTATCTCATGTTCAGAAGATAAATGAAATTTTTCCACAGGACAATTATGATCGCATTAAGTTTTGTTTAGACACATGATTGAAAAATGTGCACAGAATGAAGATGTTATTTCGAACATCCTCTTTACGGACGAATCTATGTTTTTCTTACATGGCCGGCATAATCCTGCGATACTACGTTATTGGTCTAGAACAAATAAACACCTCTACCTCTACAAGAGGTAAATGTATGGGTTGGGATATTACGGAATAATATCGTTGGATCATTTTTTATCGACGGCATGTTAAACGCACAGAAATACTGCAACACAATATTATTATTTTTATACGTGGAACACTTAACATTGAAATGGAAGATATTTGGTATTGTGATGACTCATCCAATAACGCGTCACGTCATACCTCTGGTGTTTTCTCGAGGCCTACGAGAACGCTCTAGAAGAGTATTCACCACGATATAAAAGCCGTCGAAGAAGGGATGAGACATTAAAATCCTAGAGCCTCGCGCAGTACACATAAATATAGATACATAAATATAAATACATAAATGTACTTATTGTTAGTAGTTAGTTTTATATTGTTATACGTTTTAGTATTAATATAGTGTGTGTCTAAAGTTATTGTTAGTTTTATTTAAGAACCCGAAAAGACAAACTTTACAATGGTGTCCGGTGTGTGATTTTATAAATAATAAACTAAGTAGACAATTAAGTGTTAATTAAGTATTCGTTTAAATAAATATACAGTGCGGAAGGACGTTATTTTAAATATCGTGATGGCCAACAGACTGAAACTCACGGAATTAAAAGTGTCCGACTTAAAACGAGAATTAGAAGAGAGGGATGAGGATACAACTGGCAAAAAGTCAATCCTCCAGCAACGGCTTCGCAATGTGTTGATCCAAGAAGGCGAGGATCCAGAGAATTATGTCTTTCAAGTTCCAGGCGGAGATGCTGACGTGAATTCGCTGTTGATGAAAATGGAACAACGCCTAATAGACAATTCGCAAACCTTGGAACAGCGTCTAATAGAGAATGCGCAAATTCAAATGCATCAAATGGAGCAGAAGAATCTGGACAGTGTGAAAAGTTTAGAGCAACGATTAATAGACAATTCGCAAACTTTGGAACAGCGTCTAATAGATTCACAAGCGCAGATGGAAGAAAGAAACCTAGAAACTTCTAGAATTCTCGAGAAAAATCTAGAAAAGAAGTTACTGGAAATTTCTAGAACTTTCGAGAAAAGTCTGGAACAAATGGAGCAAACTTTGGAAATGATGGAAAAGAAGAATTCTGAAAATTCGAGAGCTATGAAGAACAACGACTAGCGGAAAACTCAGAAGCGTTAAAGCAAGAGGTTTTCATAGCTGTAGAAGAGAATATTGGAGAACATTCTAGACTTTTAGAGGCAATAATGACTCAGATGAAATTACCCATTACCACGAGTCATTCTAATCCCAAGCAGGTCAACGAAGAAGTTATACCACGGCCCATCGAAATAAAAGAAGAACTTGTGGCTATTTCAAAGACCAGAATCAAGCCACCAACCTTTGATGGAAAGACGTCATGGGCAACTTACCTGACGCAATTCGAAGCGGCCGCAGAAGCAAACACATGGTCTTCTGTCGAGAAGGCGACTGCTTTAGTCATAGCACTGAGGGGTGATGCTAGTGATATTTTGCAGACACTGCCTCCTGAGGAACGTAAAGATTATTCTCAACTCGTTAAACGCTTGGAGATGAGATATGGCCATGCGCATTTGGAGCAAGTATACCATACCCAACTGAAGAATCGATCACAGAAGAAAGGCGAGAATCTTCAGGAATTTGAGGCAAATATTGCTCGTCTAGTTCGACTTGCATATCCGATGGCGCCAGATAATTTCATGGAACACCTAGATGTCCAGACGTTCATAGATGGTCTCCGGGATATTGATACGCAGCAAACATTGAGGTTGGCAAGACCGAAAACCTTGATCGATGCTTTGGCGCACGCGCTTGAGTTTGACACTGCAAAACAAGCCTCTCGGAACCATGCTCGTGTCTGCACTGTTGATAAGAAGGAAAATGAGGAGTTCATGGAGCAGGTGGTTAGTAGAGTTCTAAACCAGATCAAATCAAATAAAAGAGTACTGCGATGCTGGAATTGTGGAGAGATTGGTCACGTTCGGAGTAAATGTGGTAAGGTGGCCAAGAAAGCATCGTCTGAGCAGCAGGAAAACTAAAGCGGGTCGATGAGCGGGGGCAATCATCGATCCAGCATCAGGAAGCCCCAAGGACGCTTGGCCAAGTCGCATCCTTGCAACATCAAACCAACGGCCTGTATGTGGACGCTGTTGTGGAAAGAAAGAACCATCGTGCGACCCGATTTAATTCCCAGAAATAGAAAGTTATTTTCTAGCAAATGGAGACTTGGGACAGCAACAGGAGAAGCAGCTTCTGTAGCAGGTGAAGTAGACATCAACTTTATCATAGGTCCAACATCAATTCGACATCGTGTTCTCGTAGCCGACATAGAAGAATAAATAAACTGTTCAGTTCACTTACAATATCCGCACAAGCACGATCGTTCCTAAGAAAATTGGTCTCGGATGTCCAACACATGTGTTACACAGAATGCGTACCCTTGTAAAACCAAACAAATATGCTTGAAAAAGCCTGAATTGATAAAAGTCGAAACGTCGTAATCAACATCAAAATTCAATAAAAGGTCGCTAAAACCAATAAAAATCTATTATTTTTAATATGTATATATATATATATATATATATATATATATATATATAATAACTTCGTGACCTTGGTATGATATGGTAAACCTAATCAGTAGGCGATTAAAGGTCTGTATATTACTTCAAAATATATGTATTTAAAAAACTCTACATGTTTCGGCTATATACGCCTTTTTCAAGAGAATACAAAATATGAATGATTCATATTTTGTATTCTCTTGAAAAAGGCGTATATAGCCAAAACATGTAGAGTTTTTTAAATACATATATTTTGAAGTAATATACAGACCTTTAATCGCCTACTGATTAGGTTTACTATATATATATATATATATATATATATATATATATATATATATATATATATATATATATATATATTATAGTATATATTTCAAAGGATGTGGAATTTTACATTATGCGTAGCAAATATCCATATTATAACATAAACATAATATCTATAATTAATACAAAAAAAAACAAAATATCACAATATTGCAAATTTCATACCGTAGTTATTGTAGAATCTGAAAATTAATTTTATATTTCTTTAAATCGATATCAAACAATCGACACCTAGAAAACGGGTTATGAATACTGATGCCTAGGTATCGAATCAAGGTATCGATTCTAAGGTATCGATTCCAAGGTATCGATTCAAGGTACCGATTCCAAAGTATCGATTCCAAAGCATCGATACTTTACCGATTCCAGTACTCAGAATCGATACCGTGCACAGACCCGATACATCGCTAAGTATCGATTCCTCGATTGGTATCGGTACCCGATACCAAAAATGTCGGTATTGCCCAGCCCTAGTGGAAAGCCTTTATGAATCCATTGCATGGATTCTTGTTTCGTGGGAGGATCCTAGTGGTGTACCCAAGTTTCATCCCCAGTTACAATTTTATTTAAGAAGTCTTCATCATGAGATAAAACCCTCAAATTCTCTTCACAAATTTGTCGTCTCAACAATTTTTGTTCGGGACCGAGCAACCTGGGAATCTGTTGTATCGACACTTTGCTTATTCTTCGTGTAGAATTTTAAAAGCACTCGTTTTTGATATTCCTATTTCTATAGCAATAATTGAAATTTTTACTCGGCGGTCAGTCAACACCAAATCTTCAACTTTGTTGACGATTTCTTCAGTTCGTGCTTCCAGAGGTCTTCCACACTTTGAGTCATCATAAATGGGTTCTCTATCCCATTTGAACTGCTCACACCAAAATTTGACTTGGAAATAAGACGGGCTATTCTCTCCATACACTGCTACCATTCTCTCATGAATATTTTTCGCGCTATTGCGCTATTTTGATAAAAATTTCATAGGCTTCTGTGTTTAAGTTTCAGTCACTCATTTTCTCTTTTTATGCGAATGTAAAAGAAACAAATGTTAAGGGATTCGGACCAAACTTAGAGATAACACTATAAAACGTCACAGAAACTTGACGTAAGAAAATTGTCGCGATAGCATATTGTTTTCGTAGCTAGGTAAATAACATAAAAATTCCCCTCGTTGCTAAGTACTATTATTCATATAATTCTCCGGCATTTTACTATTATTATTATTTTGATTATTATTTAATATAAATATTAATGGGTGGCATTAAATTCACCTTGAGCCAGGTAAGTAAATTTAATTTCATAATTAAACTGGTCTGCACAAGAATTCTAAAAATTAGTGCTACACATAAACTCACCTGGAACTAGGGATTAACAGGTTTCATCTGAATTCTGCCATCCGTCTTAGGGGTTGGAGAATTTCAGATATTATATTTTGCTAGTAATTATAAATACATTTAAATTCAGCTAGCAACTCTTCAATTGTTTAATTCTTGAAATTTCCTTAAATCTTCGCAGCCGCATATTTTCAGTTGTTCTTGAAATATAGGCTAGTACACAATTCGTTAGTGCCAGTTATTTGTAATGTCAAAGTATGAAGTCTTCTGTTTCGTTTAGTCGACGAGGAAAACAATTACTAACTGTCGATTCCGCAAATTTTACTTTTACCGGAGTTTTGAGAAGTGGTGACACATCGTGGCGATGTGCTCTACGTTCTTGCAAGGCCATGTTATATACATTAGGTGAGGGTTGTATATTAGTACGAAAATCTTAGAAAATTTACGAGAGGATACATCAGCTACTACAAATCTATCATTTAATGATTGCTTTCCTCGATGCCTAATCCTGCTAACAAGTTTCTCGGATACTCTGAATTTGCTGGCAGTAATTTTGACGGAGCCACGCTTTAGCTTGCCTTGCTGTGCTCTAATAATGAATAGTAGAGAGCTTGCCGTAACAAATTAGGTTTCTTTTGTGAAATTGCAGTCAAAACATTGATGCAATTGTCCATATTTGAGATAAACCAGTTCGAAATTTTTCGTTAAAAAATGTTTTTAAAGATACACTTCTATTTTACAAATAACGCAGAAAGGTTTAATATGTTTACAAATTATGTATCACTCTTCTTAACTTCACTTTTAGCGTCAATCTGACATTAGTAGATCAGCAGTCAATGCATACTTTTCTTAATTTTTCATTAAATCTTAAATCGGACACTTATTTCTGGACGGAGGGAGTATTATACTTATAAAACTTTTCAAATATTGTTCTTATATACATACATTACGCAAATAAATGTTTTCTAAGTTCGGATATTTTTCATTCCTTTTATTTTTCCTAGTCAAGTTTAATAGTATTTCGGTTGACGTTCAGAATAGACGCATTCGATTTTAATAGGAAGATTACGGCCAAGTAATTTATTTTTTCTAGGCCTGTTTTAGAATGTAAGCATTCTGATGTCTATTTTAAATATAGAATTCCTTATATTCTTTCTACACACCGTTCTAGAATATTATTCCATCACTAGTGATAGAATGAATACCTGAAGCGCCCTCTATTGTTCTTAATGCGAGCGTATGATAGTGATCCCATTAATAAAAGTAATACAATGGTAATGGTGGTTTGATTGCCTAATCATACATTCGCATAAACTATATTTATACTTTTTAATTATTATTGTTTAAATTTTTTGATAATTATACTTATTTTGTTAATAATTTTGTTGCGACACCTACTGTCAAATTAAAAAAGTGAGCAGTAGCTTAGGTACAGGTTGTGATTTTGCTGACTTTCTAAAGTGCTGCTATTTTTTGAAGAAATTGTAAATGTGAACTGTTTTCGTATTTGTAGATAGGTCTAGAAAAAGTACTGCCTGTAACCCGTTTGGAATGGCAATTCCGCACTCGTGGAACCGTCACACTTGTCTTCGGCTCGTGTGACGAACTTTTCCACTCGTGCGAAATATGCCACATTCCAAACTTGTTACAGAATATACTATTCGTAGGTAACTTTTTCATTCCAGGCGAATTTTATAACGAACATATTAGTTTATTGCATATATGTATTTGTGTTCCTAATATAATTTAAACTTAGATACATTAACTTCGCTGAATCTAGACTTTCGCAACCGTCCTCTATTAAAGATCTACTTTTGGGTCATCGTGCTGTATTTATAGATGTTTTTCTAATTATGCTACCATCTTCCTCAGAGGTTGTTCTTTCCATTTCTGATTATATAACTTCTGAAGATGCAGCCATGTCCTTCAGAAATTGCTCCCTTCCCTTTCTCATTATATAACTTCTGAAGAAGCATAAAAAAATATATTTCGGTCATGGCCAAACTCGAAACAAAATTACATAAACTTTCTTCAGCACATAATCAAAACATCATTTTATTTTTAAGCTATTTTGTATTAGCACCTAGTGATTAGGGAGCCTAGACAAGAAAACAGAAACTTTTTGTCAAAAAAATTTTTCACCATATTTTTCATTTAATCATCAACATTTAATTCACTAATATTCAAGTCTTTTCATTCCTTTAGAAAACTAAGCTTTATTAAACTGCTCGAAGTAATTTCTTCTTTATTCGACTCAAATGACTTGCTTTTGACCCAAGTTTTCTGGTTGGGAAAAAGGAAAAAGTTTCAGAGGGCTAAAGCTGGCAAATAAGCATAATGAGGAGTGAATTATTCTCAAAAGGAACTACTCGCTTCTTTTTTAAGTGGAGGCTTTTTGTGTTGTATTGTTATGATGCGGTTGATCTAAACCATTGATTCCCAAAGTGGTCCAGGTGGACCCCCAGGGGTCCACGGGAGACTCGACGGGGGTCTACGTTGGCGTGACAAAAAAATGGGGGTTCACAATTCGTAAGCGGGGGTCCACGAAAATTTATCTGGTTTCGATAGTTAAGAACTAAAATGTTGGCTTGAGTTCACCTATCAATGTAGGCAGATAATATTTTAAGAAGCTCAGCGACTGTTACTGCAGTTAACAAAATAAGAAGCAATGCATTGAATACGCGTTTATTTGCACAATTGTGCGATGAAAATGATGAACACTTCCAATGATTGCTCTTACATACTGAAGTACGCTGGTTGTCGAAAGGTGCATGTTTAACAAGATTTTTCTCACTTTTTGAAACAGTTTTAGAGTTTCTGGAAAGTAAAGATCCAGATTTAAAAGAAAACCTGATCAATTTAAAAGCAGACATCGCGTATTTGACAGATTTGGTCAAAAAATTTAATGACATTAACTTACAATTACAAGGGGACAGCTTCAATTTAATGAAAACAAAGGGTGAAATTTCAACTTTTCTTGGAAAATTGAAATTTATGAAACAAAATATTAGTCGGCGCGAATTTTCCCAGTTTTCAAACTTGTCACAGGTAGAATGGCTTGATGAGGATATTCACACATACGTTCAACATTTAATTGCCCTGCATGATGACTTTAAAATCAGATTTGAAGATATTCTGACGATGGAAATACCACCATGGATCAAAAATCCACTTGATGAAACGGAAGTGGAGAATGTGATATTACAAGAGGAGCTACTCGAGCTTAGCACTAATGAGGAACGGAAGGTGAAATTTAAAAGAGGGTATCAAACATTTTGGCTGCAGGCAGAAATACCCGAAAAATATCCTGGACTGTGGGGAATTGCGAGAAAGCTTTCGATAGCGTTTCCCTCGTCATATCTTGTCGAGAAAAGTTTTAGTGTCGTTACAAACCTTTTAACAAAAAAAAGGAGCAAATTAAATATCACAGAACGGGGAGATTTGCGGTTATTCCTAACAAAACTGAAGCCAAATATTGATAATTTGCTGTCAATCCATCAAGTACATCCCTCCCACTAAAATTATGACTATTTTGTGATTGTCATTGTAGAAATTACGTTACGTTATTAATATTTAATTTTAATTATATTACGACTGTTATCATATTGCAATGTAATATGATAACAATAATAATTAATAGTGTAATAATTACATATTTGAATAAATACAATACAAGGAAATATACTATTTTCCTTTTTACTTTTACCACTCCGAATGGGGAGTTTTCTAAATAAAGTATGTGAGAATTGATTGGTTTCTTGTGCTGTGAGTAGATGTCAAAGGAGTAAAGTTGGATGGAATCACTTTTTTGATTGGCTAACTTTACTTTTTTAACATCCACTCACAGCACAATCAATTAATTAATTAACCAGTAACTCAGCCGCAACGCAAATTTCCATAGTTAGATCTAATCTTCACATTTTTTGTCGAGTTTTGGGAATATGGAGAAATGTAGCTGCAGGGGTCCACCGGAACCAGCAAAACTTTCAAAGTGGTCTATGAGAAAAAAAAGTTTGGGAGCCTCTGATCTAAACAGTATGCACAGTATTCGCCTGTTATTGTTTCACCTTTTTGAAGATAATCGATAGGAATAATCCCACTGCTGTTCCAAAAGATAGCACTTGTATCAGCCTCAGAATATTGCTTCAATTGTTGCTTGATTTTGGATATATAATGGTGTATCCAGGTTACATCAACTGTTATTATTTGGCGACAAAAGTCCTTCGGATCATGTCTTAACTTCAGATGGCCGAAATGTGTTTTCGTTCGCATATGTGGTCCAACAAATGCGACATCTATCTCGCGCGGTCATCTAGCACTATTCATGTACATTTTCAATAATATCTGGAGTACATGTCTTTTGCGCATCCATGCTAGTCAAAATTTAAATATATACAGGGTGAGTTTTTTTGAATGTTTAGCATTGGGATCTCAGAAACTACTAGAGATAGAAAAACGAGTTTTACGAGTTTGATTTAAAACTGCTTTTGTTTCTCCGATAACTTTCATGGCTTATTGGATATTCAAAGAAAACTAAATTTTACGATTTTCTTTAAACATGCTTAGCATCGTTAATGGTAATTTTAGAGAAAAAGTGTTCAGACAAAAGTTTTAGATAATTTTACGCCAAATAAAACTATGTAGCTAATTTTTTTTTTCGTTCACCATTATCGAGTTATGACACAAACTTGTGTTTTTTTAAATAGAAACCATAGTTGGTTTTGACATCATTAAAAAGCTTATTTTTTGCTGATTAGAATGATGTAAGGTTTGATATGGTTATTTTAAAAAATAAAGAGGATATAGACATTTCTATGATTGTTCACTTTATAAGATAAAAACTTAAAAAAAAAATGTTTGGTGTTTTGTAATTCAAAAAACGAAAAATCTGAGTTACAATAGTGTTCGTTGGAGCAGTCGAGATAAATATACTAACATTGCTTTCACGTTGAGTCACAGAAGTGAGAGCTGTTAATTTTTACTTTTAAGTCAAGTTAATTGTCAAACATTGACAATTAACTATTAATTAATTTAATTGTAACTTAACTATAAGCGGTGCAAGCGGCCGTTAATCATAAGTTTGCATTGGCTATGGAATTTTCTAACGTAGAAAAGCGTGATATGGTTGAATGTTACATTCAGTGCCAGAAAAATTCTACTAGAGCTGCTGAAGTTTATTTTGAAAATTATTTTGATCGACGTCAGCCGTCGCTACCTACTTTTAAGAGATTATGGGATAATTTAGCAGATTATGGTTCGTTCGTTAAACCAAAATCAAAAAAAGGAATGGATGAAGATAGAGAAATAAACATATTAGCAAGTGTCGCTCAGAATCCATCTACATCGACCCGACAAATTTCAACAGAAATGGGCTCCTCTCAACGCACTATTGTCAGAGTGTTGAAGAAGCATAAATTTCGTCCCTACAAATTATCAGTATCACAAACTTTACATGAAGGTGATAACATCAGACGAATAGCTTTTTGTAGATGGTTTAAAGATCAGTGTCAAAACGATCCACACTATTCAATGAAAATATTATGAACTGGTGAATCTCGTTTCACAAATTGTGGAATGTTTAATAGGCACAATGAGCATATATGGTCTCAAACAAATCCACTTCACGTTGAACATAGGAAACCACAAATTAAATTTGGGTTTAATGTTTGGTGTGGTGTTATATGATCAACTATTCTTCCTCCTTTTATTTTTGATGGATCTCTAACTGGCAATCGTTATCTTAATTTTTTACAACAAGATTTCGAGGAAATGTTAGATAATTTAAATTTAAGAACCCGAGCAATGCTGCAATGGTTTCAACATGACGGAGCGCCTCCGCACAATCAACTGAATGTTAGAAATTATTTAAATTTGAACTTCCCTAATCAATGGATGGGACGAAATGCACCCATTGAATGGCCGGCTAGATCCCCTGATTTATCAGTTTTGGATTTTTTCTTGTGGGGTGTACTAAAGGACACAGTATACAAAAGAACATATGAAACAATCGACGATTTAAGAGAAGCTGTCTTAGTTGCTTTTAATAACATCGATAGGCGTAAAGTCCGCAATGCTACAAATTCTGTTGTGAAGAGATGCAATTTGTGTATTAATAATAATGAAGGTATCTTAGAACATTAATAATGTTGTGTGCCCTTAATAAAAGTTCTTATAGTTTTCATTTTATTACTACATAAGATTTCAAAATAAGTTTTCGTTTGGTTTGTATTTTATCAGTTCGAAATTCAATTGTTTTCCATAAAAACCATAAAAATGTCTATATCCTCTTTATTTTTTAAAATAACCATATCAAACCTTATATCATTGTAATCAGCAAAAAATAAGCTTTTTAATGATGTCAAAACCAACTATGGTTTCCATTTAAAAAAACACAAGTTTGTCATAACTCGATAATGGTGAACGAAAAAAAAATATTAGCTACATAGTTTTATTTGGCGTAAAATTATCTAAAACTTTTGTCTGAATACTTTTTCTCTAAAATTACTATTAACGATGCTAAGCATGTTTAAAGAAAATCGTAAAATTTAGTTTTCTTTGAATATCTAATAAGCCATGAAAGTTATCGGAGAAACAAAAGCAGTTTTAAATCAAACACGTAAAACTGCGCATCTTTCCCCATTTAAGCGTTTTTCTATCTCCAGTAGTTTCTGAGATCCCAATGCTAAACATTCAAAAAAACTCACCCTGTATAGACTACTATAAGCAAATGCACAAATATTATGTTATACTTAAAAGTTCGGAATAATAGACGGTTCAAAAACTTTAGATCATATCTGTATATTAACATACGGTGTACTACATATCAAAACAAGAAAATGATATATCTACGTTTACTGCGATCCTAAGAACGCTTACAAGATGATTATAAACTTAGGCACAATGTGACTTAATTTTCAAACAAATGTGAAATTAGCTATATTTCAAAGTAAAATGGTATATTAAATAATAATAATTATTAAGTGTTCGAAAGGAATTAACAGGTAATAAATTTGATACTGACTGATTAATCTTTTGTACTATACCACTAAATGTAAACTAAATGAAAGGGTTAGATAAATATCTAGCTACTTTAAACGGTATAATTATAAACAGAAACCTAGCTTTTGGCGTGTACTTCGATGATACCTCGGTGATGACGGCTCTATTCCCGTCTCTCTCTTTCTTCGGTACCTCGCTACCCAAGCTACTACTTCGCAACCTCAACTATTAGTAGTGACTAAAGATTGCTTGTAACGGTAATTATTAATAGGAAGCCGATGACGGGGATCCTACGATATTGTACATATTATATATTAGCTGGAATTAACGGATTACAGCAACAATGAATATGAATACCGCGTAAGAAAAAGGGGGTCACCCCGCTTATCTTAGATGTTCAATGATACAATAGCTCACGACCCAGACAACTTGCAATGATCCAAGTTTATCATGGGATTACTTAATCCAAGTACGGCCACATTATCCACCAAGTCGGTGTAATTTTCCTCAAAACTCAAAAACTGACGACCACAGCCACAAGTGGCACTTGCACATGCACTAGACGCGGACACATGAAAAGTGTCAGAGGGGAAGCGCTTCGATCTATGTGCCACGATAAACAACACAAGGCATTGTTCTTCGGACACTTTAATAAAATGTACCTTACGTTATAAAATATTCTAAATAATGAATGTATGAATGAACTTATCGTATGGGCATTGTCGAAGTAAGAAGTGTATTAAAATTTGTGTAAAGTGTTAATAAAATAGAAACCGACAAATGTGGACTTTACTACTTAGGATGTCTTTTAGTGTTGCATATAGCTTAATAGGGGGTGCCACTAATAAAACGTTTGGTGTCAAAATTAATCTCAATCTTTCGTTAACCTAAATTTAAAGTTTCATCAAGATACGGCAAGTAATTTAGTCATAGTGAATTTTTTAAATATATAAGTAGGCCGAAAAATGGAATTGACTCGAGAAAATTTCCCGCAATAATTTTTTACAACTTTCCGAGAGCATTAACTCAACAATGTCTTCCTGAGGTACCGTGAATTCTAACGTGGGCATACCTGTATCAGCGACAATCCCGGGACAGGTCCGTCAAGAGCAGCAGTCTCCCAGAAAAACATCGAAGCTATTCACGGCTTGATTAAAGAAGACGAATGACATGTGACATATCGTAAAATTGAGACATCCATGGGTATTTCAAAGATCTCAAATCCAAACGATTCTATATGAGGAACTGGGTGTGACAAAGTTAGTTTCCCGTTGGATTCCGCATATTTTAACCGAAGAGCAAAAGTTGGCTCACGTCAATTGGTACCGAAAAGCTCCGAGTCGGTTCAATAACGGAAACTCAAAAAACGTCTATAGCATCGTGAGTGGCGACGATTTATTTATTCCTATAAACCCGAAAATAAACATCCGCTGTTTTGGCGTTTTAAGATAAAGAGATCCGACAAAGTTGTCTGTTCGCAAGTGTGTCGAAAAAGATGATATCAAAGATTGTCTCAAAACCAGGTCAACTAGATACAATTCCTTTGCAAGATCGAAGAAGGGTTAACACGAATTAGTATACAACCGTTTGTTTGCCAGAAATAATCGTTTTTGGAGCAGCAAAATAGCGAATTTTTAGATCAGCCTCCGTATAGTACTGACCTTAAGTCCCAACGATTTGTTTACGTTCCCAAAGATCAAGAATGGAATATGTGGTGGACGATTTCAGTCGATGCCTTCAAAATGGCAATTTTGACTGCCCTAACTGAAGACTGTAATAACTGCTTTAACAATTGGTTTGAACAAATGCAGAACTGTTCCAATTTTATTGAAAAATATTTTGAAAAGTAATGAAGCCCTTGGAGTCGATGCACTGTTTGATTTTATGGCTATATACAACACTAAGAAGACAGTATTAAAAGTATTATACAGAAGAAACTATTATAATGTCTCTGTTTTAGTAAAGACAGTAAAAATAATATTTAATTGTAATAGATTTTATCATTATTTTTGCAAAGAAATGCTAATCCTATCTTTAACTTGAACAAAACAAAGATAATGTTTTATTTCTCATTTCTCAAGTGACTGCAATACAAGCATAAAGCTTTCTTTAGAAGTGTAATATCAAGAACTTGAAAAGGATATCAGGAGACTAGGACTCATACATGTATAGAAGTTACGGGCCAAAGTCATAAAATATGTAGATACGACAAACTGGGAAAATCGATATGTAAGAACTACGGTAGAGTAGTTGGAACATTGGCTTCTGCACAGACAATAAGAAAACGTTTAATGTAATTTTACTGCTAATACTACGTCTAATACATCAATTTTAAATTTAAGTAATTTAATGAAAATGTAATCGTATGTTATATGTAAGTAATATTTATTTAGTAGTTTATAATGTTTGATATGTTAATATTATAAGTAATATAATCATTATACAGAGACATCTAAAGTTGCGCACATCAAAATAAATGTTTCTATAAAGCAACCAAATCGACTCACCCAATAAACAAGCATACAAATACGATGTTTATAATAAACGCTTCACAAGTTTATTTAAAACGTACATCGTTTAAAGACTGAAACTTCAGTTTTAAGATAACACCATTATTATCAAAATTGATCTAATACCTTTTTGATTATACAATTTAAATGGGAGTAGGGGAAAAGGTACAGTGAGCGGTACCCATGAATCGCGCATACAACCGTATACACAATCGCCGTCCCCCATCCCCAACATGCGATTTACCTTGACAGTTGCTAGAGAGACGACGCGTCTCTGAGATTTTCATTCATTTGAGGACGCTATGTATACTACGCCAGAAAGAGCCACTCAAGTAGTCGCTCTGTTGCAACAGGTACTCAATCAGCGAACAGTTGCCGCTCAATTGCATTTAAGTCAAATCAGCTGTATCAGGAGTGTACAGAAGATTTCTATAGATTGGTGCCTTTAATCGGAGACTGAGACCAAATCGTCACCGTAAAACTTCTAAGAGAGGTGATCATTTCATTGTTCCGACCTCACTACAAAATCGTCACTTGACCGGTTGCTGTGCAGCGGGAGCTGAGACGTGTTCGAGATGTAGCTGTCAGCGAGTGCAGCGATGAGTGCAGAATGTGTTTGCGTGGCAGTGGCAGGAGACGGTCGGGTCTACAGGCGGCTCCCTGTATGATGTTGGCTGGGATCTCCTCAGAGGGAAAAACCGAACTGGTTTTCGTGCCCGGTGGAGATCGTGGTGGAGGACTGATGGCTGACCGGTATATTACAAATATTCTCCTGGAACATGTTGTTCCGTACGAAGGATTTATCGGTGATAACTTCACATTGTTGCACGATAATGCCCACTACCGTACCACTAGAAATTTTTTGAACGAAGTTACTATACTGACGATGGACTGGCCAGCGATCAATTACAAGCTGTTGTAAGGGCTAGAGGGGGTTACACCTTGTACTGATTAAATAATTTTTTTCTTATTTGACAATTGCTTGCTTCATTTGAAAAATAAATAATCAATATTCCAATAACCACAGGTAGAAAATTAAAAAAAAATTACATCGGGAAATGCTCTTTTATGGCAGGAAAGCATATACTAAATTTCATAAAAATAGTGTATTGAATGTCAATTATAAAAAAAAAATTTAGGAAGTTTAAGACCCTGTATCTCGGAAAGGGAGTATTTCCGGACTCTTGTTTATATTAACTTTTATTCTTAAAATAATCTGAAGAATCAGCCCTTTCAATATTGACATTCATTTTATGAAACATATGATGCAGTACTTTTATCAAAAATTAAATTTGTGCTGTTAATATATTGTAATGTATTTGTATTTCTAAATAAGATTCGTAGCCTGTTCGGGTTATGAAGTCATATTTATTAATTCCAAATTTTTGAAACTCCATTATACAGGTGTCCTTGAAATAAAAAGACAACATGAAAAATGGAAAAATGTAATTATATAGAATGTGAATCCAGAATATTGTGGGTCAATTATATATTATAATATATATTATAAATATATAATAATATATAATATAAATTCAAAATAAAGTTATAGGCATACACCCGCATACACTGCAGCGTATGTTTACATAGATAACACTTATAAATGTTATAAAAATATAAACGCCACAACAATCCGAACATGCTATCCTGTAGACAACATTACTATTTAAAAAGAAAGGTGTTATGTCTTTGGTCTTACTATACAACTTCTTCAAGGTATAGGTGTTGTATTTAGCTATTTTAATGTTATTAAATTGTTTAAAATGTGATACAATTGTATGAGTAAGACCACCAATGTATGGGATTTTTTTGTAAATCACACTGTCTGCAGGAATGTCCTCAGTAGGGCCATCAAAAAAGTTTGAGCTATATATCAATTTATTAAGTATGTGCTTAGGATAGTCATTGTTGACGAAGATGTTGAAAAGTTCTTTAAGATTGTCATTAAGAAAGGTTTCATGACAAATATGTGCTATTCGGTTTCTCATACCTATAATGGTGTTATACTTCTGATTGAGAGGATGATGAGAGTGATAATTAATGAACCGATCAGATGAAGTTGGTTTTCTATACCAATTCAAAATGATACAATTATTATCGTCACGAATTACTAAAACGTCCAAGAAGGGCACGCTATTGTTATTTTTTTTTCCACAGTAAATTGTAAATGTTTGTTGTAGCTATTAAAAATTTTTAATGTTAGATCTATTTTTTCTTGTGGCACAGAGCAAACAATGTCATCAACATACTTGTACAAGAACGGTAATGGAAATGGTAACTTAGCCATCACACTCTCCAACAACTGATCCATAACTATCTGAGCTAAAATTGGGCTGATGGGCGAACCCATAGGAGTTCCAAATATTTGACTATAGAATTTCCCATTAAACGAAAAATATGTGTTGTTAAATATAAAAGTGATTAACGACAAAAAATTTGATTTAGATAAGTCAGTGTGTGGATTGATTATGTGCCACTTACTAGTTATGATATCTGTCATTAGTTGTAATGGTATATTCGTAAAAAGCGATATAACATCAAACGAAATCAACACATAATTTTTGGGAAGTGTGAGACCTTGTATCTGATTAACAAATGAAAACGTGTCTTTGATATTGTATGTATTGTCTGTATCAAACGCGATCGTTAAAATTTTGCTAAGAAATTTTGAAAGGTTATATGTTATAGAATTTATGGAACAAATGATTGATCGAATTGGAATGTCAGGTTTATGAATTTTCGGTAATGAGTAAAGTTTCGGATGGGTCTCGTTATAAATTGTCAAAGCTTTAGTTATGTCACTTGACAATTGTCCACTAGAATGTATCCTTTTTAACAGTTCATTGTATGATTTTTGTATGCTAACAGTGGGATCTTTGTGGAAGGGTTTATAAATAAAATTGTCTTTCAGTAAATTTTCTGTTTTAGTTAAATATTCTGTCTTATCCATAGCTACTGTGCAATTACCTTTATCAGCTTGTAATATGTATAAATTTGGATTGGATCTTAGGAAGGATTTAGTTCTATTAAATAAGTTTCTGAAAGGTGAATGAACTCGAATGTGTGAATTATGTATGAAATTTGTGACATTGTTAGCGACTTTACACCTTATTGAATTCCTTGACGTCTCAGGTACGCCATCTAATACATCCTCAACATCAGCAATGAAACGTTTTATATCAACATCCTACAATGAACTGTTAAAAGGATATAATTCTAGTGGACAATTGTCAAGTGACATAACTAAAGCTTTGACAATTTATAACGCGACCCATCCGAAACTTTACTCACTACCGAAAATTCATAAACCTGACATTCCAGTTCGACCAATCATTGGTTCCATAAATTCTATAACATATAACCTTTCAAAATTTCTTAGCAGAATTTTAACGATCGCGTTTGATACAGACAATACATACAATATCAAAGACACGTTTTCATTTGCTAATCAGATACAAGGTCTCACACTTCCCAACAATTATGTGTTGATTTCGTTTGATGTTATATCGCTTTTTACGAATATACCATTGCAACTAATGACAAATGTCATAACTAGTAAGTGGCACATAATCGATCCACACACTGACTTATCTAAATCAAATTTTTTGTCGTTAATCACTTTTATATTTAACAACACATATTTTTCGTTTAATGGGAAATTCTATAGTCAAATATTTGGAACTCCTATGGGTTCGCCTATCAGCCCAATTTTAGCTCAGATAGTTATGGATCAGTTGTTGGAGAGTGTGATGGCTAAGTTACCATTTCCATTACCGTTCTTGTACAAGTATGTTGATGGCGTTGTTTGCTCTGTGCCACAAGAAAAAATAGATCTAACATTAAAAATTTTTAATAGCTACAACAAACAATTACAATTTACTGTGGAAAAAGAAAATAACAATAGCGTGCCCTTCTTGGACGTTTTAGTAATTCGTGACGATAATAATTGTATCATTTGAATTGGTATAGAAAACCAACTTCATCTGATCGGTTCATTAATTATCACTCTCATCATCCTCTCAATCAGAAGTATAACACCATTATAGGCATGAGAAACTGAATAGCACATATTTGTCATGAAATCTTTCTTAATGACAATCTTAAAGAACTTTTCAACATCTTCGTCAACAATGGCTATCCTAAGCACATACTTAATAAATTGATATATAGCTCAAACTTTTTTGGTGGCCCTACTGAGGACATTCCTGCAGACAGTGTGATTTATAAAAAAATCCCATACATTGGTGGTCTTACTCATACAATTGTATCACATTTTAAACAATTTAATAACATTAAAATAGCTAAATACAACACCTATACCTTGAAGAAGTTGTATTAAACGTGATTACTCTTATTTATCTTTACAGAAATTTGCTAAAATACCTTTTAAATGAAATAGCACTAGAAAAAGAAAGATGAACCTAAAATAATTTATAATCTCTACACATATATTTTTTCTACAATTGCTAGTAAATATAATAAAAATAAAGCATGCAAATTAATGCAAATTTATAATTTCTGAAATTCAACGACAATATTAAGTTATAATAATAATAATAATGAAAATATTACAATCCCAACAAATATTTCAATATATACATTTGCTTCACTCTTAAAAATATAAATTAGAACAAGAGTTAAATTCGAAAATTTTTTCATTCTATGTATTCAAATATAAATTATGTGCTTGTGTTTTAATTGGATCATTAAAAGATTTCGTAGTTTTTCAAGATGAATTTTTTTCTCTCAATATTAATTTAATATTTCGAATTACAATTAAAGAACTGCAAAGAATACGTGATCATTAAATTACAACCACTCTTTTTCTAATTGACTAGACACTGGATTAATTTACGGCACTTCATCTCAATAATAATGACTAGGTACTTCTCTTATAGGTTGAAAATTCCTTATTTCAATCCAAATATAGTGTAAATATTTGACAGATATTTCTTATTTGTCTTGGTTAGGGAACATAGGCTGCGCAAGGAATTGAGGAGCAGAGGGAGTATTCACACTAGCGTCAAGTGACAAGATGTAAAAGTTTTATTTTAGTTTACTCCCACCACCGTGCATTTCATAGACCTGGTTCAGCCGTTGAAATTTATATTGAAACTAGAAAGTCACTGTAAGTCGAAAACGCGATCCTTAAATTACAACCACTCTTTTTTCTAGCGAATAAGGACATAATTTACGGCTCTTCAATCGTCAGTAATAGCAATGACTATATACTTCTATTATTGTTTGGAAATTTCTTATTTCAATCCAAATATACTATAAATATTTGACAGATATTTCATATTTGGTTTGGTTAGTGGAAATTTGTAATCCAAATATATTACCATATTTTTTTTTTATTAACCCGAAGGTTTTGATATTACACTATTACAATCTCATTAATACAATCAATTAGCAATTGGAATCCAACTTAATTTACAACGCTCACTAAATTCTAACACTATTTTCTGCACTAACTGAAACGGTTTAAGTCTCTTGAGTCTTCTTTTTAACCCATTATTATTCAGGAGCTGGACTGCTTCCATATTAACATGTCGATGTAGTCTTTCTTCGTGACTTTTGGCATATTTTTAATTATTGTATTCACAGTTTCCATCCCTAAGTCTCGATGGAAGTCACTGTTTTTAACATTTACAATCATTCTAAGCACTTTGTTTTAGATTCATTGTAAGTCTTTTTGGTGCAACCCCAGACTTTCTCACCATAAGTTCACCATATAGGTCTAAGTATTTGCTTATTGTTGAGGCTGTATTTAATATCCTTTCATAAAATTTAAATTTTAAACATCTTTTATTGTTAAATATATGTAAACCTAGGATATAGAATTCAAATATAACATGTGCAATTTTATCAGTAACAAAGTTCAATTTCAAGTTAAAACCACTGGATAAATATAATAATTAAAGTATAAAACTTTCTCTATATTCAAAGAAGTGGCATATTTTATATTTGCAAATTTAGTATTTTATGAATTAGACCGCTTGTATTATTACCTAGTTTGATTAATGAACAAATTCAATTACACAGTGTTTAATCTGACCATCTATTCTTAAGCTCACGTTTCCTTAATAAGTATCAATAAATTCCATGACTAAACAATGGAATTTATTCGGAACTCTGTTCTTAGATTTACAACTAACATTTAATTAGTAATAGTATTTTAAGATTAGATTGTTAAAACCTATTGTAAACTCTGGTATTGCTGCCAGTAGGTTCGATTTAGTCAGAATTGATCACATGGGAATTTTCCCTAATTATGACTACAATGTACGACCAATACGGTCCATATTTAATTATGTAATAGTTCGTTGGAGTAGTGGTGGATATCTACTTGCAGTGTTTTTAACGCCATGAAGAACATTCTCAACCAGAGTCTCAGTCAGAGTGTCATACCTTAACAAGAGACCAGTTTCAACAATAGTCATACCACAAGATATAACAGTCTTATCATAATAGTAATACGAGTATAACAAACCATTATAACTTAATCATCGGGGTTGTGATTCAAATAACCAGAGCTGAAGCATCACCACCGGAAACCGGAGTCATCCCCAACACTTATATAGCAAAAGCCGATTATGTATGGACAGAGCAGTTAGTCAGTACATTTTTCTAAATTTGATATTGTATTGTCATTGCACTAATTACAAAATTAGAAGAAAAAGTCGCGAATGGGGAAATTATTAATGCTTCTAAACATGATTTTCAGGACCGGCAAGGAAGTAGTCATCGTTGTCAGTTATGTACGGTATCATTCTAATCTTATATGAAATTCACACAAATTTATAAAATACTGTTATGCTAGACGAACAAAGACAGAGATTGCGTCGCGATATCTGGCTTGATAAGCGCTATTCTGTTTGTAATCAGAATAGCGCTATCAAGGCAGTTGATATGAACATATGATGTGCGCTTACTGTTAGGTTTTGAAAGTCGTCTTCACTTTTTTGTAAATGTATTCCTTAAACAGATCGCAGTAGCAATAAACAGTCTAAAAATAAAAAAAAATTCTCTCAATTCGAAACTAATAGGTATGTTAGAAACTCCTGTTTTGATTATTATAATTACGTTTAAAATGTTTAAATGGTAAACTTAAAATTTAAATTTGTAATATTCAATAGATAGATTTGCGTATGCATGTGTATGTTGATAAATCAAATTACTTAATTTATGAATACAAATAAGTAGCCTAGAGTTAAATAAACGTAGATCGACTTGTGTAACTATACCTACTTAATATTTACCTTGTATGTAAGGTTAAATTTCAGACGGAATGAAATGCAAATAAATAATTAGGTCATAAACAAAGGTAATTTAATACCCATTATCTTTACCGATGTATAAAAGTCTGAGTTGAATCTTGATTAAATTTGATTGAAGATGTTTCTTAAAGGACAAGTTAATATTTATATACTTGTTAAACTCCGCGTTTAGTAGAAATTATGAAAAGTAAATACAGAAAGAAATAGAGTATAAAATATATAAGGAGAATAACCAAAAACTTATTTTATTCTTGTAATCGAAACAGGCTGTTTTTGTGGTTAGATTAGATTGGATTGAATTACTTGAGGTGGCTACAGAAGATATTCCATTGCGACCTTTCCAGATATATTGTCTCGTTAGTAGGGCTGGGCGATACCGGCGTTTTCGGTATCGGGTACCCGAGGTATCGATACTTAGCGATGTATCGGGTCTGTGCACGGTATCGATTCTGAGTACTGGAATCGGTAAAGTATCGATACCTTGGAATCGATACCTTGGAATCGATACCTTGGAATCGATACCTTGGAATCGATACCTTGGAATCGATACCTTGGAATCGATACCTTGGAATCGATACCTTGGAATCGATACCTTGAATCGATACCTTGGAATCGATACCTTGATTCGATACCTAGGAATCAGTATTCATAACCCGTTTTCTAGGTGTCGATTGTTTGATATCGGTTTCAAGAGATGTAAAATTAATTTACCGATTCTACCATAACTACGGTATGAAATTTGCAATATTGTGATATTTTGTTTTTTTTGTTAGTAATAATTAAAGTTATGTCATAATATGGAATTTGCTACGCATAATAACCAACGTCTTTAAAATATATATTATGCATACATACTTAAAAATTCTTTACTTAAAAAGTTATTTTTATATACATTTAAAAAACGCAGAAAGATATAATAATATAGGCAAATATGCGTGCTATTACAAAATTATACAAAAAGCCTAAAATATTCATTTCAAAATTGAAACAAACCAAGCACGTTTTATACCTACAATAGCTTGATAAGAATTCTTGACCCAACTTTTTTTACCTTATTATATTAATTAATACTACATATTTATATTATATTTTGTTTATTTTAGTTCCAATTTACAGTCGTGTATTGTGTATTGTGCATTCTATAGAACAGGAAAGTGTTTTATATTTATATGAATATGAATATCACCTATATTTCTCTCAACACTGCTTTATACAAATTATGTGTCAACAAATTTTTGCTGTTCCCTAGTTTTGATTTATTATAATTCCTACCTTTATTCGTCGTCTAAAGTTTAATATAAGCACTTATATTTCATATCATTTTAAGCTTCATCACTTTGTTCTTATATCTTGGTGTAATAAGTGGATACGTACGTACCAAAATGTCGAAAAAAAATAGTGTAGTTTGGAAATACTTTGATAAAATTAACGACCAGGGCGTGAGTTGTAATGTATGTAAAAAATAATATAAGTATACTGGCAATACTACAAATATGCTAAAGCATATAAAATGTGTTCATCCTTTTACATATTTTAATATTATTGAAAAGAAAGACAAAAGAGACGGTGATAGTGAAGTTACTGACGTTGAAATATTGGCCTCCGAAAGGTAAAATTATAATTATACTAGCTGCAGACTTATGTATGTAGTTCTTTTTTAATCCTTGCATGAAAAATAAGAAAATTCTAAATTGTCATTTTGCATAAAACAACAACTTATATACCTATGATGTACGCATACTCATTTAAAAAAATGCAGAAAGGTAAACTACCCGATACATGGCTACCCGATACATCGCTACCCGATGCATCGATACTTAGCGAGTACTGGAATCGCTAAAGTATCGATAGGTATCGATGCTTTGGAATCGATACCTCGCTACCCGATACATCGATACTTAGCGAGTACCGGAATCGGAATAGGTATCGATGCTTTGGAATCGATACCTCGCTACCCGATACATCGATACTTAGCGAGTACTGGAATCGGTAAAGTATCGATGCTTTGGAATCGATACCTTGGAATCGATACCTTGGAATCGATACCCTGGAATCGATACCTTGGAATCGATGCTTTGGAATCGATACCTAAGAATCGATACCTTCGTTATATGAGGTATCGGGTACCCGATACCAGTTATGGTATCGGGTATTGGACGATGTATCGATACTTCGCCCAGCCCTACTCGTTAGAGTACTTTCTCTAGCTATGCTCTTTTAATTAAGCTTAGCAGTTTTGAGAACTTTTCTTCTAAATATAATTACGCTTTAGAATATTGATCTCTCAGTTGTAATAACCGCTTTCTCATCAAACCTTCACATTGACATAGTACATGAATTGCAATTTCTTCTTTGGCTTGATAGAATCTACATAACGTTTCTCTATCAAGTCCATATTATTTATATCACTGTTTATTGAATTAGTGTGGCGAAACAAAAATTTAGTATTGCATATAGTTGACGCAAGAATATATATATATTTTCAGAATTCTAACATTTGAGGCCTTATCTCAGGGATTTTGGATTGATTTTTATAATAGCATCAAATAAGAAATATGCAGGGTGTCCTTGAAATAAAAAGACAACATATGATAAATGGAAAGATATAATTATGTAGAATATAAATCCAAAATATTGTGACTCAATTACGACGCGAACCGCGAAATTAAAAACAATCCGAAAACTGTATTACGTGACGCCTATGAATTCAAAATATTCAGAATGTGTATAAATAATAAATACGTTACACACACATACGCTGTAGCATATGTTTATACAGGCTGTCACACAAAAAACGCCCCAAGCTGTAACTCTGTTCTTTATATTTCGATTTTTATGAGATAGGCATCAAATGAAATGTATTTATGAGTGCTATGTTTTAGGCCATATTTACTTTTGATGTAGTACACACTAATGGATCCAGAAAAAAATCTCTATTCAATTATGCAAAAAAAATATATACCGTCCAACTTGAAAAAAAAATTGAGAATCGCTAGGAATTGAAGATGGCGCTGCAAAGAAGTAAATGTAGCCTCAAACATAGTACTCATCAAACCATTTCATTTGGTACCTATGTCACGAAAATCGAAATATAAATAACAGAGTTGGGGCGTTTTCTGTGTGACAGTCTGTATACGTAAGAGCTGGATGAAATTGCCAATAACAAAACTATTATTTTCGTTATTGTCGGTCAACTTTAAGATACCGACTCTGATACTTTTTATAATCGCACAGTGACGTGACAAAAAAAAATGTTTTTAATTTTTTTTCTCGCTTATGAGTCAAAATTTTTCGGTGTTACTAATATAGAAATACGAGTACAATTCATGTAACTGACAAATATAAAAATGATAATATATACAAATATCCAAGCATTAACATTATAATTAATACAATATATAGAAACTATTTTATAAAACTGCTTCAGTTTTGGTCTAATTATTAGCATCTGAAGTTTTTTATGTATAATTTTGCTTATAATTATAGCTAACTAAGCATACGGGACACCAATCGTACCAAAGTATTTACTATACTCTTCGAGCAACATTTTAATGATTACACGTTAGTATACTACTTGAATATTGTAAAAATTGAATTTAAAATAGACGTAACTAGACTTTGAAGATAATTCTTGTTGCAAAACGGCGAAAAGAATATTCGCAGGTCGTGTAATGGGATTCACTATATCCTCCAAACACTAATTACATACATTGTAATGTAAATTAAAAGGATATAATTTCACCAATAATGTAAATAAGCAAATTTCCGTCATTCACTGGTTATGTGATGGGATCAATTTTACCCTCCTCGAATGCTTTCAGTAATCTCCGTGAGTATGCAATATTCAACAATGTCCAAATTAAAAAAAAATATTCAAATATTTTAAAAATCCATCTATATATAGATGGATTATAATGTTGATTATAATCAACAAAAATAAATTTAAATAGTGTCTTTCGAACCAATAAGGTTAAAATGAACATAATACATCTTCATATAAATTTTATTTAATAATTTCACTTCGTATATATATATATATATATATATATATATATATATATATATATATGTTTGCTTCCGATAGTAAGTAAAATATTTAATATCCTAGAAAAAAATATATGCAGATTATACACGATTTACATTAACCTATAATTTTACATTTTTCATGTAGCAATAATTAATTATTTCAATTGTATTTACAATAGTTTATGCTATTGAAAATCGCAGTAGTAGAAAATTCACTCAAGACTAAACATAAATCAAGGAAAAATTTTAAAAGAACTCAAACAAAACGCAATATAGAGAACAGATGACAGACTGAAATTTTCAAAAGTACAACGAAAAATAAAAATATTCCCTGGATACAAAACGCGCCAAATGACTTGGTAACATAACCATAAAAAAAGATAGTTGTATTCGAATCGCTGGAAGCTAATAAGAGAGGGATATACTCCATAAGACCCAATATTTCGTAATTGGGTTGGCATAGACTACAGATAAGGACCAATATTACACTTGAAGTAATATTATAAAGATAAAGTAGGTATCGGAGCTAAATCTTCGGACGGTCATGGATTAATATTTTATAAACATAACCTTATAAAATCTTTCGATATAAAATTACTATATGCCCCCACGAGCTCTTGTCTTGCGCCTACTTACGTAATACCTACTGCTTATAACTTACCCAATTTACTTCAGTACATGATTGCCCCGGAGGTCTTTCGACTAAAAACCAGTTCAGTTTAGAGGCGAGTGGAGGGAGAGTTCTTATATCTTAAAAGGCGCCACAATGTTTATACCTTTAGCCGTAACAGAGAACACAAACTCTGCCTATAGTAAATTGAATAAATTGTTAAACCAAATAAAACAACCAAGTTCAAAACAATAACAACAAGGATTTATTGTAATCCAAACACCACAACAACATAGGGATATTGTACCCAGAATGTCATAATAATACGGTTACACCAACTTGACTAACCACGTGACAATAAAATATTTTAATGATTCAGCAAATATTTAAAATTTAATGAATAAAAAAAACTATATTTAAATTAAAATTAAATAGAATACCAAGCTATGGATCCAAATTCGAGCTTTGACATTGAGTGAGCAAAGAAAATAGTCTTAATGGTATCGATGTTATTAAAATACTTGCATGTACGAATAATAAATCTAAGAGATCTATAAGCAGCAGTTGTGACATTAAAGACAAGGTCCGAAAATGAAAATCTTTCTTCATATGTAACACCCAAATCCTTACTCGAAAGCTGACGAAATATATTAACATTATTAGTCGTCTCGCGCGATTCAATTATTAATCTTTCTCGAATAAGACACCAAGAAACAATTATCTGTGTTCATTCTTAAGTTATTACGCAAACACCAGCTATAGATTCTGTCAGCATTTGTTTGCAATAAGTTAATATCCACCAAGGAGTCAATCCTGTGATAAATCTTAATATCATCAGCATAAGCCAATACTGAACAGTTAATAGACTTGATAATATCATCGATCAAGATATTAAATAATAGTGGGCCAAGGTTTGACCCCTGTGGTACTCCCGAAGTGGAACAGAAGAGTTTAAATCGGAACCCATTGTAATAAACAAAATTCACTCTATTTGAGAGATAAGACTGAAATAATCTTAGAATGCCACAGTAGCTTAACTTTTCCAATAAAATGCTGTTATCAATTAAACCAAATGCACGGGAAAAGTCCGTGTAAATAATGTCCAGCTGGCCACCGGCATCAACAGTCTGAGCTATTTCCTGGGATATCAGTGCTAAATTAGTTGTAGTAGACCTTCGCAACATGAACCCATGTTGTGCATTAGAAAGATTATGGTCTGGTGCCATAAGATAAATGTTTATAAATCAACATTTCAAAAACCTTTGCAAAAGTAGAGATAATGGCAACAGGTCTATAATTCTGAATGTCGGAACAATCACCCTTCTTAAAAATAGGTGAGATTCTGGCAACTTTCCAAGAATCTGGAAACACAGATGTTCGAAAAACCGAGATAAAAATCTCGCATAAGGGATCGGCAAAAATATAGGGGCAATCCTTCACCAAAAAACAAGGAATACCATCATCGCCAGTAGTCAACGTGTTTTTCAGCCCCTTAATAGTATGGATAACCTCAGCCGGTGAAACAAATAGTAAACATAGAGGTGGTAAGTTAGATGTTAAATCAGGGAGTGCAGAATTTGCAGATTTTGGCAAGAAGACATTAGAAAAGGTCGTGGCAAAAGCATTGACAATACAAGCCGGATCATTGTACTCATTAATAGAATCATGAAGTCTGCCGGGAATTCTAATAACACCCTGCTTGGAACGAACAAAGTGCCAGAAGGGCTGTGGACTAATTCAGTTCTGGGAATATATGATTCAAAAGCTAAAGTGATGTCAGCCTTTGCTAACTAGTCTTCGCATTTTTGGAATTCATGCTTGTAATAATTGGATTGAGTAGATTTCCATTTTTTATGGTAATAAGATTTTAACTTTAAATTTTTTTTTAATGGTAAGAGAGAACTAAGGAGGATAATGATGTTCATGGTTTTAACGGAATTTAGGAACAGAGCAGTCCAAGAGAGATACATTTTACTATAAAAACCCTAACAGCCTTATTGACATTACTATGGTTTTCAAGAAAAGTTTTCCGTTGTAGAAAAATCAAAGTAGAACTTATGGTAATCAGCTTTGCGAAAATTGTATCTAATATTGCTGTTGAAAGGGAATATAGTTTGTTTAGGAGGCTTTAAATTAGGTATAGTGATGTCTAGAACACGGTGATGAATATTTTCGGCAATAAGTGGTAAGGAATCATGTGAAACCTCAACGTCATACCCACAGTTAGACAGAATCAAGTCAAATGTTCTATTATTTGTATTAAGAACATTATTAAATTGACGTAGATCTGAGGATTCCATAAAAGATAAAAATAAGTTTAGTTTTGGATCATGAAAAGCAAACTCAGATGTAAAGATAGGCAAATTGAAATCTCCAAAAATGACCTCCCGCTTTTCCGACATGAACACTTCAAGCAAATCTAGAAAATATTCTAAAGAATTGAATTCTAGGCCTGGAGGAATATAGACCAGAAGTAAGTAGTAATAGTTCTGAACCTCTTATCTTATATTATTTTATAGCGTTCTTTAAATGAGAGAAATTATTTATCGAAATTATTTATTTATATAAAATCGAAGTAGCCTTTACTTGATGGAAATTAATAATTAATGAAATAAAAATGAAAAAGCAATGTTACTTAATTTTCACTTTATTCAGGTAAAATCCCATTACAATTGTTTAATTTTGTAAGATTGTTTGCTAGTAGCAAGTTTAATTGTCTTTGTGTTCCAGTGACACAAAGTACAATATCGTCTACGTATCTAGCCAAAAGAAAATATTCTGTCTTAGGGGATTATTAAAAATGATGGATTCTAAGTGGTTCATGAAAATTTCTGATAGTAATGGACTTAAGGGATTACCCATAATTACTCCTTCCCTACAAGTGTATATTGAATTATTAAACTGAAACTAATTACCTCCAGTTTAATATTTTACTTAATGACCAATTAGATTTAAATAACTCGTCCTTGTTAAATTTATTCACTTAAAATCTATTTAGACGATAATAGAAATGTACATTTAGTTTATTAAAACAAATTTTATGCGTAAACATGTTTAATACCCTATAATATAACAGTTAGGACCGACCAGATGATCCACATTTTCTCACTACCGACAATACTGGTGTAAATTCATAGATTTTTTAAAAACGTAAAATAATACCAACCTTGTTGATTTTATATATATATATATATATATATATATATATATATATATTTCGTCGAATGTTTTCGCGGTCGTTTGTTGAAGCGTTGTTCTTCGGGATATTTCGCCGCGTTTGGATGATTTCGTCCTGAGAAGGACAACTTTCTTCCTGACGTTTCGGTGACATCACTTTCACCTTTTTCTAGAGGATCTTCTCGTTGCAATGGTAACTTCAAGAGTGCGTTGATTTCCTGTGCCGCTCGTATTATATGGTCCCGTCGTAGTGGGGACGCGTGTCTGACTCCTCGTGATTGGTCCGTCGGTCGAAAGCGACAGAACAACCGACGGACCAATCACGAGGAGTCAGACACGCGTCCCCACTACGACGGGACCATATAATACGAGCGGCACAGGAAATCAACGCACTCTTGAAGTTACCATTGCAACGAGAAGATCCTCTAGAAAAAGGTGAAAGTGATGTCACCGAAACGTCAGGAAGAAAGTTGTCCTTCTCAGGACGAAATCATCCAAACGCGGCGAAATATCCCGAAGAACAACGCTTCATATATATATATATATATATATATATATATATATATATACAAGTGTCCAGAAACTCTCCTGACAAACGAAGACCGGAGTTTCCTCAGATAATTTTAAGACAATTAAACCCAAATTCACCTAGTCCGAAAATGCTTCCTAAGGGAGCTAGAGTTCTTTGAAGATGGCGCCTTGTATTTATTTTTTTTTTAATTCCTCCAGAACGCTTCTATTTAGAAAAACAAAAACTGGTATGCTTTATCCTCCAGAGATGAATCGATTCCATCAATTGCGAATTTTTAGTACCGGTCATAGGCGTCCGTTTTGGGTAGGTCAACGGTTATTTTAAGGCATAACTTTTTTGTCTTTAACTTTTAAGCATTTGTGACACTAGATTATTAAATTTTCAGGTATTCCAGTACTAAAATGTACTCTTACTTTAAGTCGGTAGGATACACCGTTTTCTAGAAAAATCGATTTGTAAATTTTTCGTTTTTTCTTCATTAAAGTTCAATTTTTTATTTTTTGCAATAGTTAGCTCTGAACTGCCAACAGAAGTAAAACCTACGTTTTTCATTGTCAAATTGTTGTCAGTTCGCGAAGTTTATCTTTTCATTTTTTACTTTGTGTTATTCAAACACAACGATTTCAATTTAAAAAAAAATGATTTTTACTAATGAGGAATACACCGATATGCATTTAGTTTATGGCGAAATGAAGTGTAACGCTCGAGCGGCACAACGTAGATACGCTGAAAAATTTCCCAATCGTCAGCATCCCACTCACTCAACATTTACAGCTCTTCATCAACGATTAAGAGAAACAGGTTCAGTGGTCCCAAAAAATAATGAAACAGGGAGACATAATGATGTAACAGCAGAACATGAAGATGTTATTTTAATGGAAGTTGAGGAAAATCCAGAAATTAGCGTTCGAAGACTATCTGCCATGTACCCCACAATTTCAAAATCTTCCGTAGGAAATATCTTACACAAAGAAAATTTATATCCTTTTCATTTTACAAAGGTGCAAGCACTGCTAGAAGGAGATTTTCCTGCTCGCGTAGAATTCGCTAGATGGTTACAAAATCAGAAAAATCAAGATGAAGATTTCTTCAGGAACATTTTGTTTGGTGACGAAGCTACATTCTCAAAAAATGGAATTTTTAATGTACATAATGCACATTATTATTCGTACGTTGGTGACAATCCCCACGTTGTTCAAGAATTTAAGCATCAGCATAGGTTTAGCATAAACGTCTGGATAGGAGTAGTTGACGATTATCTACTTGGACCTGTGGAATTACCTGCTCGTTTAAATGGTGCTGATTACTTACATTTCTTGCAAAATATTTTGCCTGATTTGTTAGATGAGGTGCGTTTAAATATTCGGCAAAACTTATGGTTTCTACAGGACGGCTGTCCGGCCCACTTTAGCAGGAATGTAGGAGACTTTCTAGATAATAACTACGAAGACCATTGGATTGGAAGAGGCGGTCCAGTTGCTTGGCCAGCAAGGTAGCCGGATTTGAATCCTTGCGATTATTGTGTTTGGAGATACATAGAAGCATTTGTTTATTCCGTTCCGATACCAAATCGCGCACAACTCTGGCTAAGGATACAAGATGCTTGCAACGAATTTAGAAATAACTTTGGAATTTTTGCAAGAATTCGGCGTTCTCTAAGCAAAAGGGTAAACTTATGCATAGAGACTAATGGACATCACATCGAGCAACTTTTGTAACAATCTACCTTTGATACTTGTTCTTGTTTTGTTAGTTTCGTTCCATTGTAATAAATAATTTGTTTTTAATTTATTAAATTAATTTTCATCCATGCCTTGATAGTCCAAGCCAACTTCGTCGCTAAAAATAAGTAGGTACATAATAAATTGAACTTTAATGAAGAAAAAACGAAAAATTTACAAATCGATTTTTCTAGAAAACGGTGTATCCTACCGACTTAAAGTAAGAGTACATTTTAGTACTGGAATACCTGAAAATTTAATAATCTAGTGTCACAAATGCTTAAAAGTTAAAGACAAAAAAGTTATGCCTTAAAATAACCGATGACCTACCCAAAACGGACGCCTATGACCGGTACTAGAAATTCGCAATTGATGGAATCGATTCATCTCTGGAGGATAAATAAGCATACCAGTTTTTGTTTTTCTAAATAGAAGCGTTCTGGAGGAATTAAAAAAAAAATAAATACAAGGCGCCATCTTCAAAGAACTCTAGCTCCCTTAGGAAGCATTTTCGGACTAGGTGAATTTGGGTTTAATTGTCTTAAAATTATCAGAGGAATCTCCGGTCTTCGTTTGTCAGGAGAGTTTCTGGACACCTGTATATATTAATTTAGTTTGTAACGTACTCTTTAGCTGTAAGTACCTGAGGAAGCCACTGTGCTGGCGAAACAATTGTCGTGTTATAATTAAATATTAAAAAGTAAAGATTTGAACCGTACTTTTATTTCGATTTTAAATATATATTAATTCGAAAACATATTTTGCTTATTAGTATGTATATTGAAATTAATAATAATGTATTGTTACGAAATAATGCATAATATTTAAAAATCAGAAAGTTATTATTCCTTTCATTTGTAGATAGTCACTGCGTGTATTGATGATAAGGATGAGATAATTACATATTTATCTATTCATAAGAATCCTAGAATTAATTTAAGTTCCGTTTGACTATTATTCTATCATGTGTGTTTTGTTAAAACTAGTAGATACGGTATTATATGACTTTATGTGTATATATCTTTCGCATTCGTGTATACTGACAAGTTAGTAATTGTATATTTGTCCGTTGCAGGTTCCCGGCGCTGCAGTCGTTCCGTGTTCTTGCGTATGGTGGGGAGAATCAGCTGGCATCGGCGTCGCGGCGAATCGGCGCTACCAGTCGACGTCAGACGTCCGTGGATATCGCGTTATTTGTATTGATTTTTCACATTAGAGTATCATAAGAACACAAGCTCTATATTAAAACATCAGCAAATACACGGACTATAAATGAAAACACCATTTTATTAGATGTGTGTGAACAAAGTGGTATACAAGTTTTGCCTGTTGTGATGAGCACTATTGAATAACGGGGAGAGGGCTATTGCTGTTTTTACCATTTTATTTTGTTTCTTTCTGAAATAACCATCGTTACCATCATTTAGCAACATCGTCGTAATAATTAAGTGTTTTGTGTGATTGTTTGTTTTATTTTTATGATCATTGATGTTATTTTGTTTGTTGTTTTGTTCGGTGCTGTTGGGTAATGTTACGGTGGTAGTATAAAGTTTCCGAATGATGAAGATCTCAGCTGTGATCATCGCATACGCCGTGACCGCGTGCTTGGCCGCCTGGCAGGAGAACGCCAAGCCGAAGATGTACGTCCAATTAGGTGAGTCATATTTCTCTCTGTGTGTGAATATTCAAGTTTTACTACGATCGCGACGAAATTATAAAAACACTGACCTCCACAACTGCTCGGTGCGTCAAAAAGCTATTCCGGTTATTCTTGTCTTATTTATGAAATCCGGTTCCGGTTGAAGTGCTGTCTACTACGTGCTTGGTTGAACAAACGGTATTTTTAAAACACATATAACGTTAGAGTCATTCAACGTTAGATATGATTGTTTCCAATGACGTCTAAAAGTGTCTTGTTATAAATTTAATTTTCTCATGAACTAAGAGATTGGTTTTAAAAATTAAATTTTCATTAATTCAGTTTAGAAATTTTATCTCATGTTAGATTAACTTACATGTAGTGCTGTTATTATAAATAATAGAAACTTTATTACATTCACATCTTTGTAATTTTCTCAATTGTTTGTTTATAATATAATTCTTATTATATTATTTATAAACATAGTATTCACAATACCTAGATTACATTAAAATTTAAAGGTCCTAATTTACATTATTCTATGTGTTTTTATATTCTTAAAATAGTATTCTTCCTTGTAAAAATTTCAATCCACGTAATAAGGCTTCAAATATTATTCGTATATACTATTTTAATTTATATTATTATCATTAATACCAATTCAGCCTGAATAATTTTCTTCGTTAGTCCCTTGGTGTAATTTGTTTCTTTGTTAGAGATTTTCTAATACCCGAAATCAATTATTTTTAAAACAAAATATGTTTTATAATAAAAGATCGTGAAAGATTTAGGACGAGAAATCCACATCTACATATCTTTTTTATATTTTCCTATTATCCGCTCTAGAGATTTTAACAAATAAGGTCTGTACTTTGAAAACTGCAAATAGGTTTTACCATTCTGTGTAATCTGCTTACCTTTAAACTTATATTTTATTTAGCTCGATCTTTAAGTTAAGCGGAATTAGAAAAGTATTTACTGAACATTTTGTAAGGAATAGAAAAAGTTGGGCTTCTGAAAATCGTGTAGTTATATATACCTGCTTAATAGAATTATATTCGTGCTAAATAAGTAGAAAACAGGAAAAATTTCAATCCATGTAATAAACCTTCAGATATTAGTTTCTTGGTGTTATTTGTTTCTTTGTTAGAGATTTTCTAATGGCAGAAATCAATTATTTTTTTTTTGCAATTAAAATATATTTTAAAAGATAGTAAAAGATTTAGCATGTAAAATCCACATTTACATATCTTTTTCATTTCAATTTGATTATATTTTCTCATTATCTGCACTAGAGTTTAAACAAAAAGTTCTGTACTTTGAAAACTGCAAATAAGTTTTACCATTCTGTGTAATCTGCTTGTCTTTAAACTTATTACTTATATATGTTTTATTTAACTTGATCTTCAAGTTAAGCGGAATTAGAAAAGTATTTACTGAATATTTTGTAATGAATAGTAAAACATGGGCTTCCTAATATAGTGTATATATAGGTAATAGAATTATTTTGGTGTAAAATAAGATAAATTTCAACACACGTAATAAATAAAGACTCATTTATTAGTTTTTTGGTGTTATTTGTTAGAGATTTTCTCTATAAATATGTTTTATAAAAGATAGCGAAAGAATTAAGACTAAAAATCCACATTTACATATCTTTCTTGTTTCAATTTTATTATATTTTCTTATTATCCGCATCAAAAAAGTGCTGTACTTCGCAAACTGCAAGTAAGTTTTACTATTTTGTGGAATCCGCTTGTCTTTAAATTTGCTAGATGTATTATTTAACATGTTAACAAATATTTTGCAATGAATATTAAAACTCAAAATCGTGTATAGTTATATATCACATAATTGTTTTCGTGTAAAATAAATAGAAAATAAGAAAAAATTCAACCAACGTGATAAGGCTTCAACCTCAATCATTTTCTGTCTTAGTACCCTAGTGTATGTAGTTTATTTCTTTGTTAGAGATTTTCTATTGCCAGAAATCAAGTTTTTCTTCCTAATACAGTATGTTTAATAAAAAATAGTGAAAGATTTAGGACGAAAAATCCAGATTTACATATCTTTTTTATTTAAATTTTTATATTTTCACATTATCCCACTAAAGTTTTTAACAAAAAAGTTCTGTACTTTGAAAACTACAAATAAGTTTTACCATTCTGTGTCATTTGTTTGTATTTAAAACTTACTATGTATATGTTTTATTTAATTTGATTTTTAAGTTAAGCGGAATTAGGAAAGTATTTACTGAATATTTTGTAATGAATAGTAAAACTTAGGCTTCTCAAAATCGTGTATGTCATAAACGAATTATTTTCGTGTAAAATAAGTAAAAATCAGGAAAAATTTCAACCCACGTAATAAATAGAGCCTCAGATAATAGTTCCTTGGTTAGATATTTGTTACTCTGTTAGAGATTTCCTATTAATTTTCGCACCAATTATGGTTTATGAAAGATAGCGAAAGATTTTTGACTAAAAATCCATATATACATATCTTCTTTATTTAAATTTTACTATATTTTCTCATTATCTGCACTAGAATTTTTAGCAACAAATTTTTATTAGAAAATGAACTACATATAAGAAATGGAGTTAATTCTCTTATAACAAAATACGGGTTCCATATATCAGTTTAATCAATGCGAGTCTTCCAATAAGACATACCTAATTCAGATAATACGGTTTACATAATTAATAAACTTCGAAAACTCTCATATTGTACGCATTTTTCCAAGGCATTAATAATAAATTTTTTTTTATTACTGGAATTTGTATCGTTTAGGTTTACTCAAATGTATTTTTGTTCATTTTAATTTTATTTAACGATATCTTAAAATCATTAAAAATATTCAGAAAGAATTTATATTTGTTATACATGTAAATCTACCCTATAGAACGATATATTCGCTACTGTATGGCTTTACGTTATATAACACGGTTGGATCTGTATTTCTTCAAAGTTTCGATCAACACAGTTTCGATATACCGTGTGCACAACGTCGTGCGATCGATGGATATATAAGTAATGACTGGCCAACTGCAAGTATATTCGCCTTGCTTGAACACAATGAGCGACTGATAGGAATATTCAATGTGTTAGAGAGAGATTATTTGATTCGTACTTAGATCGTATGTAGAATGTGTTGGATAAAGAAATGGAACGCCCGTACAGTTAGACAGTAGAACAGATTGAATATACTCTCTCAACCCTAACCACATAAACTCGCTATTCGTCTTCGTCTTACTACATTGTGGTAGATCAATCACTCCCCGGCGTTCATACGGTATGTATAATACTCGTAGCATGGTATCTTGAGGACACAACTTGAAGCTTATTGAATTCCCTTGATCTGCATTAGTGCAAATTGTGCTCAATACGTTTTCGATACAACAGGGAACAAATAAATCGTGTCATGAAAGGGCTGATAGTATTTGATACATTTATGTTAAATATTGCCTTTTGTCAATTTACAACATGTAATTTCGTTAAAACCTTCTAAAGTTATGTTATGTTAACATTTTGGTAAAGACTTTACTTTGTCAGCATATGCTCTATCGTTATGACTGTTATGAGTCATAACGATAGAGCATAACTTATGACTAGAAATATCTATCGTGTTGATATATCTTCTAAATTATAAGTATGTGAAATGTTCTTTGATAGCACAATTTACAAAATACATACATGTAATATTTGTAGAATCTTCCCCCGAAACATGTACTGATGCAATCGTAATTCAAAGGACACTTTTTGCTATCGGATCATACATTGAAAATAAATGTAATTGCACAGAGAACGAAATATTTGTGGTGAATGTATTGTAGAAACATGTAATTCAGTTAACAAAAACGAGTATTAAATCCAGCTAGAATAAAAAATACTAGGAACTATTGTTTTGTAGTTTAGGATTGTGGTAGATTTTACAAACGTTTGATATGTAAATAAATTATCATTTCGACGTCAACATGTGGCCATACACAATACAGTAATCAAATAGAGAAATATAAATATCAAATTTGGCCATCCTAAATGTAACATAAACCATTTTCTTGTTTTTTTTTTCGTTTCTTGTATAAAAAACAATGTACATTCGATCCTTGTCGAAGAAGATTATTAATAGAGAATGGACGCAATTTCCATAAAACGCAATCGGCAATTGGAATTGTGTATAACGTCGCTCAGTACATCCCGGCGTAATTCAATGAAGTATTTGTTTGACTTACTCGGACACCTGGTCTCGCCGCGATAACAATGGACAAGCCAGCTATTGTATTCCGAGAATATAGTGCCTTTTAAAGTGTTTTCATGAGCGTAGATAGAAGTGGGGTTTTTATAATGTATGTATTTTATTTATTAGTTTATATTTCGTAAGATAAATAAAGTGCTGTGAGTAAGTTTCTTGTTTTCATAGTTTTAACTGTTAATTACATCGTAATTTTTGTGATAGATCCTGTTTAATATCATTTGATTGAATCTATTTCTACCAATTATTTCGACGTAAGAGTGTGCATTGAATTTCGTTCAGTTTCAATAACTTACGCACACATTTTTAGTTTTCATTTATTTAGATCTAGAGCATTGTTTAAGTTACTTTTTCAGACATGATATGGAAGAATGTCGAAAACGGCACTGTAAAACAATGGCGAGTTGGATTGACGGTCATACTGATTGTATGTCCATTGTCAGTGATTCCGAAATTTATTACAAAATCCGTAAAATATCGTCAAAAATTCGTCACTTAGGATCGCAAACACATCTGAACTCTGTAAAACTTTTATGGCGGCTAATATTCCATTAAATAAACTTAGCAACCCCACTTTAAAAATATTTCTTCAAATATATACTGGTCGAAATGTTCCTGATGAATCAACTTACGCAAATATTATGTTTCTAGGTGCTATACGAGAACAGTAGAACGCATTAGAAGCCATCTTTTAAATCAATACATATGGATAAGCGCCGACGAAACGGTGGATATGTTAGGACGCTGTGTGGTAAATGTTGTAGCTGGTGTACTACATCCAACTATTCCCTATAACTCATATGTAATAGCAACAAGTGTTATAAATAGAGTTGATGCGGAAACAGTTGCTGAAACCATTAAGGAGAATATGCAAAAAATGCTTCATTCGGACGCCACGTACAAAGAAAAAATACTTTTATTTGTCAGTGATAGTGCTGCGTATATGTTAAAAACAGGCAGATTATTAAAGAAAACATATCCTAATATGCTGCATATTACTTGTGTAGCACATGCTCTCCACAGAATCTGTGAATATATCAGAGACACTTTTCCAGAAGTTGATAGACTTGTATCAGATTTTAAAAAAGTTTTCAGAAAAGCACCATTGAGAGTAGCTCTTTTCAGCGAAAAATTTCCATCTCTGTCACTGCCTCCCACTCCAGTAATAACTAGATGGGGAACATGGCTGGAAGCTACTAGTTATTATGCTGAGAATTTCGATAGTCTAAAACATTTCGTAACACTGCTAAAGGAGGATGCTAGAAGTATTGGTGAGTGCAAGGAGCTCACACAAATCCCAAATTTAAAAAATCAGTTGTACTTTCTTCACGAACACTTTGGAAAATTGCCAAAACTAATCACTTATTTTGAAAATCGAAATCTCAAATTAAATGGCGGATTAACCACATTAGATGTGGCTGTTAATAATTTGAAAAGTATTCCAAGTGACTTCGGATGTGGCCTTCGGCAAAAGTTTGCAGCAATTCTTAACAGAAATCCAGATTTAATTACATTGCAGCAATTATGTATGGAGACAATTCCACAAAATCTAAATATGAAGAAATAAAAGAATATTTCCAGTATGCACCTATAACCAGTTGCGATGTAGAAAGGACGTTTTCTATTTATAAGGATGTACTTAATTCAAAGAGAACAAAATTGACAGAAGAAAACCTTGAGAAACTATCGCTAGTCAATATTAATACTCCTTTACTCAACTTGAACGACAAAATGAACAAATAAAAATGTTCCAATTATAGAAATAAAATTAAAAACTTTAAAAATACAACTTTTCAACAAATACATATGTATTTCGTAATTTTATAGATCATCACCCGTTTGTTTTCCAATTATATAAAGAAAATTAAAAACTTTATAAATACAACTTTTCAACAAATAAATATGTATTTCGTAATTTTAGAGATCACCACCCGTTCGTTTTCCAATTATATAAATAAAATTAAATATTTTAGAAATACAGCCTTTCGCCAGTACTGCACTGAGTGGTAAGCGTGTCCGTTCTCTAATTGTTAACATCGAAACAATTAGTATTGTTTGTTATTAAGTACCTAATACGATGCTGCATTAATAAAATTATTCATTTTTGATTATATTTTATAGTACTATTTTGTATTCTAACATATCATACGCCGATGGGTAAATTAGGGGCGATATATGTGCAATAAGAATATTATACGAATAATAGCAGAAATTACAGTAGTGTAGTCAATGAATCAGTATTGTAATTGATATACGATAGTCAAGCAGAGATTACCGTGGATATTTAATGGATGAGTAAAAAAATATATATTCTGGTCAAAATGAGAGTTTAACTCGTAAGAGACTGTTCAAGAATTACGTAAGCACCAAATGGGGTGTTGGGGGGTCAGAATGGTGGCTACGTCAGGAATATTTATTTATTTACTTATTTTTTTTTTGTCATATGGCAACCCTACTTGTCTATGCTCGCAAACGAAAACCATGTTCAGGGATTCTCCGAAATAATTGATTATTGCTTTATACTCGCTCTCACGCGTTATAGTTAAGTAAGAAAAAACACAAGTAGGGGAATTACCGCGCGCGCTATTCACTTGTCTGCATTTGTCTGGTCTAATATCATTAGATTTGACGTGTTCCAAGTTAATGTTTGTTTACTATTGATCGACTTTTGCCACCGTTGAAATAGTTTAAAATGTCGCCTAATGGAAACAAATCAAAATTGTACCAAAAATTAGTCAAAAGTTTTAAAAAACTCACACGAACACAAAATTACAAAATTTGCAGAAGTTAGTTAATGAAGTTTGACGTGCTTATAAGATACAAGCAAAGTCCGACAAGGAACTCGATATTATTGTGTCTAAGAGAATTGATGAAGAATTGCAAGCAGCAACTAGGACCAAATCCAGTATATCAAGCTTCTTTTCCAATGTAAGTTAGCCTTCTGTTTGTTGTTAACTTGCTCTACCCGCGCTTTTAGGATAGATATTTTTAGAGTATCCTTAACGACATGGCAAAAAAAATTCTCCATAATATCGTCATTTTGTCCATCCACTCAGATTAGCTATACAGTTAAATTTTTCACCTAAATAGTTTCTACACATGGCCAACGATTATTTTTGTCCAATGGTAAAATCTAAACTATCAAGTCGAACATGCAAAACATTGTGGTCTTTATCATGCCTCTGTCAAGTCATTAAATTGTCCCAGCAAGAAAATCCATGAAAATATAAACACACACTGAAGACCTATAAGAGTGGCTGCTCGCCGTGCTAATGAATTGATGTGCATAGTTACAAACTTTAGACGAATACAAAGTGGTGGAATGGCCTGAAGAGAACGATGTCGATATCTCGAAAGAAAGCAAACATGAGTAGACACACAACATCCAGCAGCAAACATTCAATGTCATCGAAGAGTTAGTCATGGATTCATGTCTCTTAGACTGAGGACGATTAATTTGAGTTTACCAAATTTTTTTAAATAGAACAAAATAAATAGATATCGTTTATATATGTTAATAATATAATATTTAAATATGATAATAATGATTAGCTTGAATAAATATTAAATGTGCATTAAATTCCTTTATAGTTTATAAATTGCTTGTTTCATTGTGATAGAGTTAAAAACTATGATAGATCATGAATAACAATGAAGAACAGATTTTGTAAAATTATACCAATGATTACATAAAAAATATAGCGGATGAGACACAAAAAGCTTTCGAAATAGGTGATAGTAAAGAACTCTATAACAGTATAAGAAACTTAAGTGGATATAAGAAAATAAATAATATTATAAGAAGTAAGGATGGAAAAATGCTAACAATGATAGAAGAACAGCTAGAAAGATGGGTTGAACACTTTAGGGAAGCAATGAACATAAATAGCGGTGGAATAGGGAAAATAGAGGAAAAGAATGATGCGACAGAACTATAAATTAATGTAAACCACCCTTATTATAACTGAAATAGAAAAAAGCAATAGCTGTTTTTAAAAAAATGGAAAGGCTCGGGTACAGGCTTAATTAATGCTGAATTGCTAAAAGCTGAAGAGAAGACTACGGCAGAAATACTACACCCGTTATTTAGACAAATTTGGGAAAAAGAAGAAATGCCTGATGATTGGGAAACAGGACTAATAGCTAAAATTCCAAAAAAGGTGATTAAAGAAGATGTGAAGCTGGAGAGTCATAACGCTGTCCAAACTGTTTAATAAAATAATGTAAAATAGAATAATAACCTGTATATGTTACGAAGAGAACAACGGGGTTTTAGGAAAAGAAGATCATGTATTGATATGATAAATACTCTGAAAATTATTATAGAAGAACCCCTGGAAAATCAATCACCATTACATTTAATATTTGTAGATTATGAAAAAGCATTTGACTCATTGGACAGAGACTGTATGTGGATAGCAAAAAATGATCAACCTAATAAAGGAAGGATATAATGGATGTAAGTGCAAAATATTATACGAGGGGAGAGTGTTGGATGAGTTTCAGTTGAGGCCAGGGGTTAAACAAGGTTGTATTTTCTCACCATTGCTGTTTTTAATAGTGTTGGATGGAATTATGAATAGAGTGATTATAAAAGGAAACAGAGGTATAAAATGGAATCTGGCGGAATACCTAGAAGACCTGGATTTCGCTGACGACATTTTTTTACTCTCTCTTAATGCAACGCATATGCAGGAGAAAATTGATGTCTTAGTAAAAAAATCTAGTAAAGTAGGTTTTAAGATTAACATAAAAAAAAACGGAAACGATAAGTATCAATGACCAAAATAGAAAAGACATAGAATTGATGGGAGAAAAAGTAGAACGAGTAGATCAATTTTTATACATGGGATGTGTGATGGCCGAATACGGCGATGATACGAAAGATATCAATTTAATGATATTGAAGGCTCGTGGTGCATTTATAGGGATGATGAATGTTTGGAAATCGGGTAACATCACTAATAGGAACAAAATTAAAGTTTGTAATGCCACAGTTAAGCCTATATTATTGTTCGGTTCTGAATCATGGACACTAACTAATGCAAACAAGCAAAAACTACAAAGCTTTATAAATGGATGTATTCGGAATATACTGAAAATATGGTGGCTCGTCCGAATTACAAATGAGGAATTATGGGGAACGTGCAGGAGAAGAAAGGATCGAAGTCCAAATTCAAAGGAGAAAGCTTGGGTGGCTTGGTCATACTTTAAGAAAACCGAGAACAGAAATTTGCAGGAGAGCATTAGAATCGCAGCCCCAAGGAAGGAGGAAAGCAGGACGCCCTAAGATAACATGGAGAAGAACATTACAAGAAGAGACTAATATGTCAGTCGCAAAATTGGGATTTATAGCTGGAAACAGACACGAATGGAGACAAATTTATGTCCCAAAATGGATTAATGGGTCTTACTACTACTACTATATCAATGATTACGTAACCATAGGAGGAGGGGGTAAGAACTTTGCATACTTTTGTTGACAAGGGAGAGGTGATTAAAAATTAATAAATTATGGTTACGTAATACTAGAATGGCCACAGAATTCCCACGCCGTATATTACACTGGCCTACAACCATTTTGGTGCTGGAGATTTTAGACCCGATTTTAAGTATGTCTTACATGGCGATATCAAAAATGTTACCCGTTTTCTTCTGCCAGCTCTAGTTCCCGAGAAAAAAAAAACACAATTCACGAAAAAATATATATTTTATTGACATTAAACACCAAGAAATTGTCTTTTGAGTGATTCCCCAGCAATAGTCAGCCATCATATGACTGTCCCACCTTCCTTGGTATCTATTCTCCATTGTTTTTAGGTCTTGGTGGAAACGTTCCCCTTGTTATTCGTTTAGATCTCCTAAATTGTGATGGAAATGATGTAGATGACTATTGAGATAGTGTAATTTTATACTCATATTACAGCCTAAATCTTTGAATCGCACCAGCATTTCCTCTACTAGTTCTACATAGTTGTCAGCCTTATGATTTCCGAGGAAATTTTGTGCAACTGCTACAAAAGATTGCCAGGCAAGCCTCTCCACATCATTCATACAAGTCTCAAAATTAGTTGTGTCTTTCATCAATTTACGTATTTGAGTCCATCAAAGATACCTGCTTTTAGTTTTTCAGTACTTAAACCAGGAAATTTGTGAGAAATAAACTAGAAACATTGACCATTTCTATCGAGAGCCTTAACAAATTGAGAGACGCCATTCATTGGGCTGATAGATCGTTAAACCCGTGAAAGCCAGCAAACCACTCACATTACAGCAATACACAAAATTTTCATCAGATGAAAAAAACTTCAATAACTTTCCCTCTCTCGTGCGATATGTAGACACTCGAACATCTGAGGAAAGACATTTTTTTTCTTTTAATCTTGACGCTAGTAACTCAGCACGTTCCTTCGAAAGATCTAAGTCTCTGATGAGGTCACTAAGCTCATTCTGCGAAAATGGCTTAGGATCTGATGTTATTCCGCAGTATTGAAAGTCATCAACTACTTGGGAAGAGATAGGTATTTCAGCTTCATCCTCCTGAGATTGCTGCACTACCTGGTGAAAAGTTGGTATTGGAACATTTTCTGAATGAGGCACAGGTCGTTGTACTGAAGAAATATTGGGGTATTTCCATTCATGGCGATTGTTTTTGCTGATGCCCACTATATTAATCATACAAAAGTAACAGTCGTCATAGTGATTTTTTTGTTCTCGCCATATCATAGGCACTCCATACTTCAAAGACTTACGTTTCCCTCTCTCCCATTGTCGCAAATGTTCAACGCATATTTTACAAACACTATGAGGCACCCACACTTTATCTTGGTGTAGAATTTCAATACCGAAGTAAGCAAAATACAAACGACGCACTGTGTTTGTAATCGATTTACGCAGATTTTTCAGTATGTATTCACCACAAACATAACAAAATATATCAGGATCGTTAACACAACGTCTGGACGTACTAGCCATAATGAAATAGTAACACAAACTTTATCGATGATATTGTAATAATGACTAGTTACGAATAAGACCATAACAAGACCGACAACAATTCACAATGAGGGTAGTAGGTAAACTAGAGCTGATGAGTTAAAATGACGTATGTCAATATACTGTACATTACCTACTTTATCGACTATTCAAACAAACAGAGATGCACCAAAAAAAAATTTTTTTTTGTAGGCCTGTGTTATCTATCTTACCACAACTTATACTATTTTACCACAACTGCATCATACAAGTAACCACTTTAAGAAACCACAATAATATTGTGTTTTTTATTACACGTCGATAGCTGTCACTCTAGTAACTTTCGTTTGTAGTGCTACACACTACAATAGTACAACCTATATATTTTTATCATTAAAGATGCATACGTCCATTTTGTAATATTTCTATTTGCATAATTAAATTACTCGTATTATTTAGCACATACACATAAGGTTATTGATGCATACTAACGAAAAAATGACTTTCAAATAACTTATGGTGGCTTGATTTACAATGCCTAAAAACAATAAAGAGGAAGTTAAGAGCTGTTTCTTAGATTATGATCGTAATTGTACATATACCTAATAACTCAAAACCAGACGCAGTCTTAATTTAATAAGGACTAACTACTTATTAAATGTTCTAAGTAATGATTAAAGATGAACACTATGAACAGTCTTTCTTTGGAGATTATATAAGACTGTTTAAGTAAAAACTTTAAGAAAAGGTATAAAACCCCTTACTACATAAATATTCGTATGCTAAATACGTACTTCGACAACTAGCTTGTCATCCTCAGTAGGTAAAAATATCAGTGTTGAATATGGGACACTTTATAAAACGTACATCTTACATAATGTATAGGATTTTTGTGTTAGCTTTACATTACTCCATGTTCAACCTGTTTTTTACCTACTGAGGATGACAACTTAGTTGAAATACGTATATATGATACGAATATTAATGTGAAAAGAGGTTTAACACATTTTTGAAATGATTAAAGATGTTCATGTATATATTTTTATATATTCCGATGAACTGGATATACTATCTTCTTACTTAACCTTTTGAAACTTGTAAAATAAGAATGAAATTAGAAACATAAAAACAAAAAACTATTTTCTCCAGAAGCAGTTTGCGACATTCGTACATGTTCTAGGTATAGATCGTGTACAAATGTACAACGTATCCGATGACGTAATGCATTGCTTCTGCACCAGAAAATTAATTTTCTCGAAGCAGGGACAGAGTAAATCAATATCATTGTTAACGAGTTTTATAAGAAACCTGCCACTAGGTTTATTATCTCCTTTGGTTCAAACTTTAAAAATAATGTTTCTACACGTTCGATAAATATATCAGCGACAAGATAAGAAATAATAGTTTATTAATGTTATATGATATTGATAAATCTGAAGTATCGTATTTTCCTTTAAACACCAAAAATTTTTGTTGTAAACTGTCACCTTGTTTCAAACAGGTATAAGACGTCTTTTTTATTAACCAATGGAATTAATATATTGCATTTTTAGATTAAATTTCTTTTAATTTTATTTAATAAGAAAATATTAATTACCATTACGTATTCCATGATTTTCGAATGTGTATCGAATTTTCGATGAGTTTATAATTCATAAGTTCATAACAGTTATTCTTGTTTTGCTCCTGACATGTTAAACCTATGATATTTAATATTGTTTTATTTTGGAAACACGTTCTTAAAATAGCTGTATTATTAGTAGAGAACGGACGCAATTTCCATAAAACGCAATCGGCAATTGGAATTGTGTATAACGTCGCTCAGTACATCCCGGCGTAATTCAATGAAGTATTTGTTTGACTTACTCGGACACCTGGTCTCGCCGCGATAACAATGGACAAGCCAGCTATTGTATTCGGAGAATATAGTGTTTTTTAAAGTGTTTTCATGAGCGTAGATAGAAGCGGGGTTTTTATAATGTATTTTATTTATCAGTTTATATTTCGTAAGATAAATAAAGTGCTGTGAGTAAGTTTCTTGTTTTCATAGTTTTAACTGTTAATTACATCGTAATTTTTGTGATAGATCCTGTTTAATATCGTTTGATTGAATCTATTTCTACCAATTATTTCGACGTAAGTGTACATTGAATTTCGTTCAGTTTCAATAACTTACGCACACATTTTTAGTTTTCATTTATTTAGATCTAGAGCATTGTTTAAGTTACTTTTTCAGACATGATATGGAAGAATGTCGAGAACGGCATTGTAAAACAATGGCGAGTTGGATTGACGGTCATACTGATTGTATGTCCATTGTCAGTGATTCCGAAATTTATTACAAAATCCATAAAATATCGTCAAAAATTCGTCACTTACGATCGCAAACACATCTGAACTCTGTAAAACTTTTATGGCGGCTAATATTCCATTAAATAAACTTAGCAATCCCACTTTAAAAATATTTCTTCAAAAATATACTGGTCGAAATGTTCCTGATGAATCAACTTTACGCAAATATTATGTTTCTAGGTGCTATACGAGAACAGTAGAACGCATTAGAAGCCATCTTTTAAATCAATACATATGGATAAGCGCCGACGAAACGGTGGATATGTTAGGACGCTGTGTGGTAAACGTTGTTGCTGGTGTACTACATCCAACTATTCCCTATAACTCATATGTAATAGCAACAAGTGTTATAAATAGAGTTGATGCGGAAACAGTTGCTGAAACCATTAAGGAGAATATGCAAAAAATGCTTCATTCAGACGCCACGTACAAAGAAAAAATACTTTTATTTGTCAGTGATAGTGCTGCGTATATGTTAAAAACAGGCAGACTATTGAAGAAAACATATCCTAATATGCTGCATATTACTTGTGTAGCACATGCTCTCCACAGAATCTGTGAATATATCAGAGACACTTTTCCGGAAGTTGATAGACTTGTATCAGTTTTTAAAAAAGTTTTCAGAAAAGCACCATTGAGAGTAGCTCTTTTCAGTAAAAAATTTCCATCTCTGTCACTGCCTCCCACTCCAGTAATAACTAGATGGGGAACATGGCTGGAAGCTACTAGTTATTATGCTGAGAATTTCGATAGTCTAAAACATTTCGTAACACTGCTAAACGAGGATGCTAGAAGTATTGGTGAGTGCAAGGAGCTCACACAAATCCCAAATTTAAAAAATCAGTTGTACTTTCTTCACGAACACTTTGGAAAATCGCCAAAACTAATCACTTATTTTGAAAATCGAAATCTCAAATTAAATGACGGATTAACCACATTAGATGTGGCTGTTAATAATTTGAAAAGTATTCCAAGTGACTTCGGATGTGGCCTTCGGCAAAAGTTTGAAGCAATTCTTAATAGAAATCCAGATTTAATTACATTGCAGCAATTATGTATGGAGACAATTCCACAAAATCTAACGGCTAAATATGAAGAAATAAAAGAATATTTCCAGTATGCACCTATAACCAGTTGCGATGTAGAAAGGACGTTTTCTATTTATAAGGATGTACTTAATTCAAAGAGAACAAAATTGACAGAAGAAAACCTTGAGAAACTATTGCTAGTCAATATTAATACTCCTTTACTCAACTTGAACGACAAAATGAACAAATAAAAATGTTCTAATTATAGAAATAAAATTAAAAACTTTAAAAATACAACTTTTCAACAAATACATATGTATTTCGTAATTTTATAGATCACCATCCGTTTGTTTTCCAATTATATAAATAAAATTAAAAACTTTATAAATACAACTTTTCAACAAATAAATATGTATTTCGTAATTTTATAGATCACCACCGGTTCGTTTTCCAATTATATAAATAAAATTAAATATTTTAGAAATACAGCCTTTCGCCAGTACTGCACTGGGTGGTAAGCGTGTCCGTTCTCTAATTATTAGAGTATTAATATGGTAGTATTTGATATTTGTATTTGAATATAACACTGTTTTATTTCTAGACTAGAGGTCTTGGAAATTTTTATTCGATGTTCCAGAGTTTCTTAGCTTTTCAATTAGCATAATGTCTAGCATTTGTGGCGCCTTTTTATATAAACAAAGCCTATGTATTTATATTTAAATGCCAATGAATACACATACAGCAGCCAGCAAAAGTATTTGCACAACACGATCTCTCAATTTCTAGTTGCGATTTTCTTAATAAAAGTGTAATGGGTGTCTTCAATGAAAAACACCGTATATTTCATAATATTTAGTAACACTACATTTATAATCATTAAAGTATATATCAACTTGTTATACTTATTGTAATTGGGTAGCGAACGTACTATATATGAGAATTAGAATGAATGAAATTATAATTATTTGTCATTTGTATTAATCTTTATCCAATAACAGATTTGGAATTCTTAAAAAAATATATAAGTTACGTATTGAATAACGAAATACAGACGAAATGATTCTTAGACTAAATAAAAATGTTTACAGTAACAGTGATGTTTGGAACGCAAGCTGTTTATGTATGGACAAATGATATGGCTAAGATACTGTTTGTAGAATATGAATTCGAAATTAATCTGTAACATAAACAATGTATTTAAGAAAGCAATGAAGATATTAGAACAATAGAAAATAAGATGAATTAGCGTATCATCTAATAATCCAAAATACAAATAATATAATATACAGGTGGGTACATTACAAAAGTATGATATACACTTTAATTTACATTAAATGAAACTGCATTTGATATATGTAGTAGAAAGTATACAGGATTGGGCAAATGTATGGATCAGTCGAATATCTTTGATATGGCTACTTAGGTTTTAATAAGACTTTCCACAATTAATTAAATGCAAATTGGGGATTCGATGAGTATCCGATCCCCTGTATATTTTTACGAATTTCAATAGAGCTCTGCTCTGGGAATTCAGCAATAATAATTTTTATGTTTAGTAAGGTATGGAATTACAATTCAGTACATGACTTAAACTGTGGGAATTAACTTTGTAGACTTCCAAATATTAATAATGGTTCAATTAACTGAAAAAGAACGTATTGAAATGAGTTATTCAAAATATTGAAGCACGAAAAATATCATCCGTGTAAACCTCATTTAGTGTAAGAATTATTGGCCGGGGATCATGATCGTAGAATTGAATTTTGCGAAAGATTTTACGTACAATTTGCTGTTTTCCGACGAGGCTACGTATTGTTTAAATGGTACCGTTAATCGCCATAATTGTCGATTTTGGCCAATAGATAACGCTCATTGGAAGCTAGAAACGCATATACAATATCCGTGGAAATTAAACGTTTGGGCTGGTATTTTCAGGAATCGTATTATTAATTCTTTTTTAATTCATTGTACACAAACTGGACATAACTATTTATATATTTTACGTGCTGGGGTTGTTCTTGATATTGAGGAAGATGGGGAATGTAAGCGTTTGGTTCCAATAAGATGGACCCCCCCTCACTATGCCCTTAATGTTAGAAGTTTTTTAAACGAAACATTCCCAAATCGGTGGATTGGTCATAGAGGATTTTTAGATTTTTTCTATTGGGATCATTTAAAATCTGTGGTTTATACTAAACGATCGCATAATCTGGACGAATTACGGCAGATAATAAATTAGGAGAAAGTGCTATTAATTCGTGAGGAGGCTTTGGCAAATGTCAGAATTTGTTCACATGCAAGTCTGTGAACAAATTCTGACATTTGCCAAAGCCTCCTCTCGAATTAATAGCACTTCCTTCTAATTTATTCGAAAACTTTCTTAAATGATATTGATTTTGTTTATATCTTTTGTGTTCATTTCTCTTGTTCTTAATAAAATTTGCATTATTACATTTAATTATATCTCTGTCGTTGTTGAACAGAAGGGTGCCAAACCTTATTATTGCTGAACTCCTAGAGCAGAGCTCATTGAAATTCGTACAAATATAAAATCATTAAAAATAAAAAGTTAACATCATTTCTGGTTAAATTGGAAGTTGATTTGAAAATAGGTATGCTTTTCGAATTTCCTATTTGCATTAACTTAAATGTGGAAAATTTTATTAAAATCTAAGTAGCCATTTTAAAGATATTCGAATCGATCCATACATTTGCCTAACCCTGTATAGCGTTTCAGGTGGTTTAAATTAGTTTGCTCCGTTGTAAATAAAAATAATAAGAAAAGCAGAGAAGCTGCAGCAGAAAAGAGACAGAAAAACTTTGTGAGAGAAATTAGTCATAAGGCTAATGCTTGCTTTAATTTAAGGGAAAAAAATTAATTCCGATCAGTGTAGGTAGGAAGTTTCCTTTTTGTCACACTTTGAAATTTTAGCAGTTACCATACGTTTATTTGACATTTATTATTTTAAGATAATTTAATATAAATTAAATAATCCTTTTCTACAATTAAATTTATCACAAAAGAGTTTGAAAACACACCGCTATTTAACAGTTCATTACGCTCAAGTCGTTCATGAAACAGAAAGATATCAAGATTTAATTAATTAATCAAGGAAATTAAGAAAAATCCTTTTATTAGTGTGCGTGATGGCTAATAATGTAACCAGAAAAACTGTATATCTCGATACAATAAAAAATGTTATTCACAAACACGAGTATCGGTTATGTACTGCTGTGTGCAAACCTGTAGAATATCAATAGACGTAAGCGATTAGAACTTGCAAAAACGTATGTTAATCCATCCATCGATTTTTTTAAAGATAGTTATTTTTTCGAAGGGGAGCAGGTTTATAGTTTCTGGTGTCAAACATTTTTCAAAATCTCAGATGCAAAACTTAAAGATGTAGTTTTTGTAGCACCCCAAATTCAATTTCTACAAGATAAAAAAACTGAAGAAACCTTAAGTAAGTTAGAGCGTGTTGCGTGAAATGCGACCCACAATTTTCTAGGAAATAGAAAATCTTACAATTAGCACAGAATAACACTAAACTGGGCTGTAACATGAGCGTTAAAATACTTGTTTGTACTCGTATCTGGATTTTTTTCCCCCGAACCTCGGCGATGTGAGTGATGAATATGGCGAAAGGTTTCATCAAGACATTGCTGTTATTCAAAAACGTTATCGGGGCAAGTGGAATAGGAAAATGCTTACTGATTATTGTTGGACATTGATATCAGAAAGTGTCGAAAAACAATATAAAAGAAAAGTCAAAAGAAACGCATTTTAAATGGGACAATACCATATAATGTACATACCTACCTAATTAATATTATTTCATTTACTTTTCAATATTTTTTTCCCATTTTTTTTTGATAAATTTATTGTTATTACTATTGTTAGAACTACAAAAGAAACGAAAATTGTACATAGTTTCTAAAGAAAAATTTAAAAAAAGTGGACATTTTTCTTTAGACATTATGTACAATTTTTGTTTCTTTTGTAGTTCTAACAATAGTAATAGCAATTATTGTTCAGAAAGCAAGGTAAATTATTAAAAACCTTTAACATACAATCTACTGTAAGGTGGTGAGGGCGGTGTAATGGTAAGGACGCGTTTTTCAGCAAATGATGGTGATTTAGATATTATTGCAAGTATAATGAACAGATATGGTTATTTCAACATTCTGAAAGAGAATTCGATGCAAAGCGCGGAAACAAATTTTGTGGGCCGTTTTCATTTTCAACATCATAACAACCCCAAGCGTACGTCGTGAATAGCTATCGAGTGGCTACTGTATAATATGCGCAACATGTTGCAAACACCTTCACAATAATCAGATTTCAATCCGATCGAGAATCTTTGGAAAATATTTGATTGACAAGTCTGTATGCGTGAAATAACAAATAAGGAACCATTACAGGTTACTTGAATGGAATCATGGTCTTAATTCAATAGACTGTAATATAACAGTTAATGTACTTGTTAAATGCCAACACGTCTATAGGCCGTGATAGATGTTAATGGTTACCCCATCAAATATTAAATAAGTTCTATTTTTTTTAACTTAAAACCTAAGTGCGCAATACTTTTTCGTGTCTGTATTTTTTTACATTTTTGGATTCTTCTCGATAAAACGATTTCAACAAACTATAACACTTGTGGTCTAAGGTATTTTTTATTTATTAATTGGCAAGGAAAAGAAAATAAACTGGTCATATAAACAAAGTTAAACTTAATTTATGAGATTTTCAAAATGGGCGCCACCTACTTCCTGACAGTAAGCCAATCTATCTGTAAATTCTCTTGTAGCCCTCGTTATGATGTTTGGTGAAATGCCGCGTATCTCTTCATTAATTCATTCTGCCAAATCTTGCATATTTCTAGGTCCGGTAAGATATAGTTTCAGTTTTTAGATAGCCCATAAGAAGTAATCTAGCGGATTGAGATCGTGAGAACGTGTGGGCTATTCAATTTCGCCTCTCCTTCCTATCCATTTGTGGGCAAAAGTTAGATCCAATCGATCTCGAACGATAACTGAATAGTGAGGGGTGCTCCTTTCTGCTGAAACCAGATGTTTTGTGGAAGTTAGCCATTTTGTTCCAATGCAGGAATTATCTGGTTATTTAAAAGTTCTAAATATTTTTGACCATTTAGAGTTTTTTCTATAAAAAAGGCCCTATTTTTCTGTTTCTACAAATACCAGCCCAAACGTTAAGCTTTCTAGGGTGTTGCGTGTTAGCTTCTTGTCTCCAGTGAGGATTACTCTGGCCTATACCGGCAGTTATGTCTATGAATAGTACCGTTTAAATAAAAGGTTGCCTCATCCGAAAATACTATATTATTTACAAAATTGTAATCACGATTACAAATGTTCATCATTGATTCACAAAACTCTTGCCTTCTGTCGAAATCATCATCAGAGAGTTCTTGAAAGAGGCAAATTTGATAAGGATGTTATTTTACTATTTTAAGAATTCCTCCCACTATGTGCCTTTGTAAAGGTTTTTATTTAAGTGATCATACCTAAGTATCAAGCAATACTTGAAAATACCGAAAGATAAATATTTAAAAATTCAGATTTTCGTTTACGTGTAAATCTCAGGCTAAATACTTTAAACCCCAAGTGTTATAGTTTGTTGAAATTGTGTTATCGAGGACAATCCTAAAATGTAAAAAAATACAAGACGTTCAATTAAAAAAAGTATAACTTTAATACGTTACATTATTTAAACACTCTGTATATTTAAAGAAATATTTCAAAGGTGGTTCTTCATCCCATATTTCCGTGTCTAAAATTTTATTGCAATAGCTTTTTTAATTTAACGGATATTTACATGGTTCCACACATTTGCCTGTCACTGTATTTTTTTACTATATCAAACGCACTTTCATTTCATATGTATTTTAATGTATATGCTCCTATTAAGAGAGGTAACAAATAAAAATTATACAGTAAAAAAAACTGCGACTTAATACACAATATCACAAAAAGCAAGAGATTGGACCTCCTAGAAATATTAGAAATAGAACTAGCGAAAAAACAAAATCTATCAATCACCAACACACAGATAGAATATGCCAATACACCCTTTATAGACACCGTAATACACAATATAGTACCACCCCCTCTACACACAAGAACAAACAACATATAAGAACAAGTGCGATAGTCTTTAAGTTAGATTTATAGATCTCTTTGAGAATGGCATAACAGCCGAAACAGATGTTAGAGAATTTAAATAAATCTCATAGTGAAACAAGCCAAGTGTTTTAATTTATTCTTTATATTTACTGTATGAAGTTAAAATGTTTCACCAAGAAGTATCTGCAACAACAGCCGAGAATAAAAATTAATTAAGATCGAGTTGATGTTTAAATACTTTTTCTGACTACTGTATGTTATACATCACAAATATATTATTTTTTCTACAATCATTGAAATTTTTTTAAAGTTTTCAAATAAACCAAATATTTTAATACCTTTACTAAATAAATAGTATTACATATTTTCTACATTCAATTTTAAAGTAGAGACCGATATATCTGTATATATAAACAGTCTTTTGTGTATGTTACATAGATATAACGGGATTGTGTTCTTAGAACAATGGCTATAAAAATAACAATTATTTATTTTTGTTTTAAAACAATTCTATTCATTCATACTGTAAATATTATTACATTGAGCGCTTAGTAAACGTTTATTATACATGTATTATAGCTGCCTAACCAACATCTTGTTAAATAAATAACAAATATTGGATATTTTACAATTTGGAAATGCTTATAGTGGTACCTCGGCTTTCCTGGTGCGTTCTTGATGTGTGGATTTATACCGAATAGAACATATAACCAAACCAACTTTTCCAATAAGAACTAATGTAAAAATTATTAATTCGTTTTCATGTAAAAAAAAAAAACTCCTATTGATATTATACCTACAGTAATGGGGTTGTAAAATAATTTAAACACTGTTTAAACACAAGTAAAACATGAGCCTTTATTATACAGTATGTCCCGGATTGAGTTTACAAGAGGAAAAAAAGTATCTTTGAATTTTGCGCCAAAACTTCAAAGAAATAACATTTTTTGCTTGTCCTGAAATTACTAAATCTGTAATTAGAACTTCATTGTTCTGACTCGGTGGACTTGTAATAATTTTTCTCTGCTTTTTAAAATCGCTCACATTTGGCTGTTTTATTTGTTTGACAACGATGTAATTTTGACAAATCTGTTTACGCAGGTAAAATAACAAAAATGTTTGTGAAAAATATAATTTTAATAAATAACAACTCAAAATAACAGTTTTATGATAAAAAAAAACAAAGTCATTTTTAACAAGAACCAATAATTATTCAACTAGACCTCCACCCATTTCTGCGCACAATTCTACTCTAAAACGAAGCTCCTTGAAACTTTTTTGAATTTCTTCAATGGACAATGGTGGCACGGTGTCTCTTATTCGATTTTTTAATTCTTCAGCATTATTAGGTAGATTATCCCTATACACAATTTGCTTTGAACGTTCCCGCAAAAAAAAATCCAAAATTGTTAAATCGGGACTTCTGGCAGGCCACAATACTCGACCATTTCTTCCAATCCACTGATCTCCTAATTTAACGTTTAACCAGTTTGTTACAATGCGAGCACAATCTGCAGGACAACCATTCTGCTGAGAAAAAGTTATAAGCCAGTAATTAATTTATAAAGCATTAAGAAAATTTTCTAACATATCTAAATATGTGTAACATATCTAAATATGACTTTTTAAAATTCTGTAATGTGGATTAATATCGCTCCAATATCTTACATGCTGTGAAGCAATTGTCCCATTGGTATGAGATGTTGCCTCATCAGAAAACATTATTCTGTGATAAAGTTTCGGTTCCTCGATATTTCGTCTCCAATCCACAAACAAAAATATAATTGTTTTGCATCGTTTTAGTTACACATTGGGTGGTTTCAGGACAAACAAAAAATGTTCTTCTTTTGAAGTTTGGCGTAAAATCAAAGATACAATTTTGTTCCTATTGTAAACTCAATCTGGGGACATACTGTAGATTTTTAAATTTAAACTCTGCTTAATACTAAAATACAAAAAGAAAATAAATACTCTATTCTGCGGAAGGAGTGTCCCATTGCAATAAAACCTCACATTCTAGTGTTTTTTATTTTTTCGTCTTTTGTCACTTTTCACTAGGCTCAGCTGGCTTGACTTTGATTAAAAATCTGTCCAAAGAACTTTGTTTCTGTCTCCATTGTCTCCCTCCACTACCAATTCTTCAACATCATCATCTCATACATCCTAGATCCATGGATCTGGCCAGAAAAATAAAATCCTCCACGATTGAGGGTACAGATTCGACGTCCCTTTCAGTTACTGCTTGTGCCCACAAATTGCTCAAAGCGGAGTTTATTGTTCTAATATTTCAGAGCAAAGTTTCTTGAAACTACTTATGACCTTCTGAACCATGGGATGAATGAAAGGAATCGTATTAAGGGGAAGGAACTTTACAGTAATGAAGTCGGACTTAGGCAAGACATAATCCTTCAAAGGCAGGTTGTTCTCCCATAAATAAGCTTTTACACTTGGCCCAAATACAACATTAAACTATTTACTGAAATATTGCCTTGTTACCTAAGCCTTGCTATTTCATCTCCACATCACAAGTAGCTGATATCTCTGGACATTATGTTTTTTAAAAAATGCCCTCGGGTTTTCTAATTCGTAGATCAATAAAGGCTTCATTTTGCAATTCCACTAGCATTGTCACAGAGCAACAGAGTTAGCCTGTCCTTCATTGGCTTGTACCCTGGCCACAGTTTATTAAACATACAGTAGGGACAGCTAGCCTATTTTGGTGCACAGTTTCTGAGGGCGCATGTGTTAAATTTGCGGTCCTTTAACAGTTGACCGACAGGTGTCGACAGAACATAGAAAAGAAAAATTCTACACAAACAACGTATTTATATTGTATACAATTGACAACAAGATATATTAGTTTCTATGTCACTTATATTTATATTTTTAAATAAGATATCAAGTAATGTTAACGAAAATTAATAAATAATATTGCGGGGATAGCAACATTTAAATTCGAAAATGTCCAGTATCAATGTGACCAACCGTATACTTTATTTAGAAATAAAACCGAACTTTCAAAATAAATCATTTAAATTTATTAATGTAAAATATTGTTTTTGATGTTTTGTATATAAGCTTGATTTACCTCTATATTTTGTTGGAAAGAGGACTATTTTAATTCTTATGTTTATTTTCCACGCAAAAACCTCATTTTATTGGAAGTATTGGTGGTAAATATGTATATTATGTTATATATGCACATTATGCTTGTGTGATATATATTTCCATAAAATTAATGAATACATAACAATAGGTATAGATAGAAAATAGGTCTGTATTTAATCTTATTGTGATTATAATTACTCTATAATTTGTAGTATATTTTAAATGTATTTTGTCTGTTGGACAAGAAAGGTCTTTGTTATTAATAAAAATATGCGTAACGTGTTATTATTTTGTAGACATTGGTTTGGTATTTTCTTAATTTAGAGATGCCAAAATTATGCCTGTGTGAAAGCGTAAAACACATTATAAATATAATGATTCATTATATTAGTATTCTTCTTAACATTACTTACGCGTATACATTATAATTATATAAAATATCCCAAGATAAAGTGGTTATAAAAAAATATAGAGCTAAATTGCCTCTTTCTTATTCAATTCTATTAAACGGAATGTTATATATTTTAGTTTAAATATATAACATATAGGTAGTTCTACCACTTAATATTTCCAACTATTTGTCTGCATGTAGTTGTTTTTTTCATAATTTGATATAAATATTATATGTATAAATCAAAAATATGATGATTTCCACTTTTAGATAGCGACATCTAGTATTATAAATAGGAAGGACCGCCAATTCGTCCACCATTTTGATTATAAAATCTGCAGTACGAACATCAAAGGTACCGACAGCAGCTGTCCATACTGTATGTTTAATATACTGTGTCCTGGCAATGACTTATTTTCTTTTCTGATATACGCGTAGCTCCTGTTTGGCGTTTTCTTTCAAAACAGGCCAGTTTGGTCACAATTGAAAATTTCAAACTCTCCAAACTGTTTAACAAATTTCTTAGCTGCAACGTTGTCGGCGCTAGCTCCTTCTCCATGCTGCACAATACTGAATACCTGTCCTTTTTTTGAAATTCACAAACTAGTAATTTACGAGGGATAAGCTATAATTATTGAGAATAAACAAATCTAGTTACCTATGAAAAACAAATTGTTGTTTATTAAATAGTGCATTATTTTATCTGTCAAATGCAGTTTTGTTTGTGCAATTCGGTTGAATAGTCTGGAAAATAACCTATAGAATACGCTTCTGTTATCGAAAAAATGGAATTTTTACGAGAGAACTTTCGGATAATGATTTACTATGATTTCAAGAAAGCCTTGAGCTCGTATGAATGTAAGGAAAGTGTAAAACTGGCATTTGGGGATCTCGCACCATCATTGGCTACTGTTTATAGATGGTATAAAGAATTTGAACGAGGTTGTAACTCGGTTGTACACAGAAAAGGAGCTGCCCTCCTTCAATTGTTGTTAATCCAAAAAATATTGCTGCAGTGAAGAAGATGGTGGAAGAGGACAACCGCATTACCTATGCAATAGTAGACCCCAACCTAAGGTTTGGATCCTCGCAAATGAGATCAATATTGCACGAACATTTACACTTGAAAAAGGTTGTACCTCGGTTTGTACCCCATCATCTGACAGATTTACAAAAAGCAGAACGTGTTAAAATTTGTCAACAAACTTTAGATATGTTGAATGCTGGAGGCCATTAAATTATTTCTAAAATTGTAACTGGCGATGGAACGTACATACCATTTTTTGATGTTACCATGTGCCAAGAAAGCCGAAACGAAGATGAGGAAACTACGATGGTGAAAAAAGTAATGTACGCAGTATTTTTTAGAAGTACGGGATTGGTTACCGTTAAATGGTATGTTGAAAATTGTTTGCCTACAGTGTTCAGTAAAGTTGCAAAAAAGGGAATTATGTTACATCATGATAACGCGTCGTCCCATACAGCAGGGATAACTGTTCAGTATTTAGCTGAAAACAAAATCAAAGTTATAGAACATCCTTCTTACTCACCGGATTTGGCGATGTGTGACTTTTGGCTATTTTTGGTTTCAAAAATCATTTGAGAGGGAAAAGGTTCCAGTCAGAAGAAGAGACTGATATCGCCGTTAAGTGTTACCTCTAAAGGCAGCTGGCGCTTTTGAACTATGGAAGGAAGGAATGGTTAAGTGTATTATTGTTGACGGTAATTACTTTGAAAATATTTAAAATACAAATTCTGAAAACTTGTATCAATTGTATCAATAACATTTAATTTGTAAAATATAAATGCATCCTAATGATTGATTCCAAATTAACAAACCAAATGGAGTAAATTTTATTCCCCTGTTTGGCGGTTGTATTTTGTTATCCTCGGAAGACATCCTTACTTGTATGAACAGTGAGTTAATAATACAGCAACTTTGAATATAATTGATGTTAATATAATTTTTCCTCCAAGATAATTACTTAAAAATTACGCAAAATTCACACAAAAAATTATGTCCTATACCGAACAGAAGTCTGACGTATACCGAGGTACCACTCTATTCCGTTTTTTTTTAATATAATTGCGTTGATGAGCAGGATCTAAAATCAATATAATTTAATAAAATATTCGCCGATCTCTTTCATACACTGTCTTTGTCAATTATGTAACGCTTTATTTGTTGATAAAATGTTAACACTCTCCTGGACCTCGGTACGATCTATAGGATGAGGTAACTGTCTCCGGGGAGGTCAGGTAAAAAATTAATTCCGATCACGAAGTCTGCAGGTAGGAACTTTCCTTGTCACACTTTGAAATTCTACCGGCTGCCATACGTTTATTTGCCAGCTCCTGAATACGTTAGTTTTCTCATTTGAAAGATTCTCGGAATCGTTCTCATTTATCACTATTGTTAGGCGGTCGTATTGTCCTAACATTTTGCTTGCTCTTTAAAGATATTGTTTTTTTTTGTTTAATCAATGCGTTCTTATGAGGTTTTTATCCTGGGATTATTTGCATTACATCGTTCCAATTAGTTAGTTGTAGAGATTTCATACTTAAATTGAAATTATTGCAGCTGCGCTATGTTATTGCTTGTATACAGGGTGTTGGGCAACGTGCACTGTTACGTGGACTTTATTGCTCCAGTGTATATTGTTTTACCGCGCACGGGTTGTAAGGCCGTATATCCACTAATTTTTCATCGATGACAGTTTTTAATGAAACGCGGCACTTCAATTAACACTTTTATTTACAAAATTTACACGGTTTGATACATAAAAATTTGTTGATAGTATGATAAAGTAAGACTGTTGTCTTATTGATAAAGATGAGACTGTTGTCTCTTAATGTTAAAAGTAGACTGTTGTCTTGAGCATTGTCTTGTGATACTGTTGTCTTGAACGCTGTTTTGTTGAGACTCTTTATAAATTTACCTCTAACTTCAGTTAACTCTGGAACAATTACCAAAATAGGCTACATCACATTGCGGCCATATGGCTAACAAAAGTCGGCAAAGTTCCCAAGAACTGTCTTGTTTGTAAACTGTGCCTACTAAAATAGCAAACATTGCAGATAGTTTTTAATTGTATATTAGCTATAACTAAAATGCACAGTTTATGATCCTTGCGTTCGTCGTACTGATATTTTATGATAAAAAATTTAGTGAACGTGCGTTTGATAATGCATTTGAAAGTTGCAAACTGGGTACATGGCATGTTCATTGATAAAAGAAAGTAACGTGAAAAATGTCTAAAGAGACTAGTAATAAAATATGTACCAAATTGAATGAAGGTTGATAAATATGAACAATGCCGCATCTTAAACTCAGGTTAAACGTTTACATTTTAATATGGTAATAAAACATAGTTATACAAAGGTTTCAATTTTTTTACATGACCATTAGGTTCCAATACTAACGGGTGATCAAATGGGAGTTTTATATTTTTATTTTCTAATAAAGATTCAGACGCGGCTCGTGCTGACTCGCATGATTGTATGTGCCCTATCAGTACGTCATCACAAGCTGCGCTTGAATAAAGATAAAACAGTAATAAGATATCAATATAGTTTTTTACTTATTTTAGACATTGGTTCGTGACATTTTTATTTAAAAATGATTTAATGTAACTGACCGCCTCTGGAAAATTCGATTCTGGAACACCAATTTTTGGCCGCTTTTTCGCATAAATCTGCACTTATTTCAGCAATAACACGAATAATGTTGATTTTAAGGTCATTGTGTGTTAGAGTAAACCATTGATTTAACATAACTCCAAAGAAGGAAGTCCAGTGGAGTTATATCGCATGATCTTGGTGGCCAGGGCACATCGGAATTTCTAGAGATTACACGGTAACTCTCAATAAGTTGATTATGCCATTAGGTGTATGACATGTTGCCACATGGAACCACATATTGTTTTAGTCGAACTCATCTAATTCATGCCACAAAAAAATATTGTCAGATTACACCTCCAGACCATAAACCACATCAAATTGTTAATTTTTGTTGATGTAAACGTGTTTTATGGACAGCATGTAAGTTCTATTCACTCCAAATGCTACAATTGTGCTAATTCACGAAGCCATTTAACCAGAAATGAGCTTCATCACTGAATATGATCTTTCAATAAAATAATGTATCTGTTTCGAGTTGCTGTAAAGCCCAATCTGCAAAATTTCTACGCAATACATGGTCATTTGATTTAAGTTATTGTGTCAACTGAAATTTATACGCCTTGTAATGCAAATCCTTGTGAAGAATATTCCATGTGGTGCCATAATAAAATCCAAGTTCTTGAGAACGACGTCTAATTGATTGTTCTTGATTTTCATTCACATTTCGGTTCACAGCATCGACATTTTCAACAATACGTTTACATTTTTGACGGATTGAATTCTTAATATCACAAACACTACCATTTGTCTTCAATTTTTTAATAACATTACGAATAGTAAGCTCTGTAGGTCGATTATGTTGACCACAAATTTCACGTAAAGCGCGAAACGTATCCCGAACAGATTAATGATTTTTGCAATAAATTTTAACAATTTCTAACGCTGTGCAACTTTGTATCTGTGCATGTTGATTTGTCAACCAATACTGAACGCAAATGTCAATTGTGAAGAGAATCTGATTAAAAAAATGTCTGCTATAACGTTTATAAAATATATAATACTTATTTTAATATATAATACAAATTAATTTCGTTTTTAAGACGAAACACAGGGTGAGTTAATATTCATTCCACAGCCCTTGGATAAATGCTCTACAATTAAAAATAAGAGCAAAATGAACAATACTAAAATCCCGAAAGTGTAGTTTTCTGGTAAAGTTAAAATACAAAATTAACGAACGATTCGATGATGACGGTATAGACAAAACCAGGCACAAGCGGAATTACTATTTATAGAAAGTAGTTTTGTCCCCAGAGCCCATAAGTACGATAATAGCGCATGCGGAACTGAGTAGCGTGTTCAAGTCCTCCCACTCTATCCAACGCCGGCAGTATTAATCTCGCCATGGATTTACTGCCGTTATTATCTGTATTTGACTTGTATTGTTTAGTGACTATTGAAAGCTTCAAAAATATTTTAAAATTCAAAATAATAGTGTATACTAACGGAGGATACGTAGATGTGATAAAAGCCCTAGGCGCTTGCCATGATAACGCCTGTGCTGCCGGTGAATGACTTCCAAGCTGCCGTCATTCAGATCACAAAACAATCCAAAATGTAGAAATACGTGTTATGGAGACAAATCATTCTTGGCATGCCGGTCGACCTCGAAAACTTACATGGCAACACGAGGAACAGTTATTGCAGGATGTTGAGAATAATCCTACCACCAGTCACGTTTGTTGTCAAGAAATAGGCGTTACAACCAATCCTCTTGTTTATAGATGTCTTTGAAGATACAACTTGTATCCATACCACCTACAGCCTGTTCAAATTCTGCATGCCGGAGATGACTTATTGCACGAGTTGTTCCAAATTTCTTTGAAGGAGTCATAACATGTGATGAATCTTTGGTATTTCATCTATGCTCCAGAAACTAAGCGTCAATCAATGCATTGGGAAAGTCTAAATTTACCGAGTACGAAAAAAGCGCGAAAGAGCAAATCAAAATTCAAAGCAATGATGATTGTTTCTTTTGATATCCATGGGATTGTCTATCCTAACTGGATTCCTGAAGTTCAAATTGTTAAATCAGCATTTCTACCTTGAGGTTTTTGCTAAACTCCATGAAACAATCAGAAAGAAAAGAACCAAATTGTGGGATAAAAAGTCGTGCGTTCTTCATTGGGACAACGCACCTGTACACACTGCATTATCATTTAAAACGTTTCTAGCGAAGTGTATGTCTCGGTGTTAGACTATCCACCTTATTTGCCTGATCTGGCACAATGTGACTTTTATCTGTTCGCCAAGGTCAAATTTGTATTAAAAGGAACACGGTTTCAGACCGTTGACGCTGTAAAAGAAAAAGCGGCACTTGTCATGAACGAGCTCGCGGAAGAAGACTTCCAGCACTGTTTTGCACATGGAAAATTCGAATGGAGCGGTATAGGGATAGAGGATGCGTGTATATTGAAGAGGATAATAATTAAATGTCAATAAATTTAAAATAAAAAGTTTTACAATGTCAGTCTCGGTATTTTATAGTCACCTCGTATATACAACACATGTATATTTGATAGGTATATAAGCAAACAATTAGATAAATGATAGTTGGTTTATTTATTTGTCTAGGATTTTATCTGATTATTTTTTCTTTTATCAGGGCTTTTAGGTATTTGTACTTTGACAATAAAATTGTTGCGGCTTTCATTTTCAAGTGTAACATTTCTCAAGGGATATTTCCTTTCTAACGCTTTAATGAATTGGTTTTTTGGGATTACACTTGAAATTCTGCGTACAAATCTATTATATGCGCACATTTAAAAGTAAAAATGTTCGGGAAAACTAATGAATAAATTTAATAAGTCAGAGCTTTTAACTTTTAAAAAATTCAGCAATTATTTAATTTTTACGTTTCATCTAACATTATTTAACGCATCTAACATTCTTATATCCTGAATATTTTATGTTGAAATAATGACGCTAACACGTAATTTAACACGTAATAGTAAAAAATACCTAGGTTCTTCTGTCCGGTACTGTTTTATCTTCTAATAAAATAATGATAACTGATAACATTACTAGTACCAATAAAAGCTATTTTGGTTCCCATTTTTTTCTAATATTTTACGCTGTGAAGCACTATATGATTCTTGCGGCCCAAATAGCTAAAGTTTGAAACAATTAACCGACAATATGCCTAATTTATCGAGATACCGCTACGAGAAATATAATAAAAGCTATTGTTTGAATTCCTTATTTGATTGCATATATGTACAAAATGACTATTTATTTTATTGAATGTAAAGAAATACCTTGTTTATTTAAATATATATAAATAATAGTTTCATTATCTTTCGGTGGATTTTCAATTAAGTCGGGGTTGCTATAACGGCCAAATGGTTTGGCTGCTGGGTACGTATTTGGGGTTGTTTTAATTGTCTTGACAAATACTTTAATTCGCAGTAAAGTTTACGTCGATCGGACAAAAGTAAGTGAGCTATGGCATTTTGAAACTTTTGCAATTTTGTCGAACCATAGACGATGGAATTTGAAAATCCAAAAAATTTGAAGTGTTAATTTTCCATGCTCCGATACCTTTACTGTATAGATTTGGATTCGCTGATTAAGATCAATACCAAATGTTGTTTTTATTTTTGTTGTAACGTCGGGTTCGTGAAGGACCAATGTCATGGTTGTATCCGGTTTCTGACGGTGGTGCTTTGCAGTTACTAGAATCACGACCCCGATGTTGCTTCACCGTGCACAGGTTGTGAGGCTGTATACACTTTACTTTATATCTTCGGTGACTGTTTGTTAAATAAACAAATATACTTTCATCTAAATATATTTATTTGCGCTATACACATTTATTTTGGATCTGCAACGATTTATATTAACATAAAACTACTGTTGAGACTGGTGTCTCTAGTTAAAAAATGATGCTGTCTTTGAGTTCATACTATTTGATATGAATGTTGCTGGTATGAGACTGATTGATACGATGTTTGAGTTCATACTGATCTATTCTGTCCTGTTTTACAAGTAGGTAAAAATATACCACTACTCCTAACTATTACATATTAAAATCGTATTGGTTGAATAGTGTATTGTTTGACGGCATAATGGGGAATTTTTATATTATTTAATTCGTGGCAATTATACCTACGGCAACAATACCAGGTTTACGATAATGTTTTATAAATCTAATCTTAACTAATAAATAATAAAATATCATAATAAACAACAAGAAGAAGAAACCTAAGTATATAGTTCCGAATCGTCCCTTGTTAGAGTAATAAAATTGATTATACATATCTAAGGAAGGAGATCTTAATAATGAATATCCAAATCAAAGCCTTTGTTTTCACTAAGTAATGGATTTTTATGGTATACATGTACATATTTACGAATCGTGACCCTATTATGCATATTTAGTTAACAATGGGTGATCATAGTAAGAGTCTATTGGAATCATTCACTAATAACCCTAGGCAATAAACAAACGGTCTGATGTATAAAGCAATAAATAAATTTGGAAAAAGATGCCGATTATTAAATAATCCTAGGTAATAAATAGATTTGCAAATGTAAAGGATATCGCTTTCTTAGAATTTAAGGAACGTTTTTATAATGTACTAATAAATATATGTTATAGAGTGGTTTAAACTTGAAAATGTACGTTAAATATTTTATAAAATTGGAAAGGCTTATGTTTGAATTCTATCTCCTAGATTTAATAAAAAATTGTTTGAAATTAAAATAATACACGCTATAAATAATTTGTTTTCTTTTCATTGCGATTTTGAAAGATATATCAAGAAATTGACATCTTACAGTTCGAAAATATCATTTTTTATTTATCATATAAATAATACAAATTGTAAACTTATTCATAAGTTCCTCATTTAGAATTTCGAAAACAACATGGCAATATTAAACAAAGATATTTAATGATCAGAATCCACCGAGGCACAAATGCGGCACCACTATTACCAAACTACATATATGTCTTACCTAAGCAGTAGGCATTAAATCGAGTACATGAACTGTATTTTAGGGAATATCCTTTATATGCTATATTGAATAAGATTGATTTAAAAAAAAATCCCAATAAATAAAAATTGAATAAATTCACTACATCTAGGTTTAAAAGAGATTCTCTTCCATCAGTGAAGCTCATAGATTAGCATAAGTAAATAATGCCAAATATTCCGGTATGCATCTCAGGGAAAGTAAGTAAAAACGTATTTTCATTAAACGGAAATAACTCCACTTACATATAACTGGGAAGAATATACTTGCTAATTAACCGTAAAGATATTTATCCACAAAGTCATATTTAAGTTGGTTTCTCTGTATACTAATCAACTCTAAAGAAGAACTACCAACTCAAACCTCTGTATTTTACAATGTATTCAAAACATAGTGCTACGTGCAATAGGAACACTATCAGAAAACAATATCCACATACTGTAAGTTGAGGGATTATCGAGAAATATAGTAGAAGCTATCATAAGAGACTCACCGTACATTGTAATGTACTTGCCAATCAGTTTCTGTGGTCCCCAGTAATAAAATGAGCAGACTAAAACGACTAAGATTTGTTGAATTAGCTGATAAATTCTAATAGTCCTAAAGTATGTATCAATTAACAGTTTCTAAAGTGTAGTCTTTATATTACAAATATTCACTAAGTTATTAGAATTTAAGTTAACTTAAATAGGAACTGCTCGCTGAAATAATTTCTGAATACTTTGTCAAACAAGAAGTTTATTATCCTAGAATAGCACTTAAAAAGGTTCTGTATAATTACGCAAAAATACTGAAGAGAAAGCTTTGAAATAAAGTCAGTCTTTGAACAGTAAATTGTTGCGTGTTAATAACAAAATTTCGTTTTTCATTTTTCAGAAAATTAAAGGCAACATTTTACTATGTATTCTCTGTTTAAGTATTCTCTTTATATTTCATGTTTAATGTATATACATACATATATTTTACCCAACAATATAATTTAAAACCATCACCTAATTTGTTATTTTCAACAAACAAGTTTTTTCCGTCCAAATAATTTATAATTGCAATACTGTTATGCTTTTTACTGTGTAATTAAAAAAACGCGTAAGATACCATGCCATTGTGCTATTCAACTTGATATTGGATCTCCCAGTGTAACTGACAAATGTTAAAAAGAATCTTTGAGGTCGAACCCCTATTGTTAAGTGAAAGAATATATGTATACATGTAATAATATATTTTAGTCTTTCAAAACATGTCTTTTATTTGAGGTTTAAGTACTCATACAGAACTAACGTTAGGTGTATCGCAATTTCAACTACATGTTGAGTTAAATAGTTTGTACGCAGAAATAAGCATACGCCTCTATAAATTCAATTCCTTTCATGTCTCTTATATAATAAACCGTTTAATTTAATATGTATGTCATAAGAAGACATACCCAAATCGGAGAATTTTGCTGGAAACACATAGTGTTTCTATAATTATAATTAAGCGTACATTGGACGCAAAAAAATTCTGTTATCCAGCCATGTCGGTATAAACGTAACCTTATGCATTCTTTAATTAATATGATGTGCTTATGACGTCTAATGACTATTCGAATTGTCAGAAATATAGAGCGCGTTTGATGGGAGAGTGATTATGAACCTTCCTCATCGCTAGTCAATTTACTGATTTGCTCCTGACACGCTCCTGTACTTGTTCGATTATTTTGCTGTCACCTTGGAAGTAGTCTCCTTGTGCAGCTATGCATAGGTCCTAGCGGTTTTTCCAGTTCTGCAAGATTTCAGGAAGTCGTTTTCTGTGTAGTATAGCTTGCGATTCCTCTAGATTTTCTTCAATGCTATCAAAATGTCGGTCTTCTAGTTGCAGTTTCATTTTCAACTAAAGTCGCAAGGAGCAAGATCTGGAGAATAGAGGGCCTGGGGATCAGTAGTCGTTGAGGTTTTGGTCAAAAAGGTTTGTCTGAAAAACGAACGGTGAGACGGCGTATTGTGATGCAACGACCAATTTCTTGCTCGCCAAAGTTCGGTCCAGTTGCGTCTGATATCCTCACGGAGCCACCCCAAAACATTGCAATATATCCTCGGGATTGACTTCTACAAGTTTTCTGTGGATTATGCCTTTCATGTAAAAAAAACGAGCATGCTCTTCACATTGCTTTTCACTTGTCGTTATTTCTTAGGTCATGGCGAGTTCGGATTCTTCCACTGACTTAATTGTTTAGTTTCTGGGTCATAACCATAAATCCAGCTCTGGTCACCAGTAATCACTCTTGACAAAAAATCGTTTAAGGTCCGTGCAAATGGGAATTCGTGCCTGCTTTTGATAGTAAGTCAGAAGTTTCGGAACAAATTTTGGTGCAATGTGGTGCACGCCCAATTCTTCAGTCATAATTCGCTGACATGTACCATATTTGATTCCACCTTTATCGCAGATGTCAAGAATAGTCCGACGACGGTCTGAATGAATGAGCCGTTAAACTGTGATGTTTTCGGTCGTGCTAGACATTAAAGGTCTCCCTTTTCGTTGTCTTTAACGTTTGACGTTCTAACTTTCTACCAATCGTAGAACTCGCAAGCCACTCAAAAGTTTTTGTCCGGCTCATTGATTGTTCGCCGAATGCTAGCCGAATCATTTTAAATATTTCAGTAGCGGGAGTTTAAAACAAAATTCAATGCACGCATGGTGCTCATATTTTTCATACATTATAATGATCGCGGCAGGACACAACGCAATTGCATGCAGCCTACCGAAAACTGCGCTGATCACGTTGAAACTTATCACGTATACTCCGTAGACCTATACCTCCCACCATTTATAGGCGCGCCGGTATTATTTGGGGTTCTCATGCTACAGCATCAGGCCTGGGACATGTGGATCGAACTATGAGAAAGCATTTCTTGAACATAATGATTTGCACATTATGTTTCTGCTGAAGGAGAATATTTGGAATAAATAAAATTATTAAGGTTTCTTAACCATTTTTGTTTTTTGTAAGACCATTCTGGTTATTTTTGGGGCACAATGTAAAATGTTTCGTTTTTCTGTTTACAAATTTTATTACACAAAAGAGTTTTTATTGCATGCAAAATTATTTATTTGTGCTAGTAATCCTAAGTATGTACTTTGATAATTTCATTTCCTGTCCAAATGTCAGAAATTAAATATCAAAAAACATATATACATATACGACTATATATTTATCTACCATAACGTAGTTTCCATGAGCTTTACTCGTGATATATTTGGTTCTTAAAATTTAAACAGGAAATAAAAATATGAAATTATCTAAAAATATTTACTGTAAAATATAACGAATTTTCTGTCTATCTTTGCTAACATTTTTTTGCGTAACCGTTTCTAACTGATTCAATGTTGTTTTTCATGATATTCGTGGTTTATAATATAATGTTACTTTGTGTGTGTGTGTGTGTGTGTGAAATTTAATGTGTAATAAAGTAATCTTTCTTTTATGTAAGTTTTGTGAATAATATATTTTTTATGGAACTTACAGTAAACGATTATGTATTTTAGAATATTTTGAACAATTACACAATTCATTAGTGGATGATATGTGCATAATACTAGCCACGTCACCAATCTACTGTTACTATAGGAATTAAGTGCTGAAGATTTATCATATTATGATTTCTTATTAGAAACTGTAATTATTATACAGGATGTACCGAGTATGGCTGCCGTTTTTAAAATATACATTTAAATAAATCGAAATTTCTAAATAAATTTTTCGTCTACAACTAACCGGTACCGAGTATTTTGAATGCAAAGTAAGGAAAATGTGGCAACGCCGCACTCCTTAATCGCCGTGCTAAACATAAATTTCTATGCGCCTCGCTGTAAATCAACATATCATGGTATTCCCGTACACTATCCCTATCAATGTACAAAAACTAATAATAATTCAGAAAAGTCAAATAACAGTAAACGTAAACTTAAACACATAAAGTAAATGAAACAACTATTTTTGAATGATAAAACTAACGTGTAAACTTTAAATGATAAAAAACTAGAAAAACAACAAATACAAATAACAATCGTAACAATCGATTGTTCTTATGAATCACAAATTGCATAATGTACAATTCTATTCATAAGAATATTATAGTGAAATCAACGGAGTAAAAGTAAATAAGCAAACCCCCAATAAAGATTTAAGTCAGATAGGTCGAGATCGGTGATGTCAAATTGCGGGATGACAATATGGTCATTTTTTTCACGGAAATGGTTAATTATACAGCAAATTGTTATTAGATTTTTTTTGTATTTTATTTCTGCATTTACTGCATAAAATTCAGTCAAAACATGTTAGAGATAAAGCACCTTAAAAAATCGGAACTTTGTAACTTCTTTACGTGGAAACTACTAAGTTTTGCCATACATTTTATTAAGCTTTTTTAATTGTTTTATATATTCTATTTAGTTTCAAAAAGATGGCAGTCATTCTCCTTACATATTGTATATAATAATTTTATTTCTATTTTTAATACATAATACCTTTATTTTAATGTAATATTTAATAACACGAAAATAAACATGTTTAAGCATGAAATATGTTAAAAATAACCAATAGAACAAATCTTATTAGTAAATACATCATTAATACGACAAGAAATCCTAAACGTCATAGCAATTAATATCTAATAAATGTTTTTTTAAAAGTACAAGATTTGCAGCATTCTTAACATAAACCGGTAATTTTTCTATGAGGAGTATTCATTGGTCGAGTGTTATATTCAGCTATAATGTTGCATAAAGAGAATTCCTTCTTAAATACACAGCATAGAATATCAAAGATGTAAGTGTCATAAAGTGTTAGTATTAACCGACTTTTCAATATATATGGGTTAATTAATTTTGATTGTAGTTCTTACTGTCTTCTTCTGTAAGCACCAGACGATGTACTCGTATACTACTAGAATCTGGCTCATGACGACAGAAAAAAATATTGGGTAAAATGAATGTTTTTTTTGACGAATTGGTGGATTTTAAACTGTTTATATTTCAAAAGAAATAAAGTTGTAGTCCAATATTAAAATAATTATTAATTAAATATTATTAAGAATGGGATAAAGAGGTGCAAAAACTTCAATCCTTTTCTGCGTAAATCAAGTCAATACTGTCATGAAATAGATACGATGAAAACGTCAACAGGAATTTATAGCAATTGTTAATATTATAAATAAAATGTTGACGTTTTTGAATGCTCCAATGCTTTTCTAATTTAAATCTAATCATCTGCTTAGGTATGACACAAAATATTCCTAACTTTCCTAGATATTTTAAAAAATCACTATCAAATATGCAATACCAGGGTGGATTCCTTTGCCCACACCCCCACTCACAATAAAAAATTGGCATATATCATACCTTTATTTTTCAACATAAGGTTAACACATTTTTCCCATCGATGTTCTAGCATTTCTTATGCTTGTTCAATCTCGGCAAACCACTGATTTACTGCACCTATCGCGTCATTACAGTGGACAGGCGAGAGTTTCGGGAGACTCACTTTACCAGCGCTTAGCATGCTATATGTATGTAGTACATGAACAGCTATGTTAGTCTGAAGTTGTTTATTAACATATAGACGTTTTTACGAATTCGCGTAGGTGTAATTCGAACGGAAATCATCTTTCTAAATATCGCATACTTTTATTATAAAGCCAACGCAGTGACGCCGCTGCTTGACTACCTAAGTGGCGGTCTTTAGTAATTAGAATTGGAACATATACTGGTATTATTTTTTCAGTTCTTACTTACGCAAACTGTTTCTCGTCGCATATATATTACATGTATTACATATATTCAATTGTAAAATTAATGAATTCGAAAAATTCTTTATACGCCTAAAAATTTTTAGAATTCTTATTTATGCAGTCTCAAATAGAATAAATATTGTTTAAAATATAATCTAGAAGTACACTCTTGCAGCTGAACATCTATTATTGGGGTCAAGCAATTGTCCCGGATGTATACATATTTATATTACACGGAGACGTATCGCTAAAATGAATATGGGTGAAGCGGTATATAATGATACATATGGTTAGTTTCCGAAAAGAAAGTACCTACACTAAATTTTGATACTGAAAATTTGCGATACGAGTTCTATTGCGATAATGCACATAAATATTATCTTTAAGTAACGTATGTTTTTTCGCCTTTATTTAAGAACATAATAATAATATTTATTGGCTAATAGTCAACAACAATAATAAATAATTTATAATGAATATATACTTAATTATAAATTTGAATTCAACTAGTACACAAAAAAAAAATGTATTTTATTACATGTGCTTACATGACCTTAGCCTCTTTTAGAATTATGCGAAATAATTATTCGCTATTCTACAGATGTTGTACAAGGGTGGCTTTATTAACAAATTGGCTTTCGGTGTAGGTAATACAAATGTTGAAACATATCTAGATGAACGGCTAGGAACATAGAAGCCCAGTTAAAGCAATAGATCGCTGCAGTCAATAATCCCATTTAGTAGTTTCCACAAAAATATTGATCGATGTCTATGTCTCCGTTCATGAAGGGATTGGAAACCATGGCGTTTTGATAATGAATTGTAGTCGATACCTTTAACAGAATACTGGCCGTCAGCTTTGTACGAGATATATTTAAAAAATCGTCATTGAACCTTTTCAATTCTCAATTGGCGACAGAATTAATATGGCGACCAGACAATGAAACAATATTCCAAACAGGCAAAAAATTGCTCGAGCGATTGTGGTGCCGGCACCTGCTACACTGATGGACCACAATCTGGTCAGGGGCAGGTGCAGGCATATGCGGAATGTCCCCTAGAAGGAAGATATCGATATGTCTGGGAAAACATACGACGGTTTTCCAGGTCGAATTATTTGCAGTCGCAGCCTGCGCCGAGGAAATTCGGGAAGCCGGCTGCGCAAACAAAAATATCAACATAATTACTGATAGTTAGGCAGCTATTAAAGCCATTATGAATCCATCCAAAGGTCTAAGCTGGTGAAATGTTGTTAACAGGTCCTCAATAAACTGACACAAGACAATACTGTGTCGCTGATATGGGTGCCAGGAGATGAGGGAAGTAAAGGCAATGAGAGCAATGAGAAGTAAAGGCAATGAGTAAAGGCAATGAGAGAGGTACTAATAGGAACTTCATGGGACCAGAAACTGTATGTGGAATCGCTAAGGAATCCGCTAAATGTGAGACCTGGTTATGGCTAGAAGGAGAACATTAAAAAAATGGAAGTTAACGGAAGGTCAACTCCATACCAAAATACTACTAAGGGAGCTGGACGGAAGGTTTTCAGCCAACCTAATTCGTAGTAACAAAAAATAAATTAAAATTATTACTTGCTTAATAACCGGACATTGTCCTTTAAGGAAGCACCTATACCGCATGGGCTTGGTTCGCGAGCTCTGGTGTAGGGATGTGAAAAATAGGAGGAAACTAGCCTTCATGCAATATGCACGTGTGGGGAACTGAAGGAACTCAGATAGAAATATTTCGGGAGAGATATATTGGATCCTACGAGTGTACTCAAGCTTTACCTGAGGAGGATAGTGGCTTTTATCGAGGACACAAGACTAACAGAGTGGAACTGAGGGATCTATTGGGGATTGTACAAAGAGTAGTGTGGTCAAGTGCGGACGAGCTGGCGTCCAACGCAAAACAGAAGAAGAATAAGAATATTCCAAACAGCTTATAACAAACTCGAAATATAAAGATCAGAATCGTAAGGTCACTGCGTATTATAAATCCAAATCGTTTAGAAGCCATTGTAGAAACATATTCAATGTGATTCCTAAAGCACAGGCGTCGATCGAAAACTACAGCAAGATCTTTAAACACGCCAACTTTAGATAAAACTTTTTCATCAATACATATTATATAATGAGGAAATGGTTGCTTCTTTTCTAGTATAGGTAACGACCTAACATTTATTGATGTTTAATTTCAAGTTATAATTCCTAATACACTGATCAATATTTGGCTTAGTTTAACAAAATTTGCATTATGAAGAATCCTTGGAATATAAGCAATATTTATTGATTTTTTTGGTTGTATATTATAATTGCATTCGGTGATGTTTGTAGAAATTTTAACATCCTTTCTGTTTTTTTTTGTTTGTTTTTAAAATCAATATCTCTACTTTATCCTACATACAACATTCCAATAAAGTTGGAATGAAGACAATATAATTTTAAAATATAAACTTCTACCTTATTTGCTATATAAGATTATAGATGTGAATGTAATGTTGTTTTCAGCCAATTGAAGCTCTGATAAAAAAAAACATTGTTTTCTGACGAAGGTCGGCGTGCAACTTTCTGGTACAGCCTCGAACATCAATGGCGTTTTTTTCAACTTTTTTCCTGGCTAAGTCTAATGAAAATGAGTATCTGAGGCTAAAAACTTAATAATAGGTGATCACGACGCCATATTAATTTACCTTAAGTTGTAATAGACATGTGTGATCCCATGAATTTTTGAGATCCGATGTTATTACCAAAAAATAGCATGTTGATGTGTAAACGCATCAGGCGTATACAAAGTAATACAAATATCTATAAAACATATCTGTATCTGTGTATATGAACATACACCACGTATTTAGCCAGTAGCCACTTCAACCACACATACGCTTCAATCTGAATGATCTCATCAGTCTGGGTTTACGAAGTGACGTCTTATAGTTCGCTCCCGCAAGTAATCGCAAATTTATCCCGCCAGTTAGTTAATGGATTACACTATTTTACGTGTTTTTTCCTCTCTTGTAATGGCGTAGCCATTCGAAATAAAACATTTATACCGGCGAGTCTCTCATGATTGCTTGTTGGAGCGAATAATAAGACGTAAACCCACACTGATGAGATCATTTAGATCGAAACGCATATGTTGAAGTGATCAATGGTTAAATACTTGGTATTACGTCCATGTGTACAGATACATACATATATGTTTTATACATATTTGTTTCTTATGCAATTGATCGACGAAGTTTCATCTTTGTTGTCCAATCAAAGTTCAGAACATTTGTATGTACATATACTATTTTAAAAGTACATCCCGAACCATAAGTTAATTATTATAACCTGAAAGTCAAAATAGATATTTTTGTAATACAGTTTATCGAGATGGAGGACAGCGTGTTGATGAATATTTAAAATTTAGGAATTTTTTCACTGATTTATAAACTTATTATTATTTCTCCTTAACTGCTCTCTTTAGCAAGTTTATCTTAAGCTTTTATTGATTTATCATAATTACTTTATATTATTTTTTTTTTCAAATTATTAAGGAGGTTTAATAATTTTAGGAATTACGTTTTATTTAATATCCACAGTTATAGAACACACCATTTTCGAGTTTTTAGATCTTACTACGCGATGCATATAAGTATATAAGTATATTGGTCAGAAACTATTTGAATTGTGACTATTGTCAGATTTTTCTTTCTGACGCGCATATTGTCGATTTAATCTTTCTGAATTTACATATCTGTACATTAGTAATTTTCCATTGTGCAGGTGCGATTGTTTCCTCTCAATCTCAACGTATAAATGTTACCCTCAGACACTGGTTAATAAAATCCATTGATCATATGTTCTAGTTATTCGCGATGAACAAGCGATTATTGTCATTGCGATTCGTCGCAGCGAATCGAATGATATACGATGTATTTTTCAACTTTTGTCAATTACATTGTAGATGGAATTGTAGCTTTATCGCTGACTCCACATCTATCGGTTTTCCACAGACATTTGCAATTAAATTGCATTGTTTTTCTCAAACACGAATTCGAAAAACTTACCACGTTATGAAGTGTTATTCCCGTGTTATTCAACTTTATCAACAGACAGTTTTCCGTAAATGGTCTCTCCATCACTTTATGCTGTTGAACGACCGAGAAAACGACAGTTTGAATTTAAGGATGCGTATGATATGCAGCAATTTAACTACAAACTGAATTCCTTAAAAATGATTTATAATTAGTTTAAAGAATACTTTATTTTACACCAAAATAAGTAAGTGGTATACAAGAAAGTCTTTCTTTGGAGCTTGTGGCTAAGTAAAAACTTAAAAAAAGACATAAACACATTACCACATTAACGGCCGGTATTATCAATGTATTTAAAAGGACATTTATATTAAATGGCATTTAAAAGTAACGCATGTTTAAAGTAACATTTAATTCTAAACACATTTAAATCTAACTGCCAGAATTTGACTACTCAAGTATTAAAACGAGAATTAACGCATGCGCATTTACCTATGTATATGCACTTCTGTAACACAGTTTGACTCAGGTATACTTACATAACCTCGAAATTTCTGTGTACTTACATCCATTATAGGCTATATAGGTATTTAATGAAATAAAAATGGAAAAGCAATATTACTTAATTTCCACAAAGTGGAATATCAGTTGATAATACCGCCCGTAATACTTCAACTAAGTTGTCATCCTCAGTAGGTAATAATAGCAATTAGTGTTGAATATGGGACGCGGTAAAACTAACACAAAAATCGCGAAATACGTCCACGTATACAGTGTGTTATACAAGCTTCAGAAATATATTTTTTTCATTACTTATATTTTTAGAAATTAGATGTGTACAAGGGATATTCAAGAGAGCCTTTCTAAAGATAATATTTAATACAAAATACTTATACCGTTAGTTACATTAGCGCCTTTTAAAATTAATTAAATTATTACCTAATTAATCCTATAAGCTGTAATACTTCACGGCGTCGACTGGTTTAGAGTTAAGGTGCGTCCTTCCAAAACGTCTTTCACTTCTTTCTGTCTTTGACAAAACTTTTTAACTCGTTTTTTTTTTCTCATTTCTACTGTATCTTTTACTTCCTCTATCCCCACTCTCTTCGGTCTTCCTTTCTCACTGCTTCCTTTTTCTTTTATTTAATATCCCTTTTTGACTATTTTATCTGCCTCAATTCTAATAATACGCCCATACTATTCTCCTTGAGATTTCTGTACTCATATCTTTCTCGATTTTTCCTTTAATTCTTTTTACAAATCGTATTTCTGTACTGGGCAATTTACTTTTTGTCCACAATTCACTCCCATATGTTCTCTTTGATCAGAAATTTTGTTTGTAACATATTATTAGAGTTGTCAGATTATCCTCACATTCCCGAATCCTACTCAGCATAAGTTGATATATACGTACGAACGTTTTCAAAACACATCGGGTTTTATAAAGAACGCGTGTTCGTATGAAATTACAACTCAGCATTTTTGTTAATATATACAGTCCGATAAGATTTAAATATTAACAAAGAAATTACGTATTGTAAGAGATGTTTACGAAAAGTTTGGTACTTTTGACTAGATTTTGTAACCCAGTTACAAAATAAAGATTGCGAATTTGAAGATAAGCAGGTTCATTGTATGTACTGGGTTAGGTCGTATATGCCGCCCAGAGGTTTATATTTTAGTTAAGCGTAGATCTCGACGCGAGGCGGTTGAACTTGTGATGTTATAAACACATATATCATTATGTCGATATATATCAGTACGCGATGTATATTGAAAACATTTGTACATATTAACTTGTACTGAGTAGGACTCAGAAATATGGGGAAAAATAGCAACTTTATGTATTATATAATTTTTCGTTTTTACTATTCTTTAATTATTGATTCTGGACATCTATCTGCCTTATCATTTATTTATTACATCCATGGCGTTTTTTCAACTCTTTCCTGACTACGTCTAAACAAAATTAGTAGAGTGAAAACATTTAGAGAATAGCACATACGTCATCACAAAGCAGCGCAAAAAAAAAGTGGCATGGGCGTAGGTGATTTCGAGAGCAGAGGTACATGTCTTATAACGATTTTGACATTAATTTAGTTTTGTAAGTGTCTTTTGTCAATATTAGTAGCCATGAATATAAGGTTATGCATCTGTCATTATTAAGTTAGTATGATGCAACAAAGTTCTGTCACAATAGATAAAAAAGTGTCGCGTTTTTTATGTCGTGAACCATATTAGGGGTGATTTTTGAAAAACTTTATAATTGTGAAAGTTATGTTTTTTCATAAAACTACAATATTTCTAATGAATTTATTTAATATTGGGGAAACAAATTATTATTTGCAGAAGTACGTTTCGCGACATAAAAAATGGGACACTTTTTTTAGCTATTGTGACAATACTTTATTGCATCATACTAACTTAATAATGACAGATGCATAACCTTATACTCATGGCTACTAATATTGGCAAAAGACTGACTTACAAAACTAAATTAATGTCAGAATCGTTATAAGACATATTACGTTTTTTTTGGACGCAGACAGTATTAATGAGAATCTCTAAATCTACCTCGTTATGAATATTGGTGTTAGTATAATTTAAATAAAATTAACTCAACAAATTTTTCGCTTCATAAACTCTTATTTTAGAGAATTATTTTGAACTCAGCGTTAACAGTTTATTTTACATTTATCAAACAAGAATTATTATAATTTGAAATAAATATTGGCTTATTCCAAGGTACAATAAAGATACATATAAACATTTCATGTTGTCTAGAGAGCATATTGTTATAATTAATACAAGTTAACATCTGTAAGATGAAATTATTAAGAAAATTTTATTTTTGCCAAGTAATATTACAATACATATGCAATAAAAAGAATAACATACATAATACATGTATGTTAATACCAGTATACCGTGTGTCCCAATTTCGATGCTCACCATTGGTATCTCGGTTATTAGAAGATATAGAACAACGGTTAAATGGGGAATGTTTTGCAGAATTCAATACTCGCTGCAAATCTCATTTCAAATTTGACCTAACTTTTTAAATTTTTAAAATATTTTGAAAAATCAAAAATTTGCCGATTTCGTTATTCCTCAATAACTCGATAACGCTTAGTCTGACCTCTTTTAAAGTTTTACATTGTTGAGACACTTTTTTAAAACAAATTATTTGATACAAACAGAAACCCCCGATTGTCATTTGTTTTTAAGTTATTACCACTATCTTTTGTTTTTCATATGACGGCCATATTGGATTTTGGGTTTGTTAGGTAGTCCTCAAAATGTGCTTTTCAACGATGTATAACATGCCTGAAAAATTTTTATTTATAAGGAAAATATTAATAAAAACGTAAATTAATCTTTAATATGAAATTAGTAGGCTGAAAAATTAAACACCAATGTCAAATGAAAGTGAAAAGATATTCTAAGTAATACTGTAAACAAACGAAACAATAAAAAAATTATAGAAATAAAAAGTAAAGATACAGAACTTAAAGTTCACATTCACTTAAAGAAATTGTTCAATATGACGACTATTCTGTTCCACACAATTTTGACACCTTGTTCGAGTAGAGTTACAAATGTTTAAAAGAACATTTAACTCTAAACACGCATTTAAATCTAAATCCTTGAATTTGATCATTCAAGTATTAAATGGAGAATTAACGCATGCATATTTATGTATATGCATGTTTGTATGTATAGCAAGCGCCAATTAGGTTGGAGCGAAGAGGGGGTGCGCAGAAGCCGTTTTTAAAAACGGCTTCTGCTTCTACTCAAGTAATTGTCAGAATACATTTGTCATTGACATTTGACGGAACATAATGTCTTTGCTAGGGGATCATAAAGTAATACACGCTCGGAGGTTAAAATTATCTGACATTTGATGTAAAATCAAATACAAATCTCCCCCACTACCTCTAATCCTGCGCGAACTTACCCCTCCTCGCGCCAACTTAATTGGTGTTTGCTATACTTCTGTAATCTGTAACTCAGATATACTTACATAACCTAGAAATTTCTGTGTACTTACATCCATTATAGGCTATATATTTTCTGTTTAATATTAATTTTTATACGAATAAATTTTTTTAATTTTTATATATTTTCAAAATTTATTATGAGAATTTCATTGTTGTTTGAATTTTTTACTTTTTCCAACAATTTCTGATATATTAATGCAACTGTTAAATATTGTCTACATTTTGATTACAGTATACAAAACTATGTACATCAAAACCATTTTACAACTAAAACTCAATTCTGAGGAAGCATATTAAAGATCTGCTATTAATTTTGAAACAAGGTATAATAGTTTTCATTAACGCCACGCATAAAATTAAATATCTGAATATTTAAATAGAAAATTTGTTTGAAAGCAAACAAAATTCTTCTATTTGTAACAAGACTATGATTCGAAACATTCGGCGTACATTGTTAAGAATTGAATTACCTTTAATACACCAATTTAACAACACCACTCCAGAATCCGGTCACTAACTTCATAGAGAATCTGTGGGTTGAAATCAATTCGATACACAGAATAAGGGAACTCTAATGAAAATTCAGGATATATAGGAAAATCTTAACTCTGATGTTACTAAATCATTGTTACGAAGTACGCCACAACGTCTTAACGTAATTATAGAGACTAAATGTGGGCTAACTAAATATTTATTACTTAATATTTGTTTGAAAGTTAAAATTTAAGTTATGAATACTTTTGAGCGATACAAATTTGATTTATGAAAATATCCTGTTTTTGAAAATAAAATTTATTTTTTCGCTTTAGTTTTTACTGTGAGCAATTATGAAATTCATTATGAAAAAAAAAATGAATAAATATAAACGAAAACCTTCAAAAGTAAAAAGGCTGATAATACGGGGGAGTATGAATACCTATATCAATCATTGTATATTCAACAAATTTATAGAATTTTAATGAATTAATTGGATAACACAATGTCTATTTTTTCTTAAATTTCCAAAAAATTCGATTACTTAGAAATAGGTTATTAGATAAACATTTGAATTAGCTATATACGGGAACGGGTTGACTTACTTGCGCGATCGCCTAGAGTGCGGCGTTAAATAAAAAAAGTACATATTATCCAACCGATGCCTTCAGTTTACTGTTAGTGTTTGATGAATTTGTGAAAGCGTGTTTCGTTGGCAATTTTTAAAATTTTAGCCTGGTATTAATTAAAATGGATAATTTTGAACATCATCCAGTGATTAAGGCTTGTCCTTTACCGAAATCCATGATGGTATGCGAGATACATTGGATGATGGTTGTTCTTAGTATACAAGCGTCAGAAAATGGGGAAATGAATTTAAGCGTGGCAGTAGCAGCTTAGAAGATGACCCCCCCCCCCCCCCCATGAACGACCGAAAATGGCTACAAGTCCAGAAATAGTCGATAAAGTCCATGATTTATTGCTCAGTGACCGACAATTGAAAGCGTTATAAATAGCAGAGGCAGTGGGCATTTCAAAGGAACGGGTGCTTTATATTTTGCACGGAAGGACTTAATATGAGAAAGCTTTCGGCAAAATGGGTGACGCGTTTCCTGTCTACGGAACGAAGACATTTTCGCTGTCAAATATCTATGAATAATTTAGAAATATTTAAACGCAACACAAGAGATTTTTGCGACTATTTCGTATTTGTGTCGAAATATTGGTTCATTATTATACACCCGAATCTAAACAAGAGTCGATGATATGGACCAAACGTGGAGAACGAAGACCAAAGAAGGTCAAGACAGTTTTATCGGTGGAAAAGATGATGGCATCGGCATTTTGGGATGCAAAAGCAATATTTTGCTGATAGACTTTGACTTTTGACAAGATCGTAAACAGCGAATATTACGCGAATCTTCTAGATCGTTTGAAGACAGCTATCGCTGAAAGGCGTCCAGGAATTACTAAGAAGAAACTGCCCTTTCACAATGATAATGCACCTGTGCATTCCATTGTGATTGCTGCAAACAAAAATTAATAAGTTAAGGTTCGAATTAGTACCGCACTCTTCATATTCGCCAGATCTAGCACCATCTGATTTATCTGTTCCCTAAATTAAAAGATTTTCTCGGAGGCAAAAAAATTCTGCAACATGAATAGTTAATTTCAACAGTTGACGATTATTTTGCAGAGTTAGGAGAAAATCACTTTCGAGACGGGCTAAAGAAACTTCAATACACATGGACTAAATGTATCGAATTAAGATGAGATTATGTAGAAAAATAAAGTCGGTATATTTAAATTATTCCTTTGTTTTTGTACGATGGTGCGAATTAATTAACCCACCCTAGTATATACGAGGATGATTTGACGGAAGGTCAGATTTAAAATGAGACAGTTGAATTACAGCAACTATTTTTTTATTTTTCAATATACGTATTCCTCTTCAACATTAATACACTTGGACCAGAGCTGCTGGAGTGCCATTATACCAGTTTTGTAATCATCAGAATCAATGTCGTCAAAATACTGCTTTAGTTCTGCAGTAACTTCCTCGTCTGTATTGAACTTCCTTCCGGCGAGAAACATTTTGAGTTTTGCGAATGAAGGAGATCCGATGAACAGGCTCATTGAGGCACTCCTGAAATCGTAATTCATCCAGTTTTTCATGAACAAAGCGCATGGTGTGTGACAGTGCATTGCCATGATGGAATAGTACTATCTTTCGAGCAATTACGGTTTTTTTTTGCGGTAATGGAAACTTTCACTTTATCCAAAGGGCCAGCATAATATATCGCGTTGATAATTTGGCTTTTTGCGAGATAGTCGATAAGATGTATCGCCTTTGAATACCAAAATATAGTGGCCATTTCCTTTCTAGCTGAAGGAGACGTTTGATCTTCTTTGGCGGAGATTGCCGTTTAGATTCTGGCACATAATAGAGGATCAACGATCGTAACAAAGTGACACAAGAAATCTACTGGGTTGATATTCAAGAGGTTCAAATTGTCATTGGAAATTAGCGTTTTTTCATGTTTTTGATCTACATTCAGTAAACGCGGTACCCAACTGACAGAGGCTTAGGCATGCCTAATTCGACATGTAAAATGTGATGTACACGTTCAGTAGAGATGCATCCCCTTCATTTCCTCCCTTCGGTGACGTAGCACAACATTATGAACTTTTTCAACTATTTCTGGAATGGTAACACGTTTTGGTGGCCCAAGACGTTCTTTGCCTTCGAGACTCATTTAGCTATGTTTAAAGCGAGCAATCCAGTGACAAATTATGGCCTTCAAAGGAGCATCGTTGCCCAATGTTTACTGCATATCCGCCAAAATCTCAGTTGTCTTCATTATCTTAAAGAACAAGTACTGAATTGCGCATCGGCTATCGATTTTATTAATTTTACAATTTTCACTAAACACGTCTTCTTTAAGCAACTGTCAAACTAAGTGAAACGATAGTGAAAATTTAAGCAGCTTCTTGTGAAAGTATGGCCCACTCGAAAATAATACAAATTTTTTTCACAAAACACTGACAGGCGAGTCTCACCTTCCTTGGAGTCATCATCGTACGATCAAATGCAGTAATAATCTTTAATAGCTTAAAATTAAGTCAATTTACAATTAATTAATTTGTTAACTTTATAGGTTCCTAAAATCTTCGATTTGCTGTCCATAATATATCCAAAATGGTATTTTATGAAATTAATCATTAAAGTTTTGAAGTATTAGATTATTAGACTTTTTAACTAGACATAGAAATATGTTATGGTCTAGTTACAAACTAGAATTACATTATCTTTTGTAATATAAATTTTAGCGCTTTATGAAATGTTTTCGAATCCATAAATTGTCCATACAATAAAGACAGGCATATCCCATTTATTTGAATTATGAGTGGCATTTATTTGGAGTGGAAACATAATAAAACATAGACAAGTGCGGTGATTTATCGTTTTCAATCACATTTTTAATGCAACAGATGTCACTTATCATTATAGGTTAATTCCCTTTCCGATACATTTTCGACGTAAAATATATACTGCCTTTCGATGAAGAACAACGAGGCGACATCGTTCCAGTAATTTACCATCGGCAAATTCCTTTAAGACGGCGATCTTATTTATTAAAAGCCACACTGGTTTTGGGTAGTAGTAGTAAATGAAATGCGATTATAAATTTGACGGGCAGAGGGGGCGTTAGAACGCAGCATTTAATAGCCACACTATTAAGGTGAAATATAAACTCAATACAATCATATTTCCATTAATCACGACGCCATCTATCAATTCTCCCGCGGGGTTTCCGAGACCTTTGCAGTTTCGATTAAGGTACCAGAACACACCTGGATCTTGTGCTAGATTGTGTTCCGTAAACGATCGTTTTACCTTCTATCTTTCGGTCGACAGTGATTCATGTCGTTGTGTTGTCTTTCAAATTGTTGTGCTATTATTCTCTACGATAAACTTTATAAAAGATAACTCACATAATACAGTTATATCCATCTCAAAGAGAATGACCTGGTTGATTTTTAGAAGTTATTTTTCTTCTAGATTTTGACTAAGTCAAAAATATGGATTAATGGTAATGAACAAGAAACAAAACAGTTTCGATTTCTAGATGTTCGATTGGAAAGATATCGGAAGTAAATAGTAGTCGTAACGAACTAAATTACTTCACCATACTATTTACTAAAGCACTTTTAACTTTAATTAGATCTCTTGATAGCGCAATGCGGTTTTGCACCTCTTAGAGAATTAATGACTTTTTAATTTAAAAATATCAAGCAAGAATTTCAAATGGGCTAAAATATATTTAATTTTTCTATATAATACACATGCAATTTTTATACACTTACCTCAAAGACTTTCCAATTTTTGTAAGCCGTCTAAAAAGTAGTCTTTTGGAAGCTCGTCAGCATTTGTTGCTTCTATTACCTTCTCGATTGTCCCGAATCTTTTTCCATTAACTTTTTTTTTTGGAATAAGAAACGTTAGTCGAGTCAGTTCTAGTGAATATGGTTGATAGGGCAGCAATATCCTATTCGACAAGTTTAGCGTTTGCCATAGCGGATCAATGAAACGGCGCGCTAACCGGACAACAAAGCTTTTTTTTAATTAATACTGTCGTTTGTCTTTAAATTCGTCATCGAAATTTGTCAATACATGAGCAAAATATTGGCCAGTTATTGTAGTTCTGTAAATAGTCAATAAAGATGATGCCTTTTGAAGGTGGTGCCTTTTGAATCTTCCAAAAAGGGTGGCCATTATTGGCCCAAAAAACGGTTTTTGCCTTCTCTGCAGCACGTTCATTAGAAATCTATTGTTTTCACTGTATTTTTGTCTCTGGAATATAGTGATATATCAAGACTGTATCTACAGTGACATATTGACAAAAATCCATTGAATTTCGTTTGGATTTAGCCATGCAGTCATTTGCAAATTATAATACGAGTTTGAATTTGCTCAACGGTAAGCATCCAGAAATTCCCGGAATGTGAAAAAAATATAATAAATTCTTCGTACAACTTATTCACTACCATGTCCTTCAAAGTACTCTATTTTTGTATGAATACACCAATCTCAGCGACTTGTCTATGACTGAAGGCAGTGTTGGAAGTCTTCGCATGTTAATGTGTTCAAGACTGCTTGCGACTCGGTCTGGATTTTCTCAATTCTAAAAACGGCGCTTTTTTAGCTTCAGTTTCAACTTCGGAAACAGGAAGACGTTACCAAGAGCAAGATCTGGGGAGTAGGGTGGATGGGATGGTACTGCCGTTAAGTTGCGCCATTTGACAGGCCGCCTGCTTCAAATGTTTTCTCATAGTCGCCGAAGAACATCGCAATAAAATCGTCCATTAATTCTTTCACCTGTTAGGAGAAATTCTTTGTGAGCGATGCCATCAGTAAATCAATATCGACTTGACGTTGCTTCGAACTTGCTGCGCTTTATTCTGTCATCATGACGATGGTATCTTGCGTTGCAATGACTGCTACTTTGTTTCGGGATCACAGCAACATGGTGTTTTCATTTCAATGCTGAGTCACCTTGGCACAAACTTCGCAATATATTACAGTAACAGTATATTACAAATGTCATGGATTGTTCTCCTTCGGTCTTGCAGGATAACAACGTACATTTGCCACATTTTGTGGCATGTTCTCCGTCGATGGACGACCGGAACGCTCATCATCATCAACCGATACACGTCCATTTTTAAAATGGTTTTACCACTCATTGAAGCTTGCCTCTGGCTTAAAGCATCCTCACCAAACGCTTGTTTAAGTATTTTCAGAGTTTTCACTGCCGTTTTACAAAGTTTTAAGCTAAATTTGAAGCACGTTCTTTGCTCTTTCACATGAGACATTGTAGTGTCGCAGAATAACTCACGCACACCTCAACAAATAAACAAATATAAACACAAACAGCACCTAGTTGTTTGACAGACGGACTTAGTATAGACGTAACTCACACCATCTAGCGCTATAGAGCTGTACTACCATCCCTTCGCCCGCCACATTCAAATTCCGAGAATTTCTGAGTAGCACCTCGTACAAAGTACCGACACTGCATATCGCTTTTTCATATTTAAATGTTAATGAAAACTGTTGTATACCTGTTCGGTTGAGATTATTACAGATTAGTTATTATCTAAAACGCTTTAATTCGGCTGTCGCTCTTTACAATTGAATGAATGAAGGCCTTGGATGTTCAGCATCTGTGCTCATATGATCATTTTCAAAGCAGTGAACCACTTTTAAATGATCCCATTGGGAGGACTAAATTTATCATAATATTTACCTAACTGTACTTCGGTCTTGATTTCTAAAATATAGCTGGAATCAACAATATACTCTTTGTCGCGAAAATGTTATCAACTTTTGAATAGTCAAGTACTTGTTTGGTCTATTATGTAAACCATGTATTAACGATTTATTTGATGAATGTCTGAGTCGTTTCACAATAGGTATTATTCGCGTTTTTTGCGAAGCCTTGAGGTCAGGATTCCACAAAACTTCCTGCAGATGATCTTTCTAGTGGAATTTTTGCTTACATTTCGTCTTTGCTGGCAATAAAGTGTGTTTCTGCACCATAAACTACTGTTCAGATTTGGGGGTTAAGTCGAATACCCAGGTTTTAACCTTGGTGTCAGTATAGAGTGAAAAAGTCAATTCAATGATGCTGTTTTATTTTGTTATTCTATCGTGCGTTCAAAAAAAAACAGCCTCAGAGTTGGCCATGAAATTTTTAGGTAGGTCGTAACTTAACCGCACTGTTATGAATTGTCAAATGTTACTGTCATTAGTGTTATCTAATAAAAATGATAACACGGAATTTTATTTATTCATGATAGGAAGATTATTTTTGCTCAGATAAATTATGTTTACTAGTAAACTATATTTTGTACATATACTTTTTTAGTTTTTGGATTACTATATTCTCCTGATTTAATTAATGAGTGCCTGGAAAATTCGAACGTTATGCAAAACAGCACCTTGAAGAACAGCAAATATTTGTCTATGTTACACAGAAAAATATATTAAAGAAGAAACAAAATAAGCATTGTTGATTTTATAGATTACGTATTCATAAAGATTAAAATTTTTGCTCTATTTATTTTTCTAACCAAATGTTGAGCATTGAGCACATGTATTTTGCAAAGTTTACATAACATAGCCAGTTGAGCTACATATTTTATATGTAATTCTATAGTTTTTAGATTTCTATATAGAAATCTGGATAATATTATCCAGGCTTAAGTAACATATAAGTACTTTGCAAACCTGAAGAATTTAGAAAATAATCCTTTCAAATATAGTAAACATTTGTGTACATTAAACAGAAAGATAAATTGAAAAACAAATAAAACAAAACTTCTATCTATATAAGTTTATTCATAAAAAAAATTGGAAATGTTTACCTTGTACCTCTACATTTTCTAACCCTGCGTCGAACATTATTAGACACATTTTCTACCATGTGATTTTTATTTATAACTCAATATTTAACACACCTGTGAATAACGTAGATGAATTAAGGCATCAAATCATTGAAAACTTTAATGAGATGAACAATAATCCACAGACTTTAGAAAATATATTTAATAATGTTCGCCGTAGGGTTAGAAAATGTATCGAGATACATACATTTTTTAAAGTCTGTGGATTATTGTTTATCTCATTAAATTTTTCAATGATTCGATGCCTTAATTCATTTCACAGGTGTGTTAAATATTGAGTTTTTAAGGTAAGGCCATAAATATAAATCACATAGCGAGAGATCACAAAGTCTTGGTGACCAGTTGTTAGGCATGTTTCTGCTTATCACTTGTTCATCAAAATATTCAGAACATGTGTTCAGAGTTTCACGGGTACAATGAGGTGATGTCCCATATTGCTGAAAATATCCTAGTTGAAGTTCATCATTATTCAGCTCATTATTAAATGGTTCAAAAATCTCTTGACCATACCTTTCAGCATTAATGTTTCATAAAATAAACATCAGTTATTTCTATTGAATGATGATAATTACTATTCTCCTTAAAAAAATATAGGGTCTATTAATCGTCGATTTGAAATAGCAGCCCAAACTCTAATTTTTTTAGGATGTAATGGAGACTCGATAAGCTGATGAGGATTTTCTGCAGATCATATCTGCATGTTCTGTGAGTTCACATAACTAGAAACATGGAACCATGCCTCATCTGAGAACAAAAGTTCTTGATAAAACCTTATAGTTATCCAGAGTATCGACAAACCATTCACAATAACGAAGTCTTTGCAGTGGATCAATTGGCGGAAGTTCTTGATCTGACATTATCTTGTATGAGCGCAGATAAGGATCCTTTTTCATAACATTATGACGAGTTCCAACTGAAAGTTGGCTTTGTTGTGCTTAAGAACTAATTAAAGTCTTTGGTTCATCATTAACTGTTTGTCTTATGTTGTCAACTTCTTCCTCTTTGTGCTTTCTAGGTCGTCCACTTCCTTCTTTTCTACCAATACTGCCTGTCTCGCGAAATAAATTTATACAAAGATTTAAAGTTTTTCTAAACTGATCATATACTACAGTAATTTTTGGAAATTCAATTCGAAATTCTGTTAAACATTCTTCCATTGAGTAAGACCAAATCCCGTCAATCTTACGACCGCTTCGAAAATAAGACTCAAAAATAAAAATCTTGTGCTCGTCATTAAAAAGGCATCCCTGCAGTAACAAGTCGAACACACAGAAGTAATTTGGTTTTGAAAAGAAGTTATTTTTTCAACTTTAATGTAAAATAGAGAATAAAACACATAACACACTTACCCAACTTAACCTTGCCATTTTCTAAAGCCGTCTGTCATTTAAGAAATTAATATTAGTAAAATTACTCCATGCTTTTCTATGTCACTTAGAAATCCTGGCTCATTAGCGGCAGTTTTTTTTTGAACGTACGATATAAGCAACTTTGGCCCTTAGCGCAACAAATTATCATTCTTGAAAGATTAGATGACTCAGCATCATTCATATTTCTATGGTCTTCATTAGAAAGCTTCGCTATTCTCTGTAAAAGTGAAACTAATTGCATGTTATCTATAGCAAGCGCCAAATAAGATGACGAGCGGTGGAAATGTGCTTTAGTCGTTTTTAAAAAACGCACACTTACCCACTTATATATTTAACCTTTATATAAACTTTATATAAAACCAAATACAAAGTTTCCCACTATTTCTAATGCCACGCGGACTTACTCCCACCGCTCGCCATCTTATTTGGCGCTTGCTATAATTATTTTAAATATACCTGGAAGTATACGTAGTACATGGATAAATGGAAGTGGTTGCCGCTGTAAACAATATTTACAAACGAAATTTATTTTCTGGATATTCCTCGTATAATAATAGCAATTTAATCATTAATTATTGTAAAAAGTAAAAATGAATTTACCACATTCTTCTCAACTTCTTTTGAACTTTAAATAACATTAACAATACAAAATAACATGATATAACCTTGAAATATAAACTCTACCTAACATAGTTTGTTTACAGGAAAATAAGAGAAAAAATCCGATCTGGAATTGATTTAACAAAAGTACAAGTACAGAAGATTAACGACGCGTGATTACTCTGCTTATATAAACGATAGCAAAGTAAATTAAGAAACTAACTGGTTTATATTTATGAACGAACTCTTAAACTTACAAACAATTTATTAACCAAATCTAATCTTTTCGACATTCCACGATATGCACTTCCTATTAGTTTACTTTATACTTAGTTGTAGTTATATATGTTCATAATAACCAGATTAAGTGCATTCAGTAGACTAGAATTTTAGAAGAAGAAAGTTCTAGTAATCATATGGTGAGAAACGACACCGGATGATGTCATTGCGAAATTAAACGGGGTCACTTACATAAAAATCTTATTGACATCACTGGAATATGCGTTTGGTTATTAATATGTTTAATAACAAACAACTAAACAAAAAATATAATTAATTGTTGTATGTCTTTGTTTTTATAAGTTGGTTTCTCTTGCGAAATATATGGATGGCTCAACATATAACGGAACAACATAGAAAAAGATATTTTATAGAAGAAGTTTAGAACTTACTGAATATATGTTTGTCATTTCCTAGTACAGGGTAGATGCTGTTTTAGTTTAGCGCAATTTCGTTTTTTGTTTAAGGATTACCAATTATGATTTCATATTAATTAATTCAAAGTTAAAAAATATGAAGTCGAATTGGCAAATACAAATCTAGTCAATTAAACATCAAATAATCACAAATAAATGTTCCAAAAAGTAGACTGTTGATATTTAGGATATTGTAATGGAAAATATACAATTCAATCATTTTCTGATACAATCTGAAGTTGATTTTCTTTGTATAATTTGTCAAATTTCATGAACTGCTTGTCATAATTGTTCCGAAATTTAAAGAAAAGTAAATTATTTACAGTGTTTTCAGCAATTTCTTTTATTTCAAGTAGGGTACATAAAAAAATCTCATTCACTCTACATCTAATTTAATAAGTACAAAATATTTAATAGAAAATTAACAAATTAAAATATTAAGTTGATTTGTGTAAAAAAGGTCATAAAACGGGCAAAAAAAAGAAAGAACTTGTGTCATAAAACTCTTATGTCACTCGCCCTAAACTTGGGGCCGCGCGATAAGACCTGCCTTATAAATGTTGTGGCACTTCTCCTTTAATATGCCATTGTATGTATTTACGTTATTTACAGCGGACGGTTATGTAAACATTTTAAAAGATAATATTTTCTACAAATAACTTTGATAAGTGTGCCTAAAAGATTAATTTATCACCTGGGTGGGTGGGTCTTTACCCAGTAAGGTGTTATCTCTTTTATGGCAGCTGAAGCAAGTCATCACTTTCATTAGGCTCCGCTTTAATGAATACTTACTTTAGCCAAGGACGTGAGTGCTTTTCATTTCTGTAAAGAATCCATTTCTTGAAACTGACCACCATTCGTTTTAAAAAAGATTAGCAAAACAACAGTTACAATGGAATTTGGTGAGTCCCATCAGGGTCTACAAGGTGCCCTCATCGAGCTCGATAGAATTTACAGGACGAGGCTCATATTCTAGCTTATAGTTCAGCCTTGGACTTATTGTTCTGTGATATATTAAATGAACATTCCTTGCAGATTGCGTCGATCTTTATTGAATTTGTAATTTTTAGTGACGTATCTAGGGTCTTCTCTTGTTTCTGTTAATGATCTGAATGTAGGGAACAATAAATTTGTTGTCACTAACTATGCGAATGACACTAGTATACTAATCAAAAAGCACTGGCCTAACAATGAGTGAAAACATTGAAAAGTTGAAATTTGGATCCACAGGAATAAATTAGTTTTAAACTGCACGGAGACGAAGGTGACAGAGAATTCTCAGAAACTTCTGGAAATATTCTTGTTAAACGGTGTGTTACACTACTGACAATCTTTTAGCTTTTAGACAACACATTTCAACTTCAAGTAAACAATTTAAGTAAAGTAAATTTTGGATTGAGAATATTTTTCAACAATATTAATCTTGACTTATTTCTTTTTTTAATTTTTATACTTTTATTTTAGATATAGAATTAATGAAAATAATGTAAGGAAATTTTTTAAAATTCAGAAACAAGCCCTACGCAATCATATATCACATGAAATCTAGAATGTTGTAGAGGCAAATTTAAGTAAGAAAATACCTTAACACTTAACTCGTTTTAGATATACGAATGCACAATTTTCATATGTAGTCTCCCATTTTTTATTAGTGACAGTATTTTTAAGTCTAACAAGATATTGTAAAATTTACAAATTATCTCAACAAAGACTATACCGCCTAATTCTGAGCAAACGCAACGATGCGAATGTATGAATATTTCTCCCGCTCCAAATAGAATTACCCTGAATGCTGTAGGCGTGTCAACATCGATGTCATATGTCATACATACTTACATATTATGGAGCCGCGTAAGAAAAATTATCTGATTACCAAATTACTATTAAAGGACTATAAATTGTTTAGTCCTGTGTTATTGTAATGATTTTATAATAAATAAATTGCAATACGTTATACTGACGATGGTCACACAAAGCGTAATAAAATTATTAATAAGCGGTTAAGAAAATTGCAAATAAGGCATCAAGATATTTAATAAATTAAATTTTAATAATAAGGGTAACAAAAACTATTCATAGTAAACTAAATAAACTTCAGAAATAAATAAAAACTAAATTAAATTCTAGTAATGTAAAGAAAAATTTACTCTTACAGATAATAATATAAATTGTTCATAATGAGAAATTAATTATATAATAACGGAGATTCATCCGTTTAAACCCATCACCGTAAAATAATTGATGATGTTGGAATATTTATAATTACGAAAACGATTTAATTTTAGTATACTGTTAACGGAAGAGCAGCATATGCCTAAATCGTTGGAAATATCGCTATGTGTCAAATTTGAATTTAGTTCTATTGCAGCGCATACTAAAATGAACGTATCATTAGGAACTCCGGCAAATAAGTCACATATTCTTTGATAAGAATTATCAGCGTGGTACCATTTCATCATTTCGGCTTTCTCTTCTAGTGTATAACGCGGCATTATCACTATTCAAACGCTTAAGAGACTCCGTATAGGGTGACAGTGGTGACACTAATTTGTGACATTAATTGTCAAATCGTTGCGCGACAGACTGTTTTGTGATTGGCTAAACGCGTTCAGGGGATTTGTATTCGAAGCGGGAGAAATATTCATACATTCGCATCGTTGCGTTTGCTCAGAATTAGGCGGTATACATTTCAAAGAAGCGCCTTTTATAAAGGTATAAATTTGTATAATATAATTAATGAAATCAAGGAATAATAACATCTAGCTCATATAAAATAACCAGTTGTAACAGGCTGATTTTGCTTGTTTGTCATTTTTATGTGAGCGTTTAAATATATTTGATATGTCTGGTGTATGGATACCGTTTGATTAAGCGTACCTGTATTATTTTGCTTCCTTGTCAATTACTTTTGGATTTCTAGGTATGTATCGTGGGAATTTCCATATGATATTTGTTTCCCTGCATCAGAGATTTGTCTAATGCTTTAATTTAGTCTTTTAAACATTTTAACTGTATTTGTATAGGTATTTAGATTCTGCTATCTGTAATATTTGAAATGTCATCAACTAGAGCTATGTTTTCTACATTTAGTTATTTCAATACACTAAACCTAGATTTTATTTTATTTACATTATCATACACAAAAAACTTTGTTTATTATATTGTTCTCCCTTTGGTTAGATTTGAATTACGTATTTTCCGTAGTTTAAAACTATAACATCTGTTTGTGTATAGCATATTTTCTTTCTCTAGTTATTTACCTTGCTATGGATTGTCTTAAATTTTTTACCTTAATTAAAGGGAGGTTTGACATTGGTTTATATATATATCTCAATTTCATTTGGACATCGTACAGGCTTTCCAGTTCATTTATAAAAATATCTGTTTAGTGTTGTCAGTTCACTAAGGGTAAAGTCATTCATTTTGTTTACTTTGCTCTGACATTTACACGTACATGTGTGTGTGTGTGTGTGAGAAGTATGCTTTATAAAATGGTGGACTAGAATATTGCGGACAATTAAATAAAATATATGAAGAGCAGTTGAATCTTGTGATTTTTCGGCTATTTAAGATTGTCATATGGTATTTTATCTTTAATATCTCCTTGTTGTATTAATGTGTCAGAGACATTTTGTGTCTATTTTCGGGACAATGGCCTTTTATTAAAAATTCCTTATATGGAAGTAATTAATTAAAGTTTTTTATTCATTGGGTTTTGTATTTTATTGCCTTAATTTTGGGTGTAGCAAAATCTTTTTCTAAGTACGTAATTCTTATTTAAGTTCTTCTCTACAATGACTTCATCTATCGGTTGTTTTAAGAACTACGTAGCTTATTGTATAGAATCATCGAGTTTGCGAAATCTCTCTCTCTCTTGGAATTTAGTCGTCAATTAGAACTCGGAAAACATCCGGGTACGTACTTCATCTAAGAATGGAATTGTAATGATGACTTGTTCAAAAAATCCAATTACTTCGCTTACGCGGTTTTTACTCATTATAAGTAATACAAGCGACAGAAGGATATAGTGAGTTATCAAAAGTGTCGTTATCGCGGTGTTTAGCGATTTTTTAAAATTTCCATTTGAGACCACGTGACCGTGGGTGTTACAACAATTTCTTTTCGACGCAAGACCATTTATCCTACTCTGGGTTCGCGCACGTGGCATATAATACACCTTTGGGCATAAAACTTCCTGGGATGAGCCCCATGTCCACGGATTTTGGTGGATAAATCGTTGCTAGAAGCTAAACTGAGTGTATACCATTGTTGAAGGCGAGTGGTAAGCCGTTTCCAAGGAAGATCTTGATTAGTCCGGAATTGTAATGTAGTAGATAATTTTATACACACAAGCTAGGAGCTACTTGTTTATATTTCTTCTGGAGGCATACAGACAGTTAATTTACAACTCACTACGAAGATTTTGTTGGTGCTAAATGTAATGTATATACCGTAAACTAGTCAATTTTTTTAGGAATTTAGAGTTAATTTTTTTAGTAATTTAGAGTCAATCGATAACCTTCATTTTGTTTGCACAGGGTAGTCGAAGTTACATTAACGTACTAGGGATATGTCAAATTTTTCTGATTTATTCTGCTTACGTAGTAATAGTTCTAAATCTTAAATATCAATTATTACTTTGTAGAATGGTACAGATCAACGTATTCCTAAAATTTATAGTATATTTTCACTATTAAATTTTCCTAATTATGATTTTACTGTGTTCGTTGTACCGGTTTGAGATTATAAACACTTCTTCGTAGTTCGCCTCTTAACCGAGTTAGCATCTTAACCGAAGATCGCCGGGGCAATCGTGTTGTTGGATAAGTTGGTAAGTAAATTAGGTAGTACGTTCTGCAGAAAAGGCGCGTGTTACAACATGCCGAATATGCTCCGGTGTCGCTTCCATTTCAACTTTATTGCATGCTATTGAACAAAACGCATTTTTTATACCATGATAAAATAAAAACTAACCTAAAATATTTATTAGTAGTCCTTATTAATTCTAAGTAGGTATACTGTTTTGTTTTATCTTGCCCACCATTTATGGGCTTCCGTATAAGCTTTCCTTAAATTAGTTGACGACAGATACCTTAGCTACACCTTAATTACACTGCAATATTGTCGGTCTATTTTTTCTCAAATATCAAAAATAAAATTTGTGATGAGCGATTTTTGTCCCCTGAAGTAACTGTCAAAAGATTTCGAACACTTTTTTTTTAATGCTGCATAAACAAAACCCCGTACTGACAACTAAATTATTGATTAGTATTGCCAAATTTTTTCGCCTGTGACAGTTGAAAAGCCTGGACGCTACTTAATTTACTACGTTCCAGAAATTTTCCAAACAGGCTTCGTATTTATAAATACCCACTGTATCTTTTAAAGAGATTTACATAAATAATGCACACTTATTTTGCTTGTAAATATATTTCCCATAAAATGCAATTACATTATAAACAATTAATAAAATTTCATTTTAGAAATTACACCGTTAAAATCATAAATTTTATGTGGGATAATTTTCCTGTTGGAATTTTATAATTAAGTTTTAGGTAGACCGAATCCGGTCCCCGATTCTATTAAGAAAAGTGGCAAATGAAAGTAGGTCGCTGTAACGTACACATAGATGTGTTAATTTTCTTTCAAAAATTAATCCAATATTCCATTACATATTCCATTTCCATGTTGAAGTTTTAATTTCTTTTTCAACATAGTCGTAATTAACGTTCGCATTATTTAATGGAAACTCGTCGCAATTTTGTGTAGGGAATATGTACATTTTCGACAAAGGTTTGATATGTATCTGGTCTTTTACCCTTGTATTACGAACATAAAGAAAATCTAATTAGTGTTCCAATATACAAGTTCTATGGGTTCTTTGCGATAAGAAAAGTGGGTGTTAAATGGACGAATATTTACATTTTTATGACTTAAATACTACTTTAAATATAGAGAAGTGATAATAAGAGTAAGTTATTATTTTAGACTTTTTGTGTTTGCTAATGAACTTTAAATTTAGATTCGTGTTGTGTTTATGTTTGTCAAGGAATGTTACATTACTTAATGAGTTAGTGTGTTTAATAAAGTTACCATAATTCTATTTACTTCGTATGAGAATCTAAATAGAAATATAAATGTTAGTGTATAAATCACTTTTATGACAAAAAAAAGTCATAACGCTAATTCATATACTAATATCTAAGTTTTTCATCCAGTCTAGTACTTCAGGAGTTGTCTTTCTCAGCTCGTGGATGCCACTACGGAAACTTCTTTTGGGACGGTCAATTACTATGTGGGCCATAGTTTGTTCACATTTCCGTAGTCGCAAAGGCTAGTATCTGCTAGTTTCCATTTATACAGCATCGAGTTGCACCTACCGTGGCCTGTGCGGAAACTATTTAATTGAGACCACAGGATTACGCCCGACAGAGGTTCTGAAGGATTTGAGATTAAATCTCTATTCCTCAATTCATGGTGCTGTTCGAGGAGGGCTATCCAGCAATCATTTACATTGAGGGGATGCTCAACTTTCATATCCAGCCAAATCAGTCTCTTAGATTTCAGACGGGTCCTGTGGACGCGCTCAAAATCATCATGTATGGGAACTTTAAAAAAGGTATAAAACCCCTTACTACGATTAATAATTATCCTAAATACGTATTTCGACAACTAAGTTGTCATCAGTAGGAACATGGGACACAGTAAAGCCAACAAAGAATCACGCACCACTTTACAAGGCGTCCACGTATACACTATATACGTGGTAAGGAAATACCGCAATTTGGTTCTCAAAAAAGCGTAAGACACCTATCCTATGGGACTTATCTTGGCACTCATAGGAGGCCCTCCGAAATGTCAAGTCTGATGTTAACTGCTCTACCTCTATCAGATTTCGAGAAAGCGCTGGCACTCGGGATGAGTTACCGCCGACCAACGCGTCGGATTATTTCTATAGACGCTATCGACTTGTTATCGCATTAATTCGATTCAAAAATTGCATACATATCTATTGAGTGAAATATTTAGCGGACTTTATCCACTTTATGATTTCAGATATTTTATGTGTAAACTTTCATGCGGCTGCCACTGGCTGTTGATGCAAATTCGTCAGCCCTATTAATTAGTTTTACCTTAATCAAATCAGACTTCAACTGACCTCTTATCATATTAATTACTTAACTGGAAATTCCTCTGTATCTTGCGATGTAGTAAAGGTGTCGAAATCACTTTGTCTAATCAATTCTCTTTCCACTTTTTCCTGTTTTCTGACATTTTTTTTGCACACTTTTTTTTACTATTTAGCAGCCTCACTGTCGCGTCATCCTAAGTTCTTTTTGGTACTCCTTTCTTTATGCTTTTCATACCACCCTCCTCATTCTGTTTTTTTTACATCATCATTGTCTTATTTTTCACTCCCAGTTTTTTCCTCATTTAGGTGTTCCTAGTTCCATCCTGGGTCCTAAAGTACTAAGACCTAGGATAGAACTAGGAACTGAGGAACCTCATTTCATACGCTCTTATCATACTTTCCTAACTATATGAGTTTCCAGCTTTCTATTTGCTGTATTTCGTTATCTTTGTCGTCTCTAACTTCCTTCATTCTTATCAAATTCAATACAAGGAGTAGTATATCTTGTTGTCTTTTTCTTCTAAATATTGAAGGCTTCACACTAGTAAGTTTATGTACTTAAACAAAATCCTCTTTGCGCCACTCCCAGCAAATCTCGCAATTACACTCTGCTAGTTCTGTGTCCTCGATTAAAGCCATATCCTCTGAAAAAATTTGAGAACTCTCGTATAGGTCTTTCCTGAAATGTTTCTGTTTGGATCCCTTCGATTTCTCACAAGTACATATTACATGGAGTCCATCTTGTTTGCTATAATTATTCTTTTATTTCTCTTATGCACTCAAATCCATTAATTAACTACCTTGCTGTCATTACACCCAGATATTTTATACATTTCGGTGTTTTTTTTATGATTCTTTGTTATTGTACTTTTCTAATTCATGCTTTCGTATTTTCTATATTACTTTCATTTGTCTTTTTTATCGATGCACATATTAAACATGCAATGGTTTTATGATTATAAGTGGTAATACCCTATATTCCAATACCGTCCTCTTAATTTTTCTCTTCCTCGTCCTCTTAATTTTAATCACCTATGACGATTATAAAAAGGAGAAAGTTGCTGCCCTGCCCAACCTCTTTGTTGGTGCCAAATTCTTCACTTACAAATTGCTTTTCTCTAATAATGTTATTTATGCTCCCGTGTACTTTTAACGGGTTTTCTTAATTCGTCCGGAGCTTTTCCCCAATATATATTGCTGCAATATCTACAAATAGTAAGAAAAGTTTGCAGTTCAGTACGCTAATATTATTTGCTGTTTAAGATCGAACTAAATCGCATATTATGCAACAGTTACTTTGCTTAATATCTTAATAAAGAAAATACGAACTTTTATGTAGTTCAAGAACTCGATAATGAATGCCGTAGGTCACTTAAGATTAAATTGAAAATCAGTATTCTCCAACAGAGAAAACAATTAAATCGTATTCGCTGTTGTTGTTTCATTGAATAATTTATCTACTACGATTTACATATACTTATATAAATTTACTTGTTGACTGTTAAAATAAAATACACTAGTAGTATTTCATCTTTGTTTAATATACATTTCTCTTTTTGATGAAATTGGTGTGTCTCTTTATAATATTGAAATCATTTTACACCTTATAATATCTGTATGTATCTATATTTATTTCATTGGAGTCGGAAATACCCCTTAATTGATCAGAAGATGTTAAATCTTAAGTTGATATTATACCAGCAAATCTAACGTCTGCAATTTCATTTATTATACCTACAGGACTGAAGTATGTATTCATATAGAAGACAAAAAACACTTATTTCTGGGTCGTTAATCTTTCCAACTTATAAAGTTATATACAGGGTTACCGCTGAATAGCGCCCAAGCTATGCGAATCTGAGGAATACGTATAAATGTTTAACTAAACATTAAAAAAGAAATTTATTTGTAATTCATCAAAAATTTTTAGATTTTTAGGGCCAAAATGCAGTTAAAGTCGGTCCATATCTTTGTTTATCCTATATTTACATAAGTACAGCTGATAATTCAAGTTCATAGACCTGCACAAAAAATCGATGGAATTCCTAGACTTACACTTGTTACTAGTTATAAATAGTTAACATTGTTTGTTTAGCACACGATTTATACAATATAGGCAGCCGAACATATGATTCTTTTAATCTGTTTTTTTGTTTTGTCGATGTCAATAATATTTATGTTAAATATGTCAACAACCTTTGCAAATATAGTTAAACAGAAGTAACTTGCCTGTATATCGTGGAAATTTGCATAGTGGTGATTACTATGGTAATTCAAAATACCATCTTTGGTAAACGTAAATTCGTCGGTAAAGAGAATGACTTAGGGCCATCACTGACCGTCGAGTATCCGAGTGTCGTTACTGACCGCGGTAATTTGGTAAAAATTTGTATAGGGGTTGCGGAAGATTAAATAGTTACATTACTGACTGAATTTGTAACAAATTTCGGCGTGGTTAAAAATTCTGCATTTTGCATTCGTGTGTAGTACATAATTTTTATAAAGTATTTACAGTATTTAGCATAAGCCATTCGTCATTCAAAAATTATATGTACACAATATTTACAATCTAATCTTAAGTTTGCCTTATAATATTATATGTACTATCTGTCGTAGCGCAATATCAATTCTGTTTGTCTGCTCTAACTGCTTCATAGTCTCTTCGATTCTTCGGTCTAATAAAATATACTTTCCAGCTGTTTCTTTAGAACATAAATTATGTTGGATTCTTTGTTGTAAAATATCATAATGAGTAGCATCCTTTTTTAGAGTTTTGATTAGCTCTATAATATTCGGATGGGATTTTCCAATATTTCTATTAAAGCGGCTGTTCCATGACACACACATTCGTAGTTCGGTGTCGTTGATTGTAGCATATCCACATGTCTTGAATTGTCTCGTTTTCTAACCATTGCGTTACAAAGTAATCGTTGTAACTGTCTATCTGTTCATTGTTAGGAGAGTTTTCCATAACATGCAGCCAGCCTTCGTCAGTCAAAGTAGGTGGTAGATGAGCCAAGCTAGCTGTTAATTTAATATGAGTTCGCACTTCTAAATCTTCTGTGTATTGTTTCACTAGTCCAAGCTCCTGAACCTTTCTCCATAAACACTGATTAAAGTGGAAATTGCAACCGCTTAGCTTCGAATTCGGAAAACATTCTCTGTCCAAAAATGTGATTCTAATGGAGTAATTTTCCATACGACTTTATTAAATGAATTTTTAATTATATCATGCGTCAATTCATCTTACGGTCAGTAATGAGACTATTACCTAAATAGATTGGGTTCGTTTCACAAAATAAAATGATCGCGATCAGTTATGGCACCGAAACAGGTAAAATTTTGTTGCGGTCGGTAATAAGACGGTCAGTTATGGGACTACCCCAAAGAGAATTACTAATGCAAGATCTGGCTGGTGAACTTCTCTGTGTTAAACCACTCACAGAAATTAAATCAGTTTTAAAATTTTGACGCACAGTAATTTGAGACACATTTACTTTGCATGCTAGGGCTTTCGTACTTAGTCGGGAGTCGCTTACACGATATTTTAATCCTCCTCTTCTGCTTGTAGCACTCTTCGTGATCTTTAAAGGCTACAGCCTTCGAAATGTAGAGTTACTGATCCTGTATCCCGAAGTCGATACACGCCTATCACAATTGTCTAAATCGAAGGAAGACGCCGATTTGGTAAACGTTCAGAGTCCAAATTTTTTTCCGCAGACTATTTTGTCTTGTTTCGCCATAAATTAAAATTATCTCCCGATATTCGTGTAGGATATCATTGCGAACGCACCTAGCCCCAGCGAAGACAATGTTATGTCCATACTAAATGTAAATCTCAGCGTTGTTTGTAGCGGCGATTCACATATTGCCGTCTGTATATTAACTGCGACAGGGCCAGACTCGAGTAAAGAAAAATCATTTTCTCGTTACTACATGAACATTGGACCGCGATGTTTTTGTATGAAGGCATTACTCATATATATATCTTTCACCCATTTTTTCTTGGTGACTATACACAACCAATATTATATATATTCGTATATAAATAAATTAAATACTTATTTCATTAATAAAGTTAAATTTAAATGTAAACTGTAATTATATTGAAAAGAAAATGATGAAATTGTGTAAATTTTCCAAATAAATAATACGAGAGCGATTTGTAAAGTAATTCCTGTTTTCGCCTAGCGAGCAGAGGAGTGCGGAAATCGGCGTGATCGCAACGCTGCGATGTAGTCTGCTTCAGTGTCTGGCACTGTTAATGAGAGAATCGTGCGGACATTCTTTCGTGGTATTTTGATCGTTTAAAATGTCTGCTGCAAATGAAATACCGTCGAGTATGAATTGCGTGCTGTTATCTGATTTCTGTGTGCAAAGAACATGAAGCCTGCTGAGATTCATCGTGAACTTCGTTCTGCTTAAGGTGAAAATATCATGAGTGAGAGTATGGTTAAAAGATGGTGCCGTATCTTTCGAGAGGGACGAACTCTATGATGAAGAACGAAGTGGAAGACCAGCTGTTGGGACGAACGAATTTGTGGGTAATGTCGAAGAAAAAATTCGTGAATATTGGCAATTCACAGTCACAGAACTGAGTCCCTTTTTCCATAAAATTTCACGTACAGTTTTGAACAACGTTGTTACTGAATATTTAGGTTAATACAAATTTTGTTCACGATAGGTGCAAAACTTCTTGCCGAAGACCATAAAACAAAGAGTAGGATCGGCACTAACTTTTCTTATACGTTACAATGTTCAAGATGAAGAGTTCCTCAGGCATATCGTAACGCTTGCCTGCATACCTTCCTTTTGGACGGTAGCCCTTCTGAATAGTTTTTTAAGTGAAGAGGTGTTTAACCCGCCTGTGTTAGACGGCGCTCTAAGGAATCGAATTTATTTCATTATGTTAATTTCGTTATTTTTTGTCAGTTCTATAACAATCATCTGCACAGCAAATTATTTCTTTCTATTCCGATAAAGCAAGGTTTCTTCTACCTGTCTGGTTATGTTGATTTACCGAATTATAGAACTTGGTCTGCAGAAAATCTACACTATTTGATCGAAATACTATTACATTCAGTTAAAATTGAGGTTTGATTGGCAATCTTAAGACAACGAATTATTGGGCCAGTTTTCTTTAAAGAAACAATTAACGCTCAAAGATACGAAACCAGTATTCGAGAGTCATTTATAAATCAGCTGGATAACATAGAATTAACTAATGGTTATTTCCAACGAAATCTGCCACATCACACACTCCACATACATCTATGAATTGTTTACAGCAAATTTTCCCAGACCGTTTTATAAATGGAAGTTTATCGCCTGATTCGTGTCTGGATTTATTTTTATTCCCTTACTAAAACAGTGAAACTTAACAATTGTTTTTTGATTGTAATTTGTTATAAGTATATCTAAATACATTGTTTCACCAAGAACCCATTGCAAATCCATTAACAGGAATAATTTTCTTTGTACATAATTGTATTATTTGTAATATAGGTTCCTAAAATTTATTCAGTTATAATTTTGTATAAATCACGTCTCCTATCAGTTAATATTAACTTACTAGTAATGCTAATGTTATCAATATTTATATAAAATATTTTAACTCGAAAAGATAAATACAAAGCGGATGACCAGGCAAACCAATTTCTCAGAGTTACCATAAATATTTGCTTCAATCATTTATAACTAATAAGTAGAGCACACCAATTTCCGTGCGCGCCATGAGCGCCGGTATGGGAGTGTAATTCGTAATATATTAGAATATGCGATAGAATAGGGACGCAACATGAGCTTGTTTCCGATATAAGTATAGAAGTAGAGACATTTATTCTATCAGAAATAATTAAATATACATTTGGTTTTCTGCTATTAAAGTAATATGCATAAACGCACGAAAAATAAGAATAGTACATATTATAGTAGCGTTGCATGTACCTATAAATAAAATGGAAAATGTATGAAATCAGTGATTGTGTGCACGACAGAGGATTTAAAAAAGCACTTACCGTTTTAAGCGTCTTCCAAGGATTTTCAAACTGGAGAAACTCGATTGTATATTTTCAACATCAGGTGCGTTTCTAAGGTTATTTCTGAAAAACATGTCCGCCGTGCGGAAAAAATATGTTTATATTCGGAAAACGAGCGTTCTACATCTAGTGATGTTATATTCGCATAATCAAAATACTTTGTTAAGCAACTTAACGCATCTGTAGACGTGCCCTCACAAATACGTGTTAAGGTGTCAAAATCTGCATTTCTGTCTAAAACACTTTCAAATTTAATTTGAACACTTTCACTTTTTGCGTCTTCTACAGCACACAGTTGTGAGTGAACATCTTTAACGATTTGCAGTGATTCCTCTAACGACAGCGACGAATTTTCTACTTTTGTTATTGCTTCTTCTAGTTCCAAGTAATTCTCACGAATAGTTTGTAAATCCATTTTAATCTGGACATCTTGCAATTTTTTCTGGCTTATATTGATAGCTGCACTTTCCTTCGGATCGAATGATAAAACCCCGCCCGTAACCATGTACCCCAACGTGTCAGAATCGACTGTGGTGGCTCAGGGGTATGGGGACACAATTCGTGAAATTTCCGAATACGTTTCGAAGATTTCAGGAATACTGCGTTTGTACTCGATATTAAAGCATCTACCTCTGGATAACATCTACTAACCTGTTCTGCCACAAGGTGTAAAGCATGGAGTTTACAAGTAATATGTAACAAGTTAGGACAATATTTTCTAGGAGACCGGCCTACAGAACACATGGTTGCGGCACCATCGGTCATAAACATTAATACTTGGTCTTTCAAAAGTTTAAATTTTTCCAAAGTATCTAATAATAGCACCTCTGAAATTTTTTCGGTATTACATTGTTCTAGTCGTCTGGATGCTAATAAAATTGAAGACGTTGGTTGATGTGGTTCCATATTACGCGCCATCATATTAACTACAGATTATTTTTTGCTGTCAGTTGCTTCGTCCACACATAACCACATTTTTTTATTTTTCAGTTCGGCTTTGATTTTATTTTCAACCTGTTTACGCACCGATGGTAAATTCCTTCGTAACGTTGTCGTGCTCGGTAATGTTTGATTCGCGTATTTATTCCAAAATTAAATAAATGAATTATTACTTAACAAGGTAAACGGCAGTGTACACACAATCATAGTTACACATAGTTCATGTATAAACTGTTGTCGATTAATTTTGTTATTATTGTGCTTCGAACTGCTTACGTGTTCTTTACAATGTGTTTTTGACCAACACATTAGATATGTATTGCACACTAAACATTTAATTTTTGAGCCATCGTATATTAAGTCCGGGAAATCCATAATAAATAAACTTATTCACTTCGTCTGACAACGGTGGTTTTCTCGATTTATGTGTCGATGACATTTTATTACGTATGCTTACACTTACGTGGAGTCTAAGCAAGTGCCAAACACATACTGAATGCTTTTTATTAGTTCTGATGCAATACAATCATCCTCACATCGGTGCACATGGCGCGCACGGAAATTGGTCTGCTCTACTAATAAGTTAGGATGCCTATTTGGGAACAAACACTCAGTGTCGCAGTGGAAGGGTTGCACGCGCATTTATTATATGTACATGTTTCCGCTAGCAGTGCTAACTGCCCATAGCGATTAAGACTAAAATACCGATGCGCACTGATACGTATAGTTATAAATGAATAAAAGTAAATCACAAATAAAGTTGTAAATTTATAAATCGTGCTGGAATACTTATCGTTTTAAACGTCTATATATAACTCGAATACAAATACCTCACCATTTTTGCATATGCTTTGCACTACTCACATGCCTTTGCCAGTTATATTTTATTGTACACGAAAGCAGTATTTCACATACTTCGCATTTTATTATAGTACCAACGTAAACTAAATCCGGAAATCTACTTATTAATTTCTGTGCTTCGTGGCAGAATTTTTTATTTTACAGGAAATAACTGTACTATATCGCAGGCGCCTTTAGATTGGACGTACATCGGAAGTAAGTAAACCTGGGCAAACGAAAAGATACACGAGACGACATTATTATATCTATCCTTCGTACATGTGCAATTTGGATAAATGTGTTTTTTCTCACAAATGGAATTTCTGTAAAATACTGCTCTATCGTGTTGAAACAGTTGAAACCACTCAATTCAGATTACGTGTCTGAATATTGATATATCACAACACAATAGAAGCATTCAATTTAAAAACTATATTTTACACAAATTTTGTTTGTATATATTCGTTTAGATTGTTACATGTACAATATGTAACATACATATTGTATTTTCCCTTTGTTTTGTCCAGGTTTACTAAAAGTTCGAGTTATTTTAATTTAAATTTACATTTTAATGTAGTCTTATTTTATTGTCGAAAGTTTTATTGTAACTTGGTCTTGTTGCGGTAATATCAGTGTATTGATTTTGTTATAGGCGCATTCAATATTAATTTTTAATTATATTAAATAAAGAGATTTCTATTTTAATATTTATGTATTTATACTTATCTTAAGATTGTATAGAAGAAATAATTTCGAAGCTAATATGTACATATTATATCTACTATATGTATTAGAGCTAAAATTTTATATCGACAGCGTTTTACTTGATTAATGTTTTGACCGGTTTTTGTATTAGTTCACGCAGATGGTTTAATCAGCACTTAATGGAATATTGCGGTAGATAATCTATCCGAACATGTGCGGACGGTTTTTTTTTCTGGGGGTAGTTTCCGGACACTAAATCATTGGAACCTCAGGTAGTTTTCACAGTTCAGCAGCTTTACAAATGTCATGTGTGTTTTTTCCCTTTGAAAAGGGTACTCCATTGATATTAGAATTTATTTCTTGCCTGGATCATAACAGTATGCTTCTACCTTTTTTAAGGATCTTGTTTTATATAAGTTAAATAAGTTTTACTTGATTAGAATAGATAGTGATTTTCATATATTATACAGTCTCTGTATTTACTGTAAATATATGTATACGAAATGGAGAATTAATTTAATTATATTTATAAAATATTGTTCTAAGTTGAAGTAGGTCAGATATGCACCACAAGTAACATTTTTGTACTATTACATGGTTAAAATCAGTAAACTCAAGTGTATCGAGAAAACTTCAAGATATAATAAATGAGTTAAATTTATACACATACACTGACTTAATATACATTTCGTAATTTATAACTTGCTTAAGAGTGTGCTATAATTAACAATTATTTCATATCTAATTTAGTTTCTGAAAATTCTCAAATAGGTTAAGGTCCGAGTTTTGGGATAATAACGAAGCATATTCGCACTTTACTCAAAATCACATCTTTGCTTAAGATAGTTACCTTTTTGGAAGGTGTAATTATTCACATTTTTCTTCACATTTTTCTATAATAGATCTTGCTAAAGGTATCCTTGAGCATTTAAACAATTCGTTATTGCTTTGTCCTATTATAGCCCATTTACTCTCAAATTTTGAGGTGACCTCCTCCATGCTTCTCAATACATAGTAAATTTTGCTTTTGCAACTTTGTAGTAGGTCTACGGCATATCATTTTGCGCCCTTCCGAATCGAACAAGTTGAATTTATTCTTGTCAGAAAACAAGACACTTTCAATATTTTAATGACGTATCTATGAATTTTTTTCGTAAAATCTACCCTTCTAATTTGATTATATTCGCTAATAAATGTTTTTTTTCTTACTATTCGTTCATGGAAGGTAGCTGATGCAGGATGATTAAACAATAATTCTTTAAATGTTATTCTGAACATTTTTTTGCTGATGAAGCGTGGTTTCATTTGTCAGGTTATGGAAACTCATACAACTGTGACACTTTGTCAACAGACAACCCTCCTAATTTTTGCGAAGTTGACTTTCATCCGAAAAATATTGGTGTTGGCAGAAGACAGATTATGTGACCTATTTTTTTTTCATGGTGTGATAAGTGTTCATCGTTCTAGACAAAAGGTTTTAGAACCGTTTATCAATCAGTAGCATGACAATCAAATAAGAAATAAGTTTTTCCAACAACATGGAGCTCCACAATGCACAATGCAATTTACCGGAGTTAGCACCCGTGGAATCTTTTCTTATTTGTAGATTTAAAGTAAATCTATATTTTAAAACCGATTTCATAATTTAGGTACATTTAAAACATGCGATTCAAGAAACTATAAATAATATATCTGGCTCCAAGTGAATGAAGATCATTTTGAGCTCCTCTTATAGTGTATAATACTCACTTTTGTGCAATATGTTGGTTTTTAAAATTTTCGTAAAAACATGTGCAATATTACTGTCAATATTATGAGGCGTTTGTTGTTTTCTCCAAGTATTTCTTACTTCGGAAAGCGGCAATTTAACTTCTCGATCCCAATCGACTGGAACTTCGTATAATTTTGGGAAACTTAATAGTAGATTCACTCACTTGATGGACCCACAGTTTTAACAATTCATAAATACATTCTAGCAAGTTAATTATCGCCTTAATAACTCTGAAGTTTTTTTTTTAATTGCATTTAAAATTTTTACTAGAATCCTTTTACGATAATCAAATTTTACATTTTTTATTACTTCCTAGTCCATTGCATGAAGTTTCGACGTCATGTTTGGGATGAATTAGCTGCTCTTCAATCTATTTGAAATTGTAGGACAGTTGTCAACAGTTACAACCATATATTTCTACGTTGCATACTCATCTGTTGGTTTAATTTTAGTAGTCAGTTTTCAAAAATCTCGCTCGTCAACATGCTTTTTCGTTAAAATAATAATCTACTTTCAATGATTTTGTACCTTTAAAATACCTTGGATTTTTTTTTCAATTATCAAAAGTTTCAGTTTTCACTTCCTGTCATATTTGCTCTAGTCATTATCGTAATTACCTTTTTGCTTTGTTTTCCACCGAAACATTTATCATTTTTAAAGATGAGGATTCTATTTAGTATATATTTAAAAAACTAGACTGTTTCATGGGCGTTAAAAATGTCTTTAACTTCGTGCCTTCTTAAAATTTGTTACAACGTTTTATTCCTGTAACCATTACAGTTTGCTTCATTGATATCCGCGCTTTTTTGACTGATAACTTTTTCAATAATACCGTACCGTGCAGTTTTTAAATTTATCGAGCTAACCATAGAGCTAACATTAGAGTTAGTGTCGACGAAGTACCGACGAGTCGGCTTAGTCACACAGCAAAGTGAATAAGAGGTTTTTAAGTGAAATTAATAGTTAAATATTGGTGAAAGTTACAGCATAGTTACATAGCAGAAGAAGGTAAGAGATGCAGTATAAATAAGATCAGTAGCGGCCCAGTAGTTGTAATTAGAAGCATAACCCTAACAAGATTAGTAAGGTTACGAATAATTCACAACGTAACGCGGCGCAGGTCTGCCTCCGAGGGGTTGACCCGGGAGACAAGCGCGATCAACAGAGAGAGATAAACAATAACCGAGCTCAAGGACGATGTAAAAACATTTTGAATATATATATTGTATTTATATTTGTATTTATATTTATATTTATATTGTGTTTATATTTGTACATGTATTTCGAAAGAATTTCATCGCAAATTTAAAAATAGGTTAAGGAGGAATAGAATAGTGAGATAACCAACAGATACTAATAAAATGCATAGTACGGATGAATCATCAGAGGGAGAGAAAAGGAAGCGAGGAGAGGATCGAGATAGTGAAGAGGAAATAGCTTACAGTAAAAGTAAAAAAATAATCAGATCACTAGCAAAACAACAACAAAAAAAAGGATGACAAAATAGATAAGATATTAGATATGCTACAACAGTTAACAGTAGACATAAACCAAATAAAGACAGAGCAGGGTAAATACAAAGAAGAAATAAGAGAAATAAAGAAAGAAAATGAATTAATAAAGAATGAAAACAAGATGATAATAAAAGATAATGTAGAGATTAAAAAGCAGTTACGCGAAACGAACGACAGATTAGAATATTTAGAGAAAGAGAAAAGAAGAGAAAATATAGTAATACAAGGGCTAGACTTAATTCAAACAGCCAAGATGAGTTAATTGATGAGATAAAAAACTTTCTGAAAGAAAAACTTGAAGTAGAGACAAAGATTAAAGCTACTCACAGAATAGGACCAAAATCGTACCTAGTAAAATTAGGGAGTTTCGAAGAAAAAATGGAAATAATGAAAAACAAGACGAAATTAGCAAAAATTAAGAGCGATAGGATATATATAAATAATGACATGACAAAACAAGATAGTGACATACAGAAATTAATTAGAATGAAAGCCGAGGAGGAGAGGAAAAGAGGTAAAACAGTGAAAAGCGGATATCAAAAATTGATTATAGATAAGAAAGTGTGGAAATGGAATAGAGAGAAATACTTACTAGAACTATCAGAGAAGGACCCAAAAAACTAAAAGAGACGGCGGACGGACATCTGATGACGAAATTGGCAGTGAACCCGGAATTGAAGCTTAATAAAAGCAAGAATTATTCAACAAATAAGGAACACGAATGGAAGAGGAGGCATACTATTATGTGGGGTACGTGGAACGTAAGAAGCGTAATTGGAAAGGAGGATGAAATAGTCGAAGAAATGAAAATACAAAACATAGACTATCTAGGAATAACCGAAACGAAAAAGAAAGGCCAAGGAATAAAAGAGTTGAGGGAAGGCTACCAAATGTATTGGTCTGGAATAGATGTGAGGAGCAGAGGAATGGGAGGAGTAGGAGTAGGTTTCATTGTCAAATCAAGCAAGCAAGGTAAAATCAATTATAGAAGAAAGATTTATAAGCAAGAGATTACTGGCGATTAAAGTAAAATTAGATGAAAGGAACATATGGTCTATAATAGTGGCCTATGCACCGAACGATAATGCAAAGAAAGAGCAGAAGGATGAATTTTACGAAGCTTTACAGGCAGAAATAGATAGAGAGGGAAGCAACATAATGATAATGGGAGATATGAACGGAAGAGTAGGAAAGGATAACACAGGAATAGAAAGATATATGGGAAAGAACGGGGAACAAACTAGAAATGATAATGGGAATAGACTGATAGAGTTGTGTGTCGCAAATGATTATGTTATTACAAACACAAAATTCATGCATAAAGATATACATAAGTTCACCAGAGAGGTGTACTCGAGAAAAGAGAAATCTATTATTGATTACTTCGTCATAAACAGAGATAATTGGAAAAACGTAAAAGATGTACGAGTGAAAAGACATGCAGAAATAAGCAGTGACCACTACCTAGTGAAACTAGAACTCACGATAATTACACTAGACGCTAAGGAAGAAAAGAGGAAGAAGGTAACAAAAGACAAAATAAAGTGTTATAAGCTAAAAGATAATAACGTACAAGAAAGATATCAAGAATATATAAATAAAGAAATAGCTAATAGGATCAATACCCCAAAGAATATAGATGATAAATGGACCCAATTTAAAGGAATTATTCTACAGGCGGCAAAAGCTGGATGCGGAGTAATAAGAACTGCAAATATCAGCACAAAGAAAAGCAAATGGTGGACACCAGATATTCAGCAAAAAGTAAAGGACAAGAAAAGAAAGTGGAAGATGTACATACAAACAATATCAGAAGAGGATCATAATATGTACAAGCAGTTAAGGACTGAGGTAAATAAAATGGTTAAGCTTGCAAAGAGGCAGTCATGGGAAGAATTTGGTCACAGGATGAGGGAAAATTACGCAGAAAATCAGAAACTGTTCTATAGCATGTTGAAGAACCTACGACAAAAGAAACAAATAAAATTGAAAAATATAAAGGACAAGGATGGAAACATAATAACAGAGGAAAAACTAATAATGAGAAGATGGAGGGAGCACTTCAAAGAACTAACAGAAACAAATAGCGAAGCGCAAGAGAAAGAAAAAAACAAACAAGTAGAATATAGTACAGAAACAAATATTCAGCCAATTATAAAAGAAGAAGTAATAGAAGCCATTAATAAACTGAAATCGGGAAAGGCACCTGGGGAGGATAAAATAACAGCAGATATGATAAAATATAGGGGAGATAAAGCAACAACTGAATTTTGTAATCTGCTGAACGATATATTAACAAAACAGGAAATACCGAAAGATTGGAACATGGCAATAATACTACCACTTTATAAGAAAGGAGACATGAGAGAATGCGCAAACTATCGGGGAATTGCATTAACTAGTATACCTGGAAAAGTACTAACAAGGATACTAGAAAAGAGACTAAGGGATATAATAGAACCAACACTAGAAGAACAACAGCATGGATTTAGAAGAGGTAGAAGTGCACAAAATTTAATATTCATAGTTAGACAATTAGGAGAGAAATTTGAATATATAGTTATTATATATAGTTAAATAGTCATTAAATTACAATTTAGATGAAATAAGTGCTTATATTTATTAAACGAAATTTAAGTAAACACTAAGGAGAGTTGGTATATATTACATCTAATATTGAGTCTATTTATCAGTTATTGTTAATCTTTACTGCTGTATACATATTTGATTTTTCTCTCTTTACTTAACGAACATGTGGCGACCTTTTGCTGAAAGTGTTAGTGATTATGATGTGGATAGTGATAATACTGTTGGAGCACGACAGAGAAAGCATATATCAGAAGATGCAAAACAGATAATTTTCAATGTCTATCATACCCTGATGGAAGAAAATAACGAACTTCAAACCCAGAACATTCAACGAACGTCGCAATTAACCAAGGTGCCTTTTGGAACAATATATAAAATAATTAAGAATAACGCAGGGCCTCGAAAGCAAAGAAGTGACAAAGGAGCACCGAGAAAAATTGAAGAGTATGAAATTGATACTATTAGGCAGCAAGCATACTCCTTCTACATAGGAAATGTTGTATCTACACTTGACTGCTTACATAAAAGAATCAGTGATGAGCCTATAAATATTCAGTGTTCTAAAGCAACCTTGTGGCGGACGCTAAAGAAAGCTGGTTTCAAGTTTGGCACTATAGACAAACGTCGCACAATTATGGAAAGCCCGCGGTTACAGAATCTTCGATGTGAGTACTTAACAATTAGGCAATTAGAAGGTATAGACAGGAAGGACGATTCATATGTTATTTAGACGAGACGTGGTATGACACCCATGACACAATTTACAAAGGTTGGCTGGATAAGTTCAAGTATGTGTCAATTGGACGCACCGGTTTCGAGAGGGTAGAGAATAATCATTCTTCATGCTGGGTCAGAAAAAGGATAGATCAGACAGCCGCTATTATCTGATAAAAATGTTAAATCCTCAAGTTCAGATTACCATGAAGATATGACCTCATCTTTATTTGAAGAATGCTTTTGTGACACTTTGCTGCCAAATTTACCAAAAGATAGTGTGATAGTGATGGACAACGCTCCGTATCATTCTCGACAGCAAACCAAAGTTCCTACAAAATGTAATAATAAGAAAGATATTAAAACATTTTTAGAAGTAAATGATTTATATTTTGAGGATCATTATACAATAAACCAATTAATAGAGGTGATGAAGACAAAAGAATATTTAAAGGATTATTACCCAAAGAAGCAGGACATACAATTTTGCGTTTACCACCATACCATTGCATTTTCAATCCCATTGAATTGATATGACGCCAACTGAAAAATACCATAAGACGAACAAATCAAACACCGAAATTTAGTGAAAGCAGTGTAACACACATAAAAAATGCTATGGAACATATAACTGCTGTAAATTGGAAAAATGCTGTTAAACACGCAATAGCAAAAGAGGACGAATATATGCGCATGTACAAAATAGTAGCACCTTGGATTATAAATTTGCAATACGATTCAGACACAGACACCGATTTGCAAGACGACTCAATCACAGATGATTTATGAAATTCGGTGACACATAACAATTTTATTGTGTATTACAAATAAATTAGCTTTATATATCTATATGTATCCACTACACATGTTGCCACACGATTTGTAATTTTTTCTTTGTATATAAACCCAATGTACAAATATTTTTTATTATATACTTGAAATTAACAGCGTTTTATTATTATATTTTAGGGCCCTAATTTATAGTCAATACGGCCCCTAGATTCATACGTTGCAAATAGGTAAACCGTACCCGTTCAATAAGGAGACCAGGTATAATAATTATCATCACAGAAGCTGGTGCAATAAAAGTATTAGAGCCGTTCATAGTTATATTCTTATAATTTGAAATAAACTATAGATATTCTATACCTGCGGGAACTTACTATTACTCACTCGGTGCATATTGTGCTTGTTTACATGTCATTATTGTTTATTGTTGATCGTTGTGATATGAAATAAATTTTATTATTTATTATTACATTTTGGATACTTACAAAATAAAGTTTACTTTCGCAGACTGGCAATTTTTATTCATTACTTGTCATTTGTTTATATACAGGCTGTGCATAAATTGGCGGACCCACTACACGCGGCGATGTTCTTCGTTAAATTCGGAGTCCAAAATCCTAATACGAAAATGTTGTACCATGCTCCATATCTTTGCACGAGGTTCCTAAAGTTCGGACTTTCAGTCTTGAAATAAGCATTATTACTCGATATTTGTTGACAGAAAGAGCTACAATTTATAAGAAAGAAGAATTGTTGTTATTATCCTTTCGTTAAAGTTTTCTTTTTGGTTTTAAAGTTTGTTTTTAATATTTGTTTATTAACTTATTTTGACGAAAAACACATCTGACAACGTTGTAAAACAATAAGTAGGCAGCCTAATGTTGTTCTAGTCAAATACATTACTACTGTCAAATTAATTCTGAAGACAAAGGAAGCCTGATACATCGTTTTAGGATTAGGACTTTTAACTCAAAATTTGACCAAGAATGTCGCCACGTGTAGTGGGTCCGCCAATTTATACACACCTTGTATATATTTATAACATGTTCAATTAAAATTTCCAGTTTGTTGCATGTTCTCGTAAGTAACTAGGCGACTCAATAATTGTTTGGCTCAGTGTATATTTGTGGAAGGTATTTGAAGAAGCTTGCTATTATCGAAATTGTCATATTTGCGTTTATATACAATTTGTATGTAAGTTTGTATGTAATAATTTATTATTATATTTATACATTATTTTTTAATTAAATGAAAACTAAAAAACAATAACACTTAATTTCCAATTCAAACAGATATGCATTACAAATATCTGTATCTGTACACATGGACATACACCTTTTACTTTCCAACATTTAGTTCTGCCAAAGACACCTGTTTCTGTCACAACAATAGACTTCGTCACTTTGGCTAGTGAAGTAAAGTTTGATGGAACGTCTCATAGGTATAGCAAATCTTGTCACCTAATGCGTGCTTAACGTATTGATGTACTCAAGTTTCTTTGGTATACTTAATTTCCACTTTATTGTACTTCTAAGTATTTCTTAATTAAAGTAATTCTTTTAAGTTTAAATTTGTTAACACCCTTTAGGTTTAGTTTACTATACAACTCCATCTTCGGAAGACGCTGTTGTTTGACAGAAGTATATTTACATATTCGGATAATCCCTCAATTCCCTAAACTAGGTTGTTTCTAGTATTCGTTCACTACACTCATTATTCGTTTTAGTGCTTCTGAATTGAATTGCTACATCCTAACTTTAAAAGTCAAACATACGAGAGGACGATTTTATCTTCTCAGACTATGCATGAAAACAAAATACTAGTAGAGCATTAATAATAATTAATACTGGTAGCCGTAACTTTGTGGTAATTCATTTTGAAAATAATAAAATAAAATAAAACAATAACTTTGTTTTACTACTTTATTCACATATAATCGTGACCGCGGTTTGATAATGACATTGTATGTCGAAACCGCGGTCACGATTATATGTGAATAAAGTGGTAAAACAAAGTTATTGTTTTATTTTATTTTATTATTTTCTTAATAATAATTATTTATTTTACAATATAGTTTCCTTGCTTTTGAATACATTTATTATACTGTTTCAAGAAAATCTTCATTCCATCCTAAAAATATTCTTTTTGTTTCTCTGCAAAATGTTTTTCTACAGCTGCTGTAAGTTCATCATCGTCCTTAAATTTTGTCCCTGTAAGAGATTTTTTTTTAATTTTGGAAATAAAAATTAGTTGCTAGGTGCTAAATCTGGACTATAAGATGACTGTTCAACTTCTTCAAAGCCACAATCAGCAAGAGCTGCTTTTGAAAGTCTTTACTTGTGTACTGGTGCATTGTCGTGAAGCAACAAGATACCTTCGGTGAGTTTTAATATCTTTCCACTTTTCACTTTGCATAATACTTTCCATTTACGGCACTACACTTATTCAGATAATTAATCAGCAGAATTCCTAGACAATCCCAGAAACAATTGCCATTATTTTTTCTGCGGAAGGAGCGATTTTAAACTTCTTGGTGTAACTTGAGCCCTTAACTACTGCATCGACTCTTGTTTCGATTCTGGATTATAATGATGGGGACCAATGTTTAATTTCCAGTGGCAAGTGGCACGTTATTTAAATCTGGTTCGTTTCCACAACGCATTAAGAATTGTTCACACGTCTCTACCCGGACACGCATTTACAATGACGAGTACATTTGTGGAACCCACTTTGCACTAACTTTTATTATTCCAAGGTATTTGCGTAGAATTCTAAAGACTGTTGCTTCTGAAGCACCTAGTAAACTTGCTGAATTCTCTAATTTTGCATCTTTCCAGTACAAAACACTTACATTAGGGTGACTTAGACGGGAATCATCATTAAATGATTCTTGATCATATTTAAACAATTTGGCCACTCGCAAATATTTGATCTGAAAGGACAATAATTCCCATATAAAGCCAAAACATTTCTTCAAGAATAATCTTTGGAACTTTTCCTGGTTTTGTAAGGAACTCTACGGAATGTTAAACGGCAAGCACTCAAAATATAGACCACTCGCAAATATTTGATCTGAAAGGACAATAATTACCATATGAAGCCAAAACATTTCTTCAAGAATAATCTTTGGAACTTTTCCTTGTTTTGTAAGGAACTTTACGGAAGGTTAAACGGCAAGCACTCAAAGTTACTATTTTCATAAGAGTTTTGAGCTTCAGACACATCAGATACTTTTCTCAAAAATTTTAAATATAGTAACAGGTTAGAACTGGAAATCTGTATTGACGTGCAAAAATGCGTTGTAAATTTTTATAAAAAGAATCACAAAACACTCTATTCTTCAATCAGCAAGAATAGAAAACTGGAAAAAATGCGTTCTGGTTTTTTAACAACGATAGACTCAGTCAGAACAATGTAACTAAAATTTTTGAATGCAGTCAGCAATACATCTGTGAGTCATTAAAAAAGATTCGTATTATAGTCAAAACGAAACAGAAGTCGCCTGCGTACACGAAGAAGCAAATTGCTTTAGTGAAATCGTGAACAGAAAAATATCACAGTTAAAATTTTCACAGTTAAACTTTAAGTAAGGTCTATATTCGATTTGGTTCATTTTTATATAAAATCAATGCACGATAAGTAAAGTGCAGATAGTAAAATTCGTAATGTTTCAAATGTTTTGTAAATTGGCATACAAGTTACCAAGACATACGTGATTTTAAAAAAAGCATAATGAAAAATTGCATTGAAATTTAAAGCTGCCTAGTTTGGGAAGATAAAAACAGTCCCTCGTCTACCTAATTAAATGAAGCATAGGTATACTATGAGTAATTATTTACACCGAAATCTTTTGCACATCTGATTAAAGAATACCATTAATCGTTGAAAATATCGTCCTCCTCACTATTAAATTTTTTTTCACCACGAACTGTTATTATTTGATGCTTGATTATACGTCTGTAATGATGTATTGGACTATTCACAAACAAGGCTTTCATATTTTCCATCTTTTCGTAAAAAAAATTAATGCTAAAATATTGAACCTCCACAAAGCGAGTATCTAGTATTTCATAACAAACCCATACGTTCATTTTGTGTATATGCTGTATTTATCTTTCCATACGTATTCGTAAACGTATACAAATATAGATAAATAAACCCACCATTCTCAGAGCGCTTAATATTGTTGGAAACAAAGAATATGTAGAATACGCAAAACAAATATTTCTTTAGGTGTTTCATTTGAAGTTTCTTCTGGTTGAATGTTTTTCCAGTGGTTTCCGAAATATTGTTTGTAAAATTCGACCCATTTCTAAATAGATATTACACACCTAAAATAACAATGTCTTGTTATGAACTCGTTATTACTTTTAAAAATAAGAATAACACTTCAAAATCTGCAAGTAATTTCAATATAGTTAATTCATGTATGTATTGCATATATTTTTTTATACAAATTTTAAATAAACAATTTGTATAACTAAAATATACATTTTAATGCCCATTATACTGGAAGCGAGTGATTTTTAATGAATGACGAAAGTTTAAATTTCGCCCAGTGGATTATATGTTGACAATAGCCATTGTCGTTATCTATTGACGTCTCGTGTGACTCCTTATCGATTATTCCCTATTAATATTCATTTAATTTATTATTATTTGCTTGTTTTTTTTAAAATCTATTCTTTTTAGAAGTATAAGTAAATAAAATGAACTTAATTTATGTTGTTTTTAGAATACACTTTACAATCGAGCAGATGTTTTTATTTTAAAGGCGCATTACCGCAATGGTACTCACCATGAAGATGGATCATGGACTTATTCATTGCAATTTCATGAAAATTATTATGATGTTGTCATAACATACAAAGTGTTTGCTAAACATAAAGATAAAATTATTGAACGAGTCGAAGAAAACGCTATATTTGTAAGGGAAAATCTACTGGTTAGTAGAAAATTCATTGTTATTAACAATTAGTATTGGGGACACAGTAAAGTTTCTATTGTTATTGTGTTGCAAATTATCTAAATGAAATATATAGACCATTTCCTTCACCACTTCTTTAGAAAATCTGTAGCGAATTTTGAAATCTATTTCACATGGGGTTTGTTGACGATATATTTCTGGCCTGGGCAGTAAGTTTATCAATTCTTCATCAGAAGGTGACAACGATGAAGGTGAACTATTGTGAGAACTTTCACTCTTACTTGACATGTTTTCTTGCTCACAACTTTTAAAATTTTTATAAATAAAACGACAGTTCATAAAACGACAGTTATAAATAAAACGACATTTTGAATTTCAAATAGTTGCAGTTGCAATAACAGAACTGACAGAAAAGTTAGGTAACATTAACTTGAGGTCTGTTCTTGAATTAACTAAACAGTGTTAGTAGACTCTGTTAGGCCTAATTATGGTTGGTGTAACAAAAACTTATCCAATTAAGATGTAATAACTAAAGTTGATGTCCCTTGGTCCTCGTAACGGCTTCTTCTCCGAGGCGGACTCATTAGAAGCCGGTTTTATTGGCATAATAAATAATACACTCGGAAACAATACAAAACGACATTTAAATAAATACTTAACAATAACATTACATAAACGATGTTCACGATTGATTAGAATAGATTTGATTAGATTAGCTTCTTTCTCTTCTGTCCTCAGTTTATACATATATATGATGTTCTAAGCTACTTACTTACTTACTTTTATATTAACTTAGTTACTCAATTAAACAAGAATGCGAAATATGCAACAATTAATGAGGACATGTTTCGTCAAATAAGTGTTATATTGAATATGTAAAAATGGATGCCTTACTTTAGATATTACAAAGGGTTTACTAATTTAAATTAGTTCACATAGGTTTAACAGAGGTCAGTGCAACCGGGCATTAGTATAGACGTAGCTCACACTATCTAGCTCTATATAACTGTCCCTTCGCGTGCCACATTCAAATTTCGGGAATTTCTGGGTAACACCTCGTATGTTATCTGATTCTGTTAATGTTTTATCGCTGTGTGTAAGATCTTTAACGTTTGTCGTACTCTTAACGATGCTGCGAGATATATTGAAATTGTGATGAGAATCCGTGACATTCTTTTTAATATTCTTTTCTATGCCAAGAAAATTTTAGGCGACTTTCGATATTGTAGTCGTAGGCGTCCAGGCAATCACAGCTACAAAACAAATAAAAGTTATTGTTTTAAAATACTTTTTGTATATATGTAATAAAAGTTTCAAGTCTTTCGCGATATATACATCAAAACTTACCAATCCAATATGCTTTTCATCACAAAATTTCTGATATACAGGGTGGGGCATAGGAACCAAGTGTTTTTGGTTTGGGTAGTACTCGGCCATTAGAAAAGGGAGGGGCGCGCGGTTTATTACAATCCATTCCTCGACTCAAAGCATTTCACTTTCTCAGTTGCCACTTGCCATCATGGAGAGGTGGACGCTAGAGCAACGCGTGTTCGCGTATGATTGTTTTGTTCGAAGTGGCGAGTCGGTGACTGCAGTACAGCGTGAATTTCGCAGAAGATTTAATATCCATCGTAATGACTCTGTTCCCGCCCGAGACACCATCTTACGCTGGGTCAATAACCTTCGAACAGTAGGTTCAATAATGAAAAGAAAGCCGCCCGGTCGTCAACGTACTGTGCGTACTCCTGAGAATATTGAAAGGGCGAGACAAGCATTACTGCGAAGTGCACGCCGCTCTGCACGTCGACATTCAGCTGCACTTCAAATCAGCAATCGCACTGTACGGCGGATTTTGCATGGTGACTTACATTTTCACCCATACAAAATACTGGTTGCCCAACAATTAAATGTAAGAGATTACGCCCAACGCTTGAGTTTCGCACAACAAATGCTTGAACTTGTTCAGGAGAATGAAAACATGTTGTTACTCATGAGTGATGAAGCTCATTTCCATCTTACGGGGGCCGTCAATAAACAAAATTGCCGGTACTGGGCTGACGAGAATCCACGACAGTTACATGAGATGCCATTGCATAGTCCTAAGGTAACAGTTTCGTGTGCGGTGGGAAAATTTGGCATCATTGGCCCATATTTTTTTGAAGAAAATGGGGTAACCGCTACAGTAACATCTGCGCGTTACATTCATATGGTGAATAACTTTTTCATACCTGAATTGTTAAGAAGAGGTGTGGATATTCAAGATTTGTGGTTACAGCAAGATGGGGCCACGGCACACACCGCCAGAGCATCTATGGCTGTTCTTCGCCACCTGTTTCCAAATCGTCTAATTTCGAGATTTGGTGACGTTTTGTGGCCTCCTCGGTCTCCCGACTTATCGGTTTGTGATTTTTATCTATGGGGGTACCTCAAGTCACGTGTTTACGAGGCCAAACCCCGTACGTTAGACGCATTAAAGGAATCGATTCGTTATGAAATCTCCCTAATCGACAGAGACATGCTGGAAAGAGTGGAGGCCAATTTTCGTCAACGGCTGCAACAGTGTATCAATGAAAACGGACATCATATGCCAGATGTAATTTTCCGTACTTGAATATTTCAAAATGCTTTATTATTAGCTATGTTGTACTACCAATAAATTTTTTTAGAGTAAAAACTAATAATTTTATTATCATTTCAAAAACACTTGATTTCTATGCCCCTCCTGTATAAGGGCCACACACACATATCAATCATTAATATATACACATCAACATAATCGAAGGATATATTTTATTTGCTTTAAAAGAAGTAACTTTTTGCATCCCTTAGAACACATTTTTGTGTCTTGAAAGTTAAAAATACAATAATATTTTAAATAACTTTAATAATAATTTACAGAGATTCAAGAAAATGGAACTACATGAAATAGCAAATCTAATATTATATTCAATTAATAATTTTGGTGATTAAGGAATTAATAAAGAGCCTGACCTCCTCTGAAATTTAAAACCGCCCTGCATTTTCTTGGCATTAGCAGAATAAGATTGTCCAAGTTGCTTGTGGAAGAAGATTTGACTGTTGTGAAAGGAGTTCTTGCATTTGGCTTCGGTTTTGTATAGCGTCCATAGGTGGCATCTTCTTTGAAGCATATCCCATGCATGCTCAATGAGATTGAAGTCTTGGGATTGAGCTAGCCATGGCAAAACTTCAATTCTTGTTCACTGAGCCAATCGGTAACAACTCTTGTCACATTGGTTGTGCATTGTCATGCATAAGGGTTAAATTTCGGCCTAACGCTTCTGCGAATGGCTGAACAATAGGTTCAAGGTTATTCTGGATATATTGATATATTGCTCAGCATTTAAGAATTAATCTAGAAAAACGAAATCAGTTTTCCTACCTAACATAATTCCCGCCTATATCATTACAGTCCCACCTCGGTAGCAGGCACTTCTTGGACAGACTCTTAAAGACTCTTATTCTGCGAGTATCTGGTCTTAATCCGAATCGAAACTTGTCAGAAAAAAATATAGTTGGCTATGGCTCTCGAGTCCAGTTTAAGCGCCCTCGAGTCCAGTTTACTCGATGTCCTTGATTTCCCCTGTTTAATGAATGAACCTTAAGGGAGCGTCTGGAGTGAAGATTAGTTTCTCTTATCGACGCATCATGGTTTGGCTGTGTACTGTCACGTTATGCGTTCCTTGGAAACGCTATCTTAACTCAGTAGCAGTTACAGAACACTGCCGGCGAGCCAGAAGAGGTCCTGAATAGCAGTGGCGGGCGCGTCTTCTTCCAAGATGTTGTTTTCTGGGGTTACATGTAATCTCTGTAACGTCGCCATAGTCGGCTAATTACGCTCTGTGTTGTTTGTACCTAACCGCTCCTCTACGTCAACTTGTCTTAACTCCAAATTCCAGCATTCCAACTGCCCTATTCATTGCGCCAGAATGCAAATGACGACGTATTTTTGCTCATTCCTGTTTGATTTGAACACAATTTACTCTTACACTTTATCAATGGGTATCAATTTTTTGTGAAACAACGTAGAAACACTGAAAGAAGTAACAAAATAAAATTAAAATTTAACTCATTTTAAGATTCAACAATTAATTGTTGTTGTTTAAAGAATACTTTTGACATATACTTATTTATAGGTTACTTAGCAACCAAACTGGAACAAAAAAAAAATTAAGGAAATAAAATAAAAATTGATATCCTTTTAGAGATGCGTGTACTTATTTCATTTTCTAATATTCAGTGGTAAACATATTTTGAATAGTTATTTGTATTCATACTCAGAAATTACTGTAGTTTTGACTAATCTTTTAGATCTAACGTCATATAGCTTGAAATAAACTCTTAATAACTCATTAGAATTTAGTTGTCGTTTATCTCAAATATAATGTGTCAGGTATAAAATTTAGATAGGTAGAAGTAACTGAATGGAGAATATAGTGAAGTAATTTGTTTTCAAATATAGAAGCTGAAGGTTACAGTTTGTTGAAAGATATCTATAAAGTGTTAAGATTAACGTATTGTTAATTATATAAAAAAAACATCAAATAAGACGAGGCCGTTAGTATCTAGAGACTATATACTTCGCAATGATAGATTCGTAAATAGAATACGTAATGGGATAAATCAATCATACACTAAATTTATATTATTCATCGATGTTTAATTTAAATCGTACATGTTTCTACTTACCATACAGAGTATTAGTTTACCATCTATACATACATATACAGTACGTTAATTGAAAAACGGATCATATGATAAGCAATATTTCGTAGGACACTGCTTGATCATCCCCAATAGACGCCCGAGGAATAGGGATTTAGATACACGTTCTTGATACACATAAGTCAGTGACATAACATGATTCAGAGCTTATTAAGTGTGAGTGACGGTAGCTAATATTAATCTTACATATGAGTAATAAAAAAAAGTCTATGTATGTTCCTCATACATAAGAATGTAATACTCAAACACAGACATTAAAATAAATATGAGTTCAAACACAGACATTAAAATAAATATGAGTTCATACAAATATTACGAAATATAATAAATCCGACTCAGTTTATACAAAATATCGATCAAATTTTAATAATTTATAAAATCACATGTCCCTCATTAATAGAGTAATACCATAATAATTAAAAAATCTAGGAATGTTTTCTTAAATTAAAAGTAAAATTATTTTCATGCGGAAATAGTAATTTTTTTGAAATTAAATCTTTTATAAAACAAATAACTTAAAAATTGGGTCATTAAAAATCGGGTGTGAAGAACACAATACAAGTTAATATATTTGTAAACGTATCTCTCCAGAGACGTAGATACATATTTCATCTTTCTAGAGAATCATTAGTACGACCCTTCTGGAGAGATACGTTTACAAACACAAAACTTCCCTATCTCATAGAAATTATTAAGATAGAGCGTCGAAGAACATTCAGCGCTGCTCATTGACAAAACGCCGAAACAACTAACACTGCCTCAATAACAAATACAGAACTAAGCAAAATGCTTCCATAAACGAGAACAACCATATCTATAGAAACTGTATTAACGTGTGTTTACTCCTTATTGGACGAACCGAATGCGTATATAACAAAATGATTTTAAACATACCTAAGTAGGTAAAACCTCACCAATTTTGTATAAAACAAAAAAAAAACTGTCTTATTAATTTCTGTGAGATAGCGAAGTTGTTGTGTTTGTAAATGTATCTCTCCAGTAGGGGCGTACCGATGATTCTGTAGAAAGATGAAATGCGTATCTAGGTCTCTGAAGATATACTTTTACAAATACATATATGAACTTGTATTGTGTTCTTCGCTCCCGATTTTGAATAATATGTTATGTTATTTAAAAGACATTTTGTTTTATACAAAATTAGTGAGGTTTTACCTACTCAAGTATGTTTCAAATTATTTTGTTAAAAATTTTACATTCATATTTACAGTAAATACTCCAATAAACCACTTCTTTGAAATAAACAATACCCCAATAATAAAATCATTGTCTAACAGTTGATAAAGTTCGGGGAGTTATTTGATTACATATTTATTGATAATATAAGTTCTTGAAAATCCCTTGGTCGATTATCAATATTACCATAAATAGTATTTTTTGAATAGGCCCATATGAAAAAGTAATTCGGGGCTAAATATGAGGACCGCGGAAACCAAGCAATGAGACCCATGTGTTATCCATCGATTTGGAAAGACGTCGTTTACATATTCACTAACAATTATATTGTGAGTAGAAGTGTATTGTGAACAGAAAAACCATTTTATATTAATGTCAAATGTGTGAGATTAAAGAATAATTACATATCTCAGCATATGGAAATACTGCTATTTAAATTCCCAGGAATAAAGGAAGGATCTATTATACTACGAGGGGGGTTGACTTATTCGCGCGATCGCCTAGAGTAGGTCGTGAAATAGAAGAAATTCACATCACATTTTGACAACCGATGTTTATCGTCAGTTTACTGTTAGTGTTTGATAAATTTATGACAAGGCGTGTTTTATAGGCAAATTTTTAAATTTTACCCTTCTACTAAGTGTAAATGGATAACTTTGAACATCGTGCAGTGATTAAGTATTTTTTAAAGAAAGGCATGTCCTTTACCGAAATCCATGATGATATGCGAGATACACTGGGTGAGGTTTGTGCTTCGTATACAACCGTCAGAAAATGGGAAAATGAATATAAGCGTCTTAGAATATTATCGCCGCAGTGGACGGCCGAAAACGGGTACAAGTCCAGAAATGATGGATAAAGTTCATGATTTGTTGCTAAGTGACCGATGATTGAAAGCGTTAGAAATAGTGGAGGCAGTGGACATTTCAAAGGAACGGGTGCTTCTTTATATTTTTCATAAAAAACTTGATACGAGAAAACTTTCGACAAGATGGGTGCCGCGTTTACTGACGACGGAACAAAGATCAATAATTTAGAAATTCTTAAACGCAACACAATATATTTTCTGTGCCGATTTGCTTTCTGTGACTAGATATAGGTTCATAATTATACACCCGAATCTAAAAAAGACAGTTGAAGATGTGGGTCAAATGTGAAGAACCAACTTCAAAGAAGGCCAAGATAGTTTTATCGGCGAGAAAGGTCATAGCATTGGTATTTTGGAATGCAAAAGGAATATTGTTGATAGAATATCTTCAAATGGGTAAGACCGTAAACGGCGAATATTACGAAAATATTCTAGATCGTTTGAAGACAGCTGTCACTGAAAGGCGTCCAGGAATTAGTAAGAAGAAAGTGCTCTTTCATCCTGATAATACACTTGTGCATTCCAGTGCGGTTGCTGCAAAAAAAATTGAAGAATTAAGGTTCGAATTTGTACCGCACCCACCTATATTGGCCAGACTTAGCACCATTTGACTTTCATCTATTCCCTAAATTAAAATATTTTCGCTGGGGCAAAAAATTCTGCACAAGTGAAGAGCTAACTTCAACAGTAGACGATTATTTTACAGGGTTAGAAGAAAAAAACTTTCAAGACGGAATAAAGAAGCTTGAACACCGATGGACCAAATGTATCGAATTAAGAGAAGATTATGTAGAAAAATAAAATTCGTTTATTTCAATTATTCCTTTGTTTCTCTAGAATCGCGAGAATTAATCAACCCGCCCTCGTATCAGCTAGTATACCTGCCTAAACATTCATTTTTGGAGGTATTGTATACGTAGGACAATACTTAAGTACTTATTTTCTCCAGACCAATAATCGCACAATATTTCTATTGAGATGAGAATATTTCTATTGAGAGTTTTTTGCAATTTGTAGTCTCGCCGAAAAAAAGAATATTTGTACTAGAAAATTTGATTTGCTGTTGTTTTGGCACATATTAATAAGGTTTTATAAAATTGCTTTCTACGAAAATGATCACCTTAATTTTTGTTGTAATTTTGAGCATTTAGATGAACGACATTTGTGCTTTCTTAGTATATTAAAAACACGTGGTTTATATCTATTTCGGTTGCTATTTGATGAAATGCAGAATTACTGACATCAGCCAGTAGTTTTACATTATTTTTTATATTTGGTAAATGGGAATTTTATTTTTAAGTATTAATACGAAACCAGTTTTCTCAAACGTTTTTACAGTACCTAGAATTGTACTGATATCGAAAATAGGCCTACTAAAAAATTTTTCTGCAAATAAGCCACCTATATTTGGAACAGAGTTGCCTTTATAAAATAATTTTTTCTATTTTGCGTTCGAAATGAACTCATTATGAAACCCAAAACAGTATCGAAATGAGCTTCATTTCGATACACTTTTTTTCATTTTTCAATGTTGGCGTTGTTCGAATACAGAAATAAATATCATTGCTGTCATTGATTTAAAGAATTTATGTACATTTGACAGATATGATATATGTCCGTATTTTACACAAACAACGTATGTTGTATACAATTGACAACAACATATATATGTTTCTATGTCACTCATGTTTATATTTTTAAATGAAGTATCAAGTAATGTTAGCGAAAAGTAGTAAATAATATGTAATATAATATACTTCGCGGATAGCAAGATTTAAATTTGAAAATGTCAAGAATCAATGTGACCAACTGCATGCTTTATATAAAAATTAAACTCTGAACTTTCAAATTAAATAATTCCAATTTAAGCAATTTATTAATGTAAAAAACGCAAAATAGAAAAAATAGTATAAAAAACTCGTTTCATAAGGCCTTTTGCCGCACTCGCTCTTTAGAAAACTCGCCGCTATCGCGGCTCGTTTTCTAAACTGATCTCGTGCGGCAAAATGGTGCCTTATGAAACTTGTTTTTTAATATACTATTACAATTTCAAGACGCTCTTCAATCGTAAAATAATTTATATCTAAAAAATTGACTGAACTTTTAAATAAACTAGAGTGACTGAACGATGGTTTGCTATGGCTAATGCTGTAAGGGTGAGCGAAGTAACAATCGTAAGTGTACTTTATATCTCCTGTGATCTTATTAACAATCGACTGGTATGTACGAGGGACAGTCGGGAAATTTCGGGAATCTGACAACGTTGTTTGATAAATAATTCATGTACACTGGTATACTGCAGTGTGCCAGAAATATGACGTTTTTGTCCGATGGTCAAAATATCAGTCAGTTTGCGCAGAGTGTATTTTTAAAGTTTCCTAATCGTATCGAGAATTGAGTTAACCCGTGAAAATGAACTGCTAATAAAAGTTGTTCGCTCGCGAAGCACTTCTTAACTATTGATTTGTTTTATAGTAAATCCTGATCATGTTGCCACAGTTATTCTGGAGAATCGTCGAACAGTAAATGCGGAATGCTATACAACAATTTGCTTGCCTGAAGTTATTGATGAATAGCGAAAAATCAACCCTAAACGTGCAATCATCCTTCATCATGATAGTGCTACTCCCTATCCCCATATTATTTTCGAAGTAGAGGCATCAAATTAATGACTCATCCTACTAATAGTCCTGACTTGGCCCCAACTGAAAAAAAATGCAGGGCTGCCACTGCATTGCGTACGCCAACTTCAGATTGGCGCAAATGTTTCAATGATTGGCTTGAACGAATGAAAATGTGCATAGAATTTAATGGTGAATATTTCTAAAACCAATAAAGTCTTATATTTGCGTATTAAATGTTTTCTTCATAGCTTTTTTTGGCTGTCCTTCGTATGTAGGTATTATTTTTAAAAACAAAAAAAAAGTAATATACTCGTACAGTGGACTTTCATTTTTTATCGATCAATTTAATTATTGGTTGTTCTCCATATACATTTCCGCCTCTATCTTGAAAATACGCCTTTTAGAACGTTCTAGTGTTCGTTATCAGGGTTCGGTCGATTATTTTCGGCCCTGTGTGATGACCTTTCGGAGCACATTCCCGAACCGTGAACTAAAACAGTTCAATTTCACGATGGGTAAGTTCGTCAAGGGGTCGGTTCTCCTCTCATCCGTAGTGAAATGCTGATTTCAATCTCATTCTTCGCGATCGTAATTAGATCCGGTCAAGACAGAAAAAGAAAAACTCGATAAATTATTAATGAAGAATAGTAGTGCGCAGACGGAATCAACTACCAATGCTAAGCGTTACATGAAGTTATCGACTTACGACCGACTTCCTTTCTATGTTCTGGAAGTTAATATCTACCTTGTGAATCAGTGATGAATTAATAATGGAGATGGTGTAAAGATAGTACAGCTGCATCGTGTGTGTAGAATTTTTTTCTGTTGTATATAAAAAAAAGGACCTGTACATAAAAGCTAACGATAATTTCGTATAAACGATTCATATAAATAAAATCGTGTGATGTAATTTAATGTCGTTATTCCAAATAAACATTTATTCAAAAATTTGAATAAATCTTTATTTGGAATAAAGAGATTTGTAAATACAGTAGTACCCCGTTATCCGCTGACTCCGTATCCGCGGTTTCAGTCACCCGCGATTTACCTATGATGAGCAGAAAACGCGTTATATCAATAAATATAAAAGTTATAGGAGCATTTGTCGATATATCGTCGTATATATGAGTCATCCCCTGAATTCGGCGCTCTCTTATGATAAGTTAAACAAGTTGGAACGTGCTTAAGGTGCCACTCGCTTTTACTTGTACATATAAACGCTCCTGTTAACTATGAGTTTAGTACTATTCGAATTGTCGGACAAGACAGTGCTTGCAATAGATTTTACATAAATCAAGTAAATTTGAAAATCATTTTAAAATGGCTTCTAAACCAAAAAGAAAACGTGAAATGCTCACTATTAGTGAAAAAATAAAAATCATTAATATGATTGGAATAGAAAAAAAATCTATTGCAACTGTTGCCAAAATATACAATAAAAAAATGAATCTTCGATACGAGAAGTGTTAAAAAACAAAGATAAGATTCGAGCTAGTTTTTCTAGTGCACCCCAAACTGCAAAAGTTGCAACCACAATACGTAATAAAGTGTTACTTAAGGTAGAAAATGTCTTAAATTTATGGGTGGAAGATATGACAAGAAAACATATTCCTATCGATGGCAAAGTGCTACAACAAAAGGCGTTGGTTTTATATGCAGATATGCAGACCCAAGATTATACTGAAGAGGAAGGAAAATCATTCACAGCAAGTAGGGGGTGGCTGCATAGATTTAAAGCTCGGTTTAATCTAAAAAATATAAAAATGACCGGGGAATCTGCGTCGGCTGATCATGTAGCTGCTGCCCTGTATCAAGAAATATTTAAACAAACTATTGCAGAAAAGAATTATCATCCTAAGCAAGTTTTTAAATGCGATGAGACTGGTCTTATGTGGAAAAAAATGCCTCAACGGACTTATATTCATAAGACTGCAAAGAGTGCACCAGGCTTTAAAGCAATTAAAGATAGACTTACCTTCATATTTTGTACAAATGCAGCTGGTCATATAATTAAACCCGGACTTGTTTACCGATCACAGAATCCACGTGCTCTTAAATACAAAGATAAAGCTTGCCTGCCTGTGTTTTGGCAATCAAATCGAAAGGCGTGGGTTACGGCTGTTCTATTTACACAATGGTTTGTTTCATCAATGCTTTATTGCGGAAGTGAAAAGATATTTGGAAAAGGAAGAATTACCATTTAAAGTGCTGCTGATACTAGACAATGCTCTTGGGCATCCTGTGTCACTAGGCACAGAAGATAAAAATGTTGAAGTTTTTACCACCTAACACGACCTCATTGCTTCAGCTCCTTGATCAAGGTGTCATTAGATGCTTTAAAACCATATATATTCGACAGGTTTTCGAAATGCTGTATACAATGGCTAACGAATGCTCTGATATCGGGCTCATGGAATGCTGGAAGTCATTTACAATTGCTGACGCATTTCTATTTATCAAAGGAGCGATGGAGGAATTAAAGTCAGAAACGATAATAGCATGTTGGAAAAATCTGTGGAATGACATCGTTCTTAGTTTTGAAGACACACATGATATTAATTCACATCTAACAACGATATCTAACATAGCGCAGAAAATAGATGGAGAAGGATTTAACGATATAACCCAAGAGGAACTCAGTGATTACATAAACGAAGAGGATCAAGTATTCACCAACGAAGAATTGGAAGACCTTGTGAAATCTTCTCCAGAAGCGAGTGACGATGAGGATGAGGGTCAACAAGAACCGCCAGCATGGACGCTTGAAAAATTTTCAGCGATATTTCGAACTGCTCAAACATTAAGAGAACAGATAGTAGAATATGATCCAATAATGGAACGCAGTATAAAAATTACTCGCACTATAACAGAAGCCTTGACACCTTTGGAGGATTTGTTTATTGAAATGAAAAGACAAAAACGACAACTACCAATAACAATGTTCTTTGAAAAAGTCGACAAAACTATCGATAATGCACAGCCATCAACATCGTTTGCTTCGGATCTAAGTAAACAATCGACTGCTAACTTGGACTTGGAGGAAGATGAATGAATATGTAGCTCACGATGATAAAGTTTTTCTTGTTGTATATTTTCTTGTTGTGTATGTAAATATGTACTATATGTACATATTGCAGTGGAATTTGCTTTTAAATTGCTTATTCATTTTTATTCACACTACAGCTTATGTTGCCGGCTATTCAGTCTAGTAGAATCCACGAACTCCCATCTCACGGATCGTTCCTTGCGGAATTTGTCCAGTTTATATATATTGGAAGTAAAACAATAAATGTCAATGAAAGATCACAATTAGTTAATTTACAAATTTTTATTAAAAAAAAAATCAAAAAAAATCCCTCTACCGAGTGTATAGGGTGCTAAAGCATCATTAACAGTAGCAATGGGAGGAAACACTCTTTGTGAATAATGACTCGCACAAAGAGAAAAACCCCCTATGACTCTCGAACAAATATAAAACTAATAAATACTGGAGAAATTTGTCAAAATTTGACCTCTACTTTAACCCCTACAATCAAATGTCAAAAACAACAAAGTTTTCAAAACCCGCGAAAATTGAATTTTTGTCGTGCGCAAAATAACACGACAAGGTCAACCCACAATTAAAAAAAAATCCAACCTTGAATTCAAAACGTACTAGAATATTATTTATAAGAAAAAACTCCCCTTACAAAAAACATGACAATTTTCTCTAATACCCATATACTAACTTCAAATATCAAAATTATTACAAGAAATAAATGAAATTATAATAATAATAATAATCGCAATATCAAATATATAAATAAAATATTTTTATCGAACTTACATAGATCTATGCACTGATAACAAAAACTACGTGAGAGATATCTTACTTATACGATCATATTATAATCACCAAAACTCTCGCAAAAATCGAATTAACATTCACATGCACCTCAAACAATTGCATAAACAAAATACAACCCGATTTTATAAAACAAAGAATAAAATTGAGTATCTTATTCTTTAACAACCCGATCACTGTCGAAGTCTAGATATCTCTGACCAAAATGAAATTTTTTAACATCCGCCTGGACATCCCCTCCAACTATAAAATCAAAAATATACAGACAATTCACATTTTAATAATAATACGATATCCGGGGTAGCGGCAATTTTAATCATCAGGTCAACCTAAATATACGAGGATGGATCAAAATTTCAAACATACTAGAATTCATCACTTATAATTAAATATATTTATAACGATCCCCGTCTGAAATAAATAAACATAAAAATTGAAATAGATAATTTTAATAAATGTACTACACAAAAAAGTTCAATATTGTTCAATCATTTTTCCTTTCTTGTCCAAGGAAAAATCCATTGCAATATGTATGAACTTATATATTTATTAAACTTAAATTCTATTTGTGCCACAGCACATGAATATTTATTTATTGTTTATTTATTTTAAATAAATATTATATAACTTATTTTTTCTTGTTTCATTGTTTTAACTTTGCTTCTTATTTCATATTGTACTCGAAAATAAAATACTATCCGCGGTTTTCAGTATCCGCGGAAAACCACAGAATCAAACCCCCGCGGATATGGCGGTACTACTGTATCTGTTCGCAACGTAGGCGTTCACGTAGTAGGTAGCTGCGTAGTAGTAGTTTAATTGTCAATAGACAAATATATTTTCAGAATTTTGATAAAACCTTTTTTTTAAGAAGTGACTGAATATTGTAGAACGTCATCATTCAATATGAGAGTTTACTATGAGATTCATGGTATAATTTTTGTCTGATTCTATAAATATTTCAAACCAGCTAATACAGTAAATACATGATTAAATAAATGATGATATAGAAATGAGAAAGCAATATTATTTAATTTCCACTTTATTGAGGTAAAATCCCATTACAATTATTTCGACTTTATCCGCGGAAAACACCGTGTTTCCGCGGATAAAGTTGTATTGCAAACTAAACCTAAAGGATGCTGACAAATTTAAACTTAAATAAATTATTATAATGAAAAAAATAATTATACTCAGAATGATGGTTCAATAATAGACATTTATATTCAATATGAAAACTTTATTACACAAAGGCACCAAAGTACCGAGTGCAAACATAAAAACGGAAAATCCAAAATAAATAAAAGAATCAGTTGTAAAATAGATCTAATGAAGGAGAATTTCCGAAATCTATATGATTGTTGACTAAAAGTTCCGTATTTTTATATTTCGAAATTTCCATAATTTCAAGTAAATTTAATTTTTTGCGATTTATTTTCCGTGTGTAAAATTCAAGCGATATTCAAGGGAATTTTTTCGTGTATATGTCATCGTATATGAAACCTGGATACATAACTATGCTCTAGAGACAAAAACAGTCAAAACAATGATTTTATTCTGATGAACGTGCTCCGAAGAAGGCATAAACCATTTTTTCGGCCAGTAACATTATAGCCACGATTTTTTTGGAGTCCACACATAATCTTTGTTCACAATGTAAGTACAATACTTGTTCTTTGTAAGCACAATAACTGGCTAACATTATGATGATTCCAAACTTAAGAAAAACAAATTTGTTCCACCAGGATAGCCCCAATCACAATCATTTACAATTGCCACCACTACAAAATTATTTTTTTTTGGACAGCACCAACTTTGGTTGGCGTGAACGCTGAAAACATTGACGATTTAGTTCCCTTTCGCATTCCCTCTTCACTAAACAGTCACATAGATGACTGTTCAAATGTGAAAAACATCCATATGACGTTTGCTCTAAACACCTTATGGGCGAATTCGATTGGGTATAGTAAGGTTCGGTATGGGTGTGTTACTGATAGCATATCTAACCTTTCAAATTTATTTGAGAAATTATGACGTCACGGTTAGGTTCGGCCCGTCAAACTTGTAACCGCTGCTCAAGCACGGTATCAGACTCTGGTATGTTTGTGTCGCGCGCTATACGAATTTTTAAAAACATTTGAAACAAGTTTTGAGAGACTAGAATTTCTAACGTTTTATTAATTATTGGGTTTAAGAATATTAAAATAGTATAAACACCGAACTAATGTTTTTTACATTTACATAAGAATTTTCTGACTTTTTAAGGAAGGAAGTACCAGAAAGATAATATGAAATAATAATATTTGTTGTAGCAACTGCACTGTTACGTGGACTTGATTGCTCACCACCATTGTTTCATCACGCACGGGTTGTAAGGCCGTATACGCACTAATTATTTACTCGTCGGCGACAGCTTTTAATGAAACGCCGCACTCCGATATAACACCTTTATTTACAAAATTTACACTATTTTATACATTAGAATTGTTGATTTGATGATAAAGCAAGACTGTTGTCTTGTTGATAAAAATGAGACTGATGTCTCTTAATATTAAATGTAGACTGTTGTCTTGAGCATTGTTCTTATGACTGCTGTCTAGAACGCTCTTATGTTGAGAGTCTTGTCTTGAACACTGTTGTGTTGACACTTGCGCACACGCTGATCTGTTGAGACTGTTTAATAATTGTAAGCAAAATTTACCCCTAACTTCAGTAAACTCTGGAACAATTAACAAAATAGGCCGCATCAGAATGCGGCCAGATGACGAACAAAGGTCGGTAAAATTCCCAAGAACCGCCTTCCTAAACTGTGCCTACTAAACTGTAAACTGTGCCTACTAAAATAGCAAACATTGCAGATGGTTTTCAATTCTATATTAGCTATAACTAAAATACCCAGTTTATGATGATTGCATTCTTCATTCTGGTATTTTATGGTACAAATTTTAGTGAACGTGCGTTTGATAAAGCATTTGAAAGTTACAAACAATGTATATGGCACGTTCAATCATAAAACAAGGTCAATTGAAAAGTGTCTAAAGAGACCAGCAATAAAATAAGTACCGAATTGAATAAAGGTTGATAAATATGAACGATGCCGCATCTTAAATTCAGGGTAAACGTTTGCATTTTACTATGATAATAGAATATAGTTTTACAAAGGTTTCAATTTTGTACCTGACCATTAATTCAAATATTATATTCTACGATTCCTTATATTTAATATATACAAAATGAATAATACTTATATTTAATATATAATGCAAATCAATTTGTTTATAAGACGAAACAATATTAATAATATAATATTGAAAACAATTTTTCTTCTAAATATATAGGAAAGTAAATAATAACTAAATTAATAATATCATACGAAAATGGAAAATGCTCATTTCATAATAAATTAATTTGTTATGAGGCTGATATTGATACATGTGTAAACGACTGCTGCAGGGTGCGTAATAATAAGAACAATATTACATGAATAAAATATAATTCGTATTGTGATGGAGATGACGACTTCATATTGGATTACATCCATAGATCGATTAATTTGGGGCACGTAGAACATGTATCTGTTGAAAATTTCCCAATGAGCACCTTACTAGCTGTGCAAATCCCTTGGTATTTTACAGAATAACTGAACTTTCGGAGAATATTGCAATAATAAACTGCTCTAAACAGGATTATTTTTAATTTTTTTAAAACTCTTAAACTTATTGTTCGGCATTCATTCTTGTTAAGCAACATTTCATATTTAGGGCGTAGGTACACAATTACAGAATCGATGAAATGCGTTGTATAAAATGTAGTTGATTGTGATACATTAAATTTATTGATGATGGAGATACGAGTGTCTCCTTTACAATGTCGTTAACAAACTTTTAGTGAGCACGAATTTTTCTTTATCAAGAAACTGTTTGACTACCTTCACGAACACGTGAGGGATGTGTCATTCTAAATAATTTGAAGAAGTCCATTTCTCTACATTGTCCAATCCATGTTACGTGGTAAAGGGATGTGCAGACATGATCCTCTCTAATTACATAAGGCTACCAATGCGGGCTCAGCCTGTACTTAGTACAATTTCAAAAAGTACGCTAGTCGTATTTAACAAAATTATTGATAGCTCATCCACTTTTTTTTATCGATGGGATTCTTTCATAACTAAAACAATCGATAATTTAATTATTGAAAAACTTACTAAAACTTACGAATTAAGTCGGCATATTTAAATTAAATTCAATAAAGTGTATGGTTAGCACGTGTTTGTAATGGTAGTCAAAACCTGCGTCAAACGTACAAATAGATTATAGTCTCTGTCATGGTGGTGGCGCGTTACAAATTAAAATTGATGACGTCATGTGTAACACATCCTAACCAAGGTCACCACGGACCAATCAGTAACACGCTCATACCGAACATTACCATTCCCAATCTAATTCGCCCTAAATTAGTTTAGGAGATTTTCAACAAAAATTGACGAAAAAATACAATTTTCACAACTTTTTGAGAAAATCGTGATATTTTGAAAGCTTGTGTCTCGGTCACTATTTAAGCTACAGAGTTGGATTTGGGCTCAAACTGTGACAAATTTACTCTACTCCCTTAAAGTTGAGAAGGATAATATTTTCTGTAAAACCAAACGTTCAGGATGTATTGTGAAAAAACATTGAAAAGGTCAAAAATTTTTATGTTTTGTTGAAACCAAATGGTGCGCCGTGGCGTACCGAGGTTGAAAACTTGGATTTTACAGCACTCACCCAACACTAACAACATATTAAAAAAATCAAAAACTTGAGCTTTTGCTTACTAAAATGAATCATTTTCCTGCACTACTGTTAAGTTATGTAAAAAAATAAAATATATTTTTACAAATTTGATTGAAAAATTACTCTTCCGATTGACCTCATTGTTAGTTCCATAAATGAATAATATACTAAATTTCATAAGGATTTTACGTTACATTTTTTCAATTGCTGAATCACAACTACATTACTAGATTTCTCATTTTAATTTTGGAATTGTTTTATACTGCATTTATTTTATTCCTATCTCTTCCACTGGGAACATATTTTTACGGGGCTTTATTAAAGATGAATGTGAACTGTAATTTATCTGTCTAGATTAGAGCATGAGTTAAATATGTAATGTGTATTCACTTTAATAAAACATAAATATTGGAAATAAATCTCAACAGTAGAAATGTATTAAATATTAATTATATTAACTTACGTTAAACTCTTGTAGATTATTACATTTGTTTGCTTAAGATCATAATTTACAATATACATATTTATTTCCTTTAACTTAATGGATCTTTTTACTCGTCGAGTTTAAGTACCTAATTATTTAATTATACAGAACAGGCAGTGTGTGGCCCTACACAAAGAGAAAAACTAGCTTCCCATTTATCCTCAGGCAAATGTTTACCACAAACCGGTTATGCATCGGTTGCTGTCCAGTATTTAAAATTTAAAAAATAACCATAGTGTTTATTTTACGGCATTTCCGTTTTGTTTTCTGACTCACTCGACTTCGCTTTTTTCATTAGCTAAACCAGAATTCCTGCTTTAATGTTTTGCATTTATTAGACTGATGGTAGTCGATATTATGTTTTTCTAAATATATAATTTATGGGGTTATATAGATAAATTTTCAAAGTTTATTATTTTATTTCATCATATTTGATCTACTGTTACTTTTGAAAACATATCAGTACAAATTAGAGTTAATTTATGAATGCTTTATTACTTCGTTATTTAATTTTAACACCTCGCTTCTAAATTTTTGTTTATACTTTAGATATTTCTAATCATTTTACTTAATCCTTTAGTTGATAACTTGTCCTCTAAGTTTAGGTAAATTAGTTTAAATTTAAAAGTGAGTAATTGTCGATTCTCCTTGTAAAAGAATATTTCAGTGGCGGAAATTTACAGGGATGTCATATGAAATTGGTAGTAAAAGGTGTTGTGTGGAGTGTTTTAATAAGTACACTGATTAAATATTTTAAACATGATATCAATTCTTCACTCTTTTTACCATCTGCAAACTGATTTATTGGGCGGTTATTAAGTTAAGGGTGTTTATATATTTATTTATTCGGTATAAAATACAGAAACAATATTGTCATATAAATCTAAAAAAAAATTATGAAACAAGTCAAATGATACAATGTTTTATCAAGAACCGTCTGCTGCATTCATCCTTAACAAAACAAAGCAAATACTAACTGGAATATTTATCCAGATCACTCTGTAAATAGCATACGTTTTGTTATACACGAACTTCGATCTAATAATAATAATAATAATAATAATAATATTTATTTATTTGCCCAACAGGTAATCCCAATTACAGAGCCATAAGAACACAAATTAGATGTATGAATACACATACTATGTTAAATTATTACATAACTAAAATAATTTTCATATATAACAAATAAGTAATACCGATAATTATGATGTCAAGGTTCACATATCCTTAGTGTCCACCTCTCCAATGAATATGTCACTATAATATGCCTCAGCATAATTCGCTAAATAATCGTATAGATTTAAAATGGTACGGTCACTCGAGGACACCATCCCAGAGACTAACTGTGGGTGAGGAGTTATCAAACTTAAATTTGTTTGTAATTGTTATTTTGCATAATTAACTGCAGTAAATTGTTTTGGTTGTTGTTCTTCATATAATTTTAGATACGATTGAGAAGTCATTGATGAAATGACCCATTTCAAATATCTCACGGGGATAGTAGAGAACATTTTGTTATATCTAATGGAAGTTAATAGTTGTGATTCTTACCAAGAATTTTCAAATCTTGTAAGAGTCGCAACTAAGAACAAATCGAATCGAATTCTATTAGAGCTTATGAGGTGGTTAGGAAATGTTTCATTCATAAATGTTTTTCTATTCTTGCACGCTATGCAGGGCAATTATCCTGCAGACACCATCCATTATCAAAATTGATATTAAGTTCATGAACCGCAAGAATATTGAAATCGTTTTAACATATTCAAATATTATCGTCAGGAAAAAATTCTAGCTCTGTTCATATTTTATAATCGTTTTATAATTGATCTTTTCAAAATATTTCGTACTGTTCGTGAACTAATATTTACTTCTTAAGATATTTAACGGGATAAGCACAGTTCCTTTTTTTCGACTACACTATATACATAAAGACCTCATCACTCCCTTTTCTTATTCCTATGATTTGAACAGGTTGTAGGACATTTTGAATATTTACACTTTCTACAGTTTGTACTTTCAAATTTATGTACAATTTTTAGTACCGTTGTTGTTCTGGGACCAGGTCTATTTTTAAATGTAAAAGCGAAACGACTGACATCATTTGCAATACTACCACTAGCCTAGTACCATTTAGTGATTTGTACTGTCTCTCGCTTAGTGTACAATAACGTAATCAAACGGAAACTATTTTAATAGTTAAAAAGTAAATACATATTTTAAAATAAAAAAAAAATAGCAAGGAAGCTAGATAAAATTCTTAATCAATGAAAAAAAAAAGCAGTAAATTCTATAATTAAAAATTCGTGAAAAGCCACATCTATCCTGGAACGTGTGGATGTGTTTCGCTATTATTAGAGCTCGTCAGCATAACGATAACCTGGAGACAGACATGAATCTTCACTTCTATACTTCGCGTATATATAGTTAACATTTTGAACTTGAGTAAGTTCAAAAAGAATATTCTATATCAGCCCATAAAATACAAGCGTATATCAAGGCTGATCTTTCCTATTTAGCAATAGGGTTATTACTAGAGCTGAGGATGTTTGCGGTATAACCATGGTTATATCATGTAACCATAGTAAATTACTATGGTTACATGATATAACCATGGTTATACCGCAAACATCCTCAGCTCAAGTTATTACTGATTGTGAGTGTCGTTTGCGTACGTGGATTACACAACTCCCACTTTTATTTATATCACTATTACAGCGGGAGACAATTGCAACACTGGATATACGAGGGCATATTGAAAACTAATGCCTCCATGGCTATAACTTTATTAGTAATAGATATATGGTTCATATATAAATGTGAAATAATAGTATAAACTGTCTTCTACGCACTGATATATTCATTTTGCCACATAATTGGCATTGGCAGCAATACATTTACGCCAATGTTCCGTCACTGAAGAAGTCTGAAAACATCCCACGACACCATTGCCTCACCTCTGCATCCGAAGAGAAACGCTTGCCCTTGAGATGTTCCTTAAGCTTCAGAAAGAGGAAAATGTTACAAGGCGCAGGAACGGGCCTATAAGGTGGATGACGTGAGACGTCTGTACTCCATGGACTAACGATTCATTTCGGAGGCGTAATGATGCGCCCACCACTCTTCATCGGTCACAATTCTGTGAAGAAAAGCATCACCTTTTGCTTCGTATCGAGTCAGAGTTGTTCGCAGATTTGTTTCCCATTGGCTTTCATTTCATCACCCAACGCCCGCATACTCTCTTGTACTGCAACACATTGCAGATAATGTGATGTAGTCTTTCTTGCGAAATACCCACCTTGTTGGCTATGTCAGTTTGTTTACACCGTCGATTATCACGAACCAGTTCTTCCACGAGAGCCACCTGCCTTTCACCACACGCAGATACTGGTCGGCCACTGCGTGCTCGATCATGGACATCCCTTTCAGTAGGATTTGCGTCTTTCACATTCTTTACTCACCTTTTAACAGTACTCACATCAACACACGCATCACGGTATAGAGCACTCAACCTTCGATGGTTGTCAATGGGCGGTATACCCTCCGCAGTAAGAAATTCAATGACAGCTCGTTGCTTTAACCGCACGTCCATGCCGGTCGCCATGTTTAGAACTGTCGTCCGCACACGCGATATTGTTGAGAATCTCCACTAGGAGGACTTATTTACAAATGCTTAAGGTAAATGGTAAACCACTTGACACGGTCTGGCCTGTCATTATAAAAGTTATGGCTATGGAGGCATTAGTTTTCAATATGCCCACATATATTTCAACGGGCACTTCTCTAAATATTTTCCAGCGCGGTATAATCTTTTAATTGAAAAATATGGCACTCATTATTTTGATAAGTATTAAATATTTTGTATTAAAATGTATACTGATTTACTAATAGAGCATCAAATATGGTTATTTAATTTTTTTTTTTTATAATTCCGGATTAGAAAACGTCCATATAGAAATTCACACATCCGAAGAGTATTTAAGAGAAAATATCTGAATCAGTATAACCTTGAAAACAAGTGTTACCCTATCGTAACTAAACTTATCTTTATAATATATCCTTTATAATATATAAACACGGTATAGATAATCCAGGAAGTCGCAACAAATCAAACAAACCAGGATAAAAATTGCGCATTTTTGTCACCTTTTGTCAGTGTCTCTTTCAGTTCGTTTATCTTTAACATTAATCTGGATTTTTGTGTACAGTTTCATTCAGTAAATTATTTGTAAAATACTAAATTATTTTGTAGATGTAAAAGTGAACTTTAATAATATAACTTTTCGGTTGAGTCAATAAAGATTTGAATTCACCAGAACAGCGTTTTCTTTAATTTTACACGAGCTTTCTTTAGAAAAGTTTAATTTATATCTGATTGACATTTTTAAAGTTGTCATTGAGTACTAAACACTGTCTTTGTATTTCTTTATCCTATAAAAACAGTGGGGTTCGCTTTCTTGTTGCAATCTTAAATTTTTGCATATATATATATATATATATATATATATATATATATATATATATAACAAGTGTTCATTTGAAAAGTCAATCTAGTAGCATGTGATTTACTGAGAACATTTTGAAGTATGTCGTAAATTAAAATTTACTACTTAACCTACGAAGTCGTATATTTTGACAGTTTCATACATACAAATAAATAGCAAATAATAGGTATTTATTGAAAACTATAACAAATGTTGAAAATGTTGTCCTTCAAGATCAATGCACTTTAAAATCCTCCGTTCAAAATTTCTCATGATATTCTGCAACATTACTGGATTGTTATTAATTTCCATGGATTTCTGTGCGATTCTCTGTAGCATATCATTCAAATTCAATATAGGTGTTCGAAATATGTTATTTTTTAGATAAGGCCACAAAAAGAAGTCGCAAGGTGTTAAATCGCATGAACGTGCAGGCCAGGCAATTTCAGTATTTCGACTAATTATACGCTCATCAAAAAATTTTCTTAAATAATCCAAAGATTCTGCAGTACAGTGACAAAGTGCTCCGTCTTGTTGGAAATATGCATTTTGAAGTTCATCATCATGCAACTGATTGACAAATGGTTGTAAAATTTCCGTACGGTACCTTTGAACAGTTAACGTTCCCTGAAGAAATATTGGTCCAATGATTCGCCTTTGGCTTATCGCTGCCCAAACACCAATTTTCTCTGGATGTAGCGATTCTTCATTAATTACATGTGTATTTTCACTACTCCAAATTCTTGTATTTTGTGATTTTAGGTATCCCGTTTTATAAAACCATGCTTCATCAGTAAAGATGACTCTTTGCGAAAGTTCTCCATTATTGTTCATATTTACAAACCAATTACAAAACTGTAGTCTACGTGGGTAATCAATTTCTAATAATTCTTGTACTGCTGTGACACGGTATGGATAAAGTTGCATATTTTTTTTTAGTAAATTGTGAGTTGTACCAACGGAAAGGTTTATTTGTTGACTAAAATATCGAACAGATGTTTGTGGTTCATTTTCCATTATTTCTTCAACACGATTGACAACTTGAGGTGTACGTTTCTTAACTGCTCCGCTGCCTGATTTTCTTAAGATACTACCAGTTTCAGAAAAAAAGTTTTAAAGTTCTCTCCAAAGTATTCTTAAATTGTATATAATCTATTACAAAATGCGTAAACTCAACTTGAAATTCTACCATGCAATCTTGAACTGAATAAACCCATAAACCATCAATTTTATTACCACTTCGAAAATAAGCCCGGACTAAAAAAATTTTATGTTCTAAAGTGAAAGCCATTTTAAAACTGAGAAGCAATTTATTTAAACCAGAATCGACGCACGATTATTTTAGGCACTAACTGATATTTGTGATTGACATCAAATGTCATTTGGATTTACGTTTACGGAACAACAAACACATAGCAGCTTCGGGAAGCTTTCGAAATCCTCATTTTCGGGGTAGATCAGTCCCCATCCTAGCTTTTCATATCTTCTGGAATATTTCCTTCCAGAGTTTTCTATTCTTTGTCTTTTCCTGCCAGTTGTTAACGGCTGCTCCTCGTAAATCTTCTACTATCTCCTCTAGCCATTTGGATCTCGCTCTACCTCTTCTCTTTTCTCCTCCCGGCTACCAGTTCAATAGCAGCTTGATTACAGATTCTTCTTGTGCCCACCATACGTGCCCCAGCCATTTTATTCTTTGCTGTATTATTTTTTTTTACAATATCTTCTCCTTTGATTTCTTGTTGCAGTTCATCATTTGTTCTTATTCTAAATTCATTGTCCGTTAGCTTTATTGGTCCCATTATTGTTCTTAATATTTTCCTTTCGAGTATTCTTAGATTTTCTTCGTATTTCTTGGCCATTGTCATCGTTTCTGCTGAATACATTAGCACTGGTCTTATTATCGCATTATATATTTTTAATTTATTCGTTTTAGAAAGATTTGTGTTCTTTAACAATTTCTTATTGGCATAAAAGTCTCTATTTGTTGCCATAATTTTTTCTTTTATTTCAGCATCTCTATTTCCATCGTTTAATATCATAATACCCAGGTATTTGAATTTTTCGACCTCTTCAAATGTAAAGTTTTTTATTTGAATACTTTTGTTTTCTTTGTCCTTTTTTCCAACTCTCATCAACTTCGTTTTTGTTTCATTGATTTTCAGACCTAATATCTCCCCTTTAATTATTTCTTGTGCTACTTCGACCATTATCTCTTTCCTTTTTGTTATGACTACTACATCATCCGCATAGGCAACCACCTGGCTTCCTCGTGTTCTTAAGGTACTTTGTTTATTTTCCTTGTCAGATGCTCCAGAGCCAGATTGAATAACGTCGCGGGCAAGGACGCTTTTATTTGTTTCAAATTTGTTCGTTACGCCTTTCGATGTTTTCACACTAACTTTTGTAGATCTTAAGGTCATTACTACAAGTCTTCTTAGTTCGCTGGCACCTCATTACTGATATAAGCTTTCCCCTTCTAATATTATCATATGCTTGTTGAAAGTCTATAAATAAGAATTCTAACTCATATTATATTCATATGCTCCTTTCTAGTACTTGCTTTATGTTATGCCCTTAGTCGATTTTCCACTTCTGAAACTATATTGATACTGTCCAATGCGATTTTCCGTTGTATTTGCTAATCTTCTCTGTATTATGGATGATAGGATCTTGTATGTAGTGCTTAAAAGCGTGATTCCTTATAGTTTTAGCAGTTTTGCTGGTCTCCCTTCTTGTGCAGGGTCACTATTCGTCCTGATTCTCAGTTCTTTTGCATCTTTTCTTCAGTCCATATTTTCGGCATCAGAGCGTATATGTATTCCTGCATATCATCTCCCCCGTATTTCAGTAATTCATTATTTATACCGACTTTTCCGGGTGCTTTTCCGTTTCTACTAGCTTTTATAACTTCTATAACTTCTTCTGATGTTGATTCTTGCACTACAATTTCATCGTCATGATCCCCAAGTGGTATTTCATCGTATTGGTTGTCGTTAAGTAGGTCTTTGAAATGATTTACCCATACTTCTTTATATTGTTCCTCGCTTTCAACTACTTTGCCTTCCCTGTCCCTTATGCTACTTACTTTATGTTTATATGGTCTGTTATGCTCGTTGATTTTTTGGTAATATCGCTTGGTAATCTTTTACTTATTTTCTTCCTCGATGTTTTTAATCTCATTTTCCATCCATTCCCTCTTACATTTTAGTAAAGCTTTTTTGCAATCTTTCCTTATTTTTTCATATTCTTCTCTATCTTCATTTCTTCCTGATCTTAACCATTTGTTTCTTGTTTCCACTTTCGCTATTAACCTTTTCTGACAGAGGTCATTATACCATTCGTTCCGTTTGTTTTTTCCTTTTCTTCCGATGCATTTTTCTGGTGCTCTATTGATACATTGCTTAACAGTATTCCATCTTGCTTCTAAATCGTCCCCATTACTACTCTTCTCTCTTAACTGCCCCTGTATTTCTTCTCTGTATTCTTCCCTTTTTCTCCCGTTACTTAATTCTTCTATGTTCCACTTATTTTCCTTCTTTTTCATTGTCATTCCCGCTTTTATTTTCAGTTTTACCATCGCTGTCACCATAAAATGGTCCGAGTCCGCACAACCTCCTCTATATGTTCCTACATCCAATATTGACGACTGTTTCCGTTTATTGACCGTTTATTATTCAGGTGTTCGTGTTTAGTACTACTAATGATCAGGTTAGTTCTTTCTGCTAGATTGCACAATCGATGTCCGTTGTCATTTGTTTTACTGTGTATTGTATATTTTCCTGCTACTTGTTTGTTATATTCTTCCTTTCCTATCTGTGATTTGAAATCGTCCAAGACAATAACAGTATCCTCCCTCGGTATTTTTTCGATCTCCTGTTCCACCCTTTCGTAAAACTTGACATTTACTTCTTCGTCTGCAAGTTCCGTCGGCGCGTATATACGAGGCATGTTTTTTAAGTAAGTACCGTATTTTTGCATTACGTCTTGTATTTGGGGTCACTTCTTGACAAAATAAACAAAAGTTTTCGTACACCTAATTTAGGTTAAAGCACGCTATAAAGTCGTTGTAACGCTGAACAGTGGCGACAAATGGTAAGGACATCTCGGATAACGGAAGTGAGAGTCCCGTGGGGCGACGGTTCGTATCTCGGAATCGGCATGAGTGTATCCGGTTTTTTCTTCAGTTACCCTCAAATGTTGAGGAAGCGATGGTCAAATTAACATTTTTACGACGAGGAGGTGTAGTAACAAAGTCATGAAATATTATACACACACCATATGCAGTCTAAGCGGTCCTAGGGCGTAACGCTCTCAGCTTAAGAAATTAGGCCACTGTACAGACACCAAACAAAACAACATCAAATCTGAACATTCTATTATGATGCAGTATTTTTATTTCTTTTTAAGAACATTAGAAAACACTCAGTACAGCATGAAAGCAGTTGTAGTTTTAACTGTGAGAATATAATAAATATTATAGAATTGAACGACACGAAAGTTTTCGTCCATAAAATAAATACAAATCCTAAAATAAATCATAAAGATATCTGGTTATTTTGTTGGGCCTCTGTGAGCTCCTCTCGTGGCCGCTAACCTTCTAGGAATGTAAGCAATCAAATTTTCTATAAGCAGAAATTTTGTATACTACTTTCAGTACTACCTTTATAATGTCTAAATCTTCCTTTCGAGCTAATGGCAAACATGTTCCATAAGATTTAAATTTGCTGACTTGGGTAGTGAATGTAGTTGTTTATGTAGAGAAAATATTTGGCAAGAGAAGTAGAGGATGAAGACGTTGAAATATTGGTTGAATAATTTACGACAATGCCACAAAAGTTGCATTGTACTATTTAGGGCAGCAACATCCAAAATAAGAATCGGCAGGATAACTAATCTACCTTCGAAGAGAAGAAGGCACATGAGGAAGAAATACTTGACTGTTGTAGGCTTAAAAAATTAGACTCATTACAATTCAGATTTGGTTCCAAAAATGTTAGCGAAAATCGGTCATTAGGAAGGATCATCTTGCATCACGATAACGCTCGGGATCACACTGTTGTTTAAACAATTAAATATTTGAATGCCAAAAAAATTGAAATAGTGGGTCATTCGGCGTATAGTCGCGACTTGGCACCTAATTATTTCGTTTCGTTTTCACATGTAAGGAATAAGTTATATGGGTAACTTTTTGCATGGCCCGAAGTTGGTTGAATAAAGGAGAAAAGTTGTAAGTAAAATTGTTTTGTCAAAATATTATTTGTTGCTATGCTAACTAGGACGGTCCTCCTACGTCGTAGATAATTATGTTTGGGTTGAATGTATGATTAAAATTAAATAGGTAAGTCATATATTAATTCTTATTCGTGGAATTTCTTATTACGTTGTTGGTAATTAGTATAAGAAAAAGAAAGTATTACCGATAGACGACTTCATATATTATTTAGGATTATATTGGTTGGGATAGCATTCCCTTTTCTAGTGTGAGCAAGTTTTAACTACATTTTATATTTATTTGGATGAAATGAATGTGTTTAAATGATTTAAACATACATTAACTTTTAAATGTGGCATTTCATTAAAGGAACGCCGCATAAAACTGACAATTTCACCTACAAACAACTATACCTCCAAAGATCTTTACGACCGTATCGTTTCCTTTCACGTTCCAAGCCCTCTTGTTCTTATTATATTCACAAGATCATGATATATATTTTACCGACCCACACGCGCGTACACAAACAGACCAGGTGAGTATAATTTATAAATCGTTGACCTACCACATACATACATGCACACATACACACAAACATAGACATTGACGTATTGAGGGAATTCACACATACATATATAAAAACCTATCCGGTGCTCAGAAACTCTCTCTCCCGGACGTGTTCGAAAATATCGTTAATTTATACGACACCGTAGGTGGTGGGTATTGACCAAAACCGTCAGGCTTTTTTCCGTACATGTCGATAGTCGTTACAGGCAATAAGTCACTTGCATTCGTTGGACTCTTCTTTCAGAGGGCTATTAGTACTATAACGGTCGGACGTGTGGAAACCATTTATATATTGTGAGTTGAAAAAATTATAAAACAAATACGTGAGAAGTAAATGAGTAAACTAGATTTAAAGATGAAAACTGCAATTCCAAACACGTGCAAAGAAATGATTACTTTTCTAAAAATTCGCTTTTAGATGGTTTGCAGAAGTTAAAGGTAAGGTAACGGAAGAGGTTTTTTTTTTTATGGAGGTGCGTGGTTAGGGTATTTAAAATCGAATTGAATTGAAAATTTGTTAATTTTGCAAAAGTTGGTGTAGAAATTTAAGATATCAAAATTTAGAGCAATAAGGTTTATATTATGTTCGTAAGTCCATTTACAACCTGGTTCGATAGCTGCCCAAACGAGATATAGCTAACATTTTTAGTGAACAAAACATATCAAAAAGCACTATATATCGTACAATTTTAGAATGCAAACAAAGAATCCCATGCATCAACCTCCCAAAACGTGCCAAAAATACCATTGGGGTGTGTACACGTAAAGTTTTTAACGTTTCAAACGCTACAATTTCTCGATATTTAGCACGACATGGTTTAAAGTATAAAAAACGTAAGAAATGTCTCAAATATATCGCTGCACAATTGGCCAGAATTCCTCGTGTTATCGAGTTTTACGACTTATACATTTTGCTAATAACCGAACAATAATTATGGACGACGAGAAATATTTTACGTTTAGTCATGCGGAGCTTCCTGGAAATACAGGTTTCTATACAGATAATATTGAAAATACTGATATAAATACCCTGAAAATACCCTGATAATATAAAATTTAAAGAAAAAGCAAAATTTTCTGATAAAGTTTTGGTCTGGTGTGCCATATCTGAATTGGGAATATCGAGACCTTATGTAGGTCGTGTAAGAGGGCAAGCAGTGGACGCTGAATTATATATCCACAACTGTCTGACAAAACTAATGAATTTCATTAATGCACATCACGTTAATAGGATATTCCAGAGGATATTCCAAAAACTTAGAAAATTTGATTTAGAAGCCGTCGAAACAGGTAATGCGAGTTGTAAGAAGAAAACGTATAATTGAAGATAGAGGACTCCTAGCGGCAATATAATATTTAAGTATTAAAGTCTAAAGTTCATTAATTGGTGTTGTAATATTATCCTTTGTTGAAGTTTTTGAGTTTAAATAATAAAACTTAAAAAGGATTCCCAAAACTTATGTAACATGTGTTATAATACTATGCGAGCCAAAAAGACTAAAATAGTTGATATCACTTTTCTAGTGTGTTTTTATATGATTAAAAATGTTTTCGTTTTATACAGAATATTTATTTGAGTTTGACAGATGATTCAATTAGTGTGCTAGCTTAGGAAGTCATCAACGCTAGAATAATAATTCTCCACACAGATTCACGTTTAAGTATCTCGCAGCGCCTTAACGTTTTTATTATAAAAATGTTGAAATTTTCTCCTCTTGGGCAAACATTTAAATATGTCTAGAGTTTATGATTATTGAATTCCTTGGTGATTTGAGAGTACTCGAAACCGCGTGTTAAAGAGGAAGGTAAAAAATAGTGGAAGACGATTATTATTGCAATTGAAATTTAGGTGTATGTATTGTTATGATCTAGAGATGAAGCAGCAGAGGACGCTATGGGCAGAAAAGGAATTACAAAAAAATGATGTATGCACAAAGAGTACCATATGGCACTACAATAACCGCTAATTTTTCTAAAAAAGTTTCGCGTCATTTAATGAAGCATCACGTCTCACAGAAAACGACTTGAGCTGATTAGAAATTGGAAGCTTCACCACCATAACGTAGACTGCACGTGGCTATAGCTGTGACTGATTTTTTTAACAATAAAATTGTCAAGTGTTTATAGTTCTGATATGGTCCCATGTAACTCATTCTATACCCTTAAAGAAAAAGGTCTCAAACGAGGGCAGTTTCATATAGAATTTGATGTTTTTTAGGCTTTGAAGTCGATTTTTAAAAAGCTTTTGAAGAATGGCGAATAGCAGCATCGTAGGGATAAGGTAAATTCCACTACAGGGAGACTATACCGGGTGTCCTTGAAATAAAACAACGTAGGAAAAATGAACAAAAGTAATGATATAGAATATGAATCCAAAATATTTTACAAAAATTCCGTCTCATAAAGGAGAAAAAAATAACAAATATATTAAAAAAAAAAATTATTACGTCAGTGTTGGGTCGATTATATTATAAAAAATGTCAGAAGCAATATCCTAAAGCTGACCCGCAATAACAAAGTGAATAGTTTTGTTATTGTCAGTTTCGCTTTAAGTTTCATCTAGTTGTCGATCGTTACGTATGTTCGATACGATTTACATTTACTTCTTCGATTAAAGATAGATTGTGACCAAGTAGGACGTTAAATGCCCGTGGAGCACACACCTTAGATGTTCTCTTAATATATCGTCTTTAAAAATTCACACCAAAGTATAAATTTTTAACATCTGACTTTCGTACCAGGTTATTGAATCCTTACCAAATAAAACTTATACCCAATGTTATCTGCTAGAGTTTTTATAAACGTGAATATTGCAGAGTGTAAATTCAATAGCGGCATTCTGAACCTATATTAATATTTTATATTTCTTACATCTCGTAACAAAGAAACAACATTTACCTAATACACATGAAATGAAGTCAGTTCTAAAAGTCCACAAATTATTTTTAAATTAATGTAACATCTTAATATTTAATAATTTACTTGAATGTATTAACACTTGATTTTTTACGAAATTATTAGCATACAACAATGTTATAGTTTTTATAACATCGACAGCTGTTACGTAAGTAAATATACGTTGTAGCGTATGTGTATTTGGGTAACTTTAATAGAGGTATTTATTATTTATACACATTCTGAATATTTTGAATTCATAGGCGGATGATACGCGTCGTAATTGATTCACAATATTTTGGATTTATAGTCTATATAATTACATATTTCCATTTTTCATACGTTTTCTCTTTATTTCAAGGATATCCGGTATAGAACGTGAGAAAATATGGTTATTTAAGATTAATAAATAAGGTTTTAGTTGTACTTTATTGAAAATCCCTTTTATTTATTATAACTATTATTATTATATTTTCTAAAGAAGGTTGTAAATACAATTTGATGGTGAATTTGTTTATTTCAATATTTCATCTTTTAGATTATATATTTTAAACGACTACTGGAAGCCAGAAGTACTACTTTCTAATAATAGCCACTATATTGAACTACACTTTGATTTTATTAACATTTCGTTGGATAAGTATTGCGTTTATTATTACGTCTTGTTTAAAAGCATTGCTGTTAGTTTATTAATGGCAACTTTCTGGATATCTTTCGTTACACAAATAAATTTAATAGAACAGAAATTAACAGTCACGAACGGAAATCAATAACGTTATTACAGGATACATGCACGTTGACTACTAAAAAATACGCAATTGGATAATTACATGTGCATCCAATTATATGCTAGAACATACGATATTATTTTGATTAAGTATAATGGTTAAATAAGTACACAGATATTATCGGTGGATTATTGCGTTTCTTGTGTCGTTATGAGAGCCATTGTGTACACATAAAATAGAGGCTATTTCATTTCCATAATGTAAAAGCACATGCATCTCTGTAATTATGCTATTTGTTTCCATCGGTGAATTTAATGGATATAGCAACTATTTTTTTATTTTAGTCCATTATAAATGGTATTGAGAAATGGTAATTGTTAATGGTTTGATGTTTGTAACAAAAAAATTAAATATAAGTGTTTGTATATAGGTTAATTTCAATTTCGAAATCAGCGACCTTCCATTGATTTTTCTGATTGAATCTTTATTGACTATTAAGATTCACACCCTGATTAAGTATGAAGATTGTGTCGCATAAATGACAAACAGGCTTCGACAGTAAACCTTGATTCTTTTCACGAATATTTTGTTTACAATTTTGCACGGCGCTAAATTACAAGATTTTGCTGGCCAACTGATAAAATTTCCAAATTGAAATTAACCTATCATTTGTATATTATTCAAAACTGTACACACAGTGATTTCCTACAGATTTTCCACAAATTTCTATATACGAGGGTTGTTATTTATGTATCCGGAAGAGCAAACAAAAGGAAATATTTTACATTGAAAATAGTTTTATTGTTTTTAAAAATATTCTCCGTGATGATCGATACATTTTGCATACGTTGGAACTCGTTTTCACAGCGCTTTTTCCTTTCCGATTGAGGTATCTGCAAAAGATGCATTGAACGCATCAATTGTTCCTTCCAGCAAACAAAAAGAAATAATTTAGTTCCAAATCAAAAATGACCTATCAATTCGAAATTTTGACGGCGTCAAATATTGAGTTGTTTGTGTCGATGTGTGAGAGCGCACATTGCCATGGTGAAGAATGATTCTACGTCACTGGTTGTTTTCTCTTATTTTGCCAAAGATTTCTGACAAACAAATGGCTGTGTGCCATTCAGATTGACCGTTTTACGATGCTGTAGCAATACCGTAGCCACACGTTCATATTTTTCTCAAATACCGTCTATCATTTATTTCGAAATGCTTCTTATGCGAACAGCCTTTGTTGGGTTCAGCTCATCTTGGAACACCCACACCATCGGCTGGTATTTGCTTTCGAAAACAGCGTAGATCCTAGATTCGTTGAATGTGTAGATGTTAGACATGGCTTTTAACGCATTACGATTATATTTTTGGAACATTTCTTTGCTTCAATCGGAACGAATCTTTTTTTGGGCGATTATCAAATTATGGGGGATCCAACACGAATTTTTCACGGCTAAATGTTCATGCAATATCTTATGAATGCTTGTCATACTAATGTTCAAGGATAGCTCAATGTCACGATATGTCATATGACAATCTTGCGTATAGCATCGATGTTTTCTGGTACAACAACCGATTTTGGGTGACTTCCTTAAATTCGTCTAAGTGCGCATGACGTCCATGCTTGAATTAATTAAACCAGTGATATATAGTGATTTAAGATGGTCCTTCATCACCAAAAGTCGATGTGTGTTAATCGAATTGACATAATCCACGTCGGAAGTCGTAATAAAGATTTCTTCATCTTAAATTCAGCTGACACCGATAAATAACTCAATGACATTGGGCTTTAGGCGATCCTGGTGCTGCCATCTGACAACCGATGTCTCTATCGTAAAGTTCGACATTTTTAAAGAATAGTTACTCAGAATGTTTTGACGTATAGGTGCTATTTGTGTTGCTTACAGTGACTTAAAAAATTCATGTCGACCGAAAAATGGAATTAACTCCCGTGCGATTATTGTTTGCAACTTTCGACGTGGATTATCACAACAGCAGTGTATCGATGAACTTAATTCGACTTTTGGCGATGAGTCACTATAGAAAACCGGTATATATCGGTAATATACTGAATTCAACCATTGCCACTGACGAATTTAATGGCACCAGCATACATTAAATTTTGCATGAACATTTGGCCGTCAAAAAAATTGTCCGCGCTGGATCCTCCATAATTTGACAATCACTCAAAAAAAAGGCACGTGTCGATTGGTCGAAAGAAATTATAAAAAAATACGATTGGGGTACTTCAACACACGTCTATGACATCGTAGCAGGCGACGAATCATTGATCTATGCGTATGAGCCCGAAAGTAAACAGCAGTCGACTGTATGAGTCTTACAAGATGAACCAAATCCAACAAAAGTTGCTCACGCACGAAGAACTTCGAAGCAAATGGTCGCTTGTTTCTTCGGAAAAACCGGTGATGCGGCAACTGTACGATTAGTGCAACGTCGGGCGGTTAATTCTGAATGGTATACGAGCATTTGCTTGCCAGAAGTATTCGGAAAAAATAAGATAATTCTCGATCAGGACAATGCGAGCTCTCACACATGACAACAGAAAAAGTGGAATTGATGAGTCATCCGCCGTACAGCCCTGATTTGGCACTAAATAGCTTCTTTCTATTTCCGCAAATCAAAATAAATTACGAGGTCAACATTTTTCGTTGGCTGAACAAGCGGTTGATGCTTTCAAAATGCATGCTTTGGAGGTACCTCAATTGGAGTCGAAAAAGTACTTCGAAAATTGGTTCAAGCACATGCAGAAGTGTATTGATCTTAATGGAGAATATTTTGAAAAGCAATAAAGCCATGTAGCATGAATAACTTTAGTTTCTGTTCTCTATTCCCGAAATATAAAAGGCATCCCTCGCAGAAACAACAATTTATTAAATTTTAAAGTAGTGAATAAATCAATTTAAAAATGTACTCAAAAAATCATATATTATTTAATCATGTCACAAGTATGGACATAACTAAATTTCCCAAATAGAATGAGGTATTTAAATTGGAAAATAAAGCGACCTTGCATTGATTTTTCTGATGGAGTATTTTATTTTTATTGAGTATTAAGATTCACACTCTGATTAAGTATGAAGATTGTGTCGAATAAATGACAAGCAGGCTTCGACGTCTTTATTCTTTTCACACATATTTCGTTTACAATTTTACACGGCGTTAAATCACAAGATTTTGCTGGTCAACTGATGAAATTTAGAAATTGAAATTAAATGACCAGGTGCACTTAATCGACTATTTATTGAGCTGTGCGACAGTAGACACTGTTACTGGAACCACATCTGTTCATGCGGTAAAAAAAACTATTACGTTAAAAAGTGATAATGTTTCGATAACGATCACAGTTGCAGCATTTCTGGCATCAGATTTGAAAAAGTGTTGGCCTATCCCATCGTTTGCTCAAACGCTAACTATACAGTGACTTATAATCACATTCCCAACAACATAAAAGACAAATCTAATAAAATATTTTAAACAGATACAAAAACACAGTTACTGGATAATAAAATAAAAATAATTTAAATTTGGGTTATATATGTGTCAATGTTTGTCATTTCCTATCGTGTACTTGTTATACACTATTTTATATTTGTTTATGTACTTGATATATTTTTTATATTTGATACGTTCGGTGTTTTTTGCCTGATGGAACGAAATATATTAATATTATTATTATTAGAGAACGGACACGCTTACCACTCAGTGCAGTACTGGCGAAAGGCTGTACATATTTCTAAAATATTTAATTTTATTTATATAATTGGAAAATGAACGGGTGGTGATCTATAAAATTACGAAATACATATTTATTTGTTGAAAAGTTGTATTTATAAAGTTTTTAATTTTATTTATATAATTGGAAAACGAACGGGTGGTGATCTATAAAATTACGAAATACATATGTATTTGTTGAAAAGTTGTATTTTTAAAGTTTTTAATTTTATTTCTATATTTGGAACATTTTTATTTGTTCATTTTGTCGTTCAAGTTGAGTAAAGGAGTATTAATATTGACTAGCAATAGTTTCTCAAGGTTTTCTTCTGTCAATTTTGTTCTCTTTGAATTAAGTACATCCTTATAAATAGAAAACGTCCTTTCTACATCGCAACTGGTTATAGGTGCATACTGGAAATATTCTTTTATTTCTTCATATTTAGCCGCTAGATTTTGTGGAATTGTCTCCATACATAATTGCTGCAATGTAATTAAATCTGGATTTCTATTAAGAATTGCTTCAAACTTTTGCCGAAGGCCACATCCGAAGTCACTTGGAATACTTTTCAAATTATTAACAGCCACATCTAATGTGGTTAATCCGTCATTTAATTTGAGATTTCGATTTTCAAAATAAGTGATTAGTTTTGGCAATTTTCCAAAGTGTTCGTGAAGAAAGTACCACTAATTTTTTAATTTTGGGATTTGTGTGAGCTCCTTGCACTCACCAATACTTCTAGCATCCTCCTTTAGCAGTGTTACGAAATGTTTTAGACTATCGAAATTCTCAGCATAATAACTAGTAGCTTCCAGCCATGTTCCCCATCCAGTTATTACTGGAGTGGGAGGCAGTGACAGAGATGGAAATTTTTCCCTGAAAAGAGCTACTCTCAATGGTGCTTTTCTGAAAACTTTTTTAGAAGCTGATACAAGTCTATCAACTTCCGGAAAAGTGTCTCTGATATATTCACAGATTCTGTGGAGAGCATGTGCTACACAAGTAATATGCAGCATATTAGGATATGTTTTCTTCAATAGTCTGCCTGTTTTTAACATATACGCAGCACTATCACTGACAAATAAAAGTATTTTTTCTTTGTACGTGGCTTCCGAATGAAGCATTTTTTGCATATTCTCCTTAATGGTTTCAGCAACTGTTTCCGCATCAACTCTATTTATAACACTTGTTGCTATTACATATGAGTTATAGGGAATAGTTGGATGTAGTACACCAGCTACAACATTTACCACACGGCGTCCTAACATATCCACCGTTTCGTCGGCGCTTATCTATATGTATTGATTTAAAAGATGGCTTCTAATGCGTTCTACTGTTCTCGTATAGCACCTAGAAACATAATATTTGCGTAAATTTTATTCATCAGGAACATTTCGACCAGTATATTTTTGAAGAAATATTTTTAAAGTGGGATTGCTAAGTTTATTTAATGGAATATTAGCCGCCATAAAAGTTTTACAGAGTTCAGATGTGTTTGCGATCCTAAGTGACGAATTTTTGACGATATTTTACGGATTTTGTAATAAATTTCGGAATCACTGACAATGGACATACAATCAGTATGACCGTCAATCCAACTCGCCATTGTTTTACGATCCCGTTCTCGACGTTCTTCCATATCATATCTGAAAAAGTAACTTAAACAATGCTCTAGATCTAAATAAATGAAAACTAAAAATGTGTGCGTAAGTTATTGAAACTGAACGAAATTCAATGCACACTTACGTCTAAATAATTGGTAGAAATAGATTCAATCAAACGATATTAAACAGGATCTATCACAAAAATTACGATGTAAATAACAGTTAGAACTACGAAAACAAGAAACTAACTCACAGCACTTTATTTATCTTACGAAATATAAACTAATAAATAAAATACATTATAAAAACCCCGCTTCTATCTACGCTCATGAAAACACTATAAAAATCACTATATTCTCCTAATACAATAGCTGGCTTGTCCATTGTTATCGCTGCGAGCCCAGGTGTCCGAGTAAGTCAAACAAATACTTCATTGAATTACGCCGGGATGTACTCAGCGACGTTATACACAATTCCAATTGCTGATTGCGTTTTATGGAAATTGCGTCCGTTCTCTAATTATTATTATTTGGAAGTTATCTCATAAATTATGAGAGAATTTTCTGATTCTCAATATAAAAAAATATATATAATATATCAATATAAAAAAAAAATATGTAAATTTTGCTTGTTTATAGATTCATCGAGTTGAAAATCCATCTAATAGCTGAAAATAATTTTTTTTCAAATTAAGAAACCATTTTATGAAGCTTCAAAAATAAACTAGAGAATTGTCGACGATGAGAATCTAGTTATCGTTTTTGTTGTTTGATCCTAAATATTTAAAATTTTCTACTTCCTGGAATTAATAAATACCTTGTTTTTTCTTTATATTTTTTCTCTCCTTCCACCTACTTTTATATATTTACTTTTTTTCTCGACTTCTTATAAAATCTCTTTTTGTGTAGCTCGGTTAATATTCGTTAACATGTTCTCGAAACTCTGGCCCTTGTTGCAATTGCTATGTCGTCTGTATTTGTAATTATTTGTATAGATTTTTGCTCTATAATTTTCATTTGCGTATTATTCCTGGCACTGTTATGTTGCGCTGTCAATAGTCTGCTTCCCAGTCTTACTCTTTTGTCTATTATTACTCGCCTTGTTAATCCTTCTGATGTGCGCACTGCGGCTAATGATCACAATATTGTTATAGTGCTATAGCTAAATATTTTGTAAAACATTCGCTATTGGGTCAAATATGCATGTTGTGCTTATAATCAATATATTAATTTGATGATTGAAACGTAGATATAAATATTGAGATTTTGCTGCGGTAAGTTTTCCATTCTTGTTCCCCTGTTATACTGGGTGTTTTAGGATTATATTAAAAAAATTAAGATTTGGTTTCAGGGCACTAAAATAAGAGAAAAATTTCCTATGAAGCTATATCCGAAAACGCTTCGTTAAATGGTTATAGTCCTTCAAAGATGAGGGTCTAAATCAAGTTTTTGTAATTTTTCTCAAATTTTGAAACAGATAAAAACTCATTTGGTGACCAGCTAAGGAAATAAGTTCTTACAAGTAATTTTTATTGTAGAACCAGCAAACGTGAAAAACAGAATACATAATAAGAACGTATGAGATTATTAACAGTAACAGTAACGATAAAAGTTTTAAAAAATTGATCAAAAATGTTTCCCCTAGTCCGTAGGCAGGCGTTACATCTTGTAATCACTGAACGAATAGTCGATCAACACTGTTCGGGAGTCACATCTGTACAAGCTTGAACAACTCTATTTCTTAATATATCAACGTTATCCACCGGTTGTTCGTACACTTTTTTCCTTGATGGCACCCCATGCGAAAAAATCTAACAGCGTTAGATCTGGCGATCGTGCATGCCAAGCAACTGGCTCTCCACGGCCGATCCATCGTCCAGAGTAGTGTACATTTAGCCATTGTCGCGTGTTCCTAGCATATTGGGCAGGGTAGCCGTCTAGTTGCAACTAGCTTTCAAAGAAATGTTATCTAAGAGGTCATAGAAATTGTTATTTAAGAAGTCGATATATCCATCCGCATTTAATCGAAGAGGGAGAAAATATGTTCCAATTAAATGAGAGTCCAGTATCCCCAACCATACATTGCACTGAAATGTGTTTTGAAAATCATTTTCACGTACTGCATGTGGATTATCAGATCCCAAATATGATAATTTCGCTGATGTAGATGCCTCTTCTTGTAAATGTAGCTTCGTCTGTCCATATAATCTTTCCTAGGAAGTGTGACTTACTTCCCAGAAGTCTTGGTTTTCAAAACCATCTGTACGAAAATTAGTCGCAGAATACTTTTCGACGTGGAAGACCATCAGGTAATAAGCATTGGACACGCTGAAAGTGGTAAGGGTAGGGTTGATCAGCTCTCAGCGTTCTCCAAACAAGACTGGGTGTTATTTGTTGATGGTTGGCGGCTCTTCTCACACTCGATGTAGGTTCCTTGTCAAAGTAATTAAAAATGTTGCGTGTTCCCCTTTCGTTTTACAGGGGTGCAAAACCTCCGTCACCATAATTTGCTACAGTAAATGATCCTGCTTCTGTCAACCTGTTGAAAGTCGCACTAAAAACTGATGTGCACGGCAATCTTCTGTTTGGATACCGTAATGCATATTCACGCCGAGCAGCAAGAGCATTTCCATTACAAAAACCGTAAACGAAGATCATGTCGGCATAATCACTGTTCGAATGAATTTGCGGCATTTTTGCTTAGTGTTAATACACAATAACTAAATATTTAGAATGATACAAACAACGTCGATTTATTCAATTTGATATAAGGATTTGTGGCTAATTACAAATTATGCAGCGTAACCTATTTAATTTTTTAACAATAAAACCAAACATTTTCTGTAAAATAAATAAAAGAGACAAAAAAGTTTCTAAATGAATCTCACTTAACCATTTTGATTTTTATTTTACAAAATTCTACCAAAAAACAAAAATTTCAGTGACTGACTTTACCACTTTGTAATAATAGGGGATTATCGACAAATTACTTGTTAGAAGTTATTTCCTTAGCTGGTCACAATTACCAAATATGGGTTTTGTATCTGTTTCAAAATTTGAGAAAAATGATAAAAACTGGCTTCGTTAAATAGTTACAGTCCTTCAAAGATAAGGGTCTATATCTTTGAAGGACTGTAACTATTTAACGAAGCGTTTTCGGATACAGCTTCATAGGAAGTTTTCTCTTATTTTTGTGCCTTGAACCCAAATTTAATTTTTTTTCATGTAATCCTAAAACCCCGAGTATGAACTTATTTTAACATATTGTATAATTATTTGCATATTATTAGTATCAAATAATTTCAAGTAAAATACTAGTTATTAACCAATATATAGTATATGTATAGTAAAGCACATTATTACTAACACTTTCAAACTTGAATTTTCAATATTTACAATTATTTAAAAGTCTAGCCTGTTACTTTCAATTGGAATGTACGTTGATTGTCACGCAGCCTTCGTCGGACATAATGACAGTTAAATTATGAATGAATACTGATTGTTAATTAAATATTTATAGCAACGTTGCCGTGCACCTGATAAACGAACGCCAGCCAAATTCTTAGTAGACGATTATCATATTTCGTCACACCTACTTGGAAAAATGTATGTGGATTATTTACGTTTTGTGTAAGTGAATTATAGATGGAATACGAATAGTGGGCGTTACTATAGACCTTTATGACTAACAATGTCGTTAATTGAGAAAAATCAATTAAATTTTCCATAAAAAATTAATGAAACGTTTACAGTATAAGCAAAAAATATAATTAGTTATAATCTCCATTAATCTGTCGTGGGGTCAAATAAATTTGACGTGGAAGGAAGTATACCTTACATAAAATTTTACTTAAACTTACGTAATATGAGTGTGCTGTAATGTAGGTCAAAGTAATTTACGATAATTGTCGTTTAATTTTCATTTTAGTGTCGTGTCCCCCTTAACAATGTTTCAGATTAACGCTTATTTGTATTTCAATTTAGACCAAAATACATCCTCTTCCATTAAAGAATAGTTTTTTTTTAATTATTTGGAAATTCGACTCGCAGCTGCTGTTTCTGAATTAAATTGTAAATCGGTTGAAAAACTATTGGGTGGGTACTATAAAAAGTTAGTAATTGTGTGTAAATAATGGTTGCCCCTATAGGAATGCAACAGTAGTTGTTTGAGAATTTTTTTTATATTTTAATTTCTGTATCTTTCAATTAACTTTGGAATAAAATGTCAGATAATACCCTACATAACCTAAAATTTTTTGGATCACCTGTTCGCATGTTCGCCGTTCGTTTTGTTCTAGAAGGGTTATCCAGTAATCATTCACATTGACGGAATGCTTAACTTCCATATTACTACCGTCCGCGCACAGGCGAAGTCTTGGTGTAATGAAGATATTCGGAAAATGACGAGATCGGTAGTTGTAACATACAATTTAACGTGGATTGATTAAACATATGGTAGTTAGCGCCACTTAGTTTTACGTACGGAGGCTCGAGACTGAAAACTAAGGAAAACGTTGCGCGTTTGTAGGCGCATGCGCTTGCAGACTACTAAGAAAACAAAACGTCGAGATAAACTAAAGGAGGGGTACCTAAATTCAAAATAAAAAATCGAAAATAGTTAATTCGTTTATTGACAAACAAAAAAGACAAGATTAACAAACTGGCTTTCAGCCGCAAACAAATTCATATAGTAATACAATGATAAATGAAAATGAACACTCGGTATATTATGACATTAAAATAACAATATAATTTTTTTAAATTATATCTATTATCTTACATAAAATTGTATTGAATCAGTAAATTGTTCCAAGAATAAAATAAAAATAAATTGAATTAAACTGCAGAATGCACCAAAAATATAACAAATTAAATATTTGAGCGATATCAAATCAACTTATACCTAGGATCAAAAATATAGTTCTACTTCAAATCTGTAGCAGAACCTTATAATAAAATTATACGCAGTAGATTGCCTAAGCATTAGTAAAATGGTATCAAGAAAAGTTGTGAATTTAACAAAAATTACAATTTATTTAAATCTTCTAGCACGCCTATGGTTTGTATGGTAATGAATCTATGCAATCTATTTCGTTAGAATTACTTAATTGTCGTTAAAATTACTTAAATGTGTGAAATCAACACAATTAACCATTTATTTAAATACAAAATTATTTTAAAAATAAATTCTATAACAATGCATGTACAATCATTAATTTTAAAATCGTATGTCAATTTTTTTTAATTAAATACGTGAATTTTTTAGCAAAGTTCCAAATATATAAATACACGAAAATAAGTAAGACTTTATGCCGTTTTAATTGGCGTAAAAAATTGGAAATCGTTATAAAAGCAAATATAAAAAAGAGTAACATACGACGAAGGTTTTAAATTTCACCCAAAAAGAATGAATCTTGTAGAATACCTCGAACGGCTGTATGCGTGCGACGGAGATGGAGAGACCCACAGATGGTACGCTTTCTTATATCCAGTCAAGCGATGTTGGCTTGTGTTTGTTGTCTCTGTTGCTCGCTCGGTGGTCTGTCTTGCTCGTAGCGAGAGATAGATCGAAAAAAAAGCCTATGCCCAATTAGGTCTAATTGCTTCATAGTAAGATGCCAAAAATTTACTAGCGGTAACAGGCTTCTTCGTAATTATCACACACACCCTTTATGAATACGTTAACAGCGACAATTTACCATAAAATTAGTGTGACTTTCTATTTTGATTTACGGAGCACAACCAGAAACAACCTACTCACTCGTACGTCTACCAGAAGACTATTAAAATCGCACTCGTCGAAGCGCGTGATCAAATTCACTGAACACTATCGCACTAGATGGCGCAACCGGGATTACAAAGAACAAATATAACGAAAATATATTAACTAAATTTGATATTTAACTTAATCTACAGGGCGGTAAAACGTGAAGCGTGAAAAAAGGAAATCCAAAATATCCAGCCAAATCGGTTTCTTAGATTTCAGCCGGGTCCTGGGGAAGCTTTCCAAGTCATCGTGTATGGGAGGATCAATGTTGTTGGAAATCTTAGCCCATTCATCCTGTGCTGCAGCGAGACGTCTGATTTTGGCGGGGCAATGTTAGAAAGAATCGGTAACCAGAGACTAGGAGTGAATCGAATAGTACCGGCAACCATTCTCATAGTATCGTTAAGTTGAATATCTATTAGGTTGGTGTGAGAGCTTCGATACCAGACAGCAGCATAGTATTCAGTAGGAGAGTAAGCCAGTGCAATGGTTGCCGTTCGCAAGATCTCCCCATTCGCTCTCCATGAATTACTGGCAAGTTTATGGTATTATATTATTGCTGATCTTCACCTTTTTAGGTGAAGGTTTTGAGTTTTATAGAGGTGCTACTTGAACGTCAGAGACCGGTTGAATATTACGCCTAGATATTTAAGGTGAGGGTTGTGGTTGATCCCACTACCACCAAATTCAACATTTCAAAGCTCTTGGCTTCTTCGTTACAGAAATGAAAGGCATATGATTCGGACTTTGAAGGGTTTGGTTGTAAGCGCCATTTCTTATAATACTCACTTAAAACTTGCAGATATTCAACAAGTTGTAATTCTCCATCCTCTAAATTCTTGGATTGGGTGCATAAAGCCAAGTAATCTGCATATTGAAATTGTCGCGGTTTTGGGAAGATCGTTAGTGTAAATGTTGAACATTAGAGCAGCTAGAACCAAGTTTTAACAAAGGTTATTCTTAATGGTTTTGTCATTACTATTTCGATTGTTGGGTTCTCGTGCTACAGCGTCAGACCGGGAACATCTGGATTGCACCTCGTATTTAGTTCTCTATTCTTATATAGTTAATTGAATGCAAATATTGGTATCGGCATTGTATTAATTAACGTATGAACTTCATATTATTTTTGCCTAATTTTAAAAATACATACAATGCAAAATATTTTGGTAAGTGCTAGCAAAAAATGTACTTTGTAAAATAGACTTCATTTTAAATCCTTGTTGCGGAGTTTAAGTACAGAATACATAATGGTACCGAAATTCCTCAACTTAGTAATCAAATCGATAGTCAAGAAAGAAATTACTTTTCGCAACAGATTGTACTCGTAAAAAGAAGTAAACCTTTCGAAATATTAACAAAGTTACGGAACTGTTGTTTACAAATTTATAGAAAGTGTATCTTCTACTTAATCGTTAATCCCAATATCAAAACATACGAAAGTGAACACTATCGGTACACTCGAACTTTACCTTTGTAGGTTGTTCATCATTATTTTTTTCTAATAAAGAACTTAATTAAATAACTAAATTCGCAAACAGAAACGGCAGGAGAGAAGATGAGTTATCGTGTACGAATACATGTATACGGCGCTTGTAGATTTTACAGACAGGAGAGGATGTGCAAAAAGCCTACGTATAGGATGTCTTAGTGACTCTAATAATACACAAGATCTAACTTCAAATTGGAAAGGTATCTTTTTATATCAAACGACGTCTGCCTTTTTAGATATCAGTTGAACATGATGAATCTATAATCCACGGCAAACAAGCGAAATTTTGATTTCCATTAAGTTAGCGCTTTAACAAATTATTATAAAAACACACTTGGCTATTTCACAATTTTTTATTAGATCTATGTCTAACATATATTTCGGCTGTTATGCCATTGTCAAAGAGTATCTTAAAACTAACTTACAATACGTGTCCTTTTAACTTTTATACCTATATTTTAGTGCTAGGGTGCTGGTTGGGACATATTTACAATCACGTCTATTATGGGAGTGTTAACAAATTCTAACTGCGTAATTATTCTATTTTGTTTTTGTGATTTTTTAATTTCTAGTATTTCTAATAAATCTAGTCTTCTACTTTTTATTACGTTATGTAACACGGTGGAGCTATTCATATCGGGCAAATGGTTTTGTTCGATACAGTGTGTCGAAAAACCTGTGTTTTTATTACTATACTTTATATCTCTTACGTGTTCGGATATGCGTTTTTAATGGATCTTCCACTTTGCCCTATATATATAGCTTCACAGTCATTACATTTTATTGTGTATACTCCTGATTTTTCTATATTTTCTATTTTATCTTTGTTATTATTTAACATTGTACCTAATTTTGTTTTATTGCTACATATGATGTGAATATCTAATTTTCTTAATATTTTGTTTACTTTGTCTGTGATTTGGGGGATATATGTAATTGCGTGCCAAATGGGTTTATTTTCTTTTATTTCCGGATATAAGAATTTTTTCTGAATATTCTTTTGTTCTTTTCGATTTAATATTTTGTCTACTATGTTGGGATTGTATCCATTATTTTCTGCTATTTTTTTAATATATATTATTTCTTCTTTAAAAGCCTCAGTATTCAATGGTATGTGAGTTGCTCTATGTATATAACTGTGGAATGTTGACATTTTTATTTTAGTATCTTGTTTCGCTTCCGCATGTATTATATTATCTGCAAATGTTGGTTTTCTGTAAATTTTATATGCTAGATTGTTATTGTTTCTGTATATGGTAATATCTAAAAAATTTAATTTGTTATTTTCTTCTTTGTCTATTGTGAATTGTATCAATAGACAAAGAAGAAAATAACAAATTAAATTTTTTAGATATTACCATATACAGAAACAATTACAATCTAGCATATAAAATTTACAGAAAACCAACATTTGCAGATAATATAATACATGCGGAAGCGAAACAAGATACTAAAATAAAAATGTCAACATTCCACAGTTATATACATAGAGCAACTCACATACCATTGAATACTGAGGCTTTTAAAGAAGAAATAATATATATTAAAAAAATAGCAGAAAATAATGGATACAATCCCAACATAGTAGACAAAATATTAAATCGAAAAGAACAAAAGAATATTCAGAAAAAATTCTTATATCCGGAAATAAAAGAAAATAAACCCATTTGGCACGCAATTACATATATCCCCCAAATCACAGACAAAGTAAACAAAATATTAAGAAAATTAGATATTCACATCATATGTAGCAATAAAACAAAATTAGGTACAATGTTAAATAATAACAAAGATAAAATAGAAAATATAGAAAAATCAGGAGTATACACAAATATCCGAACACGTAAGAGATATAAAGTATAGTAATAAAAACACAGGTTTTTCGACACACTGTATCGAACAAAACCATTTGCCCGATATGAATAGCTCCACCGTGTTACATAACGTAATAAAAAGTAGAAGACTAGATTTATTAGAAATACTAGAAATTAAAAAATCACAAAAACAAAATAGAATAATTACGAATACACAGTTAGAATTTGTTAACACTCCCATAATAGACGTGATTGTAAATATGTCCCAACCAGCACCCTAGCACTAAAATATAGGTATAAAAGTTAAAAGGACACGTATTGTAAGTTAGTTTTAAGATACTCTTTGACAATGGCATAACAGCCGAAACATATGTTAGACATAGATCTAATAAAAAATTGTGAAATAGCCAAGTGTGTTTTTATAATAATTTGTTAATTACAAAATGTTTCACCAAGAAATGTCTGCTACATCAATTAATGAAATTCAATTAGCGCTTTACCTAACTTTTTCCAGTAAGTAAGTAAGTATATATCTCTGGGATTAAAGTGTAACTTTTTTTAGTTATCTTATTTAAAAGCATTTGTTTACATCTTTAATAAATATATCGATCTTGTCTAAAACGTTAATTATATAAAAGAAAAATATTAAATGTAAATAAATAACATTTTATAAATTATATGAAAGTTTTTTTCTATTAGGGAATATTTAATGTATTGTTTTTGTGACTATGTAAAATTGTTATGGATAATATATACTGATGGACAAAATTAGTGTATCGCTTAGTAAATTTTGAATTAATTCTTTCAAGCTTCCAATTAGTATACCAAAATTAATTTATTGAAATAATAATTTTTTTCAATGATTTCGAAAAATTTTTTTATGAAAAAAGGAACTAAAAGAATAATCCATATTTTATTCAAATTTTCAGTTAAAACATAGGAATGAAAAAAATTTAAAATAAATAAAAGTTTCAGTTTTTTACAGTTTTAATATCGTGTATTATCGCGTCTAATCAAATAACTTCCCTCAAACGTCTTTGAATGCCATGGAAAATATTTATGATAAAATCTTATGCTATTCTTCAAGAGCCGCATTTTCCAGCTCAGCCAAGTTTTCAGGAGCAGGATTTCGACGTCTAATGTGTCGTTTAAGCTAATTCCAAACGTGTTTTATCACATTCAAGTCAGGACTACGCGTTGGCCACTGTAAACGTTGAATACCTACCTCGGCCAGTTATTTATTTAAAGTAGTAAAGAATTGTCGTCTATGTAAGGTGTCATGTTCTTCCAGAATCTGCTGGATGTACCTCGGGGCGTTTAAAGCTCTTCCTCGGATCTTTACAAGATCAGTATGGACTTAGAAAAAAATGCCACCTTAAAACATTATGACCCCTCACGGAAAGACACTTGGATAACCATACATGGTTGTCTGTATCTTTCTCCTGATGTTCTCCAGATAAAAGTGCATGAATCGGAAGATCTTAAACCTATTCTGACTTCATCAGTAAACAAGACTCTTTCAGTCATCCAAATCCCAATCCACATGTTCCCGAGCAAACTCAAGTCTAGCTTGCTTGTGGGTGTCTCAATCTAGATTCCTTGGGCTTTTCTCTTACTGTCTTGGAAGAAATTGCAACATTTCGAATATCTCCAAATCTATTTTTTAACTCGTTTCCGGTGAAGAACCGATTTCTTAATGTTTGTAGGCGTATAAAACGATCGTCCATTTGGTTTGTGGACCTTGGTCGGGATTGTCCTGGTCTCTAAGCATGTGAATCTGTTGCCCTAAACCGCTGAAGACATCGACCAATAGTCGTATAATAAAATCAGCGACCTCACGTTGTCTATACCATTCTTCAATCAAGGTGACACTTTTCACAGTATAATTCACTTAAATTTCTCACTGGAGGCATTTCAATATGTACACAATTCGAACAAAATGAAAATCTAACCAGAAGTTGAGAAAACCCAGGAAAATAAAACCCACAACGCTATTAGACTTGTCAATAATAATGTAATATTGCAAATAAACGCAAAACAAGTCTTAACTTGCATAGAAATGACTGAAGAGAGAACTAATTCAAGTGATAGTACCGGGTTACTTGTTTTTTTCAGGAAATGTGTGATTTATAAGCCTCCTTGATAAACAAATTTATGTATTCATAAATTTATAGGTGGTGCGCTAATTTTGTCCATCAGTGTAGATATTGTACATCTTTTAAGTGATTTCTTTTAAAATTAAATGACAAGGAATTGCCATCCTGGAACTGTTTTGTAAGTATAGTGAAAGAATATATGGGGTTGCAAGAAAGATAAGAACTGTAAATCCCTCATAGATAAACTCCTAAAACCCTATGAATCATTAGGATGTCGCATGTCTTCAATGTCGCACTTTTTGTACTCGCATCTGGATTTTTTTCCGATAAATTTGGGTATAGTAAGTAGTAAGTGACGAATGCCTGGGGTATCAGGACATTGCAAAACCCGATACCAGGGACGGTAAAATCCACGTTTTTAAAAAGAGATGATTACACTAAACGCAAAAGAAAAAAGTGAAATATATTTTGCCTGTATATCTTCATGTAATATTTTATATTTTTTATGATGATCCTTAGTAAAATGTGGGTCATTCATAATACGAGCCTGGACCCGACCCCCAGCCGAGACCCGACATGTGACTAATCCACATTTGCCCATACATTATGCAAACCTGATCCAAACGGCGCGCAGCGATGGCGTCTGAAGGTGGTCAAAATCAAAACGAAACCAGTAGTCGTATCGTACAATAGTCCGGGAGCTTCTATTTATTGTGTATGCTCTTAGTCAATGGAGACGGGTGTGGGTGACCGAAATAAGAGATGGTAGGTAGTGCCACTCGGTTTTATTACGGAAGTTCAAGTCTGAAAACGGAAAAAAGAGATTGCGCGATCTTAGGCGCATGCGCATACAGCCTACAATAGTACAAACGCTGTTTGCAAAAAAAACGAAACGACAAAATGCTGCACGGATATTTCTGGATATTTGCAACCTGAAAACAAATGTATAAACTACAACTTGCTAAAGACAAAATAAAACAAAATGAACGAAGGAAAAGAAAAGCCTCGGAAACAGACAACTCGTATATTAACACATTATCCAAAATAACAAAAGCAAATTGTGTTCATAAACATAAAAAAATATAACATTGGAGTGTCACTCTGTATAAATACATATATGGCAATAAAATATGAAACTTTTTGAACAATAATAAAAAAGGTGATATATAGAAAATAAGTACCAAATAAAAATTAATTAAATTAAAAAAATATGTAATGACTATTACGATAATACAAAAAAAAACTATAGACATCAAAGATTTTGAAAACAAATTAATTAAAGAATTAAATAGGCTCTACTACGGTATACCATACGAAATCTTGACAAGATAAAAATAATTACAGCTAATAATAAGTAAAAGGTAAGAGTAATTTTTAAATCAAATAGAAAATTGCAAATCGTAACACCTGCACAAATACAGATTTTTATATCAGCGGAAAATGAATATAATAATATTATTACGCTAAAATTCGATGTGTAAATTTACCCAAGCAAATTAAAATGCAATCCATTAGAATTTAAGTTTTAATAATTATTACAACAAAAACATATAAGTATAACATTAATTTATAAGGTTCCAATGAATCTAATGTGAACAGGAAGAAATGAACTCGAAAGTTAGTAATTATAAAATCTTCAAATATAAGTGTATAAGTAAAAATTTAATACCAAGGTAAATATAGTCCCGCTGTCCGAAATGGGGTCGCCGAGGTCAGTGGATGACGGTAAAAATGGAGATCCGTCGGTATGGAATTCGCTGCTGAGATGTTGGCGTTCGGGGTCCCAACTGAAAGGCTGAAATTGACCGTATAAACGTTACAGAATTGCCAGTCTAGAGATCTTGGCAATGAAGGAGTTTTCCTTATTTTTCTGCCACAAATTCGCAAAAAAACGGTATTCGGCAATTCTACTCTAATAACGCTCTGCGTTTTTATCCGCAATAATGCGACTGATACCTATTACGCAGAATTGCGACACTTTATTGTATCCTCATTCGTAAGATCCTAGTAACCCAACCAATCTGACCTATCGTATTACAACGAATGAACCTCTATCGCCAGACGCTAGTCGAAGCGATCTCGGAGATCGGGCGAATATACCATAGAAATAAAATTACATAGATCGCTACAACGTACTCGAGAAAATGAAAATGATCAAATTTAAAACGAGCCGAATATACCGGGCGATAAGATGTTAAGTAAATATGAAAAAGGAAATTTAAAACGTAGCAAGACACTGCAAAAGAGTTAATTTGTAAAATGATCGCGACGAGCCCTAAAAACTCCTAATGTCTCCCGTATTCTCAAGCAAGATAAAAGTCGCTTTGGCTGTGGGTAAAATAGTGTCATTGGAAACAGAGAAAAAGAGAAAACGTTTGGGTAAAAGCGTCGTTGCAAAAGAGGGAACAATGTACTCATTTACGTTTATTGAAATGTATCCAATCATGGGAGCCATTGGATATCCTAAAATATCTTAGAATAGACTACGGCATATTTGAAGAATTACTAATTCTTATAAAAAATCTCTCATAGAAAGAAAAAAAAACACTTTATTCAGAGAAGCAGTTAGTACTGAAGAACGTTTATTGGCAACCTTGAGGTTTCTAGCAACAGGAAGGAGTTTGAGAATTTAAAGTTTTCTTGCATAATTTCTCCGCACCTACTTGGAAGAATCATTTCAGAAACTTGTCCTGCCATATACAATTCTGTTGATGCCCCATAAACATGTATTATCTTTATTTAAAGGGATAAATTCCTCCCAAAAACATTTATTATCTTCAAAAGACATATTGAATATACAATCTCTACATTCACTTACTGATACACCGATTGAACTATTGTCTGGAGTCGCCGGACAAGTCTGGACAGGCACACACATTACAAAACTAGCACGGATTGGAAGCGGTCGGGCCGTAGGTTCATGTATCACACCCACGCTCCCCCGACTCGATCACAACCTACCTGCGACATGTTTCTCATTACCATTCATTAGCGGATCGGTCGGCGGACACGTCAGGACGGACCAATCCGGTAATGAATGGGAGCCTTTAGATTTAACATGTTTCACATGTTGATATTAAACATTAGATTGCAAAAATTTGTGGACTTCTTTTTCATTCGACCACCAACGGCACCAACTCCTGTAACAATAAAAAAAACAGCATGTCATTTTGGGATTTAGGACCACAGACTACTTTGTGTACATAATTTTTAACATACATGAGTGGGTAAAAACCACACCAATTTGTATAATACAAAAGTATTTTTAATAATATAAAATATTATTAAAAATGGGATGTGAAGAACACAATACAAGTTATATATTTGTGAATGTGTTATATACGCATTCGGTTAGCCCGACAAGTAGTGAAGACACGATAATACAGTTTTTTATAGATATGGTTGTTACCGTCTATAGAAACACGTTGCTTAGTTCGGCAGTTATTATGTAGACAGCGCTGAATATTTTTTCACGCTCTGTCTTAATCATTTCTGGTTGATAGCAAGGTAGTTATGTTTGGTTGAATGTATCTCTTCTCCAGCAGGGGCGTACCGACGATCCTGTAGAAAGGTGAAATACGTATCTGCGTCTCTGGAGAGGAGATACATTCACAAATATATAACTTGTATTGTGTTCTTCACACCCCATTTTTAATAATTTTAAATAAACAAAAATTATTTAATTTAATAATTTTGAATGTATTTAAATAATCCATCAATTATAATTCGGTGACAAGAAATTATGTCTAGGCGCTATATTTTTCCACTAATTATGAAATATATATTGTTTATACAGGTATATTTATTCCTGAAAGGCATTGTTCCCGTGACAATGTTGAATTGTTCCGGCTATTTATGCAGTCAAATAAACATATAAATAGAATTTACACACTAGTGCTTTCAGGAAATTTTGATATAATGTCGACCATTCAATTGCAAAGGTTGACCCGGAAAATAGCAATGATAAAAAAATAGCGTGAAATGTAGAATTCGCGGTTGAAGGGCTTATTTTAAATTCGGCTATATAAACATGTGAAATTTCCTGTTTCTCTCACCGCTGTTTTAATATCCCATCCCAGTGATATATTTAATGTTATGTAAATAATTCAAATGCAAATTCAAAATGTTTTCATAATTTGATTAGTGGGAATTTATACACTGTTCAATATCAATTAGTACACAATCTAAGAATGCAAAATAGGTATTTACGAGGGAAATAGTGAAAAAATCTAGAGACCATGTTTCTAAAAAAATGAAATCTGTTTTTATTTTATAGCTACTTTTTAATGTTTTGCGAGTTAATTGTCGTGTAGTTTCTTCGATTCGCTCTAATCTTTTGTTAATTATCATAATTTAAATATTTTGTGTTTACCCAAAAATTAATTTGACTAGACAACATTTCCGGGCTATGATTTTTTACGTCTTTAAATCGTCGCTAATGCCTAAACAACAAGAAAATCAGCTTATAAATGCATTTGGCGAAGAGCCCCCGTCTAAGGCAACAGTATATAATTGACAGAACGAATTCAAAAGACATTGTTTTTTTCTTAATGATGAATTTCGTGAAGGACGTCCAAGAAACTGCTGTTAGTGATGAGAATATTTCCGCTGTTCGAGCAATGCTTGAGGAAAATCGACGGATATCATATGAATATATTCGGGCGACATTGGCAGTCAGTGCAGTGGGGTCCCTTAACTCGCCTACGACGAAATCCCGTTAAAGTGCCCTCAAACTTTTTCTGCGAGAAAAGTTGTGGGCACTGTCTTTGGACAAGAAACGTGTCCTTATTGTAGACTTTATGCGCGATGAAAAGCTGCAGGACAGTGTTATGGAATGGTTTAATTCACATGCGGCAGTGTTCTATAAAGAGAGCATTCAAAGTTCAGTTATTTATAATAAAAATTACGAATTGCCCTAGTAATAATTTTAACTCTCTGGTAGGCAAGGATAGAATCCGATTAATATAGTGCATATTGTAGTAATTTACTCACTAGACATATAAATATCTACGGAAACTATATTCTAGTATACGAGGGCTGCAGTTGATAAATTTGGAACATTATTTCTACCGAAAATTAGACACATTTTAGGAATTGTAGCAACCAAAGTTTCACCATTTTAATAGTAATGTTTAGCAATAAGGACACGTTGTTGTGTCGTGTAACGCTACATGTTTCCTAACTCCTATCTGTCTACTATCGACCTGTTACAATTTTTATATAGACCGTATGCCGTTACGACGACTAATATAGATTCAGTCGTCGTAACGACATAGAATAATCTATATTTCTATCCGAATATATGTCTAACCAGAATCATTAACAAATTTACGCTGTACCATCTTAATATGACGAATATGGATCCAATAATGAGATGCCAGATAATCGAGGCATACTCAAGACGTGATTTAAGCAGCATATAAAGTATCCGGTATGCTATTATATTTGTAAAAGATCTGCAGTAGTGAACAGTAAAGTGTAACGTCTTTATAGCAGTAGCTGAAATTCTATTTAATTGATTCGCAAACTTCAATTCGTCAATTCTAGTCCTTAATTTCCAACTCTGGCGTCTTAAGCGCTTTGCCATTGCTAGCATGTACTACATAAAAACTTGTTAAGTCATCGGCGAAAGTAGTTGTTACCTAGCAATAACATTGGTAATGTTGACAAAAAAAAATTAATGGTAGTAAATTCGATTTCTGTGCTATTGCAGATGTATTGGAAGAGTGTCCATTGTATGAAAAAAAAACTTATTTTTGACGATTGGAAGATTTGACGAGACCACTAAATAATTATAATTTTCCCTAACAAGTCTTTCGGATTTATGTATATATGGAGTTGAAAAATTCCCACCGGTTGCTTGGTAAAAAGGTGGCTATAACCACGTGCTCATCATTTAGAGTTTTAAATTGAACTACTTAATTTCATATGTTGATGTCAAAGAAACGCCATCGTCTTTCGAGGCTGTAGCAAAAATTGAACTCGCTTCATTTTTACACACACACATTAGACATATTAAAAGCGAACAGGACAGGACCTCTTTTTGTATTATAGTTACATATTAATATATTATTATAAAAAGTTATTTTTAATACTTATTTCTGAATTTTAGATAACTTCATTATTTGGTAAGAATAGTAAGAATGAAATAAAATTATTTCCTTTCTTGGCGAACAGAAAACCTATAAATATTTTGTTGCATTTTGCAATGTATTTGCAATAATATTGTTTTTTCTTTCTTTACAATATTATTTTAGGATTTATGTCTTTACGATTTTTGTATTTATATAATTTCTATTTTATTTTGCTTCATTGTTTTAGAAAATATATTTTCAATTTAATCGGATAAACAATTAAGAAATTGAATAATTTCTAGTAAGAAGAATTAATTGATTTAGTCCAATTTTTTGAAGATTTCAGAAAATAAAGCTAATTTTCTGCTAAAGATAATTCGAAAATAAATCTAAATCCTAATAAAGTTTACAAAGAAGAGGAAAACAACGATGTAAAAACTAGTTGTGATATTATTATGAAGTAGTTATTTAAATTAATTCTGTAATAGTTATTCGAAGTTATATTTTTATAAATCGAGAGGGCGAAAGAATTTTTTTTTTCAGAATACTGACACATAATGTTAGGCAATTTATAAATAAAATCCAGTTGGACGGAATCTAACGCTTTATTAAATGTATCCAAGAATTCCCCGAGGCGTGCCACTTTTCTGCCAATTCTTTACGTTGTCCTCACCTTTAATAGAACCTATCGTACTTCCTGGGATTCGATCCCCGGAGAAATCAAGTTTTATAAACATTCTTTAGGCAGATTGGATGGTCGCTACGAGTACATAATACTGTATAAGATTTCTTTACATTTACTGGATTTTGTATGCACCTGTTTTGGTATCTAAATACAACATAACAGTACTATTTTAAAGAACAAGTTTTATTTTGAATTATTTTATTACTGAATTGTTGTTTGAATTCGATTTTGTTTGAATTTTTAAATTGTAAACGTTCGCTGTATATAGTGGACAGAATGAATGCTAAGATTATTTTGTCTGCCAAAATTAATTATTGTTGTATATATTGGAAGAATAACGTTTAATTTTATTGAGAAAATTATGCAGAATCTTACACAAGAAACTCTTTTTCAGTTTTGATTATTATCTATAATCAATATTATAAGATATTAATTTTTGAGAAGGGAATAAAGTTTATTTTAATTTGAATAAACTATTTTAATATGAATTGTTGTAAATGTATTTATGTCAAATGTTTATGACAGAAAGGGAAAAATGTTGACATAAGGTTGTCAGTGTATATAGGATTGTGAACAGTAATATTATAATTAAATTAAAAAAAATAATCAAGTAGCTAGGTATTGAAAAAAAAAAGAGGGGGAGATTTATTGATTATAATACACGTCATAATAATTTTTGTTGAATGAAAACTGTTGATATTTTCTAATTATTTATCTGAAAGAAGCTCTCAAACTAGCTCTAGTTTTGTTTCATTAGGCTACATTTTTTCAGAAATCGCTATTATAGAAATTAACGTTTTTTAATTAAAAAATGCTTCAAAACATTTTATTTTAATTATCTGCATAATTCTAGTTCGCCATTTTATAAAGCATACTTAACACAGATATCCTGATGGAACACGCGCAAACGTAGCTATCAGGCGCATATACCTTAACCTAACTCAATGACAACAAATAAACAGAGAACGGTTATAAATAAACCAGAAACCTGCACCAGGTCAAGATGAAATTGAGGTGTATATATATATATATATATATATATATATATATATATATAAATGTCCAACCACCCTCTAATTAAGGTAGAATTTCAGACAATCCTATGCGAGATAATTAACTAGAAAATGAAAATATAAATTACACAATCTGATGCTGTAATATATAATTAACAAAATCCTAGACGTACGATGGGATAAATAACTATCTAGATTTAGTACTTATTGAAATTAACTAATTGTAGAAACAATATCTCTGGTTGATGACATTTTAAGAGTTACAGATAGCAGAGCCTAAATACTTATACAATCACAGTTCCAAATGGATGTTTAAAACATTAAATAGAGGGATAGGCGACCCTTAGATGTAGAAAAATAAAAATAATTATCATATAAAGAATTGCCACGGTATATATTTAATCCTTCAAAAGTAAACGACAAGGAAACCAACTAATACAGATAGGTTTAATCAAACGGTTTCAATATACCAGACAGTTCAAAAATAATATATACGCTGTCCAAAAAATCCAGTAAAACAAAATCAGCGCATAACAGTACATTATTGCATTTGATTTTGTATGAGAACCTAGTCCGATAGGGGTAAACTGACAACAGATTTAAATTTGGAGTATTCATATTTAAAGACGGCAGACTATGTGCCCGGTGCATGGTGACAAGAATCATTTCACCATCTGTACTAAATATTATTTTTCATTCCTCTCGCTTTGTTTACATATCGGAGCAGAAAAACATATATTTAGTAGTTATAGTTATAGACTTATAGTTTATATTTAGTTTCCTAAATATTTCCATACATGAATTTATCAAAGAGATAACAGAATTTGAACATATATTTTACAGTTCTAAATCAAAATTTAAAAAAAACATTATTTTGTATTTCTAACAATGAACGAAACATTTATTCTAAAGAAAAAGTGGTATTATTGGCAATAACTGATGCACCTTCAAAACATATTTATATTATAGTATCCAAAACAATATTTAGTACACATGGTGAAATGATTCTTGTCTGTCTGGCACATAGTCTGCCGTCTTTATCATATTATATATATCTAGGTGGAAAATAAAAAAATGGCACGAGTATTGAAAAAGAAGAAAGGGGAGATTTATTGATTATAACGCAGGCCAACACAATTTTTGTTGAATGAAAACTATTGATATTTTCTGATTTCTTACCTGATGGAAGCTTTCAAACTAGTCCTAGTTTTATTTCATCAGGCTACATTTTTTTAGAAATCGCTGTTATAGAAATTAACAGTTTTAATAATACAAGTTAACAAAAAAAAATTCGTTCTTTTCTTTAAGTTGTCACCTGGATATACGTATATGAATACTCCAAATGTCAGTTTTTCTGTATCGGGCTAGGTTCTCATACAAAAAGTAATGTAATAATGTACTTATGTTTTCAATCAAATATGTTAAACACATAAAGCTAACACAAAACTGTTTCTGCAGGCTAATTAACTGAAATATGTATGAATATTTAAAAAAAAAGATAACTATGTGCCAATAAATAATAATTATAAACTTATCTCTTTCAAGTTTCTCTAAAATGCCTTCTTACCTCTCGATTCTGTTTCCTGTTACGATATTGTAGATACTTGTTTGTTCAGGTAGTCAAGGCATTACTCACCGAGTCTTTATAACTGTCAAATCCGTTCACTTTGTTCTCAGCAACAAAAGAAAGGGACGGAATATTTTCCTTATATTTTCCTTGTAACGCTTTATTGTTTTATGCGGGATGAAACCTTTCCTCAGTCGAAGTCCGAGTTAAAGAAGTCAGGATGGTTAACATACAAACGAATGACAGAAAACTTCCTTAGCAACAAAAAGTCTGAGAATTATAAGGAAACTGTGGAGGAAATGTTACAACAATTTAGAAATCTAGGGTGTAGAATGAGTGTTAAAGTGCATTTTCTCAACAGCCATATTGATTATTTTCCTGAAAGTCTTGGTGCAACGAGTGAAGAACATGGTGAGCGGTGTCATAGTGATATTAAAACAATGTAAATCCGAGGCCATTGGAATGTGTTAATGATGGCTGACTACTGTTGGTGTTTGAAAAGAGACACTAGTGAAGGACATATCAGAGCTTCGAAAAAAATTAAGTTTTTTCGCCAACAATGAAAAAAAAATGTAGAAATTCATAATTATTGACACCTAGTTTTGAATATATTCATTAATATTTCAGCTAATTAAACATGCAGAAATAGTTTTGTATTAGCTTTATATGTTTAATATATTTGTAATATTTCATTGAAAACATAAGTGCATTATTATTACATTATTACATTTGATTTGATTTTGTATGAAAATCTAGCGCGATAGAGAAAAACTGAAAACATATTTGAATATTTCATCAAGAATTACTTTAAAAGTAGACATTTCTAAATTTTTAAAACGTTGCCATTTTTAAAATGTATAGAATTTTATTAAAATTCTAAAAAAAACTCAAGGAATACAGTAGAATCTCGAAACCATGAACACAAAAAATCCGAGACTGTTCACGTTATGGAATTTGTTCACGTTAGCGAGTAGATACTAAACATACACAGTTTTACTTATATATATATATATATATATATATATATATATATATATATATATATATATATATATATATATGGTAAATTCAATCAGTCGGCGATTAAAGGTCTGGTTTACTTCAAAGCACAGGGTGACTTACGGGAAACTGACGTTTTTAAAATAGATAATATAAAGGCGTTAGTGGTGGGAGGAAGAAGGTGGAGGGGTCATACGCGTCGGCATGACTTACCGTTTCAGTTACAATGGAGCAGTGGACAATACAGCACCGCATATTCGCGTACGATACTTTTGTCAAAAATGGCGATTCAGTTATAATAACACAACGAATTTTCCGCCGGCATTTCAATATCCGCCGGAATAGCGCGGTTCCAAGCCGCAATACAATCCTGAAATGGGTGCAAACGTTGAGAACAACAGGGAATATTGCAAAGAAGAAGCCGCCAGGCCCTGCAAGAACAGCGAGAACGCCCGAAAACATCGACGCAGTGAGAGAGGCAATGAACAGGAGCCCAAGTCGATCTGCACGGCGACATGCACGTGAGTTGCAGCTAAGCCGTGATTCTGTGAGAAGAATTTTGCGTTTGGATTTGAAATTTCACCCATATAAAATGAAGGTTGTTCAGAAGCTCAACGAGAGGGACTATGTTGAACGCGAAGACTTCGCCGTACGTATGCAAGTGTTGTTTGAGGAAAACCCAATAGTGATAATGAGCGATGAAGCTCATTTTAGCTTGGATGGCTCAGTAAATAAACAAAACTTTCGTTACTGGGCCCCACAAAATCCTCACATTACCCGTGAAAGGCCTCTTCACTCCGCGCTTGTGACCGTATGGTGCGCGGTTGCGGCTTTTGGTGTTATTGGACCGTATTTTTTTGATGAGAATGGCGTTACGGTGACCGTGAATTCGGAGCGTTACATTCACATGTTAAATACGTTTTTTCTACCTGAACTACGAAGAAGACTGGTAAACCTCAGAAATGTTTATTTTCAGCAGGATGGTGCCACAGCACACACTGCAAATGCATCAATGGAAGTTTTGAGAAACACATTTCCTGGGCGCCTCATTTCTCGTTTCGGTGACGTGCCGTGGCCCCCAAGATCGCCGGACTTGTCGTCTTGTGACTTTTTCTTGTGGGGGTACTTGAAAGAACGTGTTTATGTTCACAAACCCCGTACTTTAATTGCGTTGCAAGATATCATTACAGAAGAGGTGCATGCGATTGACCAAGAGCTATTGGCACGAGTTGTGAATGAATTTTGGCAGAGACTTGAAATCTGTATTCAAGCGGACGCCTTCACTTGAGTGATATAAATTTCCATAAATGACAATGTTACATTAAATGGTAAATATTAATCTTTCGTTTTGTAAAAATAAACTTCTTCTTTATTGAAAAACAATTGAGTATTGTTCATTTGAAAACCGTCAGTTTCCAGTAAGTCACCTGTATATATATGTAAAACAACCTACATGTTTCGGCAATGATGCTTTTATCAAGGATATAAAATATAAATGACAGAATACAAATGTCAAATAATATATATATACATATACCGTTTATTTAATAATATACAACATTACATAAATAGCTAGTGATTTTTTATTGAATTTGTTTGCTAGAAATGCTGAGCAAAATTGGTTTCTCTTGCAATCGTTTTAAGTTTATAATGTCTTCAGCATCCAAATTGTTTGTACGCGCCCTATCTAACGCCATATTTAATTGTTCACGCCATCCGAATGCGGTACTTTAGGAATTTCAACTTCTTGATTTCTTAATAGTTTATCGTCTTCATCATCTTCATCTTCGCTTTCATATGTAACTGTGTCTTTATTCCATTCTTCAATATGAGTCTTTGTGTATTGGTCTGTGGTCGGTTCACTTTCAAGATTATTCAATAAAGTGATTGTTTCAGCTACAATTTCGGAAGTTTCTTCATTACATTTTCGTTGGAAAACACTTAGGGGGAGAGTGTCTTCTTCGTCAGATTCAGTATTGTCACTGTCTGATAATATGTTATGCCAACATTTAGCGATAACAGATTGCTCCAATTTATCCCATGCAGCGGCTAGATTCAATACAGCATCCTTTAACGACAGATTTTTAAGAGCTTCCTGAATATTTTCTGTACTGGAAATTATAGAGGCCAGTAAACTTTTCCTATAATAAAGCTTAGTGAGCCGTAAGGCGATCTGATCCATCGGCTGTGTAAATGGTGTTACGTTAGGAGGCATAAGCATTGCAAATATTTTGCCATCAGTTTTTAATTCTGCTTCCGAGGGATGAGAAGGAGGTTATCAAGAAGAAGGATGGCGTATTCTCTGATGTGTTTACTGCGTAAAAAAGCTCTAACCTAAAATTATGAAAATCAACTACGGTATCTTTTTTTTGTTTGAACTTACCTCAGGAACGAACTGGTTAAAAAACAGTCTTTAAAAATATCTTTCGTCATCCATGCATTTGCGTTGTTCTTGTAGACAACTGGATTGCAGAAATTTTTAAAGCATCTAGGCCGATTTGATTTTACAATTATGAGCGGCTTTAATTTGTGCGAGCCAGCTGCATTTGTACAACCGAGGAATGTAATTCTTTGTTTCGCAATTTTCATTCCCGGAGCGTTTTTTTTTCAGCAAGTAAAACATAGGTCCTATCAGGCAACAGTTTCCAAAATAACCCAGTCTTGTCAGCATTATAGAGTTGATGTTCATTTAAATCAAATTCCGCAATTTTTTGTCTCAATTGTTTAGAAGGATCTACTAGATGTGGCTGAGATGATAATTTTTCTCCGGTAATTTTCAAATGACGAATTCCGAAGCGCTTTTTAAAACGTTGGAGCCACCAATAACTGGCATTAAATTTATGTGTACTTTGATGCACATTATCATAAAAAAATAAAGCCCTTTGCCGAATTATTTCAGCAGTAACGGGAATGTTTCTCTGGTGCTGTTTAAGAAACCATCTGTTAGAATTTTTTCCATTTTTGGATATTCCGCTTCTCATAATGTACATTTTTTGCTAGATGTTGACGTACTAGCCAAAACAGCGACGACTTTTTCTTTTTATTTTTAATTGAGCAAACTGATTTTGCTACGCCATACTTTTTCGAAATGGCCGTTACACTCAAACCTTTTCCATAATCTTCTATTAGTTTATCTTTTTCACGTAAAGACATTTTGCATTCATTTTTGTCATGTTACGACAGTTAACGTACCGCATAAAAGCATTCACTGAACACTGGCCTGCTTTTACATATTGTAGCATATCATACAGACAGGGAAACCCCCGATGACTTGAAAATTAAAACTATTCATTATTCACGTTTTCGAGTATGTTCGTTGTTCATACTACAGAGTATGCAATAGAAAATATTTTGTGTTCACGGTACTGAGATATTCACATAAACGAATTTTCACGTTAACGAGATCTTACTGTACTATTAATTGATAAACATTTACTCGAAAAAAGATAAAAAGAAATTAGAAAATGGTATAAATATTATTCATGAAAAATAAATATTTTTATTTAAAATATATTAAGAAATTATTTAGGTAAACAGAAAGTTATTCATAGAAACCTGAATACTTTATTCCATTGATATTATTTGTGATTCAGTTCTTATTGTTTCCTACACCCAGATAGAAGAGTTTGAGATCCTATCATGTAGTATTAATGTTCAATATGTAAATACACTTGGATTTCAAGAATTCCGTATTCACTATCAAGATTATCTATGTGTTACATTGTCCTGGCCTACAACCTATTTAAATCTGAGTACTGGAACATCTTTATCATCTTATCAAATTTACACGAGAAAATAGTTTATTGGTATTTATCATCTTCAAGCACCCTGTGGAGATGGTTATTGACGTATTTTTTTAAATTTAATAGCAAATTAGATAATATTTATATTGTATGAAATTAATTTCATTATTATGAAAAAAATTTTTATTATTAATTTACAGAATATTTGGAAATGAATACTTACAAATACTAGAATGACTCCACACATTCTTCTTCATTTTTGAAATTTAAATTGGTTAAATATTTTGATAAACATTAAAATAAGCTTGAAATTTTCATCCAGGTTAAATACAAACAATTATTTTGATTTCGATATAATTTTTATCGATTAATTTTCTAATATCATATTTTTCAGTTAGACATTTATACGTATTCTTCAAATTCGCATAGTTTTGGCGCTATTCAGCAGTAACCCTGTATATACATTTAAATTCCGTCCTAAGAGATTAAAATATATGTCCCTGCTCTTCCTTAGGGTAGAAATAACCCTCTCAATAGAGGACACTACTAATATAATACTTTTAATATTTCGAATCTGTACTTATAATAAATATTATTTATTTACTAATATCAATCGGGCACCCCATTATACTAATTTTGGCTCCCAAATATGAGGCTAAACGAATAATTAATCTGGCAAATCATTATGAAATATAACATTCGATCTAAATTGTATGCCAAACATAAAAGTTTGGAACTCTTTGCAAATTTACAATAAAATATGGCTAAAAAACACCAGAAATCACTTCATACGTCTATGTAAAAATTACTGAAAATGCAGTCCACGTAGATTCAATCATTTTAACATACCCAATATTTCTTCGATAAAAATAAAGGATCTAAAACTACTGCTTGATGTAAAGTTAAATATTGGAGGTATAATGATTTATTCATATATAACTGTCACAATAGAGTTAAACTGTTAATGAACGGAATTTATTTTTCTACTGTTTTTGATTTAATATATAGAGCGAGAGATAAAGAACGACCGCGGAAACCTACACCTACATTTATAGTCTACTGTATTATAATGTTTATTATATATACCCTAATTGTACCTTTGGCATAAATATATTATTAGTTTTTTTTCATATTAATGGTGGTTACTGTATATATGTGTGAAGCAATAGCAATGCGTATGTATACTTGGAATATATTTGTCATAATATTGAATAAAGAGCTCAATAATTATGCCTTTTGTTACAATAATTTCTTTGTATAACGAATTTTACACTAGTTACAGTACTATATTGCTAATAATGTATTAGATTCTTCAAAAGTAGAAACGCTTGTTTTAACTCGTAAATAATATTTAAATATTCTTCAGTTATGCACCCTGTATACATGCATATTTTACAAAGAGTGGAACGATTCAATGCGATTATCTCCGAACTAAGGCCCGAACGTGCTAGAGGGTACAAGGGGCGAGGTGCAGATCAATAAACCAAGAGAGGCCTACCCGGGTTATATGATACTTTTAATGGGATTAGCGAAATTACTGAGCATCTAAAATGTAAACGTTTAATTTTGTAAATTAACCCGTATATGTGGGCTCGCCAACGTCGCCCAAAGGAACTGACTCAAAGAGTGAAACGGATATAGGCCGAGATGGAGAGGGAAAGAATGTAGAAAACAGATTGCGAAACGAGGAAAGAAGCAATATGAAATAGATAGGAAGAAGCAACGTGGCAAACACTACGGTAAACTTTGGTATATGAAAATTTTAGCTGTCGCTATAGAGCAAAGGCAACTAACTTCACGCTAAATTTCACTATTATTAAGAGAGAAACGGAAAGCATCGCTTTTATCATCTCTGCCCAGTGGTCTTGTGTTTTAATACTTCGTTCTGTCTTCTGCTTCAATTAAATCATATTAGTTAATAGGTCTTTAAATAACTTCAAAGCTTGTGGTTACGATGTTGATAAATTAAACTGGCTTCATCCTACTAGAATTGACGAGTCACATGTTGTCCTTATAATCATTCAAGTGCACTTAATAAATCTATTACATTTTTAATGTGTAATTGTTATATGTTTAGAAATATTGACAACTTGCGAGAAACGGTACATTGCGTGCCACAAATTTTGTACCACAGTGTGTATTACAAAGTTTATAAAGTGAGGTGATCGTAATTTTAGTATTTATAGTATAATTGATATTGATTGTACTTCTAGAATTTATTGCAATTAAAAGCAATTTTTATTCTTAATAAACATTATATCCAAAATAGTTGAAATTATTTTAATTAAGTGAAATTACGAGAGCTGTTAGACACTTAATTTGGTTCAGATACGAAAGAAAATGACAGCGACATCTGTATATGTAGGAAGGAAGTTTCTTTCATATGATAAAATTTCTATAGTTACAAGCCATTCCGACACTATCTCTTTTTTTCCAGTTGTTTTAGTACAAGCGTTTCGAATGAAAGTGAAAAATGAATAAAATTGGAATTCGTAGTGTGATTCAATTCATTTTTATGGAAGGTAAAAAACCTAAGGAATTTCATGAGAGGATTAGGTGACTCATGCTCTTCCTATGGGACCGTGAGACTTTGGGTCATTGAATTCAACTGAAGCAGACAAGTGCCTAAGACGCACCATGTCCTGGAGCTCCATAATCTGTCGTGTTGCAAGAAAACATTGATAACGTTCACGATATCGTTTCTACCGACAGCCGAGTTAAAGTGTTTGTGTTAGCAGAGGCCACAGGCATTTCAATTAAAGAAATATATGTATTTCATTTTACATAATGAAAAACTTTGTCCAAGATTGCCGCGTTTGTTCATTCCAAAACAGAAACGAAATCGTTTCTGCATCGTTTTATAACAATGGACGAAACTTGAATTCATCACTATACACCGGAAACTAAACAGTCAAACCAATAATACCATACAAGAACCGGCTTCGAAATAGGCGAAACATATTCTATCAGGTTGGAAGGTGATGGCGTTAGTCTTTTGAGATGAAAATCTTTTTGGCTGACTACCTCGAGGAGGAAAGAACCAGTACTGGCGTATACTATACACCCTTTTTGGACAGACTAAAAGCCAATAAAAATGTGTTGTTCGTTGACGTGGTGCAACGTTCAGCGAAAATTGACTGAAATTCGCTTTGAACTTCTTTATTAACTGTGATAATACTAATACGATTATTATCCAACAGTCATAATAACCAATTACAGGATAATATAATATTTATACAAAACAAAACGAAGTGAGTGTTTGTTGCAAAAAAAATAGAAAATAAGAAAAATAAGAAAATGGACCAGTAATTATACCAAAACTATAAAATAAACGCAGATGCAATTATAGCAATATGAAGTGATTGTTAATAATAGTGACAAACTGATTATAATTTAAATAAAAAGTTTCTGTCTAGCCTTTTGATTATGTTACTCACGGTATAAATCATATCAATCACAGGCGAATGTTGATGATTTAAGGAGCGAGACTTGGGGACATAAAAAAGGTTAAAACGTCCTGAGACAAATTGAGGAACCGACAGATTCGGTAGAGATAGGAGATGGGAGTCAAGAATAATATCTTTAATGAGTCTAAACCCGAAAAGTAACTATGCTATTATGCGTCTGTCTTGCAAGCTTATTACATTGAATTGTTGGAGTAATTCCTGATATAAGTAACCTCTCTCAGGATATATACCATGCTTACGAAAAAAAAAAAAAATTTTTCAAAAACTTCCGCTGAATTTTCATCATTATCAAGAGCTTTCACGTAATATGGTGACCAAATCACACTCTCATATTCCGGCTTAATTCTGATATAACTTTGATAGAATAATTTCAAGGGCTCTATTGTCTTGAACATCTTGGTGTTGCGAGAAAGGAAACCAAGGTATCTGTAGTCCTCATTGCATATCTGACGGATATGTTTCGTAAATGTGAGCGAGTTATCAAACCAGACTCCAAGATCCTTAAAAAGTTCTACTCTGCCCAAACAATTCTCATTTACACTGTTTATGGTACTGAACTGTGATTTCCTTCTTAGAAAAAGACAGAACCTTGCACTTGTTAACATTTAGTTTCAATCCGTTACTCGCACACCAATCATTTATAATATTTAATTCAGTTCGAAGTTGTTTGCAGTCAACGAAAGTGTTAATTTTGCCATAAATCTTCATATCATCAGCGTACAATAAGCAGTTTCACCTGAGCATAGCTGGAAATTCATTTACGTATAGTCCAAAGAGCAGAAGACCCAAAACGGACCCCTGTGGAACTTCACTCCTCGCAGAAAATCTATGCGATCTAGTGCCCGCACATTCAACAAAATAGATTGAAGCGTTAAGTAGCTGGAAATAACCTTGACGTAACTGGGACTAATACTAAAATTATTTAATTTAGAGATTAAAACGTGATAGGTAACTTTGTCGAAGGCTTTACTTAGGTTAGTATATACAACTTGCACTTGCAAGCGTTGATAAAGGGTATTTGCTATATATTGGGTTACAGTCATTAAATTAGTTGTTGTTGATCTGCCCCTTACGAATCCGTGTTGCGAATCCGATTTGTGATTTGGCTCTGTCACACTTCCATTTGTTACAAAACCCAAAACTTTTCTAGCTCGAAAAAAAATTGAGTGCAGTGAAAACGCCTTCCAGGTTTGTACGTATTAGGGAAACATAACTTTTAGCATATTCTGATTTATAATGTTATTAGCAAAAATTATCTTATCATTGCTGATTGTTAACAAAGATTGTATTAATCATTTCTTCTTAATAAGTTTATAAGGAAATTTAGTGTGTGAACTATGGTCATTGATTGAGATATTACAGTACATCATTTCTTCAAGTAGGTTAGCTTTCAATTTAATGGCCATTAATAATATAAAATAGCTACGAAATAAATTAGATAATGGAACAATACTGTACGTCAACATAATAGAATAATTATAAACATAAATTATCTCTTGTAGTAAAAATAACATCATAAATCTTTCAACTTAATAGCAGAAAGTGCTACTTGTGTGCTGTTTATCAAGAAGTAACGAAAATTGTGTTATATTAAAGTCGCGTGAAATATTAACAGTTTATTTTTAAATTGCCATTATTAGAACAATATAGCATGTGTAATTTCTGAAGAAAATTAAAGAGAAATTCAAAGAATAGTCGGAAACATTTCAGACATAAATATAACTCAATAAATCTTCCAATTAAATCATCACAATCAGGCGGTTCGTGTGGACTAGTGGACTAAAGAGGCAATTTAAATTCTTAGCGGAACATACGGAGATGAATAAAGACAGAAGAAAGAGAGGTAGAGAAGGAATTAAATGCAGAGACATATTATTAGCTCGTTACAAGAATTAAGAGAATTGATAACTGGATCTAAAATAGTGCAGCTCCGTCAGAGTAGAGTACCGGTTTCCGCTAGTTCAAGAGCATCAATTGGACGAAGGTCAATATCGATGTGTACAAATACACCAGTATAAGACGCATTCGAGGATACACAATGACAAACAACTCCCGCATTTTCTAAATTACCCAATCTTTTCCATTCACAAATCAAAGCATACTAAAATTGTAATTTAGTTCTTGTTTGAATATTGAAATTGTGGATACATTATATGTATGTCTAATATTACAAAGAACATTTATTTATTTAACTGTTATCTATATTTGGGAGTCTAAAGAAAAATTTGGTGTATTCACAATAAACAAAAAAGTAAATTTCAGACAGACGATACGAAGAAAAATAGCGAATGCGTTTAAATTTTCTAGGTCGTTAATAGTTGTTGTTGTACATTTGTGAGGTGAGGGTAATCCTATGTCCTATGTCGTTTCTTTTCTTCGCAGAATAAAAATTTCGTCAGTTTAATATAATCTGTGAGAGTGAGAATCTAACAGTGATATAAATACGGTTAAGAAAAATACGAAGTTTTGTTTTTGGTTACCCATTCAATGGGGTCTTTAATGTCGATATGTCAAAGGCGTTTGTCGCTAAGTTGATGCATGCGTTTAAAAAAGTGGCCATGTGAACGGCTTAGCTGAGAATGAACAATAGCGATCAATATTGTCAAGCTAAGAAAATGCTTCTGAGGAAGAATATAAATGTGTATCTAAACATAATTCGAAGAAGATTAGAAGAAGACGACATTAAAGATCGAGCTATAATTATGGAATCTTAGCTCTAGTTTAGGTTGGACAAAGACAAGTACAGATCGAAATTTAGACAACATAGTATTTACCCACGAAAGCACCTTTAACCTTACTACTTAGAGAAAGGCACTATGAACGGCTAAACGTCTGCTAAGCCTGCATGTCTACTGTTGCTTTTTTGCTCATGGTTTCGGGAAATTGATAGCATTTATCAAGATTCGGACCCGCCCCAATATGATAGAGCTTTATGAAGAAGATTTACCAAAGTCTCTCGAATTGATTTATGGTTCCAACAATGACGGCTGAATACTATAGGAGGACAAGGATCCGCGTGTGTACACAGTGGAAGCAGGAACACAATATTACTACCTTGAATTGATTTTTGCAAAGCGCTGACGCAAATTCCATAGAAAACGTGTAGAAATTAATTAAGAAAAAACTTAGAAGGAAGAAGCTAAACGATGCTAATCATTTTAGAAAGACCCTACAAAGAATTTATAGTATCTTTCTCTAGACTATGCAAGAAAATTGATGGATAATTGCATATCAAGATGCTACCTGATCACTAATAATCATAGCGTTTGGACGACATTTGGATATATTTGCTTAAAAGTCCTAGTATAGACTTAATAAAGTTTTTAAATTTATAAGCATGTTATCGTATTATATACTTTTTTGTTGAAATTACTGTATATATTAGATGCTGGAAGTCTTCGCGTGCTAAGGTGCTCATTGCCTGCGATTAGGTCTGGATCTCTGCAATCGTCTCGCTTAATTTTCCACTTCGAAAACAGGAAGAAGTCACAAGACGCAAGAGCTGGGAAGTAGGGAGGGTGGCCAATAGTACTCGGTTAGGCTAGAAATTTACGCACCACAAGTGACGTGTGGGTTGGTGCACTGTCGAAGTGTAGGATCAACGAAATGTTTTCGCTTAGTCGCCAAAGAACATCGCAATAAAATCTTGCATTATCTGTTTCACTTGGTGGGAGAAATTCTTTGTGCACGATTCTATCAGCGCCAAAGAAGCAAATAAATATCGACTTGACGTTGCTTTCAACTTGCTATGCGTTCTTCGGTCGTGCTGACGATCGCATCTTCAACTGCAATAATTGCTGCTTTGATTCGGGATCATGCCTGTACACCCACGATTCGTCGACAGTTATGATTCTGGAACTTAAGTTGGCATCCCTTTCAGGAGTTTCTTTCAACCTGTGCACACATGAACACAGTACCGTTTTTGTTCTATGCTGAGTAAGCTTGGCATAAACTTAGTAGCTATACGCCACATGTTTAGTTCGCCCAAATACGCTGACAAACGACGTACGACAATCAGACAATGTTAGAAATGTCAAGGATTGTTCTCCTTCGGTCTTACAGGTTAGCATCACACACTTCTTCCACACTTTGTAGCATGTTTTCCGTCGATGGAGACTGAAACGTTCATCTTCATCAACCGATACGCGTCCATTTTTAAAACGGTTGTATCACTGATTACATCTGGTTTAAGGCATCCTCAACAAACGCTTGTTTAAGCATTTGGTATTTAAGCAGTTTCCGTTGCCGCTTTGCCATGTTTGAAGCAGAATTTGATGCTCGTTTGATGCTTTGCTCTTCCACATCAGACATAGTAGTGTCGCAGAATAACTCAAACACAACTCAGCAAATATAAACTCTTGGTCACCATCTAACAAAATACTTGACAGACTGACTTAGTAGCTAACTAGATGTAGCTCACACCATCTGGCGTTAAAAGCTGTACTACTATTCCTTCTCTCGCCACATTCAAGTTCCTGAAATTTCTGGGTAGCACCTCGTTTGTTGTCTCTAAACTCAATAGAAATTGGATATATATTTATATATTAAATTTTATATTTATGTATAATAACTAGAACGGACACGCTTACCACCCAATGCAGTACTGGCGAAAGGCTGTATTTCTAAAATATTTAATTTTATTTATATAATTGGAAAACGAACGGGTGGTGATCTATAAAATTACGAAATACATATTTATTTGTTGAAAAGTTGTATTTATAAAGTTTTTAATTTTATTTATATAATTGGAATACAAACGGGTGGTGATCTATAGAATTACGAAATACATATTTATTTGTTGAAAAGTTGTATTTTTAAAGTTTTTAATTTTATTTCTATAATTGGAACATTTTTATTTGTTCATTTTGTCGTTCAAGTTGAGTAAAGGAGTATTAATATTGACTAGCAATAGTTTCTCAAGGTTTTCTTCTGTCAATTTTAATCTCTTTGAATTAAGTACATCCTTATAAATAGAAAACGTCCTTTCTACATTGCAACTGGTTATAGGTGCATACTGGAAATATTCTTTTATTTCTTCATATTTAGCCGCTAGATTTTGTGGAATTGTCTCCATACATAATTGCTGCAATGTAATTAAATCTGGATTTCTATTAAGAATTGCTTCAAACTTTTGCTGAAGGCCACATCCGAAGTCACTTGGAATACTTTTCAAATTATTAACAGCCACATCTAATGTGGTTAATCCGTCATTTAATTTGAGATTTCGATTTTCAAAATAAGTGATTAGTTTTGGCAATTTTCCAAAGTGTTCGTGAAGAAAGTACAACTGATTTTTTAAATTTGGGATTTGTGTGAGCTCCTTGCACTCACCAATACTTCTAGCATCCTCCTTTAGCAGTGTTACGAAATGTTTTAGACTATCGAAATTCTCAGCATAATAACTAGTAGCTTCCAGCCATGTTCCCCATCTAGTTATTACTGGAGTGGGAGGCAGTGACAGAGATGGAAATTTTTCGCTGAAAAGAGCTATTCTCAATGGTGCTTTTCTGAAAACTTTTTTAAAAGCTGATACAAGTCATCAACTTCCGGAAAAGTGTCTCTGATATATTCACAGATTCTGTGGAGAGCATGTGCTACACAAGTAATATGCAGCATATGTTTTCTTCAATAGTCTGCCTGTTTTTAACATATACGCAGCACTATCACTTACAAATAAAAGTATTTTTTCTTTGTACGTGGCGTCCGAATGAAGCATTTTTTGCATATTCTCCTTAATGGTTTCAGCAACTGTTTCCGCATCAACTCTATTTATAACTTTTGTTGCTATTACATATGCGTTATATGGAATAGTTGGATGTAGTACACCAGCTACAACATTTACCACACAGCGTCCTAACATATCCACCGTTTCGTCGGCGCTTATCCATATGTATTGATTTAAAAGATGGCTTCTAATGCGTTCTACTGTTCTCGTATAGCACCTAGAAACATAATATTTGCGTAAAGTTGATTCATCAGGAACATTTCGACCAGTATATTTTTTCAGAAATAATTTTAAAGTGGGATTGCTAAGTTTATTTAATGGAATATTAGCCGCCATAAATGTTTTACAGAGTTCAGATGTGTTTGCGATACTAAGTGACGAATTTTTGACGATATTTTACGGCTTTTGTATTAAATTTCGGAATCACTGGCAATGGACATACAATCAGTATGACCGTCAATCCAACTCGCCATTGTTTTGCGATGCCGTTCTCGACGTTCCTCCGTATCATATCTGAAAAAGTAACTTCAACAATGCTCTAGGTCTAAATAAATGAAAACTAATGTACGCGTAAGTTATTGAAATTGAACGAAATTCAATGCACACTTACGTCGAAATAATTGGTAGAAATAGATTCAATAAAACGATATTAAACAGGATCTATCACAAAAATTACGATGTAATTAACAGTTAAAACTATGAAAACAAGAAACTTACTCACAGCACTTTATTTATCTTACGAAATATAAACTAATAAATAAAATACATTATAAAAACCCCGCTTCTATCTACGCTCATGAAAACACTTTAAAAAACACTATATTCTCCGAATACAATAGCTGGCTTGTCCATTGTTATCGCGGCGAGACCAGGTGTCCGAGTAAGTCAAACAAATACTTCATTGAATTACGCCGGGATGTACTGAGCGACGTTATACACAATTCCAATTGCCGATTGCGTTTTATGGAAATTGCATCCTTTCTCTAATAATAAAAATATATGTTTTATGGGCATTTGGCCATGACGTCACACATAAATTAATCATTTAATGAACTATTTTTTTTATTTAACATTTTACTCAACGGTTTTTCTGTAAATAAGATATAAAATTTGAATATTTTGTTTCGCGCTCTCGTTTTGTAATCGTTTGTTTATATTTAGTTTTCTCCAAGGTAGTTACGCGATTTATTAAAGTTTTATTTCCTATTAAAACTAGTAATATTTTATACCGTTTATAAGCAGAAAAATTTGTGTGTATGTATAATCAAATCTTGTTCTGTCTCTAGGTTGTAAGGGTTTAAATAAATTTCTAGGTTAGCTCTAAAAATTACTTCCAATCCATTATATTTTGCTTCCGCCCTCGTTTCTTTCCTCTTTTCAATATATTTTCATGTTTGCTACCCCGTGTCTCTTTAGGTCTTCCTTTCTTCTTTTTCCCAGATGTTTTGACCTCCCAAATCCTTTTAACGAGTATCGCGTTGCTAATTTGTAGATGTTCCCAACATTCAAATTGCTATTGTTCTACAAATTCTTCAATACAGTCTATTTCGAAATCGCTTCATTCTTGCTTGTGTCTCTCCTAGACACCAATGCCTCACATCCATATGTATATACTGTTTTATAAAATTGTATCTGCTTCGCTTTCTTTTTATTTACAAGAACCTTATTTAATGCATAATGAACTTCGTTTGCCTTTCCTGTTCTGTTATTCAGTTTAACCTATTGTCTGTCTGTTTCTTCAATCATAACTCGCAGGAGTTGAAAGTTGTTAGCCTGTTCTCTAATTGAATTTGAATTTATTTCTTTTCATTTGATGCTACCATGATTTTAGTTTTAGACTTATTCACCTTCATTCCACATATTAAAATTGTTCTTTAAACCTCTCTCGTTACCAGCAGTAATAACAATATCATCGGCAAAAGCACATTCCGAAGTATCTGCCCTCTCCAGAATTCTATGTCCAATATAGTATGCTCTAGGCCTTTGGATAATAAAACTGTTTAACTTATCTATAAAAATAACAAAAAGCAGTAGGAATTAGTTTCGGGATCTGATGGACACCTTGTTCGCAATCAACGCAAATATATTTAATTCTACGTTTACTCAATTCTACGGTCTCAATTCAAGAGATTTTAATTCCACCCATGTTAGTTTGGAACAGACAGTATGTACAGGTCTATTACACCCATCACATTTAATACATCAATCATTTTCATTTATGACAATATGATATTTTAGAAAACTCATCAACTGGGCCTGTAGTTGGTGACTAACATGCAAACAAGAGGGCTACGGAAAGGAAAAACATTAAAACAATGGGAATGATATTAATACATCAAATCAAATAATGTAGAATATTTTGGTCAATAAATATTTAAAGTTGTATGCATATTCGACAAAACCATCGATCAAGTGCATCGTGTCACTGATGTAATTGAAAGATCACTTGAAGAGAAAAGAAATCAGTGCAACGATATTCCGTGATGTGGCCCTAGCATTGGACAGAGTGTGGCACCAGGGCCTGGAATACAAGCTAGAATAATATTTGCTACGACAAACGAATCAAATTCTTTAATCATATATATCTGACCGTCACTTCAGAGTCAAACATGGCGAAGAACTTCCAAAAACTTTAGAACATATCTGCTGGACGGGGTACAGGGCAGCGTCTTTGGACCTGTATTTCACCTGTTGTATACCAATGGCATCCCACTGACCGAGGGAGTAGTTACGGCAACATTTGCCGATGGCACCGCTCTGCTTGTTATTGACAAAGACATTCAGTCAGCTACAAATAAACTACAAACAGCAGTAAACAGTGTCACCAATTCAACGAGGAAATGGCGCATCAAGAACAAGGCGAAGTTGATACACGTCATTTTCACCAATAAAAAACAGAACTACATCTCAATGTTAGTCAAACAGCAAACAATCCCGCATGCCAACGAAGTAAAGTATCTGGGCATGAAGACACGTGAGCAACTGAACCTCAAATTCAGACAAATATATTGGCTTCTCGGACGTCATTCCGAGTTGTCAATTCACAACAAACTGCTTCTTTACAAGTAAATACTAAAACTTGTATGGACTTATGGCATCCAACTCTGGCAATGCACCTAAAAACCAAACATAAAAATAAATAAAAGTACTCCGAAGCATCGTCAATGCGTCGTGGTACATCCGCAGTGAAGACATACATCTCGACTTGAAGATGCCCAAGGTTGAAGACGAAATCAAGAGGTTTACAGGCAAACACAATAAGAGGCTGGAAATCCACGAAAATATCGAAGTGATCTCGCTCCTTGACAACAACGGATTTGTTCGGCGGCTTAAGAGACTAAAATCGTTCGAACTAGTGTAGTGTCCGTGCAGTGGCTAGAAATAGTTCTAAGTGTACTAAAATCACGCGAACAAAGAAATTAGGGTAACGTGGAGTGTGTCGCTGAACGCTCATCTACTGAACAGATAAGTTGAATATTAAAAAAAAATGTTAGATAAACTGTCTAGTTTCAATGCTGTTGAAGCTTTTAAATTTAAAAAAAACTTCGACAAAATCTAACAAGAAATACTTACACAACAAAAGCGCAAGAAAAAGAAACTAAAAAAAGGATAACTTGGGGAGTTACTAGAATTGATTAAGAGAACAAAGACTATAATATAACAAAAACTGTCCACTGTAAGAAAGAAAAAATGTGCTGATTTAAATTATAATTTTAAAAAACTAAAACATAAATCGATCCACACAAAATTATGATTATTCACTTTGCCTAACTAAATAATATTGAAGTAGTGATACGCATCATGGTAATGATAAGCAACTTTTATTAGTAACATGTGCTTCCCTGGATCCACTATAAATTTATCTGAACTAAATATAAATTTTTGTTTAGATTCCTTAATTTAAAACTAATTTAGGTTAGCCGCCTATATGTAACTAACTTTTTATACATACATATACTTATATTATGTTAGTTTTTAAGAATTAAATGTCTCAGAATTTGTATCATACACCTTCTCAGTTAGTGGTTGCTTTTATTTGGATAGTATTAGTTTATGGTTTGGACCCTGGATCGATATTCATTTAATAACGTGACTCTCTTGTTAAATTACCGGAAAATTACCGGTATACAATCTAGCAAAGAAGTATTATTTTTGATCAAACGTCAATTTGGTTTTGATTGATTTTCTTTTCCGAAGAGACGATGATGTTTCTTCCTGGACATACACACACTACAACATGCGTTCATTCGGTTGAGTCGCTTTTGCGGAAGAAGTGGTGCGTAAAGTAAACAATAGGTTTTTTTTTCTCTGTCGAAGCAGACACAAACGACGTCCGGCCTTTAATAAGAAGAGTAAATTGGCGAGTCTTTAAAAACATTTCCTGGATAAAAGTAAATATTTTTCTATTTATTGTCGGTAGTAACGACAATGGGTAGGAAAGTGGGTGCGAAGCAACAAACTTGTTCACTTTTTCGTCGATGAAATGGCTAGATAATAGATAAAACAAACTTTCATTTCTTTTTTCAAGTTTTAATCTTGCAATAACTTGGAAGCAATTCTGTGTATCAACAACTTTAGCGAACTAATTGCTAAAATATTGTCACTAAAAGCAATTAAATAATGAAACCAACCATATGTCTAGAGTTATATACAGTAAGGTGGGGCATATATAAGGACATAGGAATTGTACGATCAAACAGGGTTCAACATAGTACAGGTATTTATATAGTAAACATATGTTATTTGACATTCGATTCGCAATTCAACTACAGTTCTGTGAATGGGTTCTTGTTACTCTTATATTATACTCGTAATGGCAAAGCTTAAGCTTGGGAAAAATATGTAAATAAAATTATACTATTAGAAGCATTTTTTTGTATAGTATTTGAAATGTTCGAAAATAATTTTGCAAAACAGTTCTGTCTCTTTGTACTTCAAACCTTGTTATTAAAAATTTTATTGCGTTTCATCTCAACAACATAAAAGGCTTACAAATAATAATTTAAATAATAAATAATTTTAGTGATTAACGTAATTTACTCATTTGTGTTTCTGTAGAAGAAATACGAACTCAACCAGTACACAAATTGCACATCGATTTGATATTTGTGAGAGGAGTGTACGTATGGTTCTGAAAAGAGACAAATACAGTTCATACAGGTATAAACGTGCGGAATTTTTTAATAATTTTAATAATAGTAGTAATAATCATTGAAATTGTAGTAATATATATATATATATATATATATATATATATATATATAAATAATTTAAACGAAATTATCGACCGTAATATATTAATATTATTGTCCTTGTACGTCACTTTTATTATTTTTTCAACTCTACATTTTTATCTCCGGAAGAAGCAACAAAGTTGTTGCGAAATATAGGGATAACTAATAAATTAGTTTTTCAATTGACAGACCGCTTGCCCGCTTTTAATTTATTTTATTTTATATATATATATATATTTATATATATATATGTGTATATATATATATAGTAGTCTATGATGTATACCAGCACTGCAACATCAGCTGCCTACCACCAAACCCATACCGACATATATGTGAGTAGAGTAAAATGTTTCCCGGCTACAGTCTGAGGAAGTGTGAGACAACTCGATACCATAATAATAATTTATCTAATTTAATTTATATCTAATTACAGGACAAATAAATAAAATAAATATGTTGAAACATCTACACATATTAAACTTACTCAAAATAAATGATAATTCTAACAAAAAATGATATTCTTATATTCCAAATAATATAGAAAAATAAATAAATAATAATATACAAGATTGAAAGAAACAAAAAGAATATACAGAATAATTCTAACAACACTAGTTTACCAGAATTTGCGTGAAAACATTTAAGCTCTGTTATTGATGTAATTTTCAATGCCGTACGAGAATCTGCCATTGAAATTTTTTTATCACGTCAGATAACTGAAATTGATAAAAATACATTTCGTACTCTATTACACGTGCTTTATTGAGTATATTAAATCCAATTTAGAAATATTGAGCATTGAACTTTTGTTTTTTATTTGACTTTGGGTCGGTTTAACGTATTAATGTCCAACAATAGTCTCCGAGTATATTTTCATCCCAATATCCTTGGTAATGCTTCTAAATTTTCAATAAATCTTGATGAACGCGTTCATCTTGCTCGTCGCTTGTTGTGCCCAAGTTCTCTGGAAAGAAGCCAAGGTAAGAATGTTCGAAGTAGATTTTTAAGGACATACGTGCATCCAGTGTTTTATAAGTTTTCAGCAATTCCGCAACAATTTCCTTAAAATTGTCACATTTTTTGTTACGTAGAAACCGTAGAATTTTTCATAAGGCCAAGTTTGACATGAAACGGTGGACGGAATACACTTTTGCGATCGATTAGCGGTAGATATTTAGATCACCGCACACCTTAGACTTGTGCTGTTCATAGTTGATAACTTTAAGCAATACACTCATCGAAATATATATTGCTTTTTCGTTGACAGCATGACGAATTGGAATCGATGGTTTCTTATTTCCAATATGGAGGAGAACAGCTTTCAAACTATATTTGCTACTGTCAATGAACAAGCGCCACTCATTTGTATCATATGGTTGCTTCACTTCACCAAATAAACCCGAGATGTCTTTACAAAAACAAATAGATTCTTTTCTTTTTCAAAATACTTATCAAATGGCTTACTCCTGTTTCTTTAACTGGTCACTTTGGTTCTCTTAGCTAGATGCTGTAGGCGCGACGCTAAAAGCTCGGTATGTTGTTTTGATAGATTTAAATCTCGGATTAAAACACTTAACTCTATATATACATTTGTATCGGCCATGTATTCACTGTTACTGGTCTCAGATCGCTCGCCGGATACTTCCAATTCAGAAGTACTATCCACGTAACAAGGACAAGTTAGCAATGGCTTCATCTGATTTTAGTTTTGTGATCGATACACCTGCCTATTTTATGAATCGTTTGTGTCCATTGACCTTTGTCATACAGAAATAGCAATCGTCATCGTAGTTTGTAGTCTACATCCAACGCATTGGTATACTATAAAGCGAATAAACTTTTTCTCCACTTGCACATCTGTGCAAAATAATGTAAATATAAGCGAATAGGAAAGATTCTATAATTACGCATCCATTTTTCCCAAAAAATGTATTGTCCGCATACATAACAAAAATTGTCAGGACGAGTTTTACAAATTCAGCTCGACATTTTGATGCGATATTTTGAATTAAATCAACACGCCTGCACGATACTTTCACAGATAAACAATAATGGTAGACGCTGAATTATAACTAAGCCTCAGTGGCGCCACCTTGCTATAACTATAAGAAGAAATTTTCTAGCGGCAGATTTAAATTAAGTATCACAAAATACACTAAATACATTTTACATCTTCCATTCGAACAAATATAAATTTGTAAACTTGTGTAATTATTCGTTATTGAGAGCATTAAATAAAACGGAAAGGTTAGTGTGGTTAATATATTCACAGTGTCTGGCAGCTAAACCATTAAATATATGATATAAACCATACATTGGTGACTTTGTTAGATATTAGTTATTGGTATACGGCAATAAAATATCTTGCATAGCGGGCTATTATATTGTAGAACTATAAATTTAATATTGTGGAGCAGATTGTACCAAACTTTTATATCCTTATGATACCAAGGAGTCCAAACCAATATGTTTCAATATGTTTAGTATCCTGAGGTGTATAAGAGCTAGTATGTTTGAAATGTAGATATTTCAAAATCTTTTTGTCACATAATGAGAGAAAAATGGTATCGAAATTAAAGTTTTATTAAAAATATTCTATTTACTGATGACTGAAGAGCATTTTCTTTGCATGAGCATTACTGATTGCTAATTGATACTGATATGAATCAAACCATATTTGCTGTTTATAGTCTAGTAAGAGATTCGTCTTTGGCCAACTTCATATCAAGCCTATGTTCTTATTTAATTCTCCGTCTCCTGTATAGTAATTTAGATACTTAACATTTCTTGTAAGATAGCTTTAACACTAAAACTGGATTATTTGCAGATGTTTATATTTGTTAGTTTGAATGGTTCTATTAAAAAAAAATGTTGTGCTACCTATTCGTGGGAGATTGCTTTATGAAATGATAACTTTACTAAATAACACTGGTCAACAATAGCAGAGGGCAGACTAGCGTAACTAATATTTTTCATATGTTTGTTGGAAAACCCGAAAGTGTTCGTGCAGAAAAAGTAACAATCAGTCGAATGGTCCGTTTGTTCACGTCAAATCATAAGTCTTGCAAACCAGCCCCTCGGAGTAACAGCACAGTGCGAGCAGCAAATGCTGGGAGCCAATGGCTTGTCTTAATGTTCAATGGTTAAGCAACAATAACGAAAATATAACTCTTCTATTACAGGTGTATGTAATATTCCGCTTATGCTGGTGGGTAGTAAATTCTCCAGGTACATAACAGAAACTGTTAGATTATTTATACACGTATGCGACATCATGCAATAAAAAAGCGTTCAGCTATTACAAGCCGACTTACATGGAATCGAAAGAGCTGTGTGTAGTAGTTCTTTATATATCCAAACAGCCAGATATCTACCAATTCTTAATTTCATTGATTAGAGGGCAAAATGGGAGTGGTTTAAGTACTCTGATGTAAGAACATGCAAGGACATGTTCAGACATGTCGACTCAATGTTCTACAGAAAAATATTTTAAGTAATACCTTTCTTATATAAAAGTAACTTTGAAACTTCGTAAAATTTAGTGGGTTTTTGAAAAAAACTATTTAAGAAAATATCTCAAAATCCTGACGTGACCAGTGCTAATCTGTAAATATTTCATGATATTCTGTTAGCTGAAAACTGAAAGATTAGGTAGGTGCATTTAAATAATAGTAATTTATATACCTCAATGGAAAAATGATTAAAGAGCAATATATTAACGTTAAGTTCGATGCTAGAAAGGGTAAAAGTGCTACGGAAATACCCCAAATTGCAAAAAATCGCTTGTGTAGGTAATGTTTATCTCAAACAAAGGTTTTTTTGTGGCATAGATAATTCAGAAAAAGCAGAGAGAACGCTGACAGTGATTAAACATTCAAGCAAATCAATTGCAACAATGACCGAAGCAAATGATCAAAATTTGCTTAATTTGGTGAAAATTTTAAAAAGGAAGGTTTCGTAACATTGACAGAAATAGAATACTAAATAATTAGTAGCCCGAAATATTTTACCAATTATTTGGATAAATGTACAAAGAAAACTTACATCTACAGTAGCAGAGACAAAATGGACAACATGACCCAATGCGCACACAACACGGTGTAGTTATGTAGAAGTTATGCAGTAATGTAGAAAATATATTACTATGCATACGACGTAGCGCAGCACAATATATACGAGGTGTGGCAAATAACGGGATTGGTGTCAGAAATGTGATTTATTGTAAAAAAAGTCACAACAAACCCCTTTCAACGTACGTGTGAGCAGGTTTGGTTCTTCTATGAGGCGTTCCTCGATGTCAGAGCAAATGTTCTTCCTACTGTCTTTTTGTTCCTGTGAGAGGTTTTTCGGGAACATTTTTGCACAAACCTTTGACATGTTTAATTCATTATACAAAATTTGTCTTGCTGTCTCTTTATTAATGTTTATCATCTCTGCGATCATCCGAATGCTCTTTCCGCAAAATTTCATTCATTTTTTTCTCGTTTCCTTCACTTATTGAACTCCCAGATCGGCCGGGACGTTCGTCATCTTCAACCACTTCCCGGTCTTCTGAAAACCGTTTGTGCCATTCAAAAACTCGCGTACGTGACATAGAATCATCACCAAACACTTCTTTTAACAATTGACAACATTCCATTGGTGATTGATTTAATTTCACAAGAAATTTGAGATTATTGCGCTGCTCGATTTGTAAGTTTACCATTATCGCGGACTTCTACGGATCAACGTCCGCTTCACCCAAAATTCAAAAGCAAACTAAGGCAGACAGAACGACGGAACGAACGGTGGATGCTACTGAACGTTTAAGGTCAACTACATTCCAATACCAACCTCCGCCACTATGACTGCGTTATATGAGGTGCACAATCCCGATATATAATTGGCAAACCTCGTATAGGGCAAATTCAACATGTTCTACGCAGGTATATTTAGCTTAAATAGATGTTTTAAGAAATAATATTCTATCCCCCAAATACCGTAGAGGTTAGTGTGCTTGATTCAGTTAAAACTTTGGAATTTCAAATCGAGTTCGAATCTCGCACGAGTACATTTCGCAATTTGAAAGACGATAGTAGATTGACTGCCGCATACATTTCGCAATTTAAAAAATTGCGAAATGTATGCGGCAGTCAATCTACTGTCGTCTTCAGGTTAGCCCTTTCCAGGGCTACTGCTACTCTGAAGATGACAGTAGATTGACTGCTGAAACGTCGGATTATTCAAATCATACAAATAATGGAAATATCCCGAACAACTACTCAAGCAGCATTTTGTAAATTGTCTGAAATAAATTCTAAAACTTTGTTAAAACAGATTCGATATTAATCAGTAGACTAAGTACTTTCTTAAGAGTAATACATATCTATTTAAATTAAAAATAAGTAAAACAGAAAACGAAGAACTATATAAAAATAGTAACGAAGGTACGTACTTACAATTATGTTAATTGTTGATTAGGTTCGCTTATGAAATGTAATTTTGATCTCACATTTTTCCATATCCTTTATTTTCGATTATAACACATGTAAAACATATCCGTGCATTTTAGATATTAAAGAAGAAATCAGTATTTTAAGTGTACTATAAACGTCAATATTTAATGTCGTTAGGATCCTTTTCGTGTTAAGCGCATCACCGTAGTAACATTACTGCTTAGTTTTCGTGTCTAAAAAGTATCTCCAGAATCTCGTCTGTTACGCTCCGCCAATTCGAAGAGTGAAACCGTGATAGACCGAAAAATCGTGGCTGATTTTGGGAAGAAGGTAGGATATGTATTTGCACGAGCATTACGTGTTTATACTACATAAAAGTCGTTATCCAGATATGTGATCTTTCATGAAAACTATTTTCTAGATGTGTTAGTGTTTTGTAATTTCGAATTAGATTTTCAACGATTTTTGTTTATAAAAGAATGTTTTATATAATTAATTTATTTACGAACACAATAATGCGAACATATATATATATATATATATATATATATATATATATATATATATATATATATATATATATATATATATAGAATTGCATTTCCTATAATATTGTTCAAAATTATAGTCGGATTCAAATTCCATGAAACTGAAGTAGTGGAAACATGAGTTTCCACTATGAAAATTAACGAAGTTGCAATCCATTACCTATCTGTTGTAATTTTCACTATCTTAAATACGAGATTTTCAATTTTGAAATAGGAACGGACCTGTAATTGTGTGGTTTTCTAAATTTAACTAATTGCAATTGCTTATTTATTACTAGAGATGTCGATTTTCGGTACTTCAAAATAATCGTTACTATTCGTTACTCAAACCTTGAGTAATCGTTGAATGTATTCGTTACTTTGGTTACTTTGATTACTTTGATTGTTTTGATTATGTTGATTACTTTGATTCATATACATATTCATTTTACGAGTTTAACGTTCGGTGCCGGTATTTATCTTATTGGCCTTATTATATCAGTAATCGGTATTATTTGCCTCATAGAATTAGTAATGGAATACGTAGCTTCTCTTCACTGAATTTGGGGAAGTATTAAAACAAATTGCATAAATTTTATCAAATATTATTATATTTATTGTATATGATGCGTGACGAAATATTAAAAAAAATTTAGGCAAACAAGAAAATAAATTTTAATACATTACATATAAATGTTTTGCGACAGCATATAACAAACTACAGGTAAAATGTAAAGTGGACGGATAAAAAAACATGTTTAACCTTTTCATCTTTTAACATCATTGTATTTCTTGGCACTTTACTTATTATAGGTATACACACACACATTAGTTCAATTTGTAGGTATATTTTTATTGTATGGATATTATATAATATATTGTGTTAAGTACAAGTTAATTACCGTTACTTTACCCTGATAAAGCACGCCAATTGAGTGGCGAAATATTGGCTAAAAATAGACAATTAAAAGAGTATCTCCAACTTTCCCCAACCAAATCTCTAACCGAGACCCCTGACCTTACCAAATCAAATTATATTTTAAATTCCAATTGTGTATTGTATTTGTATATGTTGCAGTTTTGTATTTATAATCACTGGTAAACATGATCAGCTTATTTGAAATTTATTTACTTATAATAAATGAATCTTGCTGCACATTCTATAAATTTGAATTTTATAATTACGCAAATAAATTGGATTGTAAAATTCTTTGTTTAAATAATTAATTGATAAGGGAGACACTTGTTGAAACTCCATAACTAAATGATAGGGACATAATAAGGGGAAAATAGGGATAATAAGGACAAAACGGAAAAAAAACTTGGTTCAGGCGTCTATAAGTTAACTTCTGAGTGTAATATGTCATATATTGGTCAAACAGGACGAAAATTCACTCAAAGGATATCCGAACATCAAAATAGTTATAGAAATAATAAATCAGATTCAACTTTTGCTAATCATTGTATAGAGAATAATCACAACTTTAATACTAACTTCAAAATTCTGCATATTCAAGATAAAAGTAAAAAAGTAGATTTACTAGAATCATTAGAAATTTCTAGATATAAGAAATTAGGGTTAGTATTAAACGACCAAACAGAAATTTGTAATTCCCCCCTACTTTCATTAAATTTATAATTACCAGGCTGTGTATATATACCTTGTACATTTGTAAATTCACTATGTATTCATCCACCTGATGAAGTCACAGTGTGACGAAACGATATTGTAGTGGAACGTTAGATTAAAGTATTTGAAACTTAAAATCAGTGCATTTTTATACTATCATTTATTCTTTGTTTATGTTTGACATGTCTAAATTTCCGAAGTATTCTATAGAGTCTAAACAATCAATGAAGATGATATCTTGTATCCGTAGATTTATACTATATATATACAATACATATCTACGAGCGTAACAAAATGTACAAAAGTAATCAAATACGAGTGTAACGATATGGACCTTAAGTAATCAAATACGAATGTAAAGGTATGTACCGAAAATAATCAAATACGAGTGTAACGATATGTACCAAAAGTAATCAAATACGAATATAACGCTATGTACCTACCGAAAGTAATCAAACAGGATTGTAATGATAAGTACCGAAAGTAATCAAATGCTAGTGTCACAATGTGTTCTGAAAGTAATTAAATACGAAAGTAACGAATTTATTTTCAAATAGGTAATCGGTACTTCGGGCTCACGAATACTAATATACCGAATAGTTACTTTTTCTAATACTTACTGAATATTATGTTTCAGATTAGCGATAAAAGATGTTATTCCTGAACTGATGAGTAGAGTGGACCAATTCGGAGCGAAAGCAGAGGCGTGACTAACGAATTGGTTCCCGCATGCGAAACATTATTAATATCTAGAGATATACTATCACGAACGGTGCTGTTATTATGTTAGATACAAAAAAAATGTAAGACGGTTTTTCTAGATTATGAAACGTTCTCGATGATACGTATAAAAAATAAAATCTAAAATGTATGTAATTAGATGATTAAAAAAACTTACCGTCTTACTTACGCACCATAACATTAAGTACAGATCTTTTTTTGCTATCAGTTGTTTCATCCACACTCAACCACACTTTTTTATTTTTCAGATCAGCCTTAATTTTATTTTCTAAATGTACACGAACAGATTTTAAATAACGTCGTAAGTGGGTGCAGCTCGGTAATTCTACATTGCCATATATTTCAAGAAATTAAATAAACGAATCATTGCGTAACAAAGTAAACGGCAAATTACACACAACCAGCATTGTACACAAATCAAATATGCACGTGGCGTTGCAAATTTGATTTTGTTAAATGGTTTATATATATATTGCACACTAAACATTTTACATTTACCCCATTGTAAGATAAACTAGGATGGTTCTCAATAAACCCATTGACTAACTTTGATGATAGCGGTTTTTTTACTGTACGCTCCTTCAACATTATTAAATACACAGAATACACTTTCCTGCTGCTATTATACTTGTACACACGATGACCGTGAACAACATACTAAGTAATCGTATGTGCGATGGGCACGCGGGAACCAATTCGTTAGTCACGTCTCTGCTTTCGCTCCGGATTGGTCCACTCTACTGATGAGCATTAGAATATTCACTGCATTGTTGTATTAGTAGATAGTTTAGATTCTTAATGCTTCTTATGCGTATAAATTGCACAGTAGCACATCTGATTGTTTATTAGAAAAAGGATTTAGAAAAAAGAACTTAAAGAGATATACAGAACAATAATGATAATAAGGCTATATGTTAAAACAAATAACAATATATATTTAGTAACGATTAGCCTTCCTCGGATGGGGTAATGCAGAGAGCATAGACAGTTTGGTACTCCTTGGAACAAATAAAAATCAAAGGAACGTAGAAACTGTGAAAAGTAAAGAGCGCCTCAGGTATTTTTTTAACATAAAAAATACCAAAAAAATCTTTCCAAAGAGTGTCAATAGTCAACCCTTGACAAAACATTTTCTACGAGGACGGATTGATAGGTAAGGTCTCCTTGAATAACAAAAGACAAAATAATGAAACCACTCTCAAAATGAAGTAAATTTATTGTATTACCAATGTACATCATTATTTTTCCACATAATCACCATTTAGTGTAACATATTTCTCAATTACTGTTAAAGAAGAGAACAAACTTTGCACAAAAATATGAAAATAGACTAAAACATGATCCTAATGGGCTGGTTAAAAGTTTTGTGAATTAACCTGACCAAGATTTATAAGAAAATATTAATTAACATTTGCCTGCCAGGTTAATTATTAAATATAATTTTTATGATAATTTAGTTTACAGGTCGCAAATAAATTTCGGTGCAAACTATAGTAGTAGTAAACTATTTATATTCGTAATTAAGCTTTGTTTATTGCTTGATTAACTGACAAGATATTAATATATTTTGATTCTACAAAATATAATCTTTTCAATGACTTTTTAGAATAAGCATTTTTTTAGAGTACATTATGCACGAGGTAATTAATATTAAACTCTATCATAGTATTTACAATTTATCGTCTGCACAGCTTGAAATATAACTTCCAGTATTATACTCGTACGTAGAATCTATTGATACCATGTAGCATTAAAATACTTGATTCCCTGTTTCACTTGAAGTAATGTAAACTTCTCAATTTTTTTGCCACTTTCAATGTTTCTGTGAAACAATTTACTTATTTTCCATGCATAAATTTATTTCGAAAATTTAACTCTAATGTAAAATATTTGTCATAACGCCTTTTGCTGTTTTTATATTTTCACATTTAAAACACATATATTTCACATCATAACTGGTAAAATCAAAATAGTGCCTATCCATTCCAGTTAAACGAAGAACAAAAAACTATTAAAATTAAAGATTTATAAACGAAAAAAATCAGAGAAATTATTACACCGCTTGTGGTTGTGACATTGACGGTACACGTTTAGATGTCAGCCAACATTTCCGCAATTTAACGGCGAACAATTCGTTCTGCGTTTATAAATTTATTCTCGAGATGTTGCAGGTAACCTGACTTGAATATGAGTTGGGCTTGCCTTCGGCAATAAACATTGGTTTGCATACATTTGTGGATTCACTGATTGTGAACTATGGGAGAATCGTGCCTTTCATTCATTCGGTAGTATACCTGCTGGAATCTCCTATTCTTGTTATTCACGGACGAAGGCCTTGATCTAGAGATTTCGTTTATTTTATGTAACGCATAAGTTTATGCTTTGTTTGTACATATTAACAGCCAATAAATGATAAGTAATTGTACGGAAATTGTATTTGCATAAGTATAATCTTTACAATTTTGTAACCATCTTACGCAACTTACAAGTGTGACATTCTAGCACATAGCCTTGGTGCCAAATTACGTCTTCATAAACTAGTTGCGGGAGTATGTTCATTTATTATAATTTCAAAGTTGCGCAATATTAAACTTAAATTTATTATTTTTAACAATATACGAGGGTAGTCTGAAATGTTTTGAGCCTCAACATGTTCATCAAAACCATATATTACGATCGTATATGCTTTGAAATATGCTTGTGAAAGTATCAATTATTTTGGACGTTCAGTTGTTGTTTGGCAGACGTTTGTGTCAGTCGATGTCAGTCTTTTTATAAAAATGGAAAAAATTGAATATCGCGCCGTGACTAAATTCTTGCATTTGAAAGGCAATGCGATAGCGCAAATTAAAAATGAGTTGGACGCTGTTTACGGGGACTTTGCCCCATCATTTGCTACCCTCAAAATATGGGCAACTAAATTTAAACGTGGTTCTACCAGCTTGGTGATGATGAGCCTTTGGGACGGCCAAAAATTCGACCACCACCAATAACAGTAAAATGTTCATCAGGTGGTATTGAACGACCGTCGAATCTAGGTTAGAGAGATAGCAGAGGTTATACGCATATCGAAAGAACGCGTTTGTCATATATTGGCTTGACGAATTGCACATGCAAAAGCTATCGGTTCGTTGGGTGCCGCTCGTTGGTCACTTTAGAAGGAAAACATGTTCGAATGACCATTTCCAAAGGTTCTTTTGCATCGATTCATAAGTGTAAATGAAACTTGGATCCACCACTATGAAAGAACAGTCAAAATAGTCGACTGCGAGGTATGAACCTGCTCCGAAAAAGGCGAAGACGGTTTCATCGGCTAGGAGAGTGACGGCGACTTTTTTTTGGATAATCACGAAGAAGATAGTCAAGAAGAAAGTGCTGTTTCATCAAGGTAACACCTCTGCGGTTGCATGACTGAAATTCACGAATTGATGGACCACCCACCGCATTTACCAGATTTGACCTCCAGCGACTTTTTCCTGTTTCCTAAACTTAAAGTTTGGCTTGAAGGACAGAGAATTTCATTGAACGAGGAAATCATCGTACGCCTATTTGCAGAACAAGGCTCCAACTACTATTTGGAAGGGTTAAATAGGTTATACCATTGTTGGGAGAAGTATATGGTCTTAAAAGGAGATTATGTTCAAAAATAAAATTACATTTGACGTGAAAAATTCTTGTTTCTACGTTAGGCTTAAAACTTTTCAGAATACTTTTGTATAAGACGTATATATATATATATATATATATATATATATAATGTAATGTAGTAATGATAAAAAAAAATAACTAACCAAGAATTAGACATGAGCAATTTGTAAATCTATACACCATTTGTGCTCGACTCGACAAAAATAAAGTTTTGAAAATGTTATAATGTTTATGTATAATTTCCATTATTTTCGATGCATCTATTACAATAATTCAGTATTCTACACCCTTTGTAAAAATTATTTTTTCCCGCGACTTAATATTGCCATGAAAACGATGCCCGCAAGATTTTTTTTAATAGAAAAATATATAATAGTTTTTAGAAGCCATATCAAAATTTTACAAAATTAGATTCGCGAATTGCAGTCTGTTAAGCTGCAGCAGTGTAAATGGGCGCATTGTCATGCAGCAATCAGATATCCCTTAACAATTTTCATGTTTTTCACGAATATTGTCCTGTTGAGTATAAAATGCACTTACGACCCTAAACCTATTTTGAAGTCCATTGCAACAGGAGGTGAAACAATGGCTCTATATTATGATTAGTGACCGGACACGACAGGCCGATGACTCATCGCCCACGGGCGTACTATTGAAAATTTGTATTTTTAAAGACTTTTAATTTTATTTATGTAATTGGAAAGTAATCGGCTGGTGATCTATAAAATACGAAATACATTATTATTTGTTCATTTTGTTCGAGTTGAGTAACGGAGTATTAATATTAACTAGCAATACTTTCCTGTAAAATTTGTTCCCTTTGAATGAAATACATCCTTGCAGATAGAAAACGCCCTTTCTACATCGCAAATGGTTATAGGTGCATACTGGAAATATTTTATTTAAGCGTATTTAGCAGTTAGATTTTAAGGCATTGTCCCCATACACAATTGCCGCAATGTTATTCAATCTGGGTTTCTATTAAAAACTGCGTCTAACTTTTGCCGAAGGCCACATCCGAAGTCACTTGAAATATTTTTGAAGTTATTAATAGCCACATCTAATGTGGTTAATCCATCATTTAATTTGAGATTTTGATTTTCAAAATACGTGATTAGTTTTGGCAAATTTCCAAACTGTTCCTGAAGAAAGTGCAACTGATTTTTTAAATTTGAAATTTGTATTAGTTTCTTGCTCTCAGAAATACTTCGAGCATCGTCATTTAAACAAGTAACGAAATTTTATAAACTATCGAAATTCTCTACATAAAAGCTAGTTGCTTTCAACCATGCTCCCCATCTAGTTATTATTGGAAAGGAAGGCAGTGATATAGATCGAAGTTTTTCCCTGTAAAGAGCTACTCTCAATGGTGCTTTTCTGAAAACTTTTTTGAAAGCGAATACAAGTCTATCAACTTCCGGAAAGGTGTCTCTTATATATTCACAGATTCTGTGGGGAGCATGTGTACACAAGTAATATGCAGCATATTAGGATATGTTTTCTCAGAGATACCTTTACTCAACTTGAAGTACAAAATGAACAAATAAAAATGTATTTCGTGTTTTATAGATCACTATCCGTTTGTTTTCCAATTAACAGTTAAAACAATGAAAAAAAGAAATTAACTCACCTTACTTTATTTATCGTACGAAATATATACTAATAAATAAAATAAATTATTAAAACTCCTCACCCTTCTATCTACGCCCATGAAGAAAGGAATTTAACTATAATATTGAAGTAATTGCGTCACAATCCAACGACAAAAAGCAGGTGTGCGGTTATCCGAATGAATAGTGCTATTCAAAAATTGCGTGTTGTACTTATTGAGTTATAGACTATTTATATGATCCATCGTAATTTCGGCCTGATGCGTTCGATCTCTAATTATGATCCTTTATTCAAAGAGGAATGTATATAGTGATGGCAACCAGAGGAACTTCATCGAATAAAGGCAAAAGTCGTTCAATTAACGAGAAAGATTATGGTCAAAATTGTGACTATACATAACCTTGCACATTGATTGAATGATTTTGCTTTTATTCGATAAAGTTCATATGGTTGTCACCATTATATCGATTTGAATAAAGGATCGTAATAGAGAACCATTGTTTCATCTCCTGTGGCAATGAACTTCAAAATCAGTTTTGGGCCGTCTTCATACATGTTTAAGAACGGGCGCGCATATTCAGCACGTCATTTATAATGAGAAGTAGAAGCAGTCATGGTCTTGCACTGGCCTTATTCATACCCAAATGGTTATGCAGAAGTCGGCAAATATTTATCTTGGATTTTTTACACAGTGTTGACTATTTCTTTACTTTCAAACGGCGATATTCTAATACCAATTCTTCAATAAATGAAATCTTTGATGCCGTTAGCGCTTCAATTGATCAACTGGGACGCTCATTATTTTGCACCTATCTAAAATATTTTACTATCTTTTTACAGGAGAATGGGTAGAAGATAGATCACCATAAACGCGGTCTAAACATTGTTTAATTTCAACAGTTAAAAAATTAATGAGCGTGTGGTATTAATTGTTGACTTTGACATTTTCATCCACTAGTAACGTAATTGTCGTTATACCGGCTGCTCTTGAAATAAAAAGTCAACGAATGAAAAATGGAAAGATGTAATTATCAGAGACCGGACACATGGCTGAAATCGACTTCATTACGACGGACAATTTAAATAGTCTACAACATCTGTAAGTACACGCAGTTGTTGAATAGCACTATTCATTCGGGTAACTGCACATCTATTTTTTGTGTGCGGTTAACCGAATAAATAGTGCTATTCAATAACTGCGTGATGTACTTACAGATGTTGTAGACTATTTATATCGTCCGTCGTAATGACGTCATTTCAGCCCGATGCGTCCGGTCTCTAGTAATTATATAGAATATACATAAAAAGTTCCCTCTCATAAGCGAGATAAGAAATGGCAAAGATATTAAAAAATTTTTTTGTCAGCGACTGTGGTCGACTATATTATAAACGACGAGACATCTACTTTCAAAATGCACATGCCAATAAACATTTTTAACAGCTGACTTTCGTACCATTATTGAACCCTTACAATACAAACATGATTATTTAATGTTATCTTCTACAATTTTTATAAACATAAACATTTCATTTTATGTTTATTTTATATTTGGTACTTCTCGTAACAAAAAAAAAAACATTCACATAATAAACAAGAAAGGAACATGTATTAGGTCAGTTCTAATACCGTATGTAATTGTATTGCGGTTATTGTACCCTAAGCTGCTCCATTGAAGGGCTTTTATTACGTCGACAACAGTCTAAACAATGTTACCTGTTACAGTTTTTATACACATGAACATTGCAGCATATGTGTAAATTCAAAGGAGGTATTTCTAATAGACATTCTGATGCATAGGCGGTAAATGCTTTAATTTTCAGGAGATTTTTAATTTTGGGGCTCACGTCGTAATTCTATAGTTACATCTTTCCATTTTTCATGTGTTGACACCCGGTATATGATGCATAAATTCCTTATCTTAGGTCTTTTATTTCGTGCTTAAGTTTGGCTAATATTGTGCGATTTTGGTAATAAAAAGAGAAAACTGTAGAGTATATCAAACCAAGTATATCAAATGGTATTTGTACTCTCTGGCACTAACACCTATTTCGTTTATGTATTTACTTGCACATAAATTTTTAAATAGCATTAGATATGAACTTGGAAATAATACTGCGAGGTTAAGTACATAGCTTATGCAATACAGTAACGAATACACTACAATACACGAGCGAACTGTACAAATGTTATTGGGAAAATTCAGTAGTGTTGATGAGTCATATGAAAGTGAGTCTCGAGATGCGTCTGAAACTTGCTTTGACAAAAAAAATTTAAGGATTTTAGAGAAGTCAAATCTCAAGAAAGCTTTTTTCTAAAAAAACTGGAAAATATGGTTTGGTAAGAGATTCGGAACAAATGAAAACAAATGAATTCATTAAATCACTTTCCAGTCAAATCACACTCGCCTGTTGATTCAATATCTTAACTTAAATGAAATATAAACTATCGTTTTATGTGATGATATCACATTGTGCTCCACCTTCACCATGAGCTATACAACTGACCAATCTTTCTGCATTAACTTTCATTTAAATCCAAATTTTAGACTGGATTCTAAGAATTTGTTCATCTTCATTAATTTTGTAATTACAGTAATTCTTATTGATGTACAGTGCTAATTTACTTGTATTAAAGTGAAAATAATACAGAGAAATATATGCGTTTAGCATTTTAAAGATTATAAGAGGTTCCAATATTTGCCCCTTTAATGATTTCAACATACCTAAAGACATTGAGTAAAGGAAAGAAAGAAAGGAAACGATCACTGGTTTAAAATTTGTGTCGATTTACAAAAATTACAGAACTTCAGTTCTGTGTCGCAAGAACGTGTGGGCGACAATTTTTTTAAGAGGGATCCGATGAACATTAATAGTTTATTTTTTTAGTTTTATTTTCGATCTGTGTGTACCTGTATAGTTGTGAATGGTGTATTTGATAAACGCTTTAAAGCAGTCTTTCTATGCATTGATTTGACAGATTCTCGAATGATTGTTACAACTGCTGCTAGACACCTTGAAAAATTGCACTCGTTCGTTAGGACGTGAGTGCATGAGGTGTAACGAAAGACACACCGTCAATGATTTGCTGGAATGCGGAATGTTAATGTTATCGGTAGTGTATAACGATGATATAATATACGAGGTATGCCTCAGAAGTAATGAGAATGATCTATTTCAAAGTTCTTTATTGAATGTATCTACAATTTAACATTGCCCCCTTCAAAGTATGCTCCTTGGGAATGCACACAGCGTCTCCAGCGATGTTGCCATTCTTGGTGACAATTCTGGAAGCCTTGTTCCTTTAGGCTGTTTAGAACTTGTGTCGTGACTCCTTGCATGTTATCTATTGCTCCGTAATGGTAACCTTCCGCTTAAGCGTTGGAAGAAGAAGGTAATCACATGGAGCCATGTCTGGATTGTAGGGTGGGTATGGGAGTACTGGTGTGCTTTCTATTGCCAGAAATTCTCTAACCGACAATGAAGTGTGACTAGGGGAATTATCGTGAAGCAAGATCCAAGAGCAAAGCTTTTCCGCAAACCAAAGACCTCGCGATAAAAGGTTTGATTCACTGTGTAGCCCTGCGGTACGAATTCTTTGTAAACAATTCCACGGCAATCAAAAAAGGTGATAAGCATGGACTTGATTAGTGATTTGCGCATGTGAGCTGCCTTTGGCCGCGGTGATAATGGTGTGTTCCACTCCACGCTTTGTCCTTTTGTTGCGGGATTGTATTCAAATACCCATGTTTCGTTACCTGTTATCACATGCATGAAATTGGGCTCGGTTGTCAAGTGATCAAGTGAGAACAGTTTTTGGCTAATGGATAAGCGATTTTCTTTTTGTTCATCATTTTTCTCATGCCTAGTTCCTCTGTAAAAATTCGATGAACAGTATCCTTACTCGTGCTTACCTCATGTGCAATCATTCTGACTGTTAACAGTCTGTCTCGTGCTAACATAGAACGCACCTCCGACACGGTTTCATCGGTTTTCGATGAAGATTGCCGTTCATCTTCAATGTTTTCGCGGCCTCTTTGAAAGCTTTGTGCCATCTGAAAACTTATGCTGAAGACAAAGTAGCATCTTCATATGCTGTTCTTAATATTTGAAATGTTTCTGAAGGATTTGCTTCTAGTTTAATGCAAAATTTAATTGCATATCGCTGCTCGACGTGTGCCTGCATTTTCATGTGTCGCGGTATTGTAAACTAGCGATCGCACCGCCAACACTGAACTGAGTGGACTGCACCTTTTTTAGTTGCCTACCTACCCCTTCCACTCATATGTAGTCGTCTCCCGTTTGATGCACTGTTGTCCATTGACCGATTCACCGTAAAAATTCATTCTCATTACATCTGAGTCATTCCTCACACTTTTACGAGTATGTCTTTACACAGTAGCTTTTTTAATTTATATATCAACTTTATTAATTATTCATTTTAGTCACAATTTATGAATGCAGTTTAGCAAAATAGTAACGGAAAAGTAATACGTACATTTTATTATAATTGACTAAAATGTGCATTATAACCTTTAATTACAGAAAAGACTGCAAAACGATGAAGCATTAATAAGTAAATTACAGTAACTAGTAGTTTCAATTTTCCATGCTAAATACATTTAAATAATATTGTTGAGTAACGATGCGAATTTTAAGTAAGCTTTAGAATAAGCTGGTCTGATTGAGGTAGAAACTTTATTCTTAAAATTATTTAATTTTGAATTCCAACACTAAAGTACAAATACGGGATAACAAATATATAAGTACTTTATTTTCAATAAGAATTAGCCACCCTTGTGTGTCTTCAGCATCTAAACGAGTTTATTCATTTCGTGTAAGTTTAAGATCGGTGTTTATCTCAAAATGTTTTCTGCAACAGTGGAGAATTTCGACCATCATCCCGCTTCGAAACTTTCCGTCGGTCACAGGCTTTGAGTTTATCAACTTTAACCAACAACAACTTCCACTTCAGCTGAAATTCCGCTAGTTTCTCTCTCTCTCTGTGATATATGTCTGTCAGAGTAAAACTAAATGTAATAACGTGTGTCATTAAAATGTAGATGCTCGAGACTCAAGGATGCTTAAATTTTGCACCGGCGAGATGTTGATTTTCAATCTACCAATTTTAGATCCCAGGAGTAATTACTTGAAAAGCATTTTATCTGCAGGTAACTACATGTTTGCTCGACTTGTGGTTGTTGTTTTTTGGAAAGGAATAAATAAGCGGACGTGTAATGTGTATATGGTTATACTTCCAACTTTGGATGCTCAACCAAATGTAAATTAAAATTATTAATCCTAGGAAATATACATTTTATTAAAAGTAATCGTATGAATCTAGTTGATATTCGAGGAAGAGGGAAAGTCGTATATTTACGTTAGTTTTCAGGGATATTTTTTTGTAGCTTTAGTACTTTCAAAATTTATTAATTCAAATTCAATAATATATTTTTTTTTCCGATTGAAACAATATGAATAATACTGCCTTGGTTACGATTTATCATAACACACTTATATTTCCCAAGGGATATATGAAACGCTCATATTGTCCCAAGGCAAATATGAAAGGTCACATTTCACCATAAAAATGTTATAATTTTTAATTGAAGCAACAAAAATAATCAGAAATGTTTTATTTTCTAATTAAAGCAACAAATGAACTAAGAAAGTCTTTGCATTAGTAACACTACTTTTCACAACCAAAATAAAAATTGCAATTCTCAAACCTTCCGCTTAAGCGATTACAACCAGATACAAACGATGAAGAATCTTGTTCGCAATTCGTCATCGACACACCAGGAACCGTAACAGATGCTGCAGATGGCTCTCCCTCCACACCCGCTATCATCTTTGCTACCTTATTTTTCTGCAACATACTGACAGCCAGATAGCCTTCCGCAACAGACGAACTTTTCCAACCACCGTGTCTCTTTAGTGTAGTCATTGAGGCTGCCGCATCGGCCACCAAAGTCGCGGATGTTCGTCTTCCACAATGGCCTGTATACGCCTTCGAATTATCCAAACCCAACCATTCAGCAACCTTATTCGGAATCTTTCCGAAGGTATTTTTGCCGACCGACTGAAGAGTACACTTCTTATTTCGATAAGCCACGAAGAACCTAAGAACATCTTGCGGACGCAACGCCGAATATTCTCTCACCAAACGAACAGCACCCAGATCTACTTCTTCAATAATTGTAAATTTCCTATTTACATCATTCTTCGTCTTTGAAACGTTGATCACGATCACCGACCCACGATCTTCGATATCGGAAGAGAGCATATTCACCAATTCGTTCGTTCTGCAGGCGCCAAAGATTTCCATAATTAAAGCGACCTTTAAAATTACGGTTGTAACAATCTATTCAACAGAGGAGAATCACAATGAAATTTTTGCCTTATACATCAAAAAAATTTCATTAGGAGCTTCTCGCAAGAATTTTTTGAGCTGTTCTCGGGACAACACCTCTGATTTTTTAGGAACGTATCCTTTATTTTTATTTTTCATAAATGCTTCTACTTCATCGAACATTTTAACATTAATTTTTTCCTTTAATGTAACATTGACCTTAGCATCGATAATTTTGGCCACAACGTGTTTGGTGAATATTTATGCGACTACGGATAGAATAAATTAGTCATACGTCAAAAATAAAAAAAATTATAGCAAAATATCAAATCTTCAAAAAACGCTAGTAAAATATTTTCGTCGACACCGTTCACCAAATTTTCTCTTCTCCACTCTTGAAAGTCTTCATACACTTTAGTGTAAGCAGCTTTGGATTTCGCCGGAACCAAACATTCACGGGCTTTCGCCGCATGTGTTAGCACATTGTTTGACATTTCATCAATTTTATTTATAACAGAACGCGAAAATCAAACCAGTCAACCATGATATTTACAAACACGGCCCTTAGCAACGTCACCAATCCGATAAATTCAAAAATATACATCCAATATTTTTCCATTTTCACAACAATATTGTTTCAATCAGAAAAAAACAATTGATTACAACACGGGGAATATGAATACATTTCCCTTGGTTGTCTATACATCCCTCGGGTTTCACCCTCGGGATGTAACTAGCCAACCACGGGAAATATACTATTCATATTCCCCTAGTTGTAATAATAGCTATATAGTATGTATGTTAGTACTATCGTATATGATACAAACAGCTAAATGGAATATTTCATACATAAAGTAAGGACTGATGCCAGGTTGTGCCGCTAGATGCTTAGATTTCTGAGTCCAATTATAAATGAAGCTTAAGTAAAGCAACCAAAGAAATTCGAGTATATCAAGACATTAAGCACGTATTACGTATTTGTTACAAATGAAACAGACATGCATTACACACATCTGTATCTGTACACATGGACATACACCCCGTATTTTGCAACGTTTACTTCAGCCAAAGATACGTGTTTCTGTCTCAATAGACTTCGTCAATTTGGCTAATGCAGTAAGTAGCAAATTTTATCCTATCAGGTGGCACTAGATAGTCTAGTGACATTTGATGGACAAAAGAGACTGAATACGCCGAAAATAGCGATTTTCTCTCGTCCAGCTATATCGGTACAGAAGGAAAAAAATACGTATATGGGTGTGAATCCATTAACACGATGCCAGATTGCAGCAAATATACCAAAGAAATTCGAGTACATCAATACATTAAGTACGAAAAAAAAAATTAATGAATCTGATGCTGTAGCCGTTATTACTATAATAAACAATGCCATTAACCTATCTCGTGACAAATACAAAACCAAAACCATGTGGTAGATGCTGTCATAATGCCAGCACTTATGTTTTCAACCAATTTTAAAAGCTATAATCCCTAGAATTCACTAGAAACCTTGAAATTTAGGACAGAATCTATTTCGTCCAATTTGTTGTAATATACACTTCAAGAGACATTGTTTAATAAATATATGTAGAAATACATGTAATTTATGATCTCATATCTTAATATACAAGATACACTTTCCAACAGAACCAAGTAATTAGTTGTACAGGATGTCCATGAATTAAAGGGGAAACGTATGATAAATGGAAAGATGTAATTATATAGAACAGGAATCTAAAATATTGTGAGTCAATTACGATGCCGACCCCGAAATTAAAAACACCTAAAAATTGTATTACGTGACGCTTATGAATTCAAAATATTCATAATGTGTATACCTAAATAATAAATACCACACCCACACAAACACATACATACGTTACAGCGTATGTTTACATACGTAACAGCTGAATGAGATGGACAATAACAAAACTATTCTTTTTGTTATTGTCGGTCATTTTTAAGATATCCCCTTTTATAATACCGATTGGTCCAGCTCGGAACGGGCCATAGGCAACAATATACGTATGGAACGTAATGCGATGTGGCAACGTGTGTACGATGCCACTCCGATTGCCCGTCATTCATATTTAGCTGTGCATACGTAAAGGTAGTTATCATGTCAGTGTATACAACCGCAGAGAAGGTACAAATAGTTTCGTGGTATCTTGCCGGCAATTCCTGTCGAACAACCGCTGATTTATTTGCTGTAGAGTACGTAAATCGGCCTATTCCTTCGCATTCGACGATTGAAAGGATCGTAAATGCGTTTAGGAAATATGGCTGTGTAGTCGGAAATTGCCGCAAATGCCAACAAATTGACGAACAGCCTCATATCCCTTTAATACCTGCCGATCGGGAGGAGAGAGACGTGAGACTTTCTTAAAATTTAAATTTATTTTGCAGAATTATTGATTTTTTTACTTTTATCTTTTAGAAAACGTTATTGTTTTTTTATCACTTAAAATTACTTTTCCGTAGCAGCTAAGAATACAATAATAATAATAAATTGGACCTTATTATGTCTGAAACAAATGGGCAAATTACGTATACAGAACGAAAATGCAAACGACTATATCCTTGCGCGCTTGAAGTCTTACTAAATTTTTAACTGCAATGTGCTGCAATTGAAGCTGGTGCGCGTAGAGGGAATGCGCTGTTGCCACTCATTGCTGACTATGGCCCGTTCCGAGCTGGACCAATCGGTATAGTCGATCGCACAGTCGCGTGTCAAATTTTTTTTTGGCATTTTTGTCTCGCCTATGAGTGGGAATTTTGGGAAAATATTTTGGATCTATATTCTATATAATTACATCTTTTCATTCTTCATACTTTGTCTATTTATTTCAAGAACACCCGGTATACTTACCTTACTTCAGAGCAAACTAATTTTTTTTCATATCATGCGTATAGGTAGTGATAAGACGAACAAAATCGAACTGTTAGTTTTCGAAACAAGGAGAAGTGAGTTAAAAATTGAATATGCCAGATGTTCTACTGTATAGGGCAATAATGTTATCAAAACCTTTAACAGAATTATTGGGAGTTTGCATTGTTTTATAGATCAGTTTCAAGATAGCTGAAAGCCTTTTACGAGGTATTATAAACGAGGACGGATTGATATATAAGATCTCCAACTCTATAAAATAAGGTAGAACCTGCCTCAAACTGAAACAAATTTATTGCACTATCAATGTACAGAATTATTTTTCCACACAATAACCATTTAGTAACATATTAGATAGCAAAATTTGCGCAAAAATACGAAGATAGACTAAGGCATGATCCTAATAGCCTGATTAAAGGTTTTGTGGATCAACTACATCAACAAAACTCAGAATCATCCTGATGTTTATAAGAAAAAGTGAATTAACATTTACCTGCCAGGTTAATTATTAATTATTATTAAGCAGACCGAACTTCAGTGTCTGATAAAAATGTTGACCTGTCAATACCTTCTTCAACTTTGAACAACCAGAAATCTGAAAGTGCCAAATCAGGACCACAGTGGGTGCGAAACAACCGTGAATTTCAGACTCGTGACTGTCTTCATCGTTTCATTAATGCAATGCGGCTTCGACTTGCCGTGGTGCAATTCGTTCTTTCCGACCTTACTCTATGGATAGGATTCTTTAGTAATAGTCAAGCTTTGTAGTGTATTATTAAGTTATAAAATGGTGAGCATAACTTTTTGCGCTGATGGAACTCTTCAATTTTCTTACACATGGAAAATCACGACGACATCCATACAATCATTGCCATAAGCCACTTTAAGGGACTGTGAATTTCGATGAGGACGCAACCTTCCAGCGTTAAAAATTTTATCACCGATTGTTGCTTGGTACGCATCTTAGCAATCGAACTCGTGGCAAATGACACTATTACTGAACGACGGTACCCAGGAAAATGAAACTTTGCATTCTAAGACGATATCATCGAAATTGCTGTTCACAGGTTAGAATGGGGATTAAAGAATCCCCATTACACACATACACGTTGTTTTAGAGCTTATATATCAATTCGCCGTCGTTCTAGATAATCATCAGTAAATTTCTCCACGTTTTTTTCTACATTCCTGGAGACAGATCGACACTGTATGATTAGTAAGTTAATACAAAAGAGAGGATTAACGTACATCACTCTATTTTACATCATGAAGAAAAGCGTAGACATAAAAAAAATGTTAGGTTATATGATGCTGTTCGTGTATATTTGGATCTCTATGTGTGTGAAAAAGAACATGGAAAGTATTGGCGCAAACAAAATTAGTGCTATATTATTTATAAACGTACATGCTGAAACTTACGCCACTTCCTCTGCATCCTATAAAGACGCAAGTCGTCAGGCCAGATCTCTAAATAAATAATTTAAGTCGTACTTATATCATACTGAACGTTTTTGCTGAATAAGAATTCCAGAAAATACAAAACATAAGATTTTTCATATACATTATCTTAGATTATGATTTGAATCTAAAAGATCATCTGACTGAAATACCAATGTGTAATATCGGAAGTATATTATTTTGTTTTTGGAAATTACAATAATTGAACAGTATATCGATATATTAAAATTCATAATATAGTTTTGGATTTCCTTGTACATGGCAAATATTTATTAATTATAAATTATAAAAATGCAAGCAATTTGGCATGATATCCAATTTTCATTCTATTCAGAATCTACTGAATGAAAAATTATGGGAAGAACGAGGAAAACCTAGCGCTTGTAAGTTGGAACAAGGCCAGCTGGTTGTTCAGTGCATTGTTATAAAACTTTTATGTAGAAGGAATTATTTGGCACGTAGTCTTTTCAGAACATAACATTGTTAAGAATGTGTTAGGACCGTATTCGTAATTTTAAAATAATAGATAATTCAAACTTTATGTTACAGATATATCAATAAAGAATAATAAGTATGCAACACATTTTATCTTTAAATACTAATTTTAATGTAAATATATTTATTATGCCAGAGTAGAAACAAAAGAAAACTACATGTGGTAGGATAAAAAAACAAAAGAAAATAAATGCACATATGTAAAGTTAAGTATTTTAGAATTATTAGTTATTACTTTGATGCAGTTATTAACGCCAATAACTTTTAAAAATAGCTAACCTTGTTTGTATAATCTCATGAACATGCGATTCAGTTGTCATCATAAGAAAAATACATGATTTATAAAATTGTTCGAATTAGCTGTAATAATAAATTTAATGTACGTAAATGACTATTGAAAATATGTTTATGAATTATTTTAAAAATTCAGAAAAAGAAAAACGACATATAGATATTAATCTAACTAATTTGAACATTACATATGATTTGTACAGGGTTTAGTGAAATTAATGAAACTTAACAAATAAGCATAAATATATGCATTGAAAAGAATATGTTGAGTTAATTCCTGTTCCTTTTATCTTGTTAGGTGGATTGTCACTCACAACGATATATACATATATATATATATATATATATATATATATATATATATATAATAACTTCGTGACCTTGGTATGATATGGTAAACCTAATCAGTAGGCGATTAAAGGTCTGTATATTACTTCAAAATATATGTATTTAAAAAACTCTACATGTTTCGGCTGTGTACGCCTTTATCAAGAGAATACAAAATATGAATGACAGGATATAAATGTCAAGTAATTAAGTTGCTATGGTTTAAATTATTCAAGGATACATTCTAGTAATAATAATAAATCATGCCTTAGTATTCCAAAAAATAGATAACAAGGTGTGAACATATGTGTTGTTCGCTGCTAGCAATTTGTGTCTCCTTCTGGGTATGAACTTGTGTGTTGGTTGCTGCTGGCAGCTTGCGTCTCTCTATGGGTGTGTGGTTTTGTGTGAGAGCGTAAGTGTAGGGTTTTGTATGTCGGTGCGTTCGTGCGTGTGTTTAGTGATCGGTCGCATGAATTTAGAGAGGTCGGATAACCAGCCGTTGCGTAGGGCCGCCAACCCTTTCCCGACAACTTCTTTACAATTCCGTGCAGTACTTCGACGGTCTGACCCCCGCCCCAACGAGGCAAGGCGCAGACAGGCGAAGCGCACCCTGTACGGGGTTGCTCATCGCAACTAAGGGAACACTCTTAGTGGCTACCTCGGTCGACGATGGTCACACTTGTGCCATCTTAACGTTTTCGTGGTGTGTGCATTGCGCGGCGACGGGATAGCGCCGCGTAGCATGGTTCCTCACTCTTGCTGGAAAGGCGGAATGGCACCTGACTGCCCAACGGGCAGACCCCCCTAGAGTTTTGTAGCGCATATGCTAGGCTACAAAATGTCGTTAACAGCACACACACGCTCGACGTGTGTGCTATGCCCCCGCTTCAGCGGAAAACGTTAAGATGGCACAAGTGTGACCATCGTCGACCGAGGTAGCCACTAAGAGTGTTCCCTTAGTTGCGATGAGCAACCCCGTACAGGGTGCGCTTCGCCTGTCTGCGCCTTGCCTCGTTGGGGCGGGGGTCAGACCGTCGAAGTACTGCACGGAATTGTAAAGAAGTTGTCGGGAAAGGGTTGGCGGCCCTACGCAACGGCTGGTTATCCGACCTCTCTAAATTCATGCGACCGATCACTAAACACACGCACGAACGCACCGACATACAAAACCCTACACTTACGCTCTCACACAAAACCACACACCCATAGAGAGACGCAAACTGCCAGCAGCAACCAACACACAAGTTCATACCCAGAAGGAGACACAAATTGCTAGCAGCGAACAACACATATGTTCACACCTTGTTATCTATTTTTTGGAATACTAAGGCATGATTTATTATTATTACTAGAATGTATCCTTGAATAATTTAAACCATAGCAACTTAATTACTTGACATTTATATCCTGTCATTCATATTTTGTATTCTCTTGATAAAGGCGTACACAGCCGAAACATGTAGAGTTTTTTAAATACATATATTTTGAAGTAATATACAGACCTTTAATCGCCTACTGATTAGGTTTACCATATATATATATATATATATACATATATATATATATATATATATGACTATTAAGTATTATCGACCGTACTGTATAAGTAAAAATTAATTAACGGTTGCTAAATTTTAACTCTCGATTGTAAGTATGTATTTAGTTATTGTTATATGTATGCTATATGTTTGTTAAACATATAGAGTGGAATAAAGGAGTTTTATTTTTACTTGACAGACCGCTCACCCGTTAATTAATTTTTACTTATATATATATATACATATATGTATATATATAAAGATAATTAAAGAGTAAACTTAAATGCACGTAAAGCATATATCTTGCATGTTTTTTAGGCGTTGATTAAATATATCAATTGATAAATTCTTGGAGCTTTTCGGCTTTTATATGAAATATTTACAAATACAAATATCAAATTAGTATGTAATTGTGATGTAAATGTGACTGTAAACATTGGTGTCTACAAATTACATAGCAAATCATACGAAATTTTTAATTGAAAAATTTTGTCTACGTTGGGACTTGAATTGAAGTCTACGGTTTGCCGGACCGTTGCTTTGCCACTTAAGCAACGATAGACCTTGGTTCAAGCTATTTAGAAATACATTATAAAGTAACAGTGTTAATGATTCAGATGTCAGTTATTGAAAGTAGATGTCAGATTTGAAAGCAAAAGTCAATTTTGAAAGCAGATGTCAGTTTTGAAAGCCGATTTCAGTTATTGAAAGCAAATGTCAGTTATTGAAATCAGATATCTGTTTTGAAAGCAGATGTCAGCTTTGAAAGCAAATGTCAGTTTTGAAACCAGATGTCTGTTTTGAAAGCAGATGCCAGTTATTGAAAGCAGATGTCAGTATTTAAAAGCAGACGTCAGTTTTGAAGATTTCAAATTGATAATTACTACCTCATAGCTATATGTGTGTTTAGATAATTTCTTAGCCGTTCATTAAATATATCAATTGATAAATTCTTTTGAGTTTTTCGGTTTTTATATGAAATATTTACAAATATTATCAAGTTAGTATGTGATTGCGAAGTAAATGTGAATGTAGACATTGCTGTCTACAAATTATAAAGCAAATCATACGAAATTTTTAATTGAAAAATTTTGTCTATGTTGCGTCTTGAACTACCGTCTACGGTTTGCCGGACCGTTGCTTTACCACTTAAGCTTATACTGTCATTTGTATTTTAAATTTGTTTGAAAAAGGCACTATCTGCCGAACATGTAACAGTATTTTGAATATATACATATCAAAGTAAAGCAGACCTTAAATCGACAACTAATTTAAATCAAAACTCATTTATTTGACTCTATACTTCATAACCATTCGTTACTTTTTCCGGAATTCAATTACAGAGTTAAAATTTAGCAAAGACTCCTCTAAACATGTTAAAATTGATTGTCTACATTAAAACATTAAAATTAACCTGAAATTGGTTTCACGATGTTAATTTATGTTAATACGGTCAATAAATTTTCTATAATTATATATATATATACATATATATATATATATATACATATATATTTGCACATCTATCTTACTGGCCTCCACATACCTAACACGCGCCCAGACCTCCACCCTAACAAATATATTTATCTAAGTGTATTCTACTGTAAAATGATAAATTGTACTTCCTTAACAGAGGCATCAAGAGAGGGGAAACAAATTTCAATTTTTAAGATATACAAAATCTAGGTATATTCAAAATAGGAACTAGGCTCTACCTATAGAACTGCTAACTAGCCTCCTACAGTATATAAATTGACAAAGGTACTCGACGTATTTACCTCCAGCGGTGTTGCCCAAATATGTAAACAAATTTCTGCTAGGAAAGCGAACACGCACATCTGATGCGGGCAAGTACTTGCCCCGTAACTTTAGTGTTACAGGCGTTCATTGTATTGATATATAATGACTATGACTATGAGTATTGTGTGTTGTTATATGAAGCAAATATTTTAAATATGTATATTGAAATTTATCTATACATTGGTATATTATTAAATTTATTTTTCGTATATGTATTTGCATATTGAGAGGCGTACGAATTTAGCTACAACTAGATCTTTTTGATTTTTAAATACAAAGTTTTACAATGAAAGTATACTCTATGAGAACAAAACACATATTTGAAATTTCTAGATAGTATTAAAAATAAAAAACTCCAAGTCATATATGTTCTTGTAATGAATACTTAAATAACATGACATAAAATTTAACTTGATCATTAAATTATAAGTACGGTATAATGAAAGTGAAGCTGTAAAGATTAATAATAATGTTATATCTCATGTTACAATAATTTTTAAAAATCTCTTCCAAACTGTACATGAAAACACATATTAAAACAAACGAGTTAAGATTTTTGAAAAATAATCTATATGTGCGGAAATTAATTTAATAAGATAAACCTATTTTACTTTCTATACGAAGTATTATATTATTATTATATATACTATACTTATATATTATAATATATATATACAATGTGTCCGGGAAAATGTGGGAAATCTCTCGGATTCAGATAGAACATTAAAAAATAAGATGACAAGTTCCCATAATTTTTTTCCTAACGGCCCTCCCTACGGAGATACGGCCTCCTAAAGGACGCCACTGGAAATCAATTTTTCTTGAATAACTTTTAAACTACTCATTATAATTTAATGAAAATTTAATATGATAAACAGTAGTATGGACCTCTTAAAATACTGCCCTTAAATTTAAATTAGCTTGTTTAGTTTACCAGGGGCGGACTAGGTTGTACATTTTAATGCTTACATTTTTAACACCCTGTATGATAAGGAGTTAAAAAAAACAAATTTAGATACCTTGAACATTAAGCTAAAGAAAAGGTACTCTTGTTCATTGTCGATAAAATGAACAGTTTTCGAGGAAAAATAAATAAAAGAATTAATGTTTTGTTTCTATTAAAAAGAACCATGTTTTTTATTTTTTTTTGTCTGCAACAAAGTGTGATACAAAAGTCATTCCAGGAACAAAAAAGTTTTAGTTTAGGTTATTTAATACGACAAAATTACAAAGATTCTTAGAAATGCAGTTTTGTCCCAGAAAGGCACCTTAACAAAAATTATGTTTAGAAATGTACTCACTAAAGCTTGCAACGATTGAACCTAAATACGCTAATTAGAAATAATCAATTAAAAACTTCATAAGTGGGTTCAACATGGTCTCCGTGAACTCTGATACACTCGCGGGCACGACGAATAGAGGACTGCTGTTTTCGCCACAACAACCCAGCATTGTTTCTTATCACATCACAATGAAATGTGATTCTCTGTAAAAGTTCCTCCCTAGTATCAACCGGAGAGGAATACACCAAGGTTTCGAGATGACCCCACAGGTGAAAATCCATTGGCGTTAGGTCGGGAGACCGTAAAGGCCAGGCAATGGGACCTCCTCTGCCTATCCAACGGTTTGAATAGACATTATTCAGGTGGTCGCGTACAGCAACGCTAAAATGAGGTGGGGCCCCATTATGCATAAAATACATGCTTTGGCGGGTTGCAAGTGGCAAATGCTCTATTGAATCCAGAAAAGCGTTCTGAAGGAACTGTAAATAAAGTTCACCATTCAATCGTGGCGGCAATACGCATGGTCCAATGAAAAAATTGCCAATTATTCCTGCCCAAACATTAATTTATTGGAACTGATGTTGATAACGATGAAGGACAGTGGCATGAGGGTTTTCATCAGCCCATTCATGCGAGTTATGTAAATTTACAATACCATTTTTGGTAAACCCTGCTTCATCGGTAAAAAGAATAGTGCTAATGAAGTTTGGGTTTGTTCGTTGCTGATCTAACAGCCAGTTTGCGAACTGGATTCTACGAGGAAAATCTTCAGGAAGTAGTAGATGCACTTTTTGCAGATGATAAGGGTAAAACAACTGTTCTTTAAGTACTTCATGAATTGTCGTTTTTGACGTATTAAACTGCGCGGCTAATCTTCGGATGCTTATTGAAGGAGTATCACCTACAGTATCCAAAATATTTTTCTCCAATTGCACCGTACGTACTGTTCTTCTCACACCAGCATCAGTACTTTTTTTCGCAAAACTTCCTAAAACATTAAAGAATGTCAATAATGTTACCTTATTAACTGGAATCGCCCACCAGTCTCTCTTAGACGTTGGTCAAGTCGCTGAAATGCTTTCTGATTTGGAATATTGCGATTAGGATATATTTCTTCATACAACCTTCTTGCTTCCAAAGCATTGCAAGATGCAAGACCGTACATAAGATGCATATCTGCATACTCACTAAATGTGTATCCCATTATCAAATTAAATTACCAAGATATTCAAAATTCAATAAATTAATATCGAAGTAAAGGATCAACGTGTTAACAATATGAAAGATTACAAGATTTAAAATTTACACGTCAATGCAAGATATTTATTAATTCGTTGGTACCATAGTAACGTTTGTAAAAACAATGCGTTTTTTAGTACTGAAAACAGTTTTATTTCAGACTTTTGTATCACACTTTGTTACAGACAAAAAAAATTAAAAAAAAATGGTTCTTTTTAATAGAAATAAAACATTAATTCTTTTATTTTTTGTCCTCAAAAACGGTTCATTTTATCGACAATGAACAAGAGTACCTTTTCTTTAGCTTAATGTTCAAGGTATCTAAATTTGTTTTTTTTAACTCCTTATCATACAGGGTGTTAAAAATGTAAGCATTAAAATGCACAACCTAGTCCGCCCCTGGTAAACTAAAAAAGCTAATTTAAATTTAAGGGCAGTATTTTAAGAGGTCCTTACTACTGTTTATCATATTAAATTTTCATTAAATTATAATAAGTAGTTTAAAAGTTATTCAAGAAAAATTGATTTCCAGATTTTCAGATCGTTACGTTTTATAATTTATTTTTTCTTTATATTTTTTTGTTTAAAATGTTGAAAGATATATTAAAATATAAGGAAACAGTACGCTTTGGAAATGCATTTAATAAAATGCGTAGATATAATATAAGAAGCAATATACAAAAACATTAGTACTTCAAACATGTACCGCCAATTCTTGGATGTTCAAAAAGACACTTGATTTAAGTAGTTCGAAGAAACATATGTTCTTGGTATTATACTAAAACAGCAACGGATATCAGTAATTATATTTTTGTTATAATATCTTCTTAAGTCGAACTACTCATCAAACAAGTGTAGTAAGATTGGAGAATTATCAACTGTGGTACGCATTGGTAATCTAGATGTCGATCTTAAGGCCAAACAGGCCGTAGCGTGTAAGGGTGCTGAGATACCGCCGCAGATTGACAATGAGCCATATTCAGCCCCGCGCCGACGTAACAGTGCTCCGCTTTCCCCGCACACCGGAAACCACGTTTATGTGTGTAATAAACCTCCAATAAGCACAACAATTGTCAGCTATATATTTTAATACCTATACAAATACGAGGCAATTATGATAAGTACATTTTTGTAAACGGTCTTTCTAAATATAAGATTTCAAAAAACTTTAATTTGGGAGCATTTTGCAAAGTCTAAACTGTGACCCATTATTTTCCATGGTGATTTAATTTGCGTAAATCTCAGATTTCAGAAATATAGAACCTCATTTTATTTATGATGTTAAGACAGCATATCTATTTCTTTAGGTGTTCACGTAAATTATTAATAATTTTACACGTTTCACAATTTGATTCTATTTATTTACAGATAGAATAATTACTTATTTTATTTCAAATAAATAACACTGACAAATACTCTTCTTGCCTACACTGTTTTGCCGCCTTATCTACAACAAAACGCACATTACATAGCGATATAAATTCAGAAGATATATCGTATATCAATAAAAAAAATCTCTTGGACACACACAGTACTAATAAGCCTCCGTGCGCGTTTGCCAAATGTCGGAGGCCAGAAGATCGGGTAGACGTGTGGAGACGTGAGCGGCAATAGTATTTCACGACGTGTATTTATGTATTAGTAGGTGATGCGCTCTAGTAGTACCTCCTCGAACTCTGATGTATAACTGTATGTGTGTAACCGTCAAAATGACCTCCACCATAAAATTCGTTAAACGCATCAGCTTTACGTTTTTAGTCGATTGGAATACATATACACAGCGATTCCTAGTGGACTCCGGTTTTACGCACTGGGCTCCGGTTTTTGAGGCCAGTAGTACTTTTGCATATATATTTTGGAGGCGATTTTGACGGTTTGCATATATATATATATATATATATATATATATATATATAAGCATAAGTATAGTATATAAAGAACAATCACTTTATTTTGTCCTTCAAGTAATGTCCAAGTTACCACATTTTGTTGGCGTTTCTGCATATCGCCAAAGCCGGTGAAAAAGAGATGGTAAAATGTTGATCGACTTCTAGTTCTAGCTTGGGGCACATTGAAATACAAAGATTCCAATAAATCACCATCCATCATCATGCTGATGCCACTTATTGATTTGTGTAAGAAGATCATTTCTGAAACAGTTTTTCAGATTTGAATGACATTAAGTTAAACTCCGTACCTAATGAATGAGAAGTAAAAGCTAATGAGTGCATTACTTCCAAAAAGCACTGGTATTGCGTGCCAGGAAAAGCATTAGTTACATCAAATGGAGGAAAATAAGAACAACCATCCTTAACTATATTTCCAGGTATTCATGTTGTCTTTCTGTTTTAGTTAATATAAGACCATATTTTCTTCGGTTGGATATTTATATTGTGTACATAGTAACGAAAGTCGTCCCTTATGTTAGAGAAACAAATTGATTCTAATTTCTATTTTTGCGGTGATTTAATAAATTAATTATAAATATTTCATGCAATTAACTCCTTTAATACGTCTCTTACACTAAATCTATTGAAACGATTCATCGCCAACGAGGGGGACAAATGCCACGAAAACTAGCTTCACTTAAAACAGTCGAGAGGCAGTCTCCATTATCTGCACAAGGCATCGAAACATTAATTAGTCACGTCAAAGATTCTGATTTATCTGAACTTTCGCTAATTACATGGGCGCAATCCATAATTTTGGGCGGGCGGGTATGTACGCAGAAGACGAAGGAAAAGCAAACCCACGAGGATTGAAACCGGATTCCGGACTTGATAAACTGCGATTCCATCTCTTATCGGTTCGGAGATCCGGCAGATCGTACTGGGCGGCCAAATGTAGGAAAGGGGACGAGGTAGAATGACGGGTCGCCGTTTCTAAGATAAGATTCAATTATTCCGGCGGTTTTGGGAAATTCTCTAAAAAGACGCGCGCTTTGTCTTAATGAATACGCGTGCCGATGAATCGGTGGGAGAAACCGAAAATGGAAGAAGAGGGTTGTCGCTGTGCTGTCGTCCGAGCTGTCGGCGTCATACAGTCGCCGAATTGCGAGTATCTTTTTCTTTTGCACAAGGGTTAAATAACAAAAATCGATTAAGCATTTCGCTATCAAGAACAAAAACTTCTTTAAAAAATATTTAAATGAGGAAAACTTTAAGGATACAAATGAAACTTTTATATCAATTTGCATACTTCTATATTTCTTATATACTATCCTTTCGTTTCAACGCATAATCTTTTTTATCATGTAACTTAAGAATGTTTCTCTTTTGTCTTGTGCATTGTAAAGTATGTACAGTGCATTCGTAAAGTAGCGGAGAAATATAATAATAAAAATGAAAAAAAACTCTCGAACCCGTCGATTTTTATTTTTAGTTTAGAATTTTCTTATGTGAAACTAAAATATACAGGCTATCTCCAAAAACTGATATGATGTCATATTTTTTTTTAAAACATAAACACCCATTTTTTATTACAGAATTAGAAAGGGCAGATAAATTTGGATGATGTTTACATAAGGAAATTTTGAAGTAATACTATCGTAAACATTAAAAATAAAAACATAATCATCTATTGAATCCATTCTACCTGGCCCTTACTTCTTTGAAGAAACTGTCACTGGCGAGAGATATTTGGAATTTTTGCTAAATAAACTCATCCCCACTCTAATAACTTTGTACCCGGATTTTGAAGAACCCGATCTGCACCAGCGTGACCTCTATTTTTAAAGATCGGGCACCGCCACACTACGCTTTACCTGTTCGCGCTCATTTTGATGAAATTTTTCCAAATCATTGAATAGGTAGGAAAGGGACAATAGAGTGACCACCCAGATTGCCAGATTTATCTTCTCTCGATTATTTCTTGTGGGGATACTTAAAAAGTAAAGTATACGCGATTCGACCAGCGAATTTAGAAGATTTAAAAGCACGAATACGCCAAGAAATTAAAAACGTTACAGCAAATGTTATCGACAACGTTCAAAAAGTATTTCTTAATCGCCTTGGTTATTTTCTGATTGTGAATTAAACATCATCCAAAATTACCTTGTCGTATGTAAAAAACCTGTCCTTTCTAATTCTGTAATCAAAAATGGGTGTTTATATAAAAAATAAAATTATGAAGTCATATTAGTTTTTGGAGATTCCCTGTATATTTCAGTGTCGCGTAAGAAAACTCTAAACTAAAAATAAAAATCGACCGATCCGAAGATTTTTTTGAAGAACTTCGCTTTTTAATTTTTTGAATTTATCCGTTCTTTATATAGCTATTGTTGTAATACAAAAATGTATGTAAGAGGCTATACGCCGTTATGGGAGGATTAATAATAAGAATGTATTGTAATGTAATTATATAAATTTTATAATTATATTGAAAATACATATCAATATTAAACCAAATAAAATGGGACAACTGCAGTTCTGTGTGCAACCTTTTTAACTATTTCATTCACATATTTAGGTACTAATCGTTATAATAACTTCTTTAAGTAAAGTTTCAACGAGATCTCATTTTTAACAGACTTCCAAACAGGAGGATTTTATTCTCGTCATGTATATATTTTCTGTTATATGTTTGTTCGCACATAACTGCTCAAGGAAATGCTTTTAGTTCACAATTGCGACCCCGAAAACAAGCGCCAATCAATGAAATATCGTCGTCCTGATTCTTCACGTGTACGAAAATTCAAAAGAGTTCTATCAACGCAGAAAGTCATGCTCACAATTTTCTAGGATGCAATGGGATTTATTCATAGCGAATATCTGTCGAAGGGATCAACGATTAATTCAATAAGTTACTCCAAAACTTTACGATCACTAAAGAGTCGTATCCGTAAAGGAAGACCGGAATAAATGAATTTTTGCTTGCACCACGACAGCGCCAGGAAATTATTCGGTTATTTCGCACCTTTCGTACTGTCCTGATAGGGCACCTTCAGATTTTTTATTGTTCCCAAAATTTAGGGACATTGAAAGTCAACATTTTTTTATCAGACACTGATCTTCGGATATGGTTCAATAACACTGACCGAAAATTTTTTTTTTGTTATATAAAGCTGAATAGCATATTGTAGTAGAATGAATCTATCTAAATACGAAAATGGCCAAGAAAAGGTTGTAACACGTAAGGTTTTCTTGTTATATTAGACAAACCACATGTAGAACCGTGTGCCATGTAATATTTATTGGGAAAATTATTTAACAAGTTGACATGTAAGAAAAAAGCAAACATTAAAAATATTTATTTGGAACACACTAATTCTATTTTTCCTTTTTTTTGGGGGGGGGGCATCTTTTTTCTTTAAAAACCAACAGTGAGCATCAACAATCATGGCTGGATCACCGATTTTCCATTGTCCTTATATCTTGATGGAATCTTTTCCCTGGTCGCCGCTGACAGCGCCCAAATTCTTAGAAAAAATAATAAATGGGAGTGGAGAAAGTGATTTGTAGGAGTCTAAAAGTTCACTACCTAGTTAGCTTCCATATTGTGGTCTAAAAATTCCCGCACTACACTTACAAATGAGTTCCAAGCTCAGAGTTCTTGTGGGGTGAAGTTTTCTGTAAAATTAACATCGTCCAGCATTTTTCTAATTTGTGGTCCAATAAAAATGCCTTCTTTTAATTTAGCGCCACTTAATTTGGGAAGATTTGTCTTAGGTATTTAAATCTTTCACCCTCTTTATTTATAGCCTTCACATAATTTCATCAGTCCAAGTTCAATGTGAAGAGGAGACAAAAGAACATTTTTTTTGGTCGTCAAGGGGCACATACTTCCCGGTTCCCGGTTGAAATTAACTCCTTTCTGACAAATTTAACACAATACTTTGTAAATCCTTCTTGAAGTCTTAGTAAAGTTGCTATAACTTCTAAATTTCCGCATATCTGCCATTTGTATCGGTTGTAGTTTATTGCATCTAAGAGGATGCGCATATTTTCATAGGTTTCTTTCAATCACTGAATGGGAAAGTGGTATAGATGATTTTAAATTTCCATTATGTAATAACAGCTATTAAACTATGTTTCGATGAATCTATGAACAAGCGCCACTCATAGGAAGAATGCTTGATGTTGAGTTCCTACATTAAATCGTAAATATCAGTACACGCACATAATGAATTTTTTATATTGTAAAATGCAGAAAACGCACCATGTCTTCATAAAAGTCGGTAATTTTAAAGTTAAGTTCCACTCCTTAAGACGGGAAGCAAGAAGTTCTGACTGTTGCTTTGACAACCTCAAATCACATACTAAATTATTTAAGTAGCGTTGCTCGCCGGGACTGGAACCTGGAGTTAACTTGGGATCTCGTATACTGTTCTTCTGCCTGATGATGCGTTATATTCATTATCTTTCAAAACAATATCTCGCCAATCTAAAGTCGTAGTCGGTACTGGTAAGTCTGCATTGTGAGGAGCAGGTCTTATGGCGGAAGGCAAATTCGGTCATTCGATCTTGCGCTTTTCTATTTTGGAATAACCTTCAGCCTTCGTCATGCAAAAATATCAAGCGTCAAAATGATTTGTGGTTTCTCGCTATACCATTGGAACTGCAAAAGGCATACTTTTTCTCATCTCTTTCATCCTCTGCACCAATAACACGCTACAGCTGACATAGCACACATTGGGAGCCCACTGCTTGTTTTGTTCTCCGATTGAAACGCCAAAATAAATGAAATAGGCTTTTTTCACATTTTCAGAAATTGGTCCGGTTTGTAACTACACCAGAAATTCTCCACAAATACGAGTATAACAAAGCTCTGGAGAAATTTTGCAACCGCAGCGCTTTTCACTTATTTTCGTCGTTGAAAAAACTTTCTTCACTAAACACAATCACTCACTTCGAAAATCAAGCAAAGCCTGAATAAGAGAATAAGTTTAATGTTATATACATTCCATTTTAGGTTATTTTTCTGTTTTAAAATGCACCGCTTTTAAATTAACCTTCACAAAATTTACTACCTGAAAATGTAAAAGGGTCTAATGAACCTATTTAAAACTGGACGTATTAGGGCTTTATGAATATTATTTCTATTAGAAAGGTATACAACAGATAGCTAAAGGGAATACGCAAGTTGGCACGGCATTTTAGTCGAAATGGAACCCTGGTGGAATCCTACGATGCGCACAGAGTGTGCCCGCCAATCATGTGGCATAACGATGTGTTCCCTTTCTCTCGCAGAGCTCTATATGTCTTAAAATTTGTAATAAAATGCCTAGCATGTATGCAACCTGCGTTATTTTACGTTTTCGCACGGCATCGGCTATGTGTAAGGAACTTATCTATGGTATTAGCATTGTGTTACAAAAATCGTGTCGGCCAGTATAACTAGCAAACGTATAATTTCAGTTTTCTAAGAAGGATAAAATGATTTCATGCAAAATTAATACAAATAGATTTTGCATAGTTCAACTAAATATGTTATTATTTTTCTTAGATGATTATATTAATATTGTTTTAACTAAATTAACAATGTAACAATATAATCATTATTAATTCGTTTAAGTAATGTTCTAATTTAGTAGTTTAAAAATTTAATTTAAAATAGTAAATTTAATTCCAGGCAATTTTTATTTAAACTTGAATGAAATTAAATTTTATAAATTAAAACATTATTTACTTATCTGAAATAGTCATCTAAATATTTTTTTTAAAAAGAAGATTATAATATTCCGGCAACAGAAGGAATTTGATTTTTATTACGACGTAATAACCATATATATACATAACGTATATACCAATTTTGTACTTTTTAAATCGTATAACGTTTATAGCTTCAATATTTTTTAAAATATTTTATTTTATCTATTAAAAGATAAAGAGATAAAGTCATTATTTACGATTATTCGATGTATCTGCACAAGTTATATTCCCAAAATGTGACCTATTTGTTATTTACAGCTCTAAAATCAACCTACAAAGTTTCTTCAAAGATATGCTATTCAGAAAAAGGTAGGTGCGATACGAAAAAATCGGCCGTTGTATGTAAGTTAGGCAAAATGAACGAAATATTAAATCACTAAAATACAAAACACTAAAATCTGGCGAGTGAAAATAGAATGTAATAAATGTATTAACTGCTCTAAGAAATTAATACATCACTAGAGAATCGTTTATAAAACTATAGTACTCGTATATGACTAGATAGAGAAGTAATCGATTCTTTGATAATTAACAACCTTTAATAAATAAATAAACTTTATTTCATCTTTTAATAAATTAGTCTTTACAAATTAACATACAGTGAAAAGCAATAAAAAAGGGAAAATTTGAAAAAATATTAATTTACATTTTTAATGAAATGGCCTCAGAATCGAGTATTTCCACCTCTGTATCGAATGATAACTTGAAAGCAGACTCATACTCAAAATAAGCGAGCTTATGTCATTCTGCTCTAATTCATTTCATATTTCCACAAGGCAGCGCTCTACCTCTTCCAGGTCGTTGGTTGGATTAAGATAATCTTGCAGGCGTTTTCCAAGCATGTTCCAGACATGCTCTATTGGTTTGCGGTCTGGACTTCTTGCTGGCCAATCCATGGTGTCGATTCCAACCTCCTCTAGATAATTTTGAACTATGCGAACACTGTGTGGTCGTGCATTATCTTGCATTAATAAAAAAAAATGGTCTGATATAAGGCGCGAATGGCACAACATAGTCTTAAATAATGTTAGTTATGTACCGATCAGCATTAATACTTCCATCGTTTGACACTACTAAATCCATACGAGCTGCCAAAGAAATACCTCCCCATACCATTACAGAACCTCCACCAAATAATGTGGTATTCAGAATGTTGCATTGAGCGTAACGTTCATTTGATCGTCTGTGTACACGAACACGTCCCAGTTAGAAAGACAAAATCTGGTTTTATATGCAAAAGAGAACTCGTTGCCAGTCATCCTGCAACCAACTAACACGATTCCTACCATAATTTATGAGAAGTCTCCTATGTCCTACGGACAAGGCTGGACCTCGGACTGGCACACGACAATCCAAATTAGTTTCTCTTAGATGTTTACTAACTGTTTCTATACTAATTCGAGTACCAGGAACTCCCCATTTTTAAGATTGCAGACACCTACTTGTAACGAATCGTTGTTTTAGAGCAGAAAGTCTCAAAAAGCGATGGACACCGTTATAGCACGATGTTTACTTGCCCAGGTCGTCGGATATGGTTACCAGTGTCCCTATATCTTTATATCATTCGGGATATCGATCTATGAGACACACCAAACCTTTCTCCTATTCAGCGATAACTCCAGCCTTCCTCTAATAACACCACGGCTTGCGCACATTCGTCTCTCGTAAAATCTCGAAATTCACGTTGCATAATGGCGAAAAGGCAAGAAAGAAACAATAAGATAACTTTACCAAGATAAAACACGATATAAACACAAATTAAAAGTGATGGTTACATTAAATGATTTATTGGATGTGATTTAATTTTATGTAATTAACACCAAAAGAACAACACCAAATGTCAACACAAGTTTAACAACTGAACGTCAAATACCAAGTTCTTACAAACCAACGCTAACCGCTACAAATTATCAGCAAATAAAATAAACATTTATTCGTTTACTACATGCTGCGTGTATTTCTTGGAGCAGTGAATATTTAGATAAAGTTAATTAACGATATCGAAACAAAACAAACATGTCATCTTCTAAATAATATCCGAGTTTTGCATTAATTTCAAATGAATAATACAAACGATGTAAACTTGATGAATATAAATAAAAGCTAGTCCTATTAGCATAATTTTATAAGTCAACAGTAACAAATATATTTAACAATATACAGTTACTGGACATTGTTTCAAATCAAGCAGAATTTCTAGTAATCCAAATGGTATCCAAAAAAGTGCGTTTCTGATAATTAATACGACTTAAATAGAGTTTTTATAATAATAATTAACACACACACACACATTAAAATTGGGAAATAATATTTAACTAGCTAAATCTCTTTAAGATCAGTCAGTTTACATCTGTTTCATCTCCGTACTTCATCACATTCCGTTATTAATTGATTTGCAACTATATTAGGATGTATAACTAGTCGTAGCACGATGAGATTCATTAGACACGTTGATTGTTTCATCATTGCAAGTAGCTACATACGTGTTAAAACACAATATACGGGATGTACCGTGGTGCATCAGTAATCATGCGAAGTACTTTATTTCGAAATGGTTCCATGAGAATTTGTTGCCATATGTCTAAACTGGCTTATGATTGGAATTTTAGATTAGAATTTTATTTTCTCTTGATAACTAAGGGTTACGTCCGATAATCTAATATATTGGGCTTTGTTTTAACCCCAGCCGTTAGCCTTTGGTGTATATACCAGGTTAATATTTTAATTAGATGAATGGATTCTGGGATTTTTAATCGTTAATCTTGATCCGCCAATTCGTAAAAGACTTGCTAGAGGTTTATATGGCATTGTAAATATTTTGATGCTGTTGGGTACGTCATATATGAGCAATAAATACAAGATAGGCCAAGGAGGCTACCCTAAGGATATAGTTTTGTGTATTCATTAGGTTGTTTAATTATCAAATATCTTTCATTACAACTTCATTTGACGGTTAAGAAATGATGATACAGAAGAACTTTTTTCAGTTTATCAAGCAGTCCTCCGTATGGTGCCTTATCAAAAGGTTGGCTAATACCATGCAAATGGGCGAAAGAACAAAAGCTTTGCTTCCGAAATCTCTAATAATTGTTTTACAACCCTGTGAATTTGTTCTAACGTACTATGTTGATTACGGAAACCAACTTGATGGATGCGTCTGTATAACAATCAATATTATTATTTTGTTTACTTAATTTTTCATTAATTTTTATTTGATATACGATTTAATGTATATTCAAAATCTATTAGAGTAGCCCAAACGAATTATATTTTAGGACAATTCTAGTGTACGGTGCAAGTTGACGTCATTTTTGAGGTATGAGATGGGTATGTCATTTGAAAGTTCTAATCGCTATCCCGTTAAGGCGTCCGTGCTCTACCCCTTAATTAAAACGTCTGAAAATCCTTATCTGCCAGATATGAAAATTTAAAACTTCAGAAGTTAAGTCATCGTTGATGGTGCGGTGATGTCGGTCTTGGCTGGTGTGGTCGTTCAAGCGTTTCTTTAACCCTGCATCATTGTGTGTGGCGCTACGTCTCGGCAAAACTTCTACATGCATTAAAACGTAAGCGGTAAAGTTTCATTTCGCAATCGCGCACGCACAAGAGATTTATGCGGTTCTCTCTACGAGAAACTCCCGGCCCAACTCAACCCAAGCTACAAACTAACCTACTACACCTCACGGGGCTTCATCCGCGTCCCTTTTAAAAGTAGGATCGCCCGGGCATCGATTTTTATATTAGTGTCATACACAATTGAATTATGTTTTTTTTTCTTCGCCAGTATTTAAAGCAGTATACATACCTACCTATTCATAATATAATAATGAATACCGAAGTAAAATTGTAGAGAATGGAGGACTTTCACTTTTGTATAATGTGTTCCGATATATCGCTTATAACTTATACAACTGAAGCCGACAGTTTGATAAATCAAATATTCACTAATACGTCATATATAATTCTGAAAGTTTGAATAAGATATTGGCCATTTCTGAAATTGACAGCCAATTTTTGCATATGTAATGGGTGTTCGAAAAGTTCTTATGTCCTGGGCAGTCCTGAACTACAAAATGCAAGTTCTATACTTAAATCTATTCAATGTACCCTTAAATAACACGTCATTCAAAGTCACACAGAAAATTGACATTTATAATGGCATCATTAATCAATTAAATGCATATTATGTATACGAATATTAAATATACAAAAACAGTACCCATTTATGAAAATTATACCGGTCAATTGATACGGGTAATGAGCTGTTCAAATAATACATGATTTCGGTTGATAACCGGTATAGTAATTTAAGAACATGGAAGGTTACCGACAGGTCAAACTTATGAGGTGCTATCGAGAAATTCAACGGAATTTAAACGGTAATACAGCTCTGTAGCTCTAGATGAGAGGCTCCCAAACTTTTTTTTCTCATAGACCACTTTGAAAGTTTTGCTGGTTCCGGTGGACCCCCTGCAGCTACATTTCTACCATATTCCCAAAACTCGACAAAAAATGTGAAGCTTAGATCTAACTATGGAAATTTGCGTTGCGGCTGAGTTATTGGTTAATTAATTAATTGATTGTGCTGTGAGTGGATGTCAAAAAAGTAAAGTTAGCCAATCAAAAAAGTGATTCCATCCAACTTTACTCCTTTGACATCTACTCACAGCACAAGAAACCAATCAATTCTCACATATTTTATTTAGAAAACTCCCCATTCGGAGTGGTAAAAATACAAAGAAAAATAGTATATTTCCTTGTGTTGTATTTATTCAAATATGTAATTATTACTCTATTAATTATTATTATCATATTACATTGTAATAAGATAACAGTCGTAATATAATTAAAATTAAATATTAATAACGTAACGTAACTTCTACAATGACAACACAAAATAGTCATAATTTTAGTGGGAGGGATGTACTTGATGGATTGACAGCAAATTATCTATATTTGGCTTCAGTTTTGTTAGGAATAACCCCAAATCTCCCCGTTCTGTGATATTTAATCTGATCCTTTTTTTTTGTTAAAAGGTTTGTAACGACACTAAAACTTTTCTCGACAAGATATGACGAGGGAAACGCTATCAAAAGCTTTCTCGCAATTCCCCACAGTCCAGGATATTTTTCGGGTATTTCTGCCTGCAGCCAAAATGTTTGATACCCTCTTTTAAATTTCACCTTCAGTTCCTCATTAGTGCTAAGCTCGAGTAGCTCCTCTTGTAATATCACATTCTCCACTTTCGTTTCATCAAGTGGATTTATGATCCATGGTGGTATTTCCATCGTCAGAATATCTTCAAATCTGATTTTAAAGTCATCATGCAGGGCAATTAAATGTTGAACGTATGTGTGAATATCCTCATCAAGGCATTCTACCTGTGACAAGTTTGAAAACTGGGAAAATTCGCGCCAACTAATATTTTGCTTCATAAATTTCAATTTTCCAAGAAAAGCTGAAATTACACCCTTTGTTTTTATTAAATTGAGGCTGTCCCCTTGTAATTGTAAGTTAATGTCATTAAATTTTTTGAACAAATCTGTCAAATACGCAATATCTTTTAAATCTGGATCTTTACTTTCCAGAAACTCTAAAACTGATTCAAAAAGTGAGAAAAATCTTGTTAAACATGCACCTTTCGACAACCAGCGTACTTCAGTATGTAAGAGCAATAGAGGAAGTCTTCATCATTGTCGTCGCACAATTGTGCAAATAAACGCGTATTCAATGCATTGCTTCTTATTTTGTTAACTGCATTAATCACAAATTGAAGCGATTGGTGCAATTTAGCACTCAAATTTTTCGCTACTAGGTGTTGTCGGTGGATGACACGGTGAATTGCAGTTACCTCTAGTATAATTCTTTTAAGGTGGCTTATAAACCCACGACATCGCCCGGCCATAGCAGGAGTTCCATCTGTTGCCACCGAAGTAACGTTTGTAAATGGAATCGATTTTTCCTTAAAAAAATCACTCAGGAGATTAAATATTGATTCACCTTTAGTGTCCGTCTCCAAAGTTTTCGCGAATAGTAGCTCTTCATGAATTTCTTCGTCCATAACAAATCGAACATATGCCAATAATAATGTTTCATTACCTGGTAAAGTTGACTCGTCCAGTTGAATAGAAAAATGAGTTGTTTGCAGATAATTACACAAGAAACTTTCAATATCAGAGCTCATTTCATCAATACGTCTTTGTGCAGTGTTGTTACTCAAAGGAATTCTTTTGGGTATGTCAAATGGAGATTTGTGCAGACCAGTTTTTAAAACCTCTTCAACAGCGGGTAAAATTAACTGTTCTCCAATGGTGTGCGATTTTCCAGATTTCGCTATAAGTAATGAGATATTGTAAGATGCCCGCAAGCCATCATCGTTACTTTCCGACGTTGAAGCGAACATACTGTGCACGGTGGGTCTCTTTTCATATTTTTCCTTCAATATTTGAAAATATTTCAAATCTTTACCTATTTTATCAGGGTGATCTTAGATGATCTTCGAGCTTCGATGGTTTCATAGAGTCATTACTAGAGCTGAGGATGTTTGCGGTACGGCAGGACCGTATGTAGTGCATCCCCACATTTAACTATTTATCTAAATATTCTCTGAAATGATTTGCCGGATCTCATAAATTAATAGAGTGATATTTTAGTATGCACTGGATATTGTTATTATACAAAATCATAATAGCCATTTGTATTTATGGATCATAAATAATAATACGCATGTATTTGTATTTGGTTGTGAATTCAATTTAAACTTAAAACGAATCGTAATATTTTAACGACAAGCCGTCCTTACAATACATGCATTTGAGACAAAGTGTGCAACTCTACGAATAACTTCCATAATTGATCGAAAATGGACATTTTGGAGCTGAAGTAAAGCCCCTATTCTTAGAAAATTTTATTACTGTCGTTAAGAACTATTATTATAAACAACAAAGGCCTTTTATTAGTGTTGAAGTTTTAGTTTCATTGAATTTCCATGTTGTAAGTAGTCAATTGTAAAGTGTTCATTCACAATATTCTAAAACAAGGTGTAAATTTAACTAGAAGTTATAAGTTATAACTTCTAACTTCATTCACCTAGTTCAAGTAGGTAGTATATATAAAATATTAATTAATTAATTTATTAATAATATTGAGGTAAGTTGTAATGTCCACAAGAAAAGCTAACTCGCTTATCCATTTAAAATTCAATAATTCTGGTATATTATTTTCTTTTTCTGTCAAAAACATTTCAATCTCGTCTATCAACTCGAAAAATCTTTTTAAAACTTTCCCACGGCTGGGCCATCTTACTTCAGAAAAATAAATGATATCTTCATATTCTGCGTCAATTTCATTTAAGAAATTCCGGAATGTTCGATGGTTAATACCGTTTTTTGCGAATATAATTGATGGACTTTACTACAATATCCATAACATTTTTCAATTTTACAACTTTTGCGCAAAGTGCATGTTGATGGATAATACAATGAAGTTGTAGAGGAGGCTGTGTAATATTTAATTCTTTCAATTTTTTATTAATCATGCCTACCAAACCAGTATTGTGACCCGTCATGTCCTTTGCACCGTCAGTTGTCACATTTTTTAATTTTTCCCACTTGAGATCGTACATATTGAAAACATCTAATAGTTGCAAAAATATATCTTCACCTCTTGTATTCCCATGGAGGCTTTTTAATGCAGCAAGTTCTTCTGTTACACAAAATTGTTTATCAATTCCACGGATAAAAATCAACAATTGAGCGGTGCTAGTTATAGCGTTGCTTCCATCAAGTGCTAGTGAAAAATACTCAAATTGTGAAGAATTTTCTTTTAATTTATTAAACATATTAGTTGATATATTTTCAATACGTCGAACTACTGAACGTGCAGACAAACTAATATCTTCAAATTTTTTATTTTTGCCGGACAAATTTCGTTAACAGCAGCCAAAATACATTTTTTTAATGAACTCTCCATCCGTAAATGGTTTGTTATGTTCAGCAATTAATTTCGAAATATGTATGTAAGGACGTTTTGACCAATGCTGAACTTTGTTCCTTAAATTTTTTCAAAACTTTTTGTTGTGCTCTAATGATTTTTGTAAAGAATCAATTTTATTTTGTCTGAATTGAGATTCAAATTTATCATATTCACTTTTGTGTTTCGTGTCGTAGTGGCGACGCAAATTAAATTCTTTGAATACGCTTATAGATTCTTTGCAAATTAAGCATAGTGCTTTATTGTAATTGTTAATAAAGAAATAATCAAAAGTCTATTTTTCATTAAATTCGCGGTTTTCCTCATTAATTTTTCTTTTCTTTGGTATTTTATTCATTTTTCCTACAATAAAATATGAATTATTTTACCAATAAATTAAAAATAACATGTATTTCTCATTACCTATTGTAGTGAAACGTCATACGGTTGTCAATATGGAACGTGTTTATGTGCAAAATGCACATATGAACATACAGTAGCAAACTGGCGAAATGAAAGAATGCTACACTTGCTAAGCGAGCCGTCGTATTCGCTGGGGAGTGGGGATTAAACTTACCCAGTAAAATAGGTTTCCCACTATGCTTCTGTTAGCGCGCATTTTTGTCACCGGCCACATTTCGGCGCGCTCACACTCTAAGTTTGTTGATTTTTCCTAAAATTATATTGGTGCTTTGGCGGGCCGCGCAAAAAGTTGCAAAGGGCCGCATGCGGCCCGCGGGCCGCAGGTTGCCGACCCCTGCTCTAGATGGTGAACGTTACGTCTATTACTGAGGCAGTTTGTTTATTTGTGTTTATATTAGTTGTGTTGTGTTTGACTTATATTCTGCAACATTACACTGATGTGATGAAACAATGAACGTGCATCAAATTCTGCTTCAAACTTGGTAACTTTAGGTCAAGTAATTAGATTGGTAGTAGGTGCCTCATTGACCTTGTGAAGAGAATAACGAGCATGAAACCGAGGACGAACTGCGATATAAGAATGATTTAATTCATAAAAATTGTGTACGTCAAACCGTTTCATTGTGACATATGTCAATTCAAACATTAAATTTCCAAAGCTTGCTTTATTCATTGCAAAAAGTCTACTCCAATTATGAATTTTTTCGATGGCTCGTTACTATAACGAAATGGACATAACTGTCTGCAAAAAATAGGGTTAAATACTGAAAGAAAAAAAATTACAAATCATTCCAATCGCATCCAATGGTAATTGTTTAAGCAAAAAGAAGTTTTTTTACTAGCGTTTTACTAATTGATACATTTTTCATCATATCTTCTAGACACATTACCAGATTTTTAATTGTTTTAAAATTGTCACTATTAAAAACACAAGCTTGCACCAGGTACCCTATCTAGTAATAACAGGTTGAGGAAGCAAACTTAATCCAGGACAAAGTTCTTTGTAAAATTGTATTTTGCAGGGAGTTTTTGAGAAAATTGTTTTCGTATAACTAATAATTGTATTTGCATCTGCGAACTCTTCTCGCACAAATTGACACACGCGATGTAAAGAATGTGCAAAACAGGTAACATGAACTATATCCGGTAAAAAAACTTTGTAAATTTATACCTGCGTGGAGCATATAAGCTACAACATGAGTTACTAATAGAAGAGCTTTCTCTTTCTGTCCGGAATTATGGAATCTAGATTGCTTTTCACAAATTCCGTGATAGATTGAAAAGTTATGGTAGAGAAAATATATAACATTGCTGATTAAACGTCGCACTATGTCTGTAGTTTCATCCACTGACACAAAGATATTATTGCCCTCTATCTCTTTTTTTATTTCCTATATTTGTATCAGATAGATGGAATCTAGTTTGCTTCTTGCAGTGCTTTCATCGGGAATTGATCTACGAGAATACTTTTCCAAGGTGTTTTACATAGTTGCACGCATAAGTGGAACGTTTAATATATGTTTGTAAGAGTATAAATGATTGTTAACGTTAGTTTTTTTAACGTTTAAAATCACACGAACACACTACATTGAATTGTCTTTGAACCAACCTTATAACAAGTGTTCATTTGAAAAGTCAATCTATGTGTTTGTTGTTCCGTAAACGTAAATCCAAATGACATTTGATAATGTCAATCACAAATATCAGTTAGTGCATAAAATAATCGTGCGTCGATTCTGGTTAAAATAAATTGCTTCTCAGTTTTAAAATGGCTTTCACTTTAGAACATAAATTTTTTTTAGTCCAGTCTTAACTGGTCAAAGTTACCGTACGGAAATTTTACAACCATTTGTCAATCAGTTGCGTGATGATGAACTTCAAAATGCATATTTCCAACAAGACGGAGCACCTTGTCACTGTACTGTAGAATTTTTGGATTATTTAAGAGAATTTTTTGATGAGCGTATAATTAGTCGAAATACTGAAATTGCCTGGCCTACACGTTCATGCGATTTAACACCTTGCGACTTCTTTTTGTGGCCTTATCTAAAAAATAACATATTTCGAACACCTATATTGAATTTGAATGATATGCTACAGAGAATCGAACAGAAATGCATGGAAATTAATAACAATCCAGTAATGTTGCAGAATATCATCAGAAATTTTGAACGGAGGATTTTAAAGTGCATTGATCTTTAAAGGACAACATTTTCAACATTTGTTATAGTTTTCAATAAATACCTATTATTTGTTATTTATTTGTATCTATGAAACTGTCAAAATATACGACTTCGTAGGTTAAGTAGTATATTTTAATTTACGACATACTTCAAAATGTTCTCAGTAAATCACATGCTACTAGATTGACTTTTCAAATGAACACTTGTTATATCTGTAGATGTACACACATATAGCAAGCGCCAATTAAGTTGGCGCGAGGAGGTGGTGCGCAGAAGCCGTTTTTAAAAACGCCCACCCCCACTACTCAAGTAATTGTCAGAATACATTTGTCATTGACGTTTGACGGAACATAATGTCTTTGCTAGGGGATCATAAAGTGATACACGCTCAGAGGTTAGAATTATCTGACATTTGATGTAAAACCAAATACAAATCTCCCCACTACTTTTAATCCTGCGCGAACTTACCCCTCCTCGCGCCAACTTAATTGGCGTTAGCTATACATGTGTACAGACGCATATACATACATATTTCAAAAGAAAAATAGCAAATTGAATGAAAAAATGTTTTTAGATATGTAGACAAGGGTTTCTTTCATTTAGTGCTTCCTAAGTTACTACTAAGATTTTTATTACTTTTATTTACGTTATAGTTTTGAATGCGTTATTGAAAACTTAAATAAAATATTTTTCATAAGAAAAAAGCAAGAAGTTATTACACCCTATGCGTAAACAAGGACAAAATACGTAGAAAGAGACAAGTTGACCTATAATTCCGGGCCCTACTTATTAGTTATAATAAATGTTTATTATTCGTGGAATAGTCTAGCAAAATTCAACTCGTGATTAAATTTTTACGAGATAAGTCTGTCTCTAATTTCTAAACTCAACTGAGTTACTTAATCCTTAAACACGTCTTGCGGTTTTCAAGCAATTCAGTTTCGTTTAAAAACCAATCGACAGACGAAAATGAAATCACTTGTGGTATTACTGTTGAAAAATTCGATCACTTGTGGTATCACTGTTGAAAGTAACAGGCATTTAACAACTCTTGCTTGGTAAGTACTTGTTTTTCTATAAGTATTTTAATTCGCGTATGAAAATTTTTAAATCGGGATTCATGATGTCCCCGCTCCGTCCCTGGCACTGACGTCATGTATCCCTGACTTTCTATCCCTAATTATCATTAATAAAAATGTGTATTATTTAAGTTTTAGTTTGTAAGTTAGTGGCCCTGATTAATTTGGACGTAGGTTTTTGCACCGTCACTAAAATTTATGATGAGAAAAGGCAAGATCGGTTTCGGTAAATTTTCTATTTTCTATTTATAGGTACTGCAAATTGATTAGGTAGTTTTCTTATGAATCTTTGTTTTTCCAATATGTGGTTTGTTTGTGTTGGAAAGGGTTTCTATTTATTAGGGTCTACACTGTATGATTATCAGTCCTCTATACAAATGCTTATCGTTATCAATAGAGTTGTAGATATCGTTGTATTAGTATGGATAATAGATCGTAGTAATAATTTATGGCCCGAACGACTTATAACTATTGATATCATCAACAATGGACTACCGAACAGAGGTATCTCTCTACCAGTTCGGCAGCTCTTGGCATTAGAACCTATGCAAGGTGAATTAATTAAATTAATAGTGCAGATGTTATAATTGAATTGGAACAGATATTACAATAATAGCCATTAGATGTACATTTAATATAGGTACTTGCAATTATTGGCTGTCCGTAGAAATTAAATTGTCCTCATTCCTCTGAAATCTCGCAAATTAATTTTATTTAATAAAGGTGTATTTTTAAAATGTGCAATTTTAGTCGGTATAATTCAGTTAGTATGGAATAGATTTGTTTATACCACAGTTTAATTTACGTAACGGTATCTGCATCTAATGGCATGGCAATTATAAATTAAGGACTAAATGGGAAAATCCGTTGTCATTAAGTAATTTTATATTTATGTATGATATTTGTGGGGACATAGGCGAACTGGGCACCAACGAAATAGATTCGCGCTAATACTTTAGGCAAAGTAGGCACCAACAAAAATATTTATATTGAAGGCAATAAAAACGCCATAAGTATTGGTTACTCAACGTATCTATTAAGCTTTGTCACATTGCATATTATATTTATTAAAAGGAAAACGCAGAAACAATACAATAATTTCCAAGCATAAGGTCTTTTCCTTTGTTTTTGAGGGCAGTGCAGCTCGGTTCAGTTTACACTACACTTTCTAGTCAGCTGTTGCAGAGTACTGCAATAAAACGAAATTACAAAGGAATAGATTTTAATGTAGATAACAGTAACGAGAATGGTTTGTATAACCTTTACAAAATCCATAACACAACATAACCTGGCGCTGATATCATTAAAAGTATTTCGTCATAAAACGAAATAATTTATATTGTATATATTCATATATTTTAGATATTAGTAAATTTAGTATTAACAGAACTAAAGTAACATTTCAAACTTTATTAATATTCAATGTCCATTTTCAAGAGTAAACCACTATATACAACGTATTTTTATTAACATATTCTAAATTGTAATATTTTCCTTAGATGCAAAGAATTTACATTTACTAATCTCTATTACCTACTTTATACATTTACACCATCTTTATTACCTATGGTAATTAGTGAACAATTTCTATAGACCTTTCGATACCTGCTGTTATGAATTATATTAATATACATAATAGGCTCACGATATCCAAATATGTAGGTACCATAAAAATCTATTATTGATACATGCTACAGATGAAAATACATTAAGAATATTTATAACACCCTATTATACGCAATTAGGAATTCTATTTTATTATTATATTTATTTATCAGTAAGATCTTTAAGACATCGGAAACATTGGGTATTGTTTTCATGTAGATACAATTTCTAAAAAGTAATAATGTAGGTAAATTCCACAACAATTACGTAAAACACATACACACGTTTTAGTTATGTTAAGATAGGGGTAGTGATATATTTTATATATACTTGTAACACAACAGTCATAGAACATAATCAATCTGAACATAGAACATAATCATTCATACAGAATAGAACACATTATACATTCTACAACATTTATACAACAATCAACCAATAAAGAATTAAGTTTAAGTTAACATTAAGTACGACATTTATCTTATGGAATTAGGTTTTAAATGTTTTTTGTAAAATAAATAAAACATTCAGAAAATACACCAATTTTCAATATAACTACCATTAACCAAAAGAAATAACTAGCTTATACGGAAAGTACGCCCCGTGAGTGGTGGGCCAAATACAAAACATATACTTTCAAATTAGGAGGTACAAACAAAAAGATTTCTTGTAAAAATGCTTTAAAGTGACACTTCACACGATATATTTTAGCTAACTTTTTCAATAATGGATTAAAACTTGATTATTAAATTGTGCCAATTGATACGCGGCTGGTATCAGTTTGACATGGAGAAAATCTAGTTTAATATCAAGTAAAGTTGTTGATGACAATATAATCGTAATAAGACCTGTATGCAATTTAAAAATAATTAAATATATATCTAAATTCGATAGAATGTTTGAAAACCGTATTAAACGCGTGGCCGTTGACAATTCGTGCGCTTTGTATTATGTGGTTTTGTTGTAATCGTTTGCTAAATATTCCCATTAACTAATTAAATATGATCTTTTCCTATTAGAATCGTCGCGTTAGTTGTTTTAATAGGTACACATTCCATTTTTACTTTTAGTTTTCGATTACTGACTTTCCCAAAGCGTATTATCTACGCATCGGGAAAGTCACAGACGTTCGTCTTGTAAAAATTTTAAAAATATAAAATAGAAATAAGACTTGTTTAAAAGCTTCACCTTATTAAACATATCGTAAAACGACAATTGTTTCGCCAATGCAGTGGCTTCGTCAGGTATACGTAGACCGGTATACATAGATACAAAATGGTTAATATTATTTGACAATGTCCTTAAAGCGTGAGAATTTACACAAATATTCGAAAAAATGTGTGACCTAGCTGGTCAGCTCATACTGTTATACTATTGGGAAACATGTTTATAAATAGAAAACTATTGCATTTTTATTATTGTCTATACGGTTGTTTTAAATGATATGTATAAGTCTGCTGTAGCGTATGCGTGTGTGTGTGCGCGCGCGTGTGTGGGTGTGTTTGTGTGTGTTTGTGTATATTAATTTAACAAAGGTGAGTTATTTAAATCCATCTGACTGTTAACTAAAATTTCTGATTGTTTTAATTTATTAATTTATATCCTTTCCAGTAAATTTAATTTTAACAAAACAATTTGAAACATACTTCAGTAGGCAAACCTCACCAAATTTTATATAAAACAAAAATATTTATAATGAAAGTCGGGTGTGAAAAATACTATACGAGTTCATATATTTGTGAAAGTATCTCTCTAGAGACGTAGACGCACATTCGGTTTGTTCGATAAAGAGTGACGACAAGTTAATAAAGCTTTTGCAGATGCAGAGTTGTACTGTCAGATGGAAGCACCTGGCTTAGTTCTGCATTTGTTATTGAGACGGTGGTAGTTATTTCGGCGTTTGTCAATGTGCAGCGGTGAATACTCTTCTACGCTTTGTTTTAATAACTTCTGTAATATAGCAAGGTTGTTGTTTTTGTGAAACGTATCTCTCCAGTGGGACGTACCGATGATTCTGTAGAAAGATGAAACACGTATCTAGGTCTCTTGACTGGACTGGATATGGATTTGTATTGTATTCTTCACATCCGATTTTTATTATTTTATATTTAAAAAAATTTAATTTAATGTCTTTATTTTCTAAATATAGGATTTGATTTTCTTCTATTAAATGATTAACAGAAGTGGAACCTTGTTTTTTATTTTTGAGTGAAGAACAATGTTCAGCAATACGTTTTTCAAATGATCTTTCTGTTTGCTTGCCCAACATATACTTGCTTCTTACCGCATCCACAATTAATTTATAGATTCCCAATTTCTTATTTTTATCTGTCTATCTTTATTGGTTTTGATGTATTTTAATAAATTATTATTTGTTTTGAAAACCGTGTTTATATTAAATTTGTTTCAAATGTACTGAAGTATCTTTGTGCGTTTTACCAATACATATTAATAAAGTAAAGATTTTAACACAAATACATAGTTATTTGTTTTATTTCTATTTTAAATTATGGATCTTCATCAAGTAAAAGTCGAATCATTCCAAAATATAAATAAAATAATAATAATAATAATAATAAAAAATATAAAAAAGGAAAAACGGTTTAAATAACGTGTAAGGAAACTTAAACATTTAGTAGACGAAACAATAAAATTCGAGTTTTTTATTTTACCAACAGTGTTTGGTAAGAAAAATTCCATTTTCTCGCCCTCTTTTAACGTACTTGTTTTTTTTTGCTTTGCAGCATAGCGGTTTCCATTTCTTACGAATGCCATCTAATCCAATTCCGGAAATGCATTTAGTAAGAGCAATTTCTCAATGAAAAAAAGAACATCATATTAATCACGTACTAGAGATTTCCGCTTTCATATTTGTTTTTCTCATGCTTCCCTCGATATATTGATGTTTGTGGTGATTTGAGATGGAAAATAATGTTTGTCACTTTTCACTTACTCTTATTCTGCTTGAGCGGTTATTAAGGGCGCTAAAAGCTTCTAATGCTAATGAATGTGTATGAAAATAATAATAGAAAAAAAATGACTACGAGGATTTTACACAGTTAAATTTGTTGAATTGAATTGAATTTTGTTGAAAATAGATGCATTTTAAAAATTTCTTACTCGTTAGCACACACGTCTAGTTAACGTAATAGTTATCAATAAATTTATATAATTATATACAGTAGGTTCATTTTATGTAGGCAAGAGGGATGAATGCGCATTAGATAATATTTACAGCGTTGGTTGAATTGTATTGCACCCGTACTCAGCAAAAATTGAAGGGCCTCGGCAATTTCCACAATACTGATGTTGTCGCGTAACATTGAGGATGTTATAAGAAAAGTTGTATTCTGAGATGTAATGGAATAGGTAAAAGACATGTTAGAGATTTAGGTTTTCGCTTAATATATCAATATCTCACACAATACTCTATTTTGTCGTTTATTTCTTTTGACAGTTTTTTATACAAATGAAATGAAAAGACAATTACCCCGGATTAAAACCATAGCTTTCAACATAAGACAGCTTCTTTTAATTTCTTAGTCAATCGGTTACTAAACTTTGCATTGACAAAGGAGAGATACGAAATAGAACTAGATTTCAATAAAAATATCGCAATGTATAATGGCTTTGACATAGAAATAGGTAATTAATAAATTAATTAAAAACGAATTTAAAAAAGACAATCCGCAAATCCACAAGTTTGATATCTCAACGTAACCAGGAGAAAAGGTGCATGTGTTTACCATACCATTCAATCATGAAAAACATTAATAGAGTTGTTAAAGAACAAGGTCTCCAAGTTACTTTTCGGTCCGAAAATGCCATAAAAAATTTCCCAGGAATTACCAAAGATAAAGTTAGTTTAAATTTGAAATCAGGTATATACGAAATTAATTGCGACGATTGTAATTTGAAATATATAGGTCAAACGAAACGCTCAATAATAACTCGTTTTACACAACACATATCACATATTAAATTTAATAGTCCAGAAAAATCGAACGTCGTAAACATGCATTGACCATGGATCACAACGTTTCGGTTAAAGGGTTAAAACTTGTCAAAAACATCCACAACCCCAGAGATCTCGACGCATACGAAAGCATTAATATCGTTAAGAAGAGATTTAATACGTTGAACTCGGACAACGGTCTTATCCCATACAGTTGTCTTTTTCGTTCTTAGTAAAGAGGTAGAAAAGGTTGAAGGCGTTGAGAATAAACACATAGTGTTGCCGTTTTCTTAAGAAGGGTTGAAGAAGTTGACGTAATTTTAGTTTGTGTTATTCACTTTAAAGTCAGTGTATACGTGGACGCCGTGTGAAGTTGTGTGCGGTTCTCTGTGTTTAGCTTTACTGCGCCCCATGTGCAACACTTTGATTAATGGTTTTTACCTACTGATTAAGACAACTTAGTTATTGGAATACGTATTTAGGATGCGATTATTAATTGTGGTATGGAGTTTTATACCTTTTTTGAGTTTTGTTATCGTCCAACTGTTGCGTATGTAAACATACGCTGTAGCGTATGTCTGTGTGAGGTATTTATTATTTATACACATTCTGAATATTTCGAATTCATAAGGGTCACATAATACAATTTACAGAGTGTTTTTAATTTCGAGGTTCACGTCGTAATTGAGTCACAATATTTTAGATTTATGTTCTATATAATTACTTCTTTCCATTTATCATACGTTGTCTCTTTATTTCAAGGACACACTGTATAAATAGTTAAGCTATAATTAATTGCAAATATTTTATTCTACTATTGTGAATTGTTTACCTAAATAAAAGTTTTTATCAGTGTTCGAATTTATTTTTACTGTATGATGCTAATACCTACCTGTTCACTTTGTGTGTGTCGTACGAATAACCCGAATGTGACCGAAGCAAACATCGGCATGCGCTGGCATTCCCCTAAGTAAAACGAAGCACTTTTAAAGGATTATACAGGGTGCGGAAAAACTCCCTCCCTAATTTAAAAGTTGAATAAAAAACAAATGGTATAAAGTGAAGAAACTGTATTAACATGAATGGAATCTACAGAATGGGAAGTTACGTTATATATTTTACAAGTTTCATTTTTTAACAATATATTTCTCAAGTGTTTTCCTTCGTTATCAATGCATTGCCGAATGCGAGTTCGGAAATTCGCCATTACTCTAGCCAACATTTTTTGAGGAATACGAGCAATCTCTTCTTGTATCGCATGTCGTAGGGCTGGCAGAGTCTCCGGTCATTGTTTGTAAACTTCAGCCTTAGGAAAGCCCCATACTCCCCATAGAGAAAAAATCACGCGTAAGGTCTGGAGATCGTGCTGACCAGGTGATGTTACTACGCAAAAACATCAAGCGTCCTGGGAACAGTTGTCTCAGCTTTTGGAGAGATCCCTGCTTGTGTGAGCAGTGGCCCCGTCCTGTTAAAACCACACATCCTGTTGTATCTGCAGCGCATTGAGTCTTGGTGCCATAAAAGTCTGAATCATTTGAACGTAATGATCCGAGTTTACGGTCACATGGCCTTCCTCCGCTCATAATGTTATACTTTTTCGATCTGGAACTGCCGCACGAGGGGCAAGTTGGAAGCGTGTGCGAAAAGCACGCTGGACAGCGACAATGGAATTATCGTTTGTGAAAAATGCTTCTACAACGAAAGCGCATTGCTCACCAGCCCACGGCATGGTAGCTACTGAACACTGGCTGTAAACAAAACTTCCCCCCGCCAGGATCCTTCCCAACCGGTATTTCCTCCCTAGAGTTAATACTCGCCTTTCTACACGCAAAACTAAACTAGGGAAGGAGTTTTGCCCCACCCTGTTTAAGAATGAGGGCTGCCGAAAAAATTTCGGGAATCTAGTAGTTTAAGTGATGCTCGTGCTTTTAGTTGTCATATTCGCGTAAAATTTGATATTTCTAACCAATAATTTGTTTGAAGGTTCGTATTTAAGTGAACTAGTTCTGTATTCACATACCTAATTAAAAGAAGTAGTTTTATGTAAAAATGGTACTAGCATTGAAGAAATACACACGATTTTACATTAGGATTTGAAAGCGGAGCCGTTGAATCCATACAATTTCATACTAGCGCACAAATAAAGCCGTGCCAAATGGCCTAAAGAATTATAAAAAAATTCAACTATAACTCATTTCAGTACGTGCTCTTATGGACTATTTCCCTCTTTTGCTATCTTACATACTTGACAATTAATACATCCTTTTCTAGCACGTACAACGTTAAAATCATAATTATAGTAACATTTGTTCAGTCTCTCATTTAGCTTTGTTTGTGTTTCATTGTATATTAGTTTGATTTTTTATTTATTTCGTATCTTTCTCAAGTAGTTACACAACCATTTTTTAAAAAACTATTAAGAAATATATATATTTTTAATACGCATAAGTTATAATTAGGAGATGTATGGGCATTTATCAACACAGATCTGAGTTGTGTTGTATTTGCAGTTTACTATAGAGTTTTCAGTTAAAAAAACTTGTAAAGCTCTTGGTTGTGGTAAAACCATTGAATATGCAGTACGAAAATCACAGATTTACAAGCCCAGGTAGACAAATGCCGAAAAGAAGTGGTTTACAGAAAAACACTCGAACTCGAAAGTGCATAATTTCTTTTTGAATAATACGCCACCTACTACCAAACAAAATTTTTGCTGTTGTTAACAGTGATTCTGATTTACCAACATTTAGTAAACTGACATTGTACCGATTGTTGAAAGACATTGGTTTTGCTCATGAAAAAGTTGGTAAGAGGACAGTTCTTAATGAAAATGATGACATTATAAGATGGCGACATTATTATCTACGACAAATAAGACAATTTTAACTGGAAGGAAGAAATATTGTATATACCGACGAATCTTGGGTTAATGTTGGGCATTTTGTAATCAAAGCTTGGACAGATATAACTATTAAATCTTGTCGGCAGGCATTTATTGAAGGCTGCAGTACAGAGCTCACACCATCTATCTACTGGTCGTAGGCAAAGGTTTGCGATAATTCATGCTATGAATGAAAAAACCTTTTGTACCTGGTGCAAAATTTACATTACTGCCGATGTACATGATGAAATATATGCAGAAAACTTTGAAGAATAGTTTTTAAATCAACTGCTACCTAATTTACCACCTCATACAATTATCGTCTTAGATAATGCCTCTTATCACAGCAGAAAACTAGAGAGAATTACAACAACAAACTGAAAAAAAAATGATATTTTAGAATGGTTAATAAGTAAAGGGGTTCACACTGCAGAAGGAATGCTAAAATGAGATTTCCTACATACGGTTGCACAAATTAAACATAGATATAATGATTATTACCCTGATAACGAAGCAGAAAAAAAGGGCATTATATATTCAGTTTGCCGCGTTACCATTGTGCGATTAACCCATGGCTCAATTGAAACATTTTATTAGAACCAATAAGGCTACATTTAAAATACGTGACATGACACCATTAATAGATGAAGCATTTAATAATATTTCAAAGGAAAGTCTGCGTAATTATGTTGAATATATTAAAAAAGGTATACAATCATACATTTTATTTTTTTTTCCATGATCGTTATTTTTTTACTGTTGAACTAGATATGTGGAGAATAGATGAAATAGAAGATGATATCGAAGAGTTTATAATAAATACCATTAACTGATTAACCGATTAGTAAAACTTTACCTTCTTTATTTAATAATGTAATGCTTTGTGCAACCTATATAAACTTTTTAATCTTTGTGGTAATAGATAAAATTTATTAGAAGTAGCCAAAAATATTTTTTCAAGCTGTTGTTACAACATAAATGTGGACAATAAACAATTTGTTTCTTGTATTTAATTCTAATAATAAAAACAAAATAGTTTATTCTATACACACTAAATTGAATTATAATTTTAATTATACCCATTAGATGAAAATTTTACTTAAATCCATTAAATTAAACACTAAAGTAACTTTCAATAAGTTTCTTTCTTCTGAATAAAAGCTAAGAACCTAAAAAATGAAAAAAATAGTGTAAAATATTCTTCCTTTTAATAAAATATAATTGTATATCTAATATTTTAATCATATTTACCATATTATTAGCCTTTTATTGTAAACATTTGATGAAAGGAAAGTTTGTTAAAAATTAAAACAAGGTTATTTGGTTATCTTATTATTGACATCAATTTATTAAAACGACAACAAAGATGAAATTAGTTACATATGAATAGGCAACAGCGCACCTGTTGCCCATATGACCCGTACTTTTTTCTAAGCTACAAACAAGTTATAGTATCCCTCAAATTTAGTCCACAACATTGTTACGGTATTTGTATAACAGCACATAATGTGCTTACTTATTGCATAACGTCGAGAATAATTGTCAAAAGGTGAACATTCACCATGCGGTTCTGATATAACTCCTAATGACTATTATTTATTTTCCTATTTAATAAAATATTTTAGGAGAAGGAGAAAATAAGGACAACAAGCTTAATATACTAGAGTCACTTGAAATTAATAAATTGAGGAAAACTGATAATATCCTCAATGATCAATTAGAAATTAATAATTCATCGTTACTTAATTTATTAATCTGATTATTCAAACTGTCATATATTGTATTTTTCCAAAGTGCTGCTCTATATCTTAGATAATGTAGACTCTTGGTTTTAACGCTTTATGAACTGTATTGTATACACCGTAGTTCAGTATTTATGTGAAAGTTCTCATTCATAAACATTTAAGTAATAAAGACTACCCATCCCTTCTAACTAACTATCCAAAACATGTGTTTGTTACGGTATATTTATGTAAAGAAATGTTATGTTCATAAGTTAGTTATATGTCTGACGAAGCTCCTGTGTGAGTGAAACGATCGTTACTTTGTGAAGTAAAAAGTAGTGAATTTCATGAAAATTTGTTTTATTTTATCCCGACAATATCTTATTCTTTCCCATTGCTATAAGCAGGATCCACAAAAAACCTATTTTTGAGAGATTGAGTAATATTGACATTCTCTATAATTTTATACGATTGTCACTAAACTGATTTGACCAGCCCCAACGGTCGATTTTCTACAAATTTCTTTCTTACTCAATATTTCACAATAATGTAGATAGGTTCACTATTCCTGCAAACCCTGATCCCTCCTTATGGTGTTATTAGCATTTGTTGTCATAAACTTAATTAGTGCGCAGTTTTTCCCACTATTAGACATACTGGCAAGTACTCACTGAATCTATAACCCTGTCAACGCTATTGAATTTAACAATCATGTATTTGAGTTGTACAAATACGTAGTGTGTGGGCAAATTGATTAGGACGGTAATATTTGAAACTTACCAAGTATGTATACAATATGTTGGGGCAACTAGTGGATTTGGTCGTCGCTCCTATGTTGACTCACCGCGCACGGGTTGTAAGGCCGTATACGCACTAATTTTTTAATCTTCGGTGACAGTTATTAATGAAATGCGGCACATCCAATTTAACACCTTTATTTACATTTTTACATTACTTCATACATAAAATTTGTTGTATAATGAAAGACGGTTGTCTTTTGATAAAATATGAGACTGGTGTCTCTTGATATTAAAAGTCGATTGCTGTCTTGAACATTGTTCTTACGACTGTTTGTCTAGAACGTTATTATGTTAAGACTCGCGACTGTTATTAATTAATGTAGACTGTTGTCTTGAACATTGTTCTTACGAGTATTGTAAGAACGTTGTTCTGTGGCAAATAGCTACTGACGACTTGTCTTAGTGACTTGCTTTAGCGACTTGCTACTGTTGTAATCGCGCGCAGAACTATTTAAAAACTTTTTAAACATTGTAAGCAAAATTTACCCTTCCCTTCAATTAACAAAATAGGCCACATGCGGCTAAATGACGAACAAAGGTCGGCAAGTTACAAAAAAACGCCTTGCTTGTATAAATTCTGCTTACTAAACCAGCAAACGTTGCAAATAGTTTTGAATCTAACTGTATACATGTGGAGGCACGTTAACTAAATAAAATAATATAATTTGAAACGTATCTAATAATAATGCGGCAATAAATAAGTGCCGGTATAAACAACGGTCGACAAATATGTGTGCGGCAATAAATAGTGCCTGGCGTGAATATCTGTTGACAAATATGTAACACGCGGTATCATAAATTTTATAGTGAAACGTTTGCATCTTAATACAATAAGAAAAATATAATTACATATACAGAAGGTTTTAATTTTGTTTCTGAGTCTTATATTTAAATACTATAATCTATGATTTCTTTATATTTAATGTGTAATATTAAAATGAATAATACTTATATTTAATATATAATACAAAATTAATAATATTTATGTTTACTATACGATGTATAAATTCGTTTCGTTTATAAGACGAAACACAATACATAGTTCATCGATAGTTCAACATATGCATTGAAGTATCGATAAACTACGTTCAGCGTTGACCGTCTTTTGTACAATCGACTCTTAACATTTTTTGGTAGGTATTTTGCAGTTTAAGATCAACAATTATAAATAAAAGAAAATTAAAGAGAAAATAGTAATCTTTTTTAGCCCTGAAACGTACATTCTTAATTTATATACAATGTTTTAGATAATGTATTTAAAGTAAATTACCCTTTATTAACTTTCTTGCATTCCGTTTGTTTGCCGGCAACATTAATTCCAGTAAAGAAAGAGTTACTGATGTCGTAAAGGTACTTTGATAACGCCTTCACACCTAGAAGTTTTATTGTATCGGCACTATCTTATTTAGGTTCACGTCTCGTTGTTGTTTATTGTTGGCATGGCGAATCGCGGATGAGGCGATGGTTAAAGTAAAGGCAGAAGTGGAGAACGAGAACGGTTTGAGGAGCGGTGCGCGAACGAACGGCCAAACTTATGTGGCGTCGTAAATTGATGTAACGTTTGTTCGTATGTAGTTTAGATTGGTTAAGTTGGAAACAACTTATATGCATCATGGATGGCGTCGTGATGCGGCGGCCTGAACGTCTAGTCACGACGAGCGTCAGCATCCTTGCGATCGAAGTTATGACTGGCATCAATTCTCCGAGGAATCCTCTGACCGAATCGAGTTTCTCGTTTCCTTTTTTCCATTTTCATTTCTCTCACATATTGTTTTATTTAAGGCGAATTCGAACAATCTCCGGTAAATATTTGTTTTGCGCGGATGTACGGAAGTGGAAATAATGGTCAATTTAGGGAATTCATTGCATTCGGAAACGAATACAGTCACTTAATGGAATCTACATTACAGAAGCAAATTTGATAAAATCTGTTTATTATGAAATTATTGAAGTTTGAAAAATCAAATTAGAATTTTTGGTTTATTCGTCTTACAGTTCAAGTCCTACATACAGTGTAAGTGGAAAAAAAATATTTATGTTCAGGTTGCGCAGTGAAATATTGAACTATAAAGATAAATTATTATAATTAGTGATAGTAACTGATCCGGGCACTTTTGGCGTACAATCGTATTAGCGTTAAAGCAACGATAGTTACGATTGGCTACGCGTGTTGTGGACAAAAGATACGAGGGATGTCTTTTATATTTCGGGAATAGAGAACAGAAACTAAATTAATAATCGTTAGAGAACGGACGCAATTTCCATAAAACGCAATAGGCAATTGGAATTGTGTATAACGTCGCTCAGTACATCCCGGCGTAATTCAATGAAGTATTTGTTTGACTTACTCGGACACCTGGTCTCGCCGCGATAACAATGGACAAGCCAGCTATTGTATTCCGAGAATATAGTGCTTTTTAAAGTGTTTTCATGAGCGTAGATAGAAGCGGGGTTTTTATAATTAGAGAACGGACGCAATTTCCATAAAACGCAATCGGCAATTGGAATTGTGTATAACGTCGCTCAGTACATCCCGGCGTAATTCAATGAAGTATTTGTTTGACTTACTCGGACACCTGGTCTCGCCGCGATAACAATGGACAAGCCAGCTATTGTATTCGGAGAATATAGTGTTTTTTAAAGTGTTTTCATGAGCGTAGATAGAAGTGGGATTTTTATAATGTATTTTATTTATTTGTTTATATTTCGTAAGATAAATAAAGTGCTGTGAGTAAGTTTCTTGTTTTCATAGTTTTAACTGTTAATTACATCGTAATTTTTGTGATAGATCCTGTTTAATATCGTTTGATTGAATCTATTTCTACCAATTATTTCGACGTAAGAGTGTGCATTGAATTTCGTTCAGTTTCAATAACTTACGCACACATTTTTAGTTTTCATTTATTTAGATCTAGAGCATTGTTTAAGTTACTTTTTCAGACATGATATGGAAGAATGTCGAGAACGGCATTGTAAAACAATGGCGAGTTGGATTGACGGTCATACTGATTGTATGTCCATTGTCCGTGATTCCGAAATTTATTACAAAATCCGTAAAATATCGTCAAAAATTCGTCACTTAGGATCGCAAACACATCTGAACTCTGTAAAACTTTTATGGCGGCTAATATTCCATTAAATAAACTTAGCAATCCCACTTTAAAAATATTTCTGAAAAAATATATTGGTCGAAATGTTCTTGATGAATCAACTTTACGCAAATATTATGTTTCTAGGTGCTATACGAGAACAGTAGAACGCATTAGAAGCCATCTTTTAAATCAATACATATGGATAAGCGCCGACGAAACGGTGGATATGTTAGGACGCTGTGTGGTAAATGTTGTAGCTGGTGTTCTACATCCAACTATTCCCTATAACTCATATGTAATAGCAACAAGTGTTATAGATAGAGTTGATGCGGAAACAGTTGCTGAAACCATTAAGGAGAATATGCAAAAAATGCTTCATTCGGACGCCACGTACAAAGAAAAAATACTTTTATTTGTCAGTGATAGTGCTGCGTATATGTTAAAAACAGGCAGACCATTGAAGAAAACATATCCTAATATGCTGCATATTACTTGTGCAGCACATGCTCTCCACAGAATCTGTGAATATATCAGAGACACTTTTCCGGAAGTTGATAGACTTGTATCAGCTTTTAAAAAAGTTTTCAGAAAAGCACCATTGAGAGTAGCTCTTTTCAGGGAAAACTTTCCATCTCTGTCACTGCCTCTCACTCCAGTAATAACTAGATGGGGAACATGGCTGGAAGCTACTAGTTATTATGCTGAGAATTTCGATAGTCAAAACATTTCGTAACACTGCTAAAGGAGAATGCTAGAAGTATTGGTGAGCGCAAGGAGCTCACACAAATCCCAAATTTAAAAAATCAGTTGTACTTTCTTCACGAACACTTTGGAAAATTGCCAAAACTAATCACTTATTTTGAAAATCGAAATCTCAAATTAAATCACGGATTAACCACATTAGATGTGGCTGTTAATAATTTGAAAAGTATTCCAAGTGACTTCGGATGTGGCTTTCGGCAAAAGTTTGAAGCAATTCTTAATAGAAATCCAGATTTAATTACATTGCAGCAATTATGTATGGAGACAATTCCACAAAATCTAACGGCTAAATATGAAGAAATAAAAGAATATTTCCAGTATGCACCTATAACCAGCTGCGATGTAGAAAGGACGTTTTCTATTTATAAGGATGTACTTAATTCAAAGAGAACAAAATTGACAGAAGAAGACCTTGAGAAACTATTGCTAGTCAATATTAATACTCCTTTACTCAACTTGAACGACAAAATGAACAAATAAAAATGTTCCAATTATAGAAATAAAATTAAAAACTTTAAAAATACAACTTTTCAACAAATACGAGTACATATGTATTTCGTAATTTTATAGATCACCACCCGTTTGTTTTCCAATTATATAAATAAAATTAAAAACTTTATAAATACAACTTTTCAACAAATAAATATGTATTTCGTAATTTTATAGATCACCATCCGTTCGTTTTCCAATTATATAAGTAAAATTAAATATTTTAGAAATACAGCCTTTCGCCAGTACTGCACTGGGTGGTAAGCGTGTCCGTTCTCTAATCATCGTACATGACTTTATTGTTTTTCAAAATATTCTCCATTAAAATCAATATACTTTTGTATGCGCTGCAACCAATTTTCGACGCACTTTTCCACTCCGATTGAGGTGTCTCCAAAACACGCACTTTGAAAGCATCAACCGCTCTTCAGACGTCGAAAAACGTTGACCTCGTTATTTATTTTTGATTTGGGGGAATAGAAAGAACTCATTTGGTGCCAAATCAGAGCTCTACAGCGGATGATTCATCAATTCCACTTTTTAAGTTGTCAAAGACGCTCTTATTTGAGCCGAGGTGTGAGAGCTCGCATTGTCCTGGTGGAGAATGATCCGTCTTCGGCGGTTGGTTTCCTTTATTTTTCCGAATACTTCTGGCAAACAAATGCAAATTGTGTACCATTAAGAATTGACCGTTCGACGTTGCACTAATGGTACAGTTGTCACATAACTTCGTACGCGAACAACTTTTGTTGGCTTTGGCTCGTCTTGAAAGACCCATACGACATCATAGACGTGTTATGAAGCCCCCGATCGTAATTTTTTTAGCATTTCCTTCGACCAATCGACACGAGCCTTGAGCGATTGCCAAATTATGTGGAACCAATGCAAACAATTTTTTTTCACTGCAAACCTATTAATTTCTGCTGGTATGGAGAAATTTGTGTTTGTACTTTCAAGCTGTGGTTGATCCCTGGAATTTGAATGTGGCGCGCGAAGGGATGGTAGAACAGATCTATAGCGCTTTTTGACGTGAGCTATGTCTATACTAAGTCTGTCTGTCAAACTGTACTTTGCTAGGTGGTGACAAACGGTTTTGTTTATATTTGTCGTGTTATGTTAGAGTTATTCTGCGACACTACAATGTTTGATGTGAAAGAGTAAAAAACGTGTATTAAATTCTGCTTCAAATCTGGTAAAACGGCAGCGGAAACTCTGATAATGCTTAAACAAGGATAGCGTCTTTGGCTAAGGTACAACCTTTCACCAAATCGTCAGTGGGATAACACACAATGCTAAAATTCTATTACTAAGACATGTGGATAATTTGCATTTTTGGAAAGTTTAAAAAGTTGCTATTTACATCCTAATTCTATTGCAGTAGCGGGGTTTTAATGATTATTGCAATGCCGACCAGTTTAACATAATTTTGAAGATGGTAACCTAATTCTGGATATGCCATATTTACTTAGAACCTAGAATTGAAATTTTCGCTAAGTTATTAGAACAGCTTAATCACAAAACTATCTTATATTTTCAAAATAACAACAAAGATATAACCAAAATTCGATTAAAAATTGTATTTGAAGGGCTCGTAATATACCGGGTGTCCTTGAAATAAAAAGAAAACGTATGAAAAATGGAAGTAATTATATAGAATATGAATCAACAATATTTTCCCAAAGTTCCCTCTCATAAGTGAGAAAAAAAAGACAAAAATATTTAAAAGATATTTAAAAAATTTTTGTCACGCCACTGTGCGGTTGACTATATTATAGAAGACGGTATCTTAAAGTTTACCGACAATAACAAAAAGAAATTTTTTTTATTATCAATCAATCTCATTCAGCTGTTACCTATTTAAACATACTAACGCTGTAGCGTATATATGGGAGGGGTATTTGTTATTTATACACATTCTTTTAATTTGGGGGTTCGCGTCGTAATTCACTCACAATGTTTTAGATTTATGTTCTATATAATTACATCTTTCCATTTATCATACGTTGTCTCTTTATTTAAAGGACACCCGATGTAACTATATCGCCTTAAATTTAAATGTACAAAATGAATTTCTACTATTACCCATATTTAATTAATATTATGGTTAGCAGCATAAACATTCATAATATTATCGAAATAGTTACTGGAACTATCAGAGACTTCCCTAAAAATCTTTAAATGAAAAAGTACTAAAAACCTGTTTTATTTCTGCTGAGCATAATAAAATAATACAGAATTTTTTGATAAAATACATTTATGTATTCATAATTTATCGAAGTATTCTTCTCTACAGTCAACGCATTTTTTCATGCGCGAAAAGCGATCTTCATTTTCGCCAATCCTTCTGCGTTAGATGTTTTATTTCATCTTTAAGTTCTTCAACAGCTTCTTCGACCTATGCAAAACGTAAACCCCGTATCTTATCCTATACGTGGAAACGAAAAGAAATCATTAGGTGCCATGTCTGGATTGTACAGAAAATGATCCACTATTTCCAATGTTTCGGGCATTCAAATATTCAATTGTTCATGCAGCAGTGTTAACGTTATTGTTACACATGATCTTTCTTTTTGGACGATTTTCGTATATATTTTGTAGAACCTGAGGCAAACAAACTGTAGTATACCATTGTACCAAAATTGGTGAAAACCCGGCGTATTAAAATAAACGCAGAAAAATCAAAACATATAGTATTTACAAAATGCCTCGGAAATCCTTATTCAGTAAGACTTAATAATAAAAATATACCCACAACGTAATGCGTTAAATATTTAGGCCTATATCTAGATCAGAAACTTGGGAAGTGCACATACGGAAAAAACGCCAACAACTTGGTAAACACTACTAACTCCTCAGACGAAAATGCCAACTTTTTTACAAACAAACTTTTGGCATACAATGTCATATTTAAGCCTGTCTCAACCTATGGAATTCAGCTATGGGGTACAGCACCCAAATCCAATATTGCGATCATAGAGAGATTCCAATCAAAAACACTGCGCGTAATTATTTGATGATGCCTGCTTTATGGCAAATAAAGACATTAAACATGATTTGGATATTCATACAGTTGATGAGGCGATTAAGGAATGCAGTAGGCGCTATCTGCAACGACTTGAAAGACATCCCAATTCACTAGCTTTAGGGCTCCTACGAGGGTATATCAAATTTAAACAGAGCTGATTTTTTTTTAAGTCAGAGTTTTATTCTACATTATTTACAAAAACATATTATTTTTCCACATAATCTACCACCCCAGCAAAGCATTTTTCTCAGCGGATTGGGAGTTTTTAATTCCTACGTCGTAGAAAGTTTTTACTTCCGCACGTAGTCGTTGGAGCAAAAACACCTCTACTGCTTGGTTATTGTTGAAACGTCGACCTCCAAGTGCTTTTTTCAAGAGTCCAATGAGTGAAAATCACAAAGCGACAAGTCTGGACTGTAGTTAGGATGGTTCAATACTTCCCAGCCTAGGCTATCTAATTTTTGCCTTGACTGAGGCCAGGCATTATCATGAAGAAGAATCACACTTTTGACAGATTCCATTTTCCTTTTTTGTCGCCAAGGACAGCTTTGCAGCATCCAGAAGCTCGCAATAATATTCCGGTTTAATTGTGCGTCGATCATGGAGAAAATCCACGTGAACAGCGCCAAGCGATTGAGGCTCTGGTTCTCAACGTCTTCAGGCCCTTCAGAAAATTCCTTGTGCCATGCAAAAACACGGGCTCATGACAAGGTGTGTAATTTCAGAAAAAGTTTTGTTGGTTTCACAACCAACGGCTAAAAACTTGATAATTATCCGTTACTCCACAGAAACATGCACTTGTTGCTCACTCATGGTTTCTATAGTACCAAGGTGGCCTGAGAGAATTCGAGTCGTTACTATCCCCTCCTTAAACTCCCATTTTAGCTGAAAATCAACACATCCCGGGTCAGCGACTTGTGTGAAATTTTAAAAAAAAGATCATTACCGTTTAAATTTGATATACCCTCGTAGATAATAGCGAGATATCAGAAGATTGTAACTCAAAAAGCTATTGGACTTGCCATTTTTGAATTAAAGTGTGATATTACAGATACCTACATTGCACTATAAAATCACCAACATTGAAATTTTATCATTTAGAGTTATATTTAGTAGAATCACGCCATTTTGTTCTAACTCAGCTATACTATTGTTTATATAAAGACAGATTGCATAATAAACGTAAAATTTAAAAAAATAACAAAACTGTACTGTGAGTCAGATTTACTATCACTATAAACGTATATATCACTTTAATATTTTAAATTTAGCGCAAAAATTGTTAATGCGTCTTACTCAATCACGCGGTCCAAAAAATTAAAACCTTTTAGTGTCAAACAAATTATAGTTCATGTTCTTTATTATTCGATTACGCGTCCCCGAGTCAATTTACATATCAAAGAAAGGCGGCTTCGGGAAGTTGTGATAATGTTTTTCTTTGTTGAGTGCACGCACTAATGGACGTTTAGGTCAACTCAAAGAAGCGAAACAATGGAACGATATATATTTTGCAATGTTCCCTTCGAAAATTAAAGGTGGGGCGGGGAATTCTCGGTTTGCCCGACTGATGTCCGCCTGCCTGGGTTTCGATTAGACAATTATCTAGACAAAGAAACGACAAAACATTAAATTGCATTGTGACCAATTCGTTTTTATTCCGTCTTGGATTTCCACATCAAATTAAAGTAGAAACACATAATTAAAAACGTTTCCTATTCTTTTAAATTTCAGTTATACTGATATAGTAGTAGTTTCAGAATTTATTAAATGACTTTGGATTTACACCATATCACACTTTTCATAAACCAAGAACAATAATGTATAAAAATTTATTAAACATCTTAGAAGTACTTTTTTAATAAAAAAGTTTAATAGCAAACACTCCTTAACATACGGATTAAGAAATTTTCGGCTTTTCGTTCTCTATAATAAATTTTAATCTCTTCCATTGTCTTGATCTTCTTTTCGTGTTAGCGGAACTCTTTTTCAAATTTGAGCAATAATGGGCAAACATGAGTTTTATTCCTTCTTTGTTTGTCTTTTTGTCTTATATCTTGATATAATCGAGTAGAATGTGGTAGTTTATAATTAATATTGATCATGTTTCGGATTCTGATAGGTTATTGTGAGAAATATGGTTTGTACAAGCGGCCCATAGTAGAGTTGCGAATCTTGCCTGTACAACAGAGTTAAACGCGTCGCCGTTCGAAGCAAATATTAACATATAAAGTTTACAGATTCGTTGCATAAAAACATTTTTTTTTAATTTTACAAATATTACATCACTAGATATCGAACGGTCTTTGTATAAGGAAATTTATTCATCACGCCGTACATTGCTCACTGAAACAACGGTGGAAACATACCTAATGCTGCAGTTACTTAACCAAGCTATGAAGCTTGAAGTCGATGTTGTTCGTTCTTCTTCGGCACTGTCGCGTACTTATTGAACATTATCTTCTGACCTGGTAGAATGTGGTCAGCCAGCACGTGAAATATCACTTATTGCAACCTGTTGTCTGAAACATTGTACTAAAGATGATTTGTTGATTTCGAAATATAGGCCATATGTTAGTTAAGCGTTGGTAATTACTTGGTTTTTAGATCTCTAAATCTTGCTGACTTTGGTTCTTCGCAGCAAGTCTCTCTAATATTGAATGAGAACAAATCCTGAAAAAAAAATTACAGAAAATATATTAGAAGTTTTTCAAATGCCGGTGGACAGTATGGCACCTGAAATTATGTTTACAGCTAAGCTGAACATACTTATACCGACCAGGGAACAGGCAAAAAGTCGCTCGATCGATTGTGGTGCCGGCACCTGGTACACTGATGGATCACAATCTAGTCAGGGGGCAGGTGCAGGCATATGCGGAATGTGCCCTAGAAGGAAGATATCGATATGTTTGGGGAAACATACTAGGGTTTTCCAGGCCGAATTGTTAGCAGTCGCAACCTGCGCCGATGAAATTCGGGAAGCCGGCTGCGCAAGCAAAAAAATGAACATAATGACTGATAGTCAGGCGGCTAATAAAGCCATTATGAACCCATCTACCAGGTCTAAGCTGGTGAAACAGGTCCTCAATAACCTGGCACAAGACAATATAGTGTCGCTGATATGAGTGCCAGGACATGAGGGAATTAAAGGCAAAGGGATAGCCGACAAACTGGCCAAAGAATGTACTAATAGGAACTTCATGGGACCAGAACCTGTATGTGGAATCACTAAGGATTCCGCTAAAATGGAGATCTGGTTATGGCTAGAAAAAGAACATAAAAATAAATGGAGGTTAACGGAAGGTCAAGTCCATACCAAAACACTACTAAGGGGGCTGGACGGAAAGTTTTCAGCCAACCTAATTCGTAGTAGCAAAAGAGAAATTAAGATAATTACCGGGTTAATAACCGGACATTGTCCTTTAAGGAAGCATTTGTACACCATGGGCTTGGTTAGCGAGCCCTGGTGTAAGAGATGTGAAAAACAGGAGGAAACTAGCCTTCATGTAATATGCACGTGTGAGGAACTGAAGGAACTCAGACAGAAATATTTCGGGAGAGATCTATTGGATCCGTCGAGTGTTCTCAAACTTCCCCTGAGGAGGATAGTGGCTTTTATCGAGAACACAAGACTAACAGAGTGGAATTGAGAGATCTATTGGGGATAGTACAAAGAGCAGTGTGCTCAAGTGCCTGGATGTGGTGGCATCCAACCCAAAACAAAGAAGAAGAAGAAGAAGAAGAAGATATTAGAAGTTTAGAATATTAGAATCTTGTCGTGTTTTATGGCCACCTCTAGTTGAAATGTCATCAACATGAACAAACATAAACTCTTTACATGACATAAACTCCTAGGTAGTGGGTGCTTATAAATGGTTCAACTTTTTTCTTCCTACCACCTCGAAAATTGCAAACCTTCTACAGAGTTACACCGCGCTTTGTTGACTTGAATTTTAATCCCGGTTACCTAACGTAAATTTTGTATGCCTGTTCCATCGATATTGTTGTATCATGTCTTCATTTTCCCCCCAAAAAATTACAGTAGACATAACGTAATATGTTTAATAATTAATAAGTTTACAAGTGTGATTATTCACAATTAATATAGCCTTTTGTTTGTAGATATCTGAAATATATTTTGAGTTTGTAAATGAAACTTAAAAAATCTAAATATGTTTTTCACTTAATTTAAATATTTAAGAAATAATTTCATATAATAGTAAGCAAAATGATTAATATTTTCGAGTTTGTTGTGCTACCACAAAAGCTATAAATTCTACTTGTACTTTAAATTGTTACTAAAATATTTGTATTTCACTTGTTTTTATTTTTACACTTTCCAGTCACTTTTAAATACATATTTTCTTTTTGTTTCAGGTAAGATACAGTTTGCTGAGCTGATCTAGTAGAAAACTAGAGTGTCTGTAATGCAAGAAGGTTCTCCGTTTATAACGAGTTGTTGCGGAGCCGATATTGGAAATTTAAGCCCTAGAACGTACGTGTGTATATACGTATGCCGTCTTGATACAGAGATGATGTGTAATAATTTATACATTAGCGCACTTTCGGTATTCGATCGTTAATAGTAAACTTGCTAACACTACTACCATCTTCGGTAAGTTATATACGTCAAACGTCAGGTAAGATCACTTTCCTGTTGAGTGGGTTGTTGAATAAGAAGTTGCGTGTTGAGTTTTGTATGGGAAAACTTATGCAGAGACCATTCCCTTAATGCACGAGTAAAATGAGCTGCATATGTAATAGTTACAACGTTTCCGCTATATAGTTACTAAGAGTTAATTGTTAAACATAAAGTTTTATTACCTAAATGTGAAGTTTGTGGTTTAACAATAGTATATTCCTTTTTCTCCATGTAGGTATGTAGGTAAGTATTAAAAATGATTATGAGAACCGTGAATTAAATTCTCGTGGTGCCTACATTATACTGCTATGTATGTTCATTTAGTAGACATATTGCTGTGTTCTTTAGTTTGGGTATATTTAGAATATTTTTTGATGGTAGATATTTACTTTCTTAGACAAGCATATACCTACCTTGACTCTTTCTTTATATTTATTTATCTCAAGAGAAGGATGTATTTAAATGCTGCTGCATCATTTACATCACAAGAAAACCATATATCTGAAAAGATAGTTTTAACTAGAAACTGTAAACAGCTCTAGCGATTATTAAATGCTGAGTAAACCTGAAGTCTTTGTTAATTTCAACTATCAAGCTTCTAAGTTTAGAAAGACACTTACCTACATTACGCCTGCTTCCAATCGGAGCTAAAATTCGGTAATATGCACTGGCGAGTGTACGTGGATGTACAGTAAGTTTTCGGTCTTCAAAAAATGGCTGTCAAGACGATCTTGTGTATAGGGCTGAAGGCTCTTGCAGAAAGGCTTACAGATTACTCAATTTGCTGATTTAATTGCTGATGTGCTCATAGAATTAACAATATTATGAAAGACAATAGAGACTGTCTGTAGCACTCAATCGTGTCTTCTAGTCGAATTTAGATGAAATTTGGAGTTAACTAGGTTCTGCTTATAAGACTTTGCGTCCAATTTGTAAATGCTAAATAAATGATACAGCAAATTTATTGTCATCGTATTAAAATCATTTACTTAAAATTTATTTGTATTATGTACAATATAATTTCGTATACAATTAATAAGTAATTTAAAATTTATAATTCAAGATTAACGTTGAAAACTTTAAAGATTAAATACTCTGAACGTTTAACTTATTAAGAATGTTAGAATTATTTACGCCCAAGGCGTTATAATTTAATTTGAAAATTAATAAAATCGACTGTAAGACTTCATATAAGTATTTACTACCAAGGAGAACTTTGGCCACCAAAGCAAAGACAATAGTCTCAAACCATAAAACTTGAATGTTGTCAGAAAATTATTTTATATAGAGAGGTTAGCTTGGTCCTCGTATGTATTGGCACACTTATTATATATTTACAAAATTGATGATTTTTTTCTAAATTTAATTATGAACTCAAAGATTAATATGCTTATGTACCTGATACAGTTGTGAATACACATGTATTTACAGTTACCTTTCATACAGTATTTCTAAAATTTTATACATATATATATATATATATATATATATATATATATATATATATACAGTACAAATCTCTTCCCTATAGTCACCTACAAACGTGTATTACGTATGTGTGCGTTCAAAAAGCGAGGAGTGGGGACGCACGAAGCGATGCATTCATGCCTTTAGTTACAGTTTACTTGTAAAGTTGGATGGTTTGCTCAACTTTTGCGAATAGTCCGTATTCACGATGGATATTTTTACCCTTGAACAAAAAAAATATGTCGTAAAACAGTATCATCTTGGTCGCAGCATAAGAGAAATTGCACGGGTATTTCAAATTAACTTTCAACGTACCATTGCGTTTGAAGCGATAATTACGGGCGAAAATAGTTGAATCTATCCTAAATATTCAACCGCAAACGATTTTAAATGTTCAGAGAAACTGTTATGACAGATTAGGACATTGCTTGTTTGCATTAGGAGACCGTTTTGAGCATACAATACATTAAATAGATTACTTTTTATTTTTTTAATTCTAGTTTTATTTATTATGTATAGAATATAGAAGTTATTATGATTTACCGCTTTATTTATTGTTATTGTTATAGGTATATCTGACATTGTTTTAAACGTTAAAAATATTAAAATCTTCCTAAAAGTCCACACTTATTTGTATTTATTATTACATAAAGTCGCTATTATTGACGGTAGTTCCACATTCATCGACGTTTATACTATGTACGTATGTGCTTACTGCTTACATTCAAACTGATCTACAGTACATACATACATACATGCTATGTGCGTCCCCACTCCTCGCTTTCGAACGCACACATACGTAATACACGTTTGTAGGTGACTATAGGGAAGAGATTTGTACTGTATATATATATATGGTAAACCTAATCAGTAGGCGATTAAAGGTCTGTATATAACTTCAAAATATATGTGACATTTATATCCTGTCATTCATATTTTGTATTCTCTTGAAAAAGGCGTATACAGCCGAAACATGTAGAGTTTTTTAAATACATATATTTTGAAGTAATATACAGACCTTTAATCGCCTACTGATTAGGTTTACCATATCATACCAAGGTCACGAAGTTATTATATATATATATATATATATATATATATATATATATATACCGATAGGTCCAACTCGCAACGGGCCATAGGCAAGAATATACGTATGGAACGTAATGCGATGTGGCAACGTGTGTACGATGCCTATATTGAGTGACTTTCTTAAAATTTAAATTTATTTTGCAGAATTATTGATTTTTTTACTTTTATCTTTTAGAAAACGTTATTGTTTTTTTATTACTTAAAATTACTTTTCCGTAGCAGCTAAGAATACAATAATACAACAAATGGGCAAATTACGTATACAGAACGAATATGCAAACGACTATATCCTTGCGCGGTTTAAGTCTCACTAAATTCTTAACTGCAATGCAATATGCAATGTGCTGCAATCGAAGGAGCTGCGCATGGAGGGGATTCGATTCGCTGTTGCCACACATTGCTATATGGCCCGTTGCGAACTGGACCTACCGGTATATATATGAAAAAATGTGTGAAAGTCGTATCCACCCTGGAATGTGCAGACGCCAGCGTTTCATGGTTTTACCAATCATCGGTGCACCCACATCCAGAAATAGACACGACTTTCATTTCAATACTGCGTGTATATATACTAATTATGATAAACGTAATGTTAATGAGAATTAATAATCATTAAATAAAATCTGCACATTCCAGGGTGGATACGACTTTTACAAATTTTTTCATTTTCCCGTACAACCCGGTCAGTTGGCGCCGCGACGCGTTGCGGCTACATTCTTAGGCAAATGTGATTTTGTCAGGTGTAGAAATCAATACAACGAATTAGAGCGGCATTGGCAGTAATGTGAGAATTTAATGATTATTAATTCTCATTAACATTACTTTTATCATATATATATATATATATATATATATATATATATATATATATATATATGTATATATATTTAGTGTTAATAAGAAATTAGAATTTATTTCTTATTTATTTTATTGGCCGTGTGCATAATATTAAAATAATAAGCTTTTTTTGTTTTAGCGACCTTTATTGAAATTCAATTTATTTAACTAACGACATTTCGACATTTTTGTATATAATTAAGTCTTTTTCAAGTGATTTAGAACTAAAAAAAATTACAAACGAAAGGTAAGAATTATATTTACATTATATGAAAGAATTAAAATTAAAATAATGATTAGAGTAAAGAAAATAAAATTTTAAAATTTAAAGGATTGTTGATTGTTTTGTTATTTTTGAAATGATTCACATTTTCAAAAATAACAAAACAATCAACGACCGTTACGAGATTGATGGACTTTCAAAACTCTATTATCCGCTCATTAAACAATAGAAGACAACCCCATCCACACACGAAAAAACACAAAAAGACAAAAAAAAAATTTTTTCCCATTGTAAACATACTGTATGTTCCCAAACATTGCTGATGTTGAGGATGTATTAGATGCCGTACCTGAGACGTCAAGAAATTCAATAAGGTGTAAAGTCGCTAACAATGTCACAAATTTCATACATAATTCACACATTCGAGTTCATTCACCTTTCATAAACTTATTTAATAGAACTAAATCCTTCCTAAGATCCAATCCTAATTTATACATATTACAAGCTGATAAAGGTAATTGCACAGTAGCTATGGATAAGACAGAATATTTAACTAAAACAGAAAATTTACGTAAATTTTATTATTTTTTAACTCTACATTTTTTACCCCAGAAGAAGCGACAAAGTCTGTCGCGAAATATAGGGTAATTTAATAAAGGAGTTTTTTAATTGACCGCTTACCCAAATTTTAATTAATTTTCGATATATATATATATATATATATATATATATATATATATATATATATAATATTAAATGAAGGCAATTGAAAGTTTGAAAACAATTATTGTATTTAGTTAAAATTAGATATTTACATAAACATTATTATGTTTGGGTTTTTGAATTAGATAAATTGTATGTAATTACTGTATTTACTACTTACTACAGTATTTATTACTGTATTGTAATTACTGTTGTATTCAACTTTAAGTTCATTGCAATGCTCTTGGATACACTATGTTGAACCTTCAGTTTATAAAAGTGAAATGTAAATAAATCCAATTGTCAAAACAACAGCACTCGAACTTACTTCTACACATGCGTGACAGCATTTCTTACCTCGTGAACTTGAATGTGAGAAGTATTGTCTTGTGGCGCCATCTACATTTAAATAATAGTATTCATACTATTGATATTATATTATTAGATCAATAACTTTATTTCTACTGGTCTGATCGAGGATTTTGATAGCTTTTGACCGGGCAACGCGTATCATTTTGCAAGAATCTCGCGTAAATCAGTAATATATATATATATATATATATATATATATATATATATATATATAGTAGATTCAATTTGTTGGCGATTTAAGGTCTGGTAGGTTTTCGTGGTTTTCCTTCTCGTTTAAGGCGAATGCAGACCGCTTAACATCTTAAGTCGCTCCACAGGCGCATACATAATAATAACTCATGTCTTGCCATTCTTCGTTTTTGTTGTCTAACTATTTTTCGAATACTAAGGCATAATTTATTAATTTATTATTATTAAACTGAATGTATCTTTGAATAATTTTATCCATGACAACTACAATTGTATAGGTATGACATTAATATACTGTCATTTATATTTGATATTCTTTGAGAAAGGCATCACTTGCCGAAACATGTAAGATTGTTTTAAATATATGCATTTTTGAGTAAAGCCAGACATTAAATCGCCAACTAATTAAATCTACCATAACATACAAAGGTCACGAAATAATTATCTTTATATATATATATATATATATATATATATATATATATATATCATTATATATATCATTATATGCCTTTTATTTTTATAGCTTTTAAATTTATGTAAAATACAGAAGAATATGTATGTCATGACATGAACGTTTTAAATATATTTCTGTGCACAGATTTTAATTTGTGCCTCAATTAAAAGAGTCAATACGCTTTATTCTTTTATTAATCTAGTATGATAAAATAAACCTGCTTTGCGTCTAGTAATTGATAATATATGAATATGTTGTTTATTTAATGAATTAAGTGAATCATCATTTCGCCCAGTAACGGATTAACATGCAATAGAATCATTTATTTTCTTATCTTCGTCAAATGCTATCAACGAATTGGACCTGAGAATATCAGAGCTCATTGCTAAGTCATTAGTATTAGAAGTGTCCTTTTGTAGATACATTTATTTCAGTGCATGGGTAACATCAAGAGTTTTGACATATTGTGTGAAAATGTTCTCATTATCGGCGTCAACTTAAATATAAATAGCTGTTGATAATGCCAACATTGCCAGTGTAACTCTAGGTTAAATTTAGGTGATATATAGGGTATATTTATAAAATTTCTTGTACAAGGCACTTTGTTGTAAAATTTATATATGTATCTATTTTGCTTAATTAGCCTTTTAATAGATAATATGTTAGAACTTTGATACATATATGTGTTTAAAAGTATTAATTGCTATTATTTTCTGCGCTTCAACTAATTTCTAAGTTTTTGTGTTTAAAGTGTTCTTTTATAGATAAATTAATTGTACAACAACGTTTTTATTGTAATAGTAGAATTATAGATAATTATAGTTTGGCCTTAATTATAAACTAGTTTAAAGTCTTTCTTTGGAGACTGTGTTTTACCTACCGATGATGACAACTTAGTTGTCGAAATACGTATTTAGGATACGATTAATAATTGTGGTAAGGGGTTATATACCTTTTTTTAAGATAAACTAGTTTCTTTAAAAGTTCTCCGCGAGATAAAGATACGTTTGTTGATTTGTTGAACTAAAATTGCGATTACTTCTTTATATTTTTGGAATGAATTCAATAATTCCAAAACTGTATATTTTTCACAAAAACGCTGAAACAGGTAGACTAATAAACCTATATTTAATATTTGGATCTTTAACGGTTTTTAAGATTTTGAAAATTTTTCCTATAATCTTCGATCGAAATGTCTACGGTAGTGTCAAAGAGTGATCCTGACACTAGTTGCAGATTGTCTGCTGTAAAAACATTGCAGTACACCTTCGTTATCTCTGAAAACTGTATATACACACGCAAAATAAATCCCCGAGATTTGAAGGCATTATGAAAAATATAGATATAATCAAGATTTTGGCGTCACAGATGCAAGAGGCGCTACACGAAAATCACTGCAAATGACACGAGATAAACGAAAAACAAGTTCAAACGCGTTTACTTATGAAGAATTCCTGAAAATTGTACAATTATTTGATGAAAATACTCCAGACGGTCTCAAAAAAAAAATTCTTCCATATTATGTCTTATGAATTAGCGTTTGGATGGACGAAGCTGTTAATTGTTTACTGGATTTCTTTCTAGAAGAAAAGTTTCACAACAGTACAAAAGAGAATTGAATATAATCCGTAGTTTACTAAAAGTCGGCCCGGGGGAAGTAAAATGTTGACGGAAAATGGTTAATCACAAACAAATGAAACTATTTGCGCTGTACGGTAAGTTAAAATGTTTTTTCTTTTGTTGTGTATTAATTATTTTGTTGAAGATTATACAAAAGACTGTTATCAAAATGAGGTGCCAACGAGAGAACAAATCGTCTATTTCTTACACCGAATCCAGAATAGAAAAATAAACGCAATTGGTACAAAAATATATCAGTTGGGAGAAATGAAATAGCTAAATGAACTAAAATCTCAGTAAAAAAAAGCAGGTTTGGATGGTAAATCTAAACCATTTACACCAAGCAACTACTGTAAGTAGTTGCTCGGTGCCTGGCAAAAATAGCCTAAATGAAATGTAAATAACAAAAATAAAAAGACATGGCAATGTGAATTCAATTAAACCTTATTTGCAACTCGATAGAGAATTCCACGACGAACTCATGAAGTAATGAAGGCAAACTATGTAGTATTTCTTCAAGTTCTACAACTAATGTTAATTCATTCAAAAGCAAACGTTAACTGGTTCAATTATTAATTATAATAATTGCGTTTTTAATTAACAGAATTTTCATAATTAGATATTTTATTGTACTTTTAATCTTTGCTGCGCAATAAACATATAACAATAACTACGTTTGTATTAATTTTTTTAATTCCTGATAATTTGCACTAGTGCAAATTATCGCTAGAGAACGGACACGTTTACCACCCAGTGCAGTACTGGCGAAAGGCTGTATTTCTAAAATATTTAATTTTATTTATATAATTGGAAAACGAACGGGTGGTGATCTATAAAATTACGAAATACAAACATATGTATTTGTTGAAAAGTTGTATTTTTTAAGTTTTTAATTTTATTTCTATAATTGGAACATTTTTATTTGTTCATTTTGTCGTTCAAGTAAAGGAGTAAAGGAGTATTAATATTAACTAGCAATAGTTTCTCAAGGTTTTCTTCTGTCAATTTTGTTCTCTTTGAATTAATTAACTCCTTATAAATAGAAAACGTCCTTTCTACATCGCAACTGGTTATAGGTGCATTCTGGAAATATTCTTTTATTTCTTCATATTTAGCCGTTAGATTTTGTGGAATTGTCTCCATACATAATTGCTGCAATGTAATTAAATCTGGATTTCTATTAAGAATTGCTTCAAACTTTTGCCGAAGGCCACATCCGAAGTCACTAGGAATACTTTTCAAATTATTAACAGCCACATCTAATGTGGTTAATCCGTCATTTAATGTGAGATTTCGATTTTCAAAATAAGTGATTAGTTTTGGCAATTTTCCAAAGTGTTCGTGAAGAAAGTACAACTGATTTTTTTAATTTGGGATTTGCGTGAGCTCCTTGCACTCACCAATACTTCTAGCAACCTCCTTTAGCAGTGTTACGAAATGTTTTAGACTATCGAAATTCTCAGCATAATAACTAGTAGCTTCCAGCCATGTTCCCCATCTAGTTATTACTCGAGTGGGAGGCAGTGACAGATATGGAAATTTTTCCCTCTCAATGGTGCTTTTCTGAAAACTTTTTTAAAAGCTGATACAAGTCTATCAACTTCCGGAAAAGTGTCTCCGATATATTCACAGTTTCTGTGGAGAGCATGTGCTACACAAGTAATATGCAGCATATTAGGATATGTTTTCTTTAATGGTCTGCCTGTTTTTAACATATACGCAGCACTATCACTGACAAATAAAAGTATTTTTTCTTTGTACGTGGCGTCCGAATGAAGCATTTTTTGCATATTCTCCTTAATGGCTTCAGCAACTGTTTCCGCATCAACTCTATTTATAACACTTGTTGCTATTACATATGAGTTATAGGGAATAGTTGGATGTAGTACACCAGCTACAACATTTACCACAGCGTCCTAACATAGTCGGCGCTTATCCATATGTATTGATTTAAAAGATGGCTTCTAATGCGTTCTACTGTTCTCGTATAGCACCTAGAAACATAATATTTGCGTAAAGTTGATTCATCAGGAACATTTCGACCAGTATATTTTTTCAGAAATATTTTTAAAGTGGGATTGCTAAGTTTATTTAATGGAATATTAGCCGCCATAAAAGTTTTACAGAGTTCAGATGTGTTTGCGATCCTAAGTGACGAATTTTTGACGATATTTTACGGATTTTGTAATAAATTTCGGAATCACTGACAATGGACATACAATCAGTATGACCGTCAATCCAACTCGCCATTGTTTTACAATGCCGTTCTCGACATTCTTCCATATCAAAAAACTGAACATGTGTGCGTAAGTTATTGAAACTGAACGAAATTCTATGCACACTCTTACGTCGAAATAATTGGTAGAAATAGATTCAATCAAACGATATTAAACAGGATCTATCACAAAAATTACGATGTAATTAACAGTTAAAACTATGAAAACAAGAATCTTACTCACAGCACTTTATTTATCTTACGAAATATAAACTAATAAATAATACATTATAAAAACCCCGCTTCTATCTACGCTCATGAAAACAATTTAAAAAGCACTATATTCTCGGAGTATAATAGCTGCCTTGTCCATTGTTATCGCGGCGAGACCAGGTGTCCGAGTAAGTCAAACAAATACTTCATTGAATTACGCCGGGATGTACTGAGCGACGTTATACACAATTCCAATTGCCGATTGCGTTTTATGGAAATTGCGTCCGTTCTCTAATTATCGCTAAATTTAATATTTATTGGCTGTTCCAACAATAAAAAAAATTCCATCGTATTGATGGGTTATCAAATTTGACAGACGAATGAAATTTTCCAAATTATTTTCTGTGATAAAGTGATATGTACTTGAAAATAATGTGAACTTGCCATTTTCCACACTTGATTTCCATAAGCTTATCTTATGAATTTCATCATACGAAATTAATATGTTCCGTGTCCTCACCTTGCAGGAACATATTCAGTTCATTTAGTTTTTCGAATAATAATAATTTGCGAGACCAACTTTCATTATGGAATAGATTAGAAAAATCGGAATTTGTTTCTGATAAAAATATCATTATATCATCTTTCAATCCTATCAATCGTTTTAAGGCTCGTCCCTTTGACGAGCATCTTACTTCTGTATCTAATAAAAGTTACTCGTATTTCTTTCTCATATCCTTACATAAATTTGCACACAGAATATTTATTTATATTGTTTTTATTATTATTATTTTATTATATGTGCAATTTATAGTAGAAAAAATTATTTTGTATATTTTTTATCTGTAATATTTCTAAATATGAATCCATAGTAAATTTATAAAATATTAAAAAAAAATTGATGTGTAATAAATTTTTGTGCAACCCCCCAAATATTTTTCGCGACCGCTTTGAGGGCCGCTAACCCCACTTTGAGAATGACTGATTTAGAGTATCTTCGATTGACTATTTCGTATATAACTTGCATGTACTTTAAATTAAATACCTCATGTGATGAATAGGAATTCTTGATCGAGTTTAATAGTAATTATTAGAGAACGGACATTCTTACCACATGACTCGGCGTAATTCAATGAAGTATTTGTTAGTCGTTCCCGGCCATCTGGTCCGCTGCGATTACAATGACAACACACCTATTGTAGTCGGAGGATAAACATCCATTAAACGCAATCGGCATCTCGAAATGTTTATAAACTTTGCTGAGTATATCCCGGCGTAATACAATGAAGTATTTGTGTTTGACTTTCTCGGCCACCTGATTTCTCGCAGCGCTAACAATGGACAACGGCTATTGATTCGGAGAACTTAGTCTTTGGTAAGAATGTCCGTTCTCTAGTAATTATTAAAGACGGCAGACTATGTGCCAGACAGACAAGAATCATTTCACCATGTGTACTAAATATTGTTTTGGATACTATAATATAAATATGTTTTGAAGGTGCATCTGTTATTGCCAATAATACCACTTTTTCTTTAGAATAAATGTTTCGTTCATTGTTAGAAATACAAAATAATGTTTTTTTTTAATTTTTATTTAGAACTGTAAAATATATGTTCAAATTCTGTTATCTCTTTGATAAATGCATGTATGGAAATATTTAGGAAACTAAATATAAACTATAACTACTAAATATATGTTTTTCTGCTCCGATATGTAAACAAAGCGAGAGGAATGAAAAATAATATTTAGTACAGATGGTGAAATGATTCTTGTCACCATGCACCGGGCACATAGTCTGCCGTCTTTAGTAATTATGAATTTTTGTCTATTTATGACTAGAGACCGGACTCATCAGGCCAAAATTACGTTGGACTATATAAATAGTCTATAACATCGCTAAGTACAACACGCAGTTATTGAATAGCACTATTCATTCGGTTAACCGCATATCTGTCTTTTGTCGTTGAATTGTGACGCAATTACTTCAATATTATACTTAAATTCCTTTCTTCATGGGCGTAGATTATAATTTATTTTATATATTAGTTTATATTTCGTGAAATAAATAAAATACGGTGAGTTTAGTTTCTTTTTTTCATTGTTTTAAATGTTAATTACATATATACGGAAGTGCCCAGTGGAGTTCGTTAAGTTTCAGTAATTTACGAATACATTTTTAATTTTCATTTATTTACATCTAGAACATTGTTCAAGTTACTTTCTCAGATATGATATGGAACAACGTCGAGAGTGGTATCGTGAAACAATGGCGGGTTGGATTAAGGGTCAAACTGATTATATGTCCATTGCCAGTTATTCCGAAATTTATTGCAAAGTCTGTAAACTATCGTTAAAAAATTCCAAGAAATCGCACACAAAACGTCACTTAGAATTACAAACACATGCGCAGAAAATAGACCCGTTGGAATCTGACAATTTTAACGAAGAACTATGTGAGACTTTAATGGCGACAAATATTCCGTTAAATACACTTAATCCCACCTTTAAACAATGTTCATGCAAATGTTTCCAAGTGCTACACGAAAGCAGTAGAATGCATTAGAAGCCATCTTTCACATCAATACATATGGATAAGTGGCGACGAAGCTGTCGATATATTAGGACGCTGTGTAGTAAACGTTGTAGCTGGTGTACTACATCCAACTATTCTATATAACACATATGTAATAGCAACAAATGTTATAAATACCGTTGATGCGGATACAGTAGCTAAAACTATTTACGAGAATATGCATCAAATGCTTCATTCGGACGACAGGTACAAATTAAAAATACTTTTTTTTTGTGAGTGACAGTGCTGCATATATGTTAAAAACAGGCAGACTATTAAAGGAAACATATCCTAATATGCTGCATATTACTTGTATAGCACATGCTCTCCACAGAATATGTGAATATATCAGAGACATTGAGACAAGAGTTTTCAGAAAAGCACCATTGGGAGAATCTCTTTACAGGAATAACTTCCATCTTTGTCACTGCCTCCCTCTCCAGTAATAATTAGATGGAGAACATGGTTGGAAGCTACTACTAGTTTTTATGCAGAGAATTTCGATAGTTTACAAAATTTCGTTACATGTTTAAATGACGATTCTCGAAGTATTTCTGAGAGCAAGGAACTAATACAAATTCCAAATTTAAAATATCTATTGTACTTTCTTCAGGAACACTTTGAAAATTTGTCAAAACTAATCACTTATTTTGAAAATCAAAATCTCAAATAAAATGATGGATTAACCACATTAGATATGGCTATTAATAATTTGAAAAATATTTCAAGTGACTTCGGTTGTGGCCTTCGGCAAAAGTTAGACGCAGTTTTTAATAGAAATCCAGATTTAATAACATTGCGGCAATTGTGTATGTGAATAAAGAATATTTCCAGTGCGCACCTATAACCAGTTGCGATGTAGAAAGGATGTTTTCTATCTACAAGGAAGTATTGCTAGTTGAAATACAAAATGAACAATTAAAAATATATTTCGTATCGTATTTCGATCGTAGATCATCACCCGTTTGTTTTCCAATTATATAAATAAAGTTAAAAACTCTTTTTAAAAATACAAATTTTCAATAGTACGCCCGTGAGCCATCGGCCTCTAGTGTCCGGTCCCTATTTATGACACAGCCTGTGTATCTATCTATGTAACAAAGAATCTTATTTTGTTATATTTCTGAATGTGTGGTAAATGGTTGTGTGTTTGTTGAGAAGTCGATGTCAATCAACTTTATACTTGAAATTGTGTTTGTTGGCGGAAATCAGTTCAATTTAATGAAAAGAGGCATTTCTTTTATAGCCTTTGGCTTTCACCGCATACGTACGTGGGTTCTGATAGGGCATATGTTTTTGTAAATCACACATGCCGGTTTATTAAAGGAATCGAAACAAGATGCTTTTATAACTAAATTCGAAATAAGTCGCTTTTATAATTTAGAATATGCTATAAGTAATTAGTTTGTTCGTATTTGCTGTTTAAAATAGTCTGTCGATAAGTTTCTTTTAGATAGCCTTTCCGTCTGGATATCACACAAAGAATATACCGAAAGAGATTCAATTATATTCTTTTGTTCGTTTAATGCTCATACAGGATATTACGTGACCCAGACGATGTTATTATATTTTAAAATATCACTCTACAATTTTAATGCATGTCTGAAATTCTCGTTTCTTTAATATAGGTACTACATTTTACATCCTGACAAGAATATATGACGTAGAGAACAATAAGGTTGCAAATTTTCCTGTAAGGAAATTGAATAAAATTGAAATTAGGAAACTCGAAAACTGTAAATGAGTTTCGTCGTCTTTCACAGGAAGTTTAAATTTTAAAATACAATACCTTCTTAAAATATAAAACGTTATGTTTAACAAGTTGAATTCATGACTGAGTATATATGCACGAGTACATGTGAATTCAAATTGGTATAAACTATAATTGTAAGAACCTCCAAAAGTATGTTGCTATCTTGAGTGCATCAAAAATAAATATACCAGGTGTTCTTAAAATAAGGAGACAACGTATAAAAAATTGAAAGATGTAATTATATAGAATATAAATCCAAAATATTTTCCAAAAATTCCCCGTCATAGGCGACAAAAAAAAATGACAAAGATATTTAAAAAATTTTTGTCACGCCACTGTGCGACCGACTATATCAGAAAGACTATTGAAAACGATATCTTAAAGCTAACCGTTGAGAGCAAAAAGAGTAGTTTTGTTATTGTCGGTCTCGCTTTAAATTTCGTCTCCGATTCAGTCAATTGTGGATCGTTATGTACGTTCGATACGTTTTACATTTATGTCTTCGATCAAAGATAGATTGTTACCAAATAGGAAGTTAAAAACCCGTAGAGCACACATATTGCATGTTCATTTAATACATCTTTAGAAATTCAGATGCAAGTATAAATTTTTAACAGCTTTTCTTTTCGTACCAGGTTATTGAAACCTTAGCATAGAAAGCCGTCTAGGCAACGTTATCATCTAGAGTTTGCATAAACATAAATTTCAGTGCGTAAATTAAGTCACGACCTTCTGAATCCATGTTAATATTTTATATTTATTACTTTTCGTAATAAAAAAAGCATTTACGTAATACACGTGATATGAAGAAAGATGTAGTTTTATAGAATATGAATTCAAAATATTTTCAGCAAAGTTTGTGACAATTATTCGCGTCTATGGATGCGTGTCTTCACGCTGAAAGTGGACACTCCTAACAAAAAATTATATTTCCCTCGGTCGACATTCATCCCTCGGGCCAGAGGCCCTCAGGCTGAATTAACGTCGACGTTGGAGCAATATAATGCCCATAACGCCCTTGGTGCATAAATAACTATTCTAATAGAGTGAAATCCTATATTTTACTCTGAAAATTTACACTTTTGCCTGTTTCTGGAGGTTATACGAGGATTTGTCAAATTTAAACCGGACTTTGTTTTTAATAATTTATTAAGTCAAAATAAAATTACAAAACAAATTTATTGTTTTTCTACATAGTCTTCTTCAACGTTTATATATTTTTCCCAGCGTTTGAGGGGCTTGTGGATCCCGTCCTCATAAAAAGTGAGACATCGTGTCAACAGCCAATTGCGCACAACTTCCTCTACATCTTGATCGCTCTGAAAATGGTATCTGCCTAGTTCTTCCTTCCAGTGGCCCAAACCAATGAAAGTCGCATGGGGATAGATCTGAGCTGTAGGAAGGATGTTCTAGAATTTCCCAATGGATTTGGTTCATTTTAGCTCGAATCAGGGGTGGGTGTCATGCAGCAAAATAACATTTCTTATTGGTTGGTTGCGCCTTTTGTTTCAGTAGGCGGATTTTGCCCTTTTCACGAGCTGGCAGTAATAGGCAGCGCTCACAGTCAGACGTTCATGTAAGAAATCAATTACCAAATATCTTTCCAATCGAAAAAGACAGTTGCAAGAATTTTCGCAGCTAATAAACGTGTTTTTGCTTTCACAGGGCAAGGTTCTCCATACGCCGTTTTGGATTCGGGTGTATAGTGATGAGCCCTTCTTTCATCATATGTCACTATTCTATGCAGAAAATTGTTTGTTTCTCGTTGAAATCGATTCAGGAATCTTTGGCATGTCTCTTCGGATCTGTTTTTGATCATTTGTCGAAAGTCTTGGAACCCATCTTGAACAAATGTTGCGGAAACTCAGATGCTCAGTAATATGTATAATAATATATATGTATAATAATGTAATATGTATAATAATGTAATACACACTACTGTGAGTTATTTGTACTTCACTAGCGATTTTATCGATCATAAGCTGCCGATTACCTTCAATGCCTCTGATTTTCTACATTTTAACGGTCATCCTTGATTTTTTTAACCCATTCATACACTTGAGTGCGTAACAAAGTTGTGTCACCAAGTTGTGTTCTAAATCTAGACAAAATTTCGCTGGGCTTGGGACCCTAGTTCGTCAGAAACTTGATAACAATGGGTTGCGCAACCTCCGGTGTAACCTCTTTCTCGGATATGACTGTACTGGCGGAACTGGTCAATCCCCTCTCCATTTTCCCGACTACAAAAATCCTGATCGATTGTCAGCTCCACTCACTCAGTTTGTGTTAGTTCCTTGCACTCAGAAATACTTCTAGGATCGTCATTTAAACATGTAACGAAATTTTGTAAACTATCGAAATTTTTTGCATAAAAACTAGTAGCTTCCAACCATATTCCCCATCTAGTTATTACTGGAGAGGGAGGCAGTAACAAAGATGGAAGGAAGTCTTTCCCTGTAAAGAGGGTGTATTACATTTGGTGATATTCTCGTAAATGGTTTTAGCTACTGTTTCCGCATCAAGTGTATTTATAACTTTTGTTGTTATTATATATGCATTATATAGAAGAGTTAGATATAGGACACCAGCTACAACATTTACCACACAGCGTCCTAACAGTTACAACAATGAAAAAAAGAAACCAACTCACCGTACTTTATTTATCTTACGCTACAACATTTACCACACAATGTCCTAATATATCGATAGTACTGATTTGAAGGATGGCTTCTAATGCGTTCTACTGCTTTAGAAACATAATATTTGCGGAAGGTGGATTCATCAGGAATATTTCGACCAGTATATTTTTGGCAATATGTTTTCCAATATGATTCCAATGGGTCTAATTTCTGTGTATGTGTTTGCGATGCTAAGTGATGTTTTACATGCGATTTCTTGCAATTTTTTAACGATATTCTACAGACTGCAATAAATTTCGGAATCACTGGCAATGGACATATATTGACCCTTAATCCAACTCGTCATTGTTTTAGGATGCCATTCTCGTCGTTGTTCCATATCATATCTGAAAAAGTAACTAGTAACTTAAACAATGTTCTAGATCTAAATAAATGAACATTAAAAATGTATGCGTAAGTTATTGAAACATAACGAAATTAACTGGACACTTACATCAAAATAATTGGGAGAAGTAGAATCGATGAAACGATATTAAACACGCATTTTTACAAAAACTAAGAAGTATGTAATTATGTAATTAAGAGTTAAAATAATGAAAAAAAGAAACTCACGGTACTTTATTCATCTTACGAAATATAACTAATAAATAAAATAAATCATAAAAACCCCTCACGCTTCTATCTACGCCCATGTAGAAGGGAATTTAACTGTAATGTTGAAGTAATTGCGTCACAATTCAACGACAAAAAATACATGTTCGATGAACCGAATGAATAGTGCTATTCAATAGCTGCATGTTGTACTTAGCGATTTTATAGACTATTTATATGGTCCATCTTAATTTCGGCCTAATTCGTCCGGTCTCTAGTTATTAGTTACAATAATTATCCTGAAAACATTAGAACAATTTTAGGAAGTATGGATTTTGAATTATAGCGTTCGAGGTCAAAGCAAAAACGAAATTGGAAATCGTTGTGTTCTTTCTCCAATTCTCTTTAATAATGAAGGAAATTATCGTCAATTTTAGAAGTGGAGAAACAGAATTACGTTAAAAGCCCGGCCCGTCATAAAAACTACAGTTTTCATTTCGAAGAAGCTCGGGTAAAAATTATACGAAAAACTGTTTCTTTATTATTCCGTTGTTGGATCTTTTTTTCCTATTGTCCGAAATTAAGTGTTTTTTTTTTTGTTACTTTTTAATATCGAATATTCTCTGTTACAGACTTTGTAAATGCGTTAGGCTGGGAGCGCAGTCTTCAATCTTATTATTTGTAAAAAGTAACTCATAGATGTAAGTACTAAAGTTAACAGCTTTCGCCTGATGAAAAGCAATGCACCTTTTTTGTTGTTATGTTCTGTTGCCATACCGTTATTCCTTAAATTTTAGCTGTTTTTAATCATTAGAAACAAAATGTACTTATAGTCCGTTTGAACCTTAGAAAAGAGTTTAGCTCTTACAGAGTTGCCAGGTCTTATAGTGAAAGATATTTGAAGAAAATATTAATGAAAATACAATATAACAAGCTTGTGAAGCGAACTAATCCCAAAACGTTAATAAAATTAATTTAGATTATTATTAAGATAAAGATTCGAATGTAATAACTTATTAAAAAAAAGGATTAGCATCGAGAATGTCTGTACTTTAATTTGTATGGCTGGCATTTGACTGGCATGCTTATGGGATATTGGGAGGCAGTATTTGTTATTGTTTGTTAAACACACAATGACACATAACCAAAACCTAAGTTCCAAAATCGCCAATATGTACCTTTGAGTTATAATTGGAGACCGGATGCATCAGGCCGAAATTACGATGGACCATATAAATAGTCTATAATATCGCTAAGTACAACACGCAGTTATTGAATAGCACTATTCATTCGGTTAACCACATATCTGTTTTTTGTCGTTGAATTGTGACGCAATTACTTCAATATTACAGTGATATTCCTTTCCTCATGGGCGTAGATAGAAGCGTGAGGAGTTTTTATAATTTATTTTATTTATTAGTTTATATTTCGTAAGATAAATAAAGTACGGTGAGATAGTTTCTTTTTTTCATTGTTTTAACTGTTAGAATGCTATGTCGTAAATGTTGTAGCTGGTGTACTACATCCAACTATTCCATTTAACGCATATGTAATAGCAACAAATATTATAACTACAGTTGATGCGGAAACAGTAGCTAAAACCATTTACGAGAATATGCACCAAATGCTTCATTCGGACGACAGGTACAAAGAAAAAATACTTTTATTTGTCAGTGACAGTGTTGCATATATGTTAAAAGCAGGCAGACTATTAAAGGAAACATTTGCTAATATGCTGTATATTACTTGTGTAGCAAGAATCTGTGAATATATCAGACACACGTTTCCGGAAGCTGATAGACTTGTATCAGCTTTTAAAAAAGTTTTCAGAAAAGCACCATTGAGAGTAGCTCTTGACAGGGAAGAACTTCCATCTTTGTCACCGCCTCCATCTCCAAATGGGGAAAATGTTTGGAAGCTACTAGTTTTTATGCAGAGAATTTCGATAGTTTACAAAATTTCCTTACATGTTTAAATGACGATACTCGAAGTATTTCTGAGTGCAAGAAACCAATATAAATTCTAAATTTAAGAAATCAGTTGTATTTTCTTCAGGAGCACTTTGGAAAATTGCCAAAACTAATAACTTATTTTAGAAATCAAAATCTCAAGTTAAATGATGGATTAACCACATTAGAGGTGGCTATTAATAATTTGAAAAATATTCCAAGTGACTTCGGATGTGGCATTCGGCGAAAGTTCGACGCAATTTTTAATAGATATCAAGATTTAAAAACATTGTGGCAATTGTGTATGGGGACAATGTCTCAAAATCTAACTGCTAAATAACCACTTGCTATCTAGAAAGGACGTTTTCTATCTACAAGGATGTATTTCATTCAAAGAGAACAAATTTTACAGAAGAGAACCTTGACAAATTATTGCTAGTTAATGTTAATACTCCTTTACTCAACTTGAACTAGCAATTAGAACTAGAGTTAAGAACCAAAACTAACAAATAAAAATATATTTGGTAGTTTATAGATCACCACCCCTTTTCACCCGTTTTCCAATTATATAAATAAAATTTAAAACTCTTTAAAAATAAAAATTTTTTGGTCCATATTTATTACGTTAATTTCAAATCTATTAAAGTATTAAATTTGTCATATTTAAGTTTTCTTAAATATTTGCAGAGATAATAAAAACATCCAAAATTTATAATGTAATTTTCTTTTCCGTATATGAATTTATTTTTTGTTTTACGTTTATTATGCAATCTGTCTTTATATAAACAATGAGCATATCTGATTTAAGACAAAAATGATGTGAGAGAGCCCTCTTCCATTGAATATAAGTCTATATGATACAATTCCAATATTAATTTCAATATGTAATTTCACACTTTTATTTAAAAATGGTAAGTATACTGGGTTTTTGAGTTTCAGTTTGATGTCTTCGCTGTTATCTAAGGGCCCCAGAGCTAGTGAATTGGGATGTTTTTCGAGACGTTGCAGATAGCACCTGATCGTCTCCTCCGCTGGATGAACACCCAAATCATGTTTAATGTCTTTATTTTATAGAAAGTTTAGATTTTCTTTCAGGGAGCCAATAGTGCTTCCGAAATTTTGCTCCAAATGTTTTCCATATGTGCACATTCCAGGTTAGTTTCTGATCTGCGTGTAGGCCCCTAGGTTTTCGCCCATTTCCTAATTTGGTTTACATTTTCTTTCAGAATTGTTGCTGCTACATTTAGGTTACGGTTTTCAACCAAAATAGCAGTGTCATCTGCAAAGTTCGAGGTAATTACTCCTTCGTTGATTGGAAGATCAACTGTAAAACTATATAAATTTACACCCACATAATTAAAAAAAAAACATTCTTATGGCTAACATAGTAATAAATAAATAAATCTTTGTTTCTTAACACTTTCCTTATGGACTTTATAAGAGCCATCGCGATTTAACACCCAACCGCAATTCGCTATTATATTTTGATTCCAGAAACCTTGATATCGTTTTCTCATTAATTGATTCTCCTTTTGAAGGCCGTAGTGGTTCGGGAAATTGCATAGTGTCACTACTTGCAGACTCTATTTCTGAATAAGTTATTTTCATTTTATTTTTCACAGAGAAGCCAGTAATATTTATTTTGCAAAATGCTTTTTTTGTAAAATGAGTTTTTGAATCTCTCCACATCATAGGTTTTCCAAGTGTCATTGACTCTTTTATTCGCTTTAACCAATCTCAAAGTCCACAGGAACACGAATTACAAATTATATGTGCTACCCTTAGGCCTTATTCTGACGTGCTACTGGAAAATTTTGGTAGAGATGTTGAATATTCTTCAGTTTTGTTATAATTGTCCTTTGATTTTTGATTATTTGAATTTAGGACGATTTTTACACTGACGAAGCAATTTATAAATGTAACAAATATCCAATTTATATTACGGCTAAGCGAATGTGAAACGATTAAATCAAACAGGAAGTGAACCATTTATTCTTTTAAATCGCCTAACAAGAGATCGACACTATAACCAATTCCAGAAAATTTTGCTTTCATCTCTGTGAATTTTGTTTGACTGGCTCTCTCTCAGCCTACACCAGATCGCAGTTATTTATATATAGGGACCGTCGGGGTGATACAAAACTTGCGCAATATTTTAACTTGCCAATAGTGCAGTAGTAAGCTATTGTCTTATCGTGGATGGTGCGCTGGGTCGAATCTGTGCTTACAGTCTAATGATTTTTCTTTTCGTTTAAGGTGAATGCCGACTACTAAATATCTCTAGTCCTCCACGGGCGCGGATGTAATTGGCAAGCCATGAATTATTGGCCTGCCAATGCTCCCTGTAATTGGTCTTAAGTTGTTGGAGGTGCTAAGGCATGAATTATTATACTACAAGAAATAAATATCTTTACTTATTATTACATATCTTTGTTTAATATTTTTATAATATTTTAAAAGATTATTGGCATTGGGAGTACTGTCTCTTCGTTCTCAATATACGTGCTAGAAAGAAATTTGTAATGGCATACCGAAAATAGCTCAATCCAGTCAGAATTTTGTGTAATGATTTTATCTTGTAGACCTCTTGTAATTTAATCATAAATTTTCCTTTTTCAAGCAAGGAATCTGTTGAACGTAGGAAGCTGTTTTAATACCATTGAAGATATATTTTAAGTGGGATATTAACATTAAAATAAATATCTACCAATATCAATATGCTTGTATTTCGTTTTTTTTTTACGTTTTATTTTGTAAATATGTTGAAACTCTGTGGAATATTATCGTCGAACGAAATTTTTACGCGTTATCAATACAGTTCAAGCAACAGATTGGAATTTTTTAATGTTCCGGAAATCAATCAGGTGAAAACAAATAAAAAGACTTAGGTATTATATTGAAAATTCGTACATTTAAGTGAATTGAGTCAACTAATTTTACTTATAATTAATGGGTTAAGTGGTACTTAAATAAATTAATGATTAAAACTAAGTTTTATGTTTTTATGCGGACGTCACATTTATTACAGTCAAATAAATGTTTGACTGTCGGAAGTTAGATGATTTGTTTAATAATTAATAATTATTGTTTATGCACAGTACGTTTTAGCAAAAGCTCAAATGGTATTCTGCATTTCCTTATATACTAATAAAGTTCTCTGAATCTATTTTTATTTAGTTTAGTGACCTTGCCGCAATCATTTACGCATAGCTCCACAACAAATACATATTTAAAAAATGTCGCGTGTAATGAGTTGACAAGCTTGATTCACCAGATAACATTCCATATTTATTATTACATTGTTTTATCAGTATTAATACCACAATAAAGTAGTAAATTATAATAATTCGTTGAAATTTACATACATATTAATATGGTAGATACGTAGCCAAATAATAATACGCCCCGTAAAAATTTTATGTGCGTTTGTTGTTAATTTTTGTTTGTTTTGCGGATTTAGATTTTAGATTATAAGATGATAATTTACGAATACAATAATGAATAGCTTAGACATCCATGTAAATTTTAACAGTATACAGATTGGTGTAGTTAAAAGTAGATATTTAGCTTCAAATTCACACACATATATGTATAACAATTTTCAAGGATACTGGTAGGGATGGCTTTCACTCATGTATGGGGAATGTGGAGAGCGAGTATGACATTCGTGGTTCCTATCTCAATGCGCTATTGTGTCTGAGCAAACTCTCACGTAAAACTAAAACAAATTTTGTACATTTCATTTAGAACTTTGTTTCATTCTTTAAAGAATTTTATTTAATTTTCAGTAATAATTTTATTTTAGTTAAATAAGCCTAAAAAATAACATTTAATGACATGCAGTAAGTATTTAATTCAAAAGAATTAATGAGCAACAAAGCAAAATAGGATAAAAACATGTATGTACAATATTTTATTACATATTTATTGGTGTACATTAGAAATGAAAAAAATACTTAATCAAAGAATTAATTTAATAAAACACACACAACTCAAAATTTAACATGTAGAATATAATTTTATATTCAAGATATGTAATAATTTGTAATAATTTCGTGAGTCTTTCAAAAGAGAATACCTCAATTTGATAGGCATACAGATAAATGAATATGATAGTAAAAGCTGATGCTGATAATTAATTTATACAATTATATTAAATATGCTGGCTTTAATGATGTAATATGGACAATTTTCTAATTCTACGTATACTTTTATTTGTTGTAATTCTCTATTTAGAATTTTGTAACTATAAAAAATCCATAGTCTAATAAATAATTTATTAAATATGTAATGGGAAACTTAGAACATGCTGCATTGAATTTTACAACTCTCATAATATGAAAATATATTTTTCCAAGATCCTTTTTTACAATACAATATGCCTGTGAACTGATTGAGATTTGTGGTTGAGAGAAATACCTACAAAAATATGGCGGATTTTGCACATGCGTATAAAATTTTGGTCAGCGCAGAAAGAGAGAGTGTCGCTTCTGTATGTTCTGTACCGAAACAGCCGAATGTATCCCCACTATTGTAACTAAACTACGCATACGGCCATTAGAGTCACATGTACGTGTAAATATGCGTGCGTTAGTGTGTGTAATACGCTTCGAAATTTCCACCGTTATTTCAGTCAATCTGTATATACTCAATCATGGGGATACCTTTAACAAATTACGTGTAGCTATATTGTATTATTTATTATATTATGGTGTTGTATCTATATTTATTCTTTAGTGTAGTAAATGTTGAACTTATAATTTATTAATACGGTAGGTGTTCGCAGTGCCGCGCCGTAATTGTATGCACGTGTGCAAGGCGCACATGTGGCCAAATCAGAGGGCGGCGAAAATTATTCGACATTACTGGCCATCAATCAGTACTCGTATGTTATGATAATACTAACGTATAATTAAAAAAAAAACACGCTGGCCTATCAAGAAGAATTCAAGTGGGTGATCGGTTATTTTTACTTTAAACAACCATACCTTCGATAACACACTTCTTCCAATCGTTACATTTTTTGCACGTGTATAGAATTTAAAGGGCATCAAGCATTAAACTTGTTAGTGTTTAGAGCGTTATTTGTATTACTTATCACTTATCGGTGACTGGAAAATTTATGGTTGCAATTAGAAAATATAACACTGTTTGGTTTACCCTAATATATTTTTGCAAGTGTTTAGAATCTTAAGATGCACCAGTAAGCATGTGTGTCAGGCTCTAAACTTATTAGCGTTGAAAATGTTATTATATTATGTCTGTTTTTACTAACGCATCGACTACTAATTATTTTTTGGTAATCCCTAACAAGTAACATTTTGCGTACATCGAGTTAAATGGGATGGATCATAGAATGGTTGCTATGTTTGTTAATGTTTTATTCCTAATTTGTGCCTCTATAATATGTATGTAACATGTGGATAAAAAAATAATATATAGACAAACATAATTACAAATTTTCCAGAGTAAGCAATATATATGCAATAAGTTCCCCGGGCAAGAGATCTATAGGAAGAAGACGGAATTCATGGCTGAAGAACCTTAGGGACTGGTTTGGATGCAATAATAATGAACTGTTTGGAGCTGCGGTTTCAAAAGTAAGAATTGCTATGATAATTGCCAACCTTCGAAGCGGAGACGGCACCTAAAGAAGAAGATGCAATAAGTACATACTTTTAATCAGGGTTCGGAAATTCATAGATTTATCAATAAATAATAAAAAAAATATATGTCGGCGTGAATATATAAGCTTTAAAACACCGTAAGATCATCAATAACTTCTGGCAAGCAAATTGTTATATATCATTCCGCATTTACAGTTCAATGATTCTTCAGAATAATTGTAGCAACATGACCAGAAGTTCATTTTGAAACCCAAACTGTCGATGGTTGCTTTGTTTCCTGTTCATAAGAATATATCCACGATTCGTCACTTGTAATGATGTCATAGACATCTTTAGAAGATCCGTTATTGAATTTGTTTAGCATAGCACTATTTTACACAATCGTCTTTTTGAGTCGTTGATAGATGCGATATCCAAAGAGAACAAAGTTTCCTCATGGCAAAATGGAATGTATTAAGTTCCTAGAAATATGCAAGCATGCGCGAGTCTCGTCAAATGGTACATGACGATCTTCAATCATTATACGTAAAGCATCAATATTTTCCGCAGCAACAGATGTTGCAGGACATCCTCCCCTTGCTTGATCCTGACGCGAAGTACGACCACCCTTGAATTCTTGAATCCAAAGATATACTGTCGGCGTTGACGGTGCATCATCACCAAATGCAGAAATTAAATATTCTGTGCACTGGTATTGAGTTAAACCACAACAGATATCATAATAAATCATAGCGTGAACATTTTCATTAGCTAACTCCATTTTCAAATGATACAAATATGCACAAAAACATATCTGCATCTGTACACATGGACATATAACTAATGTATTTACCTGCGTTATATTTTTGACACATTGCAGTGTCCCCCAGTGCACATGCATCATTTATCAAACTAAAAAGCGTTGCCAGATTCCAGAACAGCGAATGTTGACTAAGGATCTGCATTTGCATGCTTACAAGATTCAGTTGACACAACATTTGAAGCCAGAAGACCATGCACAGCGCCGAACCTTCACAGAATTGATCTTAAAGCAACAAGAAGTGAATGGTGATTTTTAATAAAATTATCTTCTGTGATGAGGCGCATTTCGAACGTAATTTCTATGTCAACAAACAGAATTGTCGCATTTAGGGAGCTGAGAATCCAAGGGTAATCCTTTAGCGTCCCATGCATCCACCACGAGCCACTATTTGATGCGTATTTTGTTCTTATTCTTCTTATGGCTGGAAATGCGGTCACTGTCAATAGCGTTCCTTACCGAGAGATGATAAACAACTTCTTTTGGCCTCACATTGCTGAAATAGATCTCTAAGACGTGTAGTTTCACAGTATGGCGCAATCTGTCATACAGCGAACAAAACAATGAAATTGTTGAAGACGAAATATGAAGGGAGAGTTATCTCGCGCCGCGACGATTTGAATTCGCAAATTATTAGATTAAAACCATTTGTGAAGTTGGTCGAGAAGCACATTTACCTTATTTCGTACGTCCATAGGATCAGTCCACGAAACCACCGCATTCGTATCGTCATATATAAATAAGGAAAAATTAATAAAGACACTTTTTAATAATTTCTAAAGCAAAAACAGTACCGGGCCGAGAACTGATCCTTGTGGGAGACCCAATTTTTATAGGCAAGACTGATAAATAAAAATATATATTTATGTTATTTTTCTTCCCATTTTTATTTTAACAAATTGTAGACGATTTGCTATATAAGATGTTCTCGACATGAGCAACATGAGGTGTGATTTACCACACTGCTAGTCAAAAAATTGACTTACTGAAAGAGAAATTGCTGAATCGATTATTTTCAGAAATAGATCAGTCAATTATCTTCATCGCTCATGCGATTGGACACCCCAGTGATTTCTTTCTGTAGAGTTATGGTAAATCATTAGTTTACGCTAATAAACTAATAACATTATACGATTTGTGGACTAACATCGAACTTATCGTTTAGTACCAATTAATGTACGGAAGATTGGATTCAACGAATTTATTTTTGCGAGCGCTTCTATGGAGGACATTTAAATGATTTTGCATTCTATATAAATAATGATATTAATTGTATTTTACATTGAGCTAAAAATTATCTTAAATTTATCACGATATCTCTGCTTTATTTTAAATGAAAGGCCCTTTACCTGCGTTGGAACCACTAATATATATATAGTATATAATTTGTTATAACCCGCAATCAGAATAATTAAGCTTTTGTTTCCTGAAGTAATTATGTTTGTAAGCGAAAATACAAAGAGTGTGCTTGACTTTACTGTACGTACATGTTGGTATTGACGTTGCCTTGGTGAACGTGAAATGTATTTGTTAACTATATCTTTAATTAATCGTTTGTGTCCAAAGATATATGGGTCGGATATATCTCCCGGAGCACAGACGTACGTAACACACATCGGTAAATACACACACACGTGGAACCAATGAAAAGGATCGAAAGTCGGAATTCAATCTTAATGAAACTGAAAAAGAAGAAATATTGTCGGACTTTTGTTGATAAATCGTCCGACTTTAGTTCTGATTACTGCGAGACCTTGCCACAAAGGACCGCTGAAAGTAAGATATTGGATAGATTCGTTCCGAATTGTGCGGTATTTATCAATGAAAATTTTTACGATCCATCGGACTAAATGAACCGGAACGTGCTGATATGTATCGGTTTTTACGAATCCAAATATTTGCTTTCTCGGAAACACGACTGTTGCCATATACGACGCAGAGATATATAGATATATTCAATGTTGCAAATAGCAGAACCAGAAAGACACAATATTCCGTCAATTTTGTCTATTTGTTAGATTTTGACTATATGTTTGTATAACATACATACATATAGACAATGGCTAAACTGTATAACAATATTCCAATCTATTAGTTTGTCTAAAACCTAAATTTAACAAACAAAGAAATATTAACTTGTAAAATATATTAAAGACGTTATTTCAAAATTATTAAGCGCTACAATACTGGGTGTCCCATGACAGGAGTACAAGAGCTTAAGGATCTGTTACTGCAGTAATTTCAAGTTAAAAATGTCTGTGAATATATGCCCAAAAGTCTTTAGTAACTCAGCTACAAGCATTTGAACTCTATTCATGCAGGTATTTTGTACCGCTGCACAAAAAAATTTGATTGAAAATAAATTTGAGAAGAAATCGCTTTATTGAATAAGTTTATTCAAAATTCACCCAAATGCTCTATACTTAGTTTAAGTGAATTTAGAATTGAAGAGGTAGCTCTGTTAACAGTCTCAGAATCAGCACGAACAGTTTCTGCGACATCTATAACCCTTTTTTCTGCATAAACCAAATTTTTCAGCCTTTCCCATAAAGAAATAATCTAGGGGATTTAAATCTGGTGATCTTGTTGGCCAAGCAACTGCTGAACGTCTTCCAATTCAGTGGTTCGTATAATTTTGATTAAGAAAATCTGTTACCTGTCTGACAAAGTGTAGAGGTATGCCATCGTCCTGTATCTACATTTAATAACGAGATCAACAGCGGTACAAAATACTTGAATTAGTAGGGTTATCTAAAATTTCAAAATGTTTGTGGCTTAGTTACGAAAGGGTTTTGGGCATATGTTCATTAGATATTTTTATCTTGAAATTGCTTCAGTAACATATTCTTAAGCTGTGGTAGTCATATCTCATGGAACACTCGATATATTGAAATTATTAGCCTTGATCTACCCAAATTATTGTGTTTGCTTATGCTACTATAGGATGGTGATTTTACAACGGAGTGAAGTTTCAATGAAATAGTTATTTTCAGTTTCGTAATTTTTTTAACTACAACATTAAAAATATAATCATATATATTATGTTACATCGGGTGTATTTTCATGCAAAATTTTTCATGAAAACTCTAATTTATTCACCAACGAATCAGTTACGTAACCTTCCAACAGATGACGAACGTCACCCACCTGCCCTTTAAGACCTAAAATATCAATACCTTTATTCACCAACAAGATAGCTAAATCCATGCCCAGTATAAAGATGTGGATCCGCCAAATTCAAGCATTTTACGATCTTTGAAGGTCAACTTCCTATTATATTTCTGCCCACTACTTGATTGGTGACTTTTCCATTGCGCATTACCAAGAAAAAGTTAGAAGTTTGCATTGTCTGGTTTTAACTTCAAATATTTTCTGTAGTACTCCAAATAATTACTTACTCCGTTATCTAGATTGGTTATTGTAAAAGTTCGCTCAGCGTCGGTCTTGGTATTGGAAATGTGGACTCTAATAAATGATTCGCTATCCTGGATATCTTGTATTTTCATTTGATAAACATAATAGAATCCAAATGCGATGAAATTAGTCCACACACATCACTAAATAAATACGAATTTATTAGAGGTACACACTTCAGTCTCGACAACACATATTTTCAATACAAAAATTATTTTTATAGTCAAACATTTGGTATTGCCATGGACTCTCCTTTAGCTGCTCCTATTGCAAATCTGGTAATGGAACATTTGGAACGAAACGTTATCAATTCATTAGACTTCCACCCCATTTTCTTCAAAAGATATGTAGATGACATCATAACATGTATTCCGACAAATAAAATAAACTACCTTTTAAATAAATTCAACAACTTTCACAACAAATTAAAATTCACTATTGAAGAAGAAATTAATAATAGTATTAATTTTCTTGATATTTCTTTAAGCTATGTTAGACAGGATACTATTTATACAAATTGATATAATAAACCCACAGCTTCTTTTCGATATATGAATTACCACTCAAATGCACCTACAGTATTCAATAAAATGATTATAAATAATCTGACTAATAGAGCAGTAAAACTGTCACATACTCAATACCGAAGAGTTAATATCAAGAAAATTAAAACGATCTTAACAGATAATAACTATCCGAATAATTGAAACATACATGAGTAGGTAAACCCCACCAGTTTTGTATAATACAAAGGTATTTTTAATAATATAAAATATTATTAAAAATCTGGTGTGAAGAACACAAATGCAGGTTCACTATTAATATTTTCTGTGAACGTGTCCGAATATATCCTATCCCCAGAGACGTAGATACGTATTTCGCTTTTCTACAAGCTCATCGGTACGCCCCTGCTGGAGAAAGGATATTTCCAGACACATTCACAGAAAAAAACCACCTCGCCCTATCACCGTAATTATCCAGACCGAGCGCAGAAGTAAATTCGGCGCTACCTGTTGTCAGACAGCCGAAGTACCTCGCATACCGTCCACATAATTAATGTGAAGTAACGACGCCCTTCCAAAGAGGTTAGCACAGCCAACTCTCTAGAAAACTGCATTTTGTTTGTGCCTTCACTCATACTACGGCTTAACCGCATGTGTAATGTATCAGAATAATTGAAACATACATGAGTAGGTAAACCCCACCAGTTTTGTATAATACAAAGGTATTTTTAATAATATAAAATATTATTAAAAATCTGGTGTGAAGAACACAAATGCAGGTTCACTATTAATATTTTCTGTGAACGTGTCCGAATATATCCTATCCCCAGAGACGTAGATACGTATTTCGCTTTTCTACAAGCTCATCGGTACGCCCCTGCTGGAAAATATTAATAGTGAACCTGCATTTGTGTTCTTCACACCAGATTTTTAATAATATTTTATATTATTAAAAATACCTTTGTATTAATAACTATCCACCACAATTTATTGACCAAGCAATTAAAAAAATAATCCACCAAATATACAACACTGCAGACACCAATAACAATTTAAACAATGAAACAACATATATCACGATTCCATATGTTCCACAATTATCAGAAAAAATTTAATACACTTTAAAGAAATATGATATAGCTACAACATATAAACTTAGTAATACTAAGAAACATCTATTTTCAAAACTAAAACTTAAAGTAGAAAAAAATCGAGAAACACATGTGATCTATAAAATACCATGTCGCGATTGCAATAGTTACTACATAGGCCAAACTAAACAAAATTTATACAAAAGAATACAAACCCACAAATACTCTAAAATAGACAAAACTGCTTTATTTACACACAAACTACAACGCGATCACCATTTCGATTTTGAAAACACACAGATAATAATTGATAAAGAACAACACACAATGAAAAAGGAAATTAAAGAAATGATTAGTATTAAACAGGAAAAAAATTCAATTAACAACAGAAGTGATATAAAAAATTTAAGCAATATATACTATAACGTAATTATGTAACGATCTGCAATTTACCATTATAATATATGTTGCTGTTATATAAATATATATCTTATGTTATTTAAATATCTGTACATTTGCTTATCATGCTGACAGTTCCATGTTTGGATCCCTGACTGGCTGTACGAGTAGGTTTTCGTGGTTTTCCTTCTCGTTTAAGGCGAATGCCGACAGCTTAACATCTTAAGCCGCTCCACTGGCGCATACATAATAATAACTCATGCCTTGCAATTCCTCGTTTTTGTTGTCTAACTATTCTTAGAATACTAAGGCATGATTTATTATTATTAAACTGGAATGTATCTTTGAATAATTTTATCTATGACAACTACAAATGTATAAATGTGACATTAATATACTGTCATTATATTTCAAGTTATGGTAAATTGGTAATTGGTAATTCAAAGATACATTCCAAATGAATAATTTTATCCATAGCAACTGCAAATGTATGACAGTAATATACTGTCATTTATATTTTATATTCCTTGAAAAAGGCATCATATGGCGAAACATGTAAGATCGTTTTAAATATATGCATTTTGAAGTAAAAGCAGACCTTAAATCGCCAACTAATTGAATCTACCATAACATACAAAGGTCACGAAATAATTATTTTTATTTATATATATATATATATATATATATATCTTTTGTAAATATTTTCGATTTTTTAGGTCGATATCCAACATTTTTTCTTTTGAGAAAAGCAATTAATGTTCTGAATTTTGAAATACCAATTCCATCCTTAAGGAAAATCGTAGATTTCAACATGGAGTATTCTGCACATGATATAAGCTTTTCATTTCTTCTTATAAAATAAGCCTATGCCATTTTTTCCCTAATATGCTCATGATTTTTTCCCTAATATACTCATGATTCTTCTCATTACACCACCCTTTGGAAACTTGGAAAGCATTTTCATCCGTTCCCTCGACTTCTCTAGTATAACAGCCGAACATCCTATCTGACACGCATCTTCATGATCGATATCGTTATTTGAATGCATTTTACCAAATTATAAACAACTAGTAATGAGAAAATTGATAGGTAATAATAATTCAAACGAATTTTTTTTGTCAAATATGGCTACCGCTGTTTATGAATTTCCAAGTTAATTAAGTATCTTTTTTACATTTTCGAAAGGCGGATTTTGAGATTGTTTGGTGCGTAATAGTAGTCATAGAATTTGACATTAAACAATTTAAATTTAAAAAATCATTTAAATCAATTAATTTGAAAGGCTTTCTTTGGAGACTGTGGTTAAGTAAAAACTCAAAAAAGCTATAAAACCTCTTACCACAATTAATAATCGTATCCTTATTTGGTTATTGCATGGGGTACCGAAGCCACCAATTTCGAATGAGACAGATAGCCCTTAACGCGTGTGATGCTTATTACGTTTTTAGCACGAATCAGTAACCAAATTAATTGAAAACTCAAAAAATGGTATATAATCCCTTACCACAATTAATAATCGCATCCTAAGAACGTATTTCGACAACTAAGTTGTCCTCATCAGAAGGTAAAACTACTAATAAAAGTGTGAACATTGGGCACAGCAAAGGTAACACGTAGAATCGCGCACATCAGTGTAAAGTTGTGCGCGATTCTACGTTTTAGCTTTACTATGCCCAAAGGTGACTGTATACGTGGACACCGTGTAAAGTTGGGCGCGATTCTATGTGTCAGCTTTACTGTGTCAAATGTTCAACATTTTGATTAGAGGTTTTACCTACTGATAATGACAACTTAGTAGTCGAAAACGTATTTAGGATACGATTATTAATTGTGGTAAGGGGTTCGCTTCCCCATTTGTATCGAATATCTTTCCACAAACAAGACAAAATCGCTCCGAGCTAGATCTGGTGGATGAGGCAAAACTTCGTATCCTAAGTGGATAAATTTGGCGGTTGCCATTTCGTAAGAATCAGAGAGTGCGCTATCCTGATGGAACAAATTTTTTTTGTATAAATTCAGTCGTTTCTTGTTCGGCATGTTCATGTAGTGACACGTTTCGATGCCGACATCGAAATGTGTCACTAGTGTGCTCAGATCACCAATGTGGAAAGCAGTGAAACACTTACAAATTATTCCATGGCAAGGAACAGATTCATCATAATATTTATCTAACTTTTCTTCAGTTTGTTTAATGGTTTTTCACTTATAAAATAACGTTTAATTAACACACGAAATTATTTTTACCCCTAAAGTAGTTTACTTTAGTGATTGTTAAAACTTATCTATCTGACCGATTTCGGCGAAATTTTGACAGTAGGTTTCTAAAACATAGTTCAAGTAACATATTTATCATGACGAAGTGTACCAACAAAATTTCTATCCTGTCAGATCACCTTCAAATGTTAGGATTACAATTGTGATTACTGGCACCTTTGTTTGAAGATATTTTAAACATGTTTCGAGTTGTATGGTAGACTTAAAACATGTTAATGTATTTTTCATAGTTAGTCAATTAAATTGTTACTAAAATATTAGTATTCCGCTTGCATATATTTTAACACTTTCCGATTATTTCTAAATAGATAACATGTATTTTCTTTCTGTTTCAGGTAAGATTGAGTTTGCTGAGCTGATCTAGTAGCAAAATAGTGTCGGTAATGCCACATGCTTCCACGAATATACTCCATTTATAGTGAGTTGTTGCGGAGTCAATATTGGAAACTTGAGCCCTAGAACTTACACATGTGTGTCATTGTCGATACAAGCGATGGTATGTAATAATTGTTAAAACTAATACCGTCCTTGGTAAGTTTAATGCTTTTGTTACAACACGAATAAAAATGTATCCATATTAGCGAAAAACCAACAAATATTTTACTTTAAGCCATTGTAAAAACTTATATCTATATGAAGGATTTGGGCAAAATTTTTATAATAGGCTTCTAAAACATGACAGAAGCCAACAATATATTCATCATGGTGAAAGTATTGCCCACTTTTGAAAAGTTACTCTCCGTAAAATCATACTTATATATTTCTTGCTATCAAAAAAATCTTATTGAGAAAATCGAAATCTATGAGTTATTAAAAATAGTTTTTTTGTAATAGAAGATTCCTTGGGTTGTAACGTGCCAACAAGTCTACTATGATTACAGGCTTATATTATATGCCTTCAGGTATTTTAAATAAATTCTTCGGCTTGAAACTTGAACTAGTTGATCAAAAATGCTCCGTTGAGGTTATATCAGGAGTCAAACTAAATTAGATTTATATGATCTACAGCAGGGGTATTCAGACTTTCAGGGATTGCGATCTACCTCAAGAATAAGCGATCGACACGTATGACTACCGACTACTAGGAGTATCCTGGTTACAATAAAAAAAACAGATTTATGAAAATGATTTATTGCAATTACTTATAATATATAAATACAAAGTATATTTATTATACTTGTATAAGTTAAACATCTAATAAAACTGCAACGTCAGAAAATTTCTTTAGTCACTGCTTTCATTTAGAATTTAGATGTTGATGCATGGCACTGCATATCATCCACAAACTTATCGAAGGACGGTTTGTAATTGCTGCGTGCCAAACCCAGGCATGCTGAGAGATGTTCGTCAGTTAGTTGATTACAATATTTCGTTTCAACAATTTTCATTTCTGAAAATACAAACTCGCACAAGTAAGTTGATGCGAAGAATCCCGTTAACTGAAGAGCTATTTGTTTCAAGCACGGATATTTGTTTTCGGATATGAAAGACCAAAATTTGGCATCAATTGCTCTGGCTTTGGGAAGTATATCTGAAATTATCTGCAATACCTCTGTTGGGGCAACTAGTGGATTTTGTCGTCGCTCCTATGTTGACTCACCGCGCTAATTTTTTAATCTTCGGTGACAGTTATTAATAAAATGCGGCACATCCAATTTAACACCTTTATTTACATATTTACAATACTTTATACATAAAATTTGTTGTATAATGAAAGACGGTTGTCTTTTGATAAAATATGAGACTGGTGTCTCTTGATATTAAAAGTCGATTGCTGTCTTTAACATTGTTCTTACGACTGTTTGTCTAGAACTTTATTATGTTAAGACTTGCGACTGTTAGTAATTTATGTAGACTGTTGTCTTGAACATTGTTCTTACGACTGTTTGTCTAGAACTTTATTATGTTAAGACTTGCGACTGTTAGTAATTTATGTAGACTGTTGTCTTGAACATTGTTCTTACGAGTATTGTAAGAACGTTGTTCTGTGGCAAATAGCTACTGACGACTTGTCTTAGTGACTTGTGTTCGCGACTTGCTGCTGTTGTAATCGCGCGCAGAACTATTTAACAACTTTTTAAACATTGTAAGCAAAATTTACTCTTCCCTTCAATTGACAAAATAGGCCACATGCGGCTAAATGACGAACAAAGGTCGGCAAGTTACAAAGAAACGCCTTGCTTGTATAAATTGTGCCTACAAAACCCAGCAAACGTTGCATCTAGTTTTTGAATCTAACTGTATACATGTGAAGGCACGTTAACTAAATAAAATAATATAATTTGAAACGTATCTAATAATAATGCGACAATAACTAAGTGCCGGTATAAACAACGGTCGACAAATATGTGTGCGGCAATAAATAGTGCCTGGCGTGAATATCTGTTGACAAATATGTAATACGCGGTATCATAAATTTTATAGTGTAACGTTTGCATCTTAATACAATAAGAAAAATATAATTACATATACAGAAAGTATTAATTTTGTTTCTGACTCTTATAATTTAAATATTATAATCTATGATTTCTTTATATTTCATGTGTAATATTAAAATGAATAATACTTATATTTAATATATAATACAAAATTAATAATATTTATGTTTACTGTACGATATATAAATTCGTTTCGTTTATAAGACGAAACAACCTCATTTTTTACTCAAGAGATCTCCATATTGAAAGTGTTTGTATTTCAGTAGCAATTTTTTCAAGATCTTCACCAGAAAATGAATAAACCATGAAAGTTACAATATCCGTGAGTTGCTTAAAATCAGAGAAACGTCTTTTAAACTCACTCTGAATGTTTCTTAGATGTGTCTCGTAGTTGTCACAATTTAAGTGAGAACTTGTCCTTCTTTTCAAAGCCGGAAACTTCGTTTAGTCATTTTTGTTTAGCTGATTAATCAACAGCTTCAATTTATTTATAAAAGCGTTTGATGCGCTAACCATATAGATAATGGTTTTATTTTTCTCCTGTAGTTCCAAATTAATGATATTCAAATGATTTGTCACACCAGATAGGAAAGCTAAGTCACGGAGCCACTTTTAATTTTTAAGTATCTCAGTGCCGTAACATCGTTGGTGAAGAAAAGAAATGATTTCAGTTAATAGTTCTTGAAATCTCTATAAAAATTTTCTGCGGCTCAACCATCTTATGTCTGAATAAAGAAGTAAATCAGTGTGCTCGGCAGAGTCGCTAGCTTCCAATTGCACTTTGAAAAGGCGTCGTTGCAAGCTTCGCGCACGCACTGAAGTCAGGATCTTTATGGCAACATCCACGACATAATTGATATTTAGTATTTTTGAACATAGAACTTGCTGATGAATGATGCAATGGAATGCGAAAAATGATGGCAAGCCTTCGTTAGTTCGACACAATGCAACAAACCCAATTTGATTGCCTGCCATTGATTGTGCTCCATCAGTTGCAATGGACACGAGTTTGTAAATCGATAGCTCATTTTGTATTACAAAATGTAGGAAAGCTTTATAAATATCTTCTCCGCGAGTTTTTTCTTTCAGAGATAGCAACGTTAACAATTCTTCTTTAGCTGACATATCAGAAAATACCATTCGAATGAAAATACATAATTGAGCAGTGTCATTCATATTGGTGGACTCATCAAACTGCAAAAAAAGTATGCACATTCCATAATATCTTTTTTTTAGATTGAATTCCAAATCTCTGTTCATTATTTCGATCGATCGTCTAATAGCATTTTGACGAAATAATTGAACATCCTTGATAGCAGATATAATCTTTGTTTTATTTTTGAAGTCATCAAATAAAACATTCGCTTCTTAAGCTAATGGTTATTGTACTACCGCTACACCTTCAAAAGGATTCTTGTGTTGCGCCAGTATGTAGGAAATTTTAATAGACGCGATTGTTGCAGCTACTGATTGTTTCGCCGGCCTAGTAAACATGGATTGTTCTCCCTTTAAACTACATTTCAAATCTTCCACCTTTCGTTTTCCTTTTTGCGGAAAATCATTTTCATAGTTTTCATGCGTAGTCTTATAATGCCTTTCTATGTTCTCGCGTTTGGGCAATGCCATTGGCGATCGACAAACGAGACAAATACACTTATATTTAACCACAATAAACAAAAACTCTTTCTCTCAATCGTTATTAAAATTGTACGTTTTACTTTTCTTCGCCCCACTCATTTTGCTTTTCAAATAGTATATGTCCTTCAGATACTCAGTTATGACTGGCAAAGTGTCGCGTCGTCGCAGATTTTTATATGAATCGGAGTAATCGAGAAGAATCGGGAAGAGCCGCCGAACGCTGCGCCGTAGCATTGCCTCAGGATTCTTGTAAATCCCAATGAGAGACAGAGATGGCCTAGAGTTGACGTTCGAGAGAATTCGAATTTGTGGAGTGATTATTTTTTATTTTTTCGCTATCCACTCCAAAAGCTCTCACGGTCGACCGTTTGGGCATCTCTCACCTACAGCATGACTAATAATAGAGTAAAACTTGATTAAGATTAAAGACTATGCGTTTCTCGGTAATTACGTTGTTATCTTTATAGCAGACAGAGCACCTATACGACCAGTATCAATATTACTGTCTTGCTATAGTAATTGAAGATGATCTATACTCTTCCGAACACTATAAAGCTTGAAGAGTTTTGAATTAAAATTTATAAATCTATTTGCAGTTACCTACTGATTAGTTCCCCACCTATAAAATTTAAATTTTTGGTTTTGTAATAGGTTTTTAGCTACTCGAACTGTATGTATCGTATCTACTTTATTGCAAAACCGTTATTAGCGCTACTTGGTGTTTTCCACAAAGTAAAAGTTAAGCCAGGTAATCGTTCACTAACCTTGCAGTAATCAGTAAGTCTACATACTTACATATAGTCTGTCCATGAATATAATGAGCCGACCTTTTATAATTTAAAAGGATTATCGGGGACTATCCGCTACCTCGTACTTCAGGTACCGAGGAAACTTGTAACTGTGGTAATGAATCGTATTAGGAGAAATTAAATTTTCTTAAGTAGAGAAGCTATTATTTTTCGTTTAATATAATCCCCTTTTAACAATTTAAACTTTATTCTAAAGTAAACAATTCTAATTTAACAGATAATATATATCTGTAACTGTATTAAAGGATATTGTAATAGTATTTTAAATATTAATATGCCTTTCCCTCAATTAAATAATTTGTAAAGCTGCTAAGAATATCAGACAGAAAGATTTGAGAAATTGTATTCGATATGCAGCTACCATAAAAAATGAATATTACCAAAGAACATGTATGAATCAGGAATTTATAATTCATTGGGTGATGAATCGAGTATTGAAAATTCCGGAGAAGATTAATGTATATATAAATTATTATTTACGTATTATCGAAATAAGCGTGTGGAATCTTATTGTTGGTGTTAATAGAATAAAAGTTAATACTTAATACTTCTCTAGTTTCTATGCCGATATTATCACAGTTTGTATTTCTCTAAACCCTCACCCCATGGTGCCTAATAAAAGTATTTACAAATTAAAAATTATTTTCTTGTTATTTGAAGTCAAATCGGTATACTCGTATCTATAGACAGACTATAAAATTAAGTGCGAATCATACCAGATGTTTCCATAAATGACATTTGGTTTCTGCAGGACGGAATATTTAAACAGCATTTGATACTTGATGAATGGTTGACGCATTTTTTGCTGGCTTGCTTATTGTTGTATGATTTAACTCCAAACGATTTTTTCTGATGTAATTGTGTAAAATTTTCCTTTTGCAGATATTGTTGCATGTTCGTAGAAATTTATTTACAATTAGGGTACACATTCTGCTTTTCAGTTAGGTGGTCGTTTTGGATATCTGTTCTAATAAAATTATTCGGAATTGTCATTCGGTGATTTTTCTCTAAGAGAATTTTTATTTAATTCGCTTTGGTTTCTTGAGAAGAATTATTTAATTTTTAGGAGTAATTTTATTTTATGTTTTATATTTTGCTATAAATAGAATTTGTTTGTTTCTATACGAGGGTAATCTTTTATATGTTGCATATAGAACAGTAAAACCGTAGATAACTTTTATAGATGTACTTTTGCATGGACTCAAACCAACTCTGGAAGCAGTTTTTCCACTCGTTTGTTGGCACAGTTGAAATTGCGTTTTTGAAGGCATCGACTGCTCCTTCTAACGACGGAAACCTTAGGCCATACGTCCGTCCTTGATTTTCGGAAAGGTAAAAAAATCGTTGGAACTTAGGTCGGGACTGTACGGAGGATGGCCTAACAATTCGATGTTTTGTTGCGTTAAAAATTCTATTGTCTTGCGCGCTGTTTGCGAACTTGCATTGTCTAGGTCGAGGATGATTCGTCGTTGTGGGTTGGTTTCTTGAAGCTCAGCGATGACTTGCGGCAAACAAACGGTTGTATACCAATCGACAGTAACAGTGCTTTGAGTTTGTAGAGAATTTTTTTGCTATATGATCTGCTTTCGAGATAACAGTCGTGACCATCTTTTTGGAGACGATGACTTTTGTCGGCCTTTCTTCATCTTGGAACACCCAAACATACGACTGGCGCTTATTTTCTGGCTCGTATGAGTAAATCCAAGATTCATCACCGCTCACGACGTTCTATACGTTTTTAGAGTTTCCTACGTTGAAGCGGTATAGCGTTTCTTTATACTAATTCACATGTTTTTCGGTCAACGGATGCGGTACCCAATGTGAAACTAATTTTTGTACGCACAATTCTTCATGCAAAATTTTTTGAATTCAGGTCTTTGAAATCTTCGATGATGCCTAAATTTCGCAACATGTCGATGTTTGTTGATGAGCTTTCGCACAGCATCGACGTTTTCCTGAGTCACTGCCGGTTTTGGTGTACCTACTCTTTGGATCGTTGCTAAGACTAATCCGTCGGCGTTTGAATTTTCCATACCAACGAGAAATTGTTGACTGATGTGGTGCTTCATTATCGAAAACAGAAATCAACTGGGCGAGGCATTCTTGTTGAGATAATTGTCTTCGAAATTATAAAAAATTATTGTGCGAAAATTTTCAGTTTAATTACATTTTCGCCTAACTTATCAACTTTGACAGTTCGTTGTAGCTACAACACTACACGTATCAAACTGAAACTTTGAATTTAGGCTAATTGAAGATGGAGGTTAATTTTTAGTACTGCCATCTGATTAGTGGCGCCCTCTATGTCTCAGTATGCAAAACATAAAATTCATCCCTCGTACAACTACACTATTTTTAAATTTATAAGGTGGCAATTATTAATACGTTCTACTATTAAAATATTTAATTTTTCTTTACAACTAGAGAAAATTTAATACGGTTCTTTGTCGATAAGTATTGCAATACAGGATGTCCAGAAACTCTCCTGACAAACGAAGACCGGAGATTCCTCTGATAATTTTAAGACAATTAAACCCAAATTCACCTAGTCCGAAAATGCTTCCTAAGGGAGCTAGAGTTCTTTGAAGATGGCGCCTTGTATTTATTTTTTTTTAAATTCCTCCAGAACGCTTCTATTTAGAAAAACAAAAACTGGTATGCTTATTTATCCTCCAGAGATGAATCGATTCCATCAATTGCGAATTTCTAGTACCGGTCATAGGCGTCCGTTTTGGGTAGGTCAACGGTTATTTTAAGGCATAACTTTTTTGTCTTTAACTTTTAAGCATTTGTGACACTAGATTATTAAATTTTCAGGTACTCTTACTTTAAGTCGGTAGGATACACCGTTTTCTAGAAAAATCGATTTGTAAATTTTTCGTTTTTTCATCATTAAAGTTCAATTTATTATGTACCTACTTATTTTTAGCGACGAAGTTGGCTTGGACTATCAAGGCATGGATGAAAATTAATTTAATAAATTAAAAACAAATTATTTATTACAATGGAACGAAACTAACAAAAAAAGAACAAGTATCAAAGGTAGACTGTTACAAAAGTTGCTCGATGTGATGACCATTAGTCTCTATGCATAAGTTTACCCTTTTGCTTAGAGAACGCCGAATTCTTGAAAAAATTCCAAAGTTATTTCTAAATTCGTTGCAAGCATCTTGTATCCTTAGCCAGAGTTGTGCGCGATTTTGTATCGGAACGGAATAAACAAATGCTTTTATGTATCCCCAAACACAATAATCGCAAGGATTCAAATCCGGCGACCTTGCTGGCCAAACAACTGGACCGCCTCTTCCAATCCAACGGTCTTCGTAGTTATTATCTAGAAAGTCTCGTACATTCCTGCTAAAGTGGGCCGGACAGCCGTCCTGTAGAAACCATAAGTTTTGCCGAATATTTAAACGCACCTCATCTAACAAATCAGGTAAAATATTTTGCAGGAAATGTAAGTAATCAGCACCATTTAAACGAGCAGGTAATTCCCCAGGTCCAAGTAAATAATCGTCAACTACTCCCATCCAGACGTTTATGCTAAACCTATGCTGATGCTTAAATTCTTGAACAACGTGGGGATTGTCACCAACGTACGAATAATAATGTGCATTATGTACATTAAAAATTCCATTTTTTGAGAATGTAGCTTCGTCACCAAACAAAATGTTCCTGAAGAAATCTTCATCTTGATTTTTCTGATTTTGTAACCATCTAGCGAATTCTACGCGAGCAGGAAAATCTCCTTCTAGCAGTGCTTGCACCTTTGTAAAATGAAAAGGATATAAATTTTCTTTGTGTAAGATATTTCCTACGGAAGATTTTGAAATTGTGGGGTACATGGCAGATAGTCTTCGAACGCTAATTTCTGGATTTTCCTCAACTTCCATTAAAATAACATCTTCATGTTCTGCTGTTACATCATTATGTCTCCCTGTTTCATTATTTTTTGGGACCACTGAACCTGTTTCTCTTAATCGTTGATGAAGAGCTGTAAATGTTGAGTGAGTGGGATGCTGACGATTGGGAAATTTTTCAGCGTATCTACGTTGCGCCGCTCGAGCGTTACACCTCATTTCGCCATAAACTAAATGCATATCGGCGTATTCCTCATTAGTAAAAACCATTTTTTTTTAAATTGAAATCGTTGTGTTTGAATAACACAAAGTAAAAAATGAAAAGATAAGCTTCGCGAACTGACAACAATTTGACAATGAAAAACGTAGGTTTTACTTCTGTTGGCAGTTCAGAGCTAACTATTGCAAAAAATAAAAAATTGAACTTTAATGAAGAAAAATTTACAAATCGATTTTTCTAGAAAACGGTGTATCCTACCGACTTAAAGTAAGAGTACCTTTTAGTACTGGAATACTTGAAAATTTAATAATCTAGTGTCACAAATGCTTAAAAGTTAAAGACAAAAAAGTTATGCCTTAAAATAACCGTTGACCTACCCAAAACGGACGCCTATGACCGGTACTAGAAATTCGCAATTGATGGAATCGATTCATCTCTGGAGGATAAATAAGCATACCAGTTTTTGTTTTTCTAAATAGAAGCGTTCTGGAGGAATTTAAAAAAAAATAAATACAAGGCGCCATCTTCAAAGAACTCTAGCTCCCTTAGGAAGCATTTTCGGACTAGGTGAATTTGGGTTTAATTGTCTTAAAATTATCTGAGGAAACTCCGGTCTTCGTTTGTCAGGAGAGTTTCTGGACACCCTGTATATTTATTAGGACTATCTGCGAGTTAGATTGTCTGCGATATATTGAACCACACTTGGAAGAGCTGATTTCGTGTATCATAGGTTGACTATAGGACACCCACTCATGCGGTATATTATAGTGACTTCTGTATGTGATGTTTGTCTTGCTTCTTTTAATGAATAATACAAAACAAATTATCAAGACCTAAACGTCGAATTAGAATAGCAATTAAGTGGTCAATAAAAAAAAGTATAATACGTTATATAATAATAGTTCTCTTAAAAGTTTTAAAAAATTATATGCCAATGTCTCCTCTTTTCATCGTGGTTTATATATACAATAAAAGCCAAGCACATAGACGCAATTCTATTAAATAAAAAGTCAGTGGCCCGTAAATTACGCCCGTTGGTTGGCAGGTATGACGTTATCGGGGAATTCGGGTGCGTTCCCTCCCTTTCAGAAGAGTTATATTTTGAAAAGTACACATAATCGATATTTTTATTGCCCCATTAGGTTTATCTGAATATAATTTGCTTATCGGCCTGAACTTTATTATGATGACGGTGGTGTTGTTGTCAGTGTTGGTGAGGTATATTTTCGATCGTTCTCGATATGACGGGATGTGTTCTGTTTGTTGGCTTGTTTGTTTTTTCTGGAAATAATAAATTGACCGGCACGGCGTGTGCTTTTTCTACCGTTCCACTCATGCTGAAAATTTAATTTTCTCGTTTAAAATATCTAATTGATGATAATTTTTAACGACAGGAATATTTATGTTGTCCCAATCAACGGATGTGTGCATTGCTGTATTAATAAATTTTCAATTATATAAAAAAAACTAAATCCTTAAATATCATGTTTTAGTAATATACATATTGCAGTGGATTTTTCCCCGAAGAAAAAATTATAAGAAACTATAAAAGACTATATATTTATGTGTATTTTATTCCAGAAAGATATTTAATAATATTTCATATTTCTTGAAAATTTATTATAATGTGTATTTTTATCCACGCCTGTAGATTGTTCGAACAATTGTATTGATGTATGCAGTCCAAGTTATGCGGTAGTATTTTGCAAGTGCAGATATTTTGATTTATGTTAGGTAGGGTAATGATGCTGTTTCCGGGATCCTGGTGCCTTCAGAGATTAACCAGCTGTCGTACAGATAGGTCCAAGTTTTTGTCACTGAATAGAAACTTCGTTTTTATTCAGAAATTTTAGTTAAAATCGGTTTGCGTTTTAGTTGTGCTTTTATTTGATGTGTTAAAATTAATTTGCGATTATTATGAGTCTGTAAACTTGTAATTTTGATTTATGTGACCTATCTGGAATCTCTAATTTTTTTTGTGAAGTGACGTATACATTAATTAATGTACGTATATTTTTGCAATTATATTTATGTATTTAGAAATAATTTAGTAAGAGAGTTGAGCTCAATAAAGTCAATAATTTTTAGTTTAAAAAATATTTTGTAATCAGAGGAATATTAAGGAAAATTTTCAGATTTCTTATGAGGTTTTTTTAGAAGTAAAATATTCTAGAAGGTTAGATTTGGAGGGAAAACTTATTTGTTTCATGTTCAATGTACGCATGAATTAATTTTGGTTGCGTGCGAAAACAGATAGTTTTGCTGTTTTGACGTTTGAAATTGGGATAACGTAATTTAAAGGCTAACAATTTTCTTAAATATTTAATTAGTAATTTGCTCAGGATTCATTAGTGAGGTTTTTTGTCTAGTGTAGCAGTCAAATTTTACACAAGTTTTCCTCACAATCTGTCTCATATTAGATGTTTCAGTACGGCTTTATATTTGATAAAGTCTAATTTTTTTTTTTATTTTTTTTTTTCATTAAAATTTATGGGGGGAATTTTTGTTTGTCTTTTCTAATACCTTTTGTTTTATTATTGCGCTACGTACCCTATGAGGGTAAACCTTGAGGATTAGAGAGCTCCTGGAAGGCGTGTCCGATTTGAGTGAAGCTGGGCAAGCTACTGTGTATTGTGAGACAAATCCAAATAAGTAATCAACATCACAATTCACTGCAATATGTTATTAAAGTCAAGAAAATAACAGTTAATTTTAAAGGGTTTTTTTATTTCACTCGTGACATTCTGTATAGTGTTACTAAAAGGAAACCAAAATCAATGAAAATAATGTCGATCAAATATCGTATCCAGCTTTTATAAACTTCTGTAAAAGAAGCTTATAAAGTCAGTGTTCAGACTTTGTTATATAAAGCTGGCTTTGTAAAGCAACGCGTTAATGAGGAGATTTTCGGATCTGGTTCAGAGACGATAATGGATCGAACAGGTCCATTTTATTAACAGATTGGCCTCCAAAACTTTGCACATCCTTACCATTGGAATGAAAATATCAGATTCATAAATAATCTCACATTAAAATACCTACCAAAGTTCTAACTAAGTAGAATAAAAAATGTATTTCCAAAAAGTATATTAAAATGTACAAATAAACGTAACCTAACATTTATATACTGATCTGTGTGGGGGAGGAGGTTTAAAATTAAGACAGAAATGTAAATCAACTAAAACTTTATTACAAATACATAATACACAAATATACGAGGGATACTGCTAAAATTCGCGGAATCAAGTACTCCTTGAATTGTCAGCATTCAACAATTATCATATTCGTAAAATCTGACATTTTTAACCTATACTTCAGTTGTCAGTTCGATTTAAAACCGAACAATTTAGCCGCAACAGAATTTAACAAAGTAATAGTAATAATCATGATTTTCAAGTAATGATTTTTTACGATTTTCGATACGGTTTAACACCAAAGCAATGTCTGGAAAAGCTTAGTTCGGTATTTGGGAATGAAGCACTATCGAAAAGTATGGTTTACAAATGGTTCGCAGAATTCAAGCGTGGAAGACCAACATTTGGTGACGATCTTCGTGAAGAGCGTCCATGCACCTTTGTTGCGAAAAATATCGATGCTTTGCGTGAAATGATTTTATCAGATCGACATGTGACAGTGAGATAGAAGCATTGCGGCGAAACAAACACATACGATTTTGCACGATAATTTACATGCCCGGAAGCTTTCTATTCGTTGCATCCCTCAAAATTTAAAAGACGAGCAAAAACAGGCACGTGTCAAGTGGAGGTAGGAAATGGTAAAAAAAAATTGATTGTGGTCGTTCAAATTCTGTATATAACATTGTATCAGGTGACGAATCCTGGATATATTCATATGAACCTCAAACTAAACAGCATTCGTCTGTATGAGTGTTTCAAAATGAACCTAAACCAACTAAAGTGGTGCGGTCGCGAAGCGTTTCGAAAGGAATGATTGCTTGTTTCTTCGGAAAACGGGTCATGTTGCAACTGTTGCATTAGAGGATTAATGCTGACTGGTATACGTCAAGTTGTTTGTCGGAAGTTATCGATGAAGTCAGAAAAAATAACATAAACCGACGAATCATTGTTCATCATGACAATGCAAGCGCTCACACAGCACGACAAACTGTCGAGTTTTTGACCAACAGGAACATCGAATTAATGACTCATTGCCCATATTCGCCCGATTTAGCGCCCAATGACTTCTTATTTCGAAACATCAAAAATAAAATGCGTGGAAAGCGGTTTTCATCGCCTGAGGAGGCTGTTGGTGAATTTAAATCACTGGTTTTGGAGATACGTCGCTCAGAATGAAAAAAGTGTTTTGAAGATTGGTTTTATAGGATGCAAAAATGTATACATCTTCAAGGGGAGTATTTTGAGAAACAGTAAAGCGATTTACATATCGTAATTTGTTTTATTTCATAATTTTGCGCGAATTTTAGCAGTAGACATCGTATTTAGAAATATACTAAATTAAGTTAGTGACAACAAATATAAATTAAACTTTTAAATTAGTAATGATGAATTATTAACTTCCAATTGACCATTTAAAATAATACTAATTTATTAAGTCTATTAATTTCTAAACTCTAAAATGTTCAATTTATTACTTTTATTCTGTGTGTGTAGTATTTCGAACTTAATTTGTGATGGCGTTCTATGCAATCGTTTACGTATGTAGAGTCTGTTTTTTGTTGTTGATAACTTCTTTCGTGTTATCAACAACAAAAAAATAGTCATAGCGAGCCTAGTATATTATAACCCCAATAGCCTCCAAGGCCTGTACGATGAACTATTATTTACATTACCTTTAATTCATATTCTTTACCAGGAATCCCTTAATTTTAAATTGAATGTGAATGAAAAGGAAAGTGTATGCATGCAAGTAAAATTTACGTATAAACATCGGTATAATCGAACATAGTATCTAGTGATTAATGCACCTTATTCATTTTGGTTTATTTATTATTATTCATTTATCCATAACATAAAACTAACGTTTTATGTTATGGATAAGGATAAAAAATGTTTTAAATATGAAATTGTAAAAACGAACAGTAACAAGAATTACTAAACTAATAAAGAAAAATTGACATTCCTCATTAAATGACAACTATAAATCTGGGATTAGAGAACAGAGGACCTTGTACTCGTAAGTTTATATATCAGTAAAGACTCACGATTTTACGTAGTTACATAAAATGTAAAGTCAGGACGAATTTCAGCGTGATTTAAGTAAAAATACTTAGGCAAAACTATTAAGTATTCCCATTAGGTTACGTTACGAGGGTGAGTCCCTGAAAATTGAGATAAGGAGCACTCTATTCGCCAAAGGAAGTGTTTCACTTTTCAACATAATCTTCTTCCAGCTCGATACAATTGATCCAACGCGTCTCCAATTTTTGATGCCCTCCAAATAATACGACTTCTCGAGGCCCTCAAAATAGGCGTTTGTTTCATCGACTCATATCTCTTACCGCCGAGCCATTTCATCATATTTGAAAACAGGAAATAGTCGCAGAGGGCTAAATCTGGAGAATATGCCGGATGAGAGAGCAATTCGTAACCTAATTCATGCAATTTTGCTATTGCGACTGTGGACTTGTGCGCTGGTGCATTGTCCTGGTGAAAGAGAACTTTTTTCCTCGCCAAATGCGGTCATTTTTGCTTCAAATCGGCGTCGAATCGATCCAACAGCTCCGAATAATATGCGCTGGTTATCGTTTTACTCTTTTCAAGGTAATCGATGTGAATCCTAAAATACTGTCGCCATGACATTGTTGGACGACAGTCCCACCTTGGCTTTCTTTGGCTTCGATTCACCACGCGAAGTCCATTGTCTCGATTCCTTTGTCTTTGGTGTGTTGTGATGAATCTATGTTTCGTCCATGGTTACGAAACTGCGCAAAAACTCGTTCAGATTCGATTGAACATCGCCAAACACTCCTTTGAAGTTGTTAAACGATTGCGTTTATTGTCAATTGTGAGCAAACGGGGCACCCATCTTGCCGATACCTTTTTCATATCCAAATATTTATGCAAAATTGAAATCACTGATCCATGCGATATCCCTGTAGCCTCTTCAAGTTCACGCACTTTCACTCGCCGATCATCAAATATCATACCGTGTATCCACCATTTCTGGTATGGTGACCTCAGTTGGGCGACTAGAACGTTCGCCGTCACTTATCTTGGTACGATCGCACCGAAATTGAGTAAACCAGTGGTGGGTGGTTCCAGTCGTTGGTGAAGAGTCCCCATATTTTCAAGCTTTTTTTTTTGGTTTGTGGTGTCTTTTTAGCAGAAAAATAGAGTTTAATGACCATATGAAATTCACTTTTTTTCATTTTTACGAAAATACTCGTAGACATCTGTTTCAAATGACTATCATAACAAAACTATTTGACAGATCAATCCGAAAATTAGGGTGCATTCTTTAGAAATATGCTTCTTGACCAGTACACTTCTTGACGCACCCTTGTATAGTTTTGTATCACGTTAAAGAAATAGGATTTTTATGCTTTGTCGAGAAAATAATGAACCAACGTCTATAGAAAAGAGCAGTCACAACAGTTTCATTTATTAGCTTTTAGAGTTACAAAATTGGCGTCACACCTTTCCATATACTATTATTGCTTTTTTCTGATAATCCATCGAACCTTGATGCAATTGACAGTATTTAGAACTATCTTGAAACAATTTTATATGCTTCTTTAAATATCTCTATTATATTTTAAAAGAAAACATTTAAAGGACTAGGCGAGAAATAATGTCTTTCGACATTATTGATGGAAACCATATTAGTGAAATTTGTTTAGCAAATGTTGTATCACCAGTACTTGTTTATATTCTTTATGATACGCTATTTGAAGATTTAGCAGTATTTGCCCCTGCTCTTCAGATTCTTTTGATAAATAATTTCTTCTTCTTCTGTTTTGGGTTGGACACCAGCACGTCCAGGCACTTGAGCACACTGCTCTTTGTACTATCCCCAATATGTCTCTCAGTTCCACTCTGTTAGTCTTGTGTCCTCGATAAAAGTCACAATCCTCCTCAGGGGACGTTTGAGTACCCTCGTAAGATCCAATAGATCTCTCCCGAAATATTTCTGTCTGAGTCCCTTCAGTTCCTCACACGTGCATATTACATGAAGGCTAGTTTCCTCCTGTTTTTCACATCTCCTACACCAAGGCTCGTTAATCAAGTCCATGTTGTACAAATGCTTTCTTAAAGGACAATGTCCAGTTATTAAGCCGGTAATTATTTTAATTTCTTTTTTGTTATTACGAATTAGTTTGGCTGAGAGCCTTCTGTCCAGCTGCCTTAGTGTTTTAGTATGGAGTTGTGACCTTCCATTAACCTCCATTTCTTTTTATGTTCTCTTTCTAGCCATAACCAGATCTCCCTTTTTGGCGGAATCCTTAGCGATTTCACATACAGGTTCTGGTCCTATGAAGTTCCTATTAGTGCCTTCTTTGCCCAGTTCATCTCATTGTTAATAAATAATTTCTTAATGCTTAATGAATAATTTATTTATTCTGATGGGTGATTGATTTTTAATAGTTACATCAAGATTCTATATTTAGTATTTCCTAATATCTTGAACCAAGGATATTTTGTTGTTACTGAACACCCTTATTACTCTACTTTTAAAGGTTTTTATCTTCCTTACATTTTCTAACAGCTAATAGCTTCGAAAATAATTTTCAACAATAATTTATATTTCGTTATAGAGCCATTTTTATTAATCGTGAATCGTTTTCTGGTAGATATACAGCTTTATATTTTTAGCTTAAATCTTAACGTACCTCCTAAACGCCGATCCAATCCCAATTATACACGCCGGTTGAATATTGATTAAAGAACAGATCATTCTTTAATGATTTATTTAACAAAATTACAGTACATATATACAAAAATTCTATTTACAACTTAATTCTAGTGGTTCTAAAAATGCTGTTTTAATGTACCTCAAGTAAATGTAGTTAAAATCTAGGACATATAATATTTGTTGCGGTGGTCACTGTTATATCACCTCGCTTTATTAAAGTGTTCAAACGGAAGCTTACAATGCATTTTTACGTTATAGTAGGTCTAGGATTTCATAATATTTATGCTGATGTCTGTGACTCACTCTGTTGACTTACTAACTATTAACACGAATAAGCAAAATAAGCACGTGAACTATTTACGGAACAATAGATCACTTAAATATAAAAGGTAAAATATACAGTATGATAAAATATACAGTATGATAAAATATAAAATATGAAGAACTAGATTAAATAGATCGAAATAATGTTTTTTAATCTGTGATTAAACACCGGTGAAGGAATATCTAATGTTACAAGTTAAACTTTACTATTATGCCTTTATAACGAATTTAAATAGTATATGACTTAAATAAATAAATGATAATTTCTGGGTGTAGTGAAACATTCCACTAAAATCTTATTCCGAGTTTTCTTCATGCAAAAAAGGCGTTGCATTTGAGTACTTAATATACTTTATGATGAGTTATTTGGCCAACCCCAATAATATGGTTAATGCCTTTGTAAATACATTCTATACTATATTTGCTTTAATCTAAATGCAGATATGTATAAGTTTTCCTGCAATATTTGGTTTAAAGTATCGTAGAAGTTAAAGGTACAGCTTGGCGAGAGAATTGCCATTTAAAGTAAATATTAAGTGTAGATAATGTTGTACTTTAATTAAAATGGTTAAAGTTCTGTAAAGTAAATTGTAAACTTCCTGGAAAAGGGTAATTACAGTAAAAATAAATGCAGTTTATCTTTGCTTGCAATTTTACGATACCTTCAAGATTTTTGAGTCCTAATTACATTTTCTCATAAAAGCAGATTATTTTTATATTTAATTTTAGGTTACTTCTAGCTGTAGCGACTACTAAGAATAAGCACGTAATATTTTCTCACAAATTCATCTCTACCGTGTAATATTTCGCTGCTTCATTTGACTTTCAAATATCGCTACGCTTACATACATACATTCACATATTCATTGTAATAATAATTCTACAAAATAACAAAAAAAGTCTGTTTTATTAGTTCCTTACTGGAAGTCATAAAGTGAGGTAAAGTAGTGCAGTGTAGCGCGGAAGCTACTTTTTCGCACTTAACGTTGAATCGACTGTAATGGCGAAACGAGGATGTCCGTAATACCAGTAATACTTGACATACATTTAGTTATCATCAGTTTTATATTCTTGCAGGCGCCCCGGATGAGAAAGGATTTAAATTTAAGATGCACACTTTGCAGCTTAGAAATGTTCTGTGACTTTTTAAAATTGTTCGTTTTGCTGACGTAAATTCTGCTTTACTACATGGACACTTTTCTATTTCCTAATTAAGCAACGCTATTAGATCCTTTATCACATAGTATTTTCCAGACATGTAAATAGATGAATATATAGTATCTAAATCTATAAAAGAGTCAGCGCCATACGAAAGTTCAATTTGGTTTAATTTGTATTTTTAAAAAGTGACGTACTGTAAGGTAAGGTGCACAAATAATGACGACTTGGATGTATTCTATAATTTTATTATAAATAAATAAGTAAGCCTTTTATTTCGAAAAAAATATATCGTATCTATGAAATATGTCAATACTATAAAAAAAAGTCACTAATTTGCTTTGAATAAATCAATACTGTTAATATGCTTTAAATGTGCAGGTGGCTTATACAATTTTCACCCCATGTAAATTGTTCTCTCTTGATATAGAATAATCATAGAAAATGAATAATTTATTGCATTTAAATATATATATATTCACAAGAATATTTCTAATTTAGTCTGAATATAGTTCTTAAAACTCCTTTCTGCTTTGTAAAAATCCTTTTTGCTTAGGAAGAGGTAATGAACACATTATACGAGCCCAAAATTACATGAATTTGTCCGTTATATATTTTCACGTTCACGCAGGACAAACGGTATGGTAGGGATTGACTACGCAAATAAATACAACAAATTTTACTTGTACTTGAGAACTATAAGAACTGTACACATTTATTCGCAATAACAAGAAAATTAATGACAAAAGGAAGCATAAAAATGTAAAATAGTAAATTTTTGTAAATAGTATACATTGAGTTGTAAAGTCAATTACCACTGTGATACGTCACCTATTTTTCAAAACAGCATTTATACGTCGAGGCATAGTGTCTGCAAAACTCTGGCAGTCTTCTAAAGAAAAAGAGTCTCATATTTCTTGGAGACGATGTCGCAATGACCGTACGATTACGCAATTATTTTTTCATTCGATGCCATAATGTCTCGATCGGGGAAAGATCGGGACTACTCAAGGGCCAACTTAGGACGGAAATATCGTTTTCCGACATCCAGGATTTCACACGTTTGGCTGTATGGCCAGCCGCGTCATATTGTTGGAAGATAAATTCCCGGTTAGCTAATTGTAGAGACTTGATTGATGGAAGAAGGCTCTGATTTAAAATGGCCACGTGTTTTTCTGCGTTTACGGTGTCTTCAATAAAGTGAAGCCTACCAACACCATTACCGGACATAGCTCCCCACACCATAATTGACGCAGGAAACTTCACTTTTTGCCGAAGACAGTCTTTGTTTTCAACCTCAGTTTTCGTTCGAATCACAGTACTTCGCGAATCTTCTACAAAAAGCTCAAATTTTGATTCGTCGCTCCAAATAACCGACCTCCACTTCTTTAAAGTCCAGTTTTTATGTGTTTTGGCTTATAGTAACCGGTTTTTCTTCTTCTGTTTTTAAGTGAGTAAGAGGAGTAGTCTTTTGCATAATAACGAGAATAGTTAATGCGTGATTAGACGTACTAAACCAAAAGTACCTTATAAAAATTGTATCCAATTTTCTTTAGTGCCCTCGTACAACCTGATTTAGAATACTGCCTGCCTGACGCTTCATTCCATAGAACTGTTAAAGCACTGCAATTGGCACGATGGGTTTTCTTTACAATCCGTCCCAAAATTCTTAATTATCCAGCAGTCCCTGCGGTTTTTTTACCAACACGTGCTTTTTTGGCCTTGGAACCCGTAACTTTATGCAAACGTACAAAGCTCTAACAGTATGACGTGACAATTCTAATTCTTTTTCAATCCGGTAGGCACTTTTGCCCTGCATTTTTATCAAAACTTTTCTTAAATCTTGCGATAATGCTTTCCAACGCGCAATTTCGACTATGACGGTCAACATCGATGGTTACAAGAAACAAAACACCATCGGCAGCGGTAACGTGATCTCGTAGTTTCATACATACAAAGTTTCGTACAAAATATTTTGTATGAATGTTTGACGCCGAAGTTTACACTTCCACTTCGTGCGGAGATATTTAAGCACAAATTATATTTTGGAAAACGATGTTTTTATTTGTTATTATAAAAATTACTCAAAATGATCTCATTCGGAAAATTAGGAATGAAAATTATCGTAATAGTCTTCTTGTGTTATAATTTTTATAGTTCATTTAGCTAATACGGTGACCTCATGTGATTTTAGGCTCGTAGATAGATACCCTATATCGTGTGTTACTTTTTAATTTTAATTTTTCCAAAACACAGCTTCGCTTTTGGGATTTTAGTTATTCTTATTTTTTGTATTATTTTTAATTGTAGAACATATATCCAAGGGCTGATGAGTGAATATAGACTCAGCTTGTATATGTGTGAAAGTTGGGTGCTAACTAAAGGAATTAAAATATTAGTACGAATCCAGGAGGAGGTTTAGGAATAACTGAGAGAGGCAAGATAAAGAAAAGAATAATAAGTGAGAAGTTGCAAACATAGTTGTTTAACAAGAAAATCGAAAAGAGCCAGCTGATTTGTCAGAGCTTCCAGTTCGAATGAACAGCGACAGACCAGTCAAAAGAATTTGAAAAATAAATGTACGCAAATATTGTTTCGTTGTTTTTGCTCAAATCATGCCGCAAGCATACACCTAGCTTTTGAACTCTGCCTTATTATGGACGATTAGTTGCAATGCATTGTAATGGCAAATTCCCGAGTTGATTGGCTTGGATAATTATTAATTAAAACGTTCAGACGATGTTCATCAAAGTCTGCTGGTGTTCCAATGTCTATCGTTTCCAATCGTTTATGCAAAAATGGTTGTCTTTAAATCAAGATTTCCGTGCTATACTCTCCTCCTGTTTCTTCACAAATAGTTCTAGCGGGTTCCGATGCGTTAACTCCTTTGTTGAACTCGAACAAAAGAGTATGTCTGAAGTGCTCGTTTTCTTTCTACTTGACGCTTTATTTTCTTTTGTCGATAATTAATACAACCATTGGACAAATTTAAAAAATATTCAATCAAACAATAGTTTGACATTAAAATAACTCTGACATGTGTTTAACTTTTTTTTTCAAGGCACACATCCTAGAAACCAAATACGCTATGAATTTATGTATCAACCTCATAAGAGGGATGTCTTTTATGTTTTGCATACTGGGATATAGAGGGCGTCACTAATCAAATATCAGTACTAAAATTAACATACATATTTAGTTAGCCTAAGCCCAAAATTTCAGTGCGATATGTATAGTGTTGTAGCTACAACGAACTGTCAAAGTTGACAAGTTAGTCGAAAAATGATATTAAATCGTGAAAATTTGGGTTCAATAATTTTTATAATTTTTGAAGATGATTATCTCAACACCACATCAGTCAACAATTTCTCGCTCATATGGAGAATTCAAACGTTAGTTAGTCTTAGCGACGACCCGAGAGCAGGTGCACCGAAAACGGCAGTCACTCAGGAAGACGTAGATGCTGTGCGCAAACGAAGATCGACGTGTGACATATCGCGAAATTGAGGCATCATTTGAGAATTTAAAAAACCCCCAATTCAAAGAATTTTGCATCAAGAATTATGTGTGAAAAAATAGTTTTACGTTGGATATGGCATATGTTGACCGCAGAACAGAAAACAGCTAGGATGAATTGGTGTCAAAAAACTCTATACCGCGCTTCAACGCAGGAAACTCTAAAAACGTGTACAACATCGTGAGTGATTATGAATCTTGGATTTACTCATGCGAGGCAGAAAATAAACGCCAGTCGTGAACGTCCAATGTGAAGAAGAGCCGACAAAGGTCATCCGTTCTTTAAGTGTTTCCAAAAAGATGGTCGCAACATTTCTCTCGAAGGCAGGTCTAAACGATCAAAGAGCTGTTACTGGCGATTGGTATACAACCATTTGTTTGCCGCAAGTCATCGCTGAGCTCCGAGAATCTAACTCACAACGATGAATCATCCTCCACGAAGACAATGCAAGTTCTTACACAGCTCGCAAGACTTTTTAACGCGAAAAAACGTCGAATTCCGAAAATTTCCGAAAATCAAGGACGGACTGTATAGTCAAAGGTTTCCGTCGTCAGAAGAAGCAGTCGATGCCTTCAAAAACGCAATTTTGTCTGTACCAACAAACGAGTGGAATAACTGCTCCCAGAGTTGGTTCGAGCGCATGCAAAAGAGCATAAATCTTCGTGGAGAATACTTAGAAAAACAATAAAGTCTTTAAAAGCTATCTACTGTTTCATTCCAATTCTACATGCAAAATATAAAAGACTACCCTCGTACTACTTATTCATTGAAGAAGGTTTTGTCATTTTAATAAAGCTATATGCAAGTTCTTGATCATTTTATATGTACAATTAGGGAATAAAGGAAATTATTATTTCAAATAAGTCACCGAATTTTGCATGTGGTAGTATTCGTCTTTAAATTAATGCAGACGTAATCAAACTTAATTTCAGTTTATGAAACTTATGTTTATATGCTTGATATTCTTAAATAATATATATTAATATACATTCTAATTTACATAGGCGGAAATGCTTTGTATGTGCATATTTATACGGCTTCAGGTGAAATAATGCATAAATTTAATACGTAGGTGATCTTAATAACTGTAACAAAGCCTTTCCACAACATAATCCTGCCTTTGAACTAACCAATTAATATTAATGGCTTAGTTATACGAAAAATAGCAACTACGTTCATTTAGGTTAGCGCAAAACCACAATGCATATTATGTAGACTGACGGGCGTACAGTGAAACTGGGCACCATAGTGACGCACTGTTATGCACAAGATTCATTATCCTAATTGAGAAACGATATATTATATAACGTATAAATTGTATCAAAGCTTGCTGTTTAAAATAAAATCATTGTCCGTAAGTATTATGGTTTGGGAGATCACCAAAGTGGAAGACTATCATCGATTTTATGCGAGTATAAATTATCGTATAACCTACATGACAGATTAACAGTTTTACATAAATCGTGGGTTTATTGTTATTGCTTATAATAAAAACATGTTAATGATCGATAAATATTCATTAAAATTATAAACCGTTAAACGTCAGTGTTTAATTATTAATAATTATTACTCATCAATGTGACGATCTTTCTTATTCTTAACTAGTAACTACTTTACGCAACAATGATCATACGTTTATTTTATTCTTAGATGCTCCGCTTTATTAATAATTAATTAATCCACAACACGATTCGTAATTAAATCACGCATTATGCATATACGAGGCGTGGCTGTAAAATAAGAGACTGATGCTGTTAAACTTCTCATTTTAAATTTATACATATTTAATTATTAACCCCTTGAATATACACCCCTCCTCTAACCGTACACCGCTCCATTCGAATTGTCCAAAGTTTCTTCATGACACGTGCTGCTTTTTATTTGACAGCTTCAATGGTCTGAAATCTTGTTCCTTTTAATGCAGATTGGACTTTGGCGTGCAGATAAAAGGCGCATGGTGCCAGGTTAAGCGAATATGGCGGATGGTCTGACACGGGTATATTATATTTGGCTAGATACGTCTTGCCAGACATGCAGAGGATGCCAATATGTTGTCCTGATGGAGAACATATGACTTTTTTCCTACAATTCGGGTCTTTTTTTGTCTGATTTCCTCACTGAGTTGAGCAGGAATCTCGAGGTAGTAGTGATGATTAACAGTTTGGTACCTAGTTAAAATACCTGCTTAAGGTAGACAATCCAATGGATATCGAAAAAGCAATATCATAGTTTTGAATTTCGATTTGCTCATTTGCGCTTTTTTTCTAGATCTCGATGAAGTTGAGCTCTTCCAATGCATTGATAGACGCTTAGTTTCTGGATCAAAAGTAAAAAACCAAGATTGATCACATGTTATCGCTACTTCCAAGAAATGTGACACATAGTTTTTGCATGTTTAAATTCTAATGGAAAATTTACCTTACGCATTCTCTGCCAATACCTACAGTTGTAGCAATCCCACGAATAGTTAACTGATCGTCAGATTGGATCAGATTACTGATTCTTTAATATTTTATTGCCTGCTCGAATTTGTTCCCGGACATTGGACATCGTTACTTGGTTCAATATACCCGGAGACATCGAAATGCTTCAGCTCCAGCCCTAAGAGCTCATTTCCAAGATACGTTTCGTCGTGTTATTTCAATCTCTACCATTCGAAGAAGACTTCATAGTGCGAATTTACGTGCTAGAAGACCTTTAAAAGTACCCACTTTACTTGCACGACACCTAAATGCCCGTTTCCGTTGGACGCGGAAACACAAGGGTTGACATTTACAGCAGTAGTGATGGGTCTTATTTACCGATGAGACCAGAATTGGATTGGTGAGTGATGATCGTAGGCAACAGGTCGTTAAGAGAGATTAAATTTGCTTTGTGAAGTTGCTCTTTACGAGGGGGGTACAGTCATGTTTTGGGCTGGTATAATGTTCAATCGCCGTGTCGCGCTAATTTCCATACAACAAAACACGACAAATGCAATTTACATTGAAAACATTATTAGGCCCATTGTCTATCCATTATGAACAGGGTGAAAATTTCATCTTTATGGATGATAATGCCAGACCACATCGTGCAATAAGGGTTTGGGAGGCACTTGAAGAAGGACATATCACCAGATTGAATTGGTCAGCACTATAGGAACACAATAGAATATATCTGGGATTTTGTTGTTAGAGCCATTCGTAATCGGATTAACCCACCCCACACCGCGGAAGAGTTGCGGACAGTCCACATGGTGTGGGCTATCATCGGTCAAACTCAAATGATAAAATGTAGCCCAAAAAATATTTGAGATACATACTAATTATTCGAATTTTTTAATAGACAAAAATTTGCCCTTAATCAGGGTTTTTTTCCTATTAAAAAATTCGAATAATTAGCGTCGTAAAATGTAGAAAGCATATTTACATTTACATTACTTCGCGAAAATCCAATAAATCTTCATGACATTATTGGTCAAATATTGAAATGTCGCATTCCTATTGGATGTAAACTTGTATCTTAATGAAAAATTCGTATTTTAATGAACATAATTAAAGTACAGATCCCGGATACCTAATAATTCAATAAAAGTATGGGAGTAGAAAAAATATATTGTGTAACGAGTGACGAAAATAACATTTTTCTAAGCGAGAGAACAGTTTGCCCAACGAGGCGAAGCCGAGTTTGGCAGTTTGCGAGCTTAAAAAAAATGATTTCGACGAGTTAAACACTATACTCTTTCTGCGACCTCACCTATGGCATTATAACACAAATTATGTAAACAAATACTTTATTTTCAATTAAAAATTACAAAACTATAGATCATATTTAAATTAGTTATGATTTAAACATTGATACATAGAATATGTAGACCACACACAATTCCCGAATATGAATTTAGGCTATTATCAGCCCTCCTTTCAACGAATTTTACGTAGACTTCTTCATACCTCTTTCTCGATTTTCTCGTAATAAGCCCGCATATGTTTTTTCAGCTTGATTTACTATTTCTGGTGATGTATTGGGAATATCTAAATCACTTTCTGAATCATAAATCATGATAAAGCTATAAACAGCACAAACTGACGTGATGTAAAAATGACGCGATATAGCCACAGCAATGAACTAGACGCAGATTAAAATTAGTAGGTAATTTTCGTCTCTAGGGACGAAAGTTAACGTTATGGGGTTTTCTTTCACTAGTGACGGACATAAAATTTTGCAGTATTCGGTGACGAAAAATATCTTTTTCTATTTTGCGTTTGAAATGAACTCATTATGAAACCAAAAACAGTATCGAAATGAGCTCTATTTCGATACACTTTTTTTCATTTTTCAATGTTGGCGTTGTTCGAATACAGAAATAAATATCATTGCTGTCATATGATTTTAAGAATTTATGTACATTTGACAGATATGATATATGTTCGTATTTTACACAAACAACGTATGTTGTATACAATAGACAACAACATATATATGTTTCTATGTCACTCATGTTTATATTTTTAAATGAAATATCAAGTAATGTTAACGAAAATTAATAAATAATATGTAATATAATATACTTCGCGGATAGTAAGATTTAAATTTGAAAATGTCAAGTATCAATGTGACCAACTGCATGCTTTATATAAAAATTAAACTCTGAACTTTCAAATTAAATAATTCCAATTTAAGCAATTTATTAATGTAAAAAACGCAAAATTGAAAAAATAGTATAAAAAACTCGTTTCATAAGGCCTTTTGCCGCACTCGCTCTTTAGAAAACTCGCCGCTATCGCGGCTCGTTTTCTAAACTGATCTCGTGCGGCAAAATGGTGCCTTATGAAACTCGTTTTTTAATATACTATTTTATAAAGAGTCGGAGAAAAAGATTCTTTCCTAACCGTATAACTTAAATAGATCGGAAAATATTGAAATTCGAGACTATTAATAACTGTACACAAATTTTTATTTTACATAAAAATGTTAATGAAATGTTTGCATTATATACTCCAATAAAGCATTTTATATGACTGATATTCTCCTCTTTTAAAAATGCAAAATATTATCTAAATATTGTTACTTTTGATGCCCCAATTTCTTCTACGAAGTCATTAAATATAATGCATCCAAATGTTTTCGAAATGCTGAACCATTTCTCTGTGAGCGTTAAAATTGTAGAAGACTTAAACGTGTGGAGTTATTTATACGGCTTACAAATTACTCCAATAAATCCACCCGCTCGAGATGTACAATTACCAGGCGGTCGCTGAAGAAAATTAACTACGAAACTAAAGGCGATAAAATCTTTTGCTGTACTATTTTCGGTGTGTCATGCGGAAAAATGGCTATTAAACTTTAAAAAGACACTCGATTATTTTACTTTGAGAAAAATTTTTATCATAACAGCTGTGTTATTTTTGTTTAAAGGAAACTAATTTATTATCTAATATTCTTTGGAGATTTAAAAAATACTCTCATATTTTTCTATCCACATTTTGACCCCAATCTGCTCTTATAAAGGGTAATAAGTAATTTGTATAATTGTCACACATAACATGAAGGAGTTTGTTTCAGTAATCCACTACAAAGTCTAGCAAAAGTATGCTTGTGATATATTAATTATATTTAGAAATAGTGGATAGTCTATAATAATATATACTACCCCCGAATTTTTAGTTACAGTTATAATACAGTTATAAGTTACCTAAATATGTTTTGTCCTTCGGGCGCAAGTGTTTTAATCCTCTCATTTTTGGACTATCTTGGGTTGATTAAATTCCCAGTTTTTTTTTAAATAAAAACATCAGATATGTTCTATCACAGCTCTAGAAGATCACTTTTAATTTAGCCATATCTTATAATTGATTGAGGTCTCGCTAGGCACTTGGTGAAACATATTAAATGATAAAGGTAAAAGAAAATTCACACTTGGTTATTTGTTTCACTGCAATTTTATTTACAAAATACGCTTGGACAAATTTGTTTCGAACTTCACAGTTCATTCACAACTTAAGTTGAGAATGAACTGTGAAGTTCGAAACAAATTTGTCATTTCACTCGTTTGTTGGTACAGTCAAAATTTAGTTTTTTAAAGGCATCAACAGCTCCATCTGACGACTGGACCCTTTGACCACGCAGTCCGTCATCTATTTTCGGAAAGGCAAAGAAATCGTTGTGACTTAGGTCGGAACTGTACGGAGGATAGTCTAACAATTCGACGTTTTGTTGCATTAAAAATTCTATTTTCTTGCGTACTGTTTGCGAACTCGCATTGTCTGGGTGGAGGATGATTCGTCGTTGTGGGTTGGTTTCTCGGAGCTCAGCGATGACTTGTGGTAAACAAATGGTTGTATACTAATCGCCAGTAGTAGTTCCTTGATTTTGTAGAGAAATTACTGCTAATATATAATTGTTTCAGCCTTTACTTGATGAAATTCCATTATAACTATTATCAGGATAAAATAAAACAAATTTTAATGAATTTCACTTTTTAATTGACACTGCAACGATCGTTTCGGTCCAACCTGAGCTTCATCAGACATATAACTGTCTTATATGTCTGATGAAGCTCAGGTTGGAGCGAAACGATCATTGCAGTGTCAATTAAAAAGTGATTGATTAAAAAGTGAAATTCATTAAAATTTGTTTTATTTTATCCTGATAAATTACTGCTACATGACCTGCTTTCGAGGCAAATGTCGCGACCATCTTTTTGGAGACACTTCGAGAACGGATTACTTTTGCCGACATTTCTTCAACTTGGAACACTCAAATAGACGACTGTCGTTTATTTTCTGGCTCGGATGAGTAAATCCAAGATTCATTACCACTCACGATGTTGTACGCTTTTTTAGAGCTTCCTGCGTTGAAGCGGTATGGTGTTTTTTGACACCAATTCGCCCTAGCTGTTTTCTGTTCTTCGGTCAACAGATGCGGTATCCAACGGGAATCTAATCTAATTATTTTACACCCAAAATTCTTTGTGCACATAATTTTTCATGCAAAATTTTTTGAATTGAGGTCTATGAAATCCCGAATGATGCCTCAGTTTTGCGATATGTCACATGTCGATCTTCGTTGATGAGCTTACGCACAGCATCGATGTTTTCTTGAGTGACTGGTGTTTTCAGTGCACCTGCTCTTGGATCGTCCTTAAAACTAATCCGTCCACGTTTGAATTTTTCATGGGAACGAGAAATTGTTGACTAATGTGGTACTTCATTATCGAAAACAGAAATCAACTCGGCGAAGCATTCTTGTTGAGATAATTGTCTTCGAAAATTATAAAAAGTTATTGCGCGAAAATTTTCATAGTTTCATTCCATTTTTCGACTAATTTGTCAGCTTCGACAGTTCGTTATAGCTACAACACTACACGTATCGCACTGAAACTTTGAATTTAGGCTAACTAAATATGGAAGTTAATTTTAGTTCTGACATTTGATTGATGGCACCCTCTATCTTCCAGTATGCGAAACATAAAAGACATTCCTGGTACTTTAAACCGTTATTTTGTGATATAATACGTATCACTTTGTTATATCACTATAATTTAGTTAATTACAATATAATTAACTAACTTGACAGTGTTTGTTAATGGCCAAGTTGGTCGAAATTGCAGTTACACAGTTAATTGTATTATAATGATATAGCGTGTTTTATTTAGTTCATAATAATTTGATGTCGCAAACTACACAAGTAACGAGAAATAATAATTTAACTAACGGCCGGTTTGATAATATTTCCTTAAACGGGATTTTATCTAAAAGTCTATTTTGCCTAAAAGCTCTTTTAAATGATATATTAAATGGTGACCGTCTCATAATTATAATGCCCATTCTTCTTAACTTAAAGGACTTTTACCTTGAATTAGTAACGTTGGTCATACTGAAGATTCAAATTAATTAAAATACACGTGTCAAACCCAGATCATAACCTAATATTGTGTAGCGTCGCATAACGTTTTACTAGCATTGCTGTAGCTTTAGTGTTTTTCAACAAATTTGTCTAAATATTATTTTAAAAATTCTTATTAAAGTTTATTCAAGTAGTATTTTTAGCGAGAAAAATTGATGAAATCAAATTATTTCGTAGTTGAGTTTCATTATATTTTAGCATTATGAATAATTCTACGGCCAGCAAAAGAATCTCTTCTAATTTTTCTATAAAAGGTCAACTTATTAATTAATTTAGGAAATCAGTAAATTTAAGAAAATTATAGAAAATAAAACAATCGATAAAATTTCATCTAATGAAAAGTACGTTAGTATTGTGTTTTTTAGATAAATTAGTGGTATAATTAAATTTATATTTGAAAATGAAGAATATATTTATTTATATTTGCATTATGATTTTACATTTACAACCTTTGAGTGCTCAGTAATTAATAACTGGTTTTCTGCTTTATTATCAAAATTTTACATATTTGCATATACGAGGGATATTTGAAATGTTTCCGGCCTTACCCACATAAAGTAATTGTAGAAAAAAATTCTTTCGCTGTCCGATAGATGGCCTCGACATATATAAACTATCAACATTGCAAGTTATACTGATCATTAGTTTGTCTATGGTACGTTTCTAAAATTATCAGTTCCCATTGTCGTTCAACAATGAAGAAATTTGAGTAACACGCAGTGATAAAATTCCTTCATTTGAAAGGGAAAAAGACTTAGGAAATAAAAGATCAGTTAGACTCTTCATACAGTGAAGCCTTCTCTTTATTTACAATGATAAAACATTAGATGGCCGAGTACAAGCGGACAGTACTACGCTGAATTTCTAGATAAATTAAAGGCCACAATTATGACAAAAAGGTCCACATTTGGCAAAAAAGAAAATCCTATTTCACCGAGATAACGCTCGGGTTCACACAAATTGAACGAATTGAAGTTTGAATTGTTTCCGCACCACCCTATTCGCCAGATCTAGCTCACAGCGACTTTTTCCTGTTCCCTAATTTGAAAAAATGTCTCTACGGAAAAAAATATGGGTCAAATGCTGAGGTTGAATTGAAAAGGTAAATCAGTATTTTTCAGGATTTCCACGATCGCAGACCGTGTGTTATTTGTAGGTTAAATGATCATTTAAATCAGGTAAATTGCAATTGCTTCCTTTAACTAAAAGCCGATTTAAAACAAGCCTTTAAGCTAAATGCGAAATATTTCACTAAAAGCCCTTTTAAAAATAAAAAGCCGTTTATAGTATATTAAAAAATGAGAAAATATTTGATAATTTAGGGAAATTTTATGGCAGTGCGCGTATGTTTAGAATAAAGTTCAAATTTTTTAATTTGGTTGCCTCTCGTTGAATTAAATTAACTAAAATCAAAGAACGTTAGTTTCTCTTCATAATAAAATATATGTTATTGTATTGTAAATATCATTACCGTATAATAAAATGATTAATTGTCAATTTAATCATAATCTCAAATTATCGCTATGACTACTGACTTATAGACGTAGTATGACCAACTTAAAGCTCTTAGCAATGCTAATTGCAAAAAATATATATTAAACCGGCCGTAAATATGTGTTAAAAAGAGAAAAAAACAAAAACAAAAATTACGAAAATTATTGTTCTCACGCTGAACAAATCTTCCAAATATATACATAGTTTTAAAGGATTGCTCTTTTAAAAGACTTGTGAAAATCAGAATCTGAGAAGCAATCCTGGATACCATATGGGTAAATTTTTAAATAAAAACTTGAATTTTATTAATAAATTTTGAACGAAATATAACCAAAATTATTTTCTATTTTAATAAAAAAATCTATATTCGTTATTATTTTGTACTTTTTATCTCATTATAATTTCTTTATATGTACACGCTGCTTCTAAATAAATACGTGTTGCTTCCGCATGCGACTAAGAATGTTTATACGTATACTGCATTTAGGCAGACTGAGCGAGATTTAATGAGCGAAACTTGGGGCCGCTTACGTTTATTTAACATTTCAATTCGTTCCTTATTTCCATAGTGAGTGAAGAGTACGCTTGATTCAGAAAAGTATGTACATTTATTATGTATTTTGTCTACACATTTATTCTTTTTTAAAGTTTCCAGAACTCAGTCTCATTAGTACATTTATTAAGATAAATGCCAGATCTTTGCGTATGTAATACTCGGTGTAGCGTTAACGGGATTAGAGAGTAGTTAATTGTTATGTTTGGGTAAACATGAAAGTGAGTGTGTAGTCACAGAAAAGCATTAATTGTATAGATTTATCTTACAAACCTTTTAATCATGAATATATATATGTATATATATATATATATATATATATATATATATATTGTAATGGGGCAAACTGCACCCTTATTCCAGCAACTATAATGGGAAAAACAGTATTAACAATTATAAAACTCACAGAAGAAGGGTTAAATTGGCGGACTAAATTTGTAAAATTAGTATCGAAATGTATATAAATTAATATGATGATAACTTTGTATACTTTAAATTAACTTATTTTTATTTCTAAACTGACTTTTATATTTTTATTTTCAATTTCATAATTCAAATCTTTAGCGCGAAATAATAGATATCTAATTTATCTACATCAATATGTTGTATCGATATTAGTTAGACACGCCCACTTTTTAAAATGCAATTAACCCGCGAAAATGTTATTTTCTACACACAAATACAACATAACCTTGTATTGGTAAGCATGTTCTGACAGCTTGAAAAATATTTTATAAATTTAATTATTATGACAAAATTATCATATTGTTTATATTTTTCTTGTTTATGGATTTAGTAAAAGTAAAACTTCGAGGCTATTTTACAATATTAACTAGGCTTTGAAAATAAATAACCGCTATCGGCGTCTTTTCCTAAAAATCTAATAACAAATGCCCGTAATTTTGTTCAACACCTAAGAAAATTTATATAAAAATTAAAATACCTGTGATATAATTACATATTTATGCTGAATCGTGATATTAATACTTGGCCCATCTTTTGGAAACAAACCTGAAGTCAATCGCTTGGAAACTTATAAGATTCAAGATGAGCATCTTTTATATTGGAGTTCCGACGAGGAGGCAGAATCGAAGCCGTTTTACGCCACAGACGCCGTCATCAAAAATTGGAGGACCCGCACTTTGTATTTTCCCGATCACATCGCTTTCATTCTGGATAACTGCGGAGTTCGATGAAAAACAGGTTCATTTCAATCATTATCCTACAATAAAGTCGAAAAAGTTAATATTATTTAATAAAAACAAATTATTTAATATAATAAAATCCTGAATTTTACTTTTATTTACATCTTAGACATTCACATTATAGTTATCTCACATAAATTATTTAAACATAGTAGTACTTGCCTGAATTGTTGTGTAGACTGTTTGAATTAAATATAAGATCATATATCATAACTACACATAATCTTTTTAGTACAATACACACGTGCATTATTTGTAGTTTTTAAAATTTGTCGCTAGGCACATATATTTGTTCAAGTTACAGATTCCTTATTTATATCAATAAATTATTTATTTTTATTACCTAACTCACTCTTTTGTTTGCTGGTGTTAAGTTGTAAGAGTTATTTTATATTAGATTTATCAATTAAAACACCATTCAAAGGAATAAACAGTCACATTTTATCGACGAAGATCCTGAGGAGTCAAATATAACTTATTTCTTGTTCACGACTGCTAGTTGGAATATTAAGAACATAGATAGCGTTGATCTAAATATATATTCATATTAAAAGGCGCCCAATTATAATTCAAATCTATTTACTATTACTTTCATAAACTTTTATTATTTATCAACATTTATCATTCATTTATTCATATTTAGATCTTCAGCGCTATTTCAATAATGGTTAATTATTTCTTGGAATTCGGCTTGATAACTATACATTAAATAAAAATGCTCATTTTAACGTTTCAACTTTTATTTTATTTTCGTCAGAATATTTTTTATTACAATACTAGGTGTTTTCCTGCAAAGGTAAATTTAAACTAATAATAATATAATAACTATTGCTTTTCGCTTTTTTTTGGCAGTTTGAAGTATTTTACTTAAAATATAAAATTGGCACATTGTACATTCAACAGATGGAAGTAGACTGCATTTTAAGTAGGCCTAAAGTATGTATATATATTAAATTTTTGTGTTCTGCCCTTGCCTGTAATTTGATACCTTCGGTTTGGTGTGGGTGAGTTTTGAAAGTTTAAGTGTTATTGGATTTGAATTTTAACGTTATTCTACAAATGGACGGTTGGTGCCGCGACGTGTTGTATCTGCATTCTTAGGCAAATGTGATTTTGTCATTCGTAGAAATTAATACAACAAATTAGAGCGGCAATTGCATGTAATGTGGGAATTTAATATATATACATATATATATATATATATATATATATATATATATATATATAAATATATAATATTTTCGTGACCTTGGTATGATATGGTAAATTCAATCAGTCGGCGATTAAAGGTCTGGTTTACTTCAAAGTATATATATTTAAAACAACCCTACATGTTTCGGCAATGATGCCTTTATCAAGGATATATCCTTGATAAAGAATACTGATTGAATTTACTATATATATATATATATATATATATATATATATATATATATATATAACAATTGATAAATTATTGGAGTTTTTGTTTAATAAACGGCTAAGAAATGATCTAAACACTTATATATATATATATATATATATATATATATATGTATATATATATATCTTTATATATATATATAAAGATAATTATTTCTGGACCTTGATATGTTATAGTAGATTCATTTAGTCGGCGATTTAAGGTCTGTTTTACTTTAATATGTATATATTTAAAATAATCTTACATGTTTCGGTACATAATGCCTTTGTCAAAGAAATTTAAAATATAAATGACAGTGTACACTGTCGTGTAGGTAATCAACGTCGAAAGTCATCGTCAGTAAAAAGTCACTAGTCATAGTAAATCATCACATGAAAATTGTCAGGAGTTAATTCCATTTTTTGACTGAGATAAGATTTTCAAGGCACCTTGAAATAGCGTCCGTATGGTTTTGATTACGCATACCGTTAAAAATATCAAACTTTACGATGAATATGTGTCAGATGGCGCTTAGCAACACTAATATTGCCATTTCCAGATACACAAATATCTACCTACTCTCGTTCTATTTCTACATTATCGAAGAGTAACGTTGCAATAAATACAAAATATTTTTTGTTGCATTTTAGACAGAATATTTTTGTCCAGGTTAAGTATTGGGTATAATAACTGATATATGAATTAGCACTAACACTGCTGTAGCAGCCGTTTTCTTATTTTAAATATGTATGCATTTGAAACGTTTCTAGACGACCCATTTGTAACTAACCGATTTAAATGTTCCTCAATTCGGAAGCTATTAATCTAAGAACGATTAAATTTTGAGGTTTTTTTTTGAAAGAGGCATTGTAATTTAATCTTGAAGCATTACACGAGACAGCAATGTATGTGCATTGTGAATAGACCATTTACGAAAATTATTTCAAGAATTCGATCGCTATAATGTGCCAAATATTAACTATATTCGTAATCTGGTAAAAAATGTTACCGAATCTGATATTTTAGCAAAGTCAGGTTTTGTTCGCAGTGCTCGTATTTGGGCATCGTTCTCAGGAACTAGGCATTCATCGTACTTCTCAAAAGTGGCATTTACACCCCCATATAAGATTAAATAAACACTGTAATTACTAAACACCAACAAAAACGCCGGAGGTAAATATAAATAGCGATGAGGCATACTTTGACATACGTACTTATCATCAAGCAAAATATGGGTTGAAGAAAATCCTCGTATGATTCATAAACCACCACTGCATCCATCAGGTTTGGTGCGATGTGAGGGCGTAATTGATCTGCATTTTTTTTTGAAAGGGAAAGAATGGAGATTCTTTATTATAATTTGAAGTGGCATCGAAACATGATTATTTTTCTTGGTCTTTTAATTGAAAGAATTTAACAGGAAGCTTGCAGTTTCGATAGGATGGAGCTACGTACATACCGCCAGCAAAACCAGGGTTGCCAGGAATGTTGTTTCTAGGGCGTTTAATATCACGATTTTGTTATGTTGCTTGGCTCTTCAGATCTCCAGTTTTAAACTTTTCCAGATTTTTTTGCTTTGAGGCGATTTAAAAGAAAAGATGTATGGCAACCAACTCAACACAATTAAAGAGATAAACCGAAATATAGCGGCCGTTACTGACATTCCTCAAAATAGAAAATTTTGTCAAAATAGCACGAGTGTGTTAAGCTCTCAGAGTACGACATTTAGCAGAAAGTCGAAAAAAGACAAAAATGTAATTAAAATAGCCAAAGTTGTATATTTTCTCATGAATTGTAGAGGGTGATCCAAAATGAATTTCCGGATTTTGAGTTTCAAAGAAAAACTAAATATTGAATAAATTCGAATTTCATTGCTATCATTTTTAAAGTACAAAATCAGCAATTATGTATGAAAAATTATATCAACCAAATCAGCCTCCCATGACTCCGCTGAAATTCTTTCTATGACACCATTCTTTAAGTGAAATTTTTCATATCTCTCTATCTCAGCAAGTACACGTCTGATATTCTCCTTTAGGTTTGGATGCATAACAGGTTTATTGTCGTAAACCCTTTCCGCCAGATAGCCCTAAAAGAAGAAGTCTAGCGGGGTTAGATCACAAGTCCTCGGTGGCCAACCGATTTCGGTCCTCTGATAACATAGCCAAGAAATTTAATGTGAAGTAAAGTGATTGCTTCACGTGCTGCATGCCAGGTAGCTATATCTTGTTGAAACACCAAGTCATTAATTTCCAAATCATTGACTTGATTAAAAAAGAGTCATTTAGCATTTCCCGCTATCTAAACAATTGCAAATAAAAAATAAAATTAAAAATTTTATAAATACAACTTTTCAACAAATAAATATGTATTTCGTAATTTTATAGATCACCACCCGTTCGTTTTCCAATTATATAAATAAAATTAAATATTTTAGAAATACAGCCTTTCGCCAGTACTGCACTGGGTGGTAAGCGTGTCCGTTCTCTAAATAATAAAATAGAATTCCTAATTACAATTACGTATTAAATAGGGTGTCATAAATCTTCTTAATGTATATCTATCTGATCGGTTCATCTATAATAGATTTTTATGGTACCTACATATTTGGATACCGTGAGCCAATTATGTATATCAAATTATACAATTAGGGTCTCTGAAAATCCTTCACTAATTACCTTGGACAATAAAGAAATGGTCTAAATGTAAAAAGCAGGCAATAGAGATTAGTAAATGTAAATTCTTTGAATCTAAGGAAAATATTGCAATTTTCAATATGATAATAAAAATACGTTGTATATAGTGGTTTACCCTTGAAAATGAACGTTGAATATTTATAAAGTTTCAAATGTTATTCTTTAATTCTGTTATACTACATTTACTGACATCTAAAATATATGAATATATACAATATAAAATATTTCGTTTTATGACAAAACAACTACTTTATTGGAATCGGAATTAATCTAAATTAAATATGGATTATATATTTAATATAACTGTCCAGTACACGAATATTATTGATTTGATATTCATTAAAAGTTATAAAAAGCTATTCTAACTGTATTTCAGCATAAAATAACCTAAATCAAGATGAATATACTAACCCAGTTTCAACAACAGACACTGTTCCCATGTGTCTCGAGTCTTAAGTGCGAAATGAATTAATAATGGAGAAGACGTAAGAAGGCGTTATGTGCTGAAGATGTACGTGCATTCAGGTGTATGTTACCTGGGTTGGTGTCAGGTGGAGTGAGGTAGGGCGGTACGTTGGATGCCAGGAGAGTACCAGGTGAGCATAATGAACAAACGTCACGAGAAGGAGCGTGCTAGAGGCAACTAAGTCATTTAGACCGGGATGCGACACCCAGTAGACGGGGGGGTGAATCGTATATTTTGGATCTCTTTTTTTCGTCTTGTTTATTTTCTGCCCGACTATCTACGTTCATCTATCGACGGTCGTATATACTAAATGGAATTAGTCGGCTGTGCAGGGGAGATCTCTGAATTTTGTGTTGAGGTAGTAAATCATCCATCGACGTTTCCGATCGTATACCGTTGATAATGAGAAATTATTACCTCGAATCAGTTGACTCGAAAATGAAACGTTCGTATTTTTTGGGAAACGAAACAGAAATGTAATTGGAGACGTTTATTGTTATAACATTCTTCAATATAAACCGGTAAGTGGGTCAAATGGCTGCACATATCGGATAGTTATTGTTTGAAGAAATCTAGGACAAAAGAATATATATTGGATATTGACGTTCGAACTGAAACAAAACAAACAACCAAACAAGATATAACTCTGTCTAAATAATTTTTATTTTACGCGAAAAGTATTTTTGTTTTTTTTAAATTTTTATTTAAATGGAATTAAACGAACTTTATGTATACATTTGCAAAATTTGTATTTATTAATTTGTACATATTGGTGAATAATGCTTCTGAAACAGGAAAGAAATCCTACTTTTGGAGAAATTTTAATGTTTTTTCATGTAGTGGTAAGTCAAATGCGTTCGAGGCCATTCCTAAATCGTTTTACTCTAATAGAGTAAATAACCCATTAAATGAGGAAAGTAAGTTTTGGAAGACATCAGGAACTGACTCTCTCTGTGTCTTAATTTGTCTAGAAAACGAAATGAGTTAACCCTCTTCACTTACACTGTATACTTATATTAATAAAAAGGTTGACGATCTGAAACACAAAATCTATCCAATATTTTTATGTCTGAACATATTTTTTTATGAATGAAATGTTACTGTTGATGGCCGGGATCAAGTTACATAGAAAAGAGCGGTCGGTCCACATTGTTCATAATCTAAATATATATTATGATTATTTTAGCAGTATGCCATTCAAATATTATAATATAAACAACATTAAGTGTAGTGATTTGTGTTCGTCGAAACTCTTTGGGGTGATATTTCGGGTGAATATTGTAGGAAAGATATTGAATTTTGATGTTTGTTTACGACGTTTCGACTTTTATCAATTCAGTCTTTTTCAAGCATCTGGAAACATGAATCATTACAATGAACATGAGAACTGTGTTTGTTTCGTGTGATATAACAATTAAATTAACAATTTTAAATTTTAAATTATATTAAGAAATGAATTACGAATTAGGTTAGCATTTTACGTAGAAAATTAAATAACATTAAATTAAAATAGCTTAGAATGGTAGGGGGATATTTAAGTGATTAATATCTGTATGAATTAATTGGAGACTTAACAATTATTAACAATTATAAGTTTAAAATTAGATTCAAAAATGATTACAAATTGAGTTAACATTTAACATTGAAAATTACATAAAATTAACATAAAAAAATAGCTAAAATGAATAGGTAGGGAGACATTAAGGTGACTAACAACTGTATGAATGAATTGGAAAGTTGAATTACACTACAATAAGTAAAGAGAACAAAGAAAAGATAAATAAACTCACATTTGTTGTTCGTTTTGTTTTATAAGGGTACGCATTTATGTGACACATGTGTTTGACATCCGAGACCGATTTTCTTAGAACGATAGTGCTTGTGCGGATATTGTAAGTGAACTAATACTTTAGTTTGCGGGGGTTTTAATTTCTGTTTTTGGAATGAGCATGGTGGTCAGGACCGTATTAAGGGGTATATGTTAAAGTTGTTTTTTCTAATGGGAGCTATTTTTTTCCCCGTTTTTGTCTTGTGCGTGCAGGGGGGGGTTTTTGATTTTTCTATTGTTTAATGAGAGGGTAATAGAGTTTTGAAAGCCCATCGATTTCGTTTCTGTCGTTGATTGTATATATATGTATATATATATATATATATATATATATATATGTATATATATGTATATATATGTGTGTGTTTAGATAATTTCTAAATTAAATTTAGAAATCTAAACACTCATATAGCTATGGAGTAATAATTAGCATTTTCAAACATTCAAATCTGACATCTGCTTTCTAATCTGACGTTTGCTTTCATAACTGACACCTGCTTTCAAAACAGACATCTGCTTTCAATAACCGACATTTGCTTTCACTAACTGACATCTGCTATCAAAACTGACATGAGCTTTCAAAACTGACTTCTGCTTTCAACTTGACATCTACATTGAATAACTGACATCTGATTCATTACCACTGTTACTTTATAATGCATTTCTAAATAGCTTGAACCTAGGTCTATTGTGGCTAAGTGGTAAAAGCGACAGCCCGGCAAGCTGTAGACTTGGGTTCGAGTCCCAACGTAGACCATATTTTTCAATTAAAAATTTCGTATGATTTGCTTTGTAATTTGTTGTCTAACTGTTTAGAGAATGTCAAGGCATGATTTATTATTATTGAACATGAATGTATCTTTGAATAATTTTATCCATGACAACTACAGATATATATATATAGTATGACATTAATATACTGTCATTTATATTATAAATTTCTTTGAAAAAGACATCATATGCCGAAACATGTAAGATTGTTTTAAATATATACATATTGAAATAAAGCCAGACCTTAAATCGCAAACTAATTGAATCTACCATAACATACTAAGGTAAAGAAATAATTATTTTTATATATATTGAAGGAATATCGTAAATTAAAAGACAAAATACCACAATCAAAGAAATCACACGTTATTTATGAAATTACATGCAACTTCTCCAAAGGCGTATACATCGGCCAAACAACGCAATATTTACAAGAACGCTCAAATGGACACATATTTTCAAGCAATAGTGAAGTCCTGAAAAACATAACACAAACAAAACACACTTTCAATTTCGATAAAACTTCAATAATTATCCATATAACAAAAAAACAAAAATTTAATTAATGACCAAGAACTTTAGTTTTATTTTGAAATGAAAACTAGACAATATCTTTAACACAGTTAGTCATAGTTGAAATGTAATCAAACAATACAATATAATGTAAGTGCATTTAATATAATTCTACTTTCACCTTCCTAAAATTTAAATAAATATTTCAGTTCTGAAAAAGACTCTATATATAGAACCGAAACGAAAACAAAATTAAATATTGTTTTAATTACCTGACCGCCATTCCCAAGAAACACTGATTCTTTATCTGGTATATATATATATATGCCTTAGAATTAATTAAATTATATTTAATATATTATAATTACATTTAAGAAAATTCTAATTAACATAGAAAGTAACGAATCTTCTTTATAAATTAAATGTTAAATCGATTAAACACATTAATAATTTTTTTTTGTTGTGCAATTGTAAAGTTATTTGGAAACATATTTCGAAGCACATATTGCTGTGTACTTTGATTTTCAAAATGAGCCCCAATTATTAAACATGAATTGTCAATTCCAAACATGAATCATCATACACACATATTCATAGTTTAGATTCTTGAAATTGTTCTCAGGGTTTTTTGTTTTACCAAAAGGGTTCCTTGCAAGTAGGCCTGGTATCCAATGTAATAAGAAAAGAAATAATACGATAGCATGTTAAATTTAATACATTTATTGTTAACAATTTGCAAATATATACATTAATTTTCAGTGTGATAAATATCATTAATTATATTTTTGTTTCATAATAAAATTTGGTATGTAAATCTTTAGAACTAGTCAAAATATACTCATATCTATATATCTAAAAATATGACTTTGAAGATCTTTGTTTGATTTTAATAAATCTTCCAAAATACAGCTGTGTATCACTTTAGACCAGTGAGTCTTATACTCTACAAAATACTAAAGTATGACAAAGTGTTTTTATTTAAAAATTAATAAATTACAAAAGTTTATGGATTTTATAGCTTATAAAGTGATAATGGTATAATATTTTAAAAGAGAAATGTGTTACTTGATATTCATGTGACGAGAATTTACCGTACCACATCAGATACCCAATATGGTATATATATACAAAATTTTAGTATTGATTGTGAAGTTTACTATTACTATAATACCAAGATATAAAAAGGTATTTTTTTTATATCTTGGTAGGTATAGCATGATTTAAAATTTTAAGTTATTAATATTTATAAAACTAAAACGTAAAGAGAATACTAAAGAGAATAATAATCTAGGTATATAATATTTAACATTCAATACAAATTTACTAAATATATACAGATGTGTTTTTCTGAACATGATCTGTGTTGCATATTAAAACTTATTACAGAAAATAATGACAAACTCTACATAAAATAAACATTAAATTTGCTATATCGATGTTTATACAGGGTGCAATCAAAATCTACCTGTTTTAAGTTTTTCACTGCTGTTTGCAGCTCTATTTAATTTTTAAATTTACCTCGCTTGGAAAGAATTACAGCAATATGTTGATTTTTAATTCATTATTTATGTGACAGTTTTATAGAATAATCAGGTAGCGTTTTTTAATAAAAAATAGTCGTTTACTAAAAGAGTTAATAGAAAATATTGTAAATCTGGTGTGGAGAACACAATATATGATCAAATGGTGCGCACTGACGATTCTGTAGTAAGATGAAACACGTCTCGACGTATCTGGAGAGATACTTTCACACATATATGAACTTGTATCGCGTTCTATACAACCGATTTCTAATAATATTTTATATTATCAAAAATGTTTTTGTTTTATACACAATTTCGTGAGGTTTTACCTACTGAAATATATTTCAATTTACTTTGTTAGAATATTTTGCATAAATATGAATAACATATGGTTAGAATTACTAAAAAAACATTAACTTATATCAGAAGTGAGATTTGTACAAAATGAGAGTTGAAATAAATTTTACATTACAAATAATATAATGATGTACAAACGAAATGCTCAAAATATTGTAAACTCATGACAGATTGCACATTTTCCTATGCCTCTCCAATTGCATATTCTAGTTCTTGCAAATTATTTATGGGATTTCAGAATATTGCGTTTCTCTAAATAAGGGAATAAAAAAAAATTAAGAGATGAATCAGGCGATCTATTTTTCCATAAACTTACATTTATAAATTATAATTAACTAATTTCCAACAGAATTCTGCTACGCCACCTACTCTCTATAAAAGCTTACATTATTTACTTACATTTGCGCGAATCGGTCGATACTATATAATTCATCCGAATTAATATAACAAAACAGGTGAACCCATGATTCAACGGATTTGAAATTAGTATTTTGCCAGTTAATGTTATTATGTAAGTTGACTTACGAAATCGAGCTGTCAAAAGTAGCAGGAAATATTAGGAAAAGTGGCAGGAAGCATCAGGATAGGTTCGTTCAAACAATCTTGCAGTGAACCTACTAGACAATACACATGAAGTGCGCAGACTTAAACGATTTAAACCTTTAGACTTAACACATACATTTAACTAATATAGTGTTAAGTTAAAGTGTAATATAGTGTAAATTAATGTATTATTATTATGGACCGGACACGAGAGGCCCATGAACCATCGCCCACGGGCGTACTATTGAAAATTTGTAATTTTAAAGAGTTTTTAGTATTACTTATATAATTGAAAAACAAAACTGGTGGTGATTTATAAAATACGAAATACATTTTTATTTGTTAATTTTGTAGTTCATGTTGACTAGCAATACTTTCTCAAGGTTCTCTTCCGTAAAATTTGTTCTCTTTGAATGAAATACATCCTTGTAGATAGAAAATGTTCTTTCTGCATCGCAACTGGTTATAGGTGCATACTAGAAATATTCTTTTATTTCAGCGTATTTAGCGGTTAGATTTTGAGGCATTGTCCTCATACACAATTGCCGCAATGTTATTAAATCTGGATTTCTATTAAAAACTGCGTCCAACTTTTGCCAAAGGCCACATCTGAAGTCACTTGCAATATTTTTCAAATTATTAATAGCCACATCTAATGTGGTTAATCCATCATTTAATTTGAGATTTTGATTTTCAAAATAAGTGATTAATTTTCAAAGTGTTTCAAGTTTCAAATACTTCGAGCATCGTCATTTAAACATGTAACGAAATTTTGTAAACTATCGAAATTCTCTGCATAAAAACTAGTAGTTTCCATCCATGTTCCCCATCTAGTTATTACTAGAGAGGGAGGAAGTGACGAAGATGGAAGTTTTTCCCTGTAAAGAGCTACGCTCAATTGTGCTTTTCTGAGAACTTTTTTAAAAGCGGATACAAATCTATCAACCTCCGGAAAGTTGTCTCTGATATATTCACAGATTCTGTGGAGAGCATGTGCTACACAAGTAATATGCAGTATATTAGGATATGTTTCCTTTAATAGTCTGCCTCTTTTTAACATATACACAGCACTGTCACTGATAAATAAAAGTATTTTTTCTTTGTACCTGTCGTCCGAATGAAGCATTTGGTGCATATTCTCCTAAACGATTTTAACTATTGTTTCCCGATGAACTGTATTTATAACTTTTGTTGCTATTATGGAATATATATTATATGAAATAGTTGGATGTAGTACACCAGCTACATACAACATTTACCACACAGCTTCCTAATATATCGACAGTTTCGTCGGCACTTATCCATAGATACTGATTTGAAAGATGGCTTCTAATGCGTTCTACTGCTTTCGTGTAGTACTTAGAAATATAATATTTGTGTATGTTGGATTCGTCATTCACATTTCGGCCAGTATATTTTTGGAGAAGTGTTTTGAAGGTGTGATTGTTAAGTTTATTTAATGGAATATTTGCCGCCATTAAAGTTTCACAGAGTTTTTCGTTAAATTGTCAGATTCCAACGGGTCTAATTTCTGTGCAAGTGTTTGCGATGCTAAGTGACGTTATACGTTCGATTTCTTCGAATTTTTGCAATAAATTTCGGATTCACCGGCAATGGATATACAATGACTATGACCCTTAATCCAACTTGTCATTGTTTCACGATGCCATTCTCGACGTTGTTCCATATCATACCTGAAAAAGTAACTTAAACAATGTTTTAGATCAAAATAAATGAAAATAAACATGTACGCGTAAGTTATTGAAAATTAACGAAATTCACTGCGACACTTACATCAAAATAATTGGGAGAAGTAGATTCGATGAAACGATATTAAACAGTATTTATTGCAAAAATTACGTAGTATGGTAATTAACAGTTAAAACAATGAAAAAAAAGAAACTAACTCACCGTACTTTATTTATCTTACGAAATATAAACTAATAAATAAAATAAATTATAAAAACTCAGCTTCTATTTACGCCCATGAAGAAAGGAATTTCACTATAATATTGAAGTAATTGCGTCGAAATTTAACGACAAAAACCAGATGTGCGGTGTACCGAATGAATAGTGCTATTTAAAAACTGCGTGTTGTACTTAGCGATGTTATAGACTATTGATATGGTCCATCGTAATTTCGGTCTGATGCGTCCGATCTCTGATTACCATAAACTAAGCATAAGCTACGAATGACAAGGATCAGTCAATGGACAAAATCTTTTCATGTTACCCGCTCATTGCCATATAATTTGCTGATTATCTTAGTGGATAGGTTGCTAAATACATAAAAGTATAAACAAATTGAACAAGTGATATAAACCTTTATAAGTTTACGTAAATACAAAATAAAACTTAAATTCTGAAATTAATATTTTATGTTTGAACCATTGTTCTTGAGTCTAAAACAGCATCAAGCGAATCAAGCCGTTTTGGGATGCTGTTAACCAGATTGTCGAAAATATTCTATGTTAACAACTCCCATTATTTCTTAACCTAATCCAGAACCGTTTCATGCTTTCTTTTGGCAGTTGATATAATTTTTTTGGTTAAGGATCGCCCAAATATATTCTACTCTACTGGATTCAAGCCGGGCGATTGAGGCGACCAGAATAACCGACTCTTCAAAATATCGCATAGCGACCCTACTTTTATCCTTAAGATCGTAATTTTTCATGAGTATAGATCTTCTTAGATCTATGTTTTCCACAGATATGCGTAAATTTTCTTGAGGAATCCGCACATATGCCACATATCGGAAAGCTGGTCTGGAGAAACTGCCTCAAAACATGACTTCTCCTACACTGCGCTTGATCATTTGTTGCAAAAAAAGGTGCTTGCAACTTTATAGAAATCATAATCTTGTTCCAGACAGATATTGTACTAATTGTTATGCCTGTTCAGGAACGCCAGTTGTTTTGCTTCGTTCTTATTGCTAACAAGAGATTTCTTCTAGCACTTTTTATCGACTAAATTAACTTCTTAAAGTCTTTGCCTAATTATTTTTGTCAAAAATAATTAGGCAAAGACTTTAAAAAGTTAATTTAGTTAATATCGGCGAAGAAAGAATATTTTTAATTACTCTCGACGCTATAATGAGGTATTTGCTACCTTCTTTAATAATGCGACTATTTTCTCTAGCAGATATTTTCCAAGATTTCTTTCTGTGTAGCGTGTGATGATTATTGTATTAATCTTTTTTTCGGCTAGTTTTGAAATTTTATATTTTTTTTTCAATTCTCAATAACGCCTTGGCGAATCTTAACTAGTCAAACATTTCTTTCACTTGAATGCTTCTTTGTCTATATTTAGCATTTAGGAAAGTGTAAATTGAGTAAAACAAATATTATTTATATGAGGGATAAGCTGAATTTATTGAGAATAAGAAAATCTAGTAGACTGTGAAAAAAATAGTGTTTATTTAGGGCAACTCTTCATCTGTCATTTGACGTTTTGTTGTTGAAGTTACGTTCGTTATAAAACTTAGCTACCTATTTTTTAAAAGTAAAAGAAAATGGAATTAACCAGAGAGCACTTTCGAATCATTATTTATTACGATTTTAAAAGAGATTTAAGCGCTTATGAGAGCAGATTCAGTTTTTAATGAACGAGCACCTTCCTTGGCTACAATTTACCATTGTTATAAGGAATTTAAACACAAAAGGAATTCTGTTGAACATAGAAAAGGAGCGTCCTCCTACGACTGTTACCGACAAAAAACATTGCTGCTGCTGTTGAGAAAATAATTGAAGAGGTCAATGAAGCTACTTATGTGGAAATAGAACATCAACTCAAAATTGTATGCTCAGCTGTTAAAACAATCATACACGATCACCTTCATTTAAAAAAGTCGTAAGTCGTTTTGTGCCGCATCACCTTTCTGACTTCCAAAAAGCAGAGCGTGTAAGAATTTGCTATGAAACTCTAAATTTCTTAAATAGTGGCGGGCATCAAATTTTTTCCAAAATAGCGACAGGTGACGAAACTTATATTCCCTTTTTCGACCTTCCTACCCGCCAAAGGAGTCGTATATGGATTTACGAAGATGAGAAAACTCCTGCAATGGCTAAGAGGCAGCTAGCTATGAAAAAGTTTATGTATGTGGTATTCTTCAGAAGTACAGGCTGAGTAGATGCAATTATGCTAAATGGATAGAAGATAGTTACAGCTAAGTGGTACACTGAAAAATGTTTGGCTGAAGTGTTCAGTAGCGTTCCAGACAAGGGAATTATGCTACACTATGACAATGCATCGTCCGATACGGCAGTTTAATTCTCCAGTTTTTAGCTGGAAAAAATGTGAAAGTAATAGAACATCCGCCGTACTGACCTGATTTAGCAATGTGTGACATTTGTTTATTTTTTGGGGCTTAAGCGCAATTTGCGGGGTAGAAGATTTTCGTCTGAAGAGATTGACGCTTATTTTGAAGGCATTTCCAGGAAAGATTGGTTGGGAGCTTTTAAACAGTGGAAAGAAAGGCTGGTCAAGTGTATTATTGCTTAAGGAAATTACTTAGAGCATATTTAAAATAAAATCCTAGAAAATATTAATCGTGTTTTTTATTCTCAATAATTTCAGTTTGTTCCTCGTATTAGTGTGACTCCAAGCATTCCAATTAACAATGTTAACAAGAAGACACTAATTTTCTGTGAGACTATACAAAACTGTATAGCATATAATGTAGTCTTGTTCGTATACGAAGGAGAATATCCCAAAAACTATAGAAACTGTAGAGGTTTTTCCCAAAATAATCGGCTCATAAGTTTTGAAAGTCTATGCAATTGATTGATTGGTTTGGAATTGTCCAGTATTGTATATACACATTCTTATGTATATATTTTCAAGGAGGGAAATTTGTAATCCGTACATATTTTAAAATGTTCATCTCTTATTTGAATAATAAAATCCTGGATAGCAAAAAAATTTGATTCTGTATTTGAGTGAAAATTCAAACAATCGTGTACCGGTAAATGCAAGAAAATTAGTTCTACGCTGTACAACTTTTAGTTTTATTAGATCGGTTAACTTTGAAATTAATTCAATTTGAATTTTAAAGACACGTCACATATATGCTGTTTTGTCAGTGTTTGATACTGTTCATTCGGTCCTTCAAATTATTTTCTAGCCTCCATGATATTTGTTCTGAATGTCGACCTACAAATTCACAGACGAGCATTTATCAATTTCAAATGATTTTGGTATCAGTAACATATACATCTGCTACAGAGATGCATATCGGTTAGGTATATCAACATATACCTGCACATATATACATATACATATGAATGTACATCTATGCAACTTGCATACGCGTACATATACACATATATTACAGTCAAGCATGTACGTATAATACCTATACACATTTAGGTCGACATGTATACAGTGGTAGTCGCTTGATTTATAACCAGAGACGGAATCCGTAGATAGTTGGTAAATGTGACCCGAACGAAATGAGATTGTGCTTATTCAGGCGAATATCTTTCCGTCATTCGTATGCCGTTATCGCGTTCACCTGATCTTGGGGTGTGGTATCATCTATGTGAATGAAAAGAAATGCAATATGTGTCCCGCGCTTTATGTCAAATTATTCTTCCTCTGAGATGAATGGTCTCATATTGTATATTTTAGATTCCGTCTGAATTTCGATTGTATTCAATTTCAATTTAAATTTAAAAATTTTTACTAAAATAATTCAGACTGTACACGGGGGTGATTCTAAAAGTAAAGAGCGTTTGTTTCTCTAGATATATTTATTTAAGATAATAAAACTCATTTTACAACATATTTAATACCTTAGCTATATGTATACGTTGTTGCGGATCAAATTTTAACATTTGACCTAGCGTTTCAATACCTTCTGCATACTCGATTATCGTAAAGTTGTTCAGTCAGTGACTAACGCCCTGTTTCAAATGGGAGGCTATAAGGCGGATGTTCAAAACTTCCCATTTAACAACCAGGGTTGAGATGATTTAAATAATTTGAATAAAACCAGAATTTAAATAATGATTTAAATCAAGGTGATTTTTATTTAAAAAAATCATGATTTCTTTTCTTGTAATAGTCTCTTATAGTTTTTATTACATTTATATAATTGTTTTGAGCAGAAAAAATAAAAAAAATTCATTTTACATTCATTTAGCAACACAATACATAAAATATTTTCAAATACAAAGAAAAAATAAATAAACATAAGGAAATTTTGTGTTTCATATTAATAAAAAATACACGTTCTTTTGCAAAACTAAAATTTAAAATATCCTTCAGAAGAGTAACTAATTTAACGGAAGTATAAAAATAATACTGTCATAATTAGAGCTGAGGATGTTTGCGGTATAACCATGGTTATATCATATAACCATAGTAATTTACTATGGTTATATGATATAACCATGGTTATACCGCAAACATCCTCAGCTCTAGTCATAATTTCGTGTTGTATTGTAATAAATGAAACAGACATGCAATATACATATCTGTAACTGTACACATGAACAATACATGTATATACAGATACAAATCTGTTCTTAAAAAGATTTGTATCATTTGTATTACATTGCTTCACTAGCTTGACTGATGACGCCTATAGATGGCAGAAACACGTGTCTTAAGCAGAAGTAAATGCTGAAAATACGAGGTGTATTGTCCATGTGTACAGTTAGAGATATGTATATTGCATGTCTGTTTCATTTGTAACAAATGCGTAATACGTGCATAACGTATTGATATACTTAAACCTTTTTGTATATTGTATTGTAATGTTTAAAAAGAAACACTAATTTAGATGCTTTTTCATTAGCTAATCTATTTCTTAATTCTGAATGGACAAGCCCATATGATGTAAAAGTTCTTTCGACATCTGCGGAAGAAGCGTTTGCACACAAAATCGGAACAACGGTAACGAACGCTTGATTAATTTCTGGGACATTATTCTCAGATCTCCACCATTGTACTGCATTGACATTTTGTAATATTTCTTGTGAAAACATTGTTTCGTGGAACGGATCTGATTTAGCTTCCAATGATAATAATCCAGTACCAAAATAATATTTGGAAACTATTTCTAAAGCTGATTTTTTTTCTTGATATGACAACGGGTATTCATTTTTATTTCTAGTAGTAGTAAGTACCCAAAATTGGATTATTTTTGTTACGTCTGTTGCCATATGGTCCCAAAAATAGGCTAACAGGATCGAAAAAACTTGTTTACTGAGGAATTTAAAACAGCGTATTGTCATTATTTTGATGAAACAGATTTAAGTGGTGCAAATTTTACGCCGAACACAGTGTGCAAAAGTTGTTATAATACCCTTATAATGTGGATGCATGGAAAAGGTGTACAGTTTTCTTTTATGAAGCCAGTAATTTGGGTGCAAGACCTAACTGGACATGATGAATCCAGGTGCTACGCATGCATAAATTCCGGTTATGGATTGAACAAAAAAAAAATTGAAAACAAAAGTATACATTCCCGCTTTTACTGCGACACTTCCAGTACAACGCGCTGCTGTTACCGATAACCTAAACCTCCGAGTCTGGATACTGTGTCCCTGCAAGCCGAAACCGTTTTCACCAATCCGACCAATGTGAATGATGCAGATTGGACACCCGATATTGAAAATAATGCACCACAACCGGTAACACTAATCGAGAGAGGTTACACCAAGTGATCATGCCAATGGAAAAGCGATTCAAAGGCAAAAAATTAGATGCATTGCTTGCGGAGGTTTGTTGATGGAGTTCTAAAATTATGCAGTTTGAAGATGAAAGCACCGTAGATGAAGATGACACCGAAATTGGTGGACACACTGAAGAAAACATGCCCTTGAATATTATGTCTAACTCGGATGATGATGCAGACTCAGAACATGAATATGAACAACCTACGAAGAAAACAAGATTATCAGAACCACAAGCGTCAACTTCAACGAGGATGGATATTGACAATAAATGAAATTGTTCTAAATTTTGTTTCCATGCATAGATAACAAATAAAAATCTCGTATTTTCTGTGTAAGAATAGCTGTAATATGAACCGGAATTTTTATTTTCATGCAAAATAAAGTTTATAAAGAAAAAAAACAACATAGTTATTGAGCAAAAAAGGTGAAAGAAATGAGGAAAGAATGGGTATTTTTGCGATTTTTAAGGCACTGGATGCACTTTTTTCGAGTAGGTTTGTTCCGCTTTTTTTGTCTCCAATCTTTTGTGTCTGAAGCAAAGTTGTAGATATTGACTACAACTTTGCTTCAGACACAAAAGAGATATTCCGTGCGGTATACCGTGTTAAAATATAGAAAAAGTGATCAAAATCCACCTTCAGCAAAAAAATTCGTATGGCCATTAAATTATTAATGCAGCCAACTTGACAAAACGAATGATGCAGAAGTTCTTCTTTTTGGGGCTACTTTTACGTGCAATTCTCAGAATTAAGTCCCAAAAACATGTGTTGTACTGTGTAATATTACAAAGTTATCTCTAGCTACGCAATGATAAATAAAAGAGTTTGTTTAAAAATAAAAAGTGTAAATATTTATTAAAGTAAGATATCTGAGAACAATGAACAAATAGCGTGCCTAACGACATAACAATGAATTAATATGGTGTGCACGTATGAATTAAAGGTTATGTTTTAATAGCAATGTTAATGAATAGTATATGGTAATATAAATAAATAGACAAACAAATTAAGGGTAAGTACTACAGTTCTTAATTATAAATTTCTTTTCACAAATTCTGAGCAGGTTAGCAATGTAATTGTAAAGTAAAATCAAGAGTTTAGAATTTAATGAAGTTTTGTTTTGTTGAAAAATAGTTATATAAGACTTCTTTTGAAATAAATTGACTTAATTAAACCTGTTTCTTGCTGGATGAGGGCAGGTATCAAGGATGGTAACGGCGTTGGTCAGGAATGTCGAAGTACGGGATCAAACACGGTGTTTTCGCTTCTACGAAGCCGGTATCGGCGTTGTTCGAAGGCGTTGGTATTGCTTGTGGCCGGTGTTCCAAAATGATGCTTTGAAAGATCACTTGCCGATCTCTGGTATTATCGACTTCAAAAATGGTTCTAAAGTTGCTCCAAATTTAAATGCTTCTTTTCTGCGTATTTTGATAATTGTAGCACAAGTATTTTTGGTTTAATTAAATTTTAAAATCGGAGTAGCACCTTTTCTTGGCAATCGTTATAAAATTTTTCTACTGACCCTCGATAGCAATTATTTCTTTCAAAGCCTTGCAAGAAATTATGAAACCAGCCTCGATTTTTACTTTAATTACAATCGATAATACTTTAAATATAAATGAAATATTAATACTAACATGAAAACAAAATTAAAATAATATTTTACAAATAGTTATAACGGGTTATCCAATGTAAGGTTATGTTATGTGTATAGAATGAAAATAACCTGTTCGCTGGTTTTAAAAATTCAAAAAGTGGGCGTGTCTAATTAGTATCGATACAAACTTTGAATGTAGATAAATTAGCTATCATGTTAATTTCGCGCTAATGACTTTAATTATGAAAATGATAATAAAAATATAAAAAGTAAATTTTGAAATTAATATAAATTAATTTGAAATATACAAAGTTATCGTAATATTAATTTATTTACATTTCAATACTAATTTTACAAATTATGTCCGCCAATTTAGCTATTCTATTGAGTGTTATTTTTATGTTAATTACTGCCTTTCCCTTTGCAGTTGGCTGGAATAATGGTGCTATTTGCCCCATAATAATATATATATATATATATATATATATATATATATATATATATATATGTATAATAAAAAAGTGTCAATCTTAGATTGTGTGGCAAAGTATTTACAGACCTTTCGAAGTTCTATCCATTTCGTTTTCAATGTAAGTCAATAAGAAAGTGATTGCATAATATTACTTGAGGTGTCCGTAAGGCATATTCCACTGCGTCTTGTCTAGATCTATTGTGGTCCTCATACCTCTTTAGAGTACTTCCTGTAGCCCGGCTCTTTTAATTAAGCTTAACAGCTTCAAGACCGGTTCTTTTAAATATATTCCTTTATATGTATAAATATATAGATACATATACACGTTATGTATCAGTTAAATTTGTTATAAAAATGCTATCTAATAAATATATAATAATATAATAATGTTAATATATTGTTATACTTAAAGCTTGTAGATAAAATAGAAGCGTGTTATAATTATTATATAATGAACAAAATACGTTATGCGTAAACATCTATCCAAACTGTGCTACTTATAATCTTGTAAAAATTATACGCTTCTAGGATTCTTTAAACAACATACATACATGAGCAAAGACGGCAGACTATGTGCCCCACACTGTTAAATTTAATAATACACATAAGGTGTATTAGATAAAAATGTAGATTTTACAAAATTAGGGCAACTTTTTACCAATACTGAAGATCCATTGTACAGATACAAAGAGCACTTTAACTATGCAAATATAACATCTCTCAACGTCGAACAATCCTTCTCAGTATAGAAACATATAAACATATATACATATATATTATTAAATTTGACAGTGTGGGCACATAGTCTGCCGTCTTTAAATCATGAGATTACACTATCTGCAGGGGTGGCTTCTTGCGTAATAAGGTTAAATATAATACTACACTCAGGTAACTTACCGCATTCTTAATATACTTCTGGTACTATGAGTTGTTTATATCTAAGTTTGTTTCAAACAGATTGTAGTTCAGGTAGAAATTAAAATACAGGTAAGCTTTAAATTATTATTTTATATTAGTTATTTTAAACATACATACCAATTAAATACATGCATATACATATGACATTTCAGAATGGTAAATGGATAGAAACAAATTCAACAATATAGTCAAGTTATGTTTAAATAACTACAGTCAAATGCAATAGATTAATAAACAATATCTTTGCAGGTTTTATTTTAGAAATAAATGCATAAACATGGGCACATATTAGTACAACTTGTTTCAAAAAGAATTACATCTAGTTGTCCATGAATTTCTCCTGTAAATTATGAAGTTCTGCATTCTTGAAATGCGGATATAGATTAAATGCTATGAAGGTTATCCACCTGTCAGTATCAATATTTATCATCGGGGGATATGGTGATGAAATTAATAACAAGTACAATTAGATTATTTATTTATTTAATAAGAAAACTTTAAAGATAGGATATTAATCAAACAACCAAGGTAAATAACTAATTTGTAGAAATTTTAATTATTGTAATTTATAACAAGAGTTCGAAATGGTCACCATTCTGTTGAATGCATAATACAATACGACGTTTCATGTTGTCAAAAGAATTCTGCAATATATTTGGTGTTATTTCATTACATTTATACTTCGAGGTAAAAATATCCTCTGTATATTGACAGCTAAGTGGATTAAAAACTTCCTCTAATGACTTCCGAACAACTTATCTAAAAATAATAAAGATTATTTTTAATTTCTCCCCAGAGATCCACACTGTATAATCTAAATTGAAACACGTTCAAAATTTACCACATGTGCAATCATCAAACACATGAAAAAAAATGCCCTTGACTTCCCAACGTGCAAAATTTTACAGTTATATTTTTTTTTATTACTTAGAGATTTTAAAAATATTCTTTATTATTTATTTCTACTAATTAAGACTCTTAACTAACTATATTATTACAATTGAAATACAATTTTAAAAGCTTTCTGAATTAAGACGTCTTAAGCATGTAAATTTACTTACATAAAAACTTATTGGAGACACATTTACTCGACAACGTTGTTTAATCAATTACAAAAATAAAATTACGAGAAAACCAAACTCGTATAATTATCGGGAATAAATATGAACTACCATAACTATGGTCAACTCAAAAAACAACCCGTACTAATTAAATATTAAATATATCAATCACTACAACGGATAAATTCAGATGTTACTCTCCCAGATCTGGCCTCTCGAACCTGAGATCGATCACCAAAAAACGCAAGTTTTTTATCTCACATGTGAGGTTTAAACACATCGGATATACACAGATATCCATGAATTATGTACATTCATATATAATTAAATTTTAAATATTTATTAGGGAAAAATCCATAACAATATGTTTGTTACCGATGCACACAAATATATGATCCAAATATGTCACGTGATCTACGCATGACTTACAGCTGATTCATATCTATAATCTAATAGGATTGAATATTTCACTAAAACAATCATTAAATCGACTTTAACACAAACTACAATTTATACTTTTATTTATTTGTCTATTTTACTAAGTTACTTATGCATATGATATTGATACTTTTCACAAAAATTTAGTATTAATGCCCGAGATAGATCGTTGTCACATAAGTGAGATTTGTTATTTTCTTCTCTAATGAATTGAAGGACCGGCTCCTGTGAGAAAGATCTCGTTCTATAGCTAAGTAGCCGAAAATATACATATAATATTGTTCATAGATAAAAATATGAACTGGTGCCCAATTGTATTAATATATTATAAAAAAAATACTTATTTATATTAAACTTGCCCACATAATATTGTAAGAGCGACATCTTACATTCTACTACCAAATTAAACTCAATAATAAGGTAGGTAACATAATACCTTATAACGAGCGATCATTAAAATTTTCACTCGTAGCTGGCCGTGTATATAAAAATTATGTCGTAGCTTTAGTCATTAAGATGTTATGTCAAACATCTGTCAGTGTCAAATCTATATTTTAAAGTTTCATCAAAAGAAAAAGTAATGGCCTTTAATGATATGCATAAAGCGTTTATGGTAGAATGTTACTTCCTGACATCTCAAAAAATTGATGGTATTTGGCAGCATTGGCAGAAAATTGCCTTGCGGAATTTGAAGAGAGATATCCAAATACTGTTCCTAGCTATAAAACTTTCCGTGATACGCTAATGCATTGTGTAAATCTTTTTCGTCAAACAGGCAGTATTTTAAGGAAAAAAGGAAGCGGTCCTCCTCTCAAGAGAAGTCGCGGCGTAATTGAAAATGTCAGACAAATTATTAACGAATCTCCTCAAACATCTATTCGCAGAGTTTCGCAACAAGTTGGGCTTTCGTATGGAACATGTCAAAAATTTTTAAAAAAGGACTTGCACATGTATCCATATAAATTAACTTCTGTACAAAATCTATTACCTACGGATTATGAAAAAAGAACACAATTTTGCCAATGGTTTATTCAAACAATGACAGACAATATTTTAAATCATACTTTTTTCACCGATGAAGCTTGGTTTTATTTGAAAGGTTATGTTAATTCGCAAAATATGCGTATGTGGTCCAGTGAAAATCCTCATTTCCACAGAGAAGTTCCTCTACATCCAGAAAAAATAGGCGTTTGGGTAGGTATGAGTCGTCACCGATTAATAGGACCAATATTCTTTGAGGGCACGATAACATCGGAGAAATATCGTAACGAAATTCTCAGTGTTTTTACTAATCAATTGACTAATGATGAACTCCAGGTCGGATATTTTCAACAGAATGGGGCTACATCTCACGTTACACTTGAAAATATTCAGTTTTTGCAACAATTTTATGGCGATAGGATAATAAGTAGAAATACAGCGATTCCATATCCACCACGATCGTGTGATTTAACAGTCATGGATTTTTTTGTGTGGCCATATATAAAGAATATTATTTATGAAACACCAATTAATAATCTACAAGAGTTAAGACATAAAATCATAGAAAAATGTGAACACATCAATAACTCACCGCAAATATTGATCAATGTTTTCAATGTTCTACGAAATAGAGTGCGATTATGCTTGGTGGAGAATGGTCAACATTTTACACATTTTTTATAATATTCTATTACTTTGTATAAAAATTATAAATATATTTAATATAAAAGTCAGCATTTCAAATTATTTTTTAACAATCATGACGTTTGAAATTATAATGACAGATCTCCTCTAATAACTTAAGTTACGACATACTTTTTGTGTACATGGCTTACTTGAGCGAAAATTTTAATGATCACTCGTTTATTATAATTTATAGAAAATTTAAAACCAATTCTTAATTTGAATTAATGATATTTGATTAATAAATTATAAATCCTATTAACCATCTTTAAGCCGAAATTTATAAATCATTTGTTGGTGGTAGCCTTTTTGGATATTTATACCATTATCACAATATTACCAGCTCATATAATTATATATAATTATTATTATTACATGTATATTAACATTCTATAAAATTGAAACAGCCCATTTATAACAATATATATACATACAGACACAATAAATAAACATCGTATAGAGAAATATAAATTAAGAAAAAAGCATTTATGAACAATACAAAGTTACACATGTAACGATTTCGAGTTAAAATCAAAATTGCACATGACAAGCAACGTTACGCAGAAAAACTTCTAAAAAAATTAATTAAACTTTTAACCAATTCGAAACATGTGTTTGTACATGTGTAGGTGTCATTAACAGACTAGAAATTAATTGTCTGTTTATTTTGCCTGTGCATAACGTTACAGCTTAGGTATTTGTCCAATTTGTTGTATCCCAATAAATATTTCAAGCGCTTTCATTCACATTATGTAACTCTATTATGATTAACAAATTATTTCTAAGGTAGATTTTTATTGGCCATTTTGTGTTTTCATTATTAAAATTGTTTTTTCTTTTTCTTTCTAGAACATAATTGTCACCTTAATAATCCTTATGAATAAATGATATGTACTGAATGAACTTATTTAGATTCCCGCTGATGGGAGTTTTTCCGCAAAGAAAATTAAAAGATCAGATCCAATAAAAATATACTTTATTATTTTGAAATAGTATTTGTTCGGATTATTATATGCATATACATTTTATTTCATTATTTATATTGATTACATTTAGTTTATATTTATTTTGTCACTGCCGCAATAAATTATTCATACGTTTAGAATTGGAAATATATTTAATAGTTTGGAAAAATCTAAGAGAAAACTATTATGTACTTTCATTTATAAAGAATTTAATCTTTATCTCTGTTTGTAAATGCATTTAATTAGTATTTTAAATTAGGTAAATATCACCTTTTGGTTTATAATTAATGACGGCAGACTATGTGCCCCAGCAGTGGCGTTGCGTGGAGAGTTTAGCAGAATAACAGTGCGCTTACTTAAAAAGAAATATATGGAATCCCTATACAAAACGTTAAGAAAAAACATAAATAACTTACCCAACATGTTTACATTGTTGCAAAAAAATGCGGATGTGCGCGATGAAAAAACTGCACCATAATATATGTTTCTGTATTAGTCTCGGAAAGGTTCGTACGTAGCGACGTATATATATGTTTATGTACAGAGAAGGATTGTTCGACGTTGAGAGATGATATATTTGCATAGTTAAAGCGCTCTTTGTATCTGTACAACGGATCTTCAGTATTGGTAAAAAGTTGCCCTAATTTTGTAAAATCTACATTTTTATCTAATACACTGTTAAATTTTTCACGGACACAATCACTTTTTTCATCTTCAAGGATATGCAGCACTAATTTTACGTGGTCAATAATTGGTAATGAGTCCGATAAGGACAGCGCAGTGTTCTGTAAATTTTTTATTGCGTCCAGTATTGGAACGTAACTGTCGTAAATAATTTTTAAATTTGCTGCAACTTGAGGATTGTTAAATTGAACCTGGCTGAGCCGTATTGCAGCTGCTTCTTTGGCATCTAGTTGTAAAATCACTGATTTAATTTTTTCAAAATGTTTATAATAATAAAATGCTGCTTCTAACCAAGTACCCCATCGTATAAGAATTGGTTGCGGCTGCTCGGGTATATCAGGACACAGCGAATGAAATAGCCGAATCCGTTTCGGAGATTTAAGAAAAACCGCTTTCGTTTGTCCTATCAGTTGATCCACATCAGGATAAGTTCTACGTATAGTGTTTGTTACAAGGTGTAAAGCGTGAAGCAAACATGTGACATGCAGCATGTTTGGTTGAATCGTTTTGAGTAAGTTTGCCGTGGAACACATAACTTTGACAGCATCGGTAACTAACATTAACACTTGCTTCGGTAAAATCTCAAATTTGTGTAGTGTTTCTATTAATACATCATATATCGCTCTGGCAGTACACCCTTGCATTCGTTTACAGGTTAGTAAATAAGGAGGAGAAGGTCCTTGCGGGGTCAGCGTCCGTACTAGAATGGCTAGGATGGACTGTTTTTTAATATCTGTAGTTTCGTCTATTGTTAACCACAGGAATTTTTTTTTACCGTATTTTTCGTACAATTTACAATTCTCTCACGCACTGACGGTACATAATTCTGTAGCGTACTTCTTGCTGGTAATTTCCACGTAGGATTGTATTTCTTCCAAAACTGACGAAACATTGGGTGTTCCACTTTCTGCATTGGTATATTGGTCGCAATTAACATCATTGTTAAATCACACACAAATTTATTATATGATCTGCGTCCACTATTATTCGATTTATGTTTGTCACTATTTATATGTCTTTGGCACTGACTTGCTTTCCAAGTTAATAAAGTTGTTTCATAAACTAAACATTTCACTACGGTACCGTCATATATTAAATCGGGAAACCGATGTAAAAATTTCTTTACTACGTTAGCATGCAACCGAGTCGATGCATTGTTTCTACGCACTCCCGACATTTTCAACACGATTGTGTTAACAATGTATCGCTTACAACGTCTCAACGGCAACCGAATTGATCGTCGTACGCCTCTACTCGATCCCTCCACATCACGCTACTGTTCGGGCACATAGTCTGCCGTCTTTATTTATAATTGTAAAGTACTTGGTTATTTTTGTATGCTATTACAGCAAAATTACCTGTACTTTTTGTTGTATAGTTATCTTATTGTCATATGTTTATAGATTAGTTGCTAACCAAAGTAGGCGTAGGGTTTTCCGGTTTGACTTGTAATATGTTTCGTTATTTTTATTACTTTTAATTTTATTGCCGTTCACACCCTTGCCGTCTCTTTGAAAACACCGAGTGAACCTAAACCGTTTCTTTTGTAAGAGATTAGTTCTGCATTCACTTTCAAGGAGAAAACATCTCTCACATACACATTGTTTCTGTGTATACAAAATCATTTTTATAAATAATTCAAAAAGAAGTGAAAAAACCCAGCGTTCAAAAATCTACCATAATATTTGAAACAGTAAATAAGGATATTAATAAATAAATGAAAAATATAGTTAATAAAACCATAGCCATTTAGAACTTTATTATCATCATGTACGTAAAAACTTCTACCCTTATTAGCATGGATGAACCAACTCATTGGCAAGAAACTGCACGGTTAAGAGTGAAACTTCCAAGTATTATAATTGAAGAAAAGATCTTTACCTGGTTCATTATATCAGCGTTTCTATTGATGATATTATGAATTCTCATATGCTGACGTTAACAAATCCATTAAGGAATTTCATGTTAAATATGCGACATATACCATATTTTTGTTGAAAAAATCATATCCACATTTCAGTGTAAAAGTTGTTATCCTAAGAATAAGTAAGTAAATAGAAATGTTTTAATTAAATTACTAGTACATATTTTATTCATAGGATGATCTTTACTGTTTTATCACATAATTTTTTCATTCATAAATATTTAGAATTCGGCACCAAGAAGTCCCCTTACTCAAGCATTATGCTCTTTGTACCACCTCAAATAAATCTTTCTCTTCTCGTCGAAAAGTCCTGTACTCAGTCAAGGATATTGTTCTAAACTAATAAATGTTTGTCGAAGTGGTTCTATATGGGTCTTTTAATTTCTCGCAAGTGCGGATTACATGCTAGCTGATTTCTTCCTATACTTCGTACCTCTTAAATCGGGGTCGCTATACCAATGCCTATACTCTATCCGCACAACAGAAAAAGTGCAAAAAATGCGTGATCAGCTCGTAATCACAAAAACTAGGTCTTGGATTGGATGGCCAAAATTAAAGAAAAGTCAATTACGAACGATTGAAATTTCAGTGATTTAGCGACATAACCTAACTTTGTCAGCTCTCGGCTACCTTGCTTACTTAGAATTTTGCCGTGATTTTGAAATTATTGGCATTTTATTTTTTATTGTAAAATTAGTCTCGCTGTAGGTAGCACATAGCGTGCCATCGATCATAGAAGCTTAGTCCAAATTAATTTCTTTAGAAATTGCAGAAGCATCACCGAAGAAGCGTAAAAGTAGTTTTTCTGCAAATCAAAAACAATCCGTATTAAATATATACAAAATACACACATTACAACAGCTAGATGAACAGAAAACAAGTCTACAGAAATTTCACCGTTTTATAATACTTAAAACAATCAGAAATTGCAAGATATTTACATTGTGGCTTATGAAAAATATTTTAATAATTTACTTTCTCGACTGCCAAAAAAGAATACCGGTACAGCGACATCTATCGCCTACGAAATCAGCGAGTATTTTCATTTGCTCTTTTAAAACCGTGACACGTGCCTGTGTCGTGATCACTCTATCTGTTCAGTTAATAGACCATAACATATTATTCTTAAAGGTGCAGTGTCTAGTGACTAATCCGCTGAAAAATTGTTTTTGCTAATTGAAACTGGGTTAGCTGAGAATGTAAAATCTAGGTTTACTAATATAGCCTTAATATGAATTGCATGTTGTCTTTCCAGTCATGGCCAGAGCTCCTGTCTGGCTGAATACTTAAATATTTCGCGTTCAAATTCTGAATCTATTGAATTTTCTTCTGAATACTTCTTGGCCAGCTTATCAGCTACATAACTTATCAAATATAGGTCGTACGATGTTTGTCATGGTAGTCTGCCCAACAAACTTAGCATGCATCGTATTACTGCGAAGTTTGTTCCAAGGTACGGGTATGATCCCTAAACAAAGCAGCAGTCACTGCAGTGACAGACGCCATCGTCACTACGACCGAAGAAAGCACGGCAAGGAAAGAAACATCTAATGGCATCGTTCACAAAAAATATCTCTTACCAGGTGAAACAGTTAATGGGCGATTTTATTGCGATTTTCTTCAACGACTAAGGGAAAACATTCGACGAAGTAGCCTGCCAAGTGGCGCAATAATTCCTGGATTCTACACCACGACAATGCACCAACCCACATGCCACTTGTGCGTCAGTTTCTAGCTTGAACGAAGACAACAGTACTATCGCACCTACACTACTCCCTAGATCTTGTCCCTTCCAACTTCTTCCTGTTTCCGAAATTGAAACTTAACCTCAAGGGACGCCATTTTGAGACGATTGAGGAGATCCAGACTGAATCACGTTAACATGCGAAGACTTCCAACACTGCTTGCAGTGCTTGAAGAGGATAGTAGTGAATAAGTTGTATGAACGATTTATTGTTTTTTTTCACATTTCGGGAATTTTTGGGTAGCACCTCATATAATTAGTTCCTTATTTTATATGAAAGACTTTCCACTATTCCCTCATCCCTGATAATATTGGACTACATGTTTATAATTTCAATTTTTACAATTTATTTAATAAATTCTAATTTATAGTAATTTTATCTTTTGAATTTCATAAGAAGTTAAGGAGAATTTCTAAAATTAAAAGAGATTTTTCTTATTTAAATAGCTACCATCTTATCGTCGATAATATCATTGAGGTGATAAATAAATAGAATTACAATTGTCTTTTTATCTTTTTATTTGAACTTTTTAATAAGCTTGTTTTGATTTGGAACCAATTTACAAATCTAAATTTTTTATATCGTATGTCATTATTTTATAGATAAAGTTAATCCTATTTTTCATTTCTAGGAGAGAACCATTAGTAAATAAGAAATGTAAATGAAACTATTGAAAATATTATATGATTTATTCCAAGCAAGAATAAAAGAGTAAATTAATTTGAAAGCGATTTCCAGAACAGCAACAGAATATGCTGAGGAAGATCTTGTTTCCGTTATTACTGATTTGTTCATGAGTTGACTTCGAATGAAAACTAAAAAGAATGCTAAAGTAATGATCGTAATAAGAATTGACTAAAATGATAATGTTCAAGGAAAGTTTCATTCCTGACAAAAATTTCTTCTGCAATTATACAGGTCGACATGACTTTTGTAACATTAATTAAAATGCTCCTTCTATGTCTTATTTAGTTAGTTATTAAAACACTTTTTCTCAGAAATGGTTTACCACGTTCCATTTTCGAATACCTGTTTGTCGTTCATATCATGGGATTATTTGTAGATGAATTTGTGACCAATGCTATTTTCGCTAAATATACTATTTTAGCGGACACATGTAAGTTGCTTGCTTCTTTATTACAATATCGACATTTGTCCATTTTATACCCAAGACGGTGTTACTATATCATTTTCTATTTTATCATTTCTCCTAAGAAAGGACCGCTTCATAAATTGTCATGGTAATATATTTGCATGCACCTGAAAAATATATGCTAGAATATCGATATGCATTTTTCAGTGGCAATATGTACAAACTGTCGGAAGCGGAACCATTTCATATTGACAAATGTCCTGTCGCGTTGGTAGAAAATGTACGGTCTTGGTATATAGGACCCTAGATACAAAATGACGAAGAAGTGTCCGTATTCAGTTCAATGTGTGCGTGTAGAGATATATTAAGGTATTTATGGATAGTCATTAGAAGCTGTGCAGTATGCCATTTGCACTTTATCGGTAGTAACACCTTATCTGGAATATACTCGAACATTAAGTACATATGTATCTGGGGTGTATTATTACATTGCTCTCTGTTGTATATATGCGCTGGCTGCAATGTGCATCTGTTACTCGAGATATTGTATTGGAAATTGTGATTTACGAGCTCAGATCCGCACATGGATAACACACGTTCAGTATTTGTCAGGAAATGGGTAAACATTGTACTTTTCGAACAATAATCATTAATAAAGTGTACTAATGGACAATACCGCTAATAACTTCCATTTTACCGCATTTGTGTCCATTTTTGACATTAGATTTAAAAAATTTATAATTGAAAGTTAAATGGCATATTTGTGATTCAAGATTTCGGATTATTATAGTAACGTTTTCAAAAATCTAATGAACCCGTTTTTACAAACGAGGTTTCCCGGATTTCCGGAATTTGAATTTGTCGCTGGAAGGAATGGCGCGTGAAGGGATGGCGCACGAAGGGGATGTAGTACAGCTCTATAGCGCTAGATGATGTGAGCTACGGCTATACTAAGTCAGTCTGTCAAATGGTACTTTGCTAGGTGGTGACAAAACAATTTTTGTGTTTACATCTATTGAGTTCTGTTTGAGTTATTCTGAGACACTACAATGCCTGATGTGAAAGAACGTACATCAAGTTCTGCTTTGAACTTGTCAAAACGGCAGCATAAACTTTGAAAATGCTTAAACAAGCATTTGGTGAGGATGTTTTTGGCCAAAAGCATACTTATCAGAGGTACAACAGATTTAAAAATGGACGTGTGTCGGTTGATGATGATGAATACGCCACAAAATGTGGCAGAAATGCGTGATGCTATCCTACAAGACCGATAGATTTTTCTTTCCATGATATTTGTAACATTGTCGAGTTGTCGTACGGCGTTTGTCAGTGGATTCTGTCCAGCGAACTCAATATGCGAGATGTTGCTGCAATGTTTGTGCCAAGGTTACTCAGCATTGAACAAAAACGACAGCGTGTTCATATCTGCACAGAGCTGAATGAAACTGATGAAACGGATGCGAATTTTAGTACCAGAATAATTACTGACGACGAATCATGGGTATACGACTATGATCCCGAAACAAAGCAGCAGTCGACGATTTTATTGCGACATTCTTTGGCGGTAAGAGATGAGCAGCCTGCCAAGTGGTGCAACAATTCGTGGATCCTACACCACAACAATGCACCAACCCACAGGCCACTTGTTGTGCATCATTCTAGTCTCAACTAAGATGGCAGTACTACCCTACCCTCCCTGCTCCCTAGATCTTGTCCCTTGTGATTTCTCCGATCCCGAAGTTGAAACTGAAGCTCAAGGGGCGCCGTTTTGAGACGATTGAGAAGCTCCACACCGAATCGCAGGCAGTGTTGAACACGTTAACACGCGAAGGCTTCCAGTACGGGTTCCAGTCATGGATAAGTCGCTGGGATCGGTGTATTCATGCGAATGGAGAGTGCTTTGAAGACGATGGTAGTGAATAAGTTGTAAGAACAATTTATTGTGTTTTTTCACGCTCGGGCAACTTCTTTCTTTCTACATAAATAACTTTTCCACATTTATTCTCCTTGTTTTAGTTAAGTTACAAAATAATACAAATCTGTATAAAAACAAATTTGTATCTGTATATGCATGGACACACAGTACGTATTTACCAGCTTTTGCTTCAACTACCAGACGCATGCGCTTCTGTGTAACCACTTTGTCAATGATAGGTTTACGAAGACAAAAGACTGTAGGTACACTTGCGGTCATGTAGCAAGTTTTGTCCTATCCGAAGACATCAGATAACCTCATGCCATCTGACGGACAAAACCGACCACGCCGGTGCAAAGTGTTTCTTCTCGAATAGCTAAGCTATTACTGGAAAAGAAGAAAAATACGCATATTACTGTGAGTCCATTAACTCGTCGCCAGGTGGCGTAGTATAGCAAAAACAAATTGCATGTCGATGCGACAATTCACATCAAGCTTTGATACAAAATAATACAAATCTGTATAAAAAAAATTTGTATCTGTATATGCATGGACACACAGTACGTATTTACCAGCTTTTGCTTCAACTACCAGACTCATGCGTTTCTGTGTAACCACTTTGTCAATGATAGGTTTACGAAGACAAAAGACTGTAGGTACACTTGCGGTCATGTAGCAAGTTTTGTCCTATCCGAAGACATCAGATAACCTCATGCCATCTGACGGACAAAACCGACCACGCCGGTGCAAAGTGTTTCTTCTCGAATAGCTAAGCTATTACTGGAAAAGAAGAAAAAATACGCATATTACTGTGAGTCCATTAACTCGTCGCCAGGTGGCGTAGTATAGCAAAAACAAATTGCATGTCGATGCGACAATTCACATCAAGCTTTGATACAAAATAATACAAATCTGTATAAAAACAAATTTGTATCTGTATATGCATGGACACACAGTACGTATTTACCAGCTTTTGCTTCAACTACCAGACGCATGCGATTCTGTGTAACCACTTTGTCAATGATAGGTTTACGAAGACAAAAGACTGTAGGTACACTTGCGGTCATGTAGCAAGTTTTGTCCTATCCGAAGACATCAGATAACCTCATGCTATACTACGCCACCTGGCGACGAGTTAATGGACTCAATATGCGTATTTTTTCTTCTTTTCCAGTAATAGCTTAGCTATTCGAGAAGAAACACTTTGCACCGGCGTGGTCGGTTTTGTGCGTCAGATGGCATGAGGTTATCTGATGTCTTCGGATAGGACAAAACTTGCTACATGACCGCAAGTGTACCTACAGTCTTTTGTCTTCGTTAACCTATCATTGACAAAGTGGTTACACAGAAACGCATGCGTCTGGTAGTTGAAGCAAAAGCTGGTAAATACGTACTGTGTGTCCATGCATATACAGATACTAATTTGTTTTTATACAGATTTGTATTATTTTGTATCAAAGCTTGATGTGAATTGTCGCATCGACATGCAATTTGTTTTTGCTTAGTTAAGTTAGTTTCTTTAATTTTGCTTGAGAATAAGGAGTAAGGAAAAAGTGGAAGAACACCGCAGGTCAAAGACAAGCAAAACAGTTCTTTAAAGAATATTCGTCGTAAATTTACAACGGACCTACTGAATAGAGGCAGAAAATATGCCTCTCTGATACAAGCCTATTTACAAGTATTTGTTTGCATGCCTATTAACGAGGTTGTAAATTAAACAAATATATAAACAATATGAGATTGACAGAAGAAACGGTATTTAGATTAAGCCAAGAGGAAGGGGAAACCGCGATTCAAGAATTATGCCAATGCGAAGGTTTAACAAGAATGTGGTTCCTACAAATGGGATATTAATATCCTGAAGTTGAACAATATTTAAAAGAACCCCTCTCGAAGCTGCAAAACTTAATTAAAAGAGCCGGGCTAGAGGAAGTACTCTAACGAGACATAAGGATCACCATAGATCTAGAAAGGTCGCATCACGGCCATCCCAAATAATCTAATCAAAATAAAAAGGAATATTTAGCGATTAATTAAATTTTGGAGAGTAATTATTACACCAACTAGAGCTTGTCCAGTATCCTGAGTAAGGTACTGGACAAGTGAACTACTATGAGGGGTGTGGCTTGTAGGCAATTTCAATACAGGAATAGTAGTAGTACTCCTGAAGATGTCCCTTGCAAATAGTAAACGAAACGTCGGTCAAGAAGAAGCAATCAATTACTTTAATTGGTTCTTAACAAGTAAAGCTCTGATTTAACAGCTATATCAATAAATGAATTCATTTATTCGAATATTCATCATGTTTCACGAAGAGCCTACTGCAGAAACAGTTAATAATATTTAATAAAATAGTTTGGTGGAAAGAAATTCAGTACAAATGAATAGGTGATGCCTATTTTGAGTTTACGAAAGATTACTTTGCCAACAGTTTAAAGAAATTGGAAAGTTAGTGGGTTAAGTGTAGAATTCCATGGGAATAATGTTGAAAAATAAGATATGTTTTTTCACCTAAAATAAGTATGTATTTCATTCGAAATCCAATCTCACGTTAAATCACTCATATATATACGTATACAGGGTTAAGCAAATGTATGGATCAATTCGAATAACTTTGACATGGCACTTAGATTTTAATAAAACTTTCCATAATTAATTAAATGTAAATCGGAGATTCGATGAGTATGTTTATATCGTAATCAGACTACCGGTTTAGCCGGAAACGATGTTAATTTTTTTTAATATCAAATGAAACACTCTATTTTTACAAATTTTAATAAGCTCTGCTCTGGGAGTTCAGCAATAATAAGGTTTGGCATCCTTTTGTTCAAACGACAAAGATATTTAGTTAAAACCGATATTTTAAAATCATGTTTATGTTTAGTAAGCCATGGAATTAAGATACAGTACTTGACTTAAAGTGTCTGAATTAACTTTGTAGACATCCATATATTATTAATGGTTCAATTAACTGAAAAAGAACATATTGAAATTCTGATGATGATTGGTTTTGGTGATCGCGTCAGAACTCATGAAGAAGTATGCGATTTATTTAACAATTTGCATCAAGATCGACATCGAGTATCACGAACTTTCGTTAGTAAAACTTTGGGAAAATATAGCTTGACCGCAAGTCGCAACTAATGAAGTTATTGTTCAAGATATTGCTATAACATTAGAAGAATTACCACAAACTTCTACTACATCCCTCGCACTAAACTATGATATAAGTTGCCGATCAATAGCCAGAATATTGAAGCACGAAAAATATCATCCGCACATTTAGTGCAAGAATTATTGAACGGGGATTATGATCGTAGAATTGAATTTTGCGAAAGAGTGATGGAGATTCAAAAATGACCAATATTTTAGATACAATTTACTGTTTTCCGACGAGGCTACGTTTTGTTTGAATAGTACCGTTAATCGTCATACTTACCGATCTTGGCCAATAGATAACGCTCATTGGATGCTAGAGACGCATACACAATCGCAGAAATTAAACGTTTGAGCTGGTATTTTCAGGAACGGTATTATTGGTCCTTCTTTCATTCATGGTACACTAACTGTACAATCATAGTTAGATCTTTTGCGTGGTCAGGTTGATCCTAATATTGAGGAAGATGGTGAATTACAGGTAAGTGTTTGGTTCCAATAAGATGGAGCACCCCCTCACTATACCCTTAATGTTAGAAGTTTTTTAAACGAAACATTCCCAAATTGGTGTATTGGTCGTAGAGGATTTATTGAATGGTCCGCACAGTCTCCAGATTTAAATCCCCTAGATTTTGTCCTTTGGGGGTCATTTAAAATTTCTGGTTTGTACTAGACGACTGCATAATTTGGACGTGTTACGGCAGAGAATAATTGAAGAATTGAAATTAATTCGTGAGGGACTTTGGTAAATGTCATTCAAGAATTTATTCATAGACTTGCATATTGTTAAGAAATGCACAGTCATCATTTCGAAAACTTTCTTAACTGATATTGATTTTGTTTATAATTTTTGTGTTAATTTTTCTTGTTCTCATTAAAATTTGTATTATTACATTTAATAAAATATCTCTGTCGTTGTTGAACAAAAGTGTGCCAAGCCTTATTATTTCTGAACTGCCAGAGTAGAACTCTATTGAAATTCATAAAAATATTAATGGTGTTTGATTTAAAATAAAAAAGTTAACATCGTTTCCGGCTAAACCGGAAATTTGATATGAATTGAGATATAAATATACTCGTTGAACCCCCGATTTTGCATTTAATTAATTATGGAAAGTCCTATTAAAATTTAACTACCCATATCAAAGATATTCGAATGGATCCATACATTTGCCTAGCACTGTAGGTTTCCTATTAAGACTTTCTAATATAGATTTTACCTCCTAACTTATAATAAAAGTAAATAAGTAAGTGTCGAAGAATTATTAACTTTCACATTTCGTACATTCAGCAATCTAATATCGAATTACCTATAAATATTAAATATTCTCATAAATACGAAGTAAAGCGTTATTACAATAAAGACTTTTTAAACATTCATGAACATGTCATGGTTTGAATACTTGATTATAAAATACAGACGAGTTTATTAATTCGCTCTTTGGGAAAGTACATAATGTTAATAAATAATACACGTTTTAAACACATTCAATAAGTTTCTAGGCAAATACTCAATGTATGATTCATTCATCGTACAAAAACATAAAATTTGATAAATAATAATCATGTAACTGTTGAGCTTAAAATATGTGCAAATATGTACATTTTGTGACAGTGACGGTATATTCACATTAATTGCCCCGGCTTTCTCTTTATACTGATAGACATATTCTAGTGTTCTATATCACTGTCAGATATAACGAAGGTTCGAGTTTTACAGCTTCTGAGTCATCTGACGGTATTAAATCTACGTAACCTTCAACTTCCTCTTATATTATCTCTTAGGGCAGAATCGTAAATTAAATTTAGAAAAATCTGAGCAATGATTATGTGTGTATTTGATGAAGGAAATGAAAATAAACCATTATCCTTCACTTTTGCATTTATTTGCTTTTCGAAATGATATTACTAACGCGATTAATATCACATTTGATTTGATTACCCATTTTTAATTAATTTATTTATTTAGTTTAGCATTGCTCAACAGTAAATAGCACTTACAAGGCGATAATACTAATTAAAAAAATAAATGTAACTAAAAATTAATGTAAGTGCCCATTGCCATATACATATAACTATATGCATTAACCCATATAGTTAAAAAATCGCCAATTTAGAATATGATTAAATACTTAAATAATAAACGGTATTAATATGTAAACAAAAGCAACTAAATACCTATTAAATAATAAAAAAAGATAAAAACTAAAGTAATATCAAATCTAGGCATAATACAATTAAATACATACTCTTATGCAAACAATAGAAAAATAATGAAAAATTTCTTGAAGTAGCTGACGCAGAATGCCGTCAAATATGTCACATTGAGACCCAATGTGGTAATATATCTAACATAAATATAAGTAGCGAATGAAGCATTAAATTAATTTTTGCCTGATACATAAAAGGTTGGTGTACCACATGACGACCGACGAGGCACCGAAAAATTTAGCTTGATCTAAAGAATACTGGAATTAACTTTATTTATTGTATATTAATTCGTACAAGACTGACAAAGCAATATTTGACCGCTGTTTGCCCAGCGACAAGACAGATGAATTAGTCAGAGCGTCATATCGAAAAGCTTTTGCATGGGTAACTACCATCGTCCTAAAACAAAATATACTTCAAGATATGGCCCTGTTCCATCTTATATACACCTATAATTTGTATATTACGACAATGAAATGAAAAATCACTGAAAGTTTATTTCTCCATTCTCCATTTACTTGATAATGTTTATGTAGTCAACGCTAATTTAATGTTTATATGCAACAAACTAATACCGTCTTCCCCCAAATATTTAAGCATCTCTGGTTTTAATCCGTCCACACTCAGTGCTTTATTTGTTTGGAGTTTATTTACGGCTCTATTTGCTTCTGCTCTGTTAATTTTCTTTTCTAGTTTCTCTGATTCCTGTTTCACCTAAGTGTCTTGCATTTTGTTCGTAAGTTAAAAGTACTATTGTATGCTCCTCATCTATAATTTAGAAATGTCTGTGTTTATAAAGTACTTGTGCCCAGTACCTACTTCCTATGAAAAACTCCGGTCAGCATAGTAATAAGTTATTACTATGCTGACTTTATAAATACAACTTTTCAACAAATAAATATGTATTTCGTAATTTTATAGATCACCACCCGTTCGTTTTCCAATTATATAAATAAAATTAAATATTTTAGAAATACAGCCTTTCGCAAGTACTGCACTGGACTTTGCGTCATGTGGTAAGCGTGTCCGTTCTCTAGTAATAACCGACCGATAGCGCAGTGGTAAGTTACTAGCTTATCGTGTCGAAGGTACCTGGATCCAACCCGGCGCTTACTGTCCGAATCGTATCAGGTGAATGCCGACAGTAGGGCTGGGCGATACCGACGTTTTCGGTATCGGGTATCGATACCAATCGATGTATCGATACTTAGCGATGTATGGGGTCTGTGCACGGTATCGATTCTGAGTACTGGAATCGGTAAAGTATGGATATGTATCGATGCTTTGGAATCTTTATCTACAATAGCTTTATAAGTATTCTCGACGCCACTTTCTTTTATCCTTAATCTCCATTTGTATGGATGGATCATAAATTAACCTTGAAACACAAAATGCAATAAATAAAAAGACCCTATTAGACAAAGAAATGGAAATTGCTATAAATACCAATATATAGGTAAGAGGCTTGTGGAAGTTTAATTGATTTCAAAATAAAGCGATACCGACATATTATCTTAATATCGATGCTTTGGACTCCTTGCTTGGTTGATACCGTGAAGTGAATACTTTGGCGTACATTGAGATCGATTCCAGTCATTTCTATAGTTAGTATCGATTTCTTGGTATCTATACTTTAGTATCGCTTCGTTGGTATCGGTTACTTGATATCGATACTCTGGTATTGGTTTCTTAGTATCGATACCAAGTATCGAGACCTAGGTATCGATATCTAAGTATCGATTCCTAGGTATCGATACCTTCGTTATCTGATGTATCGGGGAATCGATACCAGATATGGTATCGGGTATTGGACGATGTATCGATACTTTGCCCAGTCCTAGCCGACAGCAAACATGTTAAGAGTCGCGCTCCACGGTCAGGTCTCGCAGTCCATCTATGCCCCTGTAATTGACGCTGAGCTGTTGGGGGATGCCATGTTTAATGGATCTGCAAAGATTCATTTTTTAATTAATAGCAGTATATTTCATTTTTGTTATAGCATCTATTATATATATATATATATATATATATATACACATATATAGCAATTAAGAAAGGGGGACAGGTATATGTGAGTAATGCCTTAATACAAAAAATTGCGGTCCAATGTTTACGTAGTAACGAGAAAATGATTTTTCATTATTCGAGTCCGGCCCTGTCGCAGGTAAATATATGAGCTTCCACCTCCAATTCATATATTCTGTGTTGCTGCGATTAATTATGTTGTTCTATCGGTATTTGTCAGTACCACCACAAATTTAAAGAAAAAAAATTATATAAAGTAATGCTTTTTGTTTTATGACTATTTTTGTTTTATTATAAACATTATAATTTTAGGTTCTAAAGAACGTTCAAACGTTAATTTTAATCACATAATATGTTTAAATGTTTGTTCATAAATGTTTTGATATCAGAATATAAACGTTTACTATTTTTATGAATGGGAACTTATATTAAACGTATCCTCTAAACAATGTCTAGGAATTTGGTCGATCTTGCTTGCAGGTCAATAAACCTGAATTATAGCTGTATTTCCCTAAATAAAGAATAAATAAAGATATGGACCGACTTTAACTACATTTTGGCCCTAAAAATTTGGAAATTTTTGATGAATTACAAAGAAATTTCTCTTTTGATTTTCATAGACATTAAGACGTATTCTGCAGATTCGCACAGCTGGGAATCGCCGGGAAACATTTTATTCAACCAATGGTTTGCATCATATAACTATATCTTTTATAGTTCTATAATCATTAGACTGCGGAACAGACGCTATCCTCTAATGAGTCATGCAGGCGCATAGACAGAGTCACATTTCGTTGGCTTTATTACGACTCTGGCGAAATATATTTCTCACTCCGTCTGTTTGCATTGAAAGATGTACAAACAGACAACTTTTATCAATATCATCGCGCTATAGCATTCATATATACTGTTAAGTTGATCGATTGTACATTATCGGCACCGATGAATCACATCCGATACGGAATAGCGCCGGTTCCGCAGTCTAATAATCATTTTATTTCTTTTGCACACAGAGTTATGCATAAGCTAAGTTTACAGTAGCTTATTTTGTATTATAACTTATTATTATTATTACATTTGCGAGTAATATAACTAAGTAAATTAAGTATCTGAAAGTTCTGAATTAATGTTTTTGGGGTTATACCTGTGACCGATATTATAGATGCAATTAATAATAATTACTTTATTTTGCTTCCATGTTCTTTTAACTTCTTAGACTAATGGTCAGTATTTATTAATTTTGTCCGGATATTTTGTTTTCACGTTGTGGTCATAATATTTCATATTTCAATAAGATATTTATTTTGTCTATAAATGTAATGTGTCCGCAGACACTATTCAAGATTAAAATGAATAATTCTTCCTGTCTATACTTACAATGTAATATCTGAACTATTACTAGTTTGTTAGTATAGGTTTGTCCCCGTAAATTTTGAGTTAGTAGCTTTATTATCGTTAATGGTAATTTCGCCCATTTGGTCTTTTTAATTTCTTAGTTGAATTTTATTTCCTTTCCTTAGACATCTTAAGGTATGATGTAGCATTTGATTTTGCATTTCCTGCGGCGTTTTTCTCCATTTATAATCCGAAGTTCTCTTAGTAATTTTAATGATTTAAATTATAGTAAATCTTTAGATAGTGAACACGTATTATTAAACATTGTGACAAGCGATCTATTACTATCTACTACATTAAGTAGATTTAAACATTAAATAATATTGTTGGAATCTGGGAAGTGAAAACATAACTAGTATGCACTTGAAGCGCAATGAAAATCGATCATCATTAACTTAGAAAGCATTCTATAAAATCAGATTTATAATGAATTAAGGATCATTAATTTTGTCACAAATGATATTTGTAAATGTACGTTGTTAGTACGATGATAAAATTGGTTTGAGCGAGAAAAGAATAATTGAATATCTTTTTAAAGGTTTGTTTTATGTCTAACTAGCTTACATTTAACTTACACAACTCAAGTGGTTTACTTTGTTCAGTTTTTATTGTTACAAATACATCTTGACCTGGTTTCCAATTCCAATATATACTGGGTAATAATTTGTTACTTATTGAAAAATGTAAAATTACAATTACATATTATGAGAAATGCTTATTTGTTAAATTTGCCAAACCGTTTGTATGATCAATTTTGAATTTTCGCTCGCTAGTTTTTTCGTTTAGAAGTTTATAATTATTTACAAACATTGCTACTGTTAGGTTTGTAGATATAAATCTATAAAAATTAGTGAAATTTTTGTAATTTTGGAGTTGCGTTTCCCGTTCAGTTTATTTCTTGAATATCTCCAGATCTCTACGTTCTGTAAATTACCAAGTCTTTATGACTTGTTAATTTACAGTACGCGTATTTATTGCACAAGTAGATAAACGCTTCGTTGTCTAGTAAAGTAAATGGTAGATTACATACAATAAGGGAACAGCACATAAATCATATTGGAATGTTTCATCGGATCATCCGGCAATTACCAAGTCGGAAAAGCTTCACTACGCTATCGCTAGACTAATAAATTCTTGATATCATTTTTTGTCAAATAAATAGGAACTAATTAACAAATAAAGTTATTTATTCAATCAACGATATATTTTCCATTCAGTAATATTTTTCTAATAATTCGTGTGGTATAAGATGGCGAAAGTGTAAGGTGCTGCTCTTCATGCCTGTAGACATTATCATATTTTAATTATTGTAAAGGACAGTATGAATTATTGTCATTCTACCGGACTGGTTATAAGTTGTAGCCTACATGAGATTTACAATTACCTAATACTTAAATAAGTTCTGATATTTATGCAGAACTTTGCATGTAAATAGTCCTTATAGAATTTAGGCAACAAGTTACATCGCAAGAATGAGTATTTTAACAAAATAGTGATTCTATACATGATTTATAAAGAAGAAAAGTTCGGCTTCCATAAAAATATTGAGTTATTGAAAGGATTAGCTTATTTATCTAATCTAAATTGTGAGGAAAACAATTGAGAATTATCGCATGTCTACTTGGTAATTGTTACAATAACTTCAGTGAATTTAGATATTGGTTACATCACTTTAATTGAGAGTATGAGTAAACGAATTTTTGGAGTTATTCTGGAAGAGGTTCTAATAAAGAAATTTTTACTTAGTAATTTATTTATTGGTGTAAGTATGTTCAAATTTCGTATTTTTAATTAATATATTTAGAAATTAAAAAATTAAAAATTTAGAAATACTTTCCGTTAATTTTCCTAAAAAAATAAATCTTTTATTTGTTAATATATGAGGAATTATATTGCGTATTTCGTCGGATGTATATATAAATGTATTTTATAATTTTTATTTTTACTCAAAACAGCCGCAGTCTTTTTATTTCATTTCAATATCCACGCACGTACAGAGTGGGCAATATTTCAAGATTTTGATACATTTATTTGTGATAACGCAAAGAAAGACATTTATTCCATTGTCTTCGAGTAACACAAGAAAATCAAAATCTTCATCCGGTATTGCACGTTCACGCCAAAAAAAGTTTCAGAGTAATAAATAACGGCCATACATCACGGCGAAAGCCGCTGTCCTGTGAAAGATTTCTCCAGTTGTTTTCTGAAAGTCTTGCTAGTAATTTAGTGGTTGCGGTCGTCATGAGCATTCTGTTGGCATAAATATAAACGAACCACGCTGAAGTCATATATTCGTATTCCTATGTCTAATTTCATTGGATTTGCTGGAACCATCATTCTAGTCAAAATCTGCTTTATATATGTATGTAGTATATATAGTGTTAAAGGTCAGGCTCTGTATAGCTAAAGTAAACCCAGGAACAAGAAAAAGTTATTAATTAATAATTATTTTAGTATTTTATATCATTTTAGAAATAAGAACATTCATTTTTGATGGACCCGTATTCAAAAAGTTGTAAAATATCAAATAAGTTAATATGACGTTTTAGATAATAATAACGTACATATTTAGAATACTAATAGAAATTCAATATTTCAATTTTCATCATAAAATTCACATATATCGAGTAAATTTTATACATAATTATTATTAGTTATTAAATATTATTTTTAATTATTAAGTTGACATTCTCTTAAAATAACTGTACTATTTAAATAAGTTTGCAGGTAAAACCATACATTTTTACGTATGCGTATATTAAGTGAAATGACATTTGCAAATTAACGAAATATAAACGTAAAATTAAGATGAGATTTTAAACGTATATTGAAACCATAAAAACGATTAAATTATCCATATTAAAGAATATATAATAAATCAAAATTCACCTAATAATAATACGAAAACCAGGCTTTAAAAGAAACAATAGACGGAGAAGTGTCTTTCGCTAGAATTTGTCAATAGCGTTGTTAAATTTTGGTCTCCGCACTCGAATTTAAAATGCACCGTTAATTATACATATAAATACCTGAAATTTAATTGAACTATTCCAGTATAAACAAAAATTCATTATACAAGAAAAATTTTCGGGTTGGAAAAACCTGTATTCCTGCCGCTTTTCGCACCATTAAGAAAGTACTTGGTTCCCTGTCCCCTGAATACCATTCCAACAGTCCTAGGTTACGATATTTACTAATAGAAAGTTTTAAAAACATTTACAATCAAGGTTGCTTTTGTCGCTAAATCATAAAATTGAGCATTATTTCATTATACGTTACTCAAACACTATTATTCACTTTCAAATTAGTATAAACTTATCTTACTTGTTGTATACGGTCTATCTATATTCTTATTTAATATATTTGCCAAATGTTAGTACCACATAACGATTGTACTGTTTTGTATATCATTTATCTAAACATATTATTAATAGAGCAACTGCAAGTATTCATGCAGTTGTTGAATAGCACTATTCATTCGGTTAACACCACATCAATTTTTTGTGTGCGGTTAACCGAATAAATAGTGCTCTTCAATAACTGCGTGATTTACTTACAGATGTTGTAGACTATTTATATCGTCCGTCGTAATGACGTCATTTCAGCCTGATGTGTCCGGTCTCTAATCATCATACATAAGTTAGCCGAATATATATGCACTACCGACATAATGTAATAAGCATTATTATATGTTATATTGTAAATACAATTTGTACATTTTGTTTATATAATTAAAGATCGGTGTATAAGGTTAGGTTCAAGGTGGGATTCGTAATAAAATTACCCTTTGTTTTATATATATATATATATATATATGTATATATATATATATATATATATATATGTATATATATATATATATACAATTATGCAATTAATTTGCAACAAATGCCGACTAAAGGCAAAATATTAACATCTATTTCGTTAACGTGATTTAAGGTATCCCAATGTATTCTAAACTCCACAGTCCTTGATAGCTTAGTGGTTAGAGCAGTGGTCCGGCAAACCATGAACGTGGGTTCGAATCCTGCTTCAGGGCGAATTTTTTCTATTAAAAAATTCGAATAATTAGCGTTGTAAAATGTAGAAAGCAATATTTACACACACACACACACACACACACATATATGTATATATATATATATATATATATATATATAAAGGAGTTACCGCTGAATAGGCAATTTACACTGTTGAGATTGACATTATATTTGAACGTGCTGATATTCCCATATCAGCACTTTCAAACAATTGCCTATTGTCTGGTATATATTAATAAATAATATTTCGAAGATAGCAATATTTGAATTTTAAAATATCAAGTATCAATGTGGCCAACTGCATACTTTATTTAAAAATAAAACACCGAACTTTTAAATTAAATAATTTCAATTTATGAATGTAAAAAATGCAAAATTAAAAAAATAGTATACAAAATTAGTTTCTTAAGGCCTTTTGTCATACTCGTTCTCTTAGAAAACGCGCTGCTATTGTGGCTTGTTTTATAAACATGAACTCTTTCGACAAAATGATGCCTTATGAAATTTGTGTTTTAATATATATAATTAGGTCACATTTTTGAATGAAGTATTTTAATTCAAATATAGTACATGTCTGTGCATAATATCTGCTACTTTTTATGGAACTATAGGAATTTCTTTCATATTTATGACCTTTAATTTTAAATATTTTTCATCTTGAAATACTAGTGTAAATATTTGTAAATAAATATTTATTGTATCTGGAAGCATTTACAGTTTCAGGTACCTGTTAGCAGGCGCGGCTCGTGATGACGTATTTGGGGTGCATGTACAATGATGCGAGTGCTTCGTGTATTCTCGTGTACTAACTGTAGCGTTTTCTTAGTAAACACCGAAAACACACGAGGCACTCGCATCATTGTACATGCACTCCCAAATACGTCATCACGAGCCGCGCCTACCTGTTAGGTAAAATGAACTTGCGCTGTTATCGGAGAATACACAAAGGTGTTGTATTACACGAGATTTTATGCAAGGCAATTCAACCTTAGTTTCAAATCGTTAGATTACTTGCAGAGGAGCATGACTTGTTCTTGATACTATAATTCTGTAGGCTTTTACAGCATATGTCGGTAATATTATAATATTCTATCAGTCCAGTAGTAGATCGTGAAGAAAATGGGAGGGAGTATGAACAGCGAAACGTCGATTATTACGACTTCTAGATGGCGCTTACCACAAATTTAAATCGATGTCACTGTGACAACCGTTATATAAGTGGAATCTATGCAATGATTAACTAATTAAATATTTCCAAATTTACAGTCTTTTGAGACTGAATATCAAAGATCTTTTATATCTTTGTTTAGTCGTGACTGATGATAAATTGTTGTAAATAAGTTATAGAAATAAAATATACCATAATATCGTTGGTCCATTCTAACAGACTGTATTGGTAGTGTTTTCAAATTTTCCGTTTTTGGAGCATTGGTAGTGTTTTCAAATATAGCATTTTAGTGCTAGCTTGAAAGTAACAAATTATAACAGTGCTTTCTTCGCTTCTTTATGTATCTCCTGCTCAAGCATGAAATGTTAATTTATACCTGCAGTTCCTATTAGGAGAAAAGGAATTGAAACGTAAAGATTTAAAATCCTACGTTGTACCGCGTAGCAGGAATCAATATAGAATAAAAGTTATTTCGAAAAGCTAATCCTCTGTAATCAATAATACACCACCAGCAGTTATTTATCATATCGTTCGGAATATTAAAATAATATGGTTAACAAACGATAAATCATTCTGTAAAAACTGGTAAACACAGTGAAATGTCGGGACATTTGCAAATTTTCAATATTATAAAATGAATTGAGGGCAGTCGGCGCGCACTCGCTGCCTCGAGTCCGACATACAACATATTTCATCATTGCACACACATACATGAACACAAAATTTGTGTCGTCGTCGTCAGTTTTTGATGTGCATAAATCAATGGGCAAATTGAAATTGGTTAAAACAAATTTTGCAGGTTTTGTTTATCGAACGACGACGGCACTGGCCAACGGTCGACTGTGGACAATGAAAAGCGAGCGATTCCCATTTTTTTGGTTATTTTTTATCGTTTCTCTTCTCTTTTTTGTCGACTGTGTAACGTTCATGGCTGATATGATTGATTGGTGGAGATTCGTTTCGGGGCAGTGGCTGTACCAGTGTAGACTATGTGTAGCACAGACGAATGAATGAATGCTAGCACGATCGACTACCCACATTAATAATTCACATGCACCCTCTTATCTTCAGTGGTGTGGCGATGTTGTAACAACACAAAGGGTGCACGTGCGTACATTTTTGTGTGTTATGCGGTTCCGAAAGCATCTTTTATAAAATATAAACTTAGTAAAAGTATTTTTGTATAAATCTTTGCCGTTTCTAAATAAATTATTAACCAAGAAAAGTATTTACTTATTAACAACTTGTATGTCTGATAGATATTTGACATTCTCCACCATATACTGACCTTCGCATGACCAGGCGTCATCCATTTTGTGACCCCATTACTTATATTATTGCTATATTTTTTTCAGTTTTTAATCTTGGAGCTTCATATTTTTGTTTTATTTTAGTTTTGTGACATTACTCAAACTGTAATACTTTTATTTACTGCTGAAGTCACTGCTGAAGTCACTGATTTGAAAAAATAAGAAAATTCGATTGGGGTTACTTTGTTATCCCACGTGGTCGTCAGTGTGCTATCATGGTTTTCTAGTTTGATTGCAATTTTTTACACATGCGCGTCATTTCTCGAAACACGCATGCATGCGTGCTCGAACATGTTTTCAGTCTTGTTTTACACATTGTGGATATCACCTACATCTGTAACACGATAGCGAGAAAATATTTGTCTAGAAAAGTTGGCAAATGAATTTAGTTATAATATTTCTGACGAAGAAATATCAGAGACTCAAGACAATGTATTTGAAAGTAATTAAAGTGAAAATGACAACGACACTGTTGGGGAGTTATCCGAGGATGCTGATAATCGTCTTCAGAATGTGATGACGGCGTGAACATTGTATTGACGAAAGATGGTATTAGATGGTCAAGAAACAAGTCATCGATAAGGCGGCGCAATGCAAGGAATATTTTGGACAAGAAACCTGGACTTACATATTAGACTGAAAACATTACAACACCCACGGAAGCATTCGAATTGTTCGTAAGTGATGATATTTTGGATTTCATAATTCAAGAAACTAATCACGGATCTGTTGCGTTGAAATGAGATGAATGGCAAAATATAAGTCGCATCGAAATGAAAGCATTTTTAGGTCTGTTGATTATTGCCGGATATCTCAAAGGGTATCAGGAACGCATTCTGGAATTATGGAGTCATCGGAATCCTGCATTACAACGTATGATTTTCGCCGCAACGATGTCAAGAAACAGAATGAAAGAATAACTTAGATTTATTAGAGTCAACAATCTAGATACATGATTAAAACGGCGAGAAAAATGTAAATTAGCAGCTTTTGAGGCTATATGGAATATGTTTTGTTTTGAACTGCAAAAAGCTTACGTTCCTAGGGAAAACGCTTGTGTCGATGAATAGCTTGTTCCATTCCGTGGCAAATGTCCACTCAGAGTATACATGAAGTCCAAACCAGCTAGGTATTGAGTAAAAATATAGACATTGTGTGATGTAGAAAATTCATATTGTTTGAATATACAAATCTACACAGGAATGATAATACACCAGAAAAAGAACAGGACAAAAGAGTTGTTTTAGATTTGGTAGAAGGTTTGTTTGTCTTCGGGTTATGGAATTACTACTGATAATTTTTTATATCGCTACCTCTTGCATAAGAATGATGAAACAAGGACAAGCTTTGACCGGAACCATACATCGAAACTGGAAGGAAGTTCTTTCAGAGTTCCGATCTAATCGAAATCGTGCACAACGTTCAACGGATGCTGTGTTTTTACAGGATGCTGTGATGATTTCCTTTGTCCCCCAAAAAATAGAAGTGTAGTTTTGCTATCTACGCAACATTTTGGCTTAGATGTATCCGATGAAACTAGACAATAAGTAGAACACAGTTAGTCATAGTTGTAATGTAATCAAGCAATACAATATAATTAATGTAAGTACATTTAATATAACACTACTTTCACCTTTCTAAAATTTAAATAAATATTTCAGTTGTGAAAAAGGCTGTATATATGTATATAGAACCGAAACATAAATAAAATAAAATATTGTATTAATTACACGGTCGCCATTCCCAAGAAACACTTATTCTTTTCTGGCATTATAACCACGTCCAAGAAAATACAAAATTCCTTCTATATATATATATATATATGTATATATATATATATATATATATATATATATATATATTGTTAAAGCTCAGTGATGGTGTATATAAAATGGCCCCACGTTCGAGCCAAAATGTAAAAGCTCAGTGATGGTGGTAAAATGAAATATAGGCCTCACGTTCGAGTGCCAAAATGTAAAAGTTCGTTGATTGTGTATTTAAAATATAAGCCTCACATTGATGCGTTAAATGTTACGCTACGGTGGATAACGTTGTATTATAAAATTATAAACGTAATGTAAATAGTACAGGTAATATGAATGATAGGATTAAGTTTGAATCTATTAATTGGGCGCCATAAGTATGAAATAAATATACTTAGAACAACGCTATCTTCACCTTATCGAGCCAACTAGTCATCGGTTGCATGGAATCTATAAAAAATTCAATTGTATCCCAGGATCTTCGCAAGTAAAGCTGTTTAAATCTTTGTGTGGTGCTTGATTAAATAATATAATAGAAATTACTCTTACAACTTAACTCTAACAAATAAAAGATTGAATAAAATTAAATATAGTATGTTTATTGAAAAAATTAAAAAGGAAACTGTAATGTAAACAACAAAAATGGATTTAACGTTAAAAGAAATAAGTTTTATAATACTAACACGTGTGGGAATAAAGTTCTCTAGGTTATGTGTATCTATAAATATAAACATGTACAATTGACTATGCTTAACAATAAGAAAACGAGTAAGTACTTCTTAAATTATTATTACAAGGATAGTTTAATGTTCTAAGGAATAATATGATCTGTCTGAAGGGTAAATCAATATAAATAGACTTCGAGTTATTTTATTTAAAATATCCAATTTTAATATTAATTAAAATGTAAAAACTGACGACTTTGTGATAATATTGTTATAGTGAACCTGTATTATTGTTCCGTAAATGTGAAATTCCAATTTTTAAGCAATCTCGTTTAAGGATGTAAGTTCGGACGCATGATAAATCCTTGACGGTGTTCACGGCTTGCTGGAAAGGACGCGTTCGCCAATCTCTTCGGACTTGAAATGCTTATGATGTTCGAATTTTCGTATGGCCTCGGACAAGTGTTGGATTCGAGGTTTGTTCTTTATACTCGTTGAATGTAGCCAATTTACGGTTAGTATACTTCTTTTATGGTTTTCACTGGTATTTAATATTTTATCGATGATAATATTTTGTTGATACTTTGAAATACGACTATGCGTAGAAATACGACGATGCGTTGAAATACGACTATGCGTTTATGTAATTTTTTAAAAGAAACGTTTTGAATTTAGGATTGTACTGAATAAATTGGATTAATTACTTTTATATAAATTTCTAAAATGCAGATCGAAAAATACGTCTGTATGCTAATTAGATTTTAAGATAAAGACACCGATATCACTTGTTTATCCTCAAAGCCTAGTATAATTATTACAAATAGCCTCGAAGTTTCAATATTATTGACTGCTCTTACAGGCATTATTTACATATTTTAATTATTTTCTAAGATTGATAATATTTATTTATGAATTCTAAAGTTAGGTTATCAAATATTCTAACGCTAAATTAGTTGTTATGCGCATGCTAAATACAAGCTTGGCGGGTTAGTTTACTTTTAAATAAGTGGGCGTGTTTAACTAATATCGATACAATATATTTTTATGTAGATAAATTAGATATAGGTCATTTCGCGCTAATATTTGAATTATGAACTTGAAGTAATGAATATAAAAATAATTAAAGAAATAGAAATTAGTTAATTTAAAGAACACAATATTATCGTCATATTAATTTATATACATTTCGATATTAATTTAACATATTAACTTCGCCTGTTTAAACCTTTTTTATGCTGCATTTAGTAATTGAATATTTTGTATTCCCCATCATAGGCGCTGGAATATGGGTATGCTTGTCCCATAACAATATATATATATATATATATATATATATATATATATATATATATATGTATATATGTGGCGTGTACATAGGCCAAACGTCACAATGGCTAAAACAGCGTATCACACAACACAAAAGTGATGTCCGTATTGGTAAGCAATCTTGTGCTCTGGTGGATCACTTTTTCGAAATGAATGTCTAACAGTCTTAAAAGTTAACATAAACAGTATTTATCATTATTTTATAGCAAAACAAAACAGCTGTTCTTGCTGTGCGCAGAACACATATGTAAACGTTATATTAAAGCCAAATGTAGTACTAAACATACCTAAAATCAAAGTATAAATGTGTTTTTCATTAAATTAAGTGAATAGTGATAAATATTTGCTAGGTTTAAGTACTAAATTATAGGATCGACCATTCAGTAGCAAGGTAAGGTTATAATATTGATATTTCTAAGCGAAATATAAGTTAAATTGTATAAATTGTAAAGTTGGGTTATGTTCGTATTTTTGGATATAAAATATAAATTTTAATTAGATAATTACTTGTCTTCCTGAGGTGTGGTACGTGATGTTCAACTGTACGCTGGAATTCGTATCAGATAGGTATCGATCAGGGATCTTGAACGGCAATACGGCAAAACTTGATTGTGCGAGGACGCCAACCTGCTGTTTCGGGTTTTCCTCTGATAAATCTTATATTCTGCTTGTTTTTATATGTTAATCGTTGAATAAACACTTTCTACTAATAACTATGGTGTTTTCAGGTGAGTAAATATTGATTATACCATTTAAATTTCAATATTAATTTTCGGAGAATTTTTAGCGTGCTTTTCTATATCGTCGTTAATTTTTCTCTCCAGGGATTCTCTTTTCTCTGTTCAGATGTTTTTATTAATTTCGTCTTCTGTACGGATTATTTGCATAAATAAGTTGTTTTTATATCCGAAATTACGTTATACAGTAGGAAAAATTACATTATTAATTATGAATATCTTAAATTATGTTTTTAAATAGTTATTAATGCCATATGATTATAGTACATAACTAAATACGGGTCGGTAAAATAGGTTTCCATATGTCATTAATTCTTATCAAACAAGTTAATTATCTTTACAAATAAATTAATGAATTTTGAAAGTGAAATGACCTACATAAATATAATAAAAATTATTACAAAGAAATTTTCTAATTAAAAACGCGGTATTAACTTATCTAATAATTTACATTGCATGTGCATGGTGTCGGTTCCTTTTATTTGTTTAAAAGCTTATGTCTATGTAATTAATTGTTGTTTCTTCCAATTTCTGACCTTGAGAACCACCACAATATATATATATATATATATATATATATATATATATATATATATATATATATATATATATATATATATATATATATATATTTGAACATTCAATTTCTATTTGCAATTTATGGTATATGTTGAATTTGAATTCTCTGTTTTTAAAAAAATGCTTTCATGGCAATCTTCTGGTCTTTTGTGATGTATTAATATTTATAATAAATATTTTTGTAAATATCCAATATTATGTCGATTTATTTACTAAAACTTTATGGGGTCAGTGAGTGAAATATGAAGCATAAAAGACGACCAGGTGGTCTTTTATGCTTCATATTTCACCTGGTTCATCCGACAGTTATTTAAACAAGATAACCTTTAAACAATATTAAGTGATAATAAAAGTATCGCGGAAAAATATTCACTGGCATACACCCCATCACGAAATGTCCACTACATTAATTTATTTAATTAATCACAACGTTTTAATTAATGTCTTGTCCCTTCTGTCAGCTGTAAACTCAGTAAACTGCTCCACAAGAATGAAGAATATTTTTGATGACTCCTCATATTTAGTGTGTCGGAAACGGAATCACCACTGTTATTTAACATGACAATGGGTCCTCTAGAGAAGTCACACTGTGATAGGGAGTTATAATTAAAAGTATTAAAACTTAATTAAAAAAGGGTGACGAGACGACGCAGGGAATCGCCGCTGACGCTAAATGAACGTTCATGATCGGTTATTTCGTTCACGGCTTATGTCTCTGTTAATTCAAAATATTCGTTTATCACAAATTTGGTACGTGTTTCATAATCCCAGATTAGCGGTATGCGTACGAGATGCCGTTGGAGTGTGTTGGTTGCGTTAGGGTAAGCAAGATTAAAATTACTGATGTATGATGGGCGATAGATGGCACGGCTACTTGATTTACGACCGAATTATGTGATTTTCGATTACATAAATTTCATGAAATGCAGGCACGACTCAATATATTAGATTATTTGGAATTTTCGGCTTAATTGCGCTTCAAATTACATTATAATTGGAGAATTGCTAGCAAATAAACTTTTTTTAGCTACAAATACTTCAATGTTTCATTAAACGAAAAATCTATGAAATATTATAATATTGCTAGCATGTTCTTTGCAGCTTGAATTGTATATAATTTGGGCATTCTAAAACTAGTGGTAATTCACCGGCCTATCATGCTGAAGACTCGGGTTCAAATCTGATGCCGCTGTCCGGGAAAATTTTCGTGTGTTTCCTTCTTGAATGACAATAACCAAAAATGTTCTGATGCTTTTATTTAATGTATTTTGTGGCGCTTATTACGATAACTATGGCCGCTTGTGTCTTTTACTTTTCGAGTTATTCGCAAAACACGGTCGATACTTCGAAAACTCGAAAGCGCCAAATTTTAGTGAAACGTTTGGAAACTCTTCTTTAGCGTTCCCGAAAACCGCGGAATGGGTTTTGAGTTTCAATTTGAGATAAAAAAAATTTCGAAAGCTAAATTAATTAATAAATTACGCTAAAATTGGATCTTCGATTTGGGCCGCATATCTCCGAAACAAAATGCCTGTGTGTGCCTAGTTCAGAAGGCTTAAGATTTAGGAAGACTTAACTAGTTCAGAAGACTTAACAAACGCAATAAAGGATGTATGGACAGCTATTTATTTGAATTATGTACACAATGTATAAAATTATAACGAACAAAGTTGAACACAAGTATTACTGCAAATAATTTCTTCTTTTGCATTTTGCATTTCTTCTTGTTTCTTTTGCATTTCAGTAATTTTACCTTGTCATTATAAATACTTGTCGCACTTAATTTTGACACGCGTCTTGAGTAATTAACTGATGCGGTCAACCGCATATCTCCCAAACATAATGCCTGTGTACGCCAATGGACAACTGTTTAATAATTCAGGAGATTTAAGAACTCCAATAAAGTTTGCACGGACAGTTATTTCTTTGGATTATGTACATAAATTATACGGTTCGATCCGAAAAAAAATGTATAAAATTATAATGCAGAAATTTAGACACAAACATTATTCTAAAAACAAATTAGCATATCAATATCAAACGTAGTTACAAATTTGTAACAACGTTTGATGCGAGCTCTCGCATCGATATGCTAATTTGTTTTTGGTATATGGCGCCACCTGGCGACGAGTTAATGGACTTACACTAATATGCGTATTTTTTCTTCTTCTGTAATAACTTTGCTATTCGAGAATTAATCACTTTCATCGGCGTAGTCTGTTTTGTCCGTCAGATGTCACGAGGTTATCTGGTGTCATTTGATTGGACAAAATTCACTACTGGACCAGAAAGCGAACTTCAGTCGTTACTTCATAGACCTGCATTGATAAAGTCGTTAGACAGAAACGCATGCGTTTGTGGTTGAAGTTAACGTTGGTAAATATGTACTGTATGTACATGTGTACAGATACAGATTTGTTACAAACATTGTTTCATCAATACTGTGGCATCTTCGGACTAATAGGTAAATATAATTACAGAACGAAATATATTCTAGTCAGATAAAGTAATTTAAGGGTGGCGCTGTTACACAGATGGCGCGAAGCCAACCCACATTTTTGAAGGCGTCATGTATTATATACGGAATCAGGGGAAAAAAAAGTAAGTAGTAAGAAACAATTTCTTTAAGTACGACCAAGTATATTTGCCATAGATTACAAGGTTATTTTTTGAAAACTACAACAGGCACATGGGCTTTGTTTGCGTGAATGCATTGCTGCAAACGTCTCTTGAAGTTCTCGTACACGCGCCTCCGTAGGTTCTCATCAATAGCTGCAACTTCGTTAACAATGACTTGCTTGAATTATTGAATCCTCATAATACGCCTCTGGAACACATGGTCTTTCAAGAACCTCCACAGGAAAAAGTATGGTACACTGAGTTCGGGCAACCGAGCTGGCCAAGCGATTTCCCCAAAACGTGAGATAAATTTTCGAACATTCGACGAACTACAGCCATACTGTTTCGCGTAGTGTGGACTGCTCCATCCTGCTGGAAATATAGACTTATATGGTCAATTCCAAGTTGTAACATGGGTTCAACAAAGCCTTCCAACATAGTCACATAGCGTTCTAAATTAACGGTAACTTTTGTTCATTGTCATTTTCTAAGAAATACGGGCCTAAATTCTGAAAGCACCGACTCCACACCAAACCATCACTTTATGAGAGTGCAATAGAATTTCACACGGTTTCCTAAGGAACTTAGGGTTCCTTAGGGTTCAGTGCTAACCAGTATCACATGTTCTGTTTTTTTTTTACACCGGCAGAAACATAAAAATAGGCTTCGTCAGTCATTAGCAAATTATTCAGAATGTCTGGGTTTTCCGTAACAATCCACCCATGGTGGTGCAGAAAGCAAGTCTTGCTTCTTGTCTCTTTTGTTAATTTGTTGCAATTTGTAAGGGTGAAATTTTGTCTCATTTGGCATTCGAAATAAACTTCTTCTACTGATGCCTAAAATGCGAGATTACTGGCGCGCCACAAGGCGAGGACTGCGTTCTAAAGCTACACTCACTGTCTGCAGGTTCTCTGGCGTCCGCACTCTACGTGGAGCTCTATGTTTCATGTCTAACACGCTACCAGTGTCTTCAAATTTCTTCACCCAACACAATATGGTATTGCAGACGGTACGGGACTATGTAGACCAATATTGAACTGTCGTCGAAAGACACGCTGCACTTCCGTCACAGAATTTGTTTTGTAACGAACGCGGGTAACATGGTGTTGCACGTTCCAACTCTCCATTTAATATATCTAAATATAATATTATATATCTAGATCATGTTTGTTAAGTAACTTACGGTCTTATTTGTTTAGATTTTGGGCCTATATAACTCAAATTAAATTCGTTTGGTGTTTGGGGAGTTGAATACATCTATTTGTTTGTACGTCTTTTTTTGTGTTGTTCACTGAGTAAGCTATTAATTAATTCACTGTTATGACCATTATTAACGGAAATTTGTTTTACGATGTTTAATTCTTTTTGTAAATTTACGATGGTTAGGGGAATAGTTAACAATCTGTGTATACGATTATACGCTGCTGCTTTTTGAGTTAAAGGCTGACAGAAAGAAATATATGTAGTAGTGTTTGTAGGGGCGGGTTTATGATAAACTGCATATTCTAAATGATTATAATTTTTAGAGATCGTTAAATCTAGAAAGGGTATTATTAACGTATATTTTAGTTGTGAAATTTTATATTAGGATGTAAATCGTTAATAAAACTGAGAAAGGTATTTAACTGTCTCTTAGTACCTACAACGTTTTGAATAATCTAACTAGTCAAATCAGGTCTCCTCTTAAAGTCGATAAAACAAACGGAAGACATAACAAGCAAATAAAATTAAAATTACGTATAAATTACACATATAATCAAATATATAATATTTAAAGAAAATTAATAAAAATATACTACGAGTTCATGGAATAAAAAAAAAAAAATTTTACTTAATTTCTGCTTTATTGGTAAAATACCAGGACAATTGTTTCAAGACACAGTGTCTTCTTCAGATGGAGTTGTGTTACAAACTAAACCTAACATATTTAAACTTAAACGAATTGCGATAATTATGAAATACTTGCAAGGATACTTTAACTCTGGGTAGTTTATGTTCAAGATTCAAACCTTAATTACACAATAAATGATAATGATAAAGCACCTATTATTAAATTATTTTTCTATAATAGATTCACTTTGAGAACGCAGCCCTAGAAATGAAACACACTGCCACATGAACACGGAATGCGATACTCTCCTTTTTCTTGGAGCGGAGATATTTTGTCTTTACATTGTACTATTCTGTTAAATATACCCGGTTCAGCGCTGGGAGAGCACAAACTCAACACCGGTCATCAAATTCTATTCAAAGATGTCAAGCTTTTGTCCCATGAATCGCATTACTTCCCTAAGAAAATCCTTGAATCAGTTGAAATTCACAAACATCCCCGCAATCTTAATAGAGACAATGGCTATAAGTTACATCCAACGTGGCAAACTCTATTCAATTCAACTACGAAATCCCACGCCCATACGACACATGCGATTGGCCCATTGTCTCCAGCCAATAGCAGGCCACCATCTATAAAGACGGCAGACTATGTGCCCACACTGTCAAATTTAATAAACTATAATAAATTTAATATATATATGTTTATATACTGAGAAGGATTGTTCGACGTTGAGAGATGTTATATTTGCATAGTTAAAGTGCTCTTTGTATCTGGACAATGGATCTTCAGTATTGGTAAAAAGTTGCCCTAATTTTGTAAAATCTACATTTTTATCTAATACACCTTATGTGTATTATTAACAGTGTGGGCTAGTCTGCCGTCTTTACCTGATCCCCTTCCCTATATAAGTTGTGCCGGTCTTTGTCCTAACATTTTTGAAGCTGCTGCGAATCGACGAACATCTACGTACAGCCCTGAAGATGTCCCTTGTAACAGTGGACAAAACGTTGGCAATTATGCCTAACTCGACACAGTTTCGACCGCGGAAACCTACACCTACCTTTAGACACCTTCATAGTTATAGACTGTTTGTTGCATAATAAATTACAGTTATTACATCTTATTATTCATTATGATAAGCTTAAATCTTACAGCTGTGTCTTAGAATCGAATTAAGAAAGAAAGTGTATTTTAATATCTGAGAAATTATTTTATTAACACGACTTATTTTCTATAGATATTGTCTTATATGTGCCCGTTTTTATATGGTCGTGTCTACTGGGTGTTAATTTTAATTAATAACGAAATACACGTACACCGGGAACAAGCGAGATGAGCGAGTACTTCGTAAAGAATTGGAATGCCGGTGACCGCCAAAACGAGTCAGGACAACATGCATACAAAACGGACGCTAAGTACTGTGGTGTGTGGCCGACTAGGACGTGCACCACCACAGGCCTCGTGATTAATTTCTCTCTCACATATCTTGCTGGTGGAACCAGCTGGCCGTTTTTGTGACACGCCATTTCACTAATATGACACACACGTGCCTGTCGTCGGCAAAAAGTCTCTTTCTCTCCCGGCTTCCAGTAATTACTCGACTAAAATGTAACCCGTCACCCGCATCAACTTTCCAAACGGATTAAAAATTTACAAACCGGCGGCGTTGCGTTGCTGTTTTATTTTTTTTTGCATTAGTCGTTTTTTTCCCGGTCGGCGTAATTTTTGTCTTTGCATGCCTTTTTTCTCTCTCTCTCTCTATCTATTTCTGGGCGTACGACGGCAAAATTAATTTCGGACCCGCTGTTGCCCGCTACTGGACTGGAATTCGTTTAATTTCGGTTGATGCCGTTTTGACAATTTTTCACCTTTCTGTCGAGGACGACGGTGGATTTTTGATGAAAAATGGAAATATGTCACCTAGATGCTTTTTTTCTGGTCGTTTGATGACGAAATTTCTTTGGACGTTTGTTATTTATATAACAGTGCGAGATTACCTTAGTTCATAATAATATAATGAAAAGAAGAAAAAAGCAAAGAACATTTTTCATTATGTATCTCACATTTATTATCTTAGGTGTGCTAGGCATATAATAAATATTTTCTCATGATACTAGGACTGTTTTGGAAATATTTTATCTAAACTAAATTACCCAGATTTTTCATTTTCTGGATTTATTATACTCAAATGTGGAAGATCATATGTTTGTTATAAACACTCAACTTATATAGCTGTTCAAAACAGTCGTTTCTTTATTCAGAATTATTTCAATATGACAAAATAAATCTATAGTACAGAACAATAGAACTTTGTATGGAATAAAGCGGTTATCAGTTGTTTGCTTGTTTATCTTTTCATATTCAGATCGATAAAATGTATTGGCGTTATATCTAGAAACAATACATATTGATTTAATGGGGAATATCGCATGCACAATGCAGCCTTTGCTATTCGGCATTTTTAATTCAATGGAGTATCATATACATTACACGTTACTTATTCACTTATATCTTATATGTTATTTTTATTATACGCTTTCTTGTTACCAAGATACTACTTTTAATAAAGTTCCAATTTGCAGTCAAAACTCCTTTAAAGTAACTATTCTGAATCGTTAGACCGCTCGATATTTTCAATAAACGATAGTATTTTGGAAATACATTCGCGCAGACGAAGCAAAAAATGTTTTTATGAAAATTATATTATAATAGTAATATCATATTACTCAACCAAAATGTTTACAGTGAAATACATAAAAATAAATAAAGTTTCTAATTACTAAATATAAACAATATGAGTATTATACACTCGTGGACAAAAAATTCCGAACACTGAACTAAGTGTCTGTTATCATGATTCAAATTCCTTTTTTTTCACAAGACATCAAATATTATCTATGAAATAAGAATTGGCAATTAAAGAAATACAAAATATTTAATTTATTAAAACAGAAACATCCAACCTAACCCAAACAATCTTGGTGTGGCTTTTATCTGTTGTGTTGAAAGGTTATTTGAACTGTCAGTACTGAACGACGATGGACGCAATATTCGATGCATCGCTGCTGTCTTGAATATTCCTAGGAGTATCGTCCAAGACGCAATACAGCGGCATTGTCAAACTGGGGAATACGCAAGAAGGATCAGACCTCGCACCACCAATCGGCGAGAAGACTGTTTTATGGTGTTATCTACACTACGCGATCGTGGTTTACCATCAACAATTGTGGCTCGCCAAGTTGAAGAAGTTTACGGTACTGCACTTACACGAACCGTTCGCCGAAGATTGAAGGAATTGATGTCAAGGAAAACTGCTGCTTGTCTACTTTTGTTCGCAGCTCATCCCCATTCATTTTGAGACTATGATTTGCCCATGAACATAGACATTGGACAATGGATCAATGAAGCTCCGTCATGTTCATGGAGGAGTCTCGTTTTTGTCTGCGTTCACCAAATGGACGAGAACGTGTGTGGAGAAAGGTTAGTGAACGATTTTCAGCGTGTCGTATATCTCCAAGAATGGCATTTGGTGGAGGCGGTATAATGGTTTGGGCTGGCATTTCACTGTACGCGAAATCAGCTTGTTTTCATTGAAAATGGTACCATTATGGCGTCAACGAATGTTTAGCTGATCACGTCGTGCGATTTGCCCCATTCGTAGGTGAGTACTTCGATAATGCGCGACATCACACCGGTGGTTGAGGTATATTTGAATGCAGTTAACTTTCACAGTTTGCAATGGCCAGCTCGCAGCCCGAACTTGAATCCTATCGAAAATCTCCTGGATTCATTAGGGCGACGGGTTCGGCACCGATATACCGACATACCGGTAACCATTCGGGATCTTCGAATAGCTCTTTGTGAGGAATGGGAAATCACCACGCGTATGGCAGAAGTCATTAGAGTTCGTGGAGGTAGTACGCACTATTAATTGCTTAAATTGTGTGAAAACGTAGATGTAAAACCTATCCGATAAGACCAATGAATTTGTTAATTTTGCACAATTTAACGGCTGCGTTACTTTTTCTTATTGAATAAAATAAAGTATCTTTTTTATTTCTCATTTTTACTCTAGATAATGTTTCATGCCTTAAAAAAAAAAGCTGACCCACAATATAGTTTGGTTATTGCCCATTTCTTTTTAAGTTTCGATTAAAGATAGTAGATTGTAACTTAAATTCCCGTAAAGCACCCATTTTCATGTTCTTGTAATATATGGTGTTTAAAATTCACTTGATTTTCGTACCAGGTTATTGAACCCTTACCATAATAAAACTTTGACCAAATGTTATCCGTTTTATAAACATTGCCGCCTTTAAATACAACAGTTGCGATTCTATATCGGATATTCATATTTTATATTTCTTACTTCTACCAAAAAAAAAAAACATTTTCGTAATACACATGAAATTTTAGTATGTTTTTTAAAATGGGTTTGTAAATGACTGTAACACACATTATCCTTTTCAATATTTACTTAACTGTATAAAAAACTGATTTTGTACAAGGTATTAACTACAGGAAATTATAGCTTTTATAATATTGACAGCTGTTACGTATGTAAACATACGGGGTGTGTGTGTAACTGAAATAGAGGTAGGTGAATATTTATATTCTGAATATTTTGAATTTATAGGCGGAATATGATTTTTCAGCTTTTAATTTTAGGGTTTGCGTCGTAATTGACTAACAATATTTTGGATTCATATTCTATATAATTACATCCTTCGATTTTTCATATGTCATCTTTTTATTTCATGGACACCTGCATATTAAAATAATGTATCTGCCATCTTAAAACTCAAATAAAACTGATATTGTTTTGGAAATACATTTAGTCTTCTTGTAAGTGAATTTAAAATAATTATAGGCATGTAAAATAAGAATCGATACAGTAATATAAAAGGCAAATACTATTCTTTCAGCATACGTTAAACACGCTTCCTATTTCTAATTAAATCACTAAACAGTTACAATTTGCTCTGTATGTTGTAAGTAAATCTGTTGCTTAAGCTTGTTTTGGAAAATAATTGTTCAGTTAAGAATTTTGCATTAGTACAGTTCCAAACTTAATAAGTTAAAATCATAGTTACACTTAATGTATTTACTTGAACTGCACTTACATTACAAACGTCAAGTAAAATGTCAGTTGACAGATAAAATAACAACAGTTAATGTAAACTATGCAACTGAGTTAACATTTGGAATTTACTGCAAGTGAGAATTAATGAATATTAAATCACATTCTTACATGTAAATGTCGACTTATTTAATGCGTATAAATCTACAATCCGTCAAACTAAGTTTGTACTAGTATGCAGAACACACTCTTTCGCGACAACGAACTTCCTGGTAGTTAGGTTAATTAAGAATTAAGAAATACTGAAAAAACAAGCCTATCAACGCGAGGAAACGTACAGACGACCGTTTCGTTCTAATTGGAACTTCTCAATGTACGGCATTCCCTTTCGATGACGACCTTGCTTTTTCATTTCTATACTTTCTGTATATATAGTTAACATTTGGAATTTACTGCAAGTGAGAATTAATGAATATTAAATCACATTCTTACATGTAAATGTCGACTTATTTAATGCGTATAAATCTACAATCCGTCAAACTAAGTTTGTACTAGTATGCAGAACACACTCTT